>JAPDVR010000013.1:18492830-19772830 GCA_026230005.1 Gila orcuttii | reverse complement strand
TCTTACAATACATTTTAACAGGCATAACAAGCATGAAAATAACTGAAGGAAATATCTATTTGCTAAGCCAACTAATTTGATTCAAATGCGTTTGATTTCTATACCCAATATTTTTAAAAATTTAAATGTATATTAACATGGCTTTCTTTGTGTCCTCATTAGCCGGTCTCTCTAGCCACATTTGCGCAAATTCGCAGTATTAAGTACACCCTTCAGGATGATGGAAAGACACTGCTACATATATCTATAGACGGAGCTAAACAGGTAAATGCATCTAAATGTGTCTGATCATATTTGCTGAAATGAATGCTTGATTGATCTGTTTACCTTCCTTGACTTTCTTATGAAGATTAAAATAATGCATATTAAAAGATTTGGCCTTTCTGTTTTGTCTTTTTCAGCCTTTGTCCATCAGCACAGCATCTCTGGCCATCGCAGAGAACATGGTGGATTTAATTGATGGCTACTGTCGTTTGGAGCATGGAAACGAGACGACTTTAATAGTGCAGCCTAATAAAGGTGCATATGTGTTATTCTATCATGTTACCAGGGCATGAAACCAACATCATCATCTATCTTAAATTAGTGTCAACTAATGAAACTAATGGAAATAGTTCCTCTGCTTCAGCAGTTTTTGACTCGCCTCATCAGTGCATTACCATTGCTAGTATAAAACACACAGTGTACGCTGTGTTTGCCGTCAAATGAATAACAAACTACCGTTTGTGTTTACCAGACAGAGATGCTCGAATCTCTCTACCTCCTTTACCCTGCAGGTGAGCAGCAGTAATGTTTGGCTTTTTCTGTATTTTGTCCTATATAATTTCATTTTATAGTTTTATAGCTGATTCTGACTGATTGATCCTGTGTAATCTTCTATTTCAAAGCAGTATGGGAATATATATATATATATATATATATATATATGTTCACCTTTTTTGTATTCTGTCCATATAAAATATACATTATAGTATATAATATATCTTATTTTATCTAACTTTTTATTTAACTTATTTATTTTATTTATATTTATACAGGTCCTTCTCAAAAAATTAGCATATTGTGATAGTTAATTATTTTCCATAATGTAATGATAAAAATTAAACTTTCATATATTTTAGATTCATTGCACACCAACTGAAATATTTCAGGTCTTTTATTGTTTTAATACTGATGATTTTGGCATACAGCTCATGAAAACCCAAAATTCCTATCTCAAAAAGTTAGCATATCATGAAAAGGTTCTCTAAACGAGCTATTAACCTAATCATCTGAATCAACTTATTAACTCTAAACACCTGCAAAAGATTCCTGAGGCTTTTAAAAACTCCCAGCCTGTTTCATTACTCAAAACCGCAATCATGGGTAAGACTGCCGACCTGACTGCTGTCCAGAAGGCCATCATTGACAGCCTCAAGCAAGAGGGTAAGACAGAAAGAAATTTCTGAACAAATAGGCTGTTCCCAGAGTGCTGTATCAAGGCACCTCAGTGGGAAGTCTGTGGGAAGGAAAAAGTGTGGCAAAAAACGCTGCACAACGAGAAGAGGTGACCGGACCCTGAGGAAGATTGTGGAGAAGGACCGATTCCAGACCTTGGGGGACCTGCGGAAGCAGTGAACTGAGTCTGGAGTAGAAACATCCAGAGCCACCGTGCACAGGCGTGTGCAGGAAATGGGCTACAGGTGCCGCATTCCCCAGGTCAAGCCACTTTTGAACCAGAAACAGCGGCAGAAGCGCCTGACCTGGGCTACAGAGAAGCAGCACTGGACTGTTGCTCAGTGGTCCAAAGTACTTTTTTCGGATGAAAGCAAATTTTGCATGTCATTCGGAAATCAAGGTGCCAGAGTCTGGAGGAAGACTGGGGAGAAGGAAATGCCAAAATGCCTGAAGTCCAGTGTCAAGTACCCACAGTCAGTGATGGTCTGGGGTGCCATGTCAGCTGCTGGTGTTGGTCCACTGTGTTTTATCAAGGGCAGGGTCAATGCAGCTAGCTATCAGGAGATTTTGGAGCACTTCATGCTTCCATCTGCTGAAAAGCTTTATGGAGATGAAGATTTCATTTTTCAGCACGACCTGGCACCTGCTCACAGTGCCAAAACCACTGGTAAATGGTTTATTGACCATGGTATTACTGTGCTCAATTGGCCTGCCAACTCTCCTGACCTGAACCCCATAGAGAATCTGTGGGATATTGTGAAGAGAAAGTTGAGAGACGCAAGACCCAACACTCTGGATGAGCTTAAGGCCGCTATCGAAGCATCCTGGGCCTCCATAACACCTCAGCAGTGCCACAGGCTGATTGCCTCCATCCCACGCCGCATTGAAGCAGTCATTTCTGCAAAAGGATTCCCGACCAAGTATTGAGTGCATAACTGAACATAATTATTTGAAGGTTGACTTTTTTTGTATTAAAAACACTTCTTTTATTGGTCGGAAGAAATATGCTAATTTTTTGAGATAGGAATTTTGGGTTTTCATGAGCTGTATGCCAAAATCATCAGTATTAAAACAATAAAAGACCTGAAATATTTCAGTTGGTGTGCAATGAATCTAAAATATATGAAAGTTTAATTTTTATCATTACATTATGGAAAATAATGAACTTTATCACAATATGCTAATTTTTTGAGAAGGACCTGTATATTTGATATTTCTTATTTAAATTCTGATTCTGTCTCATTGATCCTGTCTAATTTTCTATTGCAAAGCAGTATGGAAAACACCAGATCTGACATGGAAAGTAAAAGTATGTGCAACAAAAAGTATACACTGCCTATATATCCGCATTTTATAAAAGATTGTTAGATAAATACAGTTTTTTGTTTCATTAAATGTTTTTTTTCCCCCACAGGTTCAGATATTTATTCAGAGATACCAGAAAATATCCCAGTTGCATGTAAGAACAAAAATATATTTTAAGGGATTGATTAATTGTTTTTATTATTATTATTTGTTTATTTGACATCTTTAACTCAATCCCCTTATATTCCAGCATGTAAATTCAGTCTCTCACGGGACGACGTTGTGCTCGGTCGGATTCTGGGTGAAGGTTTCTTTGGAGAGGTTCATGATGGGATTTATAAAAGCAAGGTTAGTGCATCAGTCACACACCTACAGGCCAAAATATACAGCGGATCACAAGGATTTAGTAGAAATCGCTAGAAACCTATTCAAGTCCAGCTTTCTGGACAGGAACCTCACAAATCTTGTCTTCTTTTAGACAGGGGAGCGAGTGAATGTAGCTGTAAAGACGTGCAAGAACTGCACAGCTGATGTGAAGGAGAAGTTCATGAGTGAAGCTTGTAAGTTGTCATAAAATGGATAATTCCGGTCCCTGAATATGATTGGCTGAGCTGCATTTAAACCTGTTGTAAATTACTCTACAAACATACACCTGTGACCGCATCACATCAGTATTACTGAACGTCTGTGTGTTGTTTGGAAACCATCCCGCTTCTGAAGAACTACATTGCTTGGCGGTTCTAAATTCACTGTAATCCATGGCTTCACTGGGCTTATTTTATCCTCCACCTGTAGAATCAAATTGATGCCTACATAGAACAATAAAACCCTTAAAACATTGTTATCATGCAGTGATAATGAAGAAACTGGACCATCCACACATTGTGAGACTCATAGGAATTATCGAAGAGGATCCGGTGTGGATTGTCATGGAGCTTTATCAGTATGGAGAGGTGAGATTCATTTATTTCATTGATTTCAAGCTTGACAACGGTTTGCTCATTTACAGGAAAATAGTCAAGTCACCTTTATTCATTTTCACAGCAATAAACAGGAAAATAACAGAATTAATGATGCAAACTTATTCAAATATGAGACAGATTTAAATTCTGCACTCTTAGAAAAGAAGGTTCTCTATAGAACATGTAAACAGTTCTGTCAGGCGCTTCATATATATAACCTTTCATAGGACCATTTTATGGTTTTAGTTTTAATTTATTTAGTTTTAATTCATTTTTAATCTTAATTAAAGTTTTTGGGCCCTATTGTAACAATCTAAGCCCATGTTCTAAAGTACACGGCACAAGTGTAATAATCAAGATTATTACATCATACCATGAGTGCAGCAGTAAAGTTTCTTGATTATTACACAGGAATGAGAGTATAGTTCCTAGCCATATCAGCCTAGAAAATCGCAACTTTACATTTTCCGTCGGTCTTAGTGCACGATGTAACTACAGAAGAGCATTTTTGGGGGCGGGCCCAGCCCCCTATGGCCCGCCCATAGCGACGGGTGTGGCGCCAACAATGTGCCTGAACACACCTCGTTTTCAGACCAGCATGCCCATGGGCGCACAAATGACCACAAATGCATTTGCTATTTAAGCAATGTTGCGCATGATGTGAAAATGATAACTGTGTCATGCTGAAACTAGCAAAAAACACGTGCGCTGCATTGCACCGGGTGTATGATAAGGCCCTTTGAATTAAGCCGCTCGTAAACATACTTTATCACTGGAAAAATTTGAAATAACCCGTTAAACATGAAAGTATTATGCAATTTTAAGATATTTCTTTTTATATAGAACCTTATATAGAACCTTTTTGGCATAAAGGGTTTCTTAAACCCAACGCATCCCACGGATGAACTCGAAACCTCATGTAAGACGATAGGAAGAATAAACCTGACTGAAGTGACAGAACCCTGACAACAATAGTATTGTTAAATCACACAAAATTACTCATTAAGGGAATAGGATTGTTTTCCAGTATACTGACTTCTAAAGGTACTTTCTGTTATATCTGTTAACAATCACTCTTCTCCAATGTCACAATAAAGGGTAAATCTGGCACTGCTCATAACAGTACATTATGCAATATTGTTAATCAGACTTTAATATCATCCTGTTTTTTCTGTGATTACTTCAGCTAGGAAATTACCTGACGGAGAACCAGCAGAAACTAACCAATATCACCCTGATCCTGTACAGCGTGCAGATCAGTAAAGCCCTGGCTTACCTAGAGGGTGTTAACATGGTACACAGGTACGCCGATACACTTTCTGACCTGTGTGTCCCTAATTAAACATCTCTTTGCTTAAATATATTATGCTAATATTGTGAATATTAATTATTACCTAGTTAGTTTGAAATTTTGGGCATTTGCTCTCGGTTGGTTATCATTTAAAAAAAAAAACACTTTTGTGAAGAACAGAAGGGCTTTTCTAACTTAAGTTTTAACTGTATGTCTTTGTGTACAATCAGGTTTGTTTGACATGCTACTCACATCTATCTAAGTTTTATTTGTTCTCTAACAATGTGTAATAATAGATGTACAGTACATGATTATAGAAGAATTCTGTCTTGAGTCATAAGCATTTTTCAATAGCATTTTAAATTGGAATAATGACGCTGACACCTTTGTCTTGCCAATTTTGTAGCTAAAATTGTAGGTGTTCTAAATACACAAATAATATTTTAAACCATTGGGAATGACACAATACATTGTTCTGTTCATGGGTGATATTTACTTTTAGATTTTCTTACCACTTCTTGAAAAGATTTCTATTCTACTTACCAAGGCTGCATTTATTTGATCAAAAACACAGTAAACACCGTAATACTGTCAAATAATATTACAATTTAAAATAACTGTTTTCTATTTTACTATATTTTAAAATGTAATTTGTTCCTGTGATGAAAAGCTGAATTTTCAGTATCATTACTAATGATGATGTTGATGATGATGATGATGATGATGATGACTTTATTGTCAAAGTCTGAAAAATTGCCTTGCGTTACACTGTTCATTCACAAATACAAAACCATACTACATAAACAAAACTTTTACTATCACAATTTTTATGTATCTTATTAAACTCAAATAAAGTTGAACAGTCTTCAGTATCACATGATCCTTCATAAATCATTCTTATTTGATGATTTGCCGCTAAAAAACATTTTATATTGTTTATAAAGTCACTGTTGAAAATAGTTTTGCTGTTTAATATTTTTGTAGAAGCTGTGTTTATTTTTTTAAGGATTATTTGATAAATAGAAAGTTCAACAGAGCAGCATATATTTAAAATAGAAATCTTTGTAACATTTGAAATTTCTTTTGTAGGTGTTTTCATATCTCCTTTTCTATATCAGGGGTGCCCAACCCTGCTCCTGCCGATCGACTGTCCTGCACAGTTTATCTCCAGCCCTAATTAAACACACCTGCCTTTAATTTTCAAGTGAGCCTGAAGACCTTAATTGGTTGCTTCAGGTGTGTTTGATTAGGGTTGGAGATGAATTGTGCAGGACAGTCGATCGGCAGGAGCAGGGTTGGGCACACCTGATCTATATAGTATCTCATGCATGTGGTTGTACAAAGCCTATTCTAGTGGTGCATAGATAATCAAGTTACTCAGTTCACTGTTTTCCCATCAGAGACATTGCTGTGAGAAACGTGCTGGTTGCCAAACCAGACTGTGTGAAGCTGGGAGACTTTGGCTTGTCCAGATACATAGAAGAGGAAGAGTATTACAAAGGCAAGCTCTGACTAGATGTCACAGATCTCTCTGTTTTAATCTAACTCACACTAATATAGCAGTTTCATTTCACTCTCATTTCTTATGCCGAATGCTGTCAAATGACACTTTTTCTCTCTCCGAAGCCTCCGTGACTCGATTACCTATCAAATGGATGGCGCCAGAGTCCATCAACTTCAGACGGTTTACCTCGGCCAGTGATGTCTGGATGTTTGGTTAGTGACTTTTGAAGAGTGACGTAGCGTTAGTGAGATGAATGCGTTTAAGGATGCACGACGTGTTGTGTCACGTTTGCAAAGCGCAATGCAGACTTTTCAAAGCTGAATCACTGTTTTGATCATATTAGGCAATAAATCAATGTAATCCTCTGGATTGTTCAAGCCATCGTTATGGTGTAAATCCCTATTTCCTGTTGTTATTCTTGCTAATTTAATGCTGATTCTTGTGACGAACCAAACTTTTCACAATCAAAGTTTTGCAATGAACATCTAAAGCAGTTCAGAAGACGCATTTGTAGTTCCTGATTCTGGGCGGCTTCCTGTGCTTCTCCTTTCAGCTGTGTGCATGTGGGAGATCATGAGTGGAGGCCAGCAGCCGTTCTTCTGGCTGGAGAACAAGGATGTGATAAACCAGCTGGAACAGGGCATCCGTCTACCCAAACCCGAGAGGTGCCCGCCAACCCTCTACTCCCTCATGACCCACTGCTGGGCTTACATCCCCCGTGAGAGACCCAGCTTCGCTGAGCTAGTGTGCAAACTGAGGTACGACACTGATAGTCATCAAACGCATAATACAAACTGACCAACACTTACAGTGAGTGGATATTGAGGGAAAAATTAATATTATATAAAATGATATAATAAAATTATTCTAAATAAATATTAAAATTGTAAATAATAATACACATTCAAAACAATTATATTAAAAAAATTAAATAAAAAGACCCAGCTTCACTGACTTAGTGTGCAAGCTGAGGTACAACACTGCTGGCCGGCCTGCCCTAGTCGTCAAAGACCTATAGGATTGTCAGTTTGAACCCTTAACGGAGTCAAATGTACACATTTCAGAGCTCAAAACGGGTCTAATTCTTACCCAAATAAAACTAAAAAAAAAACTGTTTTAAAAACATATATATATATATGTGTGTGTGTATAATAAAACACACACACACATATATATATATATATATAACAAAAATAATACAATTGAAATGCATGCACTAATAAAATAAAATCAAACAAATTATAAAATAATTTGTTTCAAATAAATGTAACAAATGTATGTATATATACTGTGTGTGTCAACGGTAATGCATGCGATACATTTTTTACGGTTTAATGTGTCATCCTTTGGCTAGTGTTAGATTATATGATCACGCTCTTATTCATGCAAATGCTTTTAAACCATTCAAGCCCGGCAAGACAAAAGAGAACACTCTGTCTGTGAATGTCCTGACGCACAGAAAGACGAGCGCCAGTATTGCGTGACTTGCCAGAATCGAGTTCTCTTTCGCGCTTGAACGAACAATAACACACAATTATGGCAAAATGTCAGTCTTAAATGAACGAAAAGAGTTGTGAGAAAATGAGACGCGTGTGAGATCAGCGTTATGTGCAGCAGGTCTTAAAGTGACAGCAGCCACTAATGCTGTCTGCCATTAATGTTAATCAAAGAACAGAGGTAACCAGGGCCCAAAATTAACACTGTCCAATCGCCAAATGCGATTAAAAATCAGCGTTGCCGAATATATGAAACCGTGTCAGTCGCTGTCACGGTGTGGTGCAGGCAGAATGAGATGAGGAGTCCAAAGTTCCAAAGCAAACTTTTACTAACAATAATAATTCAGACAGGTACATAGAAGCAAGCAGAAGGTACACACACACTTAATACAACGGAGAACGGACAAAGACTGACTGAACAGAAGGGAACTAAATGCAAACACAGATTGACAGAACAAACGTGACCGATATAAGTAATAATAAAATATATAACAATTATATAAAAATATTAAACATTATAAAATTAAAATGATAAAAGTTATATAAAAAATTTAAATAAACATGTAAATCATACTGACTAACACTATAAGTGGTCAAGAAAATAATCTATACAAAAATTAAAATATATAATAATAAAAAAAAAAATAATTTATTACAAATAAAATAAAAAATGTAAAAAGTATATAAATGCGTATTAAAAATGATTAAATAAAAATGTTAATAATGATATATAATAGGCGTAAAAATGATACAAACTGTAACATCAAGCGTTTTCTGTTTGCTTCCCACAGTGATGTTCATAAAATGGAGAAGGAAATGGAGGTGGATGAGCTAAGAGCCAGAACCCGCTCCATAAGCTTAAAGCCGTTTCATGACGCTCCACCGAAGGTGTCTGTCTTTTCACTCTCTATTTCTCTCATATGGTTATTCTTTTACCATTTAACATACTATTTATCATATCATTTTTCTGTTCATCTCCTTTCTTGTTTTATGAAAAGCCATCAAGAATGAAACCATCTGGATTCAACACTCTCAATCCACATCTACATTGGAAGGTGATTTTTCCTCCTATAATGTATGTAGTTGCTTTAACTGCACAAAACGCAGCCCCTTTGTAGTTATAAGTAGATTTGCATGAAATGGAGAGACTTTTGCTCCTCACACGTTTCTCCTGAGAAAAGACTCCTCTAGACTTTCACAAGAGATCTCCTCATAGTCTCATATTCTGAGATCTCAATATGAACTCAAACTTTTCTCATCAAATTCTCCTACAATTTATAGCCTTATTTGTATCTATTTCAAAGAAATTTTGAGAGAAACATCTGACACAAAGTTAATACTGAAATAAAACACAACTTAGAGATCCATTACGTCTCCTGAGCAATAAAAGAGAAAAGAGTTTTACTCTGTGGATGATCCATTTCAAATGGGTAGACTAACTATGAACTATAAACAGCTTTTTGTGGGTCCCGTCTATCTAGGTCAAGTCACACCATTTTCAGTACGTGTGGTTTTGGCTTTTCTGCATTTGTGCTCAAAACCGCCATGTTATGCTTGTCATTGTGTGAATATGTTTTAGCATGTGGTTTAGTTTTGCTTGTGTGTGTGTTCTTGCTCATGCGACCAACTTTCCAGCTGCCCGAGTCTCTGCGCATTAGCTCGCCTGTCCTCTCTACCCCCCTTCCGCGCTCACACCGACCCTGCCACTGTCCCCTGGCAGTATGGCAGTATGGCAGTATGAGGGTAAGAGCGCCACCTGCCTTCAGTACTGCAAACATACTGCTCCTGTGTGTCCTAGATCATCTCACTGCAAAACATGATTTTGTTACTCAGTATTTTTGTCTTGTTTTCAAGTGCAAATATCCTAACATTCTTAAATCAAGATACATTTACTTGAGAAGCAAAATAACATCAGATATTTGCGTCTTGTTCTCTAAAAAATCATGTTATTTATGTTACTGGAAGATTGTTTGTTCATAACTTTGAGAGAACCTTGCCAGAACGTTAGCTGAAGTTCTGAGAACATTCCCTGTTAGCTGGGTTTAAAATAAACTTTAAAATGAAATTTGATTTTTCTGACCCCATTGGCAGACAATTATTCTTCTTTTAAGCTTAAACTCTTTTCAGACTTAAAATCATGTATTTTTTTGCTTACTAAGTCAATGTTTCTTGATTTAAGAAAGTTTAGATACCTGTACTGGAAAACAAGGCAAAAATACTGAGTAAGAAAATCATATTTTGCAGTGTTGCTAGAAGACTTTAAAAAAGCCAATTACACGCACAGACCACCGAACACTGCCCAATAACCTAAAAGACCCCATGAGATTGCTTGATGGGCACAGTTTTCTTTCCTGTGTTGATGTATTTCCTATTAAAACAGGAAATTCAGCTGGTGAAAAAAATCTTCCTATTTATGCCTTTAGTTGATGTCACAGCCTTGCAAAAACACCCATGACAGCTTGAGCCATAGACTCAAAAAGAGACTTTCGCAATGAATCAATTTCAGCCTCTTCCTTTGCGACCTACTTATGGTCGAGAAAGGAAATAAAGTATGAATGTTACTGCAACACAAGACACAGAAGAACTATGATTTGCTTCATGCTGATGCTTGTTGGAAGCAGGTGGTATTTATAACTCACTCAGAGGGAGGGACATGCCTTTTCAGCATTTGATTGGACTTCATTTGCATTTATATTTATGGATTTGGCACATATTACATTGTATTTAAGATACATATATTAATATAAGACATTAATATATACATATAAGATACATACATAAGATATATATATATTTCTATGAGTTGTTGCATTCCAGGACTTTGATGTTGCTAGTTCTATGAACTGTTTGAGCTACAAGAATGCTTGTTGACAAAAATTGTTATAGTCCAAGACAGTGCTATTTTAGAATTGTTTTATACTATTATAGTGTTTATTGATATTAAAAAAAAAATAATAATAATTTTTTGTCATAACTTTTGTCATTTTTTTTTACTAGTTTTTTTATTTATTTAAAAAAATTATAATTTAGGTTTCATTTATATTTATTTCAGTTTAATAATTTTTGTACTTAAACTTATTTTATTTTAGTTAATTTCATATTTTTAGGTTTTCAAGCTTTTTTTAATGTCATATTTATATTATTTTATTTCAGCTTTATTTTAATTACTGAAAACTATTTTTTTATCATTAATAATTTAAAAAAATATGTAATCATATTTTTTGTATTTTAATGTTAGTTTTTGGTTTTAGTCAACAATAAACAGCGCTGGTGCAAGAAGAAATTTTTGGCCCATTTTCCTTTTGAAAGACTCATCTATAAATACATAATTGAGTACTCAAAGCAAGGAATGCAATAGAAGTGCTGCACAGGGTGTAAAATCTCGGTGCTCTTTGGTTGTGTGGGATAATTCAGCTAAAAAAAAAAACAAAGATACTCCAAGGCACTCGAATTGTGTTGACAAAAGTTAAAAAGCCTTTATTTACTCATGGCTTTAAGCATTTAAAATTGGTGACAGGTACACCTACGCGTTGCGGCTTTACATGCCTTCGTCAGGGTGTGTATAACAAACAAAGTCTCAAGTTCATTTTAAGCAGCAGTTAATTAGTCAAATTACAATCACCTGGTCTCACAGTGTAAGGCAACCTAAAGAGAGAGAGAGATTCAATGTAACAATTTTTCAATTCAGTTTCTTCCCAAGAAAAAATAAAAAATAAAAAAGTAATAAAAAAAATAAATAATTATAATAAAAAAAGGAAAATAAAAAATAAATAATAATAAACAAATAAATAATAAATAAATAAATTATTTATTTATTTTTAGTATTTTCTTTTCCTTTTTTAATTTATTTATTTTATTAAATAAAGGCTTTTTAACTTTTGTCAACACAATTCGAGTGCCTTGGAGTATCTTTGTTTGTTTGTTTTAACATCATTGAGTACTATTAGCATATTGATGGACTTAATGATAACAGACATGGAATAAAAGCTACAAAACTGAGTATGTGTTTGTGAAGGATCATGGTTTTCCTGAGCCCAGCAGTAAGGAAGACGCCCAGTGGCTGTGGGACCTGGACAGGCAGCATGTGCAGGAAACTTTAAGGAGGCAGAAACAGGAAATGCTGGAGGACAACAAGTGGCTGGAGAAAGAAGAGAAGCTTCTCGTAAGTCATCAATAGTGTCTCTCGTCAGAGCCGTCCCAGCTAACAGGGAACCTTCTCAGAACGTTGGCTAATGTCCTAGCAAGGTTCTCTCAAAGTTATGAACAAATGTTCTTCCAGTAACGTTATTAGAAAGTCATCTGGTCTTTAATTGGCTTTAATACTGTTCTCAAAACGTTGGCATAAAAACATCATTCATGGAATGTTTTTTTCCTGAAATGTTTTAGTTTGACGCTTGTCTAACATTTTTTAAATGCTACAACTTGTTTCAGAGAACATTCAAAAGTAACATAGCCCTCTGGTGAAAATCAAGATTTTAATGTTGTTTATATGTCTATGTGCTGTTCTTAATATGCTTTAAGACAAACCATGTGTAAATTCATAAGTCGACACCATTGCTGAGTATTTTCTTTTTTTAAAACTGCAGTGAATCAAAGACAGTCTCAAAACGCTGTTTAAAATCGCTGGTGTTTTTGACATCACAAACTACCTTGTAACCAATCACGTCAACGTGTGATCATCAACGAGTGAATCTCTGAGCTGGTGTGAGTGCGTGGAGGCGGGGCTAATTTGCATATTCATAGAAGCGCTCATACGAATTAAGTCAAGGGTGTAGAGTTACATTGAGGCTATTTTAAGGCATGAATTTTTTTCAAGGAATTTTTTTTTAAATATGTCATTTTGGTGACCAAATATGAGTTTTAAGGGATAAAATGATTGAATACGGGGGACTTTAACATTTGCATAACCAAGAACGTTTTTAAACATTTTTAAAACATAAACGCGTATTTAACGCTGACAGAACATTCAGAAATAACGTTTTCATGTGAACGTTAGCAAAACGTTCTTTCTCTCTTAATCTTGTTAACATGTTCTTGATATTATGCACGATTAATAATTGTTACGAAGAAAACAATATTAGTATTTCTAATATTTCATAAGTCTAACGACTTGATGCCACTGAAATGTCTTTCCTTTTTGACTGATGTTTCTGTTCTGCATGTATTTCTGTGCTATAGTTTGTCTCGTTTCACTTGAAATACGTACATTATGAAAGTTAATCAGGTTGAACAGCATTTTATGTTGACTTTAGGGTCATCTTCATGTTTCTCCTTTCTCTTTCAGGATCCGTTTGCCAATGAGGACACAAAGGCGAAGATGGTAATATATAAGTCTCTTTTATACTGTCTTCGTCACATCACGACCGTTGTCTTCTACTGTTATACACTGCTAACATATTCTTCTTTATTTTAGATGTCAGAAAACGAGACAAGCCAAGGTCAGTTCATTTTAACACACGATTACATATATTTTACTTAAGCAGAGATTATTAAGCGGTCGTCAATAAAACCTGTATGCTTTTATTTTGCGCTGTGTGTTTGGAGGTGTTCTGAAGTAATATGACAGCCTTGAGCGATGAACAGCAAATTTAAGTTGCATCATGGACATGATTCGAAAAGGTTAAATGGTCCTGAAAAAATAATCACACTTGTATTGTTCGTGCTCAAAAATGACTGCATTGGAGATAAATTTCATCTTGTGAAAACATTTGGTACTGCGCCCAAACAAAATCTTTCTGAAAGCTCAACTTGTTTAGATTAATGGCTTTGATTTTCTCTGAGTTTTAGAGTAAAACATGATTTGGAAATATGGAAATATATATGGATTCAGTATATATATATATATAAAAGTTTTGTATTTTAGTATTTTTTGTGCATTTTTCATAATACTATACTTAACTAATATAACTTTTTTTAGTTTTGTTTTGTTTTTTTTTACTTTTTTTCACTTCAGCAATTATCTACCAAACTTAAGTCTGTGCTCCAAAGCATTCACGATTTACAACAGTTTAGGTTGGAAATTTATTTCCCCAATAAGTGGTTAACAGGTAATAAATGGATCATAACTATTCCATAAATATAATTTAGTAACATTAAATCCCCTAAAAACACACAATATTAAATAAAAAACATTATCGAACTAAAATATAGTTAATTCATTTCATTGAAATAAAATAAAAAATTCTGCCTTTTTTTACCGCTACGTGAGCAGCGCCAGAGGGTTAAAGGTACAGTAAGCAATTTCTGAGAAACACTGTTAATATTTGGAATTAACCCAAACAAACAAATCCCTCTCTTCATTGCTCCGCCTCCAAAATGCATGAACACACAATGCAAGAGTGAATGTCTCTTTATCATAGCAGGAACGAAGCAAAACAAAGCTTCACGAAAAATAAAGCGAAGATGATGAATGAATTACAAGGAAGAACAAAAAATGTATACAGTACACAAAAATGCATACAAGCAAGAGCAGCACAGCCAGCAGTGACACTCAAAACTGCCCTGTTACTATAACTAACATTACAACAACAGCATATCTTGGTTCTGTGATTCCAAAACCAATGTTACTCAAGTATGGAGCAGAAACAACACAACCTCTGCATCCGTTTTTATGCCTTCCCGCTTGGGTCTCTCCAGCGCTGGAAAGCTTTTCTAATATTAACACAGGTCATAAAGCTCTTGCCTGATCATAACCCTTCTTTTTCCAGTGATATTCCTCTGACATTTTCTCTTTTGTAATGTCTTTCAGCCATCTCTCTTTCAACAGTCTTTCTTCAAATCTGCCTCTTGCTCACTCTCTCTCCTCCCCCATCATGACTGGCACACCTCCTAATGCTGATTGACTCACTCTCTCTCCTCCCCCATCATGACTGGCACACCTCCTAATGCTGATTGGCTCACTCTCTCTCCTCCCCCATCATGACTGAAACACCCCCTAATGCTGATTGGCTCACTCTCTCTCCTCCCCCATCATGACTGGCACACCTCCTAATGCTGATTGACTCACTCTCTCTCCTCCCCCATCATAAAAGACACGCCTCCTACTGCTGATTGGCTCACTCTTTCTTCCCCTGTCATGATAGACACGCCCCCTACTGCTGATTGGGTCACTCTCTATTCCTACAACATCAGGAGTGACACGCCCCCTAATGCTGATTGGCTACAAGTGTGTTGTGCTGCACGCTTTCAACAGCATTTCCCTGAAATCACTTACTGCACTTTTAAACGACAGGAGCGTTTATATTTGGGTGGAGAGTGGAGCATTTGAATCGCGTGTAAGAGCATAGCACAAAACTGACGGGAGCAGCTCCGGTGGAGAACAGTAACTGGATTAAAACCCCCGTATCTCCGTCGCTGTAAGTTACCGAAGCCACACATGAAAACCCATGAAAGCACACGGTAGACATGCGTTTGTGCAGCGCAGAGCGGTCTCTCGCACTGCATGATGTGACAGACAACTAGTTGTCCAGTGCAGTTCCATTCACACAGTGCATTTTCCGAGAATGCGGTTGTGAGTCCTAAAAAATGTACATACATGAGTTCAGATATAGAATGCAGTTGTCACTCCCGTAAATGACTTAACGTAAATGACTTTAGTCAAGGGAACTGTAAAAGGACTCAAATACAAGATGGCAACCATGTTTTGCTGCTGTCTGAATGTCTATTTCAGTTTGTGTTTGTTTTTCTTGTAATATTGATATTTTATTTTATTTCAGCTTAATTTCTGTTACAGAGGAAGATTTTGAATATTTTTTCGTTTTAGTTAACAATGACAACACTGATGCACCTCTGGTTTGACGTGATTAAATATTAATTATTAAAGGAATAGATTTCAGTAGCCAATACTTATACTGTCACAATCGTAATGATAACTTATAGGATCCATAGTAAAGCTTCCTCTATTTTGTCACACTTTTGTTTTTTTCTGTTTGGCTCTCAGATCATTTCCAGGGTCCCCCAGAGAAGCCCCCGCGGGTGTCCGCTCAGGTAATTGCTGTCTTAATGCGGTTAGGGACGGGGTTGAAGGGCAGAAGAGACTTCTGATCTCTTTTTGAAGCTGCTGAGTAAAGGTGTCAGCCGTCCTTTGGAAGATTCCAGACGAGCAGATGGCAACAATCAAAGCGGCGGGTTTTACTGGGAGCTCTGTGACTAGAACCTGATGAGCTTTGGGCCTTTTGAGCTCACTTTGATAACTGGTCAGTAGAAAGAGGATGAGGGACGATTCCCTCACCACATATCTTTAGACTTCAGCCTTGGTAAAGCTGAAATGAAACCTTCTGTCTCTGAGCTATGCAGTAGCTTTGGTCAGCACCACCAAATGAGAGTAAGGACTAAATCAAATATAGAGACAAATGGCGTTTTTTAAAGAAGTGAAACATACATGGTTCAGGGTTAATATAGGAACAAAAACCAAAACCATAAATAAACATTAATTGAAATCAAATAAAATATATACTAATTTAAAAAAGGTAACAAAAACAAACATATTTTATTTCAGCTAGTTACCAGTATTTCTCATTTTAATTTAGTTTAACTTAATGTCCTAAAAAAAAACTAAAACTAAAATAAAAATTAATATTTCATAAAAAACCTAATTATAAAAAATTACTAAAACTGAAGCCCTATTCAGATGGGACTAGTTTTCCGGGGGGACGAAATTCTTATGTACTTTGCGATTTTAATCCCGTCCGTATCTGCTAAATCTGTGTTTTTATCACACAACCTCTACAAATTCCAGGGCAAATTACCTACTGTTTTTCAGCAAACTCAGCGGTCCTCTGAGAAATCTAATCCCGTCCGAATGTGAATGTCTGTGATTGCCGATAAAGTATTATATACTAAAGCTTCTTATGTGTTTTTAACCTACCTGAGTTACCGTTTGCACACCAATCTCTCACATGCTTTCATTTCGTTTAAATACAGATAGTATCCGAAGAAAAAAGAAAATAATAAAATTAACAAATAAAGCCAAATCATGGAAACTGTGAACCCTGCTTATATTAATATCAGTGTCAGGTAAGAATAAGATACTGTCTAGATTTCTCTGCTCAATTATGTGGGTTTATTATACACAGCCACTTCTATAACTCGTGAAGTTTACATAAATCGTTTTTTTAATAATATATTAAAATTATATAAATAAATAATAAATGAAAAGACATATCATGCGTGAAGCACGCAAGCACAGCACACGACCACATCCATAAAAAAAAGAAGAATTGCGACTCAAACGTCGTTTAGAAAAGTAGTCTTGTACAAATAGGGCTTAATATAAATTAAAGCTAAATAGAAATATTTAATGACAAAAACACTACAAAATGAAAACTGAAAATTAACTAAAATAACACTGACATGGTTTAAACCACAATGCAAGATCAATTCTCATAATTTCTGATAAAACAACAAAATCTTTATTAAAAACATTATTTGCAATGATTTGCTACACATATTAACAACGACTGATCTGACCATCATAGCCGGCTCCCACAGCAGAACTGGATCGCACAGATGACATGGTCTACAGTAACGTCATGGAGATGGTGAAGGTCGTGGTACAGCTGAAGAATGATGTCAACACGTTACCAGCCTCAGAGTATGTCAATGGGGTGAAGGTAGGTCAACTTTGCACATCTTATTTCTGGTCATTTATGCTTAATGCTTAATGTGTTTGGAGTTGTGTTTCTGTTTGACAAGGTCATTATTATCTTATTTTGCAGTCGGTAGGAATGACGCTGCGCAGTCTGATCCGCAGTGTGGACGACATCCTCCCGTCTTTACATGAGTCCATCAGAATGGAGGTAAAGGATTTCGAAAATATAGCCATAGTGACTTCCCAGCTAACAGAGAACATTCTCCGAACGTTCTGGATAGGTACAAGCAAACATTCTTTCAGAGATGTTACTAGAGCATTCAGTAAAGGTTATCTGGTCTTTTTATATTGTTCTGAAAATGTTAGCAAAGAAACATAATTCCAACGTTTAATCTCATTACAACTTTTTATCTCAAAATATGATGGGATGTCATAATTTTGACATTTTATCTCATAATTATGACATTTAATCTTATAATTATGACTTAGCATGCCGTAATTTTGACTATATCATAATTATGACTTGTTAATACATTCATGGAACGTTTTTTTTTTTTTTTTGTGGAAATGTTTTAGTTTCGGAACATAGTAACGTTCTTATACTTTTTACAAAATGATCAAATTAAAGGGGCTATACTGCATGTAAGAATTGTCATGTATTAATCGCTTTTTGTATTGCCAATGTGTGAACAGCTTGTAATGAAACCTTTCCCAACTTTATAGCTCATCTATGAAAGCCTGTAGACTGATTTTTATGTGAAGGACTCGGCATGTTTTTGCCGTTTACGCTTGCTCCCAAGAGCCTCTCTTTCGTTCAATGACACATGAAATGAATGCTTATACAATGTTCAAGATAATACCGAAAGAGCCATTCTGTACATGGTATATGTACATGAATGCGAGCAGGAGCAAGAAGTTGCTGGCTGCAGTTCACTTAACAGCCACCGGTGTCGCTAATAACAAGGGTTTCTGAATTATACGTATAGCGCCTTTAACTTAACGTTCAGAGAACATCCAGAAAATAAAGTTTTCATAACTTAATGGGAACGTTAGCAAAACGTTCATTGAACATATTTTTGTTAGCTGGGTTAGTGAGCTATTTTGAACGAAACCTCATAGATGGTTTTACCTAGAATAAGCTTAAATGCAGTATAAAATATTGTTCTGGCTCCTCTCTGTTCCTCAGATTGAAGGAACTCAGAAGCTGCTGAATAAAGATCTGGCCGAGCTGATAAGTAAGATGCGTCTGGCTCAGCAGAACGCCGTCACGTCTCTGAAGGACGAGTGTAAGAAACAGATGCTGACGGCCGCTCACACGCTGGCCATGGACTCCAAGAACCTCCTGGACGCTGTGGACCAGGCCAGAGTACGAGCCAATATAGCCAAATCCGCCACACCCTAGATCTGATCCCTGATTGGATGTCAAACAGGGGGTTTTATCCAATGAAAAAGCTAGAGGATGAATTTAATTGTAAATGACCTGGCACAACTCGCTTTATTTATGCTTCCGAAAGGTAATGAAAGCAGTGCTTTCAAATGTTTAATGTTTTTTTTTATATATTTTCACAAATGTATGATTGTAATCCTTTTTAAAGAGTCAAAGATGTTTAATTTCTGCAGAGTTTGTGGAAGGAAATAAATACAGATGTTTTGCAGTTTTGTCATTTCAAAGCATTACCTTATTTAATTCTCTAAACTTTACAAGTTTGTTTATAAATATAACATCAATTAATTAACATTTCTATAAAGTACAACTGATTTAAAATCACAAAAGTACTTTTAATTGTACTTTTGTACAAAAGTACTTCTCTTTAATTGAGTTTTCAGTGCCTCCATAAATTCAGACTTAAATTAAAAATCCAATTTGTAATATATTTCAAATCATTGAGAGTTTGCTTTTTAATCAATTTGGATTACTAGAAAAAACGTGTTAAACTAGTTTCATGTAGATAAGATCAATTAAATATTTTAATGTTTAACCTTAATTTTTAATGTTTTTGCCTTTGATCAAATGATCTTTTTTTAAAAATTTTAATGACAGTGGGAATCCTGGTGTGTTTTACACTATCATCAACAGAGGGCGACAACGCTCATGTCGTCTCATTTATCATTAGTCTGTTAGGGACTTTTTTTCACAGCTGTAAAAAAAAATAGAGCTTTTAAGGGATATGACTGGCAGATAGTCTCACTTACATTAATTATAAAGTCAACCGAAGGAGACATTTTCATGTCACGATTCATTCTCGATTTCAGCTGATAAAGGTGGATCCTAGTTATTAGTTTGGCTATAATTGCTCTTCATGTTTGGCAAAATAGTGTTTTAGTTCAGTGGACGAGCAAAATTTCAAATAGTAAATGTCATTTTTCTCCCAGGTCCCATTTGACCCACATGGTCCACAGACCCGTCTTGGACAATTACACGACCTTCGCAATATCAAAAGCCTTGTGTTTTCAAAGACTTAAAAAAAATGTTATAAATAAATAGTTGCCTTCTGACCTTGGAGATAATTGCAGTTGAAAGCGGCACGAAATGTAATCTACGATTCACTGAACAGTTGAATAAAGGGTAAAGAGTGAACTGAATTGAACTGCCACCCATCAGGGTCACATAAGCGTTTGCCTCTTTCCCAAAGGTTAATTTTGCATATTGCGGCGGTGACGGCCCCACTCTTTATGCATTGAAACGACAGGACTCGGGTGCAGTTTGATAGTGCTAAATGTCAGGGCATTCAGTTGTGTTTCCTGCGTTGTAACAATGAATTGCGTCCTCAAATATTCCCTAAACAGGCTTTCATCAAAGTTTTATCAAAGGAAGAGAGATAAAACTCGACCTTTTATTTATATATTAATGGTCCCTATAAAAGGTCTTGGCTTCAAGTGTTTATCAGAGCTCTTGATGTTGGTGTGTATCACGGCTCTTAGATCATTCCTGATATCCAGGGAGGTAAGAAGAGGCCGACCGTCCCCAGCAGGCACACGATGATGAACATCCACAGAAAGATACGATCAATCACCATTCCCACGTATTTCCAGTCCTCCTTGACCTGTCAAAAAACAAACACAGTGTGGTTCAGAAGTGCTCAGAGCAGGAAAACTGTGGACAATGTAATGAGGTCAGTGGAATATCTGTTTAGCTGGTGGAGAAACATCACACAATATTCACACAAAGGGTTTTGCACTTTTTCAATCAGCCTGTTTCCACTTTAGACTTTAAGTTATTTCTCATAAGTGCAACTTTATATTGGACTTTATTTCTTATTTTAACTAATTTCTTTTTATCTTATAATTATGACTTTGGATGTCATAATTTTGACACTGTCTAATTTCAACTTTTTATCTAATAATGTAATTTAGGACATCCTAATTCTGACATTTTATCTCATATTTATCACTTTTTATCTCGTGACTTTTTGTGTCATAATTTTAACTGTTTTTATCTCAAAATTATATTTAGAATGTCATAATTATGACTTAGTATCTCATAATTTTTAACTTTTTAATCAATTGAAACGAAGTCATAATTACAACTTTTCTCATAATTTTGACGTCAATTTCCAATTTTCTAATTTTTTGACTAAATTATAATGAATTAGTATGTTGTAATTTTCACTTTTTATCATAATTATGACATTTAATCATTATTATTTAGTATATCATAATTTCAATTTTTTCATAATTTTGACATCTCAATTTCCAATTTATCTAATTTTATATTATATTATAATCTGACTATATTATAATTATGACTTAGTATGTTAAAATTTTATGTTTTATCATAATTACGACATTTAATCTTATAATTATGACTTAGCATGTCATCATTTTGACTTTATATCATAATTATGGCGTCATAATTTCAACTTTTTATCTCATGACAACCTTTTATCTCATAATATGACGGGATGTCATAATTGTGACATTTTATCTCATAATTATGACATTTAATCTTATAAGTATGACTTAGTATATAATAATTTCGACTTTATCTCTTAACTTTGATTTAGTCAATTTCCAATTCGACTTTTTATCTCATAATTACAACTTTCTATTATGATTCACCAGCGCATGATTTTTTTCGTGTGTCAGAAAGGGGCTTGCATGACTGAAGACTCACTGAAAAGTCTTCATTCTCAGCGTGCAGGTGATCAGCGATGTAGCGCACCCCGTCCAGGGCCTTCAGGACACACGGTGAGAAGCTGAGACCGGGGTCTGACACGAGGTTCGTGAGCTTTGCTGGATGCTGGCACAGGTTCATCACGTGTCCTAACCGCCGGAGCTCGTACTTCTGGAGTAAAGGCTCCGAGTCGGACAGAAGCAGAGACGTGGCGGATGGGGACGAGATGGACGTGGATATCCCCATCCCCACATCCTGACAGTCCCGTCCGTCCACGTTGGTCTCCTGCTGAAGCCAGCTTTTAGATGTGCTGAGGTTGGTCGTGTCGCGGTGCTTCAGCTCGGGTTCTGGGCGTCTCATGAAGAGCCAACGGGGAATGAGGTCCAGGAACACCGAATGAACCCAACTGGGCATTTTATGGGTGCTGGGCGATCGATGGTGCACATTGAGCACAAAAACGGTAATGACTATGGAGAGGGTGACAAATATCATGGTGAAGAGCAGGTACTCTCCGATGAGTGGAATGACCAGAGATGTCGAGGGAATGATTTCAGTGATGAGCAATAGGAAAACGGTGAGGGAAAGAAGGACTGAAATACACAACGTGATCTTTTCTCCACAGTCCGATGGCAGGTAAAACACCAGCACGGTCAAACAAGAAATAAGCAAGCAGGGAATGATGAGGTTGATGGTGTAGAAGAGAGGCAGACGGCGGATGATGAAGAAGTAGGTGATGTCCGGGTAGATTTCGTGACAACAGTCGTATTTCTTGGTGTTGTAGGTTCCCACGGCGTTGATGATCGCCCATTCGCCACTCTCCCAGTAGTCCTTCAAGTCCACGGTGTTCTCGATCTGCTCCAGGTCAATCTTGGCCTTGTCGTAGGTCCAGGAGCCGAACTTCATCTTGCAGTTTTGTTGGTCGAACGGGAAGTAGGTGACGTCAATGCTGCAGGAGCTCTTGTAGATGGCGGGAGGAACCCAACTCACCTTCCCCGTGTGGAACAGGTGGGCTTTGGTCATGTGGGTCACTGCGAACTCGCCATCCGCACTGTACACAAAACCACACCAGTTTATACTATTGTTCAAGAGTTTGGATTTTTTGGGGATTTTTTGGAAGGTTCATTAGTTAACATTGGATAATTAACTAACATGAACTGCCAATGAGCAAAATATTTGTTAATATGTTAGTTAATCTTTGTTTATGTTAATAAAAATACAGTTCATTGTTTGTTCATTTTAGTTCACAGTGCATTAACTAATGTTAACAAATACAACCTTTGATTTGAATAATGTATTAGTAAATGCTGAGATTAATAAATGCTGGAGACGTTTTGTTCATTCTTAGTTCATGTTAACTAAGGTAGTTAACTAATGTTGACTAATGAACCTTATTGTAAAGTGTTACCTATATTTGATTTTTAAAAAAAAAAAATTTACACCAATGTGGCATTTATTTGATCAAAAAATCATTAAAACCAGTAATATTGTGAAAAATGATTTCAATGTGAAATAACCGTTATCTATTTTTGAATGTATTTTAAAATGTAATTTATTGCTGTGATCAAAGCTGAATTTTCAGCATCATTACTCCAGTCTTCAGTGTCACATGATCCTTCAGAAATCATTCTATTATGCTGATTTGATACTCAAGAAAAATGTATTATTATCAATGTTTAAAACTTTTTTTTTCAGGATTCCTTGATGAATAAGAAGTACAAAAGAACAGCATTTATTTTAAATAGAAATATTTTGTAGCATTATAAGTGTTTTGGCTTTAACTTTTGACCAATTTGATGCATCATTGTGGAGTAATAAAAACGATATTCTTAAGCGTCTTAAGTCTTAAGCGTCACCAAAAAAAAGAAAGAAAGAAAAGAAAATTGCATATTGCAATCAAAGGGCCAAAAAACACTTCAATATTTACTAACATTATAAATGAACGACAGAAAGTATGATATGAGCCTTTTAAAAGTGCTTTCTTTAAAATATGGATGAATTATAGGAAGTGTCTTTGATGTATCTGGGGTAGAAACTTTCTTTATGCCTCTAGGAAGATGTTCCATGACAATTGCGATAATTACTTCAAATATCTACATCACTTTTTTTTAGCATTTGCTTCAGGTCTGATGATGCAAGAGGACCTCAATTTCTATTTGTCGAGATCAAATTTGCCTCCTAGATAAAGACAGACCTGGTGTTTCCAAAAATAGACAATAGTCATTTGACATTTTATTAGGAGATTAAAACATGCACCTTTTTTTTAATCAACTACAGCAGCGCTTAACATCTTATTTCACGCCATGTCTGTTTGATTTCACATATTAATGTTTCAGAAACACCAGAGCGCTGGATCTAAGGGCTATAGATATTAATAGAGCCATTAAGACTTAGTTCGCCCTCTTTCTTCCAGAGTTTTAACAGGACATTGTTAGTTTAACCATAAGCTTTAATGTCTGAATACCCAGGAGGACCACCTTGACAAAAATCTTCCTGCATATGTTATGTGTGTCACAACCTTTTTAGAAATATACATCAGTACTTACTTATTGTATAAGACGATGTCAGGCACCCAAATCATCTCTGACGGGACTCTAATAGACGTCACATTATCAAACTCGGAGGGGTTCCAGCGCAGTTTATAATCGCTCCATTCCTACAGGATTCAAGGCAATTTACATTGCATTCAAGAGACACATTTTATCAGTTTTTGCTTTCCCTGGGAACACTAGCGTAGCCAGAAAAGCGTCTCTGGGTGTGCATAAGAAAAACTGGGTGTGCCACATTTATTGTCAGATTAATGTGCAAAAAAACCTTGACCCGGCACTAACTTTACAGAATAGACTGGGCTGATGTGTAAAACTATACTCAAGGCTCGGCACAGAAACATAATACTATATAAAATATAACTCAGGGCTCAACATTAAGGCTTTTCATGTGCTTGTTCGAACAAGTAAATCGGTCATTCACTTGTCCAAGTAAAAATATTGCTTGTCCAGAATTTTTTTTGTTTGTTTTTTGTAGGCCTAAATACAGTTTATTCTGAAGCAATATTCTCATCAGTGTTCAGTCAGCTTTTACATATTTATATCTGCATATTTATGATATTTTAACGTTTATAAAGAGCATTTTTCCCTAATCCGTTTAAAAATATGCTTCATCTTTCATTTTAAATTCTTAAATTTGATCAATAAATTAAATTGAAATAATAAGAAACTATATGGCTTTTACCAATCAAATTAATTAATTTACACTGAAATATTACAACTGCATTAAATTATGTTATGAGATTGTTTTAAATATTTTTTACAAATAGAACGATAGCCTACTTTTAAACATGAAACTAAACCACCAGTAGGGGGCGGCAGGTGACCGTCTTAATGGGTGAGTTATTGAGTCATTTATTCAAATGATTAATTCAAACGGCTAAATCTGACAATCATATTGACGGCTAAATGAGGCAGTTGTTTAATCGGTCATTGAATCTTTGACTCAACCGATTCATTCAAAGCGCTGAATCATTCAGTAATGCGGTTATGTGTTCCGGTGAGATGCGCTGTGGTTCTGCTGTGAACTTTCTTTTGAACTATTTTCGCTGCTCAAATAGAACAAAAACAGTCAA
Source organism: Gila orcuttii (assembly GCA_026230005.1). NCBI lineage: Eukaryota > Metazoa > Chordata > Actinopteri > Cypriniformes > Leuciscidae > Gila > Gila orcuttii. Next base: position 19,747,513 of record JAPDVR010000013.1, on the reverse strand, counting down.
TATTGTGTCTAAAATGTAAGTGACTTGATATGAATTACTTGTTTATTGAACTGTCATATGAAATCAGTGTCAATTGTGATGGTATTCAGCACTCGTGATCGTGTGATGTTGCTTAACTGTATCATATGTTATAAATATAAAAACTCGCATGATTTTTTTAACCGCTGTATGTTCATTAAGTTTCTTTGTGTGAACTGCGCTCTTTGTTTCCATTTCTCCTCATGAGGCTGTGAGAGCCTCAACAGCACAACCTTGTTACCGTCAGACAGTCGATCAGTGGCTGTTTGCGGATTGGTTGGCAGTTTGAATGTCGGCAGATATTTTTTAATGATAATAATTTAAAAACAAAAATACATTTTAAATCTACAAATATTGTATGTAAACAACAATAGTCCACGTTTAGAAAAACATTTTTATTAAGACTTTAAAAAATTATTCTCCATCTATTTTTAGGTGTGCCAGCTGCCACTGTGGGTGGCACCGGCACACCCTGGCACACCCGTGGCTACGCCTATGCCTGGGAATCAAACCCATGATCTTGGCGTTTCTGTGCTTTACTGTTCGAGTTACAGGAAGGCAAATTTGAGCTACTATAAAGGCTAACAGTTAACTAATGTTAACAAATGAAACCTTATTCGAAATCGTTATCATAATTATTATAATGTATTTGTCAAAATTTTATATATAATTTATTTTAAATAAAGTGCATTTATTGATGTACATTTTGTAAAGTGAGGTCAAGTCACATGCCGCCTCATGTGTTTGATCACCATTAGGCAAAAATGGTTAGGCTACATAAAGGAATGCTGTCATCATTTACTCACCCTCAAGTCGTTGCAAACCTGTATGAATTTCTTTCTTCTGCTGAACACACAAGAAAATATTTTGAAGAATGTCGGTAACCAAACAGTTGACTTCAATAGTAGGAAAAAAAAATACTATGGAAGTCAATGGGATCCATCAACTGTCTGGTACCGACATTCTTCTAAATATCTTCTTTTGTGTTTAACAGAAGAAAGAAACTCATACAGGTTTGAAACAACATGAGGGTGAGTAAATGATGACAGAATTTTCATTTTGAAGTGATCTATTCCTTTAACGTAACCTGTTCATCAGTGGCGCGGTGGATTTTGATCTAAATTGACATGCTGTGATTGTACATCTGTGAGAACTATGCTTTAAGTTTACCTTTGAGCTGTAGAGAATCTATTTATAGTATTTGGTTTCACCATGAAGGATATTTGAAGGGTTCATGAATAATATTAGTTGTTGGTTTGAGCTTTGACCACAATATCATTTATTGATCAGTTCAATCAAATATAAAGACTGTCACCTGTTTCAGCCAAACGTTTGTTGTCATCATTTGATTCTTCTCATCCTGTAGAATAACAGGTGATTAATAACAAAATTCGGTCTGGTAGATAATTAATCCCACAGACTCCAATTAAAGGAGGGACTGGAAACCAGAATATTACACATTTACATCAGGATATGTAAAGCTCTTCTTAACATTATTAAATTTATGGCCAAAAATTACTTGCATTTGTAAGATGGTCTCAGTGCATTGATGCTTTGAATTTGCCACTCACCAGGACCGAGTCAAGCATAGAAAACGTGCAAAATATCAACTTACCACATCAATAAGCTGGGCAATTGAGAGGCCAAACTTGACGATGACAACATCACTGATGTTTCGCACAGGTCTGGACCACTTATTGTAACCGATGAAGAGTTTTTTAAAGAGTTTGTCTTCTGCATGTGCATGGATCCAACCATCTGATAGTGCTGCAAGAGATATTCATCGACAAAGAGAGATTCTGACAGATCTTGAGCATGCACTTTATTTTATTAGTGATGGTAACTGATTAATTCAAAACTGTAATTGATTACAAAGTGTCTGATAAATGTTTTGGAAAGGTACTGTGGAGGATGAGCAATACTGAATTGGTTGAAGTTATGGCTGGGTAAAAGAAAAGACTGGCCGAGCAAATCCGCCTCCTCACTGTAATTACTATTTGTTCCTTAATCACCGCAGTCAGCTCTAATTAATCCAGCCGTCCGGTGATTTGTGGTGTGTGTGTTTTTTTTTCTTAGTACAGAGGGTGGAAACTTCATATTAGATTCTAAATGGAAAGAAGAGTGAAGTCTCACATGGACAGGAAACAATGCAAACACAGTGTATTGAATGGTAACACAAGGTAAAAAAAAAGAGAGAGAATATAATCTGAAAACGCCTCTTTGTTGCATTCATTTGAAAAAATAAATAATAATAATAATTTCTGAATTTATATTCCCCCCGGATATGCATAGTACTGATTTTTTTTTTGCAATTTCCAATGGACTACAAATAGAATTAAGGTGAGACAAAAACAGTTTTTTCATGCACCTGTTTTTTCAGTGTTTTTTCGGACTGGTTGAAAGAAAACATCCAAAACACACTTTTAAGCGTATCTTTTAGAGCACTTTATCTATTTGTGTCTGAAGATTTCAATTACAATATCATTAAGGGCTGTTTTCTCAAAATTAGTTTTTTTTTCTCCTGCAAAGCCAGAAAATATCCGCTTCAGCAGTTTTAGACGCCAAACATTAGTTTTTATTCATTTTCTGAAGGTTCTTACAGAGGGGTTTGTTCATATATATAATTTGCCTGATTTTATACATGTAATACCTAAAAAAAAACTTATAATACAACTTTTGTTTTGCAATGCTTAATGTAATCAATCAACTGGGGAAGTATGGTGATATCTATTAGTTATTTTTTATTACCCTATTCACATGTCTTGGCTTAAACTATGCTATATGTTGACTGTTGTACAATTTTTTTTTTATGTTATTAATATGCATTTAAAGCCCCTCATCCACAGATTGACAAAGACGTGTTCCTTGATCAACAATCCTGTCTGGAAATTAAGTCTTAACCCTATCCATAACCAATGACCCTAAAATCAGAGGGAAATGACAGGTGAATAACAGTAGAAGCACATAACCCTGATAGTAAGCCTAAACTTAACATAAACTGTAAACTTGTCCCTCAAATCTGATTGGTTGATTGGAATGTTGTTCCAGGATCAACAAAGATGTGGATCCAGGAACATGTTGCACTTGGTGAATTCAGGTTCAGATACTAACACTCAATACTTCATCTAAAACTTTCTGATACTTTGCATTACATTGTAGGCTACGTGTTTCATTTACAAATGCAAATTATTTTAAATACACATGGCTACATGAACAAGCCTAATTAATTCGATTTCCTTGATTGATATATAGGCTAGGCTATATATTTTTAGCCAGTAAAAAAAGAACTGCACTCACCAGGTTTAACGTGTTCCACAATAAGAAAGAGCAGCCACAAATTCTTTAAAATTAATTTTAAATGATTTTGCCCCATATCAATAGTCAGAAGATCGCTAGAGACATGTGAAATGATGGTCATGACTGCTGGATGTGATGAACGCTCGTGCATCAGACTCGCACTGACGGACTGTGAGCCAATGATGACGCTGTGCGGCTCCAGTGGGAGGGGTGAACATGGTAAAATAACTGCACGTGCAAAGTCCTCAATCATTACACTATCAAATAATGCAATGATTAAGTAAATATTCACTTGACAGAATTGGTTTTAGTGTTAGCCAATTTCGCGTAAAATATTCAGCTAACCATAAGAGCATTGTAACTTGATTGTGTCGACTGGCTTTCGGTCTCATCAGCTTCCGTTTATTTTAGTTCTAGCTAAAACCTTTTTGCTTCTTGATATTGCAAACTGTTACTTTTTATCGTGATATTTTAATCTATTATCGTGTATATTTTAATGGTAACACTATATTTTACAGTCATTGTTATTGTCAATGTTATAGCCTACTAACCCTAAAACCAACCCCTCATCCGTAGCCCTAGTAATTAGGCTACATGTAGTTCAATATTACTCTAAATGTATAATTACACAGTAATAGCCTACTGACACCTTAAAATGAAGTGTAACCATTTTAATATGAACTAATATAGTTGGTAATTACAAACATTTAACAAAGTTTGCGATTAATACAACTTTGTTTTGACATTTGATTTGATCCCTTTCAACTACTATATCAAAGACTTTAAATACTATAGTCAAGGCATAGCTTATGAATATTAAATCGGTCCTGTAGACGTTGCTTGATATGATAACCTTTCTGGAGCGTCCATGACCTTATCTAATTAATATCAATGATTCGCCAAATGATGATCATCGTGCCTCTTGCGAACTTCTGCCTTTCAGCCAATCAGGTACGCGTATTTGGTGAACGTCAAGTTACGTGATTAATATTCAACTAGTTGTGCCTCTGCCATAGTAGTACTGTATCGTATTTATGCCCAGAGTCCGTTTATGAATCGCAGGTGCGTCAGTGTCAGTCCTCACATCAGTAGTTGTTGAAGTTGTCCTGTCACCTACACTGAGTTTGCGGGAATTCTCCCAGAATCTGCGGTATATCAGGTAAATATTCTGTGCTCTTGTCTTGGCAGAAGCAAGTATAAAGTTGTATAATGTTTTCTTCTCTGCGTTCCTTTTTTTGCACAGAGGCTTGTTAGTTTTGAATAAAAGGAAATAAAACTAGTTTTCAATGAAGAAGGCAGTGTTGTTTAGTTTGTGGGGTGGTGTTGTTACCCCTCATCTTGCCCAGACTTTTCAGAAGTTTGAGGAAACCACTGGCGTTTCAAGGTATGTGACTTTTATTTATTTATTTAAATTATTTAAATAAAACACTTTTATTTCGTTTTTATATATTTTTTAATAACTTAGCATTTTGATTTAAGAGTATATTTTATCTATATAACCATTAAAATAACTGGTTTAAAAGTATGTTTTTTCTTTCAGGGGTTTCATAAAGAATGTGAATGCAAAACTTGGCAGTGAGAATGCCTTGTATCGCTCAGAGAAAGGGAAAATCAGCCTAACTCAGGTCATTTTCTTTCATTCATGTTAAGTATGATTCATCATTTTAGTCAGTGTGCAATTCAGAATGTTTTACTACAGCAGAAAATGTTTTTGTGTGTCTGGCATGATATAACATGTATCCAGTCTGCTTTTGTGCAACAAAAATATTTGCTCATGTCATTGATTTCTGTTTACCTTCTGCAGATGATTTCTGAGTTTGAAGCTGACTGTCAGAAGATAGCGGCCGATCAGGGTCTGTCTTTACCTGACCAATTCTCAGCTCAGAAGCTTTTCAATGTCATTAGTCAGGTAGAATTTAACAAGCCAGTTCTTGATGCTGCCGCCATCCTTCGCCACCACGGTATGTTGCTTTTGCATTGAAATGTGAGATATAAAGTTCTAAATACATGACTTTTATTTTTTTCGACAGGGTTTGTTGATTTATCTTTAAAGGGATAGTTCACCAAAAAATGAAAACTGTCATCACTTATCACCCTCATGTTGTAACTTGTATGAGTTTCTTTCTTCTGTTGAGCACAAAAGAAGATATTATAAATAATGTTGGTAAGCAAACAGTTGACGGTAGCCATTGACTTCCATAGTAGAAAAAAAAACAAACTATGGAAGTCAAAGGCTACCGTCAACCTTCTGCTTACCAACATTCTTCAAAATATCGCATTTTGTGTTCAACAAAAGAAAGAAACTCATACAGTTTTGAAACAACATGAGGATGAGTAAATGATGATTAATTTTTGGGTAAACTATCCTTTTAAACAGAGGTGGAAAGTAGTGAAGTATTTTTACTTTACTCAAGTCAATTTTTCAAGTATCTGTACTTTATCAGTGTTTTTCTTTGGAAAACTTTTACTTCACAACATTCCAAAGCATAATGTCGTTAAAATAACACTCTGATAAAGTACAGACACTTGAAAAATGTATTTAAGCAGAGTAAAAATACTTCACTCTTGTCCGCCTCTGCTTTTAAGGCATTGCTACAGGCGTCCTGGCCAATGTCTGGGTGGACGACACCCCTCAGAGAGATGCCATCGCTAGGATTCTCTCCGTTTTGGGAAGCCGCTTTGACCTGGTTTTGCGATCCTGCCATGCTGGTGTCAGAATCCCCGAGCCAGACATCTTTAACAATGCTCTTGAGAAACTTGCTGTTAAACCTGAAGAAGTAGGTGCAGTATATTATTTCAGAAGGTCTGCAGTTGAAAATTGGCAGCAGATTCAAAGCCTGCTAGTTAAAGATGTAACCAAATGCTCTTTTAATTTACTTGTTTAAGGCAATCTGGCTGGATGTGGATGAAGAAAGCGTCAAGGCAGCTGAAGGTTTGGGAATAACATCTGTTCAAGTCAAGGACATCACTGAGGCTCTTAAGGAAATCCAGAAGCTTACAGGAATAGAGGTGAGGAATTCTGACCCTAAACCACGTAATTCCCACTATGTTATTTGTTTAAACCAATCTTATCGATAACCTCTCTATCTATATTTACTACACATGTGCGAGATGTTCTGCTCAACAGGTCACCAGTGAGCCCCAGCCACCCTTTTGTAATCCTGAAAATGTCTCTCATGGATATGTGAATATTAAGGTAATTTATAATGCTTATTTCTGTCATAATCGTGGCATAAGTTTGCTGACAATGTGCTATTTGACAGAAAGGGTCATGAAAAGGGTGTTCTTCTGTTTTTCAGCCTGGTGTGAAGATCCACTATGTGGACATGGGAGACGGACCACCTGTTCTCCTGTGCCATGGCTTCCCTGAGAGTTGGTTTTCCTGGAGGTATCAGGTGAGGAACGTCAACATTTCCAGCGGATGCAACATGAAATCGGCTTAGCTGTCTGAGTCTGGCATAGCTTAATGGTCAAAGATCAGAGGTGGTAACCCACACACTCAAAAAGACAATAGTGTCATTGTTCAGCTCAAGTCAGTTCAGTTCAGTTCAATGACTGTATAATGTTCATCAGTTATGAAACTATTTTAAACCATTCTAAATCTCTTGTTTAGGCACATTAGTGCTCATTATTACGATTTCTCAATATTAGTTCATTTTAGTTGTAATAATGTACTAATGGGATCTTATTGTAAAGCATTACCATTGTTTCTCATCAGATTCCAGCTTTGGCCGATGCTGGTTTCAGGGTTCTGGCTCTTGATATGAAGGGTTACGGTGACTCCACTGCACCACCTGGTCAGTTATAATTATAATACAGTGTATCTCATGCTTTGATTTTTCTTGCCGGGCCTGTACCTGGACCATACGGTGAAAACGACTTCACCCTGGTGATGTATGCAGGATGTCTCTAATCATTTAATCCACTTAAAACATAACCCTGCAAGCTCTCGCTCATCTGCCTTCACTTTTGAGTGCAACGTCCACAACTTAACAGTTAACAGCTGATGTCTCCGCTATATATTTTGTCTGTTACACTCGCATGTATGTCACATTACAGAAGAAAAGATCTGTCGCTACTTCTGTTTCCTCACAACTCTGAAGTAAAGACACTGCACTTGTTAGAGGCAGTGTTCATCCTCTTTCAAAACTAATAAATAAAGTGTGGCATATCGCTAAACGCAGGATTAAAAATGGCCTTAACCTGTGGTTAAAAATCCCAAGGCGAAGTATGAAAAGCCCTTTTTTTTGTACATAAACTTAGCTGGATACTTTATTTTTGCTCATTGTACATTTAAAATGCATAGTCTTTCCCAGGAAGTTGTCAAGGTTAAGTGTTAAAGTTTTTTTTTAATTGCATCCTGTGATCAAGGACGCTCAAGATACGGTAAATAAGCAATTCCGACTGGAAATTGTATTGCCTTGCCTTATAAACATAAGCAGTTATGTATAATAGGTTATGTTTTTTTATCTTTTTGACATTTTTACGCTTTGAGAACTGCTTGCTTTTTTTTACATCAGTTATGTCATGTTTTTTTATGTTTGCAGGACAGGTTTGACTTTTGTTTGCAATCGCATTAAACCCTAAAAAGTGTAATTGATCTGTGAAGTAGCTATATTATATATATATATATGTGTAAGAGGAATCTATAAACTTCTGCTTAGAGTTTGTTTTAAGCGTGTGCGTGCGAGTGGCGTGCGCTACTTCCTCAAATGTTTTGCGTTCACTTTAAAAACAGCATGAATTTCCAGGTAACTGATAAAATGCCTTAAGGGGTTCTAGAATTCTTGTTCCCCTTTGATCGCTGCGTCATCATACTGAGTGTGAAAACGAGCAGCATTGCTCTTTACCATGTGTCGGGTCACTTCTGTGATGGGATTTGACGTTTAACTTTAATTGTGTGTGGAGTGCCTGTTTTGAACGCTAAGATACGAGAGGCTGTGCTCTGTGCTGTATTTTGAAAATATGCTCAATATAACATGATCTCAAGGCCTTATTGCTTTTATAAAATGATTACAATCCAATCAAAATATTACGGACATTTTTCAACAGTTTTTTATTTAAGCATTTTAATAAGTATCATCCTTCTGATAGAATATATACTGTAGTTAACATTAACTAACGTTTATTATTATTATTATCATATGAGAAGATACAGATCATAAAATAAGCTGTTTTATTCCCATCTGTCTGTGCAGACATTGAGGAGTACTCTCAAGAACAGATCATGCTAGTAAGCAAATCTTTCCCATTAAAAATTTGATTAATCTAGATTAAATCTGTTATGTTTCACAAAATTGATAATTTTTTTCTCTCCCTCGTGGCCTTTTAGGATTTGGTGACATTTTTGGATAAGATGGTATGTACTGTTTTTGCTTTCTGAAGACATACATAAAATCACAGGATTATTGAGGAAGGCTACTTATTATATAACAGAATATTGAAAAACCTTTGATGCAGGGCTGTGTCTTGTTAGACATGTACTTAAAGATTAAGTCTTGAGAACCGGTTCTAAATATGAATTGGTTTACGTTAGACATTCCTGAATAACAGACAGAATAAAGTACTAAAATATACTGTGCTACTACTGAATCTACAGCGCCACAGCTATCTTAGCTTCACTCACTGCAAGTCATTTATATTTATATCAGGATCTCTACTTTCTGCATGCAAAAGGATTCTCAAGTGTAATCATATGGGCTACTGTCAAATGCAATTACATTTGTTTTGTAAATATTTAATCTCTCTCAAAAAATTTTTTTTTTAGCACACATCATGTTATAAAACTGCTTTTGCTCTGATAACACTGATGGGTTTAGGGGTCATTTTCAAGACGACGTTTTAAACTAAAAATGGAAAACTTTTTGTGCGTTTTTGGGGGAAAACGGTGATGTCGTGCGCATATGCATTACACGTTCAGTTTATAGGTGTGTAATGTTTCTTTACAATGTTACATCGCCATCTACTGGCCTGGCATGCATAATACAGCGTTTTTAGTCATTTTCGTGGATCCTTGTGAACGGGGATCATTTTTACAACATTGTTGTCTGTACGCGAAAAACACACAGGAAAAACGTTTCTGTTTTTAGCATATCATTGTTGTGTAAATTAGTTTTGTATTAATGTCAAGATATTCTTAATACATTTTCAGTGTTGCTCATTATCAGATCATTGAGCTCTGCTGTTTTGCACCTCTCAAAATAGAACAATGTGTTAAACTAATATAATGAACTGAGGTTAAATGACCCAGAGCAGTTACCCTTTTTCAATCCATTTTACAGTGTTCATGTTGACTTCAGCTTGAGCGAATGTGTGAGCAAAGTGTTAAAGTGGCGTTGCACATTATTCCCTGAGTTTATTAAAAGTATCACAAAGCCATGTGTGGCAGCAGAACTGAGAGACCTCATCAAATGAATGAGACTATATGAGGATCTCTACTTTCAGCATGCAAAAGGAAGTGTAATCATATACTGTAAAATGACATTGCATGTTTTGTAAATGTTTAATCTTGCAAAACCAAACAACAGCAGTTTTTCTTTTTAGCACATATCATGATGGTGAAACACTGACGGGTTTAGGGGTGTCTAACTGACTTTTTTTTTTTTTGTGAGTTGGTTCACTATCTCTATTGAACAGACCAGGCTGTAGTGCAGATAGCACCTGATTTGCGAGTGTTTGTGCTAAAAACACTGTGTGCAAAAGTGGAGCAACTGTTCAGTGAATTTTTCCTGAAATGCGTGCATAAGTTTTGCTGGTCTTTTCTGATTTTGCTTTTGATTATTTCAAGGAATATCAAAATATCTCCGCAGTTTGTAAATTCTTTTTGAATGTGGACAGTCTTTTTCACTTGACCAGACTATATCAATATCTGTTAGCTATGACGTATGACTCTTTCAGCATGTTCTTTGTCAGTGACATGCAGCATTGTCCTGTAGGCCACATGAAGTTAATTCATCACAGTGTCTTAGGTCCCATTTATCTTGAGGTGGTGGCCAAGGACATCAAAATATGATGGTTTATGACCTTTAACAGTAAATATAAACAGTAATGCTACGTGCTAGATTGCTTATTATTATTGCAGTATTTTGGTCTGGACAGTTGGCCTAATCAGCTTTTGCACAGCAGCTGAAATTGTTTGCTGTCCAGTGTGCTTGGCCATCGGTACATGGTGCATGGTACATCATTTTGAAGAGCTTTTTGAAACTTTGTTTCAGAAAGAACTATTACTAAATGCATTGAACAAACCTGGAAGTACACTAGATAGTATGTAAACGCCCCCTTCTAACTATAACTTGGCTATAATAGTAATTTCTGTGAGGACAAATGCTTAACAGGGCTCTAGATTGCGACCAATTTTTTTTTAACCTTTTTGTTGCACTGGTTTCTCAGTTGATAAGAGCTGCCATTTCTGTTGCATATGAAAAATATCTCATGGCAAATGAAATAAAACCAGGCTTCTCATTTGAGCTGCGCAGCGTGGACAGTTTATCACTGCACGATCTAGTGAGATCACACAGTGCAGAATTCTCTGTTATAAACCATAGATATCAGATCAAACAGAGTTGACATGGAAAACAGGAGAAACATTGTGCCATGAACAAACGATCTATAGAAGGCTTTTCAGTCCACAAATCACCAACATTCACCATGGATTTAATGTAGCAACGCTAACTGTAACCATGGTATTTTGGCAGAAATAGTCAAATGTTTTTACACACACACCGCCCTCAATGTGTATGATGTATTACCCACCTCAGTAGACATAGCTCCACATGATAAAGTTGGCCCCTCCGATAATAACAAATGCACATGAGCAGCGGTAGAAAGGGGGAGGAGGGTAGCGCAAGTGAGTTTTTTTCTACGACAGTGTTGTGAAATATAGGCCCCGCAGCTGTAGGGGGAGCTCGTTGAGACAATATGCGACAACAAAAGTGAAAATCAGCAAAGAAATGGCTAGAGTTGCCGAGTGCCCCTTTGAATCCAATATTTAAGTTGATGGCCCAAAAATAATTAATTTTTGCAAAAACATTTTCCCCTATAAAAATGAGCTTTTTACATGTTACTGTTGTTAATAAAAGTTAATTTTATCTACATCTCAACTGCTTTACTGTCAAATGCGCAAGAAAAAAACATGTAATATTATTAGTTGCTGCACATATTAATGCAAAACAATAGTAATTTTATGATTAAATTACCTTTATGATTAAAAATCCCCCCACCCGCACCAGATCAGGTGCTGGTGCCACCATCTGTAGAACTGTTCTCAAATGTTAGTCTGGAGCCCTGCTTCAGCAGACAATTCTGTATAATTGTGTGATTTCTATTCTATTTAGGTTCATATAGAAATTATTTACTGAGTTGTGTGCAATTAGTATTGTTACCTGGAACTAAAAGTATTAAAGCTTAAATAAAATGAAAAACATTAGATGAAAAATGTTGCCTTGTTGACAAACTGAATTAAGTTAAGTTGAAACAATAAAATCACTAACTGGTAATAAATAAAAACGAAAACTGAACTAAAAAAAATTTAACTGTGTATACTGTATATAAATTTCTGTCATGACAACTCTCAGGAGATTGGCATGGTAATGGTTATGGCAGAGGTAAACACAAATCATGTGATTTGTGTTTTTGTCTCCATATGGGATTGAGATTGAGAGAGTCAAACAAAAAAACTGTCCCAGTACTGTGTGGTAGATTTCCCCTACGCACCTGACTTAAAGATGAACTGAACTGAAAATTTAAAAAATGTGATATAACAGATGCATTTTATTTATTCTCATTGGTACAATTATTAAAATGGCAGAATTTGTTAAAAGGGATAAAATGGTACGTTGAAAATGTTGTTGTTGTTACACGGGCGCCGCCATGTTGGATTTCAACATTCGACTACGTCACTGGCATGGTAGGCTACTCCGTTGCCAACCAACACTAGCAGAGCTAGCTTCTCTCTACCCCCTGCCTTGTCAACAAAATTATTCTAGTCGTGATTTCTAGTGTTTAATCCTAGGTACGAGAGACATAAGTGTTGAAAACGTAAATGAGTATATGAAGCGTCTGACATCAAATGTTTTATTTAGCTACAAGTCCAACGCATACTAGAATCCTTGATATTCAGCTGAGGGGAAAGATGTAACGTTAGTTCACTGCACAGGATGGGAACGGAATCTTATTCATCCTTCCCAAATGCCCCCTCGCCCAAAGAGTGAACTGCCGGTACGTTGTTAACCTAAACAGTCTGAGAAAAGGATATAACAAGTTAGCCTAGCCTAGCCCAGTCGCCAATTCGTAAAATACACTGTTGCATACCAGCTACTTATGGGGCGCTCCAGCGTCTCAGCTCGGACATCCCTTAGAGATAGCATAGCCTCCTCCAACACGTCTCTCTCACCGCACAGCATCCGAAATAAACGGTGCATGGTGATGCATTTTCGCCGATCAATAAATGTTCCAGGTTTACCTCTCTGCAACAGATCGACTCCGGCAGCGCCCGTGCCCGCGCCCACACCAGTCACTTCCCCCCAAACGATCCTGTACTGTATGTGGAGCCTGAAACTGGTCGTCCTCCATGTGGTGCTAGTCAGATACTACTGGCCTGTCCCTCACATGCTCAAATGCGTAACCCGTGCCATTAAAATTACTTATTTTCGTGTGTATATATAGGACCTGCAGCTGTTTCCTATATACCTTCGCGGGTCCTACCATGCCAGTCCTACCATCGAAATTGCCAGCGTAACAAACGCAATTTTTGTGCTGCTTAAAAAAAGCTATATTGATATTTTTAGTTAAAATTTTTAATGTAATTTACTTTTAATTGTCATAAACAACATGTTATCAACGTTGATTTTTTTCAGTTCAGTTCATCTTTAAGTTAACCTGGGCGTCTCCTAATTGACGCTTCACAAATTTCAGTCAACATCAGTTGAGTCGGACGATGTCTCGCCCCTTATGAACACTATGAGTTTGGAAATAAGGTGTCTAGTGCTCCAGTAACCTGCTGTGCAGGAATAATCAGACTGACTCCAGACAATGCCTTTCAATATGCTTTAATCATGTCTGGGAGGATCTCAAAACAGTTTCAGATAGAATCCCCCCTGACATAAACAGTTTATATAGAATAAGTGTTAAATGAAATAAATATTTATATATTTAAATATTTAGCTTTGAGTGATTTATGTATCTTTATTTATTTATTTGTTAACTGTTTTGCCTTCAGCAATTTTATTTATTCTGCCTTCAGCAATTTGAAGTTGGAGGGAAAATAATTGAAAAATAAGAGCTTAATTGAAAAAAAAAATCATAAAAGCACATGTTACAATGTACAATGAAACTTCTTAATATTCATAAAAATTGTATATTTAATTTAAAAAGTATATTCTAGTATGTTATTTAAGTATTTTACCTTTTACCTATTGAATTTGGAGGGGACAATAATTAAAAATAAGAGGTTAATTGAAAGTACATGTATATGTTACAGTGTAAAACATCACAATGTAAAACATCCTAATAGTCCCGAGTCTTTCTGCTCCGCAGGGCATCCCTCAGGTCACTCTGGTGGGCCACGACTGGGGCGGCTCTCTGGTGTGGAACATGGCTCAGTATCATCCTGAGAGAGTGAGGTATTACATTTCAAGCAGAGAATCATTAACAAAATAGTTAAAGAATATATGTCATTATAATTGTTGTGCACATTAAACAGACATTCACACTCTTGCTTCCCATGCTAACCATTTACTTTTGACATGCAGGGCTGTGGCGTCTCTCAACACACCCCTTTTCCCTGTGGATCCAAAAACAAATCCAATGGAGAAGCTCAAGGCCGTGCCAATCTTTGATTACCAGATATATTTTCAGAAGCCTGTGAGTAATATCACCATTGAATTATGTGATGTTCATTCTAAGCAATTTATATATATATATATATATATATATATATATATATGACAAATAATATTAACATTATAATATATTTAACATGAAGATGTATTTTTATTAACTAACATTAAAAAAAAAGATTTAAAAAAAATAATAAATACTGTTACAAATGTATTGCTCATTGTTGGTTAATGCATTAACTAATGGGACCTTACTGTAAAATTATACCATTTATATGTATTTCTGCATATAAATATTCTTATCGTTTGTATCAGGGTGTTGCAGAGGCTGAATTCGCGAAAAACCTTGAACGAACCTTCAAACTGATGTTCTTTGCAAGTACTGAGATTGTAAGTGTCATACTGTAGTTTAATTTAACGTTAATTCAATTTATTTCATTAGAGTTAATATAAAGCAGAGAAAGAACCTTCCTGTAGCTCGTATCCAAACAATGACAGTTTATAGTGATCATGTCTGTTAAGCTCCAAACAGGAAAAAACACCTTAAAAGTGTCTTGGCATATGCACTATATTCCTATAAGGCTAATAATAGCATTGTCCCAGTAATTTTTGTGTGTGTGTGTGAGTAAAATGATCCTTTAAAGGGGGTTCTTGGCTCAAAAATTATGTTCTACCTGTGAATATATATGATGTTAAAACTAGATTTCCCCAAGACCATAATCTTGCCAGTATCTTAATATGTGGTTCAAAAGAGCCATTGTAATTCATGTTGCACTAGGAAACATCTTGCCTGAGCAGGAATCTTGTGCACAAGATCTGAAGTGATACGGTTATCTGTTCGAAATTTACATTGCTTATAACCGGCATCGAAAAGCCAGTGCTGATGGGGATCAAAGAGCCGAGCCTTGCGGTTGGCGCTGAATGACCCAGCATCTTAATGAGGGCCACATAAAGGGCTCTCATCTGGGACTCTGATCCTGGAGTAATGAATCACAAACAGCCGGCCGGCCATCACTCACGCACAGGTCGCACACGCCGCATCGTAATGACTGCGGTGTCGGGGCAGACGGGGATCTCTAGACACAACCCCCTTCTGCTGCACGTCTCACCCATAAAACGTGGAAACCACCGCGGAGGAGGAGAGGTGCACGTCAGCCGAGACACTAAGCCAAGCCAATAATTGCATTCACACGTATCAATGCCATTTATCCAACAAAGAGCCATGTTATTTCTGCTAAACTGTAAAAAGTGAATACCTTTCATTTTTTTGGTGTGGTCAATTTGTAAAGAAAGACTACACGCCTGCACACATACTCAAACTTGCATAGCTATAGACTAAACACGTAATATGCATGTGCACGCCGTCAGCGTTTTTACAGATTTGCGTTTTTGAAGCTTACGCGGAGATGATAACTTTTTAAAAAAAGATTCAACGCTTGCACCTTGGAACCTATTTCATGGTTTGCGTTCTCGAGACACCAGGCACGGTTGTTGTGCGAATGAGCGGCCGGATCGCATTAAAGGTTTTCTGTAAGTTAATAACTAATGATCTTTGCAATGGGAAGTGAATCAATCAAAACTAACTTTAGCTAGACAATAACTTTATTCTAGAGCTCCTGTAAAGCCAAAACAATCTCTGTTACTTTAATTTCCTATTATCACTGTAAAGCTGCTTTAAAACAATATATATTGTTAAAAGCGCTAAATAAATGAAGGTGACGACTTTTATTTTCAGTGTCAAATATTAAGATTTATTTTTGTAAAGACTTATTTTGTATTTTGATGGTTGCTAGTGTGTTGTAATGTGGTCTTTGTAAAAGTCTTTGTAAAATTCTGATCTCTATATATCCAAGCCTGATTTTTTTTTAGGCAGTACCCGAGTCATATTTAAAAACCAGAATATCATATAGTCTTGGGCCATATAGTAATGTGCTCTAAACAAAACTCTCAGAACACCTTAGCAACATCCTGGCCAATTAAGTTATTGTAATCTAATCATATTGAAAATGTTGTTAATTGGAATAGAGCTGAAATATTACATTCAAAATATGAATAAATAATATAATAGTATAAATTCTAAACACTGGCAACCAGTGGTGGACAGTAACAAAGTATTTTTACTTTGTTACTATACTTAGCAAATTACACTGAACGATTCATTCATGAATTGGAGTCTCGAGTCAATAACTTACTGATTCAAATGATCCGGTCAGAGCGAGTCTCCGGTTAACAATTCACTGAATTCACAAATCTGACTCAAAATGTGCCAAGAACGGGAGATCCTCGGAGCTTGAGTGCTCAACTGATGGTGCGATTAAGTTAATAAAGGGTTAGTTCACCCAACAATTTGAATTATCCCATCGTTTTCTCACCCTCAAGCCATCCTAGGTGTATATGACTTTCTTCTTTCAGCCAAACACAATAGGAGTTTCATTAAAAAATATCCTTGCTCTTCAAAGTTTTATAATGGGAATGAAAGGTGTACCTTGTTTTTTGAAGCTCAAAAAAGCGCATCCATCCATCATAAAAGTAATCCATACGGCTCCAGTTTGTTAATAAATGCCTTCTGAAGTGATGCGTTCTTGTAAGAAAACTATCCATATTAATAACTTTATGAACTATAATCACTAGCTTCCAGTAACGGCGTACGTGAGTCGAACAGTTTAAGTCCATTCCATGAAATGCTTGAATGTGCACATGTTCAAATTTGTGTATTACCATCTGGGTAGGTTCTAGGTAAAAAGTAAACTAGGTAGGGTAGGCAAAGTTTTTTATATACATTATAAACATTATACTGGTTGAAAGGCAACCACCTGCAATATCTTCTCTTTTATAATCTGCAGGATAAATTTCCCAAGTTTAACACTGCTGGAGTCTGCCAGAGAGGTAAGAAAGTACATCAAACTATGACTAACATTTGGAATTCGTATTTGTTGATGAACAATGGAGAGTAATTGGCAGCATCATTAGCTTCAGGAATTAAAATTGCTTCTGATATTCAGTCAGCTTCGGATTTGGCTTCATGTTTTTGCATTGAGAAATGAATGCAAGTTTGATTCGAGTCGCACTCGAGAAGAATGGTACAAACTGTTTGTGCACAGAGCCTCACAAGCCTGCATGAATGCACTGTCCTTATCGTTGTTCTCCTTGTTTATCAGGTGGATTGTTTGTGGGGTCGCCTGATGATCTGCCCCGCAGTGCTATTCTGAGCGAGTCTGCTCTCCAGTACTACGTTCAGCAGTACACCAAGAGCGGCTTCAGGTACACTGACAAAATGGGCTCCAAAATGGGTATTTGTGTGTGTGTGTGTGTGTGTGTGTTCTTATGCAAACATGATTTACTTAAGTAGGACATGTTAGTCCTGGAACAACCCTTACTAGACTATAATTTCCATCAGATTTTAAGCGGCTCTTATTGTAATGTTAGAGGTTATGATTGATATCAATGGTCCAGTAAAGGATATTGCTCAAGGCAATTGGATATTGCTATTCGTGAACGAGCTGATTCTCTTCAATTAACCGGTAAAATCATTTTACAAATCGCACTGAACGATTCATTAATGAATTGGACTGATCTGATTGTATCTATTCTTGAGTCAACAACTCAACTCAACAACTGATTCAAATGATCCTCAAAAGACTTCAGTAGTGGGCAAGAGTGATGTCTAGAGGGGATGTTTGCTTGTTATGTCCCTACACTGGGCTCGTTTGCTGCGGTCCGTGCGCGATTGTTCCCAGCGCCCGGTTATGGTTTCAGACTCAACTGGATTCTATGATTCTTGATTGCGTTTGCGTGCATCTTATGTCACCGCAAACGTGCACGGCGCATGATAGAAAACAGAACGCGGGTCAATATATTGTGTTTTTTTATTAATTCGGTGCTATTATGCGCAGCTGAACAACGCAACAACACAGGTTTACTGTGTGTGTGAAGCATAAGGTGGCTTTCTGCTGCGTGTAAACAAACTCTTTTGAGGAGACAGTGAATTTCCATTAATTTGTTGCCCTGATTCCACGTGCTATGCTCGAATACACTGCAGGTTCACTCCTGCTCGTATCCAAGGTAAATCATCAACACTATCATCCCTTACATGTGTTTTATTTAACTAAGTACATCATAATCAGCTAAAACGCATGCGCAGGTCACTTTACTTCCTGAACAAGTGCGCACCCGAGTCCGTGTTGTTTTCACATTCACGCGAACCGCGGCATGGTTCGAGTGCAACCGAACTCAGACCACCTCCTCCAGGTAGTCTCGGGATTCAGTATCCCAGTGCGCACTGCGCACCCTGGTCCACATGACAGCGTTCACATGAGCGATTTTTCATGAGACTTAGTCATCGCAATATGCTTACAAAATCGTTTACAAATTATTATTAATATTGAAATAAAAGGTGAAGATGTCAGTTTTGGCATCTCTGAATGTGTTACAGCAAGTCTAAATAGGTTTAGATATTATGAGATTTCAGATGTTGAATTTCAGCTTTTTCCACACAAAAATTTATTTTGTTTATTCTTGATACTAAGAAGAAAGAAAATCATATGGGTTTGGAAAGACAGAATTTTTATTTCTATCTGTGAAATTTTAGGCACTGCTAATATATGCGTGCTCACGCACCTGGTGGATGACATGTTGTCACTGAGGGTCTTGTTTTGTCCCAGGGGTCCTCTGAACTGGTACCGTAACGGGGAGAGGAACTGGCGTTGGATGAGTTCCAGGCCAAGGGGCAAGGCAAGCGTCCTCACCGTGCTCCGGCTCTCTGCCAGCAGACCAGATCTCTGACACCATCACTGTCAGAAATACCCCAGTCCCCCTTATTCCAGCATACACACCACATCTAGGCCTGAGGGGTGCAGATGGTGTCTGTTCCCTTTGCCCCAACATCTGCCCCTCTGTGACTTGAGCTCAAGTGTTTTAACTCATAAATGTGCATCTTTATTAGGGTGGGGAATTAACAAATGATTCTTCCTCATTTGTTTTATTTGCATATGCAGCATGAAACAACTTTTGAAAATCAATCAAACTTGATATGCCTTATGAAACTATTATATTCCGCATATGCCAGCCGATTCTAATGATAATGGTAAAGGATTTATCGGGGTTATATTCCACACCAAAATCAAAGGGGGAAAATATATATTTTGAGAAAATAAGAAAATTAAGCCCAACATAAGATAATTAAAAAAAAATCTTAATGGAGCATAGGCTTCATTTTCTTAATGCATAAAACATAATATATTGCACAAATTTATTTGAATGAAGTTGGTGTATTGTTTTTCATTCAGTTCCTTAAGACATCATTTAAAATGCTTCTGCCCTCACAGATCATGATGCCAGCTTTAATGGTGACCGCAGGAAAGGACCCTGTTCTTCTGCCAGTCTTTGCCAAAGGCATGGAGAACCTGGTAAGCAGCTTTTGTTATTTTTTCATTACGTTAATTCTGCGTTCACAGCATGTCGGAATTAACACAACAGATGTTTATGTCCACAGACTCACAAATTATTAGCGTCTATAGCAGTTTTAGAATTACGAGACAAAAAAGTAAATTGTGGCGATTACGACACTTGCTTAAACGCAGTGAGATTACATGTGTGATGTCATTCAGTAAACTGGATGTCTTGGATGTTTCCTGTTTGAAGGTCCCCAACCTCACCAGAGGCCACATTGAGGAGTGTGGACACTGGACTCAGATGGAGAGGTGAGGGTCACTGGAAACTGATGTTTCCATCTAAAAATTTTTTTTTATGTCGTTTCCTGAAGGATGATGTAATTGGGGAACTGGCTTTTATTAGTTTAAGGGTTTACAAAAAAAAAAAAAAAAAACAAGATGGAAAATGATATTGAGAACACGGGGGAAAAACTATGAATTGATCGCCGGTTCAAACAATATTCCCTTGAAATTTTTGTTAGAAACATTTTATTTGAAGGGAAAAACAAAAACAAAATTTTATTTTAAAAGTAGCATCGCTTTAATTCAAAGTAGTGCAATTGTTAAATATTCACGCTTATGATTGCCTGTGAAAAATATTATGATTGGCATCTTTATAAATTGACTTCATATTATCCACTATCTGAGGGCATTAAATGTTATGGGGATATAAAAATGTACTGCATAACAAGAATTACTTTTACAGATATATTGACATTAAACATAATCAAACACTCATATAGCAACAAGTTACATGCCAGAACGGCTCTAAAATCACAGGGTGCTGCTGTTTAAATGTCAGCAAGGAAACAAAATAATTTATAGACTATCTGACCTTTAATACTTTAGTTCTCTCTTGTGTAATAATTGATAGAATAAAAAAGGTTAATACAATGCCAGGTTAGGTTAGCTGGCTCACGTGGGTGATGCATGTTTGAATCTTCATCCTTCTCCCATCAGTCTCTCAGATCAAATGCTACACTCATTTCAGTAGTAAATACTTTGTATATGATCACATGATTCAATGATAAATTAAAACAAAAAAATGAACATTCAAAATTAATAAAAACTATAAGTATCTCAATGATACTAAAATATCAGTGCTGTGACATTTTCACAAAAAAATATCCTAAAATAGGCTTATTTGTGTATAGATATTTATTAGTTCATTTGTTATCCTTTTTATGTGTGTGAAATATGACCCAGACATGTTTTCGTCATGTTAAAACCTTGGAGATGTACATCAGTAACACACTGCATTGTGTTGAAAGCATCTTCAGTATGTCAATTCAACATATATATATATATATGACATTTTCTGACAGACAGATTATTTTCATTGTTATTTATAAGCCTTTTAGAGCTTCTTTTGTTGGCGTTACACCAGCCCTGAGCATGTAAGACTACTAAAATGAAGGGAGACCAGCACTCTTTACACTTTACCGTTCAGGTTTTTTTTTTCGAGGAGAGCGTTTACAATCAAGACTGGTGTAGGCATTTAGTTTTAAATGAAGGATAGATGGAATACAGGGTTTCTATCATTGAACAGGGTCAGGCCAGGTTTAGCGATTGTACAACACCATCACCTCGGTCAAGCAAACAATCGCATAAATAACAGTAACGTGACACTGACAGGAACATCCTGCTCACCCCAAGGTTAAACAACCATATAGAGAAAAACATTGCTCATTTACCATGATTTAAAGGTACAAACCAAAAACACATTCGTAGTCCAATCTAATAATGCAGGACGAATCTCACATAATCTGTCACAAACCCATCAGGTCACATTTCACCCCATAATCAACAGAAAGAAATTGTTGCATATTATAGGGTTTTATAATAATTCAATTCAAATTTATTTGTATAGCGCTTTTCACAATACATATTGTTTCAAAGCAGCTTTACAGAAAGTGCATTTCAGAAATGTACATAGAAAAAATACAGTTAGTTAATCATGTATTAATTTAGGGCATAACATATCGCCGGCGTTGAGTCGTCTCTTCACAGGCGTCGAGTCGTCTCATCGCAGGTGTTGGGGACTCTGAAGTCTCCGTGAGAGGCTGGATACAAACTGGAGCTGACGAACGCCATTTACCTCGGGACTAGCGTCCCGAGATAACAGCAGAAAAGCAAATGGGAAATAATTAGCATAGCTGCTGTTCATAAAATTAATGCATTCGATCTGATTCAACAATGATATAAAAGGTAAGCATTATGTGAATCCTTGGCTAAAGAGATGCGTCTTTAATCTAGTTTTAAACTGGGACAGCGAGTCTGAACCTTGAACAATATCAGGAAGGCTATTCCAGAGTTTAGGAGCTAAATGTGAGAACGCCCTCCCTCCTTTAGTGGACTTAGATATCCTAGGAATGACCAGAAGCCTCGAATTTAGTGATCTTAAAGAACGCGATGGATTGTAGGGCGATAGAAGGTCCATTAAATACACTGGAGCTAAACCATTTAGGGCTTTATAGGTCAGTAATAGTACTTTGTAATTGATACGGAACTTAATAGGTAACCAGTGCAGAGATGATAAAATTGGTGTTATATGATCATATTTTCTTGACCTAGTGAGAACTCTAGCAGCTGCATTTTGCACTAACTGTAGCTTGTTTATTGAGGATGTAGGACAACCAGCTAATAAAGCGTTACAGTAATCTAGTCTTGAGGTCATGAATGCATGAACTAACTTTTCTGCATCAGAAACAGATAGCATGTTACGTAGCTTAGCAATATTTCTAAGGTGGAAAAAGGCTGTTCTTGTAACATATGATATATGATTTTCGAAAGACAAGTCGTGGTCTAGTATAACACCCAGGTCTTTTACTGTAGTGGATAAAGTAACAGGACATCCTTCTAAATTAAAGTTGTATTGTACATGTTTTGTGGGTAGTTTTTTGGACCAATAAGTAATACCTCTGTTTTATCTGAATTTAATAGCAGGAAATTACATGTCATCCAGCATTTTATATCTTTAAGACACTCTGTCAATTTAGATAAGTTAGTGTTTTCATCTGGTCGTGATGAAATATATAATTGAGTGTCATCAGCATAACAGTGGAAATTAATTCCATGTTTTCTTATAATATTACCCAGTGGCAGCATATATATTGAGAATAGCAGAGGGCCTAACACCGACCCTTGCGGCACTCCATACTCTACTGGCGTTATCTTCGATTTTTCACCATTTAAACAGACAAAATGGTAACGGTCTGATAAGTACGATCTAAACCAGCTTAATGCCTGTCCCTGAACACCAGTGTAGTTTTGTAGTCGATCCAAGAGTATTTTATGATCTATAGTGTCGAACGCAGCGCTAAGATCGAGTAGAACTAGTATTGAGATACAGCCTTGATCAGAAGCTAAAAGTAAATCATTTGTAATTTTAACTAGCGCAGTTTCTGTGCTATGATGCGGTCTGAATCCTGACTGAAATTTTTCATAGATATAATTTTCTTGCAAGAAAGAGCACAATTGAGCGGACACCATTTTTTCTAGTATTTTAGACATAAATGGAAGATTTGAAATGGGTCTGTAATTTGCTAGGTTATTTGGATCTAATTCCGGTTTCTTAATGAGAGGTTATATTACTGCCAGCTTAAATATTTTTGGAACATGACCTAAAGATAAAGACGAGTTAATAATATTGAGAAGAGGCTCTTCCACTACAGGTAACACTTATTTCAGTAGTTTAGTGGGTATTGGATCTAATAAACATGTTGTTGGTTTAGATGCAATGATAAGTTTATTTAGCTCTTCCTGTCCTATAGTTGTAAAGCGGTGTAGTTGTTCTTGAGGTGCGATAACTGAGGCTGAATCATAAGACACCATAAAAGATTGTACATTTACAATTGTGTTTCTGATGCTTTCTATTTTCTCAGTGAAGAAATTCATAAAATCATTACTACTATACTGTAACGGAATATTTTGCTCTGGTGATGTCTGTTTATTTGTTAGTCTAGCCACGGTGTTAAATAAGAACCTTGGATTATTTTGCTCTGGTGATGTCTGTTTATTTGTTAGTCTAGCCACGGTGTTAAATAAGAACCTTGGATTATTTTGGTTATTTTCTATTAGTTTGCGGAGATGCTCAGCCCTGGCTGCTTTTAGAGCCTTTTTATAACGTGACGTACTGTCTTTCCACGCCATTCTAAAGACCTCTAAATTAGTTTGTTTCCATTTACGCTCTAAGTTACGAGTAATAATAAGGGGCTTCAGTAGTGGAATTTGAATGCTATGTTTCTAAATAACTGACCTGTTTCCAATGCATTTCCACAGTCGTTTTTTTTGTGAAACAGTTTTACTAAAAATGAGCCACAGTGTTGGTCGGAGGGTGAAATGCAACTTACACACTTTTTGAAGTGTGAAAAATGGCTGGAACAGTTAGCAGACACGTCAAAAATGGAAACCAAATCTAACCACCAACTGCTCTTTCCATTCAGGTCATGGTGTGACTGCGTTTTAAAGCCTTATCCAGTTAAACTGGGCCGTTTTAGATCAGATTTTTTATCAGATTTTGGTATCTTCTGTTTTTCACAACAACAAATTATGTCCCATGGGCCTATACTTGACTGTGGAAAAACTTGACAGAAAAGAAAATTATTTTTGCTGTGTGAATGTGTCTTCTGAAACATAACGGTTATGTCCTTGTCATGGTTGTTAATGTGCATCTAATTACCCGTCCTAATATCAGAGCAGACCGCGATTCAACAGTCCTCTCCACAATGACCTGAGGGCTCGACAACTCGACCTCATGCAGCCGTAAATCATTTTAATACCTCTTGACCCGTCCACCTCTCCACCCTCCACCGAACTTCAGCAATCAATAGATGAACGCTGACGTTCTGAACCGGCAAGCTTCATTTTCGAATCAGGAGATGTGATGTGACCTCCGTGACCGTCTCTGAACTTACACACGGGTCAGAGTGTTTTTTCTCTTGTGCAGTTGGTTTGTGGTTAATATCTTTTACTATTGAAGATCTCACAAAAAAAAAAAAGCAACAGTTAATTGAACCTTTAGACAACAGAACTTTTGCATATGTTTTTTGTTGAGTATCATATTTGATGCATCAGTATTTATGGCTCATTTAAAGGTGCTCTACGCGATGTCACGCGTTTTTTAGGCCAAAACATTTTTGTCACATACAGCAAACATCTCCTCACTTTCCGCTAGCTGCCTGTCCACTGAACACACTGTAAAAAACCGCGGTCTCTGCAGACACCCCAGGCTCCAAAAACAAACTGGGCTAACCCGCACCACGAAACATAAACTGTTCCAGCCAATAACCGACAAGAAGGATTTGGGGGTGGGGTTTAGGGGGTTAGTGCGCGGATGAGGAGGAGGGAGGGTCGAGCTAGCCTCCGTTTTGTTTGACAATACTTCGAACGTCAACAAGAAGTGACGTCACCCGACATCGCTTAGAGCACCTTTAATGTGATATAAAAGAATATGGAGCACATACTTGAGAAGGAGAAAACACCTGTTTTTTCAGAGGCCCAAACTGAGCAAAAGTATGCAATTGAATGCAGTTGCTGAAATTTATGACCAAAAAGTAAGATGAAATTCTGATAGATTGTAATGTAAATCAAAGAAATCTTTATAACAGACTACTTGCATAAATGCATATAAATAGCAGTTGTCACTCTATATCTCCTAATAATATTTCTTATGTAGATGATATTTAAGTGCTTAGTTTTAACACATAATGTAATGCAATACAATGATGATCGAGAGATGAACAAATAAACGGACCTCAAAAGCCTGATGCATGATACAGTTTAACATAATTATCCAAACATCATTATTAAGAAAAATCAAGTAAATCTAAGTTGCTTTGGTCCAGTAAGTGTTCATCTTAAAATATTACAATATATTATACATTACAATATAAAAGTTATTCTTCTGTTTACTTAATAAAAATAGTAAAGATTTCACAGCAAAAAGACACGAGCTGAAGGTGGACGTTTTTACACTTTTTTTTGCAAGTAAAAGCCTTTTAGTATTAACTAATATCAACCAGACAATGTAATTTAAAGCATGTAGCAGACCGAGTATGAATATATTTCACATTTTGTGTGCGCAGCATCTGTCACTATGGCACAGGTTTTTCATCAAAGTTTATATCATGTTGATAATTTAGAGGCCTTAGAAATGTTCGTAACACAAATGATACAGTAGGCTTTACAGGGTTAATGATTTGTTGAAATCTCTAACCCTTAGCATGAGCTATAGTAATAGAAAGCATCACTAATTACTTTAATGCCATAGTCATTTCTGGTTCTATCACATGATCCAATTAGTCCAATCGCTTCCCTTATCTCTCTTCAGGCCTGCAGAGCTCAATAAAATCCTCATCTCCTGGCTGAAGGAAACACACCAGAAAACCTCGATCCCTGTTCATCCCAAGTTATGAGACGATCGTCCTGATTTCACTATACGCGGGTGAATGAACCGACTCGGCTAGTGCACTAATGTCCAGGCTTGCTGATTGCATAATAATAGTCCATTGTCATTTGAGTGAATTTCAGTAGTCCTCTTGTCTGCTTTACATTATGAAGTCTTTTGTAATACACTGTAATAATGAAGATTTTCTTAAGGCAGTGTCTATTTATACTGTGCAAATATTTCACCTTTTGTATGAACAACATCTGTCACTGTCACAGAGTCTAAACAAGATGTTTATATTTGATGCAAACAGTATCTGCATCTGTTAATAGACACTGCCATTTTTTTAACCTAATATTGATAAATCAAATTTTATTATGAATTGTTTTTATTAACAGCTTTGCTAACAAAAAATCAATAAATAATCCTTTGCTTTGTAAAAAAGTGAATACTGCCATTTTTTGGTTAGCAACGAGATTTTCCTATGGGTAAATACCGTATAATGGTTTCCACAAAAATAAGCATCAAAACTATTTTTATCATTGATAATATCTTGAGCAGCAAATCAGCATATTAGAATGATTTCTGAAGGATCATGTGACACTGAAGACTAATGTAATGATGCTGAAAATTCAGCTTTGCATCACAGGAATAAATGAAAATTTTAAAAATAATCAAATAGAACAGGTTATTTTAAATTGTAGTAATATTATTGTTTTAATGTGTTTTTTTTTTTGTTTTTTTTTACCAAATAAATGCAGCCGTTATGAGCATTTCAGCATTTGATCAGGAACGCTGCTCTAAATATCACTTGAGCACTAGTCAATAAGTCTGATTTCCATCTTTAATACATGAATAAACCTAAACTGTAAAAGCGTCCTGTCTTAAATCTAGTCTGGTCATTTCCTGAGGCGGAGCTGTGCTTACACTCTTTGTGAAAGCAGAATGATTGCCTTGACCTGAGATTGCAGTCTTATAATGGAGTTTAGAGAGGAAGGCAGAGCGCCACTACAACTGCTGCGACTGCATTTCAAAAAGGAAATCATTTCACATACAAAGGATTCTGTGTTCTGCAGTTACAAGCGAGTCGCTGTTTTCAAATGGGATAGCCTTAAAATATGTTCTGAATGTCCATGTCTAACTCTCAGAGGACAGATAATGCATTTATACATCCTTCCTGTTTGATAAGATTCAAGTTAAGTTTTGCTTTTTGTACACTTGTGTAATAGATAATTGCACTGTCTTGTTAATGATTATGCACTTTAATTATTTACCATATTCATATTCAGCTTTGGATTTAGGTAATTTCAGTAATGATGGAATATTTTATTGAAGTTCTGGCCAGAAACACATGTTTCCTAATTTGCATGGATGGATAACAGGACGTATATAATGTATTGGTTAGTTTTCAGATAGCCTAAACATTATTTAAAAAAAAAAAAAACATTTGACCCTTTAACTGTTGAAAGTTCAACCCTAAACTAAACACACCTAAAAGTTGCTTTAGTCTGCTGTTGGCATCTAGATATTGTGTATTGGTGTGTTTGTTTTATATACATGTAATATTTTTAAGTATTTACATGTATGGTTCAACTAAATATTTACATGTAGTACATGACATGGGTTTGATTCCCAAGAAATGGAAAGTGTATTTTGGAAAGTGTATTTTTTTTATGTAAGTTGTTTTGGACAAAAGCATCTCCCAAATCTGTAAATGTAATTTTTTTAATATATTTTTGCATATGCAGGTTAAATATCAGATGCAATCATTTTGCCAAACAAAATCATAAAAATAAAAGCCCAACTACTAAATATGTAGTGCACTTAGTGTATAGCTTATGCAGTTCTCAACTGCTTGTTTTCTTTATATTGTCGCAAAATGTAGCTAAACTATATTATCGCCCAGCCTTGTTAAAAGTTGGACAAATAGTACATTCTACTTAACCTGCAAAATTACAGTATACTCTTATAAAGCAATATGCTGTAGTAAATCTCAACTGCATGATTGTATCAACTATTATCGCCCAGCTCTTACAGTATCTGCTAATGCATGGAGATATTATAAACATTAACATCATGATTTTCTGTAAAGCTGCTTTGAAACGATGTGTATCGTGAAACGTGCTGCACAGGTTACAGTGCAGTTCACTTTCAGAATGACGGTTTGTTTGACAGTATCACTCTATACTCATCAGATGAAGGACACAAACAGACAGGCGCTCCATTAGTGCAACTTCTGATACTCGAAGGTTTAGTGTGCACAAGGGACATTTCACCGTCAAAATGCTCAATCCCACAGATGATGCATGAAGATCGCAGGTTAATAGCGTAAACCTTCACTAGTGTAATAGCGTACGCTTCTGTTGTTGTACGTCACACGCATCACCCACATGATTCTGCTTGCTTCTAATTCTCTCTCTCTCTCTCTCTCTCTCTCTCTCTCTCTCTCTCTCTCTCTCTCTCTCTCTCTCTCACACACACACACACACGACACCGCTCGAACCTTCCGAAAAATAAGCTCTCCTAAAGTTCGGGGTTTAAGCGAATTACAAGGACAGTCGCGGGCTTCATTGCACAGGTTTTGCCGCTTTGATGTTACTCTTGCAGTGCGCGGTCTTGGCCGCCGGAATTTTCCTTACAAATGCTCCACAAAGGCATTATTTATGTCTTTTGGAATGCAGTTGGCTTATATATTAAAAATATGAAAATCACTGAGAAAGCGGCTTTCATTTTAAAATACTTACGCGCGCTTTGTGAAGAGTGCTCGTGCATGCGGCTGTGAGCGACTCATTGGTTAAATGTACTTGCATCTCAAAATGCTTTTGACGCGAAATGAATGTAAACACGGTCAGTTATTTCATAAACCAACAGGACAAAACACATTTACAATTTCAAAAGAGATATGTGCATTAGTGTGAATGCAGCTTATCGTATAGGGGGAAAATCACTCCAGCTCTTGAATGGAAAACGTTCAGACAGCCTACTTTTAAATACTGAAAGCACTCTTTGTTTATTGCTTGTATTGTTTTTTTTTGTTCCTCTTTATTTACTAGCTTTTATATTTTGAAGCTATATTAGTTTATAGCCCATTTAAAATTCTTAACATGTAATTGGTTTAATTAAATGTGCTTATATATATATATATATATTTAAAGTATGTACATTCACACATCTAATTATATACATATTTTAAGTGTTATTAAGATGAATTAATAAGAAAAAAATTAGATCGGATCATGAGCTGCCTAAAGATTCCCATCCCTACTGTACAATGATTTATTGCTTGTCTTTGTCGACTTATACAGAAGGTAAAGAACTTAAAGTAATCGCATATTAAATCGCAATCGCAATATTGGTTAAAAAAATCGCAATTAGATTATTTTCCATAATCGTTCAGCCCTAATACTAAGTTAACTGACTAGAGGCCCACAGAGAAGGAAATGAATAGTTGAAATAAAGTCGTTATTTTTGTTTGTTTTTGCGCACAAAAAGTATTCTCGTCGCTTGATAAACTTAAGATTGAGCCACTGTAGTCACATGGACTATTTTAACAATGTCTGTAATAACTTTTCGGGGCTGGCAAGTTTCAATCCCTGAAGAAGCCTATGGACTAGTATGGAGGAGTGATCCAGCTCTCAGATTTCATCAAAAATATCTTAATTCGTGTTCCGAAGATGAACGAAGGTCTTACGGGGTTGGAACAACATGAGGGTGAGTAAATACTGACAGAATTTTCATTTTTGGGTGAACTATCCCTTTACGGTTATGAATAAGCTGGTGTGTTCCAAAACAATGACAGAATTCGCATTTAGGAGATATAAGCATTCAAAACTTAGTCTCTCACTTACGCTAAAATGGCTTAGATTTTTATGACATCACCGCGAACTTCAGCTTCTTCTCACATCTTCTGTCCAATCAAATGCTCTCTAGAATCTAAAGCGTCCCGCGACTCCTGCCCTCTATGCTATAAATGCCACCTGGCCTACACCACTGTGGCTGTATGTCCCATAGTACACGCATTCTCAGTATTAGCAGGACTCCAGACTAACTTTTTTCCTTGGTTGCACTGGTGCGCCTAACTTTTTTATTTAGGTGCACCAGCACAAAATTTAGGTGCACCCAAATGTTTCCTCGGCTCGCGTCGCCTTTAACGCCACAATTTCAAGCTCAGCTTTTTATCTTGCTCCATATACATTCATGTATATTATGTAAATGATTTTAAACAAGAATAAGGTGTAGGTAAATACTTTTTTTTTATTTGAAGCACAATTATACTGTATATAATTTTTTTTTTTTTTAAGTGCTTCACTGAGCTGCCAAACTAACTATTTTGAGTCTCTAGCTCAGGCTCGGTATGCTCTACCTCTTGAGTCGGATGCCATCTCCGACGAAGGACCAGGGTTTGGCATCTTACAGGGACTGGGGAGACTGGTGGCTGAAGTAGCTCCATGTCTGGGCTGTTGTCGGAGCATTGACCGGGGAGTAGGGATGGGTATCCATAAGGTTTTAACGGTATTACTACTCTTACCGATACTGCTTATCGATCCGGTACTTTAACAGTATTCTTATCGGTTCTTTTTGTTTTATAAACAAAGATAAACAATTAAACAAAGATGCACATTATATAGGCCTACACAGTGCTTTAATTTCAGGAAGGTCTAACATTAGCTACTGTTCAAGTATGGTCTAAAAAGAAATCTAATAAAGTAATCAAATGTAAAATAACACTGCATATTTCATCATAGATAGATAATGCTTATTAAAGCTGAAGTTATTAATTCAAGAGCTGTGAATACAAGCCGGTCATTTTGACACATTTTTGTGTACATTTTATAGTTTAGACATGCACATGAAACCCAAAGTATAATTTGCTTGTCTCGTTACGGTCTGTTTCGGAGCGCGCTTCGCCTTGGGAACAGCATCTCTTGTGCAGACTTTTGTGCTTTTAATAGCTCTTTTTATTATTAAACGCGTCCCGCAATTTAGCAACAGTAGCTGGACTGCATTTTACAACAATCACGAGCTGATTCTGTCGTTAAGTTTGAGTTTTAGGGAGAAATGACAGCACACTGCTGCGAAGGGAAGGAAGCTGCGCAAGACCGAATGTGGCTGTAGTTTTTATTGGTTTTACCTCAATATTTTTTTTAATAATCTTTGGAAGCCGAAATCTAAAATAAAATCAGACTAATATCACAGACCTAAAGTGTAACCAAGCTACGTTTTAATGTTTAGTTCTGCCGTCGTCACTCATTAAGCAGAGCTGTCGTGTTGTGCGCGCTGTGGCTCCGCGTGAGAAATCTCTCTCTCTCTTTCTCTCTTGGACTGCGAATAGCAAAAATGGTGTAATATTATTATACACAGAAAGGCTCGCAAGATAAATTCTTTTTTTAAATAACGTCTTTATAGTAATAATAAATAGTATGTGTATTTTCTTAATTTCTCCAATAAGTTACCGACATCAGAACCGATCACGTCCGAGCTAATCGATACAGCGGTCTTTCAGAAGTTGAATACCGGGTTTCGGTACCCATCCCTACACTGGAGAGTGTTGGGGGAACAGGCCTACTTTTCTTAAAGAAAAAACTCTATGGGTCCATTTCTTTTCATTGTTCGTCGTCTGTTTTCTTGCGTTTCTTTTGCTGATGCTGATTGCCGTAACTGATTCTCTGGTGCTCAGGTCGCAATTTCAGTCACACAGCACGGAGCAGTGTAGGCCTACCACAGCCAATCAGAGGCAAAGACCCGACCTACCTCTGTCTCTGATTGGTTTAGACCACGATATGATCCAACCATGAGTGTGAGTTCCGACAAAGGAGAACAAGCGCTTCGTTCGTGGAGAGGCAGCGGACGCGAGGACGTTAGGTGCACCAGTGCGACCTTGGAAAAATTTTAGTCGCACCCTTACAAATTTTGGTCACATATGCGACCAAATTGGTCGCACTCTAGAGCCCTGATTAGCTGCTCGTGCTCATCAGTTCCCTTTCGTTGTCCCTCCGAGTTACGTCGGATGACGACGAATGGGGGTTTCGCTTAGAAGCCTATCACCTTCGAGTGTTAAAAAACGGGCCAATGGCAAAGAAATGCTATGGGTCTGCGGAATTTGCATAGCGTAGCTCCGCCCCACCTCGTGGGTATATAAGGAAGGACGCTGGCAACATGCAGATAGGTTTCTGCTTCGGAGCCAAGAGGTCCTCTTCACTCCTGTAAGCCTGATTTCTCTGACCGTCATTGAGTGTCTTCGAGACAAGCAGCTCTCCAGTCTGTGTTGGTGCAAGGGTGATTTTCCAGCGAGATTCACATTCCTGCCTGCTGATCTGTGCAGTGGTCTGCATCCAGCGTTTGTGTTTCTCCCCGGCCGCTTCAGCACGGGCTGCTGAGCGTCCTCTCACAAAAGAGCTTGCACGGGCACGTCTTTTTCAAGAAGTCTCGCCCGTGTATTTCTGGGTGCGGTCGTTCCATATCATTTTCTGATGGGCATGAAAGATGTCTTGCATGTTTGGGCTTAGATCACGCTAAGGCAGCTTTCATGGATGAGTCATGTTCTCATTGCGGGAACATGAACATCGCTACGCTGAGATCAAGACTCTATGACCTTACAAAAGGTAGAGTCCCCTCTGCCACACCCCGATCTACCCCCTCCTCGAGAGCTGGTACTTCGGCTGGTGGCCAGGGTGATCTGAGGGTGACCGTGTGGAATTCTGCCCCGACGATGCGTCCTCGGGCTACACCCCCCTCACCAGCGCAGCAACCTGCGAGTTCCTTGGGTGCAGCTGCGGGGCCATCTCCTGATGCGCCTCGCGTCTCATTCGGGGCTCCAGAAGATGATGTGATGTCGATCGCCGCATCACAAGGTGAGCTGGAATCTTCTGGGGATGAAGACGTTCTCTCAGCACATGTGAACTGTTGGAGTTACTGGAGTAACATATACTCCGGGATATTGGTTTATTTCCAGTCGGATTGACTGTCAGGCACGTCCGAAAGAGTAACTTTAGAAAACGGTGGATCAGCGCTGACTCAAGATGTGAACTGTTTTGAACGATTCAGTTCGATTTGGTGAACTGGTTCGACCGGTTCACTAAAAAGAACCAGACCTTCAAACGAACGATTCGTTCACGAACCGGACATCAAGTTAACACGTCACGGAGCAATAAGGGTTGGAGATGTGTGTTCTGTTGCTTAAACACTCGAGTTTTATTCAGTTTTTTAAATTTACGTCCGTTAAGAATGAAATGGCTAAAATTTATTCTCACCTGGCTCTACTATTGAATCCATCAAGTATGACTAGAGAATTTCTAATAGAAGAGAATTGGCACTGTCTGGTTACTTCCGGTTTCTGAACTGGCTGCAGTAACACGTCTCTGTCCATGCGGGGGCGCTCGCAGGCGTGTGCAGAATGAATGGGAGTCTATGGGGTTTCACCCCCAGAAATCCACTTTTCTCAGGATGTAATTTTTTGTCAAGTAATTTGAAAGTTGCATTCAGAAGGGGGGGCTAAGATAATACACTCAGCTGAAAATTGCATTTTTAAGTTCACTTATCTGTTCTAAAAATCCGTTAAAAAATGTGATGACATCACATAATAGCAGAATGCTAGCGTGTTCCGGCCAACAACGACCTAACCTGTAAGAAATCGAAAGGACATAAGTACTCGTTCATTCGACTTTTGGACTATAATCTATATTGAATTTGCGGAATCAACAACAAAATCTACGTTGATTCAACGACAAGCAGAAGAAAGGGATACATTTAGCCGTCTAGCTCCATAGACTCCCATTCATTTTGCACTCGCCCGCGATCACCTCCAGTGGAATTCTAATGGAACTGCAACCAAGATGATACAATGGGGCTAATAGGAAGTGCCAAGGCTCTCCGTTAGATGGGCTTTGGTACGACTTACAGTCTGTGAGGTAAACTAAACTCTATTGGCTATTTGAAAAGGGGGAGGAGCCATTCAGGCCGTTTCAAAGCAGCTTTACAAAATCATGATGTTAATGTTTATATCAGTGGTGTACATAGTGTTGGGAATCAAAAATCGATTCCAATTCTGAAATCGGACACTTGTTATAAAATTTTAATTTGGATATCAATTCTTGTGTGTGCATTTTAATATGACTTTAAAACCATTCCAGT
The DNA here is from genome assembly GCA_026230005.1 of Gila orcuttii. NCBI lineage: Eukaryota > Metazoa > Chordata > Actinopteri > Cypriniformes > Leuciscidae > Gila > Gila orcuttii. The sequence goes on along the minus strand of JAPDVR010000013.1, from coordinate 19,713,416 downwards.
GCAAGAAGACCCACGCACAAATTTGTTTTCTGCACACAAATCCCCCCAAAAAATCCAAAGTGACAGCAACCTAATATACCTGCTGTTGACTATAATAACATCAATCAAACAACAAAAGACAAAGAAAAAATTCTCGCTGCTCTTGACTGAATAGCTTTTGTAACTATTTGTAATGTATTTTTTATTTAGCCTAAGTGCAGTGTTATTTTACATTTAATAACAGTTTCTATACCTGAAAATCATAACACACTTTATTTTCAATCATATATTTGTTCAGTTGTATTTATTTGTAAGCTTGCTTATTTGTTCTTTTTTAATTACTGAGTGTTTATTTGTCTTTAAATAATGCTTTTATTACTTAGGCTAGTTGTTTTTGCTGTGGTATTTTTAAACCATAGGCAAAAGTTTCTTGTGTAAGTTTTCTTAAGACTTATAACAAATTTGAATGATATCCAAGTTTTTTTGTTTTTTTTTACCTTATTGGAATCAAAATTAGGAATTGATAAGAATCGCACTAACCAATCATAGTGCGATAGAGGCATTGTCTCACTTGACTTTCATCCATTCATTCTCAATTACCCCCACTTAATATCTTCATACTTCATAGTTAGTAGAATAGAGCTGGGTGATAATATAATTAACATTATGTGGTGATACAAACAATCAAGCGGCTGAGATTTTTTATATAGTACACACTGTTTCATGGACATACTTATATAACCAACTTTATATAAAGCTGGCTGATAATATAGTTACATTTTATGGCTAAATATAGACGTATAATTTATATTGTTTTATGTGTGTGTACTGTATGTATAAAGAAAAAATTTGGATTTAATATAGCCTAAATCCAACTATAGTGCTGTGCAATAGATAATACAGTTTACATTTTTTCGACAATATAAAGAATCATGCAGACGAGATTCGCTATGTACTATATATATATTGCTTTACATAAGTATATTGTATGTATGCAGGTAAAGTAGGATGTACTATATATCCAAATTTTAGCTGAGCAATTATGTAGCTTACATTTTGCAACGAAAAAAAAAAACTATATTCTTACATTCTCTATTTTTACATTGAAATGTGATTGGTTGCTAGGTAGTCAAATTCAAAAGTGATCAGGCTCAGGCCCTTCGATGCAAGTCTGTGGGATTTTTTTATCAAATCATTATTTCGATCTCTTAGTAAAGTACCAGCACACCTTTCAACAAGATGCATGATTTGAGGAATAATTCATTTTAGGTGTTTGTACTGTAATGTGAGTATGTGACAGTTCTGATTCTGCCCATTGCACTACTAGCTTGTGTCAACTGATCCACGCAAGTTAACAGTTTATTATTCAGGCTGTCATTATATCCCGCTTCAAGCTGTTGGGTCTTTAAAAATACGAGAATGTCATCATGGCGTCCGAACTCTTCGTGTGGCCACTCTTGGGCATTTCTGTCCATTTATCCTGAAACAAGTCATCATGTCAGTGTAAATTACCATACTATTAGTCCTCAAACACTCAATGCATTTCACTCTTCATTTCTTTTTGATCTTGGGTATAAAGCTGATTTATCATCTTTAATTATTTGTGCGTATAGGAGTTATAAGAAGTGCAAGTGATTAGTTCTATTTATATTAATCCAAAAAGCAGTAATACTTTTTTTTTTTTTATGTGTGCTTGTTTAATTATTTCCAGTGACGTGAGAGATTTCTTTGAGCTCTAGCTCTGCTGTTATATGTGTTAATGCTGCTCAGTGAAATAATTATGGGATTCAATCTAGCATTCATATCGCAAACAATAGAGAATAACCTTAACAGATGAAACTGGGGTTCCGGCTCGGTGATTTCCTTTTGCTCTGATAAGCCTTTCTATTCTCAGATGCATTTCTTACAAAGAACTGATGCATATACCAGATGAGTATTTGCCGACTGTTTATTCTTTGCTTTTATTTAACTTTCATATAATAACCAGAAAGGATTTTCACACAAGTTCTATACTATTTAAAAAGGAAGCGGTCAAAACAGTGAGTATGAGTAATACAAAATTCCTACTTTTATCAAAGTCATGTGTGTGCTTATAAATTGGCTTACTCCATAAACAATTATGTATCCGAATGCATGAAGTGGAAAACGTCTCGGTTACGTATGTAACCCTCGTTCCCTGAGTACAGGGAACGGAGACGTGTCGTCGGGGGAGTTCCCTGACGAATTGGGATCACGCTAGGGAGCCAACTGCCTTCGAGAGAATTAAAACGAGCCAATAGACATTGGCATGCAAGGTTTGCATTCCGTGACCCGCCTACCAGCGCGGGTATAAAAGGCGGAAGTAAACATTGCGCAATGCTTTTCGCTGAGGAGCCGAACAGTGTCCAGTCCTCGCGAAGGTACAGCAACATGGCGAAGGGACGACACGTCTCCGTTCCCTGTACTCAGGGAACGAGGGTTACATACGTAACCGAGACGTTCCCTTTCGTCCTGGGAACTCCGACGTGTCGTCGGGGGAGTTCCCTGACGAATTGGGATCCCTAATAAAACGCCATGGTGCTGGCCCCTTCCAGCGCCCAGCTAAGCTACCCTGCAGCAGTTTCTTGAAATAAGTTGCGGGAGCTAGCACGGGAACCACACTGCTGTTCCGCAAGACCCGCACAGTGGTTGGATAACACTGGGAAAGCGTTCCCTCAAGAGAGGAGGGAACGCTGCGGAAGCCCCAGCCTGACTGAGGAAGGCCAGGAATACACATATGTACTAGCCCGAAGGAATAGTGAAACATATGGCAGTCCCAGAGGTAGTCCCAATCCAAGGGAAGTGGGAGCGTACTCAAGGGGACGACGAACGAGTCCGTCAAGAGGAAGACATGGCTGAACTGCACATGGCATCATGGGTCACAGTAGAGACCACTGGGGCACCCAGTCTACTAACAACTCCTTACTAGAGGTAGCAGACCTGGCGCCGGGCGGTCCGCCGCGCCCAGCACCGAGGGGTGAAGGAGGAACTCACGAGGCTCACCGACGTAGGGCGCCAACGGAGCAAAAAGACGCACGTATCCGGCCGAGGCACGGAGTGGCGTGGCAAGCCGACACAACCTATTCCCTCGACCCACTGGCCGTAGCCAGAACTCGGGAGGAAACAGGTTCCACACGAAGGCTATAGAACCTAGCGAACGTGTTCGGTGTCGCCCAGCCCGCAGCTCTACAGATGTCTGTCAGCGAGGCGCCTTGAGCCAAAGCCCAGGAAGCGGCAACACCTCTAGTAGAGTGGGCACGCAACCTGGGAGGACAAGGCTCACCCAGAGATTCATACGCTCGGGTGATAGCATCCACTAACCAGTGGGCTAACCTCTGCTTGGAGACGGCCTTCCCCTTCTGCTGGCCTCCGTAACAGACAAAGAGCTGATCTGAGGTTCTGAAGCTTTGCGTTCTGTCAATATAAACCCGCAGAGCGCGGACGGGACAGAGAAAAGCTAGGGCTGGGTCTGCCTCCTCCTGGGGCAGCGCTTGCAGGTTCACTACATGGTCCACGAAGGGAGTGGTAGGAACCTTGGGCACATATCCGAGCCGGGGTCTCAAAACAACATGAGAAAGGACCGGCCCGAACTCTAGGCACGATTCGTCGACCGAAAAAGCCTGCAGATCCCCGACCCTCTTGAAAGAGGCCAAAGCTAACAAGAGCGCTGTCTTGATGGACAGGAAATTGAGCTCTACGGTCAGCAACGGCTCAAAGGGGGGGACCTTGAAGAGCTCTAAGTACCAGAGCTAGGTCCCAAGAGGGTACAGAGTGCAAAACCCGAGGTGGATTTAACCTCCTAGCACCCTTGAGGAATCTGATGACCAGGTCGTGCTTCCCCAAGGACTTACCTTCTATTGCATCGTGATGCGCGGCTATTGCGGCGACATACACTTTGAGGGTGGAGGGGGACAGCCTCCGCTCCAACCCATCTTGCAGGAAGGAAAGCACGACACCGATCGGGCAAGTTCGGGGGTCCTCCTGACGGGAGGAACACCAATCGACGAACAGGTTCCACTTCAACGCGTAGAGGTGCCTCGTAGAGGGGGCTCTAGCGGAAGTGATGGTGTCTACCACTGCCTGTGGTAGACCACCTAGAACCTCCGCGTCCCGTCCAGAGACCAGACATGGAGTTTCCAGAGGTCTGGACGCGGGTGCCATAGAGTGCCCCGTCTCTGAGAAAGAAGGTCCTTCCTCAGAGGAATCGGCCAAGGAGGAGCTGTCGCGAGGAGCATGAGTTCCGTGAACCAAGTCCTGGTGGGCCAATACGGCGCCACTAGAAGGACCTGCTCCTCGTCCTCCCTGACCTTGCACAGTGTCTGTGCAAGAAGGCTCACTGGGGAAAACGCATACTTGCGTAGGTCCCGGGGCCAGCTGTGAGCCAGGGCATCCGTGCCGAGGGTTCCCTCGGTCAGGGAGAAAAACCACTGGCAATGGTCGTGTCTGGAGACGCAAACAGATCTACCTGTGCGGCTCCAAAGACACTCCAAACCAGCTGGACCGCCTGGGGATGGAGTCGCCATTCTCCTGGCAGGGGAGGCAACTGTGAGAGCTCGTCTGCCACACGGTTGAGCTCCCCTGGAATGTGAACGGCACGAAGCGACCTCAGATGCTTCTGACTCCATAGGAGGAGGTGGGAGGCAAGTCGCGACATGCGACGGGAGCGTAGACCACCTTGATGGTTGATGTACGCAACGGTCGCAGTGCTGTCCGTACGGACCAGTACGTGCCTGTGTCTGAGAAACCCCTTGAGGCGACGCAGGGCTAGACGTACTGCTTGCAACTCTAGGGAGTTGATGTGCCAATGCAGTTGAGGCCCCGTCCACAGACCTGAAACTGCATGCCCTTTGTACGTGGCCCCCCACCCGGTGGCAGAGGCATCTGTGAAAACCACAGCATGCCTGGGAACCTGGACTTGGGGCACTCCGGCCCGTAGAAACACAGGATCTGACCACGGGGAGAAGGTTTGGCGACAGTGCGGGGTCACTTTGACCCGGAACGTGCCGCTGCGCCACGCCCACCTCGGGACTCGATCGTGAAGCCAGCGCTGAAGCGGTCTCATATGTAACAGGCCGAGCGGCGTTACTGCGGCTGCGGCTGCCATATGCCCCAGGAGCCTCTGAAATTGTTTCAGTGGAACCGCTGTCCTGCCTCGAAAAGACCTGAGGCAGGTGAGCACTGACTGGACGCGTTCCTCCGTGAGGCACGCAGTCTGGGCGACCGAGTCCAGCTCCATACCGAGATAAGAGATCCTCTGCATGGGGCAGAGTTTGCTCTTGTCCCAGTTGACCTGAAGCCCCAACTGGCTGAGGTGCCGAAGCACCATGTCCCTGTGATCGCACAACACATCTCGCGAGTGGGCTAGAATGAGCCAGTCGTCGAGATAGTTGAGAATGCGAACGCCTTGTTCTCTCATGGGAACAATGGCCGCCTCCGCGACTTCCGTGAAGACACGAGGCGACAGGGCCAGCCCGAAGGGTAGGACCTTGTACTGATACGCTCGACCCTCGAAAGCAGACCGAAGAAACGGTCTGTGTCGAGGGAGAATCGAGACGTGAAAGTACGAGTCCTTCAGGTCGATCGCTGCAAACCAATCCTGGGGACGGATGCACTCGAAAATGCGCTTCTGCGTAAGCATTTTGAACGGGAGTTTGTGCAGGGCCCGATTCAAAACACGCAGGTCCAGGATTGGCCGTAACCCACCGCCTTTCTTGGGTACAATGAAGTAGGGGCTGTAAAACCCAGACCTCATCTCGGCAGGAGGGACCGGCTCGATCACGTCCTTCGCCAGCAGGACATCGATCTCTTTCCTTAAGACAGGGGTGTCCACTGACCGCACACGGGTGAAGTGGACGCCCCTGAACTTGGGAGGCCGGCGTGCACACTGAATTGCATAGCCGAACCGGACGGTGCGGATGAGCCATCGGGACGGACCCGGAAGCGTTTTTTAGCCAGGCTTCCAGATACGGTCTCAACAAACCCACCCGAACCACCGGCGTACCCGCGGAGGGGCAGCGAGGTGGAAGGCAGGGACCTGGCCCTGGTGGCACTGTAGCGACCAAGAGCGGGGTCTGGGCGTTTTAACTTGACACCAACCTGCTTCCACCTGAGGGCAGACGACAGAGAAGGCCCGTGGGCATTCTGCTGCGGGCTGCCCGGTGGCGAAGGGAGGGGGAGAGACGAAGAACGAGGCCCTGACTCCTCGTGTACTGGTCTCCGCGCCTCCGGGCCCAGCTGCAGACCGGAGCGACGCAGCCGAGGCTGCGTCACTGCTATCTGCAAGCTGGGGAGAGAGGAACGGGAGTGGTGCAGCTAGGGGGTCGGCACGCACTGCCATTCTGACCCTCTCGGACGGAGGAAACTGGTCTTATTATACTGCCAGTCTCGACCGTGAGGGGAAACGAGGAACAAGGCCCGGGGGCATCGAGTCCTGGTTTCCCCTCACCCAGCGAGAGACGAGAGTGACAAGGCCGTAGCCCTCACTGCCATCTGAGCGCTGGGGCCCGTGAACGACTCAGAGGAATGGACTGCTCAAACTTTGGGTACCGCTGATTACTGGATAACCAGCGGCGGAACAGAAGCGAAATTCTCCACCCGGCCCTCCCCCGGGGGAAGGAGTGGTGATGGCACGCACTCCCAAAGAGCAGATCGTCACATACTCTGGGTCGCTCCTCTCAGGGTTGTTTCCCTTCCCTTTGCTGGGGGGAAAACAAACTCCGAGCGGGCTGGTTGTGAGGTGCTTCTGGACCACCAGTGTGGACATCGTCTAACCGAGGGCCAGCGCTGTGACTAATCACGGTCAGTCACTAAGCACAGCTCAACCCCGAGTTAGAACTACGCACGTGCAGTGGTAGCGAGAGAGGAAAAACTTCTGCAGATTTAGGCATGTTTGGCTTGCTATATTGGCACCAAAATGCTTCCATACTGCCAAAATTCTTCACACACATCCAGGCACTTTAGAACAGCCCAGGAAAGTGTGGCTGTTAAGTCTGAATCTTCAGCATGAGAAACACCATTATAGTAGGAACTCAGCATCATTTTCAGAGTATAACAGCCCTCTCTCCGATGTAGCGATTGACATCTGTCCTCCCTGGGGCCCCGAATGAAATGCTTGGTCCCTCATGAGAAGGACCAGAATCCCATCCGAAAGCCTTGACGGCACACGGCACGCTGAGCGGCTCAAGCCTTTACGAGAAAGGGGAGGCGAACAACGTGCCGACGTGGTCATGCACTCCTGAAAGAACATGAACCACCCACGAACGCAGTCTCAACACACTGATTAGGCATGTGAAACAGTGATCGTGGCCGTCAACCAGGCATGCAAGATAGTGAACGTGGCCATCGCTTCGATGACACACGGCACGCTGGGCGCTCAAGCCTTCAGGCAAGGCGAACAACGTGCCGACGTGGTCATGCTCTCATAAGAAAGCATAAACCACCCACGAACACAGTCTCAGCATGTTTGCGATGCGCTAGAGGAGTGAGTGGTTCGTGCTCACTGAAACCCTCAGATCACCAATGTTATTCGCCAAAGTAGCCCTCTTCAGGTGCACCAGAAGAGAAACTATATCGGGGAAATAAGCAAAGGGACTCACCTCATAGAGGCACATGAGTCTTGATCTTGACCGCGCATCTTGAGCGCCGAATGACGCGCGCTGGGTTGCCGTGACAACCCGCGCTGTCAGCCGGCGCTCGACGGCACACGGCACGCTGAGCGGCTCAAGCCTTTACGAGAAAGGGGAGACGAACAACGTGCCGACGTGGTCATGCACTCCTGGGAGAACATGAACCACCCACGAACGTAGTCTCACACACTGATTAGGCATGTGAAACAATGAACGTGGCCGTCAAATAAGGACAGGAAACGATCGCATCCAGAAACACACGAGTGAAACGTCATCCTGAAAAGGACGCGATCTTCACTCGTGTTGCTCTTTTAGACAAAAAGAAATGCTCTTTTATGTGCCGAGGCACAAAGGGACCACCGCGGCAGACACAGCGGGGAAACTGCAAGCCCGTGTGCTGCACTCACCGTTACCAATACCAGCCGTTAAAACAGCTCTTTGTTTGAATAGAGAGAGAGAAACGGCCGGCAACGGGAAGCGATGGCCACTTGAAGCGCCGTCACACCAGCAGCAGAGGATTCCTTTCGCCAAAGAAGACTCGTTTTTCAATATTTCCTCGGAATACAGCAGCTCAGAAAGACACTGAATGGCTCCGAAGCAAAAAGCATTGCGCAATGTTTACTTCCGCCTTTTATACCCGCGCTGGTAGGCGGGTCACGGAATGCAAACCTTGCATGCCAATGTCTATTGGCTCGTTTTAATTCTCTCGAAGGCAGTTGGCTCCCTAGCGTGATCCCAATTCGTCAGGGAACTCCCCCGACGACACGTCGGAGTTCCCAGGACGAAAGGGAACTTGTGATTAAAGTCCAGTTAAAAATTAGGCCTACATACTTAACACTAAATTATCGAGCAAAATTACACAGAACTCATTGTGACAGACAGTGTATTTTTGCTGCCACTGTAACTGTTTGAGTTAATTGACTTTCTTAAATGGCAATAAGATTTAGAATAATTAATTATGCAAATGATTTTGAAGAGCCTTGTAACTTAGAATCACCAAAGTAACATGTACATTGACTTTGTGCAAAAGCAGTTAAAAGCGAGATGGACAGGAAAGATTGGTCTGCGAAATCGTTTTAGTGCTTGCTAAGTTTTATTCTTCTTCACAATTTATTTTGTAACCATTTCAGTTAATCACCAAACATACAGCCTCCAATTCAAAGTCTTGTAGATAATATTTTGCATGTCATTATTATTTTTTTGGTAAACATTTTAGTTGAAAATGTCAGTATCAATGATTTCAGTATCACTATAATACTTTTTTATTACAATTTTGAATGTATTAGTTTGTTTTTAAATGTGTCTATACTCTATTATTTATTTATTATCAATTTTTAATATTGGTTATTTAAGTCAAAAGAAAATGAGAAATGCTGCCTTGGCAAATTAAATAACAAAAAAAACGAACTTATTTTATTTCAGTAAAAGTTCTCACTACAATATCTGTGTATGTATATATATATATATATATATATATATATATATATATATATAACATCAATGCGTACACACACACACACACACACACACACACACACACACACACACACACACACACACACACACACACACAGACCACTTAACTAAGTGACTGCAATCAGGATGTGAAGAGACTTTAAACCAACATGACAAAAAATGTTTTCTGGAACAAATCGCAAACCCTGCCTCTTAAGTGTTACACTTGATTTGAATAATTAGCTGAAATTTTTAAGTAGCCAACATGGCGCAACATAAGCGAATGCACCTATAAGAGTGGGAGGCTTCCCTCTAAGTTGATATTATAGTTCGTCTTATGACCTTTTTCTATTACCCTCTGTTTAGGGAACTGTCCCTCTCACACATACTGTACACCTGCATCCTTTTCCGTCATGCCACAGTGAACACAGAGATCATCCAAAAAATGCATTCTATCCATAAATCAGTCAACATGATGATTATTCGCTCCCTGCTGGGCAGATGGTGTTTATCTGCTTGTTGTCAAAATTCTAAAGTCTTCAATTTAGATATTCTTAGATATTTAATGTGAATTTCTAAATAATAATAATAAAATGAAGCTTTAATAAAATAAATTAAGCTTTAACTAAAGTGGGGGAAAAAAATGAACAGAAATGACTCGGTTTTCGTGGAAGCCATTTTAATAACTTTTTAGTTTTACAAAATGTTAGTTGGCTTTTGTACATGAAAATCTGTAGATTATTCATCACGTTTATAGTAAAAATCCATAAGGTCAGAGACATTTCATTTAAATACTAGTTACAGATGAGACAAATGTTTATTGGCTTTTGCACATGATTATCTGCAGTTTTTTATATCACATTTACATTAATAAAAGGCCAGAGTTATTTAATTTTTCAGTTCTATACTAGTTACGGATGAGACACTTAAAAAAAATGTAATATGTAAAAGACATTTTGCTGGTTAATGAAGACATTTTATCATTCCTGTTGTTCAATGCAATGTAAACTTTTACAGTCTGCCGCCTCCCTGTGGAGACATGCGAGACTTGAACCAGAAAATTCAATACTCATAACAAAACATTCAATACAATAAAGAGTATTGTGGTTTTTCCATTTGTTTAGATTGTATGCAAATTCTTGAACTCTTGTCTTCATGCAGCACGAGTCCCTTAAATCTTTTTCTTCTCAAATAAATCTTTCCAGGTGGGAACTATCTTGGAATAGACTTTTTCAATCTGGAAACAATTTTCAAAAATGTTACTCAACTGCCAATGATGTTTTCCAGAACAAACAAATAAGTCGACTACAATGAAAAAGATGATACTCATGTTTAGAATTACAAAATATTTCTTACCTGCTCTGACTTTTTAACCCCGTATCGAAACATTGTGGCCTGATGTTCGCTGTTGTTGAACAGGATGTCAAAGGTGATGGGTCTCGCCATGATGTCATCGATCTCCGGCTTGATGAGAGAGTAGAAATCTCGAGGTGGATGCTTGTCATCCAAGTAGTTTCTTACCTTGTATCTCTTCCCGACTACATCAAGCGGGTCAAGCTTTACTGCGGCGTTTATAGCTCGGCCGAAAAGGAGGAGTTTGGTGTCTGAATCTTGAAGAGAGATTATGGGAGAATGAGTTATGAGATTTCAGATTTCACACGCACAGATTGCACACACACACACACACACACACACACACACACACACACACACACACACACACACACACACACACACACACACACACACACACACTCACTCACTCACCTCTAATGGTCAGATGGGCCACGTAAGGAACTCCGTCCCGTTCACCATAGTAAACTCCAAAATGAGAAAAGTTACTGTTTCCGGGAAACTCAAGAATATCTCCGGGGTAAAGCTTCGGATGAGAGTTACGCTAAGAAGAAGAAAAAAAGATAAAGATATCATGAAACTACACTTTAAAAGCACAATCACGTCACACTCTTAGAAAGAAAAGGGTTCAATTGGGATCTATTGTTCAAGTTTAGTTGTAGTGATGAACCAAACAAAGATGCGTGATGCAGAAAGACGATGAAATTACATTTAATAAACCAACCCGATCACACTAAATGCGTCTCTATAGCACGCAGTGTGTTTATCGTGCAATTTTATACGCGAAAATGAGTTTTTACGGTATATTAGAAACGGTATATTCTGTACACTTTGTAAATGTGACTACACTTTGTAAAGAAAAACTACACGCCTGACATGTAATAAGCATGCGCACGAAATCACCATTTTCACAAATTTGTGTTTTTGTAGTTTACAGAGACAACAGTATTGTTTTCAAAAGATTGCATTTTCAGGCCCCCAAAATGCGGTTGTCGTGTAAATGAACAGCCAAAACCCATAAAAAGTTTGCCTTTAGTTTTAGGTGCCACCGTTTCCAACTAAAAATGGAAAAGAACTAAACTTACAGAACCCTAGGGTTCTTGACTCAATGCCAGAAAGGTTCTACTGTACATAGAGAAATGTCTTAAATTTTTGCTTAATACTTTCATGTTTACGGGTTATTACATTTTTTTTCTATATGTATGTTTGTAACATAAGTATGTTTACAAACTGTCTAATTCATAACATTTAAATTATAATTAAAAATGAATTAAAACTACATAAATGAATTAAAACTAGATCTATAAAATGAAAGGAACCCCTAAAAGGTTCTACATAACGTCTGACAGAACCTTTTAAGGTTCTATATAGAATTTTTTTTCTAAGAGTGCAGAACAAAAATAATATTTACCAGTCCCATTGGTGTTCGCTGCGCTATCGATGCCTTTACCGTTGAAAACACTAGAGACGAACAGCTAGTCCTTCATTAAAGAGCAGTGAAGTAATAATAACATCTGATATCACAAACCTCAAAGGGGATTTATGTGGGAAGCCTATCAGATTATAACCTACAAGAACAAGCAATGTGGAGGTTATGCTCTTTAAACACACACCCAGGAACTATTCTTCAGTGCCTCATGAAAAGACATAAAAAAAGGCCTTCATTATCTGTGAACATGTGATTCTTTGTATAGGGTATGGATATTTGAATGTCTGAAAGAGTACTGAGTGAAAGGAAAGATAATAATAAATTGCAATTTGAATGCTTTTTATTTATTTTAGCATTTGTCAGAGGCAATAAGTTTCAAAAGACATCTCAGGTTAACTGATGCAACAGATTCTCAAGGGAGAGTTAAATTAAAGCCTAACTTCTCTTTTTATCAGGAAACATCTGTTTATCAAGTTGATGCTAAGTGCAAAATGCAAATAAGCTGCTAAACGCATCACGCCCATCTCTATCTTAAAAGCTTTTCACATGTGGTTTAACCACATGGCCAAAGAAACCAAAACCTGTAACAAGTGACCATGAAATCATCAATCAATCACCTTTCAGCTCAACATTTAGGCTACCCTATTGAAATTAACATGGTTGGACATTAATCTGGTTGCTAAGGTGTGTTATGCAGTTTGTGTTAATGTGGTGTTATATGGTGATCATCATGCAAAGTTTATATTATTTATTATAAGTCTATTATAGATAGCTAACTAGCGTCATTGATGTATGATCTAGCGACCATTGGGGCAGCATAATGAAATAATGATCTACAGCAAAATAGAGAGAGCTTTGATAATAACCAAGCCAGGGTTTCCGTTGTCCGGTAATTACCGGACATTGGCCGGGAAAAAAATTAAATGTCCGACAAAATTAAATCTCTCCGGTCAAATTGTCCGATTAAAATTGCCTAATAATCCCGCCTCCCTAACACAATCTGAATTTGAGAATAAGCCTAAAATGTATAAAGCTAAAATACACCGACTTTTTGCTATGTTATAAAGGAACAGGCTCTACCATTTGAAAGTTATTAAACAACATCGCATGCTGCATTTCAAATAAAGCGAACGCCTAAAACGGCTGTAATATAGACCTAAACAACGAACGATTGAGTGAGACGTTTCAAATATGGCCAGGCCCAGGCAGACTAGCCTTAAAAGCTTTATTCAAGGGCCAGACGCGACGGACGATGGTGAATCAGGAACGCCTGAAGCCTCGGATGTCCAGAGCCAGACAGCTCCACCACCACCGGACGTTCATGTTTTTTTCCGTCTATTTGAAAGTTAAGCTAGTGGCGGCTCGTCAATAGAGGGCGCTGCCGTCCCTGGCGAATCAGAATTTGATACATGTTATTTTATCCAATCTGATTGGTTCTCGTCACCTGTCATTCAACTTTACGCTCTTGGGCCACTACTGCGAGTGCGCAGGCGACTTCGACAAAACCTTGCTAGGCTGATCACTTTCGTAGAGATAATGGCAGCAGTTAAACCACATTTAACCCGTCATTGATTTACAAAAAAAAAATTTCACAAGGCGTTCGCTGGAAGAAAAAAAAAAGGGATAAAGGATCTCGGACCGGACCAACCCGATTTACAAATCCGGCAGCAGCCAGTGACAGAGGACGAGCTTCACCCGGAGCTTCACCTGCGCTTGTCATAAGAAACGTGTCGGCACTGAAGTTTTGTGGACAATAACGGGGGTAAGAGACCTCAAACAGCTATCTGAAATTTATTTGTATTTATTTTCGCCCCGCCCCCCAAAAAATAATTATCACCAGCCGCCACTGCAAACATGTTGCATTCTATACGACCTGATTATGTCATTTTTTAAATTACATAGCCTGCCTCCAGTTTTCCTCAACTTGACTAATTAACAGGCGATATTTGACCGGCATATCATCAAAATGTCCGTAAAACGAAACCTCTGCCGGTCACTTTGACCGGCACCATTTTTTTCTAGCGGAAACTCTGAACCAAGCAAATATTTATTTTACTATAATAGTAATTTCTAGCTAGAAATTACATTAGAAGTGCAAACCGTTGGTCAAAAACGTACATTTTCACACAAACTGACCACCAACCACAACTTTCAGAGACGCCATCTTTATTTTGCTCAACACAGAATGGAAAGCACAGGATTGTGGGATATCAAAGGCAGTGAAGGATACATCTATGCTGCCTTCAAAAATCAACTAGATGAAGAACTAATTATTATTCGAAAAATAAAATACACTTCGAATTTTACTACAACGCTTTGCTGGCCGTTAATGCAGTGAATCCATGATAAATCCCAAGCACTAACTCGCAGTTATAATTAAATGCACTGGGTGGCGCTGTGGAGCATGTTTGATCGCATAATGACGTCGTCTGCCTCGCGAAGTTTGGAATTATTGAGCTGAAAATTATATTACAAAATGGAAGTACTTTTAATCAAATTAAATAATGAAACTGAGTTAACATAATATCATCACCACAATGAGAAATCCCATGAAATCCAAACAGTAGTCGACTGAGGAAAGACAGCTGTCCATCACTGCAATCACGACTGCAGGTAAGCGCAGCAGTAGCGCGAGTGATCAGATCAGATATATCTTCTGATAGCAAAATGATTTTGAGACATACCCTTCCTTTGGGTTTTCTGTTCTTAAATCTGTCTCCCTCAACGAAACTTAAAGTGCTTTTAGAAACTTCGCTTACCAAACCGTTATCTTTGTGTCTCTGCAACTGTCAGCACAGCGCGTTTTCTCACTCGAAGCATGTGGATATTATTGTTTTTCTCAACATGAACGTGAAACAATATAAACACGATAACCACATGCTGACTCGAGTGCATATGTACGTTCATAAAAATCATGATTTTTGCAATCAAATTGAGAACTTAATTGTTAATAAACAATTAGTTAATAAACACCAGGTGCTCATGCCCTAAATAGTGGCAAAAGGCTTTTAAGACTCAGATTTATGGGAAATTCTGGGAACAAACTAAATTAAGGAAATTGGCGATATCCTATGTAAAATCCATTACAAACGAAAATGAAAACAGGATAATTAATTAAATAATGTCCATTAAAAAAAGTAAAAGAAAAAAAAGTAAAAAAATAACCAACACATGCCAAACAATGATTTATTATTATTTTATTTTTTTTGGTACATTTTAACATGCTGCAGAATTAGACAAAATCTGAAGAGAAATCTAGAGGTGTTTTTGTTAGGTGAAGACGAAAATGGATGCAGGAGAAAAAAAAAAATTGGGAAATAATCTGTGCACTTTAATCTGTGCACTTAATAAACCATTAATAAATGGCGTCACTAATGAGAATTCTAAGGACATGTCAAACTTTGTTACTCAATTTTATAGTAAATTGTATAATTCAAATAATCAACCAATTATGCAGATCTTTTTCTTGTTTACTACTTAGTAAGTTTACTACAGATTTCAGAGCTTCATGTGATGATGAACTAAATCTTGAGGAAATTACAAATTGCATAAATAATCTTAAAGACTATAAGCCTCCTGGAAATCATGGCTTGACGGGAGTTTTAACAAACTTTCTGTAA
This sequence comes from Gila orcuttii, assembly GCA_026230005.1. NCBI lineage: Eukaryota > Metazoa > Chordata > Actinopteri > Cypriniformes > Leuciscidae > Gila > Gila orcuttii. The sequence goes on along the minus strand of JAPDVR010000013.1, from coordinate 19,697,937 downwards.
TGATCTTGCTCCCTTTTTACCTGCCGTTTTCAAAGAATCAATTGATTTGGGAGAACTTCCTGCATCACTAAAACAAGGAGTAATTACACATATCAAAGCCTAACAAAAAGAGGCCAATCAGTTTGGTAAATAATGATACCAAAATATATTCACTATTATTTGCACTATTAAAGGAAATCTAAATACAATAACTGATGAGAAACAATCAGGCTTTCTGAAAGGGTGTTGTATCGGAAATATCAAATTAATTTTAGATTTAATTGGCTACAGACATTTTATATCAGACAATAGTTTTATATTATTTATTGATTTCTATAAAGCGTTTGACACTATTGAATATTCTCTTATGTTCAATGTCATTGATAATTTTTGGTTTTGGTAGTTTTTTTTTATGCAACTCATAGGCTTTATAATGGTTGTAATAGTTCAGTCCAATTTTTTCAGTAGCTGTCAGAATATTAATTTTACTCAGAATATCATTCCTGATAATAATATTAATCTGAGTAATTTACAGTTGGATTGATACCTTTAGTTTAGACCAAACAGTGTTGTAGTTTAATGGTTTTTGAAACAGCCCTCCTGGTCAGAACAGTGTAAATGCAGCGAAAACTTTAATACTTGTTCAAAACAATCACTTTAGCAAAGTTTGTAAAAAAAAAATGGTTTATTTTGATAAATATTTTTTTTTTTACAATAAATTTACTGTCATTAAAATGTTCAATATGATAATTTTAAAAATACAGAAACAAAATTATTTACAAAAGTAAAGGTTCCTGAAGCATGAGATCCCATAATAATTTAATAAAGCTTTACAGTAGTAATTTTATTATACATGATTAATATCATTTTTTTAAAAATGGTTTCATTATAAATATGGTTATTATCTCTAAGGTGGACACCCAACTTAATATATGATATTTACCATCTGAATCTAGCCATGTCATGTAAACAAAAGGAAAAGTCAGCCAACTGTTTATTATAATGTTAATTATTGTTTTCCCCCCCAAATACCATACTTTCTTATGTGCCATCTAATGGTTTAAAAGAGAATAGTCCAATGCACCTTTTACCCCGGTGCCCCATTGTACACTACCACCTCTCTAATATTTTTGTTCTTCATAGGAATCCCTAAACAATCAATCCTGCAGAATGAAGCTTCCTGAACAAGTGAGTGCACAATTGTCAAGAAGGACTGCAGGAGGGAGCAGCGGCTGTGACTCGCGTGGCACGTCTGCCATTCAGATAATGTGCTAGAAGCACATGGCTTTCCCTCTCATTCTCCCGGGAACTTAAAAGGATGAGAGACAGGGCCTAATCATATCCCAGCTGAATATCCCGGCCTTGGAAAGAGGTGACATTTCTGCCGGAGAAGTTCTCTGGTCAGTGCCACCTGCCGCGTGGCCCATGTGCAGCCCCCACAATGCAGTATGAGGGAAATTCACCAGCTGCTGCTTCAACTGCCTCTGAGGAGCGGCTGGGATTTCACTGGCAGGTTTAGTCTAAAGCAGGGATTCCCTGGTTTTTCTCCATGCAATTGGTAAATCAAAACTATATAGTGCAAAATTTCAACAAGAATGTCACATTTAAATGTATTAATATTGCATAGTCAACCCAACTATTGCAACATTATTACACTGCAAAAAATGCTTTTTAAAATCAAGAAAATTTACTGGAGATCCAAAATAACTTAAGATATTGACTTTTTTTTCTGAATTGATCAAAATTAAATGAGTTTATGCTTAAAACAATTTCAAATGTTAGTTGACTTAAAATCAACTTAATTAAAAGGGAAAACTGATGTGTTTACCAGCCAAACATATGGAACAAACAATGAGCCAATTATTGTATTAATATTAGTTATATGACCTCATGACAATTGAATTTGCATCAAAATACAGCATTTTAATGAATGCACAACTTTGACATCAACAAAAGATGTGAGAAGCATTTTTCCCCTTTGATAAGCATTATCATTTTGCTGTCCTACCTTGTGAGTTGCGTTTTATTAGCATTTAACAAGCATTTATTCTGCATTGTTAATCAGAGGGCCCGCCCCTTCAAAATTACCCCCCCTTGAAAGAATGAAAAAAAAATATTCCAAAAAATAAAAAAAATGGACATGCAAGCTCCATGTAGTAACTTTAGCGGCTATGATTTTCATGATATAGCAGTTCAGTAAACTTGAAATCAAATCGCGATAGTGTGTGAATATTAAACCGCAAAAATACTATTTTAATAAGAATCCTACATGTTCTGTGTGAATGAATGGTGCAGACAACGCGCAGTTTCATTTACCCCAAACACACACACACACGCTGAAGCACGTGTGACGCTCAAGCTGTTTTTTGCCTATATGAAGGACACGAATGCATGAACTTCCTCTCCAGACTCTAGATCCGCTCTGAAAGTCACTTTGTGGGCATTTCCACTTCATTTGAGAAAAAATATCGTCATGTCATAAACACAGAAACTCAAAAGGTCTTCACGGCAATTTTTCTTCCATGTTTTAATTTTAATAGTAAAACTCACTGTGCACTTCATAAGATTAAAATAAATTTAATTTGTTTTATGTCTTAATTTGATTACCAGAAAAAAAACATTGAATGTGTGTGAAAAAAAACATACAATATTTTTTAAAAAATTATATGAAATAAGTTTAATAATTGTTTATAATAAAAGTTTCATAATTTCAATTAATTAGACATGATTTTTGATTACTAAAAATTTTACACCGCGTATCCGTAACACATCCACTCCACGACACTAGTTTCGGGATCTACCACCCCTGCACCTGGGGGTATGGATAGACGAGGCGAGAGCAAAGGAGATGGAAGCATGAGGAGCGACAGAGACAAGAGAGAAAAAAAAAATCTTGGTCCGGTTCCCACAACGCATTACCATCTGTTCCTCAACCAGTTGGGTGATCTTCTCCGCGGTGCCTGGCGGTGGCGCTGGATAGCCCTGGGTGGACGGCTCGACACTCCTCCGCCGCCTGGTGGACGGCGACGGCTCCTCCGGGTTTGGGCAGACAGCAGGAGTCCCCCGTCCCCTGCTCCTCCCCATCATGGCGAATAGCAGCAAGCTCCGGCCCACAACGAACGGCGGCAACTCCTCCGCTCCCTTACGGACGGCAACCGCCCCTCCAGCACCCAGGCGGCCGGCAGCGAACGTTCAACACACAATTTAATAATAAAATAAACAAATACAAAACGAAAGTAAAAGACAGCAGCCCCTCATGGACGACTGCTATCACAAATAATAAAACAAACAAAACACAACATAAATCCAGGCCTGTTCCTCTCTCGATCTTCACTGTCATCGCTCCTCCTTTATGCTTCTGCCCCTCCGTGAGAGATACGAGGCTGGTGCGTCGCGCAGGTGTCATTATCATTCACGCCACCGGCCTCGCGCCACTCTCACGGCCCTCGGCCTTGTCCTGCTCACCACAGACATGCTGCAAATATTCACAATGTAACCAAATACAGACACGCGCTGCAAAAAAAAAAAAACACAATTCAACCAAAGACAGACACGTGCTGCAAATTAAAAAAAAAATCACAATGCAACCAAATACAGACACGTGCTGCAAAAAAACAAAAAAACACAATGCAACCAAATACAGACACGCGCTGCAAAAAATCACAATGCAACCAAATACAAATCATTGTACCATGTAAACATTGCAACATGTCACTAAACTTAACAAAACTCTGTTTAGTTACCAAATGTTTTGACAATACACAATGATCCACAGACTGAGTTTAGACGAAGCATATACAGTATGTTACATCCTGCTTAAACGTCCTTGCTTGTCTGGACAGAATGTTCAAAATATCGTATTTTCATGAGAATACAAATGTTCTTATTTATTGTTCTATTTATATTATACTATTGAGACATAATAAGTTTGCAGTAATGCAAATATGTCATTTAATTTTGTAAAAAATATTATTTTAATTTGAAAATTAAACTGCATTTAGTTATTGTTGCTATAGTTTGAGTTGAGAAATACACATTTCAGCATTATCACTAATCTTTATGTGCATTTTCCTTGAGAACCAAGCAAGTTGACTCATGAAACCATTTGTTTATTATATCGCAATAGCAATATTGACCTCAATAATCGCAATATGATTTTCCCCAAATCATGCAGCCCTATCACAATCCAACCAAATACAGAAACATGCTGCAAATACTCACAACGCAACCAAATACAGAGATGTGCTGCAAATACTCACAACGCAACCAAATACAGAGACGTGCTGCAAATACTAACAACGCAACCAAATACAGAAACAAGCTGCAAATACTCACAACTCAACCAAATACAGAAACAAGCTGCAAATACTCACAACTCAACCAAATACAGAAACGAGCTGCAAATACTCACAACGCAACCAAATACAGACGTAATGCAAATACTCACAACGCAACCAAATACAGAGACGTAATGCAAATACTCGCAACGCAACCAAATGTAGAAACGCACTGCAAATACTCACAACGCAACCAAATACAGAGACGTAATGCAAATACTCACAACGCAACCAAATACAGAGACGTGCTGCAAATACTAACAACGCAACCAAATACAGAAACAAGCTGCAAATACTCACAACTCAACCAAATACAGAAACAAGCTGCAAATACTCACAACTCAACCAAATACAGAAACGAGCTGCAAATACTCACAACGCAACCAAATACAGAGACGTAATGCAAATACTCACAACGCAACCAAATACAGAGACGTAATTCAAATACTCGCAACGCAACCAAATGTAGAAACGCACTGCAAATACTCACAACGCAACCAAATACAGAGACATAATGCAAATACTCACAACGCAACCAAATACAGAGACGTGCTGCAAATACTCACAACGAAACCAAATACAGAAACACACTGTAAATACTCACAACACAACCAAATACAGAAACGAGCTGCAAATACTCACAACGCAACCAAATACAAAGAGGTGCTGCAAATACTCACAATGCAACCAAATACAAAGACGTGCTGCAAATACTCACAACTCAACCAAATACAGAGACGTGCTGCAAATACTTACAACGCAACCAAATACAGAAACAAGCTGCAAATACTCACAACACAACCAAATACAGAAACACACTGCAAATACTCACAACACAACCAAATACAGAAAAGAGCTGCAAATACTCACAACTCAACCAAATACAGAGACGTGCTGCAAATACTCACAACGCAACCAAATACAGAGACGTAATGCAAATACTCACAACGCAACCAAATACAGAGACGTGCTGCAAATACTCACAACGAAACCAAATACAGAAACACACTGTAAATACTCACAACACAACCAAATACAGAAACGAGCTGCAAATACTCACAACTCAACCAAATACAGAGACGTGCTGCAAATACTCACAACGCAACCAAATACAGAAACGCACTGCAAATACTCACAACGCAACCAAATACAGAGACGTAATGCAAATACTCACAACGCAACCAAATACAGAGACGTGCTGCAAATACTCACAACGAAACCAAATACAGAAACACACTGTAAATACTCACAACACAACCAAATACAGAAACGAGCTGCAAATACTCACAAGGCAACCAAATACAAAGAGGTGCTGCAAATACTCACAATGCAACCAAATACAAAGACGTGCTGCAAATACTCACAACTCAACCAAATACAGAGACGTGCTGCAAATACTTACAACGCAACCAAATACAGAAACAAGCTGCAAATACTCACAACTCAACCAAATACAGAGACGTGCTGCAAATACTTACAACGCAACCAAATACAGAAACAAGCTGCAAATACTCACAACTCAACCAAATACAGAAACACACTGCAAATACTCACAACACAACCAAATACAGAAACACACTGCAAATACTCACAACACAACCAAATACAGAAACGAGCTGCAAATACTCACAACTCAACCAAATACAGAGACGTGCTGCAAATAGCACAGACCAGAATGGAAATGTTTCAAAGGGACCCCAAACCTGGCTGGGACCGCAATTTTAAATTAGTTGAATTTGCCAGTGTTTTTTTTTTTCCTATTTGCATGCGTTTACTTCAGTTGCAGAGCATTGAGCTCTCTCGGCCACCGTGTAAAAGGCCTTTTACTAGTTCATATATTTTGGCTATCAATCTGACAACAGAAGAAATGTATTAGATTGTGAACAACAAGTTTTTCAGTAAAGTTTTGATCAAATTGAAATTGGCATACAAAATGTGATACAGTTAGGCTTTATATGGTTAAAATCATCATTTGCATGTATTTGGTCACTATGAGTTGGCTAGCTGTTTTCCACACCTGACAGCTGTCACTTGCTTTTGGAATCTGGATGTCTTCAGCACGCACTTGAGCATGAAGTCATTAAAGTACTCATCATGTCCTGTCTTACATTTGCTCAGCTTTCATCCAACATGTCCAAACTCTCAGAGTAAATATCATTAGGGTTGCAGCAGAATATTTTGATCTCAGTTGTGTTTCTGCTGACTTTTGTTTCCAGTGTTGATGTTAAAGAGATAGTTCACCAAATAAAGAAAAATGTATTTACTCACTACAAACCTGTATGACTTTCTTGAAACACAGATGATGTTCAGGACAATGTTAACTGCTCATACTTCTACATACGCAAGTGCTTTTTGTGTACGTGTGGTTTCAGTTGTACCTATATTTTTTCATAAATTCAGAATACATTTTATTACAAAATTTTTGGTGAAAATATTGCGGTTTGTTCTTAAAATCGTTTGTATATGCATTTCACGCACAAATTTGTGTGTATGCATGCTTAGTGAATGAGACATTTTCCCCTCAAATTTGAATTATTGTGATGTGTCCAGATGTTTCACTTTTGATATTTAGTACTTATCATTAGAATCTCATTTATGGGTAAACTGCCCCTTTAAGAGCTGAGAATGGCTCTGTCATGACTATCACTGTCCATGAAATGATTTAATTTCACATACAGTACAATATACAGTATTATCAAAAGCTCATTGATCATTGTTTTGAGGGAGATCTAACCCAACTTTACTCAAAATGTCACTATCATTATTCAGCTGATCCTACAACCCTGCAAACAAAGAATCTGTGTCTTCATTGTCATATAAAACGGTCTCGCTGAGGCCAGAGCAGCATTTGCCATCTCCTGTCAGAATCCCCACCTGTTTCTTAACCGTTGATTACGGTACCTTTGACCTCGCTGATAGAAACGTACACAATGGCAGGTCTTTCAGGAGTCTGCTCGTATGGCCCTTATGGAACAGCTGTATCAACCACAGGAACGGCAACTGGCCGGCAAACACAGGCCTCTTACTTTAATGGCTCAAACGCTAATGATTCAGCATGAACATATGAGGAAGCCATTAGCTGATCCCCCTCAAAACTTCATGTTGGATTTAAATCAGTCAGGGCTGATATAGAAATGTAATTTGGTAGTTCATGATCTCTAATATTCTGAAGAAATTATCTATAAAAAGCCTTGATGAATTCCATGGAGATATTTTTAAAATCGAATCTTACATGCACGGAAAACCATTCCTACATCATAATGTTGAATTCCTTCTAAGCAATGTAATGTTGCCCCTTTATTTTTGTATATTCTTTGTTGCATTATAAGTTATTTAACATCTAAATGGATGTACGTAACAGTGTCAAAAATGAAAAACTATCCAAAAACTGTACAGTGTTGGTGCTTTATTGCTATCTTAAATCAGGATAATCATTTTACACATTTTAAATATTTGTGTATGCAGACACAAACATATTTATATACTTATAACAGTATTTATATACTATATAGCAAAATAAAGTAAACTGTAACATATTACACCCAAAAATTCTTCATACAGTGGACTACCAGTAAAATTTATAAAAAAATATGGGACCAAAAATTATTCAGACACTTTGACCTGACCATGTTTTACTTAAGCGTTTTTTCTTTAATTGCTAATGCGACTTAACAAAATTAAGCATTGCTTGGTAATTGGTTGACCTAAATTGGTATTCTCTAACTGTGTACTTAAATTTAACAGCTGACAGCTTTTCAACCTAATTCATTTGTGAGACAATCTAAAAGAAGAATGGCCAAAACCAGTGAAATATCAACTGATTTGATAACTCTAAGTTCTTGTCATACTTTATTACCATTTTCTAAACTATAGCGAATAAACTGTGATAACGTGAGAAATGTTTAAAGTGTCTGAATAAATTTTGGTTTGACTGTATATCAGTGGAGATTTCTTTAAGACTGCAAGGGAAGCTCAGCTTCCCCTATAAATGTTAAAAAATTAATGGTCAAATATGTACTATTGTCTTAACATTTTATTGACTAAAAATGCGTTAGAACACGTTCATCTCGAAGATGGGTTCGTTCAGAACCAGCTTCATATAGCAGGTCGGCTGACTCGATTTCCTTCTCATACATTCCCGGAGCCTTAGTGCATTTCCCTGTTGAAGCCGAGCGTCCATTGATTTCAATGGGGCTGCTTTGAACAGTTTTTTTTTTCAGTGATTCGAAACTAGACGGTCATTGGATAAATCTGCGATTATGTCCAGCCCAGGGACGCTCAGCTTCTCTGGGAGTGAATGGAGGAGTGGGGGTTGGTGGCTGATTGGAGGTTCTGTCGAAACACTGCATCTCCTTTTGATTGACAGCGATTTTGTACTATAAAAAGTCGCTGACGCTGAAGCTATTCGAGCTCTGTCCCATCGCGGATTTTGCAAGTGTAGTCGAAAGACAAACTGCTGCAACCTATTTCTTGGTATTTGCTTGGTAATTGCTAACCAATTTTCGACATAAATTTCACACAATTATACACCAAATTCATTGTTTCAGTTTAACCTAATTCCCACATTTCCTCTGTCGAGTTTAATATCTTTTTTTTTTAGATCGTTTCTTCATTCATTCATTCATTAATACAGCTTCCTCTCTTTGAAAGACCAGCAGCCGCCAATGCTATACTGTATATATATTTATACATTTTATATTTATTTTAATCAATATTTAATAAATTAGAAATAAATTAGCAAAGTGTGGGATTCACCAAGTTGTACTTATACGTAGAAATGTGTGTAAATATAAGCACACCTCTGAGCATGCTTACGCAGATAATCTAGTGGTAGAATAGCGACACTACACATAAAAAGCATTTAAGAGTGTCACAGTAAGCATTAAGCAATCCACATATGTCCTGTGTTTCCTTTAAATCACTCAATTTATAATTTGTCTAGTTTTAAACACGATGCTTAATTGGTGTCAAACTCTATAAAAGACAGATGTGAAATATATTTGTCTCAGTGCAATGGCTTATCTTGCGTTATTGGAAGACTTGGCAAACAATGCGCTCCGCAGAGAACGCGTTTTCCAAGATCGCGCTGATCTGCTTGGCGAGAGCACAGAGTGGCTTCTAAGTAGGTACCGCTTTCCCAAAAGTGTACTGCTGGATTTGTGTCGTGATTTAGGACCAGTGTTGGAGAGAGAAACAGAGAAACTACTGGCACATTTCAGCGTGAGGTTGGAGACATATGTGGTATATCCCAGCCATCAGTGAGTAGGATCATGCCGGCAGTGTTGGATGCAATTATTTCCTTGGCCCCAACCTACATCCAGTTCCCTTATCAAAATCCTCAACAAGCCGCAATAAAACGGGACTTTCATGTCATTGCTAGATTCCCAAACATAATTGGAGCTATAGACTGCACCCACATCGCCATAAAAGCACCATCAACCAACGAATTTAATTATGTAAATAGAAAAGGGTTTCATTGTTAACGTGCAAATAATTTGTGATGCAAATTTGTTGTTATTAAACGTCGTTGCGCGGTGGCTTGGAGGAACACACGACTCGTTCGTTCTGCAGAATAGCTCTGTGGGTGTGCGTCTCCAAGAAGGCGCTGTTGAGGATGGCTGGCTCATTGGTGAATTTAAGGCTACAACATGTTTAAAATGCTATTGTAGGGCTATGTACAATTACTTGAAACTATTTCATCATTAGGTGATCAAGGTTACCCGCTAAAGCCATGGCCGATGACCCCCCTAACCAACCCGAGGACCGAGCAGGAACAGGCGTACAACCGTGCCCATGCGCGCTCAAGGAGCACAGTTGAGCGCGCAATAGGCGATGGCTGTGTCTGTCAAGCACGGGAGGGACACTGCAGTATCAGCCAGAAAAAGCATGCAAAATCATCATGGCTTGCAGTGTGCTACACAACTTGGCCATCAGACAGGGCATCCCTCTGCAGGAACCCCCAAGATCAGACGGCCCTATGCCCGATGCAGTGCCCCTGCCACCTCCTAATGCCGCTGCCATTCAGACAAGACAGAGGATCATACAGACATTTTAGGTAAGTCTGGCCATTGGTCGAGTGCAGAAACATTACAGCGATTTCATTTTGTGTTTTGCAGCTTCGTGGAAACAAATAACTGAAATCACATTAGTCAGCGGTTTATGATTTATTAGAAATTGTATTTGCGCAAGAGGCAATCTGTTTCAGAGACTCGTTGATTTGAATCAATACATTCGTTTTGTTGCTCAGTTGATCCTTTAGGTCATTAATGGATTTTGTTGTTTCCTCTTGATTTTGTAGCACCGCCTCACTCAGCACTCTTGGCGCACGGCGCATGGAAGGGGCAATGGATGGGCCCGGCTCCTCAAACTCCATAGTTTATCCTATGAATGATTTCATTAAAAGTTTACAAATTGAAATAAAATGTATACAAACACAATATCCTATTCCAGTTGGTTTATTTTACCTTCACTTTGGGTGTTAGATGGCCCGGTTTGTTCTGTCGCAAGAGCATCAGTGTCACCGCCCTTAGTAATCCCGGACAGAGCCGTGTCTCCGATGATGCAGGCTATGCGGTTGTCCAATGGGGAAAGTTCCGTTGTTGTCTGTCCTCCTCCAGTTGCGGACATTTCTCGTCTGTGTGCTGTGACACGTTTTTTAGCCAATACTTTAATATCAAACCATTTTTTTTTAATTTCTGGGACAGTTCTCTCCTCAGACCCAACGGAATTAACTGCATTGGTGACATTCTCCCATGCAGCATTTTTTATTTTATTTGTAATTCCTCCTGCAGTGAATGAACTAAACAATATCTGTTGGTTGGATTCAACTTCATTTACAAGTATCTCTAATTCTGTGTTTGTGAAGTTCCTCTTCTTTGCTCTCTTTGCCATTATTGCAGTGAGGAAAAAACACAATCACGTAATTTTTAAAGGGAAGTGTTGTCACCATATATGGTTAATTGGAGGCGTTTCCGAATGCTAATGACCATGAATGTGAACGAGCATGGTACTTACGCACATGTGGTATTTATCAACAATGATTGCTTACTCATGTGCGTAAGAACTGGTGCGCATGTTTGATAAATGTGGATTTTCTTGTACTTAGGCACATTCTAAATTTCATTCGTTGGACAAAATATAGAACCTTTTCTACGCACTGTTGATAAATGAGGGCCCTGGTAATTTCGTGTGCACTGGTAATCATGTTTTTTTCAAATAAAGACAAGATAACGCTAATTTTACATACAGCACACAGTGAAACGATATGAATATGACACAGTGGGCAACTGGATATAACAGCATATTTTAAAATTTCAAAGTTTTTCGATCGCATCTCCTGTGAAGCTGATATTCTGTTCGCATTCACTCACTTCGCACGGACCGAGCGTCACTCGCAGAAACACGTTTATGCAGCCTACAAATGGACACTTCACAAGATATCACAGCTGGATTCGATTAAATCTGCAAAGCTTGTGAAATTAAATGTTTATTAGATGTTCAGAGATTTGTTTAAATGATGCAGATGTGCATTTGCTGAATGTTGACGGTAAATGATAAAGTAGCCTATTTTAGCCTGATTGTTAGCCTTTTCTGTTACAAATAATATAAAAGCAACAGTTTACTTTTTCACATACCATTTACTTTCTTTGTTTACCAGTTCTGTCTAACAAAGTATTAGATATGACTGACAGAGATCGTAAACTAATGAAGACAGAGAATGTGAGTGAGTGCTGTGTGATCAGGCACTGCCGTTCTCTTCTCAGCACCTGTCAAAATAAAAGTCCCGCTTCCAACACATCGGCCTATCAGAAAAACGCATCAGCCGATGCCGATATTTTAAAAATGCCAAATATCGGCCGAGGTGATATATCGGTCGACCACTATATATATATTTTATATTAAATTAGGGCTTAACGATATGCGATATGAAACCAAAATTGCGACACTCAGCGGCGTGAGAAGGCAGTATCGCGACACATCTCCTCCAACTCCCAGAGTTATCCTTCCCGTCCAGATCCAATGCTAACACATCTTTAAATTACTATTAGTATTATTTGAAGTTAATGTAGGAAGTGAAATGTAAGGGTTATGTTCTATGACTTTAAATAGGATTTGGGATAATATCGCGAGAACGCAACCCGCGAGTTAGAGCGCGGGAGAAAACAGTGGGAGTGGTGTTCAGAGAGAGGGAGACACGAGATGCACTATGTAATCGGCTGCGGCCATTTCACGATGTTGAGATGTTCAATAAACAAGTGTTGTAGTCACCGGAGCTCTTTGTCAGTGCCCTCCCTATTGTGGTGATAACAGAACGAGGCCAAGAACCCACGGAACAGCGCTGGGTAAGAACTAAAAGCAGAGGATAACTCACGCGCGTTACACTGGTGGCAGCGTTGGTTGGCTTGTTTTCTGTTGGGATGCTTGTTTTTCCCGTATTGAACGACGTGAATATCGCCGCTTTAACCTGCAGAGCCGTTTAAAGACTGTTTAATTTTTTTGTTTTGTTTTTTTGCAAGCTCGGATTACGTGCATTTTTTTTCTTCTTCTTTCTTCCTCTCGCTTAAAATGGCGGACGACGAGAATGACGCAGTTCCTATGCAGAGAGACAGACACGCAGCAGAGGTCGCAAGTTCACATCTACCATTTAAAATTGAGCTCCCTGCTCATTTTTCTGGAGATGGTAAAGAGCCTTTTAGTGCATGGATTCAGAGATTTGAGGTAGCACTAAATGTCTCAGCTGTACCACTGGATAAGGCCAAGCTTCTCCCAGTAAAGCTTACTGGTTCAGCATTTGCATACTGGCAGTCTCTCTCCCCTGCGGTGAAAGCTGACTATGAGTTGACTAAAGCTAGTTTGAGCACTGTTTTTGGACGTAAAACTTTTTTGGCCACATTTCAGACATTTTTTAATGCTCGTCCCCGTAAACCACAAGAACCTCTTGAAGTCTATGCTGCTGAGCTCACAACTCTAGTGACTGAAGCATTTCCTCATTACGATACAGCAGCACGAAATTGTGAAATTTTTCACAGATTTGTGACCGGCTTAGATCCATCACTTCAACTGAAAATCCATGAGTACGGTGCTGCGACTTTAGACAATGCCTTGAAAGTGGCCACGCAGTGTGAACGTGCTCAGTTGGCCATTAGTGTTGCCAACCCTGCAGCTGTTATGCCTGTGACAGTAAATTCACCACCATCGGCCAACTCAGTGACCGCGACTCACATCACTGAATTAGCAGCAGCCATTGCTGAACTCCGAACTGACCTGCATGACTTACGTCAATCTCACCTGCGACGAACTGATGAACGCATGGACCAGCTCTCGAGGCGGATTTCCAGCCTTCAGAACGAGGTAACGTCTTCCACACACTCTCCACATCAGACCTGCGCAGCCGTGGACTACGACATCACAGCAAGCCATCGCCAGCCTGATCGGAATGATCATCACTACCGCCAGGATTGCTGCTGTTCTTCACAACGCACACAGCGAGGTCGACAACGACACTTTGAGGATGACTGTTGTCCTCCACGACGCTACCAGGGCCGTGCAGAAACTGATCGAGCACTTCCAAAGGATGACTTCTCTGGCCAAAGACATTCAAGCTACTCCCCTTCCTCCCGAGGTCGTGAGTCACAACTTCCTCACACTACACAATATGACCAATACCCCCCCCATAGACATTATTATGGTAGCTCTAGCCGATCGCCTACACGAGACCGCCGGTCTGACTTTGAATATGAATACAGAGCCCGTTATGCTCGTTCCCCCTCACCAAACCCACAGTACAGAACTTCCACTTACCACAGACACAGCTCTCCATCGCTACCCCCCCATTCCCAAAGTTCACAAAGATCACCCACACGACATGTACATTTCTCCCCATCTCACAAGGCCCCTTCCTCACCACAGCGGGGAAACGAGTAGAAGCTGTCATTGGGGACCAAATGCCAGCTTCATCCCCTATAGTGGTCCATTCTAGTACAGTCAGTCTTAAATCTTCCCCACCTACACCGTTCATTCAAATTGCACTAGCGGGTACAGACCTTCATGCTTTGGTCGATACTGGGTCAGGTCTGTCCCTCATTACAGATGACTTTCGTAGGTCGATTCTAGCTTTGTCTACCCAGTCTATCAGTAAGTCATTTGTGTTAGCATCATCTGTAATGGGACAGTTATTGGACATAATTGCCTCTGTGATAGCGCCCATACATATTGGAGATGTAACATTTTCTCATGTTTTCCACGTGGTACGCACAGCTACTCATCCTGTCCTAATAGGATGGGATTTCTTGATTGAACACACCGTCACTGTTGACATACCACATGCACGTTTACACCTGTACAACACGTCAGTGCCTCTTTCACCACCCCAGTCACTGATTCCGGTTCAAAGTTCTGCTATCAGTGTCGCTCAGGTAACTGTTCCGCCTATGTCAGAGATGGCAATCCCAATTTCTGTCAAAGATAATGGCGTAGCGAATCCTTTCACAGATATGGGTATACTGGAACCTCAGCCCCCTCCAGTCGTGAGCTTAGGCATCGCTCGAACACTGACATCAGTTCAAAAGGGGAGGGGCATTATTAGAGTTGTTAACCCAACTAACGAAACAGTCTCTCTTGAGGCTGGATGCCCATTAGGTCAGATTTTCTCTATCACTGGCCATACACTTGATGAGTATGCATTAGTCTCAGCTGTGACTACGTCCACAGAAGCTGTCCATCCAGTGCCTGATGTGCATTTGGAGGATACACACTTAAACGCTGAAGAACAGGCACAGCTCAAAAGCCTGCTGACTGAGTTCTCTAACATTTTTAGCTCCCATTCTCATGATTATGGGAAAACCAATCTAATTACACACAGTATCAACACGGGTGACGCTGTTCCAATAAAGCTGCGCCCTTATAGAACGTCACCAGCTACTCAGGCTGTATTACAAAAAGAGGTGTTGAGGCTTTTGGACCAGAACATCATCGAGGACTCTCACAGTCCGTGGTCAGCTCCGGTTGTGCTTGTCCGGAAAAAGGATGGCACACACCGGTTCTGTGTAGATTACAAACGTCTCAATGACGTCACAATCAAAGATTCACACCCTCTTCCTCGGGTGGATGATACCCTCGATAGACTTTCTGGGGCCAGAGTGTTCAGCACAATTGACTTAACTGCTGGTTACTGGCAAATACCACTCAATCCAGAGGACAAAGAGAAAACGGCTTTCTCCACTGGTACCGGCCTATATCAATTCTGTATGATGCCAATGGGGATCTCGAATGCTCCTACCAGTTTCCAGCGCTTAATGGAGCTTGTGCTTCGGGGTCTGCACTGGAGTATTTGTTTAATCTACTTAGACAATATTATCGTCTACAGTGCTGACACCTCCAGCATCTGCGCGAAGTTTTTCAGCGATTTTGTACGGCTGGATTCAAACTTAAGCCGTCCAAGTGCCATCTGGCATGTTCTTCGGTGACTTTCCTGGGCCATCGCGTTTCGAGTGCCGGTGTTGAGCCAGACCCCTCTAACATAGACAAAGTCAGGACACGGCCAATTCCGACATCAGCCACGCAAGTCAGGGCTTTTCTGGGTCTGTGCTCGTACTATCGTCGATTTATTAGACACTTTGCACACACAGCTGAACCCTTGTACCATCTCACACACAAAGGAGTATAATTTTCTTGGTCAGCTGAAGCAAATGAAGCTTTCAGTGTATTGAAGCAGGAACTGAAGTCACAACCAGTTATGGCATTTCCAAATTTTTCGATTCCTTTCATCCTTTACACTGATGCTTCCCTTCATTCGCTGGGCTCTGTTCTTTCACAACAAGTGGACGGAAAAGAGCATGTCATTGCATATGCCAGCCACGTGCTGTCTACTGCTGAAAGAAAATGGTCTACGTTTGATCGGGAATTGTATGCCATTGTGTGGTCGGTCCGTCATTTTCGACACTATCTTGCATGTCATCCATTCACCATCATTACTGATCATAAGCCTCTGGTCGGTTTCAAGAAACTTCCGTTGGACCATGACCCTACAGGTAGAAGGGCACGTTGGGCCATAGAACTGGACCTTTATGACTGGCATGTCATTCACCGTAATGGCGCTAAACACCTTAAAGCAGACGCCATGTCCAGACGGCCAGAGACCGTTTCTCAGGAACCAGATGGGTGTCCCCAGAGCGACGCATCTACTGTCTCTGTAGCAACTCAGACTACATCAATAGCTTTGCAGGCTGAACCGATGTCAGCACACTCCCAAACACTGTCTAGGGACGCGAATGCTCCTTTGCCCGTGATTGTTCCAAACCACACAACAGCAAATCTTGTGCAGTTCTGAAGTGTGTGGAACGTCATGGGACGACAAAGGTCAGACCCAGATTTAGCCGTTGTGCTCTCTTGGATGGAAACAGGACGTAGACCACCCTTATGGAGGCTACGTGACGCTTCATCATACCTCAGGAAACTATTGGCACAGTTTAGTCACCTAGTTGTCCATTATGGAGTGTTATGCAGACATTCACGCAGATCTTTTGGGGACAATGCCTTGCAAGTTGTCATTCCTACTTTGTTGATTCCTGAAGTCCTCAATCACGTTCATGGACACCCTTCAGTCGGTCATTATGGCCTGGCCAAGACTTTGGACAGAGCCATGCGGTCCTTCTACTGGCCTTACATGTCGTCAGACATTGCCAAACATTGCTCCCAGTGTGCTGCTTGTCAGTCAAGGCGTTCTCCGGTGCCCCGACCTCAGGCACCACTCATTCCTATCTCTCCTGACCGTCCATTTCAAATAGTGGCCGCAGACATAACATAGTTACCTATTTCTACCAAGGGCAACCGTTATGTTCTAGTAATAATGGACCTGTACACTAAGTTTGTCAATCTCTACCCATTGACGGATCAAACTGCTGTCTCAGTAGCAGGCTGCATCTTTGACCACTATATTCCACAACATGGTGTCCCTGAGGCCCTACATTCTGACCAGGGCAGACAGTTTGAATCCGACCTCATAAAGCACCTTTGTAACTTGCTATCAATCAAGAAGCTTCGTACGTCCCCTTATCACGCTCAATGTGACGGGGCTGTTGAGCGCTTTAATCTTACTCTAAAAGATGAACTTTCCAAACATCTTTTTGCATCGGGCACAGAGTGGGATGAGCACCTCCCGCTGGTTGCATTGGCTTATAACACCACCAAGCACACTAGTACGGGATTGACACCCTTCTTTCTGGCCATGGCCCTGAGGCGCGCATTTCCCTGGACACCCTGCTCCAGGATAGTACTGCTGTCAGTCCAGCAACAGCGGGCACACCAGCAGCATATGCTAACAAACTGCGGAAAAGATTGACCTCTGCTTACCGTTTTGCAACCGCTCACAGAGACGGGCACAAGATCAGAAACGCCTGAACTACGATCGTCACTTAAAGTACAATCCGTATAGCCAGGGTGACTTAGTGTTAGTGGATGACCCTGCCCGCCGCCACAATAAACTGTGTCCACGTTGGGTGGGTCCCTATGAGGTTTTGCAACCAATATACCCCTCAGGTGTTTCCACCCCTGTTAATTTTGAAGTTCGTGATGTATCCAGACCGTGTGCGAAAGCGAAAATCATTCATTACAATCGCATGAAACCCTACATCACAGACTCAAAGAACTCACTTGCTTCCACCCCCCCTTCCTCCATTGTTAAACCGAATATCCTGACCACATTGTCAGGACTCCTCCCACCCCTCACTACACCGGTGCCTCCGGGACTTCCTCCTGCACCCCAGGTTCCATTGGAGCCCATTCCATTGTCCCAGTTGCAACCTCATGTCCAACAAGATGGCACTCCACAACCCTCCAGCGATACGCAAAACGCACAGGACAGCCTTGTTACTCTGCACTCTGAACTGTTTCCTCTGACACGGTGCACACCGGAAGCTAGACCGTCAACAGGTGTTTCTGAGTTTCCTGATACTCCGGTGTCCATTCGGAATGTGCCCCCCAGGACACGTCGGTTGCCGCACCACTTGAAGGACTTCGCACTTTACTGATTTGCTAAATGTTCATGGTTCTCATGTGTTCTTTATTTGATGTGCAAAGTGGAATCAATGGGAGTATGATCATTTATTGAAATTTAGGGGTCTCTTTCATTTATTATATGTTTCAGTATTGCTAAACATGTTTTTGATAATTTCAACCTCTTTGATACAGATGTTCTGAAATATTTTATTTACTTTTTTGTGTCTTAAGGACTGTGTTATAGAAATGAGGACATTTCTTGTTGGGTAAGGGAGTATTATGTAGGAAGTGAAATGTAAGGGTTATGGTCTATGACTTTAAATAGGATTTGGGATAATATCGCGAGAACGCAACCCGCGAGTTAGAGCGCGGGAGAAAACAGTGGGAGTGGTGTTCAGAGAGAGGGAGACACGAGATGCACTATGTAATCGGCTGCGGCCATTTCACGATGTTGAGATGTTCAATACACAAGTGTTGTAGTCACCGGAGATTTTTGTCAGTACCCTCCCTATTGTGGTGATAACAGAACGAGGCCAAAAACCCACGGAACAGCGCTGGGTAAGAACTAAAAGCAGAGGATAACTCACGTGCGTTACATTAACATTAAAAAATATGTAGACCTACACCACAAAACTAGTTGAGGATAAATTCTTTAATTTGACCTGTAAAGACCATTTCACACCGCAAGCGTCAGCGGCGTGTGAGCAGCGCGTATTTTTTTTGGCGTTCCTGTTAATCAATGAGTGCATTCACACTGGGAGCGGTGTTTCGGCGCCGAGTCTATTTTCACGCTCAATTGAAGTGAAAGCACGCTTTTGATGGATGAAATAAATATGATTTCACACAAAAAGTGCCCAAAATGCACAGAATAAACATATCTAGTGAGTTTTAACAAGAACTGGAGTAGGGAAACAAAAGAAAATGAAGACTCAAATATTTATAGAAGATTTACCTGTAGGTTTTTCAAATGTTTTTTAATAAAAATATATTTTTTTCCCTCAAAATCTCTCTTTTTTTGTCTCTCCTCCAACAATATATATATATATATATATATATATATATATATATATATATATATATATATATATATATACAGTCGTGCCCAGAATTAATCATACCCCTGGTAAATATGATCAAAAATGGCTGTAAAAAATAAATCTGCATCGTTTATCCTTTTGATCTTTCATTAAAAAAATTGGCAAAAATCTAACCTTTCATTGAAGTAAAAGAATTGAAAATGGGGGGGAAATCACATTATAAAATAAATGTTTTTCTCCAAAACACGTTGGCCACAATTATTCATACCCCTATAATCTTTTATGAATAAAATATCTCTGAAGTATATTCCCATTAATATTTACCTTTTTTAGCACACCAGGGTGACTAGGAACATGAAATTGTCCAGCTATGACTTCTTGTTTCACAGGAGTTTAAAAATGAGGAAGCACAAAGGCCAAATTCCCTTAATCATCCATCACAATGAATAAAACCAAAGAACATAGTTCTGATGTGCATCAAAAGATTGTTGAGCTTCACAAAAAAGAAAGTGGATGTAAGAAAATAGCTAAAGAATTGAAAATCCCCATTTTGGCCATCAGGGCAATAATTAAGAAGTTATATTCAACTAAAGATGTTACGATTCTGCCAGGAAGAGGACGTGTGTCTATATTTTCTTAATGGACAGTGAGGAGGATGGTTTGAGTGGCCAAAGACTCTCCAACGATCACAGATGGAGAATTGCAGAGACTAGTTGAGTCTTGGGGTTTAGAAAGCCTATTAAAAAAAAATCAAACAACCCCTACATCACCACATGTTGTTTGGGAGGTTTTCAAGAAAAATGCTCCTCGCTCATCCAAAAACAAACTCCAGCATATTCAGTTGTCAGACACGACTGGAACTTCAAACGGCACAGGGTTCTGTGGTCAGATGAAACTAAAAAAATAGCTTTTTGGCAGCAAACACACTAGATGGGTTGGTGCACACAAGGATAAAAAGCACCCCATGTGTACAATTTAATATACCATTGGATCTTTAATGTTGGGGGCCTATTTTTCTGCTGGAGGTCCTGGACTTCTTATTCAGATACATAGCATTGTGGATTCTATCAAATATCAACAGATAAAAAATCAAAACCTGACGCCTTCTGCTATAAATCTTATAATGGGCCGTGGTTGGATCTTCCATCAGGACATGTTAGGGAGTGTGTTAGGGAGCACAAAATGAAGCTTCTGCCATGACCGTCCCAGTTCCCTGACCTGATGAGTGGGGTGAACTGAAGAGAAGAAGCACCAACATGGATCTGGGAATCTGAAGGATCTGGAGTGATTCTGTATGGAGGAATGGTCTCTGATCTCTTGTCAGGTGTTCTCCAAACTCATCAGGCATTATAGGAGAAGACTCAGAGCTGTTATCTTGGCAAAAGGAGATTGTAAAAAGGTATTTAATAAAAGGGTATGAATAATTGTGGCCAACGTGTTTTGGAGAAAAACATTTATTTTATAATGTGATTTCCCCCCCACTTTCAATTCTTTTACTTAAACGAAAGGTTAGGATTTTGCCAATTTTTTTAATGAAAGATCAAAAGGATAAGCGATGCAGATTTATTTTTTACAGCCATTTTTTATCATATTTACCAGGGGTATGATTAATTCTGGGCACGACTGTATATATATAAAAAATACACCAGGGCTCGCAAAATCGCGAGCCCGACGTCCCGGGGCTGTTAAGTTTTCCAGTCGGGCTACCAAAATGCATAACCGGCCTGCCCGACGGGCTATCTAAAATAGTCAAATTCCTCCCTTTATTCACATTATTGACTATTTATTTTAAGGAAAAATAAGACCGGGCAAGTTGATCATGTTGATTTATCCGCAGCGCAATTTCTCATGAATCTCCATGCCCGTTTTAAGAGAAACACATGGTCAATAAAAATCAAATATCCACTTTCACATGAATGATACATAGCATTGTGGATTCTATCAAATATCAACAGATAAAAAATCAAAACCTGACGCCTTCTGCTATAAATCTTATAAAGGGCACTTTCACATGAACTTTGCGTGTCAGAATGTTTGAATCTATGTGCTTACACACTATCACTGTAAAGCTGCTTTGAAAAAAAAAACAGTCTGTAGGCCTATTGAAAAAGCGCTACATACATAAAGGTTACTTGACCATCATTCTGCCATATAAACAGCATAAAATAATTAGAGCACCATTTACTTGCCTCAAAAAAGTCTGGTATTATTATTATTATTTATTGCTACACTGCAATATTTGAATTATTCCATCAGATATTAACACTTTTAGCGTGGTCAGGCTTTTAAACAACGGAGCTGCGCGCTCTCGATTATGGTGACACTGTTTTCAAAACACAGGGGCTGTGCGCAAGTTACAACTTAGCTTAGTTTTGATGTAAATGGACACTAAGTTATGACTTGCGCACTTCTAAATATTTTTGCGTTGCACCATTAAACTTAGTTGAAGCGTAACTCTACGTATAAACTAAATATTTACACTGTAATGAATTGCTGTAAAAATTACAGCATTATTTTACAGCAACTGGCTGTTCTCTTACGAGAGGTTCTCTTGTATTGCTTAAGTTTAGCTTACGCTACGGGAAAGATTCATCTTCTCGAGATATTGAAGCCAAAAATTATCCTTAATTTTGTATCTATTGTCAACGCAGTGCAGCAGCTAGCAGACATAGAGCAGGCAGGCTGACGTATTCGCTCTCCGCATCGCTGGATCTTGAGAAGCCGACGCCGCCGTTGAAACGCGACAAAGCTAGCTTAGGACAGTTCCTGAAGAAGCCGGCCATCTTCACCACCTTCAGCCTGCCGTGCGAGCTACGCCATCCGGCGACATATCCTTTTGAGCTCTATTCTGTGTG
This sequence comes from Gila orcuttii, assembly GCA_026230005.1. NCBI lineage: Eukaryota > Metazoa > Chordata > Actinopteri > Cypriniformes > Leuciscidae > Gila > Gila orcuttii. The sequence goes on along the minus strand of JAPDVR010000013.1, from coordinate 19,675,734 downwards.
TGTGTGTGTGTTCGCCGCTGCGCCCCCCCCCCCCCCTTTCTATAAGATCACGAGACGTTTTTCTAAAAATGTCTCGCTTTTCCTGCGGCTCGTGCTGAGCCCCGCCCAGCGCCGGAGACCGCCATGTATCTGCGCTCTCTGCCTGGGCCAGGAACCGCCGATGTCGACCCTGCGTGCTCGACTCGAGGTTTTAACACCACTCGCCCTTCTTCACCGACGCGCAGCCGCCGGCTACGGCCCGCACTGCAGTCGCTTCAGATGACGAGGTGGAAGGAATCGCCACAGGGGACTGCTGTTCCATTCTGGCATCCTGGAATGCACCATTCTCCGCGAGGCTCCACTCTTACATCTTCGCGTTGCTCTCTCAAGTGGACGGCGCCGCCGAGAAGGGACTCTATCCCTCCGGTGGAGAAGGCGTTTGCAGTGCACTTTTGTCCACCCTCCGCGAGATGGCGCTCAAAGTCTGCTCTCCCGTCAAAAAAGCAAGAGGGAAAAGACGGCTGAGTACCGCCGCGGCCGGACCACCGTCAAAGTTCCTCTCCCTGTCAGTCCCCTTCGAACAGGCTACTGCAGTGGTACATTCAGCAGCCAACGAGCCGGTAATACGACCTGCTCGCCTGCACATAAAGAGTATAATGTCTGGTTATCCGGCTCACGCCGATGATGTTTTATGTGTAGAAAAAGTGCCCACATCTAAGTGTTCACCCCTACACACAAGCACAACACTTCCCGTGTCACTCACAGAGCCCACTCTCTTAAAGCTGGCAGGTGCTGCTCGAGTGTTAAATGTAGGACACGTGCACACGAGTCCGTGCTCACGCCTACTCTTTGCCCGCTCTGTCACACGGCCAATTCAGCCTCATATCGATCAGGCTATATATGTAAGTCCCGTGCCCGCTGACACACATTTCACGCGCCGCTCGCGCGTCACAAGGTTATCACAAAACGCTCCCCATCCAAGCGATCGGGTCATTGCATATGAGTGTAAATCGCGTGCCCGCTCACGAGCGCTCACGCTCACTGACAAACTCCTCGCCCCGAGCGCCGCTCAGTGCTGTCACAAGATGTCCCCCATCCAAAGCGATCGGGGCGTCACATATGTATGTAAGTCCCATGCCCGCTCACGAGCGCTCACGCTTACTGACACACGCTTCACGCGCCGCTCACGCGTCACGAGGTTATCACGAAACGCTCCCCATCCAAGCGATCGGGGGTTGCATATGAGTGTAAATCGCGTGCCCGGTCAGCCTCATATCAAGCAGGTTGTAAGTCTCGTGCCCGCTCGCAAGCGCTCACGCTTACTGACATGCACTTCGCCCACGGCGCCGCTCGCACATCACAATGTGCAGCCTCATATCTGTCAGGTTATGATCAAAAGTCCCGTGCCCGCTCACAGGCGCTCACGCTTACCGACATGCACTTCGCCCACGGTGCCTCTTGCACATCAAAATGTGCAGCCTCATATCAATCCGGTTATGAACGTAAGTCTCGTGACCGCTCACAGGTGCTCACGCTTACTGGCATGTGCCTCGCCCACGGCGGCGCTCGCACATCACAATGTGCAGCCTCAAATCAATCCGGTTATGAACGTAAGTCTCGTGACCGCTCACATGCGCTCATGCTTACTTCCTTGCGCCTCGCCCACGGCGCCGCTCGCACATCACAATGTGCAGCCTCATATCAGCCGGTTTATAAACGTAGGTCTTGTGCCCGCTCACAAGCGCTCACGCTTACTGACATGCACTTCGCCCACGGCGCCTATCACGCATCACGAAGTGCAGCCCCATATCAGTCAGGTTATGAATGTAAGTCCTGTGCCCGCTCACGAGCGCCCACGCTTACTAGCATACACGCCGCCCACGGCGCCGCCCGCGCATCACGAAGTGATCGCAAGTCGCTCCCCATTCACAGCAATCGGGACGCTACATATGAACAGCCTCCTACCGCTGTCAGCGAGCCGCCGTTTTTCAAGCACAGAGAGCGTGCGTGCCGCGCCCATCCCTCCGGTTCAGTTTCTCGAGCCAGCGCAGCGCGGCGATCAGAACCCGGAGACCATTCTACCCCTAGTTGCACATATAAAAGCATGGGAAGTGATTCCAGGGGTATCAGAATGGGTGCTAAGCACAATAAGACAGGGCTATGCGTTACAGTTCGCTTGCCGTCCCCCACGCTTTCGAGCACGGACCGCGACGACAGTGAATGCGGAAGTAGCACATCTACTCCGCTCAGAAATAGCAAAGCTGTTGCGCAAAGGGGCCATAGAACCGGTACCGCCTTCTCTGAGTGAGTCAGGCTTTTACAGCCGTTATTTTCTCGTGCCCAAGAAGGACGAGGCTCTAAGACCTATTTTGGATCTGAGGCATTTGAACAAAGCTCTCTTGAAAAGACCGTTCAAAATGCTTACGACCAGACAACTCGCGCACGTTCGCCCGAGGGACTGGTCTATCTCCCTCGGTCTGAAAGAAGCCTATTTTCAGATTCAATTAATACCCCGTCACAGGCCATTCTTGAGATTCGCCTTCGACGATCAGGTTTATTAATACACCGTTCGGCCTGTCTTTAGCACCCCGTACATTCACGAAGTGCATGGACGCAGCTCTCGCCACCTTGAGAAATCAGGGCATGCGAATTTTGAACTATCTGGACGACTGGCTGATTCTGGCGCAGTCGGAAACATAGATATTATCTCACAGAGCTGTGCTCCTCAGTCATCTGGACAGCCTGGGTCTCACGGTCAACTGGACCAAGAGCTCATTACTGCCCAGGCAGTCAATTTCCTTTTAGGAATAGAACTGGACTCTGTGGCCATGACGGCTCGCTTATCAACACAGCGCACGCGACGTGTTCAGCGACTGGCCGCGTCTTTCTGGAAGGGCAGCACCGCTCCTCTGAAGACATTCCAGAGGATGCTGGGCTACAAGGCTTCAGCTGCTGCGGTACTTAAGCTGGGTTTGCTGCGCATGCGCCCTCTGCAATGCTGGCTGGCCGCTCGTGTTTCCCACCGAGCTCGGGAGTCCGGCTGCGAGCGGATCAGAGTGACTCAGAGCTGCATTACAGCTCTGCAGCCCTGGTTAGCGGGCCGACTGGTACCAACGGGGAGTGATAATGAGATCTGTCTCATACCGAGAGGTCATCTCGACAGATGCGTCCAACTCGGGTTGGGGCGCTCTCTTAGAGGGCAGACCGGCCTTTGGCCTGTGGTCAGACCAGGAGAAACTCCTCCATATAAACTGTCTGGAAATGATAGCGTCGAGAACGCGCTGAAGCGTTTCCTCCCATTCATACAAGACCACCACGTTCTAGTCCGTTCAGACAACAGGTCTGTAGTGTCCTACGTGAACCGTCAGGGCGGTGTCAGATCCAGAAACCTCTGCAATCTGACAGAACGCCTCCTCGCTTGGTCTCAGCGCCATCTGCGCTTGCTTAGAGCTGCGCATGTGCCAGGCCACCTGAACGACGGCCCAGACAAACTGTCCAGGGACAATGTTCCCCCGGGGAATGGTCCCTGCACCCCCAAACAGTCCAGTTGCTATGGCGCCCTTTTGGCAAAGCGGAGGTCGACCTCTTTGCGTCACAAGACAACGCTCACTGCCCGAAGTTCTTTTCAAAGAACGAGGACGCGCTGGCCCAAACCTGGCCCAGCCGCCCACTATATGCTTTCCCTCCGGTCTCTCTGTTGCCACAGGTTATCAAGAGAATCAGGGAAACGCGCCACTCAGTGCTCCTCATAGCCCCGCGATGGGTGAACCAGACTTGGCTCCCGGAGCTGACACGGCTGTCACAGACAGCCCCGTGGCCAATTCCGGTGAGGGCGGATCTCCTCTCTCAGGCTCGCGGCTCGATCTGGCATCCCCATCCAGAGCGCTGGTCTCTTCATGTATGGTTGATCAACGGATACCCGTTGCCCTGCCAGACGCAGTAATGAACACAATCACGCAGTCTAGAGCTCCTTCTACCAGAAGGCTCTACGCGTCTAAATGGTCTGTGTTCTCCAAATGGCGTGCTGACAAAAACCTGGACCCACGAAGTTGTGGGGTCTCGCGGTTGCTTAGTTCCTTCAAGAGCTGTAGGACAAGGGCAGGTCCCCCTCCACGCTTAAAGTATATGTGGCGGCCGTTGCAGCGTTCTCAGAATCGACGCACGGCCAGTCATTAGGAAGGAACAAGCTTGTCATCCGCTTCCTTAGAGGAGCTAGGAGGATGAATCCCCCGAGGCGCACCAAGGGTCTCGCCGCCTCGAAACAGAGCCTATCCAGACGGATAGTGGATGCTATTGCGGCTGCTTATGCGTCAAAAGGTCTGCAATGCCCTTTGGGCGTCAGGGCTCATTCCACCAGGGGCATGGCCTCTTCGTAGGCATGGTCCAGCGGAATTTCTATTCATGACATATGTGTGACAGCGGGCTGGGCCTCCCCGTCTACCTTTGTCAGGTTCTATAACCTGGAAGTTCCCGCCCTGCAGGCTAAACTGCTGTCAGTATAAGTGAGAGGTCAGTTCTGTCCAGGTATTATCGTGCGCAGGCTACTCTCATATGACTCAGCTCTTCTGGTTGAGCTGCACTGTATCAGGTTATGTGCTATATGCTTATACATTGACCGGCATCGCCGCTCTGTATTCCCTGTGAGTGCTTATGTGCATGCGCTTATTCCCGCTCATCTGGGTTCCCCGAGCTTCTCTGGGACTCATGTAGTGGATGCTGGCACGCACGGCGTTGACAAAGGGTTCCTGTAGCGTAAGCTAAACTTATGCAATACGAGAGAAGCTCTCGTAAGAGAACGAATCGGTTACCTAACGTAACCTCGGTTCTCTCTAGATGAGGGAACGAGTATTGCGTAACCTGCCGTGCTCGCGCTACGAGCGCTCTTTCGCTTCAGTCGATGAAAACCAGAGATTCGGCCTCCAAGCCCCGCATATATACGCTAAGCCACGCCCATTCTGGAGGGCTAGGACGCGTTGAGGGCGCGAGCGCCCTTCATTGGATGTGACGTCACGCCGGGCTCACTGGTAGGCTGCTGCAGTTGCCGCACTGCGTTGACAATAGATACAAAATTAAAGGCCATGTTGCAGGTTAACCACCAGTGTTGATTAATGGGTACATAAATCACTCAAGATATGTGTATCATTTTTAAAAAGTCTCAAAAATGGTCTTAAAGACAATTTTTTTACGTTTCTGGTACAATTTTTTTTTTACGCAACTCTGTGATGACGTCACGTTGGGGAGAAGCGGAGAAAAGGGTGCCTCAGCCTAGTATTAGAACTATGGCGACTGACTGGGATGAGGAAGAGGTGGCAAGAAGAACTTACATGTATTATGGCCCGCAGCCGTATAATTTTGAACCTGCTAGACGTGAGAGGGCAAATGAAGAATTGCCAAGAACTGATGGCCGTCAAAGCCAATTGAATGCATGGTCCGAGGAGAATGAGTGGAGAGTTGGTGAAGTGTCCCGGTGAGTTGCTATCATTTAGCAACGCAGAAATGAACACTGGAGTTAGTCTACAAGCTATGGCAAGCCGTTTTAACTTACGAGCAGCAGTGCACAATAACGACACATATATTTTTTTACGGTCATTGAATAGCACCGAGTGAAAAATCAACGTTTTCTTTATATCTAGTGGCAGTATATGATCATGACGTTAGTTCAGATAAGTACCAGTCATAGTGTCGTAGTAATGGTAATGTTTGTCTTTGTCATCTAGAAATAGAAAGCATCATGCTAGCTATTAGGGGTGGAATTATACATGTATTTGTAGTGTGTGTGAGTGTGAGAGAGAGAGGCGCGGCCACGATCGAACAGTGGAAACATAAAAACATTGTCATTTTGTTCATACAAGATATCGTTCAAACTGCAAAGTGTTTACTTATATTTGTGTACACTCGCAATAAAACACAACATTGTGCTTCTGTCACACTCAAAACTCTTGTCAAACTGTAAACCACAACTGTATATATTTCTATCTAGCTGCTAACGTTAGCTATATCTGCTAACGTTATGCTGTCTGCCTATCTCTCTCTATACTTGACTATCTATATATCTAGTATGTCTATATATCTAGTCTATATATATATCTCGTCTATCTATCTCTCTATATCTATGTATTTATCTATAATCTGTGCTATCTGAAAACTCTCGTCTACTACTCGTCGCTCTCAACAAGGCGGGCAGCGGGCTTTGGTAAATTCTCTCCCCAAGGTGACGTAATGCAATGCATTGTGAGGAAAAGGAGAATCGTTGCAAACCGCTGTAAGATAGTACCTACTTTTTTCGTTTTGTGATACCCAACAACATAAAATACAATGGATAACAGTTTAAATGTTTATTACCAACAAGCAAATTGCACAAATTCGTTGAAAAATTAAACCTGCAACATGGCCTTTAAGGATAATTTTTGGCTTCAATATCTCGAGAAGATGCATCTTTCCCGTAGCGTAAGCTAAACTTACGCAATACTCGTTCCCTCATCTAGAGAGAACCGAGGTTACGTTAGGTAACCGATTTGTTTTCTAATAATACAGCATATTGCTGTAAACTGCAATGCATTCTGGGGTTGCATTATTCGCGGTATATTATATTATTCGCGGTATATTCGCGGTTTGATTCAAAATACAGAATATTGCTGTAAATTTCAAATCTAGACACAGAGGCATTGTGATCTTATACGGTCAAGTCGTCAACTTTCGGGTAGCACAAGAGGAGTGCTTCACAACTCTGTGGTAAGTGACTTATTATTTCAGTTTCTTAGTTTTCATGTTTGGTAACTCGTAGACGTAGACTATGAAGGTATATTCGCGGTTCATATTGGTAACCATGGATCACGCATCCTCCGACCGCGGGGCGTGAAGGAAACTTGCGCAGGGCTTCAGCAGCGCGGTCGCGGTAGTATTTCACACATTTCACCCCCGCGCTACAGCGGCTATGGGCAGAAAATCTATAGGCTCCTATGTTTAGAATTACATGCTTTAATAACATCAGTTGGTAATGAAAACGGCGTTGCTAGGCCTAGCCCTCGGTCAGACTCACAGAGGATGTGTCATTTACATTCTGAATGGTGCTGTAATACCTATAATATTTGTCGCACGTATATATGCCGGATTAAAAGTCCCTTGTTGTCTTACATTTCAGTGCAAAATATGTTTTTAGTTATACTCTTGTGTGTGTAATTTGCTTATTGTTTGTTTGCCTTTTGTTAACTTTATTTAAAAGAAAGAGATCATGCACTCTTGCATACTAAAATATAGTTTAAATGTAAAAAGCTGAAAAATAAAAATGGTATAGTTAAAAATAACTATTGTCACATGTGGTATTGTTTTAGGAGACACTTTGACAAGTGGGCACTGGAAGGCCATACTGTTCACAGCATATATTCAATCTTGAGTAGCCTACCAGGAGGAGGAGGCACGGTGTACCTTGGAGTTCATTCAAAGGTAATGATTGGATTCTTAACAACCTCAGTACCTGCATTTTACACATGTATTGTATTAATTATCAGAACTTGCCTTTTATAGATGTATGATGTCTTTTATACTGGTTGAGGCCTTTAACACAATGTTTCTCAACTCGAGAAGGGATCAAATTTTTAGGGCAAATTATTTAGATGTCTCCCTCTTTAACACTAGAAAGCTAATGAGTTAAATCAGGTATTTTAATTAGTGGACATATAAAACTTCCTGGGAGGTCCTCAGGACTGGAGTTGAGAAACACTGCTCTAACATATGGTCCAATTTCAAATACATGATTACAAGCCTCAAAAGCTAAAACCAATCTAATTACATATTGTCTGTTTTCTGACCCTTTAGGCGCTTTTTATGTATTAATCCGGAGAGAAGAACAAAGAAGTCGAGAGGTAAAATTGCCATCTAAAACAACAGGGCAAATGGTACACAAGAAACAGGTTGCAGTGAACCCACATGTTGCCACTCTTCTCAGCAAATTTATGGTTTATCATTGGGATTTCTGAAATGTAAGTACACACACACACACACACACACACACACACACACACACACACACACACACACACACACACACACACACACACACACACACACACACACACACACACACAGAGATATCTATTTTTCCTTTAATTGTAACCTTTTAATATTCTCTATCTGTCTCTAACTGTATCTGTCATCCCTCTATCTGTCTCTGACTATATCATTATGTTTTAATATTATATATCTAATATGTTGTGCTCTTTGTTCTTTTCAATATTTCTAGCCACTCTTTACATCCTGTGATGGAACATCACCTGGAGCTGAATTGTTCTCCATTTTTGATCAGAAGTTTGTTGGACTCACTTGTGGCCTTGTTGTTTGGACATGTTTGTCTGGTAATGAAGTGCTAAAAAATTCATCCAGTCTTAGTGTTTTTCAGAACCATTTTATTATGATCATGTTGGTCAACTTGTGGTTTTAAATGTATGTTGTTTGCGTATTTCCTGTTTTTTGGGCCATGACGGCTCATTTATGTTTCAAGTAATTGAAAAATATTTAATTTCATGTCCATTTAAAAAAAAAAAACATTTTGTAAATAAAAATGAAATCAAAATAATACAAAATACACTGTTTTATGACTTTTTTCATAAAGACTTTTCTTCAGACTTGAAGGATTAGGATGTCAAATACATTTTTATGTTGTGTGAAATAATAGGGGAATTAAGTTGTGCATTACACAGTTTAAAGCTTATGCAGTTGATAAATAATTAACATTTAGAATTCAGCTGCTAGTCATTAATATTCAGAAATCAGGAAAATATGTTCTGCATTTTACATCTAAATATAGCAAATACAGAGATGCATGTAGTTTACTGTAAAAAATACATTAATTTAAAAATACAGTTATTTACTGTAATCAGAAAATACAGGAAAATTCTGTAAATTAAATTACAGAAACACTACTGTAAAAAATACAGTAACTGGCTGGCAAACCTGCTGCCAGTATTTTACTGTAAAATTTACAGGTATTTTTTTACAGTGTACGGCAGCCTCCGATCAGGAGTAACGGTTGGAATAAAATAGACTGAACTGCATCAATAAGCTCTTCTTTTACCTGACAGACTTCAATTCTTTAGACATATATGATAATGCAGACATTTACACTCGCTTACATTTTAAGAGAGAACATTATGTGAAAATATTACTTTTTTAATGGCTCTTTACCCGAACCCGTCCTAAAGAGTGCGTTGCTGTGTGCATCGGTCCATGTTGTGCATGTCAAATATCAGTCATAATCAGTAAACGTTATTCCTTATGTTTTTTGTATCAATATTTATTTATTGATCCTTATTAATTACATTTCGAATACAGTTTCTGAATGTTATCGACATATAAAAACACTTGTTCCCTTTCGTTGTCACTCCGAGTTACGTCGGATGACGACGAAATGGGGTTTCGCTTAGAAAGCCTATCAACTTCGAGTATTACAAAACGAGCCAATGGCAAAGAAATGCCATGGGTCTGCGGAATTTGCATGACGTAACTCCACCCCACCTCGTGGGTATAAAAGGAGGAAGTCCGCAACAGCAGTTTATGTTTTCGCTTCGGAGCCAAGTGTATTCTTCTCTCCACAAGCCAACTCTGAATTATCAGCTTCACGAACGAGTGCCTCGAGTGTTGGTGTGACGGCGATCTCCGGCGAGTGCGTGCTTCCTGCTTATCTCTGCAGTGGTTCATCAGAGAGCGCGTGCTTCCCCGGGCGCTTCAACACGTGAGTTCTCTCTCTAAAAGAGCGCACGCGGCACGTCTTTTTAAAGACGGCTCGCCCGTGCATTTAAAAAAAAAAAAAAAAAAAAAACGAATGGTTGCGGCAGCTTGGTATCGGACTCTGATGGGCACGAGCGTTGTCTGGTATGTTTGGGCTTGATCATACTAGAGCAGCGCTCGTGGATGACTCATGTTCTCTCTGTGGGAACATGATCATCGCGTCATATAGGTCGAGACTCTGTGAACTCGCAAGAGTGAGAGTCCCCTCATCCACCCCCCGATCTTCGGCTGGTGGCCAGGGTGACCTGAGGGTGTTGGTCTGGAACAAGGCGCCGACTCCGTGTCCGTGACCCCAGCCTCCCCTCAACGGCGGTGCCCGCTAGTGAATAGGTGATTCCCACGAGTCTACCCTCTGGTGGCCCGTGTGTTTCATTTAAAGCTACAGAGGATGATACTATGTTTGTAGCAGCTTCACAAGGTGGGTTTGATTCTCTGCGAAGTGACGACTCGTCACAGCTGCCACCCTCTGTTGTGCATACGGCTGTGCCTGAGTCTGATCCAGAGATGACGGCCATGCTTTCCTGGGACGATTGGTTTTTGGGTAAGGCCGCCGACCCTCGTCCACGGCAAACCCCAATACCTTCCCTCCCGGACGTGCATGATGAGATCTCGAAGTCCCAGAAGACCCCCTGGTTTTCTCGGGACCGCTCGCTGATCTCATCCGCCTTTCCCCCCTCGATGGGGCCGCTGTCACGGGTAGACTGGGGTTCCCCCGGCTGAACACTCTGTTGCGATGCTATGTGTCCTCAGAGTGCTTCTTCTCGGCGCAATCCTAAGCACCCGCCCGTGGTCTATGGTTTTCGTCTACATTTGTGGCGAGATCCTATAGCACCACGGGACTGGCAGCCGCCTCTCTGCAGGCCATGGCCATTCTGCTGGTCCTCGACCCAGATGCTCATGGACTTGCACGAGGGCGGGACTGACCCAGGGCTCTTCACTGAGTCGCGCGCCGCCACTGACCTTGCTCTCCGAGCGACGAAAGTGGCCGTACGCTCCCTGGGTCAGGTGATGCCTACCATTCTGTGGCTGAACCTGTCTGATGTGCTGAATGTCGCGCGGCCCCGTCTGTCCGACGTTCCCATATCCCAGGTCGGCCTCTTCGGCGGTGCGGTTGAGAACTTCGCCCAACAGCTCTCAACCGCCCATGTGCAGACTGACGTGATTCTGTCCCGATGGCCCGCCGTCCGCTCAGATCCCTCGGTCTGCCCACTGCCGAAGGCGCCCCCCCCGCGGCTCCCACCCCGCCCGTTTAAAGAGACGAGCCGGCTCTGGAAGCCGCGGGCGGACGCCTCAGCCCTCTCCAGCCCCGCCCCCCGCTACGTGCCGGGTTAAGCGGCGCTCCTGAGACGGGCTCCACAGAGATGGGACTCAGTTCTTCCAGGAGTTGGTAGCAGGACCACTCCTTTCCCCGGTGGAGGGCCGGGGAAAAATCCTTATTCTCCTAAGAACTGACTCTCCCGTCTCTGGGAAGACAGAGTTCTCGGACGACACAGAGCGCCGCCCACAAGCCGTGCTCTCCTCGTCCCCCTCTGTCCCAGAGGTGCTTGACACGGCGTGCCGTCCACGGACCGCTTCGCCCCTGTCCCCCTCTGTCGCCAGACCCCTGCCAGAGCAGGCCCCCGCGGGACGACCAGCATGGTCCTCCCCTGGCCCCCTCTGTCAGGGCGCGGTTGCTAACTGTGCCCCCACACCGGGCCGCTATGCCGTCCACGTCTGGGCCAGTTACTCCGCTTCGCTGCCCCTCCGGGGGGACGCCTGTCGTCCGCTTGATCCCGCTGGTTCAGTTCTTGGGAGCCTGGTTAGAGCTTCCCCGTCTGTCCCACTGGATCGCGCGCACCATCAGGCTCGGCTTGCGATTCAGTTCGCACGGTCTCCTCCCCGCTTCAGGGGAGTCCGCTCCACTTTGGTCGGTGGCAGTGCCCCTATCATGAGAGCAGAGATTGCCACCCTGCTGGCGAAGGGTGCAATCGAGACTGTCCCTCCAGCCGAGATGAGGTCCGGGTTCTACAGCCCCTACTTCATTGTCCCCAAGAAAACCGGTGGGTTACGGCCAATCCTGGACTTGCGCGTGCTGAACCGCTCCCTTCACAGGCTGCCGTTCAAGATGCTCTCCGCCAAACGCGTTCTCGAATGCGTGCGGCCCCAGGATTGGTTTGCAGCGATCGACCTGAAGGACGCCTACTTTCATGTCTCCATTCTTCCTCGACACAGACCGTTCCTACGGTTTGCTTTCGAGGGGCAGGCATACCAGTACGCGGTTCTCCCTTTCGGGCTAGCCCTGTCTCCTCGCACCTTCACGAAGGTCGTCGAGGCTGCCCTTGTTCCCCTTCGGGAACACGGGGTTCGCATCCTGAGTTATATCGACGACTGGCTGATCCTAGCCCACTCTCGAGATCAGGTTTGCGAACACAGGGACCTAGTGCTCCGGCACCTAGCTCGTCTGGGCCTTCGGGTGAACTGGGAGAAGAGCAAACTTTGCCCCGTGCAGAGGATCTCTTTTCTCGGTATGGACATCGACTCGGTCGCCATGTCCGCGCAGCTTACGAGCGAGCGCGCACGCGCAGTCACTGCTGACTTGCCTGAGACATCTCAGGAGCAAGAATGCGGTTCCACTGAAACATTTTCAGAGGCTCCTGGGGCATATGGCATCTGCAGCCGCGGTCACGCCGCTCGGATTGCTTCATATGAGACCGCTTCAGCTTTGGCTTCGCGACCGAGTCCCGAGGTGGGCATGGCATCAAGGCACGCTCCGGGTACCAGTTACTCCGACCTGCCGTCAGTTCCTCACCCCGTGGTCGAACCTCAGTTTTCTCAGGGCGGGTGTCCCCCTGGAACAAGCTTCCCGGCATGTTGTGGTCTCCACGGATGCCTCCACCACGGGCTGGGGCGCCATGTGCAATGGACATGCTGCTGCGGGCTCCTGGACAGGACCCCAGCGGCTATGGCATGTCAATTGCCTCGAGTTGTTGGCAGTGCGCCTTGCCCTGCACCGCTTCCGGGCGTTGCTCAGGGGTCAACACGTACTAGTCCGCTCAGACAATACCGCTACTGTAGCGTACATCAACCATCAAGGTGGTCTACGCTCCCGCCGTATGTCACAACTCGCCCGCCACCTCCTTCCATGGAGTCAGAAGCATCTGAGGTCGCTTCGAGCCATCTTCATTCCCGGAGCCCTGAACTGTGCAGCCGACGAGCTCTCACGGCTTCAGCCCCTCCCTGGAGAATGGCGACTCCATCCCCAGTCGGTTCAGCTGATTTGGGACCAGTTCGGGGACGCACAGATAGATCTGTTTGCCTCTCACGACTCGACCCATTGCGCCCTGTATTTTTCCCTGACCGAGGGCACGCTCGGCACGGATGCACTGGCGCACAGCTGGCCGCCGGGCCGCAAATATGCGTTTCCCCCAGTGAGCCTTCTTGCGCAGACCTTGCGCAAGGTCAGGGAGGACGAGGAGCAGGTCATTTTGGTCGCGCCGTATTGGCCCGGCCGGACCTGGTTCCCCGAACTTGCACTCCTCGCGACAGCACCTCCCTGGCCCATTCCTCTGAGGAAGGACCTTCTTTCTCAGGGACGGGGCACCCTGTGGCACCCTCGCCCCGATCTCTGGAGCCTCCACGTGTGGCTCCTGGACGGCTCGAGGTAGGTTTGAGTACCCTTCCACCTACGGTGGCGGCTACCATCACTTCCGCTAGAGCGTCGTCCACGAGACACGTCTACGCGTTGAAGTGGAACCTCTTCGTCGACTGGTGCTCTTCTCACCGAGAAGACCCCCGGAGATGCTCGATCAGCGTTGTGCTTTCCTTCCTTCAGCAAGGGTTGGAGCGAAGGCTGTCTCCCTCCACCCTTAAGGTCTATGTTGCCGCCATTGCCGCACACCATGACCTTGTCGAAGGTAAGTCGGTAGGGAAGCGCGACCTGGTCATCAGGTTCCTGAGAGGAGCGAGGAGACTAAATCCTCCTCGCCCTCCTCTCGTTCCCTCTTGGGACCTCTCAGTGGTTCTAACTGCCCTGAAGAGTGCTCCCTTTGAGCCCCTGCAATCAGTTGAGCTTAAGTTCCTGTCAATGAAGACAGCGCTCCTGGTTGCACTGGCCTCCATCAAGAGGGTAGGGGACCTGCACGCATTCTCCGTCGACGAAGCGTGCCTGGAATTCGGTCCGGCTTTCTCTCACGTGATCCTGAGACCCCGGCCCGGATATGTGCCCAAGGTTCCTACCACTCCCTTTCGGGACCAGGTGGTGAACCTGCAAGCGCTGCCCCCGGAGGAGGCAGACCCAGCCTTGGCACTGCTCTGTCCAGTACGCGCTCTTCGCGCCTATGTAGACAGGACGCGGTGTTTCAGGACCTCAGACCAGCTCTTTGTCTGTTATGGTGGGAAGCTGAAGGGAAAGGCTCTCTCCAAGCAAAGGTTGTCTCACTGGATAGTGGACGCCATTGCCTTGGCTTACCAGCAGCAAGGTCGACCGTGCCCCCTTGGTGTGACGGCTCACTCCACCCGGAGTGTGGCATCCTCTTGGGCTCTAGCGCATGGCGCCTCGCTAACAGACATCTGCAGAGCTGCAGGCTGGGCGACACCTAACACATTCGCCAGATTCTATAATCTCCGAGTGGAGCCAGTGTCCTCTCATGTACTCGCTTCAACTAGCTAGTACCGGACCCGCTCAGGTGTCTTCGCTTGCTCGCCATTCCACTCCACGGACTGGATACGTGCGATATTCTCCTCAGGTGAGCTTCCCCGAAAGCCCTGAGTTCCTCCAGCACTCCTGACGTCGGCGCCAGTGTCTATTGCCTGCGCGTCGGCTAGGTGCCTCCCGTGTGCATGGTCCCTCCCCTGAGCGACCCCCACATGTGTATTTCCACTGTAAGCCTCTCTGAGCATGTGTCTTTCCCTTGGCAAGCCACCTTGCCACCCCTGGGGTTGAAATATTCCACCTGCGGCTGGACACCCCAGTGTTCTCCATATGTTTCCTTCGGGTCATATGTGTATTCTCTAAGTCCCCCCCCCTCCGGGTTGGCATTAATTGCATACTTCCCCTAGCTTGGGATATGCTTCCCAGTGTACCTTGGTATTCCTGTGTTAAATGGAGTCCTTCGTCCAGTCTATGACAGGGATCTTGATTTACGCAGGGCACTGGAAGACAGCTGAGAAGGTGGCGTGATTAGACTAGTAACCCCATTTCGTCGTCATCCGACGTAACTCGGAGTGACAACGAAAGGGAACGTCTCGGTTACGTATGTAACCCTCGTTCCCTGAGTAGGGAACGGAGACGTTACGTCTGCCTGCCACTTTCCGCTGTACCGCGGGGATCGCCTGAGCTCAGTCTTGGCTCCTCAGCGAAGAAACATAAACTGCTGTTGCGGACTTCCTCCTTTTATACCCACGAGGTGGGGTGGAGTTACGTCATGCAAATTCCGCAGACCCATGGCATTTCTTTGCCATTGGCTCGTTTTGTAATACTCGAAGTTGATAGGCTTTCTAAGCGAAACCCCATTTCGTCGTCATCCGACGTAACGTCTCCGTTCCCTACTCAGGGAACGAGGGTTACATACGTAACCGAGACGTTATTCATGATCAAGTATCGTATTTAATGGAAACGTATTTTTACCGTTAATAACGTGAGGAAAACAAAAGAAGCTAGAATGAAGGATAAACTGAAATTCACGGCATTTCAACACAACTTCTGCTATTTGAAGGCTGCTATTGGATCATCGAGGAGAAACGTCATATGTCACAACATTACTTTACGGAGAGCTTACGACTAGCTACTTGAAAATAAGAATCTATTGTGTCTATTTTAAATGAATAAACTTTTTTTAATACATTTTTTGCTGGAGTAAAACTGTGACCGCTAACCCCAGTGTCCCGCATCTACATGTACTGGAAAAAATGCTGAACTAATCTACACCTTTATGGTTTTTTTTTTAAAAGAATAATCAATAATTCAATGATTAACCAATTTAAAGAATAATCAATGATTTTGACTGAAACAGAGTCATGAGCGGACCTGCTTACACAATCATGTCATGGAGCTTCTATAGCGATCTGAAGGCATGCACACAAGCAGCCAAGGCTATTTACAGCTTCTGTGTGCAACTGAAATAGACTGAGAGTTGAATTTCAATAGGAGTCTTACAGCTCAACCGCTCTCTGTCTCTAAATCTATCTATCTCTCTCCACTCTAGCTGATTTTAGAACACAGGTGTTGACCTTAGCCATTATGAGCTTCCTCGTTCACATTCCCCAGCAGCTCCTGTTTCTGTCCGTGGAGCAGCAGTCTTACATGTGATCCCAGAGTCAAGCAAAAATAGGCAAAGGCATAATAAATGTGGTCAATGCATTTCAATGTCAAGAAAGAGATGTTCCTAGATCAACATCTTTGTTGGTTGATAATATTATTATTAATAATAATTATAATAATTAGCTGAACAACATTTCCCTCTGACTGTAGCAGCGGTTAATATTTAGTATTAGTGTTTGACATATCATATGTAACTCGTTTTTCATTTCAATCCACAGCACCAAAAATTGAAATTGCATGTATATACTGTATATATTTATATATAATTTATATTATATATAAATATAAGTATTTTATATATAAATAACAAATTTTTCTTAAATGTATACATGCATGTGTGTATTTATATATATACAAAATAATTATACACAGTGCACACACATATATTATGTAAACACAAACTTTTATTCTGGATGCGATTAATCACGATTAATCTTTTCACAGCCCTAATATATATATATATATATATATATATATATATATATATATGAGAATATGAATGCAGTCTTGGTGAGCAGAAGAGACTTTTAAAGATGTAAAAAAAAATTGTGATTTCCTAACTTTTGACAGGCAGTATTTTATATATATATATATATATATATATATATATATATATATATATATATATATATATATATATATATATATATATAATTAATACGATTAAATAAGGATATACATTTAATATATAATTTACATATTACATTTTATTAATAAATTTAATTGTACAAAAATTTTGTGGTTCAGGTATTCCCTGTTATGATGATTCCATCAAAAGATGACTATAACCGAAATTCTTGTTGGGACATTTTTTGGTACCCCGTGGAAAACAGCTTAAAAATCATACTAAGTTATAATATCAAAAAAAGTTGTTTTTGTTTTATCTAAAAAAGCCGAAAGTTTTCTGTGATGGGTAGATTTAGAGGTAGGGGTTAGTTTCAATATAACCCCTACAATCAATATACACACACTCTAAGATTCCAGGTTACATGTCTGTTCTGATGGGTCAAGCTCAGCAGAGAAAACAAATTATAAAACACAATTTACAATCCATAAGATATTAAGAAAAGACATTGGAAGAATTAAATGCTACTCATATCTTTAATTGCTCACCTCAAAGGTTGTGTCCAATCTCACAATTCAGACTTTTTTTTCTCAGAATTGTGGGATATAAACTTGCAATTGCAAGAAAAGGCCAAAATTGTGAGATAAAAAGTCACGATTACCTTTTTTTTTTTTTTATTCCCTGGCTGAAACAAGCTTCTAGGCTATATATAGACACTACTGAAATGAAAGACTAAAATGACATGAGCATGTAAAATCTGTCCTGAAGCCTTGCTCTGAGAAGTTTACAGAAAGACCAAATGAATCGTTAACATTAACATCACTGAGATATATTTCTGCACACACCAAAAACACAAACTACTTTGTCAGCTGTGCACCAGAACATTTTTTCTGTCATGCTGTCCCAATAAAAGCTGGTGGCAGTTGTCTTTTTGCCCACCCCGTGCCTTTTTTAAGAAGCCATTGACATTCAATGGCAGCTCTCGCTGTGGGTGCAGTGTGAACAGCTGAGAGGTGTGATTTCACAGGCTGCTGGCCCTGTCAGAGCGCTGAGGGCTGCGAACAGGAGGTCTAGGAGAGACCCAGGCCTCTAAAAGACACTAACAGGTGGAAGGCCGCCAACAAGGGGGAGGGCGACCCATAGAAAAGGACGGGAAGCCAAGCCAGGTCTGGACACAATCCAGGAGATGGCAATGGACGAGGATACGCACAGAAGAGAGGACGACAGAGAGCGCCGGACCCGTGTTTGTCCCGTCTGACGGACTGGGCGCCAAGGGACGGGCAAGTAATGTGGGAAACCTGTGCTGAAACTGTCATTGCTGTCGGACTGCAGGGCTTTTCGATGCAGAACCAGATCTTGGTTGAGTCTCTCTTTACTGCTTTATTCTGATTTAGAGGCTTAGTTTGTTTACTCAAGCATATTTCAGAACGAAAATGCCATTTTTAACTATTTTACTTTTTATTAAGGCCATGCTAATTTCTAGACAATAGTCTGTTATTTACTAAGTGCTTGCTAGGCCAGAATGGGATATGACTTAACTTTATGGAAAGTTGACATGTACTGAGGTGTGACGTGCTGAACACCATCTAAAGTTATTTATAAACTTCTTAAAGTTAGCATTTAACACTATCTAAAATCAATCCAAATGATTTTTAACAGCAAGCATTTCGTTTTTATGACCTAATATCCAATAGAATATTTGTACTTTTAAATGTTAATGCAGGGATGTTTAAAATGAGCCAGTGAAGGAAAAAAACTTTACCTAGATTCATCAAGTTTTGTCTATAGAAGAAGTCCATGGTATGTGTCAACTTCCCATATGCCTTAGATATTTGCATTAGTATTGGACTGTTTTATCTGAGTTGTACAAACAAAGTTGTGATGTACTGTGTGTTTAACATATCCGGCTGCTCGTTGAGACGACATACTTCCTTATATCCCCATATACGGAATCAATCTATGGAATGTAAGGAAGTGTGTGGCCTCAGAGAGACAATATCATCAACATCTACACATCTTCTTAAAACTGTAAGACAATATGACACTACTGAATTATATTACATTTATGGCTTGTAGGGAACATTATCATCCATCATAATTGACATATTGCAAATTACATATTATAAAAAAATTTAAATTGTTAATTTGTTCAATAACTTTGTTATATAAATAAACCTAAATGTATAATAAAATATTATTTTTAAATATATTTAATTATACAATAATATGAATACATTTAAATGTATAAAATATAATAAGAGAAATAAGACATTAAGATTCGTTCTACAACTGTTATATTTGTTCTATAAAAATAAAATGTATCAAATATAAAAACAATAGTTTTAAAGATTATTATATATATATAATATAAATTTATATATAACAAAGAAATGAAAAAACATTAAGATAGTTCATTTTTTTATAACGTTAAGTTTGTTCTACAAAAATAAATCATTTTTAAATCAATTATATTATACAAATATTATATATATATATATATATATATATATATATATATATATATATATATATATAAAGCGGCATGGTTTTATTTCAGTTAGCCTAATAGCTGGTTTGATTTGCATTGAGAGATGATCTTATGGAAAGTGCCCCATGCCAATCTCTAGGTATGGTGGAGGGTATGTGATGATGTGGGTCTATTTTAATTCCAAAGGCCAAGGGAACTTTATCAGGATGCATAGTATCCTGGATCCATGAAATAACTGGCCTTTAAAAATAAAAATCTGCCTGACTCTATGGGAATTTAACATAGGGGTGTCCTCACTTATGCACCCTGTATTTTAAGGAAGAACATTTATTTATTTACGATACATTATTCATTCACAAAGAAAATTGGTGTCCTTAAAGGTTGGATTTTTCCTCATTTTTTTAATTAAGGCATTAAGATCAATTTCCAAAAGATGATTTTTTATTCCTCTTTTTATTTAACTTTAGCATGGGTGCGTTCACTTATACTAAGCACTGTGTGTGTGTATATATATTGTGTATATATATATAAATTAAAAATTAAGAGAGTTAATTTGTTCAATTTATTTAAAATGATTTATTTTCAAAAGAACCTCAAATATTATCTTGGTTGATTTAGCTGATTATAGAGCTTACAAATATTTTTAAACTATTAAATGTCTGTCAGTTGGGCAATACAACGGCGCAACAAATACTGAATATTTTAGTAAAATGTTGTAATGGTAGATATTATAAAGATTTTCCAAGAATTGAGCATTTTATTTGAAAGGGCACTTGGTTTAGAAAATCTGAGATCGGTTTTAAAGTATGAATTATGATCTTCTTAACAACCTTACAAATGTGGTTACAAATGACTTTCTAAAGGTTATGTCAAAGTCAAGCACAGGCCATTGTTAAACACATGTTGATGTTTCTGAGCTCCTCCATGATGACATGAATACTGCAGGGCTCTGAGTGACAGAACACAGCTGCTGTTGGACAGGTGGAGAAGAGCTAATTCTGACCTGACACCCCAGAATGAGGACATACCGGCACATCCATGCACTCTCTGTGTCATCGTCCTGCAGGAGGATGATCATGACGTGGATGGACGTCTTCTGCTGACATGATTCTGCATTCAAAGCAAAAAGTTAGATCTGAGATTAATCAGACAGATGATTGGATAATTGCCCGTGTAAAATGTTGATGTGCCAATGACACAAAAATCCACCTCTATAAATATGATGATGTATTAAGCTGAAAACTCATCTGTCCTCAGAAACACGTCTTAGTTGCTGGTAAAACGGAACCAAGTCAGGTGTTTGAGAGAGGTTTGGTCCCTTTCAACCAGCTACTGCGACGTGAATTCAGCCAGCAACAGCAACAAAACAAAAAAACAGGTGGATTTACATCCAACATGAAAAGTATCTTAAATATGTGCTTAATGCATAACTGCCATTTTAACATGCATCACCAAAACACTGGTGTTGTGTATTATTATTTTTAATACCAATGATAAAATGTGTGCTGTGGTCTGGTTTTCAGTTCTGCTCTCTACAGGAAAGAAAAAGTAAATGTTAAAACAGTTCATCAGCCAAATGTTTAATTATTATAGACATTTCCTAAATCCATCAAATCCAGTAACTTTAAGCCAGTCCTGTGTTTTCCATCTTGTGTATTGTAATAAGAACATTTCAATAATAATAATAAAAAAAAAAACTAAAAGCTAGCATTTGTCTTTATTCTTGCTTTATAAAATTTAGTTGCCATAATGTTTTAATAACATACATTTATTTAAAATACATTACTTGAACAGTGTTTTAAAATACTTTATCACTTTATGTTTTGTTGAAAATCTTAAAATGTCAACCCTATTACATGGTTTTGTAAAGGAAACAACTGATTTGAGAATATATCAGTATTTTATTCTTTATCTGAGAGGCAGCTTGTAGTTTTATGTTAAAGGCACACTAAGTAATTTTTCGCCACTAGAGGTCGTATATTAAAAACAAAGGCGTAGCTTGATGACGCTTGATTTCGCAGAATCATGGGAGTTGTTGTCTTCACCTCTACAGCCGATGGAGAATACAACGGGACTCGTGCAGAAATCATATTCATGGATGATGTGTAATGGTAATGTATTAAAGATTTATTAACGTTACGAAAGCCGCTGGAGAGGAACGAGGCCGCTGGAGCGATTGCTAATGAGAGACGAGTGCGACACGCAGTTCAAGAGAAGTGGAGCTTTTATCAGTCCCTCCAGAAAAACGCGATTATGCGATCGCTGACTTCAATGCATAATCAATAAAGTCCGCATTTTTTCAAATACGCCGCACTTTCGCCGCATAAATTGGCGATATCCGTGCAAAATATGCGGGGTTTGCATGATTTCATAATCCTCGCATTTTAGTTGCAAAAAAGTCACATATATCTTAGCAGAAAGTTGAAAAATGTTGCGTTTGCCTCACACAAGAGCAGCCATTTCCCCGTTTCCATGGGAACGTTATGAAGTGACGCAATTACGCGACGGGATAGCTCACAGCTGAAGTTATTGCAGAGGCCAGACAGACTCACGGAGGCAATTGACATCTCACAAATAGAACTCGTATAACTGTCTGTCACACGTTCTACCGTCACATCGTTACTTAATAAACAAAATAAGATAAAAGAAGTAGCATCAAACAGAAATTACCCGCACACATGGGGTGTTCGAGGCGCACATATAATAACACTGCAGACAGTTCAACAGGGAGCGCGCAGCTCTTAAAGGGGCCACACCTTATTTACACTCGTTACAGTCTGAAATAAAACAAGATGAGAAATTAAATATTCCCAGCACTTTCTATGATGTAGTATGCTTGCTTATCAAAGGAAGTAATAAGAAATGACTCTTTACATTAAGGTAGTAGCCTAGTGAGAACAGGGTGTTGGGGGAATCACTTTTTTCTCTTTTACATCAAACCGCAGTTTTTGCAAGTTCCCGCAATTTTTGCAAGTTCCCGCAATTTCATCGCATAAAATTGCATAAATATCCCGCATATTCATAGCATTTTTAAAGAAAACGGGCCGCATAATCAAGGATTTTTGCCCGCAACAATCACAAAAAAACTCTGCGTTTTCCTGGAAAGACTGTTTTATTATCCCGCAGACGCTTCTGCTTCTTCTGGTCATGCGTGTGTGAGGAAACGCAGCGCTGTTTTATCATATTAGATACATTTGTGTGTTTTGATAGTTGTTATAATGCTACTCTGTGTGTTCGCTACTATGAGACACTTGTTACACACTGCAGTGAGCTAGATCGATTTTAGGCATGGTAAATATGGTACTCGCTGTAAATCAAGAAAAGGAAATTTAAACAAAAAGACTAACTGTGTTGAGCTGAATAACAATGATTCGTTTTCTGTCAATGATTGTATCCAAACAGTTGCTCACCTGTCTAATAAAACACATAATATATAAGCTTCTTTAGTGTTTCCATGGTTTCTACAAAATAAAACCAGAAATCAAGGATAACACGGATATGAACACGGTCCGTGTTAAAACTACTTATTTTTCTGGATTTAAACTTTCTTAGATACATTTGGGATAATGCAAGTACACAAATCAACAAAATATATAACATAGTTCTAGTGATTTTTGGATATTATGATCCAAAAATCTTACATAGTGTGCCTTTAAACTAAACTGTTAAACTGCTACTCAACCCTGTTAGTGTTCTGAAATAATTATGTCCCAACATATAAAAAAAATTGATTTAGATGGAGATGGTACAATAAAATTATGTATCTGGTAGGGCTGGATTAAAAATATTGATTTCTCGATTTAAATTGAATCTCATTTTGATTAACCATTATAGATTCTTAAATCCAGAGCATCGATCTTTTAGGCTATATTGTTAAGTTGATGAATAAATACAATTTTTGTAGCGTGGCAGCCATTGTCGAGGAGAAAAGTCTTGTATATTATTATAATATTATATATAATATTAAGAATATTAAGAATGAAAAAAAAATCTTTTACAGCTTCAAAAAATGCTGCTATAATTATAATAATATTATAATTATAGCAGCATTTTTTGAAGCTGTAACAGATTTTTTTTCATTCTTAATTAAAATCAGCATTTTCAAGTAAATATTCTTCAAAGTTTTATTAATTTTATCCCCCCTGCTGTCCAGCTTACTAACTTAAATTATTACAAAATCTGACACTTCAAAATTAAAACAAAAAATTCTAAAACTTTACCAAAAATTATTTTATAATGTCTAAAATATGTACCCGAATGCATACTGAAGCAACTGAACTCAGGGGAACAGTTAATTTGCTCCATATAGAGCCATAAGGCCATCTAGTGGTAAGAGTCATGAAATATGTTTTTTTTTACCCCACAAGAGGTCGGCAGAGACACCCAATGTGGTATTTTGTATATTTAATTATTTTGTATATTAAGTTAAAGAATGTGCTTAAATTATATTATTAAATTAAATATACAATATAGTATTATAAAACAATAATAAATAAAAATCTCCCAAAAAATTGCATTACAAATATAAAAATGAAATGATACAAGTGATATTTCTGGACAAAAAAAATATATAACTAAAGTATAATTTCAGGGCTTGAATGATTTGTTACAGATACGGGAGGAGAGGATTAGGGTTTATTGGTTACCTGTTCTCTTTGGGAGGCCGACTGCCTACTAGTCAACAAAAACATATTTTTGAGTGATTAAGTGTTTTTGACTCATTGTTTTGATCAAGAGCACATGTGAACCAAAAGAGCAACTTCAGTGCAGAGATGCCACCCGCAAACATCTTAAGCTAAAATCCCATTTTTTCCCTTGTGACTTCCTCACAGTAACGTTACTTCTACAATTGGTTTCTTTTAAATATGTCATCACCATCCTATAATTTACAATAAGCTTTGTTACTTTTGATATGTAACAAAGTCTCAGCTTTCAAATTGTCAATTGTATTATGAAATTCAAACAATAATTACCGTTTTGGCGCTCTTTAATGGCTGAAACCATGGCGTGACCATAGACAGTGGACAGATCGCAGTTACCGCTGTCGGCCATAGACATCATAGTCAGTATGATGTCTATGCTGTCGGCCCTGCCCTCCTCGAAATTAGGACCACAAATCATTTACATTTAATATGCACCCTCTTTCACGCCTGTTTACAAATCCTACAAAATCATATGATAAATGCTGTTTGAACTTAGTTAAAATGACCATTAATGTCTGTATTAGTTAACTTGTGTACTAACACAGGCCGTCTCTTCTGCTTTACTACTAGTTACAGCACGAAATAAAAATGAATGAACACAAGGTATGATGAAAGAAACAGTATAACTTACCAAAACCTGTATCTTGTCTCATGTAATCGCCCAGTCAGCGTTTCAACCACAGACAAAATCAGGTCAAATCAAGTCAAGTCACCTTCATTTATATAGCACTCTTAACAATGTTTTAAAGCAGCTTTACAGTGATAATGGGAAATTAAAGTAACAGAGATTGTTTTGGCTTTACAGCAGCTTTAGAATAAAGTTGCTGTCCAACTAAAGTTAGTTTTGATTGATTCACTTCTGTCGCAATGATCATTAGTTATTAACTTAGGGGCCGCTTACACGACACCGTTCTAAAAGAAAACCCTTAATGCGATCTGGCCACTTTTTATCGCTTCTGCGTAGCCACGTGAACCAGAATTATCCCGACAACGTTTTATCTGTACAGAGGTAAAGGGAAGGGAAGGAGGTCTTCACAGGGGAGAGACTAGTTGCAGAGGTGGAAAGAGTAATAAAATATTCTACTCAAGTAAAAGTACTACTATTTCAATTAAATTTTACTTAAGTACAAGTAAAATTACCGGTCTAAAAATCTACTCAAGTAAAAGTAAAAAGTAGCTCATTTAAAATTTACTCAAGTAAAAGTTACTGAGTTACTTTTTTAACAGTGGGGGGTGGGTGAACAGTGGACTCTCCCGTGTAGGGTTGTAATGGTATGAGATTTTTACAGTATGATAACGTCTCAGAAAATATCACGGTTTACAGTATTAATCAATTATTAAATAAACGGTATTATTAAATTATGGTTATTATTATTATTATTATTATTATCATCAGTTAAAATTACAGTTAAATTAAAGAAAACAGTTGTTTTGGGGGTTGAACAAATGCTTGAACGCTTTGAAACCATTCGTTTGTTTTGTTTATTAAAATTTCAATAGAACATGTCTAATCAATTAAATTCAATAATTGATAATGAATTAGATTAACAACTCATTTTTAACATTAATAATTTATTACATTTTTTAAGAATAATATAGTCCTATGAAATGTATTTTATTCAGAAAATTAATGTTTCTTTTTATGATTTAATCCAAATATATTATCAAAAACGGTGGCAATCAAATGAAAATTTAAACTTGTGTCCTTTTATTTTTTGGGGAAGAGCTGCAAAAAACAGATTTACTAAATTAAACCATGGACAAAAAATATATGCCTTAATTAATGTTTAAATAAATTGTATTATTATTGTTGTTGTTATTTTTATTATTATCATGTTATTATTGTTGTTATCATGTATTCAAATTGTTTGTGAGACGCTGAAAACACCACGAGTACTTGAGTGTGTAGTAGACAAAGTGGAGCAGCTCATTCACACCGATTCACAGAAACGTAGAACAAGCAGGTTATATATTTACATAGCAGTATTTTTGCGCTTAAATATTCACAGACCATCTCGCGATTGGATTTATTGCACAGTTCTACTTTCCATGTATTCATCCATCCATCATTTTGCATGTTTTACGTGACATCTTCTGCGTTATGTAAATTCCATTTTCATGACTGGATTCCGGGATTCCCTCTGCATCACGTAAATCATTCGGCCTTACGTTATAATCGGGACATACCTTTATCTGCAGGAGGGATGGTGTCTTATGTATCCTCCTTTTGCAGCCACTTTGTGTCCACATTTTTTGCAAATAGGATATCTATCCTCGAGGACAACCATACTTTTTTACATCCAAAGTATTTCCATACTGGCCATAATTCGCTTCATAAGAATTCAAGGGCGCTTCGCTTTCAGCTTCAGCTGGGTCTGCTCACCTTTTTTGCACGTTTGTTCTCCCGCGCTTCAATCAATGCAGTAGTTTCCGGAGTGTGATTTTTTTTTTCTCCCTTGTATTATTATTTTTTACTCAGTAACGAATATGATTTCAAATGTAGCGAAGTACAATACTTCAAACAAAACGTACTTAAGTAAAAGTAAAATTACAGATTTTAAAAACTACTTAAAAAAGTAGAAGTAGCCTACACAAAAAAAAAAACGACTCAATTACGTAACGCGAGTAAATGTAATTAGTTACACCTCTGACTAGTTGACACTTCAGGACTGCCTTGTCGTCGTGTCCAGGCGCTGGTCCTTCAGCAGATCTGGATACGGCCTGGATCCGGCGGACTGCGGTTAACCTCAGGATAAACAGAGAGACTAATATTAGAGTAGACGCTATCCTACTTATGATGTAACAAGTACATCAGGATTTATGGGAAGTGTTCCCGGTTCCAGCTGATCTAAACTATGCAGCCTAACATAGAATTATAGAAGTCTATAATGTGTTATGTGTATGCTAGGTCAAAGAGATGTGTTTTTAGTCTAGATTTGAACTGACAGAGTGTATCTGCTTCCAGGACAATGGAAGATTTTCCCAAGTTGTGGATTTTGATATTCTAGGTATTATCAACTGGCCGGATTTTTTAGATCGCAATAGACGTGAAGGACTATAATGCGTTAAGAGGTCACTCAAGTACTGCGGAGCTAAACCATTTAGTGCTTTGTAAGTAATCAGCAATATTTTTAAATGTATAGGCCTACAATGTTTAAAAGGGAGCCAATGCAGTGTTGACAGAACCGGGCTAATATGGTCAGATGTCAATAAAACAGCTTATGTTACATTTACCCCAGAAAAATAAACATAAAATGACCACAAACTTGTTAGTCACCTGGAAAAATGAACTTTAGATGAGCATTTTGTGAAACTACATTGCATATACTTTGCATTCGTCAATATTTAATGGATATTTGAATAAATCTGCCATTTATGACAGACACCATTTAAATGTTTATATTTAAAAAAACAAGTAGAAACATAATTGTGATTAAAAAGTTATTATAACAATATTTGTATAAAAATTTCATTTTGTGTAATTTTAAGTAAGTAGCCTATAGCAATCAGTTCATTTTTTAACCTTTAATTGTATAGTAATGTAAGCTACCAACAGGTGTTTCCCGTATAGTTTACAGCATTAGTTGAGAGATGTTTTTCCTTGAAAATATTTTCCATGTACCTGATTGGCCCCAATTAATTGATATTGAAGCAAGCTTGTGAATCGATATATAGAATCTAATCGTGAAATATATGTGTGTCAATACCCAGCCCTAGTATCTAGCCTAATATGACCAGCAATTCTGTTTACTTTTCCTAACTGTTTTGCATTTGTTGAGAAAAGCAGCAGAATCACAAGCTGAAATTATAAGTAAACTAGTGGAGTGATACAATGAAACAAAATATCAGCATTGTTATAACTCTGCTTGTCCAACCAAATTAGTGCACAGTAATTAAGTGTTGTACTAAATATTTATTCTTCAGAACTCCAATTTTGTTCCATTTGTTGTTACAAATGTCTTAACTCAGCTATTTTAATAAAATGTTATAAACATCATTTATGAAACCAAAGGCCACTTGACAGTTCTTCAGACCAACAATTTGTGTACAAAAATCAGAAAGCTAATGAAACCCACAAAAATACAGTACATAAATAATCATATTACATTATATGGCAAACCAAATTTCATTGGTTTCAGTGCTGTGCTTCTATTTCACTAATTCCCTGATTGCACTGAACTCTCGCTGTGTATTTCAGTGACAGTGCCAGTTCTGTAACAGATCAACATTGGACAAAAGGGAGGACCAATTAATATCCTATATGTATCAAAGTGACTGTGTACAAAATGTTTAAATGTTTGTTTTGAATGTGATCTGTTCGCTGTGTTTCAATAAAGAGATAATTAATGTGTGGTCCCCACCTTCTTACTCCTGAACTGGTTTGCACAACCAAAAGAAAAAAGCACTAAATGTGTGAAAAAAATAAACCTTTACAGGTTTCCATGATTACTTTTCTTAAGAGAAAATCTCACAGTAGGCATCACACTTTAATCGAAATAAAACTAAAGTCAAACAAAAGACGCACTAACGCACACCCACATAATTGTGAATCTCATGAAAACATTGAGTCATTTTCAACACACACTCACACACAAAATGCATAAAGAAAATGAGGCCTATTTTAGGACCATTATGCCTTTTTCTTTTTTTTGCATTGTGACAATTTCAAGACAGTTAATCATTTATTCTGTAATGCAATAAAAAATCACTTACTGTAATACAGTAATAAAAATAAAGAGATAGAATATATACTACCACAATATATACAATAACAGCACAATTTATATACTTTTTTTAATATTACAGTAATGAACATTGTGGAGGGGGACAGTAATGTCACAATGCAAAAAAAGAATACCTTCGTATTCTTCATGCAAAACATTCCCTTGATTATGATTTTGGGGTTCAATACGACACTAGCGTTTCTGAACAGTTTTCGTTAGACTCACTCATACGTGTCCCTCTAATGCCCTGGAAAAACTATGAGTGTGCTAGAGGTGGATGAAACCCCCGATCAGTGCAGCATTTTGCAGTGGCACCAGGAAATTCATGTACAGTAAATGAGGGAAGGAGGTGCAGCACCTCCTCAAGACAAGGCAACATCACTGTCATTGTGCATAAGTGAACATACAGTAGCAGCCAGACATCTTCAGTGTCATCGTATCCCTCATGAAACAACTACAGCTGCTGACTCGTTGCTTTTATTTCAGTTCTTTCATTCAGCAATTCAACTAGAATCCAAACCAGCAGAGGTGTGAATCTATGGTGCCCGTAAAGGGACATGGTGATGGGAGGAAAAATTATATTCCAATGCGTTTGCTTTCTCTTGCGTTCTCCGGAGAAACATTGCTTTTCTTGGGGGAACGGAAACATTTTGCAGGGCGATAGAAAAGTTTCTCTGGGGAAAGCAAAGCATTTGCAAGACAACGCAAAAGAATCGAAATATAATTTTTTCTCCCATCTCATATTTATTTTTTCCATTATGTGCCTTTAGGAGCTCTGTAGTGAATCTCACAAAACGCATCAAGAATATATTTGATACCAAATTCAAAAGAAAAAAATATTTTGCATGAAAGAAAATGTTTGGTTTTAGGATTTATTTTTTGCATTTTGACATTTTCATGACAGCAAACAAAAAAAATCTTTCTCATTACTGTAATGTGAAAAAGACTTATGTTATGCTGCGCTGGAATTTACTCCAATTTATTTTTAAATTCGTTTTTTACTGCAATACAGTAACTACAAAAAACAATACATTACTAAAAAAGTTTAATAAATGTAAATAATAAAAAAAAGTCTAAAAGATATTTTCACAGTGCAAAAAAAAAATCTTAATGGTCCTAAGAAACAGGCCTCATTTTCTTTATGCAAAATATGGGTAACACTTTACAATAAAGTTTCATTTTATAACATTAGTTAATTACATTAGTAATCAACCTAAAGATAAACAATACTTATACAGCATTTATTAATCTTAGGTAATGCTATTCAAATCAAAAGTGGTATCTGTTAACCTTAGTTAATGCACTGTGAACTGACATGAACAATTGTATTTTTATTAACTAACATCAACAAAGGTTAATAGATGTTGTAAAAAAAACACTGTTCATAGTTAGTTCATGTAAACCAATGCATTAAGTAATGTAAACAAATGAACATTATTGCAAAGTGTTACCAAATATGATTTCTTATTTGTCCTTTTGTTGTTTTTGTGAAATTCTCCCAGTGGTGCATAAATGTCCCCTTTGAGTTTGAGATGTCGGTCTTAAATAACCAACCTGTGATTCTGTGATCAGCTGCTGTAAACAGTTGGACCAAATACAAAATACAATCAAATTCCATGTGAAAAAAACAAACAAAAAAACAGCAAACCGGCCGTGTTGCGACGTAGCGTTCCCGCACGGACTCCTCTGATAGAAATAAGGCAACTGGAGTTAGACATCAACAGAGAGATCCCGCTACATTTCTCCTTCCTCGTCCTCTTCCTCTTTCTCCGGTAGCTGCATCTTGAGCCACCCTTCGGCGGAGTGGCCGTGCTTCTTCTGGTGGCGTTTGTAATTGTCCCAGTGTCCTGTGGTGTAGCCGCACTCCTGGCATTTAAAGGGCTTCTCGCCG
Organism: Gila orcuttii; assembly: GCA_026230005.1. Taxonomy (NCBI): domain Eukaryota; kingdom Metazoa; phylum Chordata; class Actinopteri; order Cypriniformes; family Leuciscidae; genus Gila; species Gila orcuttii. The sequence continues at coordinate 19,645,303 of JAPDVR010000013.1, read as the reverse complement.
GTGTGCCGCAGCATGTGGCGTTTCAGGTTCATGCTCTGGTTGCAGCTGTAACTGCACACGCTGCACTGGAACGGCTTGGCGCCCGAGTGGATGCGCTCGTGCCGTTTGAGATTGGCCAAGTTCCCGCAGGCGTAGTCGCACGCATGGCATTTGTACGGCTTCTCGCCCGTGTGTACGCGGTGGTGCCGCTTGAGGTTGTCGAAGTGGGCGGACGCGTAGTTGCACTGCGGGCACTTGTAGGGCTTCTCGCCGCTGTGAGTCTTCATGTGGCGGGCGAGATGGTTGGGGTACTGTGTGACGAACGGACACGACGTGCACGAGTACAGCTTGTCGTCTTTCTCCGGGCTGGTGGGCAAGCTTTTGGACAACATGTCTAATGTGCATTTGCTGCAGATTTGCGCCGTCGCGCCCTCCTCGTCCTCTAGCACCGCGCCGCACACGCGACACGTGAAGGGGAATAGCAGCTCGGGAAGAGGGTCCGACTCTTTGGCCAAACTCTCGGTGTGCAGAAGGGCGGGAGGATGGCGGTCCGTTCGTAGGGTGTCGTAGCTTTGGAGGAAGTCGGAGTCGTTGCTGATGTGCAGAGTGAGGTCAGACACCACCGACTCTGAAAGACAAGGAAAAACAAAAAAAAGCTAAAGGGCTATTTTCCTCTTTTGAGCGAACCCAGTTTTAGGAACCCAACACTTTCTACTTCCCTTTACTTCACACTCCACTTCCTCTTTTTTCTTGCAGCATGAAGCACTCAAAGTGCAAAGTGGAAATACACCAGCAAACCTGCAGTTTTGAAAGGAACAGGTGGTTCTTTGTTCACTCTGAAACACTCAAAAGCTCAAAAGACTAGCAGAGATGTTTCCTCAAGGAATCTGTATTCCTGTTTAGTACTGATAATCGAATAAAGGCAAATAAATGAGTAGTTCAAGTTAACAAGAAATGGCATTCATAACCCATTTTACTTCTGTAATATGTCACATTTGTGAGTGAAACAAGAAAAAATATTAAGGGTCGTACTTTTTATCCATCAGGAATTGACAGGAAAAGTGTGTTTCAAAGATCTGAACATGAGTTTGCAGTGGATTGGGGGGATCTGTTCTGCTTCCTGGAACACCACCAGCACACAATTTTGTGTAGGTTTTGAACCGGGACTGAGAGTCAGTTTCATCCTCCAGCATCTCCACATATGCCAGTGCTAACGATTCTTGTTCAGATCTGTCCTTATTTAACATTATTATAGCTAGTATTTTGTTATATTTTTGGCATTTATACATGTATTATGAAAGGTCAGTAGAAGTGAGAGGGGAACAGGATCAGGAAAGGACCAAAAGCTGGGACTTGAACTCAAATTTGGTGCAAAGTGCAAATTTTCTGATAAAATGAAAATAGTCATTTTAAAAGATGATTTAAAAAAAAGCTCCAGGTTTGCTGTGCTTGTTTATAGGGCTGCACAAATTTGTCTCTTAAAGTATGTGATTGTATATCATTAAATATTACTATAATATTAATGATAATATTAAAATCAAACATATACAATTATTATTATTGTATGTTTCACATAAAAATCTAGCATTTAAGTTGTTTTTTTTTACAAAATGGTGTGATTATATTTCAAAATGGCTATTAAATAATAATAATTATTATTATTACTAAATAAAAAGATAAAAATTACTGAATAAAAACAAAATAGGGTCATTCCATGTCAAATCAATTAAATTTCAGAAACTTCACCAGCTCAAATGTTTAATTTTGTTCATATTTTTTCTGAAGAAAGACAAACATAAATAGTGATGAAAGCCAAAATATTAAATGTATCCACTATTTTGTAGATGGCGGGGTATTAAGATTTATTTAATACTTCTTAAAGTTACAGGCATGCAAACTTGGGGGAAAAAAAACATTTGCTTTTCCCCATTTTTGAACTGTCACCGTTGGGCATATAATGCGACAAAGATTGCTAAGGTAAACAGATTTTACTAATAGACCTACCAATAAAATAAAATAATGATGCTGCCATCTTTTTAAAGTCATTTTTACTCCCCTGTAATTTGGCTTCAAATCTCAGATGAAAATTGTTATTTTGACCCCCCTTTTGGCTTTCTTCTTTACTTATGTATTTCTTTCACCAAAAAAAAACAAAAATTATCAAAAGTTGAGCTGACACGGAATAAGCCAATAAGAAATCACTACTGTTATATTTTACAGTAAAAAAGAACTAAGCCAGATTTGATAATCACACTAAGCTATATCACAATTTCGGTTTTACTTCGATTATTCATGCAGCCCTAACGTGCACAGACGAATCATTCACAATAACAGCAGGAGCATTCATTAAGAAGTAAAAACAACGTGGTGGATTAAACAAATACCTTCCGTTAAGGCTGTAGATTTGTCCTCCTTGTGGCTCATCATGTGTTTCTTTAAAGAGTGGCTGTTGTTCCCACGGAAATTGCACTCGCCGCAGTTGAGCTCTTTCTCCTGCGTGTGCATGCGCTGGTGTCTCTTCAGGTTGCCCAGAGAGTTGCACGCGAACGTGCAGAACTCGCATTTGTACGGCTTCTCGCCCGTGTGTGTGCGCACGTGTCTCTGCAGGTTCACCAGCTGGGCGGAGGCGTACGAGCAGTGCTGGCACTGGTACGGCTTCTCGCCGTTGTGCGTTTTCATGTGCCGCTTCAAGTGATTAGAGTAACGTGAGCTGAAACTGCACAGTTTGCACGCGAATGTTTTACTAGCGCTTTCATCGGCCGTGGATCTGCCTCGGTGGATCCTCCCCTGCGCGCTGTGGGCCGGGTGGGCCTCCTCTAACGGCCTGTCCTGGCGGTCGGCGTCTCCCCCCTCGGCTCCGCACTGGAGGCAGTGCAGGGCGAGGTCCAGCGTCCCGCTCAGGGGATCGGCGAGCAGCTGCCCGCACTGCCTGCAGGAGAGGTACGGTGTGAACGTGGCGTCAGGGCCCATCTCCTCCCGCTCGCTCTCCGTGTCTCGCGGGTCCTCGAAGTCGCTCTCGATGCCGAGACGGTTGTAGCTGGAGCAGTCCTCGTCGCTGAAGCCGTACACCGGCATTCCCATGTCAGCAGTGACGGAGTCTGTCGGGAGATCACAAGATGCTGTGTTATGCAGTGCTTTTTTGTTTTAAAACCGTTTTCTTTACATGGGAAGTTGAGGCAAAACATATCAAATGTTTCATGCTTTAAAAGATATATTAATAATATAACATAATTAGTGCAATTCAACGATTAATCGCATCCAAAATAAAAGTTTGTGTTTACATAATATATATGTGTGTGTACTGTGTATAATTATTTTGTATATATAAATACACACACATGCATGTATATATTTAAGAAACTTTTTATTTATATATAAAATATTTATATTTATATATAATATAAATTATGTATAAATATACAGCATGCAAATATTTCTTAAATATATACATGCATATGTGTGTATTTATATATATATATACAAAATAATTATACACAGTACACACACATATATAGTATGTAAACACAAACTTTTATTTTGAATGCGATTAATCGTTGCCTAGCACTAAATATAATGTAATAATAATAAAATATTATATGAATTATTTCATAATAATAATAAAAACATTTTTACAATTTAGTTTGGAATAAAGTATGGAATAGTATATCAAAATACAGAACACAAGTATATAGATGACCTGAGATGAACTATAATCAGCAATAATTCAATTTTAATTTTATGAGGTGTTTATTCATAACAAAACTACAGTAAAGTAGAGCTGCACGATTCTGGATAAATGGAGAATAGTTTTTTTTGCACGATTCTGAACAGACAACTAAACAAAATGACATGTAATTTCCTAGAGGTTCTGATAAAATGTTAATTGCTGCAGTCTATTTAAAAAGTTTAATCAATCTGAATTCATTATTTTTAATATCGTTAAGGAAAGAATGATTCAATGACTGAAATTCTTCACTTGTTTCATTACTGGATGAATCAGCATTTTTGAACGAATCTCTTGAATAAGTGAGTCAATGACAAATACATGTTTTCAACGGTATATGTAATCGTTATTAAGCGCCAAGTTACTTTCAAAAGTTGAATTGCTCTATTCTGATCACTATTGTAGACATCTGTGTTTTTATCTGAACTATTAACTTTTATACCAGTACTTCTGTGATAATATGAATATTTGTAACACAGAAATAATAATAATGTGTGTTTTAAAAGAATGCTTGTGAAGCTGTTTCATACCTATACATGATAACTGCTCTCTCTGGGTCAGCAGTGCCAACACAGACTTGAAAGAAGATATCTTGAAGAATGTCGGTAATCAAACAGTTGAGGGACCCATCAACTGTTTGGTTATCGCCATTCTTCAAAATATCTTCGTGTTCAGCAGAAGAAAGAAATTCATTCAGGTTTGGAACAACTTGAGGGTGAGTAAATGATGACAATTTAAATTTTGGGGTGAACTAACCCTTTAATCTGGCAAATGCTTGGCTGAACTATGGAATAGTACAGCAAAATACTGTAATTTAAGCTGAATTAAAGTAATTAATGTACATCACTGACCTGAGTCCCTCTCAAAACCAACAATCCTGTAGTCATTTTCTCCAAAGCCCAGCTCCTGTCCGAGGAGGAAGTCACTCTCCAGGACGAGGTTTTCCTGATTGCCAGCCGCTGCACCATCTTCAGCTCCCACTGCAAAAAAAAAAAAAATTAAACCGTACAACATTAAAGACTGTGCCAACATACAGTTATAGTCTACGTCTTTACCATGGTGGAATCAATCTGATAATCATATCACTCTTAAACATGAAACTAAAAAGAAAGTATTCATTTTGAGATTCTCAGTATTGGGAAAATAACCATGTCCACTTGGATGACTCATAGTCCACTAAATCTACAAGCAAACGTGTCAATGGATGGCACACATTTAGTTACTAAAAAGGTTTAGTGGATTTTTCAGAGTAAATATTGTGTAAAATATTAATTTAACCATTATATTGTACGTCATTTAGCAGCAGTTTTATTTCGGCCATCTTTTGATTTCGGCATTGGCAATTGAACACTAACTATAAATATAACATTCTAGAGGACATCTCAGATGCGTTTGTCTGATAATTATTTTCAGACATATAAAAGGGGATCAGCCAATGATAACAGGATTTAAACAGTGACGAGACTGATGGTTAACAACACTACAGCTACATGAGCTCTGGATGGAGGACAAAGTATGATAGAAATGAATAAAGGAGGAAGGAACAGTGAAGAGACACTAGATAAACAGAGGGAATCGGGTCAGAGATGGGTCAAGCCCGAGTCCCGCGGCAGGAACAGGGGGTCTGTCCAGAGGAAACGGAGTAAGGAAAGAATGAAGACAGAAGAAAGGGAAGCCGATATGTTTTCAGTGAGATAGAACCGAGCTGATTCTTAAAGACACAAAAATCAATATTAAAAAGAGCTTTTCGAAATAGATTCTGCTCACTTAGTCAAGGCATCTCATTTAAACCTTATATAAAAGCTTGAGAGGAACTAAAAAGAGCTGTGTTTTCTTAACGGACACAGCAAAAGGAAAGACATGCTCAAGGTTAAACTTGTGTATATTCATTTTGAAAGAAATGAAAATTAACACTTAGGCTATTTCAATAGAAAGTACTGAAAAAGCAAGTTAACAAGAGTGAAAATACAGTGTCAAAAATGCAAACCAGAGTAACCAAGGACATGCGACTCAATAACAAAACATATCTACAAAAAAAGTATCTGTTATGAGTCATAAACACATTCTGATCTGACATTACATTATTAAGTCTAAATGTATGTCAATATTAGAAAATTACAACTATAATGTAATGAAAACTACATTATGACATTACAAAGCATTACAGTCAAATAGTCACCTTATTGTAGACTAGTCATGGTTGGCCATGTGAATAGTTAAATAGCCTAATTTTTTTTTCCATATATATAGGCTATACACACACACACACACACCATTTTTATGCTCTTGTTGATTATTATCAACAGAAATAATCACAATCACACTGATTTTAACAGTAAAATAAAGGAAAATCAGGCATTATTTTTAATAAATAACAGAAAATAGAGTCAAACTGTGAATTAAGGTGAAATCAAGTGAGACAGAAGTCCAGACTTACATTTGACAGGCTGTGGGTTGGACTGTTTTCGTCTTGGCATTTTTCTTAATGTGTCTGTTAATAATCAGCAGTTCCCTGTTGAGCTGGTCTTCATCACCATCACCTTCCTCTTCCTCATTTTTCTCTTCCTCCCCCGAACAAAGAGTTCCTCAATTCCCTCATAAACCCCGAATTAAACACGTATTATCATATGTATCCCCCAAAATCATATTCAAACAGCCAAACAACTGAAACTCTTGTTATAATTTATGTTAGCGTGAGCTAAAATTAAACTACATACATAATACACAGACAGGACTGTAGAAACAGTCATTTACGATTATATGACCCTCACATCGAAAGGCTGACTTTAGCCTGATTTTAATCCACATCGATGAAAAAAATTAGGATATTTTGGATGTAATTTGTGTTTATCCTGATATCAGTCGAAGGCTAACTAGCATGACTAGCTAGCCCAAAAAGAGAATATACAATAAAAGTCCAGTGTTTATAACCACTGGAGAGGCAGCAGCGGGAACATCAACGTCTCTCCATGAGGAATTATTCGTCCACGTCCATTTTTATCCCTGTGAACTGTCTCCATGAGTTGAAGAAGTGAAAGTGTGCAAGTTTCATTGCTGCTGGTGTTGTGATGGGAATGTGCAGCACAGGAAGTGATTGAAAGAGTTCAGTGTGAAACACAGAGAAACCGCGACATCTACTGGAAGACAAGAGTATCTGTCTGAATATCTATCTATCTATCTATCTATCTATCTATCTATCTATCTATCTATCTATCTATCTATCTATCTATCTATCTATCTATCTATCTATCTATATATCTATCTATCTATCTATCTATCTATCTATCTATCTATCTATCTATCTATCTATCTATCTATCTATCTATCTATCTATCTATCTATCTATCTAAATACTAATATAAATAAAAATTATAATATATAATAAATATGAATTATAATATATTCAATCTATCTATCTATCTATCTATCTATCTATCTATCTATCTATCTATCTATCTATCTATCTATCTATCTATCTATCTATCTATCTATCTATCTATCTTTCTATCTATCTATCTATCTATCTATCTATCTATCTATCTATCTATCTATCTATCTATCTATCTATCTATCTATCTATCTATCTATCTATCTATCATACATACATGATTAATATAATATAAAATGTCTGCCTCTATAAGAACCAACAGGCAAAACATATGTCTGTCTGTCTGTCTGTCTCTGTCCGAAATATAATTTAATATTATAGTTACAATTGTAAATACTAATATAAATAGAGCCTTCAGCTATTGTGCACCTCACCTTTGGAATTCCCTCCCTCTATTCATCCGTACATCCCTATCCTCCTTTAAAACTTTGCTCAAAACCCACTTATTTAGAAAGGCCTACCCCACATAACTCCACCTTCCACCGCCTTCATGATGAACTGCTTTCTTTTATTTATTTCTATTTTATTTAATTCTTTTTTCTATTCTATTTTTACATTGTGTCTAGTTTTGATTTTTTAATTGTCTGCCTAAATTGTATTCGAACTGTTTTAATCTGTAAGGTGTCCTTGAGTGCTATGAAAGGCGCCCACAAATAAAATGTATTATTATTATTATTATTATTATTATTATTAAATAAAAATTATAATATATAATAAATATGAATTATAATATATTCAATATATGTATATTCTATCCAGATGTCAAGCTATTTGTAAGCTTATTGTGAAGTGTTACCAAATTTTCTGCATATGAAATACCTGTATGACATCATCAAATTATGCAGTGTACAGTACTTTATACCACAATGAAACATGCAATATTCAAACATACAGCTACAGCATGTTTCTACATTGACGTCCTGTGGAAAGTAGCTGTGTGTTTTGAAAGAATCAAATATTTTATGTTGTGTATTTATGGACAATGAGAATAAATATCACAATATTATTATAGGCTTCCTTATTTAACTTTACATTCCAATGTGATGAGTCAATCAAGACTAATTTAATAAATTAAATTAATTTATTAATAAATAAAAATTATAATATATAATAAATATAAATTATAATATATTCAATATATGTATATTCTATCTATCTATCTATACAGCTTTTATATATATATATATATATATATATATATATATATATATATATATATATATATATATATATATATATATATATATATAATAAATATAAATTATAATGTATTCAATATATGTATGTTCTATCTGTCTATCTATACAGCTTCTATATATATATATATATATATATATATATATATATATATATACATACATACATACATACAGGTCCTTCTCAAAAAATTAGCATATTGTGATAAAGTTAATTATTTTCCATAATGTAATGATAAAAATTAAACTTTCATATATTTTAGATTCATTGCACACCAACTGAAATATTTCAGGTCTTTTATTGTTTTAATACTGATGATTTTGGCATACAGCTCATGAAAACCCAAAAATCCTATCTCAAAAAAATTGCATATCATGAAAAGGGTCTCTAAACGAGCTATTAACCTAATCATCTGAATCAACTAATTAACTCTAAACACCTGCAAAAGATTCCTGAGGCTTTTAAAAACTCCCAGCCTGTTTCATTACTCAAAACCGCAATCATGGGTAAGACTGCCGACCTGACTGCTGTCCAGAAGGCCATCATTGACAGCCTCAAGCAAGAGGGTAAGGGGGCTTTTACACTGGGCTCGTTTGCTGCGGTCCGAGCCCGGGCGCGATTGTTCCCGGCGCCCCCCGCAGCGTTGGTCTGGTTTCACACTCAACTTGATTCTATCGAACTCTGGTGCGTTTGCGTGCATCTTACGTCACTGCAAACGTGCAGGGCGCATGATATAAAACACGACGCGGGTCAATATATTGTGTTTTTTATTAATTTGGTGCTATTATTCATAGCTGAGTAAACAACGCAGGTTAACTGTGTGTGTGTTTCGCATAAGCTGTCTTTCCGCTGCTTGCAAATGGACTCTTTTGAGGAGACAGTGGATTTCCATTAATTTGTTGCCCTGATTGCACGCACTATGCGCGAATACACTGCAGACTCACTCTTGCTCGTATCCAGGGTAAATCTTCATCCCTTACGTGTGTTTTATTTAACTAAATACATCATAATCGTCTAAAACGCATGCGCAGGATACTTTACTTCCTGAACAAGTGCGCACCCGAGTCCGTGTTGCTTTCACATACACGCGAATCGCAGCACGGTTCGGGAGCAACCGAACTCAGACCACCTCCTCCAGGTAGTCTCAGGTTCGGTACCCCAATGCGCACCCGGGTCCCATGACAGCGTTCACATTAGCGATTTTTCATGCGAACCGTGCCCCGTTCCGAACTAAACTGCCAGTGTGAAAGCCCCCTAAGACACAGAAAGAAATTGCGGCATGGCATGGAGGCAATCAGCCTGTGGCACTGCTGAGGTGTTATGGAGGCCCAGGACTCTTCGATAGCGGCCTTAAGCTCATCCAGAGTGTTGGGTCTTGCGTCTCTCAACTTTCTCTTCACAATATCCCACAGATTCTCTATGGGGTTCAGGTCAGGAGAGTTGGCAGGCCAATTGAGCACAGTAATACCATGGTCAATAAACCATTTACCAGTGGTTTTGGCACTGTGAGCAGGTGCCAGGTCGTGCTGAAAAATTAAATCTTCATCTCCATAAAGCTTTTCAGCAGATGGAAGCATGAAGTGCTCCAAAATCTCCTGATAGCTAGCTGCATTGACCCTGCCCTTGATAAAACACAGTGGACCAACACCAGCAGCTGACATGGCACCCCAGACCATCACTGACTGTGGGTACTCCAGTGCTGCTTCTCTGTAGCCCAGGTCAGGCGCTTCTGCCGCTGTTTCTGGTTCAAAAGTGGCTTGACCTGGGGAATGCGGCACCTGTAGCCCATTTCCTGCACACGCCTGTGCACGGTGGCTCTGGATGTTTCTACTCCAGACTCAGTCCACTGCTTCCGCAGGTCCCCCAAGGTCTGGAATCGGTCCTTCTCCACAATCTTCCTCAGGGTCCGGTCACCTCTTCTCGTTGTGCAGCGTTTTTTGCCACACTTTTTCCTTCCCACAGACTTCCCACTGAGGTGCCTTGATACAGCACTCTGGGAACAGCCTATTTGTTCAGAAATTTTTTTCTGTCTTACCCTCTTGCTTGAGGGTGTCAATGATGGCCTTCTGGACAGCAGTCAGGTCGGCAGGCTTACCCATGATTGCGGTTTTGAGTAATGAAACAGGCTGGGAGTTTTTAAAAGCCTCAGGAATCTTTTGCAGGTGTTTAGAGTTAATTAGTTGATTCAGATGATTAGGTAAATAGCTCGTTTAGAGACCCTTTTCATGATATGCTAATTTTCTGTGATAGGAATTTTGGGTTTTCATGAGCTGTATGCCAAAATCATCAGTATTAAAACAATAAAATACCTGAAATATTTCAGTTGATGTGCAATGAATCTAAAATATATGAAAGTTTAATTTTTATCATTACATTATGGAAAATAATGAACTTTATCACAATATGCTAATTTTTTGAGAAGGACCTGTATATACATGGTTTAATATAATATAAAATGTCTGCCTCTATAAGAACCAACAGACAAAACTCATGGTTTTTCCATTTTCCGTTTATTGGAATAGGATTGAGAATAAGAATATTAATAAACTTCTCTTCTAAACTTTGCAGCGAAATACAGTATTTAAACTACATTCTTTATCTATTGGCCAAAACTACAGTGATGTGTAGCTAATTTACTGTATATAACTTCATCAAAACTTCTCACTTAGTGAACAAAGAAGAAAAAAAAGAGTTTTTTTTTAAGACATTACAATATCAAGGGTAGACATATGCTTAATAGAAACGTTACTAGTTTGGTATAGAAATGCCACACACCAAACCATTTCTATGAACAGGTGAACTGGTTCTTATGTAAACCCCTCTGTTGAACAATCAACTCTACGAGGGTCTGAAACATTTAATAACACAGTGCTAATAATTAAAGCACAAAACAAGCCATTGATATACGGTTCACTGTGGTTAGAATTTATTAATGCATAATATAAGGCCACTTTTGTGGCTGACGATGAATTTATTGTAATAATTTACATGTATTAATAAGAAATGCCACATTTATTATTATTGTTCATCCTCTTTCAATGAAACACATTCACGCAACAAATCCATATACACACATCTAAACCGCTGTATATCTGGCTCCCAGTGTTTGAACTCCACAATCATATTCATAGCACCAATAGCTCCTCCTGTGATTATAGTTTATGTAATAGGTAAAGAGGTATGCTCATTGTCCAGGACATTGTTCTTTATTGGAGTATACTACTGAATACCCGTATACTACCTTGCAATTCCCGATTTGGCTGAGGGAGCTGAGAGGTTTACATTAATATTGCCTTTAATGCTCGTCTTCAATCTCAGAGGATGAGCTGATATCCGCTGACGGGTCTGATGACAGACCAGGGTTCCTGATGATGCCTTGGTTAAACCTTGATGATGCTAAGGGAGGATGATGTCCTTTGGAACTACAAAAGAGTAAAAATGGTCAGAGATTAGAAAAAAAATCAATAAAATACAGAGGCAAGATGGTTTGAACTGCACGTATAATAATACTATGTTTCTATTTTTACAGCATTCATGTGAATTTTCCATAACACTTTACAATAAGGTTACATTTGTTGACAATAAACTGACAATTAAAATATTTCTAAAGCTTTTAACAATTTTAGTCAAAGTTTATTTCAACATTTGATGCATTATTCAAATTAAAAGTTGCATCTGTTAATATTATTCATAATTGACCTGAGCTGACATGAACTAACAATGAATGCATTTTTGTATTTTGTATTTTTATGCTATACTTTCTGCTATAAGATTAATACATATTGTAGCAAATGTACTGTATACAAATTGTATCAGTAAGGTTAGTTAATGCATACCTAATGCATGAGCGTAGTTTGTGAGTTGCGACTGGAAGATACTATGATATAGTTTTACAAATAAATGATATTTTCAACTTGAAAGTAAATATGCAGGTCTTTTTAAGAGTTGTTTTTTTTAAATAAATTAATAAACAGTTATGCTGTGATGAATCTGCATTTTGGAAGATAACAGCCAAATGTCTGTTTTAAAGCAGAGGGTGAGGAATTTTTCACTCCTTTATTTGCTTAATAAAAAATAAAAATAATAGATATATATATATATATTGTATATGTTCAGCGCAGCCCTTACAAGTAATCTGCATACGACGCATCTGGTTAAAACAACTTCAATATTACCATATATAAGCTTCCACAGAGTGTGAATATGTAGGTTTACTACAGAAAAGCTCAAATGTAAAATCAAAGCGAAAGCCCAGATGTCAAGCTATTTGTAAGCTTATTGTGAAGTGTTACCAAATTTTCTGCATATGAAATACCTGTATGACATCGTCAAATTATGCAGTGTACAGTATTTTATACCACAATGAAACATGCAATATTCAAACATACAGCTACAGCATGTTTCTACATTGACGTCCTTTGGAAAGTAGCTGTGTGTTTTGAAAGAATCAAATATTTTATGTTGTGTATTTATGGACAATGAGAATAAATATCACAATATTATTATAGACTTCCTTATTTAACTTTACATTCCAATGTGATGAGTCAATCAAGAGTAATTTAAGGTGCGATTTTTATAATCTCTGCATGACCTGATCAGACTATTGAGTTAAGACATACAGTATTTAGATAAAAATGAATTTAAAAATGCGAAATAATTTTATTTGATTAATATTTGCTGAATGCATAAAAAATGTTAACACTTTTATTATAGGTATACAGTAATAAAGTACTTACAAATCATTTGCAAACAATTAGTTTAGTTAATAATAGTCTTTGTTTATGATATATGGATAGGCTATACAAATAGAGATTTATTCAGTCATTGTCACTCCAATTAAATTAATTTGTTATTGTTATCGTTTAATAGCTCATATGCAAAGAGTTGTTTTTTAAATGCTTTGTTAACAACGTATTAACCATATAAGTGATGTACAGTATTTTAATCCAGTAGTAATGGGAGCTGTTCATGGTTATTATGAGTCAATATAACTTTCTCACTTTAGATTAGGTCACAGAAAATCGGAAAATGTCATTAAGTGATTTAAACCATCATTTCTTGGACAGTAATATTAAGTGTTCCTTAAATTTTTTACAATTACATTAAACATCATTTAGGGTAAAGAATAAAAGAACATTATCTAACTCTTTACATGCAAGCTAATTAAACAATAATTTGTAAATTACAGTGACTGAAGAACTCTATAGTTTATAGTCTACTCTGTATTCAATACTTTTATCCCTTAAAACTAATAGTTGATCATCCAAATGACATTTTTAAAGTTTTTTTCCTGTAAAAATAGCTTGAATGTAACTAACCCTTGCTTTATTTACTATCCGCGGAATCATGAATATGCTAATTAGCCCCGCTTCCACTCACTCATGCCAGCTCAGAGATCCATTCGGCTTACTTACTGAGGTAAACGCTGCACAATGGTATCACTCTTTACAACGTTTACAACGTTTACACTTAACGTTAATAATATGATTAGCCTTATGCTTGACATTATCAAACAGATAATAAAGTGTTGCTAATGTTAAAATATACCACTTCACACAGCATAGTTAATGATATGCTAAAGCCCGCCGGAAGGTTGACGTGATTGGTTACAAGGTAGTTTGTGACGTCAGAAACACCAGCGATTTCAAACCGCGTTTTTGAGACTCTCTTTGTTTTACTGCAGTTTTAAAATACTCAGCAATGGTGTTGACTTTTAAATTCGCTCATGGTTTGTCTTAAACCATATTAAAAACACCACATAGACATATAAACAACATTAAAAACTCGATTTTCACCACAGGGGGACCCCCACAACCCCATCAATAAGGCCCCCTTCATCGACACTAAACCAACAAGTTAATGTTGTGTGTAAAAAAGACTGGACAAAACACACATTTTACATTTTAATATTTTAAATACAACATTTGATGGAAAACAAACACGTATTTAAAAATAAAAAATACATGAAATTATCACTACACCCAGTAGATGGCGACATAGAGAACTTATTTCCATTCCCTAATATTGTTTTTTTTTCCTCGTTTTGCTTTTACATTTATATTTCGACATTATAAAACCACTACGTTTAAAAAAAATAAAATTATCAAAGTTTGTCACTTTTTGTACCGAAGTAGCCTCACAAAATCTCATGAAAAACAATAACTGTTCTTAAAATGACTGGTAATAAATTGGCAATGAATTACACAAAGGGTAAAATGAGTGCCTCCTTTACTGAAGCTGTCAGTCAGTTTAACGCAAGCTCACTGATTTTTGCACAATTACGAAAACCCACTTTAATCAATGAATCTAACTAAAGTGCACAATAAATGTCTAATTTACAATGCATTTACGCTTTGTTTGTTATAATGGGTTAGGTTTGTCAGCATGTAGAACTTAAACTGGCACTAAACAGAAACTCATTCAGCGTTTTGAGGGATATTGGCCGGATTCTCACAACTAGTAACTTAAACACTTCTGATTGGACATAACTTTCAACAGACATGCCAGTAATTGGCTACAATACTCAACGCAGCAAAATCACGTTGTAAATTGACACATTTGCAGCGACTAATGCGCCAGCTGAGGTGATGTTGGTGCGCTTGACGGTGTTCCTGGCATATGCCTATTCCGCCAATGCAGAACAAACCAAGCAAAGTCTAAATCGCGTACCCCTTGGAACCTGCACACGTACCCCACCTAAGGTACACGCACCCGATGTTGGGAATGACTGGTGTAGATAATGCAGTATTCCATTGGAAACAACAGTCAGGGTTGCCAGGTCCCAGAAAAATTTCCAGCCCAAAGCCGACTCAAACCCCAAAAGGAATGAAAACCAGCCTAATTTTCCACTGTCCAATCACAGTTGACAACTGCGGGATTCCCATAAAGGTCCTTAATAAACGTTTTGATGGTTTACATCTTATTTAGATGATTTTAGCTAGACATGTTTATATGTGCATATTATTTAATCTGTATTTTATTCCTCTTCAGTTACTTTTTTACTTTTAAATACTTTTTTTTTTACTTTGGTACTGTTAATTCTTTGATTTAAATTTAGAACTTTGCAAGATAAATTGTTTGAAATGTAAACTACAATTATGAATGACATAGCCATCCTGTCACGATCAATACAGATGAACCCAAGCGCAAACAGGATGTATAACAAATAGTTTATTTACAAAAACAGGGAAAACAAAACCCACGAGGGGGCAAAACGTAGACAGGACGCGAAGAGAATAAACTAGACTATGACTAACAATAACTAGACAATACTCTGGAACAGGATATCACAAGGTCTCAAACTCACAATGATCACACAGAGGTAAGGGTCACAATGAACCGACACGAGACAGCAAACACAAGGAGATTAAATAGGAGAACCAATAAAGGGAACAGGTGACACTAACTAGACAATCATGACAAACGAGGAAAACAAGGGGGCGGGGTTAAGTAACGAGACACAAAAGCACATGGCCCAAACCAAAGACCATGTGTTGTACACAAACATGGGTCTGCCATGATCCTGTCTCAGAACTAGAGAACTCAAGGACAGAATCATGACAGAACCCCCCTCTTAAAAAACGGCTACCAGACGCTTCTCAAGAGAATACCAAACTCGAGACTGACCGAGACATAGACATGAACCAACACAACCAATAATAACAAAGGCATACATGAAAACCGAATGACAGGATTAGGGTGAAAAATTAAGAACAGTAAACAAGGAAGGGGAGGCACAACAAAGTTCACGGGGGATTGTCCAGGGTGCGTGGGTGGGACGTTGGTCTTGGGTCTACGGGATGTAGACTTCTGACGAGGAACCCGGGCGGGTTTGGGTGGGGAAATGGTAGACACAGTCCGGGGTTGAGCCTTAACAGGGGAGACCGGGGAAACATACATAGGCTGGTGGACAGTGGGGACTGCTGCAGCCAGCAATGGAACGAAGACAAGAGGTGTAGCCGGTGGTAAGTAATTGGGAATAAGAGGAGCTGCGGCGGACGGTGATGCTGGAACAGGACCCACAGTCTCATCTACAGATTCGAAACCCTCTGAAACAGATTCGGAACCCGCACACTCCATCATTGACTCAGAAACAGTTCTCTGTAGTAGCCATGGAGACCGCTCTCTCTGCAACTGACTTAAAACCCGCACTCTCCTCCGCTGTGGACGCAGGACTTGAGGATGAAACGGGTCTGACAGGAATTTCCAGAATTTTTACCAGACTTGACAAGTAATTAGATAAAGTCTTGGCCATAACCACTGATCTATATAGAATGACTGGATAGCTCATTACGTCATAAACAGTGAAGCCACCATATTGGTATTCCCTTTGAGCTCACGCGTTCTATTGAATCAATAGGAAATTTTATGATTTGACTGAAAAAAACATTGCCTAACGAGACACAGTTTTTAAATCTAAAGTATCCCTGTACATTCTCACAACGCAAACATCCTAAGCATTTAAATGGGTATTTGTTTAAAGTCGGAAATTTTTCCAGCTTATTAAAAAACGGCAATTTCTTTGCAAAAGTAATAAAAAGCTGTATGAGAACACTGGTCGGCCTTCACTGAAGAGCTATCTTCACCGGTAAGAAAAACAGTTTGATACTATTAATTATATAGTGAATGCTAAAGACCTATATTTTTGTGAATTGGTGAATATTCAGGTGAATATTGTTTAGTGGCCACAAATTAATAATACCTCAGTACGTTATACTAAGTTGTTCCCTCGTTTTACTATATTGTGGCCACGTTGTAATTCGTTAAATCAAAACGAGGGAGGGAATTAGTTCAACGTGTCCACGATTTATTAAAACGAGGGAACAAAGTCGTCGTAACAACGAATTATTTAGATCAGTGGACAGGGCGCATAAGAACGAGCAGAGAAAGAGAGCCCCGGCCGCGCGCGCGCACTCTCACCGCCTTCAACGAGGTCGGAAGACCGATTGTGTTTTATAGATTAGTAGTTTGTTCATATAAAGTGTTTGCTTAGCAAGTACATGTTCAGGAAATGCATAATACAAATTGTATGGGTTAATGTAACGGTAAACGGTCTCTGCACAAAGCTATTTTGAAGCTGTTAAATGGTATTGGACACTTAATTGTGATTATTGCTGCTCTGATGTTTCTTATAGGCTACTGTTGACTGTTTTATCGTTGCTTGTTAAAGAAGCAGCAGCATTACCGTTACTCTTGCCTCGGAGAAAACAACACGGGCATAGCAACAATTTTGCATATAAATAACTACTTATAAGGCTTGAATTACAACCTGTGGCAGTTTTTCTACGTCCTTTTGTGAACGTCGTTTTACACTTGTATGCTGCTCAGCGGGTCACCTTAAAAGTACCGTCGAAGCTACCAAAATCTGTATAACGGCCGTTGGAGCCCTCTGCTGGTAGGGAATCGTAAGATGGCCGCTCGAACACTTCCGGTGGCTTCACTGCCTGATGGCAGTTCAGAACGTCATGAGCCATCCAGTCATTATATAGATCAGTGTCCATAACTGCAATCGGCATGTCCTGAGCAGCTGAAACTGCCCGGAGGAGTGCTCCTGCAGCTGTGTCGGCTACCGCCCTCTCTGAAACTGACTCAGAGATATCGTTAGCGGCAACAGACTCGAAAACCATCTTCACTGCTGCAGGAACCGGAATAATCCTCTCTGCAGCAGCCTCAGGAACAACTCTCACCAGTGCTGACTGTGGACCTGTGCTCTCTGCAGCAGGTTCGAGAGTCCTCATGGACTCAGGCGAAGACAGGGACGGAGAACTGAAAGTTCCCCTCCTTCTCTTTCTCCTCGGCCGCAGAGCAGAAGCCAAAACCGGACTTGAAACCGGTTGGAAAGACTCAGAGGGAACCACAGCAGGAACTGTAGTCTCTGTGGAGGATGACTCTGAAGCCGACTCCCACGACAGCCGTCTCTCTCGTTTACCCCGAAGACTTGTAGCTGTGGAGAATGCTTCCGAAGTCGCGCTGGGACGAGTCTGATTCACCAACGTGGCCACGGTGAGGACGCGACCCTCTGGGATCATGGGTAGCATACCAGGTGATGACGGTCTGATGGAAGTCCGTGATTCCTTCTGTGCCAAACAGGTAATCATCTCCTGGAACGGATGACGAACCAGTTTCTCCCGTTCAGCCAGAGGAGGCGGCTCATTTAGGCCCGCGATGAAGTAGCGCTTTAGTAGGGCGTCAGGCAAGAAAACCCTCCTCTCGTCCACGACCCGGGCGTACTCTCTCAGGGACCACTCACCCTGGGGAGGGAACGGAAATTTGCCCCTCCTACTATCGGCAATCGTCTCCTGCCACCATTCTACCAGAGGGTCCGATTGCTGATCAAGACATGGTGGCGTACTGTTTGCTGGGTTCTGGTCAGGTCGGTTCATTCTGTCACGATCAATACAGATGAACCCAAGCGCAAACAGGATGTATAACAAATAGTTTATTTACAAAAACAGGGAAAACAAAACCCACGAGGGGGCAAAACGTAGACAGGACACGAAGAGAATAAACTAGACTATGACTAACAATAACTAGACAATACTCTGGAACAGGATATCACAAGGTCTCAAAAACTCACAATGATCACACAGAGGTAAGGGTCACAATGAACCGACACAAGACAGCAAACACAAGGAGATTAAATAGGAGAACCAATAAAGGGAACAGGTGACACTAACTAGACAATCATGACAAACGAGGAAAACAAGGGGGCGGAGTTAAGTAACGAGACACACAAGCACATGGCCCAAACCAAAGACCATGTGTTGTACACAAACATGGGTCTGCCATGATCCTGTCTCAGAACTAGAGAACTCAAGGACAGAATCATGACACATCCATAAAAGTCAGTTCAAGTCCAATTTGGGCTAATTATATAGCTCTTTTCACAATACACATCATCTCAAAGCAGCTTTACAGAAAATCATGATTATTCCTGTTTGCCTTATAGTCGCATTTAGCAACATAGTCGCAAATGCTATGTCTATAAGATAGTCTTTGCCTTAAAACACGTGGTAACTCTTTACAATAAGGTTCATTAGTTAAATACCTAAGTTAACATGAACTAAGAATAAACAATACTTCTTCAGCATTTATTAATCTTAATTAATATTAATTTCAACATTTACTAATACGTTGTTAAAATCAAAGGTTGTATTTGTTAACATTAGTTGATGCACTGTGAACATGAGCAAACAATGAACAGCTGTATTTTTATTTACTAACATAAACAAAGATTACTAAATACAGTAAATATATCTATACAAATGTATTGCTCATTGTTAATTCATGTTAGTAAATATATTATGTTAACTAATGAACCTTATTATGTTACCAAACACGTATTTTCTGTGCACGTCCCTAATTCTTTTAACATACCTTTGTGCATATCTTCATACAGTAAATGAAAAACCTATATATTTCTGATCTCAATCAGTTTATTCATAGCCTGCATACTCTTTACATACTCTTGTTTTGTCTACAAGCATCAACGTGCAATTATTCACTCGCTCTTTCAGCAGTCTTCAGGTTGCCAGGTATTCATTCCAAGGATCAACACACTTTCAATAAAAGAATGATTTTCATTTGTCTTTGTCTACAGATAAACATTTGGCGGCCGCGTTACATTATACAAGTACGCGGTACATTTCCCATGACTGCATTTTCATAATAACCCAATTGTGCGGGAAAACCGCGACCCTGGCAACACTGACCACAGTGAAAGTGTTGGTCAGTGGTGAAGGTCTCACCTTGCTGCCCAGCAGGCCTCCATTATGGTACTCTGGGGTACTTTGGCCAGACAGTGGCTTGCTTTTCTCTTTACTGTGGTTGTTGGAATCGTTGTCTTTGATGATATCATACTGCTTACAGAAGAGCACAATCACAGCTGCAGCAAGACAGAGATCAGTTTGATTACGGGGACGCAGATCTGATACGTTTAATTAAAACAAAACACTATCTTCCATCTGGATATCACAATTGAGTTTGAAAGGACAAAAGTTTTCTTAAGGTCACTGTAAAAAAACAACAACAAAGCAATACTTAGGAAAATATTTGAAATGCAGAACTGAGAAGTTTGAAATATTGTTACAGGCTTAGATACTACACTTCACTTCAATTTGAAATAATACTTACAAAATAAATGTTATTCTTATGTTTACTTAAAAATCCACAAAATTTTTGATCATGTTTATAATTTAGAGGCCTTGGAGATTTTCCAATCAAATATGAAACAATAGGACCGAACACACTTGATTACTTGATTATCCATACATAATTTTATAGAAAATTAATCTTAAAATATGAGTATCAAATGTGATAAATCCAGCTTTTGAGGAACAGTTATTAGTGCAATAAAAACTACTACTTTGATCATAAACTAAGCATTTAAATATTATGATACAAAGACATTTTATTGAGAGATATAAAGTGACAACTGATATTTATATGCATTTATGTAAGTAGTGTTATAATAAAGGTCTCATTGATTTACATTACAAGCTATCAGAATTTCATCTTACTTTTTGGTCATATAAATATCAGCAACTGCACTATTGCATATTTTTGCTCAGTTTGAGCCTCTGAATAATATTGAAATGAGCTCCATATTCTTGTTTCTCATACTATATGAGCCATAAAAGCCTGATGTATCAAATCAGACTTTACAGGGTTAAATGGAGGGACAAGTCAAATTATTTCCTTTGGTAAACAATATCACAAATATCATTGCAACCAGATTATTTTTATTTTTTTATTTTTACTTGTTCATCATGATTATGTTTAATTAAATCCAAGACAATGTTCTTTACCTGCCCACATTAGTAGTACAGTCATTATGATCAGTATCTCTCCAGTCTGAAGGTGTCTGGAAATGTCTAGACCCTCAACCGCAGGGTCATCTGATCAGGTAAACAAGACAACAACACATGTTAGAGGATGAAAGAGATCATTGAAGAAATGTCAGAATTAATGATGATGTTATTTATTAACAAACTCGAGAAATTAGACAGTTTTGTGGCTTTAAGTTCATTTCAGTCATTACAACTGGGAGTGTTTGGCATGCTAATGGATATGATGACCATGTTGAGTAGAAATGATTCATGCACGGGACTTTCTACTGCCAACACACACTCAAAACACTGCTGTGAGCAAGTAAGACATGCTGCTGCTGTACAATATAGCGTACACAAATTAGCCGTATAGCAGATCTATACAGGTGGAGCTTGGGAAGGTGGAGGGTTTCTGAAAGGCTTCAAATGCTGACCAAGTATTTGAAGATTGAGCAGCAAGCTCATTGGCTACTGAAACAGCAGGAACCAATCAGCTGTGCCATGTAGAATGATGTGATTGCAAGCAGACTGAGTTAAGGACCTAAGGATCAGCCTGAGCATCTAGAGTTTCATGATAGAACTTTGTGAGCTTTGAGCTCATCATATGCTAATGCACCAAAAAAAAGTCAAAGTTGTAAATAAAACAAAGCTTATTAGATTACAAGAAAATAGAATTTAAGTCTTTCTACATTTTCAAACGTTCATGTTTGAGTATTATTTGACAAATTTACTAACACTTTCTGAGTGAAGATGGTTTCAAAGTAAATGCTACACCAATTTTTTTTTTCCAGTGTAGATGACAAAAACTAGCAGACACAGATCAATGAAATATGTGCTGGTTGAGTCACTCAATAGGGTCTTTCACAAAAAAAAAAAACATGAAATGTGCTATATTAAATGAATGACATTGGACTAATGCTGATCTAACAGACATGTTTACCTTGATGATGATCCATCATGGTGGATTGAAAATGTTCAGACTTTTTAAGCGTCCTGAAGTGACTCTTTTTGCTGGCCAGACTCTCTCCATAGAGTCCGACGGATTGGACCTGGATAAAATAGTCTGTGTCTTCATCCAGATCCCAAAGTATACAAGCATGACTGGTTGTGTTCACCTCACGAATGAAACGCTGCATCAACCCGTCCTGACGCTAAAACACACCCACATACACACGTTTAAAGATTCATTAGAGGGCATAATGTAGATATTAAATGTTAGACTCCCTCGATTGTAATAAAGGCCTGTAGGGCTGAATCTCATTGTAATAACTTTGTTTGACCTGCTGTGAGATGGCAAAGCCAATTACGGTCTCTCCGTCCAGAATATTCCAGGACACGGTGGCCGAATCTGCCCGCAGGTGTGTAACAGAGACATTGACAGGAGCAGCGGGGCGGTCTGTGAAACACAAATCACCAGCATGAATCATTTCTTAGCACAACCATCTGATGCACTTAGACATATACAACTGAAATTAAAGCTGAAATGTTCAATAAAAGGCTCCATGAATGTCATGTTTAAAAAGATTATATTAAACATGTTCCTGTTGTATGCAAATGGATGATGTTTGTGAGGGATTTTGAGATGCTCTGTATATTTATAGATTCATCCTGTCTCTGCTTCCCCGAGACATCCAAGGACCAACTTGACAACGGCTCAATGAACAACTACAATAATGCAGTTCATAAATATGCAACACTTCTGTATTCAGCTGATTCACTCTGCTGGGATATTATGCAAATTGATTCTAATTTAGTCTTCTCTTTAATGGGATAAGCGTGACTCAGTTGGTCAAACTTACTGCCAATCCACAGTGCTTTGCCAAATCTCTGACTTTATGTGTCAAGGAGAAAAATGCGTTTGACTGAAAAAGGACATGGAGTAGGTTTTGTCACACCCAACAACATATTCTTAAAATAAAAATAACAATCCAAACAATATAGAGAAGTTAAAGACTAATGCATTGTGACACTTTTAATCATGTTTTTGCTGAATATGTTCAGTATAGGGACTTTAAAACATTATAAACATTATAAGGATGACCTTCTGCTACAATATAACGACATGTGAATCTGCTTTATATGCACTATACAACAATGGTGTGTCTTGACAATCATACAACATACTTTAGAGTCAGATACATTAGAAATTGTGCTTCAAGTGGTAAATTAGCTATTTTTATTAAAGTCAAAAATATTAAGTCTGAATCAACATGTTGCTAAAACGTAATGTTGCAATGGTCAAATAAGGTCGAAATAACTCCTGCACATTAATTTAATAGGTGTATAGATAACATCAATAAGAACATTATAATGCAAAAATGACTAAAAATTACAGGAAATGGGTTGCAGAGCAAGACTCGTTTGGTCTATAATTTGCAAACCTGTATATTAAATACATTTTTAAAATTTGGCATTTTGCTGATATCCAATAATTTCTTATACTGTATATGAAATAAAAAAGCTACTATGGGATATGACCCAGGTCAGACCTGAACCTGTATCCCTGTGAACCATAAGCTCTAATACTTACTGTAAGTCCAGATGCATTGACATCTTTATTTTCTTAAGTATGCTTTCTAACCAGAGCTCATGCATAAATGGGCATATATTACTTCAAGAGGTAGATAGAAAACAATTAAATTACTGAAATGACCTTATGAATAAAACAGGCAAGATTGCTAATGTTACATCCTGGAGCAAAAAAAAAAAAATAATTATAAAAAAGAAAGAAAAGAAAAGTGAGAAATTTGCTCATAATCAACAGATTGTTTAACATCAATTAAACGCTTTTTTTGTGTGAATATGCACATTATCAGTTTTGAAATAACAGGCTTAATGAAGTGCAGGTTTCACTTTATTTTAAGGTGTCTTTGTTACAGTGTAATTATACATTTAAGTACTGAGTAATATTAATTAACTACATGTACTTACTATAGGGTTAGGAGGGACTAGGTTTGGTTTAGGGTTGGTTGCATGTAATTATGGTAAATTTAAAGAAATTACGGTTACACTTTATTTTAAGGTGTCATTGTTACAGTGAAATTATATATGTAAGTACTGAGTAATATTAAGCAACTACATGTACTTACTAAGGTAAGGGTAGGATTAGGATTTGGTTGAGGGTTAGTTGCGTGTAATTATGCATAATTTACTGTTATTACTATGGTAAGTACATGTAACAAGGACACTGTAAAATAACGTGCACAAAGTGCATATTGATCATAAGTACAAATATACACCAGAAATAAATAGAAAATCATTAACCTTTAGTACAGTTATAGGGTACAGCCTAAAATGTCATAATAGAGCCCTACTATAACAGCATTGCACTAAACCCAATCTATGTTTCCATTTCAAAGCTAAACACGTCCTTGTAAATAATTTAGTCCCCAATAAGACCATGACTGCAACCGTGGCAGGGCAATTCAGCCAGTGTTTTAGGATCAAAAACAGTCACAGTGCTCAGCAAGAGAGCAAACATTGCGTCAGTATCCGCACTCATCCTTTTATCTTGTTATTTGCCAAGAAAAGAGAAATTAAGCTCATTGTAATGTGCCAAGGTCAATGCTTCATGAACATACATCAGCTTAGAAAGCAGCACAATGCTTTCTGGTAAGATTGTCTAATTAAGAATAAGTGCTTTGAGGGACCTGCCAGTCTTTCAATTAACTGTGAACTTTGATGTAAGGTTAGGTTAGGCAGTACAAGCACTTTAAAGATTTTTAGTCCATCGAAGGGTGTGCAAAATGAGATCTTCAATGACTGTAATTTATTAAGAAACAAAAATAATAGTTGGATCAAATCATCTTTAATAGAAGAAAGCAGTAGGCTAACATGCCATTATTTCCCTTAAGAACATACCATATATCGCACTGGCACTTAAATGCCATGAATTGACATGCTCTAGCACAGGTCATTCTCTCAGCACTATCTATTGGCCCATTAAATCAAAGACAACGACTAACAGAGTAAAAGGCAATTTCATTAATGTCTTACTCTGCTGGCTCCGGAAGGGCTTGCTTTGAAAACACTTAAAGGATTATATAACATAGCATGCTTATAGACTAGTCATGATGATCAACACATGAGCGCACAATTATAGAGAGATGCACGTTGCATTTGATCTTTATTATTAGTCATACTGTAGGACATTTATTCTACAGAAGGAACATAAGTTTACTTACTCGCCCCTGCAAAGCAGATGTGGCATCCAAACAGAGATAGAACAAGGCTCATAAAAGTGAATAGGTGAATCATATCTTCCTTAAGAGTTATTCCAGATGAGTGACGCCAATTTCCAAGGAAAAGTAACCTGAAGTTAACATCCCTCCAATTATCACATGATTTTCAACAACGCATTTTCTTTGCTACACTGCGATGATGATAAACAATCTAATAAACCAGCAGCATCTTCTCCTTCAGCATCCACGCAGTATGATGTCCAACGCACCTCAATCTGTTGCCATCCGAATCCGCATCAGCTGGAGAGAAAGAGCGAGAAAGACGCTTCCTTTTGCGATTATTTTCACTGATTTAAGAGCAAATGAAATCACACTTTTTATGTTTATAACGGGACTCGAGAATCGTCAGCCTCGCCACCAGTTACATGTCCGTTGCGCGTCTAATGTAACGCGTATAAGCGCGCATGGCGTCCATCACAAAGCTCGCGTTCGCCTTCCTCACCTTATGCGCGGCTCGCTCGTATAAGACGCTTTAAGAATACCAATAAATCTGCGCTGCATCGCGGGCACATGACCCACAGGTGGTGGCCAGTTACTGATTGATTCTCAGCAGTCACTCATTCTCCTTCTATAGCCGCATGACTCACGAACCTGCACCGGGATGAATGCAGTAAAAACACCCTCACCAGATCTGTTAGACGCGATTTATGACGCCATTTAAACTTGCACATCGATAGACCACGGCGAACATCAAGATCAGAAGAATCTCTCATAGAATAGAAGGCCGAACTGTGCGAGCAGAACAGAAAAGGCAATTTTTTGACTTGATATAGTCTAAACTAAAGCTATAATAACAAAGCCATTTAAAATAGGCTACTTGAATATTTCACATCAGATGTGAGAAAAGAATAGCATTCATGATTACAGAATAGAATAGATCAGGAATGGAATAGTATACCGCAATAGTGTTATTATATTATGAATACACAATAATATAAATAAAATAAAAATGGCTGTATGTATGTATTCAGCTGATTCCCTCTGCTGGGCTTGGGAAATTATGCAAATTAATTCTAATTAAGCATGACTCAAGTTGGTCAAAATTAGTGACAATCCACAGTAATTTGCCAAATCTCAGATTTTGTGTTGGACAGAAAAAGGTATTTGCTTTTAAACCAACACCCAACAACATATTCGGTAACACCTTACAATAAGGTTCATAGTCAACATTAGTTAACTACCTTAGTTAACATAACCTAAGAATGAAAAATACATCTACAGCATTTATTAATCTTATTTAATATTAATTTCAGCATTTACTAATACATTAATAAAATCAAAGTTTATATTTGTTAACATTAGTTGATGCACTGTGAACTAACATGAACAAACAATGAACAGCTGGATTTTTATTAACTAACATTAACAATAAGATTAGTAACAAATGTACTGCTCATTGTTAGTTCATGTTAGTAAATACATTAGCTAATGTTAACTAATCTACCTTATCGTAAAGTGATACCACATAAAGCATAATTCTTTAAGACAAAATTGATCAAATTTGTAAATTAAATAATGGAATAGTCCACTACGATTAAGAATACACAACCAAAAATTTGAATAAAAATCCTAAAATGAATAAAATAATTAGAAAAAAGATGGCTATGTGCAATTAAAATAAACATGAAATTACCAGAATATACAGTATTGAATATACCATAATAGAATAGAATAGAATAATTGTCTACTGATCATTATATGCAGTAATCAAGCACAGTTGAAAAAAACAAACAAATATTCTGGTGTGTGTCAATGTACGTCTTTTAGAGTTTTTTTTTTTTTTTTACAGCTGATGAGTCAAAGTTCATTTGGTGAACTTTGTTATGCTCACTGTGTTCTCTATCAGGGCTTTTCCTCTCAGTGCATTGAATTTCATGCTTTTACATTGTGCATTGTTTGCGCTGAAACTCTGAAGTCCTCATACTATCTGATAAACATGGATCACTTGAAGGTGAGTGAAAACTGAACACCGTTAACTGCCTGTGCTTTCATTTCCAATGTCCTTTAGCTGATAATAGACCAACAAATCTTCTTCCTTGTAAGCCTAAATGTAATTAAAGGAGCTCTTGAGTTATGCTGGTAATCTTAAGTGCTCGGTTTTCTGTCTAACACAGCAGTCGTGTTACGAGCTCTCTCTACCTGTGACAGAGAAAAGCAACCACATCAGCAGAGATATTGACAGAGCGCACAGCAAACAGATGGTGCAAATACTGAAACGATGCGACGCTGAGATTTTTGAGAAAAAAATAAATCATGACCCATTTTATCAGGTTTGGCCTATTGGGTGTAAACAGGATATGTGAGGAATGATTGTGTTTTCTTAAGTCGTTACGCTCCTAACAAGAGTTTCCCATACAATGCTGACCTGTGCATTTTGTTATTTAGAGACTGTATAGTTTACCTGTCATCCAAACAATGGTGGATGTTGCAAAGAGGGTTGAAATGATTCTGAGGGTCAGTATTTATTACTTTTTTGTGTTTGTATTTATATAAATCAAAATAATTATACACAGTACACACACATATATTATGTAAACATAAACATTTATTTTGGATGCGATTAATTGTTAGCCAGCACTAATATTTATATACAGTGCCTTGCAAAAGTATTTGCAACCCTTAATTTTTTTTGCATTATATCCTAAAAATTGCTTTACATTTTCTACATCTACACTCCATACACCATGATGTCAAAGCTAACAACAGATTTGTGATAATTTTGCAAATGTATTAAAAATAAAAAAGTGAAATAATTCTATTGCATAAGTTTTCATACCTTTTTTGGGGACACTTGAAATGTATCTCCAATTTCACTGGATCATCTTTGAGATGTTACTACACTTCGAGTGGAGTTAACGGTAATCTGTGGCAAATTCAATTGAATGGAATGGAAAGGCACACACCTCTCAGTAAAAGGACTAAGAGCCTAACATCAGAGCAAAAGCCAAGCCATGTAGTCAAAAGAACTGCCTGTAGAGCTCAGAGACAGGATTGTGTCAAGACACAGATCACATCTGCTGCATTGAAGGTTCACAGAAGCATGTGGCCTCCATAATCCTTAATGGAAGAAAATCGACATATTGCAAACTGAGCAATTGATGGCGAAGGGCTTTGTTTAGAGTGGTGACCAAGAAGCTGAGGGTCACTTTGGTTGAGCTCCATGATCATATATGCAGACGGGAGAAACTTACAGATGGACAAACTTAGAGAAGGACATCACTGCAACACTCTTTATGGCAGAGTGGCCAGATTCAAGCCTCTCCTCAGTGAAGACACATGAAAACCTACACTCTCAGAAAAAAAGGTACATTTTTGTACCAAATAAGGTACAAACCCTTGTCACTGGGGCGGTACCTTTTACTGGTACAAAACTGTACCTTAATATAAAGGAACAAATTTGTACCATTCCAGTTTGTACCTTAAAGGACATGATTTGTACCATGGGCAACCAAAATGTACCTTTTGTTTTTTAAAACTTGTTGGTAGGCTACGACAATATTGTACCTTTATCAAAGGTACAAATTTGATCCTTTAAGGTACCACCCCAGTGACAAGCCCCTTTGTACCTTAACTGTGTCAAATATGTTCCTTCGAGAACTATTAAAGGCTGTTTTCCTATTGAATAACATACACATTCAACAACTGAATCCAAAAGGCATCGATTTAATGAGTACTGTAAATACATTTCAAATACATATGAACGTTTGAATACTTTCGTTCCAGCTTACAGTAAAGTATTTCTTTGTGTAAATAAATCAAAAACTTAACAATAAAAACTTCACAAAATTATCAGAATATCACTTCTTTAAAAAGATTTGAAAGATTTAAAAATGCAATTACACAAAAATGTTACAGTACATAAAATATATTTTCTCATCTACAACAAAGCTAGACTTGTCCCCCCCCCCCCCCCCCCCATTTTCACACAATACCCTTGCATTTATTTAACTTTTTTTTTTTTAAACACCATCCTCTACCCCAACTGCTTGGCAATTTCAGATTCCTCCATTTTTACACGGCTGAAGATTCTCTTCTCACTGAAGACATGTCCAGTCAAGACGTTCCCAAACTCTGCACAGTGGGTTGTGATTAGTGATGCACGATATATCGGCCGCCGATATAATATCGGCCGATATGGTCAATTTTTTACACATCGGTATCGTTCCGATGTCAAAATAGGGCCGATGTGAACAGGCCGATAATCATTACTGTGTATTTGACGTGTGTGTAGGATTATGTGGGGCCGGCGGGGATGTTTGTTTTTGCACGCGCGCATACATTACACACACATAATGTGCTGAAGCAGGTGCTGGAGGCGGCAAGTTACGGCACTCTGCCTTGTTCTGACCGACCATCAAAGTATTGTCGCGCTGGAGTTACGGGGTTATGATGTAGCAATTAAATCACCTCAGACACACTAAGTTACATGTTTCACAGTGATTGCTTTTGTTAGATTACTGAATAATGGCATACTCTCGGGGGAAAATGATGATGAAAATGATCAAGGTAAGAATGACACACGACACGGGTGCATAAAAAAGATAATCTTTAAAATCCAGTAATAGCTAGCGGTAGCCTTTAGCTAGCGATGCTACTTCACAAACTAGACACAAACACGTTTCGAGCCATAATCAATAACTTATCTAGTAACAAGCGCTGCATTAGAGCAGGCTTGTAGGATATCTTAATTCACAGCCCGTAAGGCTACATGTAGGCTACAACTGAAATAAAATGCTAGCTCTCGCCTGTCAATGACAGTCCACTGACTGAAAACTACGCGAGTTGGTCAGTTGGAGCCGCAACGACACACCCATTATACACCAGCAGCGGGAATGTAGTAATTTAAAGCCTACCTTTTGTTGAACCCTGGTTAAAATCCATGTCAAACAACCGACGAGAAAGCAAATCCTTTACAATGCGGAACTACTAACTGTTAGATAACGTTACAGTTCTTTAGGGACGCCTAATCTGTAGCCCTGCCTTAGCTCTGAAGCTCTGTGACTATTATGAACCGTCTGCGACGTCAAGATTGCAATGCTGGAATATGTTGTGTGTGTGTGTGTGTGGCGCGCGAGTGTGAGAGAGAGAGAGAGAGGCGCGGGCGAGATCGAACAGTGGAAACATAAATACTCCGTCATTTTGTTCATACAGGACATTCCAACTATGTGTCACGGTTTATAATTCACTGTTTCCTTTTTGTCTCGTGTTTCTGTTGTTATATGTGTGGGTGTGTGAGAATGGGCGTTGCCACTCCATTCAACTGATCAGCGCTCCAGCTGAGCGTACTCTACTCACCAGCTGCAACCCATTCACTCGCCTATTTAATCTCACCACATTCTCCTCTCCTTGTCAGATCGTTGTGTGATGTCTATCGTGTGTGTCGGTCCTGGTCCTGTCGGAGTTTCAGTTCGTGTCCTGTTCCTCTCTTCGTTTTCACTGGATTACTTCACTACTCGGCACTCATCACCTCACCACTCTACAACCGGACGCCTGATCATCTTGTCCCTGCGTCACCAGTTGTCTTGTGTTATCTGACTTGGATAATAAATTATCCAAGAGTTTACTTGCATACTTGCTTCCTCGTTCTTGACCGTGATAGAACGATCTGACCTTACTATGGAAGCAGCAGGTGAATCTACACCACTGGAGGATTTCGTCCATTCCAGCATTCAACGGATGGACCATCAAGAGAAGAACTTGAACGAGACGGCTTGCGCCGTTGGTGACGCAGGTGTCCGAGCTCACCCAGCAAGTACAACTGCTACGAGCTCCCACTGCGCCACCCACACCGGCCGTTCCTCACATCCCACCTGAAGATGCGATCCCAGTCAGAGCCCCGCCTACCAGTTCCTCAGACCTATGATGGTGAGCCTAACTTTTGTAGAGCATTTCTCACTCGTTGCTCCATGCACTTTTCTCTACAGCCCCGGACTTTTCTTCAGGAAAGAACCAAAGTGGCTTTTGTGCTAAGCTTTTGTGCTAACTCTACTGACTGGGAGAGCGGCACTCTGGGGAACGGCGGTGTGGGATAACCAAGATCCATGCTGCGCCTCGTTCCAAACACTCGCCGCCGAAATGAGAAGAGTTTTCGACAGAGCGGTCACCGGGAGAGAGGCGGCTCGGATGCTTGCGGAACTCAAACAAGATGAGAAGTCAGTATCGGATTACTCTATTGAGTTCAGAACCCTGGCGGCAGAGTGTCACTGGAACGAGGAGGTGGGCTGGCTGAGGAGGTGGGCTTCCTGCATGGGCTGGCTGACCGCGTTCAAAGGGAGATCTACGCCCTGGACCTACCCACCTCACTAAATGAACTCGTTGATCTAGCCCTTCGAGTGGACGCAAGACGGACCAGGGTCGAACGCAGAACACTGCCTAGCCGAAGCTTGGGAGGAGCCGAGAGTCAGCGGTCCAGCGGCGGGGACGCGGTCAGCCCCGTCTACGATCACGAGCCCATGCAGGTCGGGCGAGCTCGGCTTTCCCGGGAGGAGAAGGAAAGGCGGAGATCCCAAGGACTCTGCCTTTACTGCGGAGCAGCAGGACACTTCGCCTACAACTGCCCAGTAAAAGGCCAAGCCCGACAGTAAGTATGAGGCTACTGTCGGGTGGGATCTCCGCTGAGAAGACCTCATCTACATCTACGCTCCTCCCGGTAAGACTAAGATGGTCAGGCCACAATCACGACTGTCACGCACTGGTGGACTCGGGGGCAGAAGGTAACTTCATGGACCATTCATTTGCTCAAAGATTTCATATTCCCCTTTTACCCCTCACCAGTAGGATAGCTGTTCATGCACTCAACGGTCAAGATCTTCCCACCATCGCTCTCATCACCGAACCAGTCACACTTATCACGTCAGGCAACCACGCTGAGACTCTTTCATTTTACATACTGGACTCTCCACTCACACCCATTGTTCTTGGACACCCCTGGCTCATCATACACAACCCCAAAATTGACTGGCAGCAGAGATCAGTGGTGGAGTGGAGTAATAAATGTCATGAGTCTTGTCTTGTCTCTGCCTGTTCGTCTGTTGCTGTCTCTATGTTTCAGGAGGAGGCAGTGGACTTATCTAACGTGCCCGCGGAGTATCTAGGCCTGAAGGAAGTGTTCAGTAAGTCTCGTGCTGCTTCTCTCCCTCCGCATTGTCCCTATGGCTGTGCCATAGATTTACTGTCAGGTAAGTCTCCGCCTAAGGGCAAGTTATATTCACTTTCTGTTCCAGAGAGGGAGGCCATGGAGAAATATATTTCTGATTCTCTAGCATCAGGGTTCATCCGCCATTCCTCTTCTCCAGCGGGGGCGGGGTTCTTTTTCGTGGGGAAGAAGGACGGGTCTCTGCGACCTTGTATTGACTACCGAGGGTTGAACAGCATCACGGTAAAGAATACTTATCCTTTGCCGTTGATGTCTTCAGCTTTCGAGAGGTTGCAGGGAGCGTCTATCTTCACTAAATTGGATTTGCGTAACGCTTATCATTTGGTTCGCATTAGGAAGGGGGATGAATGGAAGACTGCTTTTAACACCCCCAGGGGGCACTTTGAATACTTGGTCATGCCTTTCGGGCTGTCCAACTCCCCAGCAGTCTTCCAGGCACTTGTCAACGACGTGCTGCGAGATATGGTTGACCAGTTCATATATGTTTACCTGGATGACATATTGATATTTTCATCTTCTCTCCAGGAACACGTTCAGCGCGTCCGACGAGTGCTTCAAAGGTTGCTAGAGAATGGGCTTTTTGTCAAGGCGGAGAAATGCATTTTTCATGCACAGTCTGTTCCGTTCCTAGGATACATCGTGTCGACTGAGGGAATTCGCATGGATCCTGAGAAGGTTAAGGCTGTGGTGGATTGGCCAAGTCCAGATTCTCGTAAGGCCCTACAGAGGTTTCTGGGATTTGCCAATTTTTACCGGCGTTTTATTTGCAATTTCAGTCAACTAGCCACGCCTCTGACCGCCTTGACCTCCCCAGAACTACGTTCAGGTGGTCAGATGCTGCTGAAGCAGCGTTTGCCAAACTGAAGGCCCGCTTTGTTTCGGCCCCCATCCTCATTACCCCTGATACATCACGTCAGTTCGTGGCGGAGGTCGACGCGTCAGAGGTGGGGGTAGGTGCAGTGATAGCCCAGCGTTCTCCCACAGACGACAGGGTTCATCCGTGCGCGTTTTTGTCTCATCGTTTATCCCCTGCCGAACGCAATTATGACATTGGTAACAGAGAGTTGTTGGCAGTCAAGTTAGCGTTGGAGGAATGGCGTCACTGGTTAGAAGGGCCGGGGGTACCTTTTATCATCTGGACCGACCATAAGAATTTGGAATATATTAGAACCGCTAAAAGATTGAACTCCAGGCAGGCTCGATGGGCACTTTTTTTCGGACGTTTTGATTTTACTCTCTCGTACCGCCCGGATTCTAAGAACATCAAACCCGATTCTTTGTCACGCATTTTTGACCGTTCCGAACGCCCGTCTACTCCCGAGTGTATTTTGCCTGAGACTCTACACTTGTATGGGAGGTCGAATCGAAGGTCATAACGGCCTTAGAAGGGATAACGCCTCCGCCCGGGTGCCCACCGAATCGTTTATTTGTGCCGGAGGGATTACGGTCTGACGTTATTCAGTGGGGTCATTGTTCCAACGTGGCTTGTCATCAAGGAGTTTACCGCACTAGTTTTTTAGTCAAGCAACGGTTCTGGTGGCCACTTATGGCTCGTGACATTCACAGTTTTGTTTTGGCTTGCTCGGTTTGTGCCACTGGTAAGACCTCCAATCGACCCCCAGATCAACCGCTGCCTGTCCCTTCGAGACCCTGGTCCCATATCGCTCTAGATTTTATTACCGCCCTCCCACCCTCCCAGGGTAACACGGTTGTTTTAACTGTGGTGGACCGGTTCTCGAAGGCGGCTCACTTTATTCCCTTACCCAAATTACCCTCAACTAAGGAGACAGCGTTGACAGTCGTAGATCACGTCTTTCGTATACATGGCCTCCCGACGAACGTGGTCTCCGACAGGGGACCCCAGTTTGTGTCCAAATTTTGGCGAGAGTTTTGTAGGTTACTGGGAGCGACTGTTAGTCTATCCTCAGGGTTCCATCCCCAGAGCAATGGTCAAACCGAGAGAGCCAACCAGGATTTGGAAAGGGTGTTGCGATGTTTGGTTTCCAAGAATCCTTCCTCATGGAGCCAACAACTGTCCATGGTGGAGTACGCCCACAACACGTTACCAGTGTCATCCACGGGTCTGTCTCCGTTTGAGTGTAGTGTAGGGTACCAGCCACCAATTTTTGCCAGTCTGGAATCCGAGGTCGCGGTCCCCTCCGCTCACGCCTTTGTCCAGAGGTGTCACCGCATTTGGACTACAGCCCGGGAGACTCTACTCCAGGTGGGGGCGCGCACCAAGGCTAAGGCCGATCGCCACCGGTCAAAGCCTCCCGTATACGTCGTTGGTCAAAAGGTGTGGCTTTCTACTAAGAACATTCCTCTCCGCTCCGTTTCTAATAAACTTGCTCCCAAATTCATTGGCCCGTTTACTGTCGCCAAAATCATTAGTCCGGTGGCAGTCCGCCTCATCTTGCCTCCAGTGTACAGGAGGATTCATTCCGTCTTTCATGTATCCAAAATTAAGCCCG
Organism: Gila orcuttii; assembly: GCA_026230005.1. NCBI lineage: Eukaryota > Metazoa > Chordata > Actinopteri > Cypriniformes > Leuciscidae > Gila > Gila orcuttii. Next base: position 19,610,320 of record JAPDVR010000013.1, on the reverse strand, counting down.
TATTTCATTCTCGCATTAACCCGCCAGTCCCGGTTCCTCCCCCGCCGCGACTCGTAGAAGGGGAACCCACCTATTCGGTTAATCGTATTCTGGACTCTAGGCGGAGGGGACGCGGATTCCAGTACTTGGTGGACTGGGAAGGTTACGGTCCGGAGGAGAGAAGTTGGGTACCTGCTAGAGACATCCTGGATCACTCCCTTATTGATGATTACAATCGACAGGTAAGGGAGTCTGGGAACGCCAAGAGGCGTTCCTAGGAGGACGGGTACTGTCACGGTTTATAATTCACTGTTTCCTTTTTGTCTCGTGTTTCTGTTGTTATATGTGTGGGTGTGTGAGAATGGGCGTTGCCACTCCATTCAACTGATCAGCGCTCCAGCTGAGCGTACTCTACTCACCAGCTGCAACCCATTCACTCACCTATTTAATCTCACCACATTCTCCTCTCCTTGTCAGATCGTTGTGTGATGTCTATCATGTGTGTCGGTCCTGGTCCTGTCGGAGTTTCAGTTCGTGTCCTGTTCCTGTCTTCGTTTTCACTGGATTACTTCACCACTCGGCACTCATCACCTCACCACTCTACAACCGGACCCTGATCATCTTGTCCCTGCGTCACCAGTTGTCTTGTGTTATCTGACGTGGATAATAAATTATAGAGTTTACTTGCATCCTTGCTTCCTCGTTCTTGACCGTGATACTATGCTTACTACTTCAACTTCTTGTTTATACATGTGAAGCCATTTTTATCATAGTGAGTCTAATAGGGTTAATATTGATTACATTTTACGTGTTATCATAACATTGTACTATAAAATAGAAGTTAAGGTCTTTTGCCTTAGTAGGACAGTACTGTACTTTAAAGTTTTGAACTGTTGTACAATGTTCACAGAATACAGTGACTTGGTCTCAAGTGAGTTAGATGTTTATTGAGAATACTCAGGGTTGGCTTATTCATAGTGTGAATTCAGGACACACTTGTATCCTTTATAAAAATGTATTTTTATATAAATATTTATTTTTTCTTCTGAAAATCTGATGACATATTTTGCACACAGGTAAAGGTGCCCAATATCAGTCATTTCTGAAAATAAATTACAAAAGTTAAAAAAAAAAGTGTTTTGGAAAATAGCTTTTTATTTGATTATCATAAAAATTTGTTTTCTATACAGAGATATCGACATCGGTAAATATCGGTATCGGCCATAAACAGCAATATTAATATCGGTTATCGGTATCGGCCACAATTTTCACATTGGTGCATCACTAGTTGTGATGTAGCCGGTTCTTCCTGAACAAAATGAAGAATCAGTATTAGAAAAGACAGAAGTTAATTGATAAAATGTATACTCCCAATGACAAACTAAAATTTGACACCTAGACTTAAAAATTCCCCCTAGAACTGAAAATTCTGTCATTTACTCGCCCTCAAGTTGTTCCAAACCTGTGTGAGTTTTTTTCTTCACTTGAACACAAAAGAAAATATTTTGATAATTGAAACAGTTGATGGGCCCCATTGACTTCCATAGTATTTTTTTTTTATACTATGGAAGTCAATGGGGCCCCATCAAATGTTTAATTTTTTGGGTGAACTAAATCCTGCAACATCTCGTCTGGCATCCATGTAATGTGCTTTTATAACGGATTTCAGCTTAGCCAACCTCAACACGTTGGACAATTTTGAAAAAAATGAAAATGAAAATTCTTTTGTTTAATTACTCACCCTCATGTCATTCCACACTTATAAGACCTTCATTCATCTTCGGAACACAAATGAAGATATTTTTAATGAAATTCTGAGAGCTTTCTGTCCCTCCATTGGGAGCAATGCAACTAACACATTCAAGGCCCAGAACGATAGGAAAGACATCATTGAAGTAATCCATGTGACTCGTGACATGTTTAACCAATTTTATGAAGCGGTGCTTTGTTTGTTTTTGCAACAAAAAAAAACAACAACAACAACAATTTACCACTTTATTTAGGAAAATACTGACCTGCAATCCAGTAGGGGAGCACTACGACGCATGCTTATTATGTTGACTCAAGACCGGAAGTTGTACCGTGAATGTGCTTTAGATGATATTATTTTCTAAATATAGAGGTAAATATGTTGTTGTTGTTTTTTCTCCGCAAAAAAAAGCACTTGCATCGCTTCATAAAATTAAGGTAAAACCACTGGAGTCACAAGGATTGCTTTAATGGTGTCTTGACTACCTTTCTGGGGCTTGAATGTATTAGTTGCGAAAGCTCCCAATGGAGGAACAGAAAGCTCTTGGAGTTCATCAAAAATATCTTCATTTGTGTTTCAGAAGATAAACAAAAGTCTTACGGGTTTGGAACGACATGAGGGTGAGTAATTAATGACAGAATTTTCATTTTAATGTGAACTATACCTTTAAGGAATCCTGGAAACACCTTAAATCAGCCAGAGCATACATTCAGTCCATTTCCTGGAATAACGGAAATGCAGATATGAAAAAAACAGTTTCACAAAAAAGAAAAACATTTCTGCATTTTTACATTTTACACACAAAAAAAAGAAAAAAAAAAAGAATAGCAGTTTTAAATGATCCACTTAAAGTAAAAAAAAGAAGAGAATATCATAAGATTAATAAACTCAAATAACTCATTGTACTGATACTTGCCTCAGCTGAGGATGCAGTCAGACTTTCAGACGTGTGATCAGTGAGACCAGTACTGACAGTTTACCCCATCATCTTCATGATCTAAAAAACAAAGACACATTTGCTGAGTTTCAACAAAATTCTCTGATAAAATGAATGGCATCTATATGACTTAGGGTGATCAACTATTTTTATCTGTGCACTGTTCGGTGGCGTTGTTCAAAAACTGCATACAGTATTGTGGACTAATGTCAAGTACACCACCATGGCACCTCTGGTTAAGCATTAATTTACAATAATTACCTATTAAATGTGTACTTACAACACAGAAACTCAATTGCTTTAAAATATATTTGCAGACGCTAATAGCACTGACTGGATTCGTACCTAATTAAGCTATTTACACGCTAATGTCATGTTGAGTGGCTGTAACGTTTAATATGTTTTTTATTTGGTTAAACATTAAACTCACCTTTGAATTTCCTCTTATAATTCGAGTCCAGCCTCTAAAGTTCTTCTGACGATGAAGCGAAGCGGGCGAAGCCATGGTTGTAGTGGTGCTCGTGCTCGTCGTAATCTGCTTCCCGCTCCGTTCTATTTGAAAATGCAGTAACGGCTGCAGCGACCTTGGGCAATCAGTTTCATGTTGTTGTGCCTAATAGCAAAGTTAACAGTTATAGTGGACAATGGAGAACAAACGCCATAGTATTTACACGCGATGACTTAATACTAATCAATAATTGCATTAAAAAGTGTAACGTTATACAAGTCAAATGGCTAAAAGCATTTGATGCAAAGCTAATTTAACTCGCTAAATTTACGTTAAGTGGCTGAAACATTTATAGTTTCGACTTGTCAACTAAATATAAACATAAATTATCAGAACTCACCTTTTAATTTTGTCTTCTTCAAGTTTGATATTTAAAATAAAACGCGCAGTCCTGTAGCCTGCTGCTCGCTGTCAGTTCGGAAAATTCCTTAACGGCTGAAACGATTTCGACCAATCAGCGTCTTGTTGCTATGCCAAATACTCAACACAGTAACCAATCACGAATTTAACAGTAGTTTGGCCTATCATTGTACCCTTGATGTGAGAACAATTATGTACCTTAATTTCAATTGTACCTTAAAAGGTACCAAACCTTATCATCAGAGGTCTTACCTGTACCATTAAAGGTACTATTATTGTAAAGGTACAAAACTGTTCTTTGAGGAACATTATTTGTACCATCGTGTACCTTTATTTCTGAGAGTGTAAAGGTCTGATGAAGCTCAGTTCCAAGCATTGTGTATGGAGGAAACCAGGCACTGCACAACACCATCCCAACAGTAAAGTGATGGTAGCAGCATCATGTGTGTTTTTAAGCAGCAGGGACTGGGGGGTTTGTCAGGGTAGAAGAAAAGCTCAACACAGCAAACTATAGAGGTGACCTAAATGAAAACCTGGTCCATCAGAACCTCAGACTGGGCAAAAGGTTCACCTTCTAACAGGACAATGACCCTAAGCACACAGCTAAGACAATGCTAGGCTTATGGAAAACTCTATGGATGTCCTTGAGTGACCCAGCCAGATCCTGGGCTTGAACCCAAACGAACATCTCTGGAGAAACCTGAAAATGACCGTCCTCATCCAACCGGACATAGTTTGAGAGGATCTGTGTAGAAGAATGGCAGAAAATCCCCAAATGCAGATGTGCAAAGTACTTTAACTAAGTACTGAGTTAAGAGTTGTAATACTTATGCAATGTACTTGTTTGAGTTTTTTTTTAATTATTATTGGCAAAGTTGTCACAAATATGTTTTTCTTCATTATGCGATATGGAGTCTAGATTGAGGTAAAAATAAAGTAATTTAAAGCAGTTTAACAAGGCAGTAACATAAAATGTGAAAAATGAAGGGGAATACTTTCGTAAGGCACTGTACATATTTCACATTTTATTTTTCATTTTAATCATTTTATTTTTTTCTTTTAATTAATTTAAGAAACTTTCTGTAAAAATATTAAAACATCATGACTGATTTGTCTTTGCAGGACCCAGAGGAGAGTTTGATTGTATTAAGTGGTTGTGGAACATCAGGCCGTATTGCATTTCTCTTGGTGGTATAGAGTTTAAGAAAGATTTATTGATTAAAAAAAAATATAATAAAAACATATATATATATAATTAGAAACCAATCTGACATTTCACTGTGTTAAATTACTTTATACTTTATATTCGTCATAATCAATTTCTATTTTCTATCACCTCAGACGTCCTTTAATGAGATGTTGAAGGCCCAAAGACAGAAACAGATCTGTTCGTACATCATAGCTGGAGGTGACAGGTGAATAAACAGTCTGTCTGTTTGATGCGTAAGATGAGACTCCAGTGTGACACTGACTGCAGTATTTCAGCTCTCTGTTTTTAAAGGGCCCTGCTGACATCACAGGAGGCTCCAGAGGACGACCCGGGGCTCGGAGCTGGCATGCTGGAGAAGGTGAGCGCAGGAGCAGAGAAAAAGGACAAACAATGCAATGCAGCTTTACCATAGTAATAAATCAGTTTCCCCGTGGTGAGACAGACTATTCTTTCACATTTTCAGAAGAACATGTGAGCGGCACCTCATCGCAATGCCAGAGTGGTTAATAAAGTGTTCTAAGTGGTTATGTTGTGCGTTTGCTGCTCGGGTGTTGCTTATAGGCTCAAGTCAAAATTGCTCACCTCAATCCCTCCTTCAATAGGCTATAACATAAGTCTTTATTTTTTCACCCACTGATCATCTGTTAGTTCAAAATCAAGTCTAATAATCGATTAGAAAAGTAAGTGAGGTACGTTACTTTTAGATATTAAATAATTTGTATTTTGTGGTAAGGTTCAGTGTGTGGGTGGAAGGAAGACAGGAATCGACGTAACTGGGACTCTCGTTTATTTATAAATAAAAGAAAAAGTGGCGCACAGTAGCGCATTCACCGAGCCACAAGAGTGACACAGCACAAGAGAAAATAAAAGGAACGATGCATATAGCTTGACAGTCTCTTTAGGCAGGGAGCAGTCCTCGAGGTCCCAGTCCAGCTCTCTCTCTCGCTCTCTCGTTCCCGCCGGCTTATATGCGGTCTCTCCACGCCAATTACTACAATCAGACACAGCAGGTGTTCATCGTCTGCACCTCCTTCCTCTCCCGCTACAGACTTCGCAAAACCACGCCCCCTCGCCACATATTTATATTTGAATAATGATATTAATAGTGATGCTTGCCTAAACAAAAACAATATTTATGACACACAATTAAACATAATTCTCGAAATTTTCTAAATTCTCTCAACAGGTTTGTGCAGGAAAGAAGGACGTCCTGTTCATTGGAATATCCTGTGGCATGTCGGTATGAAGTCTGTTTTCTCAAATCACATTCCATTTAGCAGTAAAAGACAATAGTCCTAATGACAATAGAAACTTAAATAAACAATCTCCCCATTTGTAGATTCATTGAATGAATTATAACTAAAAATCGACTCGGTTACTGACGTAACCTCGGTTCCCTGAGAGGAGGGAACGAGTATTGCGTAAGTAGCCTACGCTATGGGAAAACTCCTTTTCTCGAGAATATTGAAGTCTTTATGTAAAACGCATTGCGGCTGCACAGCTGACAGCAATGAACGAAGGAGCTCGGTCATTGGCTGTGCTGCGGCAACTTGCTCGAACCAATGACGGGCGACTCTGAATGCGCGACCAATGAGCGAGCTTCGCGCCCGCACGCGTCAGAGCCCGCCAAGATGGGCGTGGCCAAGAGCTATATATTGGGCGCCCCGTCATGAGAGTTCTTTAGGTTAAAACGACTGAAGCGAACTAACCAAGCTCAAGCACGGCAGCTTACGCAATACTCGTTCCCTCCTCTCAGGGAACCGAGGTTACGTTAGTAACCGAGTCGTTCCCTTTCGAGAGGTCTCTCCTATTGCGTAAGTAACTTACGCTATGGGAACACCATGCAAAACGCCGTGCGTGCTGAACTTCGCCTTATAATAGCCAGAGGCAGGTGCCTAAGCTGAAAAGCAAAGTTATCATCCAACTAGTCGGCAGAGGCGAGCTTTATATGTGGGAAAAAATACAGAGCGGCTAGAAGGCGCTCAGTGTGACACAAGCACATACATAATCTAGATACGAACTCGCAGTTCAACTAGCATTATGCTGATAGCACATTGGAATGCAATGTCGGGACCTGTAGGTTGTAGAATCTGATAAATGTGGACGGTGAGGCCCAGCCTGCCGCCGCACAAATATCCTTGATCGGTATCCCGCTCGACCATGCCCAGGAAGAAGCCACACTCCTGGCGGAGTGTGCTTTGACTCCCCAGGGGCATTGAAGTCCCTTAGCTTCATAAGCCAGCGCTATAGCTTCGACTATCCAGTGAGAGATTCTCTGCTTTGAAACGGCGGAACCTTTCGTACGGCCGCCAAAGCATACAAACAGTTGTTCTGTCTGTCTGAATAGGGCAGAACGCTCCAAATACACTCTGAGAGCCCTAACAGGGCAGAGTAGATTAGCGTCGTGTTCGTCTGCTGGAGACGAAAGCGCAGTTAGGGAGATAACCTGTGCTCTGAAGGGAGGGGTGAGCACTTTAGGAATATACCCATGTTTCGGTCTAAGGACGACCCTGCAGTCGTTAGGTCCGAATTCTAGGCAGGCAGCGCTTGTTGAAAGCGCGTGCAGGTCGCCCACTCTCTTGACAGAAGCGAGTGCCAGCAAGAGCGCCGTCTTGAGCGAGAGCTGTTTAAGGTGCACGGTTCGGAGTGGTTCGAACGGGGGCCCTTTAAGAGACCGTAGCTAGGTCCCAGATCGGCACTGAGGGGGGGCGTGAAGGGTTCATCCTCCTGGCGCCCCTTAGGAAACGAATAATTAGGTCGTTTCTTCCCAATGGACGTTCCATTACAAGGTCGTGTGACGCTGTGATGGCAGCCACATATACTTTGAGCGTGGAGGGGGTGCGGCCCGCCTCCAGAAGCCCTTGTAGGAAAACGAGTACACTCGTAATCTCGCATGTTACAGGGTTCAGGCCCTTGGTATTACACCAGTCACTGAACACTTTCCATTTCTGGGCATATAAGCGTCTCGTGGAGGGCGCCCGCGCCTCAGCGATGGTTTTTAGTGCTCCGCTCGCAAGGTTCCTGGGAACCCGTTGAGGGGCCATGCATGAAGGGCCCACAGATCGGGGCGGGGATGAAATATCATCCCGCTGGCCTGACTGAGGAGGTCTGGCCTCAGTGAAATCGGTCGTGGTGCAGATTGCATTTGCATCAGATCTGGAAACCATGTTTGGTTCTTCCAGAGTGGGGCTATCAGCAGCACTGCGTTTTCCTCCTCTCTGACCCGACTGATGACCTGTGGCAGCATCGCGATCGGGGGAAAGGCATATAAGGGGCGGCTCGGCCAGCTCTGGGCGAGCGCGTCCGTGCTTTTCGTGAAGAAAAGAGAGCAGTGCGCGTTCTCCTTGGAGGCGAAGAGGTCGATCTCCGCTTTGCCAAAGGTTTTCCATAACCACTGAATCGTCAGAGGGTTGAGAGCCCATTCTCCTGGGAGAATCTTGTCTCTGGATAGCATGTCTGCCCCCTGGTTCAGGGCGCCTGGCACGTGCGCTGCTCTCAGCGAGCGCAAGTTGTGCTGGGACCATAAAATGAGTCTCCTGGCCATTGAATGCATGGAGCTCGACCTGAGTCCACCCTGGCGATTTATGTACGACACTACCGTCATGTTGTCCGTTCGGACCAGGACGTGTTCGTTTTTTAGATGTGGGAGCAGGGCTCTGAGAGCCAAAGCGACTGCTTTCATTTCCAGACAGTTTATGTGTAGGCGCTTCTCCGGGTTTGACCAAGAGCCGGAGACAGGCCTGCCCTCGTAAAGGGCCCCCCAACCTATTTTGGAGGCATCTGTCGTTATCATCTTTCTCCTTGTGTTCACACCCAGACTCACGCCTGACTGGTACCAGTCGGCGGCTTTCCAGTGCGTCAGGGCTTTTATACAGCCGTGGTTCGCTCTGATTAAAAAGTGGCCCGAAAGCCACGCGTGAGTAGGGACGCGGCTCTTGAGCCAGCGTTGGAGAGGGCGCATATGCAACAATCCTAGCTGGAGTACGGCCGATGCTGAGGCCATGAGACCGAGCATCCTCTGAAACCGTTTGACGGGGGCGCGCGCGCCCGCTCTGAATGATGTTGCAAGGCGCCGGATGGTGAGCGCGCGCTCCGATGAGAGACGCGCTGTCATTTGCATCGAGTCTAGAACTATTCCCAGGAAAGAAATCTTCTGGCTGGGAGATAGTATGCTTTTTGCAAAATTGATTCTTAGACCCAGGCATTCTAAATGGCTAATAATCCAAGATCTGTGTGTTATTAGCTGACTCTCTGATTGTGCCCGAACCAGCCAATCGTCGAGATAATTCAGTATTCGCACTCCCCTTCGTCTTAGGGGGGAAAGTGCTGCATCCATACATTTTGTGAATGTACGGGGAGCCAGGGACAGGCCGAACGGGAGTACTGTGTACTGGTATGACTGTCCCTCGAAAGCGAATCTCAGAAACGGCCTGTGATGAGGCGCAATTGGAATGTGAAAGTAAACATCTTTCAGATCCACTGAGAGAAACCAATCTCCTGGGCGCACTTGCGCGAGGATATGCTTGGTTGTTAACATTCTGAACGAGCGAATCATTAGTGCTTTGTTCAGGTGTCTGAGATCTAGGATGGGGCGGAGACCGCCATCCTTTTTCGGGACGAGAAAATAGCGGCTGTAAAAACCTGTCCCGCTCAGAGAGGGGGAAACAGTTTCCACAGCGCCCTTTTCTATTAGTTTGCGCACCTCGGTGCGTAGAACACGTGAACACTCTTTTCTCACTTTTGTCTCGACCACAGTCGTAAAACGTGGTGGTCTGCGAGCGAACTGGAGCGAGTATCCGTGCTTTACTATATTCAATACCCATTTCGGCATATCTGGAATGTTTTCCCATGCCGCTGCGTGTACAGATATGGGCTGAATACAGGCTAGGGGCGGGCCGCTGTGATGTAGGGACCCGGCTAGCGAATCGCCTGAGCTCGTAGCTCTCAGAGGCGCGGGCGCGCGCTGAGCAGCTGAGTGAATGGGCGCTTGTGTGATTACAACAGCGCGCGCTGTGTTTGTAAAACTCGCAGCCTGAGCTGAGGTTGTGTTTGACACTGTAAGGGCAGTGTTTATAAGTGGGGGTGCATAAACAGTGGTAGGCACACGCGTCACTTTTATAATGTTTCCCGCTTTTACTGGGGATGAATTTATAACTGTGTGAACAGTGCTTGTGTGTAGTGGTGCGTACATGACCGTAGGCACGTGATCTACATTCATGGGAAGCGCAGCCTGAGCTGGGAATGAATTTGGCACTGTTTTGACAGTATCTGGGAATGCACACTTTGTGGACATGTGAACCCTTAGTGATGCAGGCAGAAAAAGACTCTTTTTGTGTTTTCTGTGCGTCGCCCTAAAAACGGCGTTTGTTTGCAGGTGAGCGAGCTCTGTGACTGGCCCATTGACTGCTGTATGGACATATCCAGCCGCCTCTAAGGGGACTGGGTAATGTTTGAGCTTTTGCAGAGAGAGTGGTCCGGCTTTTGCGAGACACGCACTCTCTCTTCTCATTTCTGTGGCTAGGAGGGCTTTCGAGGCTCAGGGTTCAGCACAATCTTGGGCCGAGGACCCCGTCGCTCAGGAGGCGGCTTGCGGTTGTGAGAGCGCGAGCGGCGTCGAGCGTCAGCCTGAGGCGCGGGCTGAGAGGCGGTGGGAGCTGTTTTAGCCCGCTGCGGCTGTGGCGGTCTCTGTCTGCTCTGCGATGAGCTGGAGCGCTTTGGCAGGAAATGACGCATAGCTTGTGAAGCGTTCTGGGCCTCAGTGAAGCGTTCGGCGAAACCTTTAACCGCCGGTCCAAACAGCCCGCTGGTGGAGATAGGCGCATCGAGAAATGGCGCCTTATCCGCGTCCTTCATTTCAGTCAGAGTCAGCCACAGATGGCGCTCGAGAACAGTCAAATTAGCCATAGCACGGCCGATGGACTGGGCGGTGGCCTTCGTGGCTCGCAGAGCTATATCAGTTGCGCTGCGTAAGTCCCTGAAGGCTTCGGGTTCGGGGCCAGACTCGTCCATAGAGCGGAGAAGCTTGGCTTGGAACACTTGAAGTACCGCCATTGAGTGAAGCGCTGATGCAGCTTGGCAGGCGCCGGCGTAGGCGCGACCGGCGAGAGCAGAGGTAGTGCGGCAGGGCTTCGAGGGGTGGGAAGCTTTGGCTTTCCATCCGGTGGTGGAGGGCGGGCAGAGATGATTGGCCACGGCCTCCTCGAGGGGCGGCGTTCCCTCGTAGCCTCTTTCCTTCGCGCCGTCCACTGAGGAGAGCGAAGAAGAAAAAGAAGGCTTTAGGCGCGCAGAGTGGGGGGCTTTCCACGACTTGGTGAGTTTGTCGTGAACTTCCGGGAAGAAGGGAGAAGGCCTTTGCCGAGGGGCCTGCTGGCGCCCCTGCAGAAACCACTCATCCAGTCGGCTCCGGGTTGGTTCTTCGGGAGAAGACCAATCGAGCCCGAGGTCTTCCACGGCCTTAGAGAGGACACGGATAATCTCAGTATCCATAGTGGAGCCCCCGCTCGTGCTAACTAGCGTCGACGGGGCGGGGTCGAGAGTGGAGCCCGGCCAGTCGTCCGATGCAGCGTCGATGGACAAGCTGTCGTCCATTCCCCCGTCGTCCTTGGACGCGCCGAAAGTCACAAGGCCAACCGCTCTGCTAGAGGGGTGTGGGTCCGGCTGGGTGAACTGAACCGGCGGTGGGGAAGGCAAGAGCGGCGGTGAAGCACGCAGAGACTGGCTCGGCGTGACGTCACTGAGCTCAGGTTCAGGAAGCCTCTGTGAGCCTTACTTACGCAATAGGAGAGACCTCTCGAAAGGGAACCGATAGTTCATACAAACTATTAGTCAAGTCAAGTCAAGTCAAATATATTTATATAGCGCTTTTCACAATACAGATTGTATCAAAGCTGCTTCACAGTATCAATCAAAACAACTTAACAATGTTTGTTTATTACTGGAAAAAAAGACATCCAAGTTTGGTAGAGCTGATCAATACGGTGGCCGAGAGGTGCAAAACAAATCACAATTATAAAAACAAAATAACAAGTCAGAAAACACAACGACAATTCAGAAAACAAAATAACAGTTCAGAAAGCGAATCGGTTACCTAACGTAACCTCGGTTCTCTCTAGAAGAGGGAACGAGTATTGCGTAAGCTAGCTTACGCTACGGGAAAGATTCATCTTTGCTGAGAGTTTGAAGCCAAAAAATTATTTCATAATTTGTATCCATTGACAACGCAGTTCCTCTGCGGCAGACCTAGAGCAGGCTAGCTAGCAGCTCATTGGTTCGCTCAGAGAGAACTGCTTAAGCCTATGGGAGAGCGGGGCTGAACCCGCTACCAATGGGAAGGGCCCGCGCGCTCATTGCATCATGGCCCGCCAGAGTGGGCGTGGCTATGGTGTATAAAACAGTCTCTCCCAGGCGTATATGATGATTTATTTCAGCGTGAAGCGAAACGCTAGTAGCGCAAGCACGGCCGGGAACGCAATACTCGTTCCCTCTTCTAGAGAGAACCGAGGTTACGTTAGGTAACCGATTCGTTCTCTTACGAGAGGTTCTCTCGTATTGCATAAGCTAGCTTACGCTACGGGAACACCTGGTCAACGCCGTGCGCGCTATGAAAAACACTCATGAATCCCAGGGTGATACCGGGGGAATAATTTAATGTGGAGTGAATGTACAAAGAGGCCGGCAGAGCGGGCACATAGTGTATACATAAGCATCTTAGGAGAGCACAAGGGGCGAACCGGTTGTGTGAGGGACTCCCAGTGATGCAGCTTCTTAGGGAGCTGGTTTTTAGACAGCTAGTAGTTTTGCCTGCAAGGTGTGAACTTGCCGGGAACAAGACGGGGAGGCCCATCCCGCGGCCACACAAATGTCATGAATGGAAATTCCACAGGACCATGCCCACGATGAGGCCATGCCTCTGGTGGAGTGCGCCCTGATGCCCAAAGGGCAGGGCAGGCATTTTGATGCGTAAGCAGAAGCGATAGCGTCCACTATCCATCTAGACAGTGTCTGTTTTGAGGCGGCCAGACCTTTGGTGCGCCCCCCAAACGACACGAAAAGCTGCTCAGCGCGTCTGAATGCGGCAGCGCGCGTAGTGTACAATCTCAGAGCCCGAACCGGGCAGAGGAGATTAGCGTCGCGCTCACTATCGGATGGAGGCAGAGCCGATAGAGAAATAATCTGAGCCCTGAACGGGGTACCAATCGCCTTTGGGACATAGCCATGCCTAGGTTTGAGAATGACGACTGAATCATTCGGTCCAAACTCAAGACACGCGGCGCTGGATGAGAGCGCGTGAAGATCCCCCACGCGTTTTACTGAGGACAGAGCCATCAGAAAAACGGTTTTGAGTGAGAGGTATTTTAGGTCCACAGACTCGAGCGGTTCGAACGGGGGTGCTTTCATAGCTTCGAGGACTATAGAAAGATCCCAGATAGGAACCGACGGGGGCCGCGGAGGATTCATCCTTTTAGCTCCCCTGAGGAAGCGGATGACTAACTCGTCTTTGCCCAGGGACTGAGCGCGCCGGGGTTCAGAGAAGGCCCGACGGCTGCCACGTAAACCTTGAGAGTGGAGGGGGACCTGCCCTTGTCCAGCATCTCTTGAAGGAAAACTAGCAAAGACGGTACCTCGCATGACCGTGGGTCCAGATGTTTGTCGGTGCACCATTTTGAGAACACAGACCATTTAGACGCATAGAGGATTCTCGTGGAAGGTGCTCTAGCCTGTATGATAGTGTTTCTTACTCCCTCTGGCAAATCGACGAATAGTCGTTGATCACCCATGCATGTAGCGCCCAGCGCTGTGGATGGGGGTGCCAGATCGTGCCGCGAGCTTGAGAGAGGAGATCTGCTCTGACTGGGATGGGCCACGGGGCTGTCTGTGACAGCTGAGTGAGCTCCGGAACCCAACTTTGACTCTCCCAACGCGGAGCTATGAGGAGCACCGAGTGGCGTGTGTCCCTGATCCTCTGAATTACCTGATGTAACAGAGCGATCGGAGGGAATGCATAGAGCGGGCGGCGAGGCCATTCCTGGGCTAGCGCGTCCTCGCTCCTCGTAAAAAATATTGGGCAGTGAGCGTTCTCTTCTGACGCGAAGAGGTCCACTTCTGCTCTGCCGAATAGCCGCCACAGTATTTGGACCGTCTGTGTGTTCAGGGACCATTCTCCTATGGAGATGAGGTTCCTGGATAGTATGTCTGAACCTTCGTTCAGATGGCCCGGCACATGCGTCGCTCTGAGCGAAAGCAGGCGGCTCTGAGACCAAACTAAAATGCGGTGTGTCAGTAGAAAGAGATTCTTGGATCTGACACCGCCCTGACGGTTGATATAGGAGACCACAGCCATGTTGTCCGAACGGATCAGGACGTGGTGTCCCCGAATGAGCGGGAGGAAGCGCGAGAGCGCGTTCTCGACCGCAAGCATTTCCAGAAAATGTATGTGTAAGGGGCTTTCCTGAGTCGACCAGTGGCCGAAGGCCGGTGAGCCCTCGCAGACTGCACCCCAACCCGTGTTGGATGCATCTGTCGAGATGACTTTTCGGCGGGAAAAGGTCCCCATCGTGACGCCCTGCCGAAACCATTCTGCTACTGTCCATCGCTGCAGCGCCGTGAGACATGTCTGCGTAACCCTGACCAGCTGGCGGCCTGTGTTCCACGCGTGGTGGGGTACACGGTTGTTTAACCAGAGCTGAAGCGGGCGCATGTGCAGAAGGCCCAGCTGAAGCACAGCGGAGGCTGAGGCCATGTAACCCAGCATCCTCTGAAAGGTTTTCAGGGGTATGCGGGTGCCCATCTGAAACGAGGCGGCTAGACGCTGAACACTGCGCGCGCGCTGTGAGGACAGGCGAGCCGTCATTGAGACCGAGTTCAAATCTATTCCTAGAAAGGAAATCGATTGACTGGGTTGAAGGGAGCTCTTTGTCCAGTTGACAGAGAGGCCCAGTGTTTTCAGATGGTCGAGGAGAACTGCGCGGTGCGACAGAAGCTCCGTCTGTGATTGGGCCAAAATCAGCCAGTCGTCCAGATAATTCAATATGCGCAGCCCCTGGCTCCGCAGGGGGGCGAGCGCCGTATCCATGCACTTCGTGAATGTACGGGGCGCCAGGGATAAGCCGAACGGGAGGACGGCGTATTGATATACATGACCCTCGAAGGCAAAACGTAAGAATGGCCTGTGACGGGGATTTATCTGGATCTGAAAATAGGCGTCTTTCAGGTCTAGAGAGATGAACCAGTCCCCCTGGCGCACTTGCGCGAGGAGTTTCCTGGTAGTGAGCATCTTGAACGGTCTCTTCATGAGCACTTTGTTCAAAGACCTGAGATCTAAAATCGGTCTGAGGCCGCCGTCTTTCTTGGGAACCAGAAAATAACGGCCGTAAAACCCCGACTCGGTCATAGATGGCGGGACTCTCTCTATGGCGCCCTTTTGTAGCAGCGTCGCAATTTCTGAGCGAAGCGTGCCGGCGGCCAGCGGGCTGACAGTAGATTCGAGCCGAGCGCGTGCACGAGGCGGGCGGCGGCGAAACTGTAGCAGATAGCCGTTCTTTATAATGCTTAGCACCCACGGGGAAATGCCTGGAATGGCTTCCCACGCTTTGGAGCATGCGGCTAGTGGCCGAATGGTTATCACGCCCTGATTGCTGTACATAGCGGGCTGAACACAGAGTGTGGGCGCGCTTTGAATGTGTGTTGCAACGGGACTTGCACTCAGAGAGGAGTCTATGGGCCGTGAAACAGAGCGAGCAGAGAGGGGACACGTGCATGCATTCATGGGCGTGTTTATTTTCTCTGATGTTAGAGCGGGCTGTGCCCTTCTCATGTGAAGGGGCTCTGAGAGAGACACGGGATATGTTATGCTTGTGTGTATGGGTGAACACATGATTGTGGGCACATTTTCTACACAACCGGCAAATTTTGTCTTTTTGAGATTTCTCTGGGTAGCTTTAAAAACGGCTTTTTGTCGCTCGCAAGCGGGTAGGGACTCCGGCTTGTTTGTGGCGGTAAACACTACAGCAGTCGGCGAAACAACGGGGACTGGCAGAGGGCGAAGCTTTGACGGCGGTCCGGCCGCAGCGGGAGAGCGCCGTCGTTTTCTTAACTTTGCTAGGCAGACTTCTGATGATCAGGCTTCAGCGTGATCTTGGGTCGCGGGCCCCTCGGGGGCGGCGGTCTGCGGCGGCTGTCAGAGCGAGAGCGAGGGCGGCCGCCCTGTCTGCGCTGGGCTGTTTGAGTCTGCTGAGGAGGGCGCTGCGGTGGGGCTCTGACAGGAGGCTCACGAGAGCGGCCTGCGGAAGAGCTAGCGCGGCGGGGCAGAAACAAATTCATGGCCTGGGTAGCTTTCTGGACTTCGGAAAAGCGATCGACAATTCCCGTGACAGCAGATCCAAAAAGGCCCGTCTGGGAGAGGGGCGCGTTAAGAAACGCGGCGCGCTCAGAATCTCCCATGTCGGCGAGCGTTAGCCATAAGTGTCTCTCAGCTACACAAAGACTGGCCATGCATCTCCCCAGTGCTTGTGCGGCGGCTTTAGTGGCGCGAAGGGCGAGGTCCGTAGCACTTCTTAGGTCCGTGACAGCGGGGGAGGGGTTCCTACCGCTCTCGGCCCATTCACGGAGAATATCGCTCTGTAGTACTTGGAGGACAGACATAGAACGTAGCGCTGCGGCGGCTTGACCAGCGGCGGCATAAGCGCGAGCGTGAAAGCTCGAGGTCGCTCTGCAAGCTTTCGAAGGAAGCGTGGGGGAAGAGCGCCATCTAGCAGAGGGCGGGCAGAGGTGTGCGGCGACCAAGTCCTCGACAGGTGGCATGGTTGAGTAGCCCTTTTCGGCGGCTCCGTCCACTGAGCGCAGCGAGGCGGATATGTCGGAGCGGTTTCTAGCCGAGAGCGGAGCATTCCAGGACTTCGTCAGTTCTGCGTGAAGTTCAGGCAGAAATGGGGCGGCCCGGTTGCACGCGGGGGTCGAGCGCCGATGAAAGAAGCTGCCGTCCATCCGGTTCGGGGCCTGCTCGGGTGGAGGAGACCACTCGAGACCGAGGCGTTCAACGGCCTGTGAGAGGAGGCGCATTAGTTCCTCCTCTATTCCGGCGCGGATCCCCGCCGACTCTCTCGTGGATCCGAGAGATGACCAGTCTTCACTGTCTGAAGCGAGCAGTGAACATGAGTCCTTCTCCTCCGCGGCATCATCGGAAGCGACAGAGCGGCCACTCGGCGACAACTGTATGTCTGGCTGGGGCGGGGAGGGAGAGCGGGAAGCGGGAAGCGGGAAGCGGCGGCGGCGGCCCGCATGGTTCCGCAGGGGGCTCCGGCGGCCTCTGGGCGCGGCGTTTCTTTTTACGCGGCGAAGAGAGAGGCGGCGCGGGAGCGGATTGTGCCACCAGGAGTCGTGCCCGCAGGGACGACAACGGCAGGCTTTCACAGAAGTCGCATCCTCCATCCGCGAGGGCGAGTTCTGCGTGCTCGAGTCCCAGGCAGAGAGCGCAGACAATATGGCGGTCTCCGTCCTCGAGAGGAGCGCGGCAAGAGCCGCAGGAAATTCGAGACATCTTTAAAAAGACGCTCAGCTCTTTTAAAACAGAGAAGGATACAGTCGTCGGATGGCGCTAGCTTGCAGGGCGGCTGAAGGTGGCGAAGACGGCCGGCTTCTTCAGGGTCCGTGAGCTCGCTAGAGTGATGCCTTCTCGACGGCGACGGCTTTTCTTCTTCTCAGAACAGCAGAAGCGTGTAGCTTGCTGAAGATGAAATGAATCATCATATAAGCCTGGGAGAGACTGTTTTATACACCATAGCCACGCCCACTCTGGCGGGCCATGATGCAATGAGCGCGCGGGCGCTTCCCATTGGTAGCGGGTTCAGCCCCGCTCTCCCATAGGCTTAAGCAGTTCTCTCTGAGCGAACCAATGAGCTGCTAGCTAGCCTGCTCTAGGTCTGCCGCAGAGGAACTGCGTTGTCAATGGATACAAATTATGAAATAATTTTTTGGCTTCAAACTCTCAGCAAAGATTAATCTTTCCCGTAGCGTAAGCTAGCTTACGCAATACGAGAGAACCTCTCGTAAGAGAACACAATGACAAATCTGAAAACAAATTAACAAATCAGAAAACACAAAAACAAATCTGAAAACAAATTAACAAGTCAGAAAACACAACGACAAATCTGAAAACAAATGAAAAAGTCAGAAAACACAACGACAAATCTGAAAACAAATTAACAAGTCAGAAAACACAACGACAAGTCGGACAAAACGGAAAAGGTAGGTATATGTGGCGAATGGAATACTGATCGCTGATTGGATGAGACATCTGTCAATCAAGACATGCAGATAATACAGGCAGAAGAAAGATCGATTCGCGTGGAATAACCCTTCTGACGTGGATTGCTCCTCTGTGCTGCCGCCTTTGGGTGTGATAGCGCAGTCTGAGGCTGAGGCAGAGTTAGCTGTAGCCCAAAAAAAAAAAAAAAACAGTTTAATTGTTAAAGCGGTGTTACGTCACGAAAGTGCGGACTCGTAGGAAGACCGAAAGTACTTAGGGTGCCAGTTGGGACATGGGCTCCAGGCTACGAAGGTGACGGCGCAGGCCCTTGGCTGGGCGATGTACTGGTCCAGGAGCGCCACTCTTGGCTCAACCTTGCGGAGATGTGGGATTCAGAGAAAGTGCACTTTCTAAATGCCCCATCTCCCAAAGTGGCCTGTTCACAATTTAATTCTTCAGGCGCCCACCCAGGTACAGTGGAGTGCATGTGTTAAAAATCAAGATTGCGGCGATAGACCTACGGTTCGGCCTCGAAAGGTCGAGCATCAAGGGCTGCGACCTTCGTAAAGATGCGAGGAGACGGGGACAGCCCGAAGGGGAGGTTCTCTGCTCTTGATTGAAAATTATCTATTCTTGACTGAACAGCTTTGGTTACTATATTTGTAATGTATATTTTATTTATAAAGTGCAGTGTTATTTTAAATTCTATTACAGTTTCTGTACCCGAATAGGCCTAGACCTAAAAATCCAAAAAACACGGTTTATTTCATTTGTTTGTGCTATTGCTGCTTATTTGTTATTTAATTACTGTGTGTTTCACTTGTCCTTTAATAATGCTTGAAATTTATATTAGTTCATTATTTTTTTCTGTGGTATTTTTGTTTAAAACCATAGGCAAAAGTTCCTTGTGAAAAAGTTCTTTAGCCTGTTTTTGTTCTTGGAATTCAACTGCAACGAAATGTTTTGCAAAAAGACTTAGAATAAATGTGAATGATTTGTTTTACTTATTGGAATCAAAACTGGGAATCGATAAGAATTGGAATTGATAAGCAGAATCGGAATCACTAAATTTCAAACAATAGCCAACCCTATAATGCATGCTCATAGGTTACCCGCAGGAGTGCGCTTCATGATGCTCTTCTATTTCAAAGGCACCATTTGTTGCTGGGCAACTGGATTTTTGTCTGAACCACTTAGACATCTTCACCCCAGTGCTTCTGGGATTCAATCCCGTACATATGGCGAGGTAAGGCTAATCAAGGCAAAAACAAATGCCTTTCTGTTTATTACAAACTTATAATTAACATTTTTTTTTTCATCAATAACAACTGCAGAATGCTAACACTCATGCCATCCTTACAGGAGTGAGCTAATGCAGGACTGTTCATTTCACTTTAAAGATGTTGCAGAGAGGATGGCTGCAGAGCAGAGACATAAAAAAGCATACGTGCTAAATCCTGTATTGGGGGTTTGAGAAATTGCATTGACATAATTATTTAAATGAAACACATAAACAATAAATATCAATGTTCCTACTGCTGTTTAAGGAGCTTCCGCCCATCATAAGCAGTAATGATGCTGTTGTCGTAGTTAAAGAACCTCTGGTTTCTCTTTAGGCTGAGGCCATCAGTGGATCGTCCAGGATGAAAGGAGGCAGTGCAACAAAAATCATTCTGGAAACTGTTCTTCTGGCCGGATATGAAGCTGCATTTAGAGACAAGATGATGACACCTGAGTATGTTTTCAATTTCAGTTACATTTTAATTTCATGTACACATATATAGTTTAAATATGTACAGTATTATTTTGTTTTGTATATGTGTATATCAATAAGTCAAGATGGCATATGTTTTTGCTTTACTTTATATCATCAAAATAATTTAACTTACGTTATACGGGTTTTGTACTAGGTTTTTTTTTTTCTCGGTTTTACTGTCACTCCCTTTTTGAGCATAGACATGAAAATGCACTATCCAAACTTAAACGGTTGCAATTCACGAAGGCTTTGGAATACAGACATAAGGTTGGTCTTTTTTTTAAGAAGACACTCATCAGATTATTGCTCAAGTAAAAATAAAAGTGTTAAAAAAGTTATAGAACTTTAGGTTTACTGTAAAGCAAATGCACTGCCCTAAACATTTTTTTAAATGAAATACATTCTAAAATAATATTTACTCTAAAAATGCTATAAAATCAAAGACATATGTCTAACTAAGTTGTGTTCCAAATTTAAAGTTGATATTACAAAAATTTGAAGTTCCTGTGATTGAGGTTTTTTTTTTGTTGACGCTTTACCAAAAATAGCCATCGGATGACACCCACATTACATTGAATTCTTTTTGATGCATTCTCCTCTAACAAAATAATACATTTCTGTCACAATATCACTTCTATCACAAAACAGTAACGATATATTCACTATAATGTACCTCAAACTGAGTAGGTATCACTGAGAAAGGTCCTGCTCAAATTGCCCTTGCAATAGAGGTTCGGGATGAAAAACTTCCAATGTTTCATCATTCGGACTTGTGCTGGGATTGATATGGTAAAATCAACTTCATCATTACTGTCTTTACAGTGTGTACAATCGCTGAGGACTGAGGAAGCCTCCTGAGCTGAAGTTCAGTTCTGTTAGGACCACTATCATCAACAATTGACAATTAGCATACAGTTAGGATTGGTTCTATTTTTGGTTCTGTTCTGGGCAAGAACTCCCTGACCATCCATGCAGACTATGGATAAGAGCAGGGACAGCAGCAATTACCCCCCTTAGGGTAAACAGAACAGAACCAACATCAATGCATTGCAGATATCATTAATTCAAGATTTTCAAGTACAACATATTTCGAGAATTTATTCTGATTCAAATGGAATCCGAATGCCAAATCCTGACTGACGAGAGGAGGAGCTGGGGATGGAGGAGGGTAATTAGCTCTGAGAAACGTGATAGCTACTGATAATACTGAAGGATATTATATATGTATACAGTGATAGGTGTCGTATTCCTATAGATAGATGTGGATCAGCTGAGAGTCAGCTGATGCGAGCTTGACTAACGTGACCTGCCCGAACTGACGCTATACGCTTAATTTGTGGTAATGGTCGTTTACCTTCAGACAAGCTCTGAAATTGTTTTGTGTGTATATATTGCACATATTAAGCATATATCAGTATACTATAATATATTGCATATATTAGTGTGTGTGTGTGTGTGTGTGTGTGTGTGTGTGTATACATACCCCTCATGAGTAATGTACTAATGTGTCATCCAGATATATGTCTGCCTGGATCACAGCGAGTGAGATGGTTTATGACACTACTTACTCACGCAGTGATGAACTTGCAGCCCTTATTCACAAAGCAGGAGAGAGGTAGAACCAACATTTCACTGCTTTCTAACACATAAACCTTGGAGTTTTCCCATGCACATGAATAGGCTGAACTTCAGGTGCATGTAGTGAAAAGTGGAGCATTTATCTCAATAATGAAGATTTCATCATGAAAGGCTCATTTATGATGTATTTCTTTAAATGTTTCAACAGCCTTCAAATGAAAGCACATGTGTACTATCTTGGATGGAAAACTCTTGGCATTATAGGAATGACTGATGCCAGTGAATGTATCCCAACATATGGAGCAGGTGCTGTTTACAGTGTCATTTTATATATGATACGTTATTTCAATTTGTTAATTTGACAAATGGGTAAATTAATAACAGCACAAGCATACTTTTATTGGATAAAGTTTTAACCAAGAACCACATTTAATTTTTCAGATTTTGGTGACATCAGAGGTTTCATCAACAACAGTTTCAGCGAACTGAAAAACAAAGAAGGAGATCTATCATGTTTGGTGAGCTCAAAGCAATTGATAAAATAGCTTAAAGGGATAGATTGTGCAAAAATTACAAATTTGTCATAATTTACTCATTCTCATGTTGTTTCAAACCTCTATGCATGTTTGCATGCATATTGCAAAACCCTTTAAAGGTGAAACAATTGCAGTAATCGGACACCATTGGTAATATATTATATGAATATTTATTATAATAACATTTATTAACATCTATTAATATAATAACTATTTTTAGGGAAAAGAATTCATACTTGGTCACAAGGATTTTGTGGACACCATCTTACATAGCCTGAGTCAAAATGACATGATCTTATTTCTGTTTACAGTGAATGGTGAGCAAACATGAATCTATTACGATTTAAATGCATTCGACAATTATGGTCAAATTGGAATAAGAGCAGTTCCTTGAATATGTTTTAAATACATATTCTCTCTCTCTCTCTCCCTCTCTCTCTCTCTCTCTCTCTCTCTCTCTCTCTCTCTCTCTCTCTCTCTCTCTCTCTTTCTCTCTCTTTCTCTCTCTCTCTCTGTCTCTCTCTCTCTCTCTCTCTCTAGATGACCTACATGAGGTGACGGCTCTGGCCAATCAACTAAGGCAAAGGACATCTAATTTGCATGCAATTGCTCATGACCTTGAGAAATTCACCATTCCTGTGAGTAAAATGAGTGAGCTGGAATTTTGCCTATAGCAAAAACTCACTTCTTAACAAAATTCCTTTCCACTACATTTCTTACAAATGCATAAGTTTATTTATGTAACCAGGTAATATTTGCATGGACTTTTATTTTTGAAAATAACTTAGTAATAAACTATGTAATAAACTTAGAAATAAAGGTTGGAATATATACCGTATATATAAAATATACACAATATATATATATATATATATATATATATATATATATATATATATATATATATATATATATAGACTGTATATACAGGTGCTGGTCATATAATTAGAATATCATCAAAAAAATGATTTATTTCAGTAATTCCATTCAAAAAATGAAATTTGGATATTATATTCATTCATTACACACAGACTGATATATTTCAAGTGTTCATTCCTTTTAATTTTGATGATTATAACTGACAACTAATGAAAACCCCAAAATCAGTATTGAAGACACCTGGTGCCACACTCTAATCAGCTAATTAACTCAAAACACCTCCAAAGGCCTTTAAATGGTCTCTCAGTCTAGTTCTGAAGGCTACACAATCAGGGGAAGACTGCTGACTTGACAGCTGTCCAAAAGATGACCATTGACATCTTGCACAAGGAGGGCAAGACACAAAAGGTCATTGCTAAAGAGGCTGGCTGTTCACAGAGCTCTGTGTCCAAGCACATTAATAGAGAGGCGAAAGGAAGGAAAAGATGTGGTACAAAAAAGTGTACAAGCAATAGGGATAACCGCACCCTGGAGAGGGATTGTGAAACAAAACCCATTCAAAAATGTGGGGGATATTCACAAAGAGTGGACTGCAGCTGGAGTCAGTGCTTCAAGAACCACCACGCACAGACATATGCAAGACATGGGTTTCAGCTGTTTGTGCATTCTGCACAGCTGCATTCCTTGTGTCAAGCCACTCTTGAACAAGACAGCATCAGAAGCGTCTCACCTGGGCTAAAGAAAAAAAGGACTGGACTGCTGCTGAGTGGTCCAAAGTTATGTTCTCTGATGAAAGTAAATTTTGCATTTCCTTTGGAAATCAAGGTCCCAGAGTCTGGAGTAAGAGAGGAGAGGCACAGAATCCACATTGCTTGAAGTCCAGTGTAAAGTTTCCACAGTCAGTGATGGTTTGGGGTGCCATGTCATCTGCTGGTGTTGGTCCACTGTGTTTTCTGAGGTCCAAGGTCAACGCAGCCGTCTACCAGGAAGTTTTAGAGCACTTCATGCTTCCTGCTGCTGACCAACTTTATGGAGATGCAGATTTTATTTTCCAACAGGACTTGGCACCTGCACACAGTGCCAAAGCTACCAGTACCTGGTTTAAGGACCATGGTATCCCTGTTCTTAATTGGCCAGCAAACTCGCCTGACCTTAACCCTATAGAAAATCTATGGGGTATTGTGAAGAGGAAGATGCGATACACCAGACCCAACAATGCAGAAGAGCTGAAGGCCATTATCAGAGCAACCTGGGCTCCCATAACACCTGAGCAGTGCCACAGACTGATCGACTACATGCCACGCCGCATTGCTGCAGTAATTCAGGCAAAAGGAGTCCCAACTAAGTATTGAGTGCTGTACATGCTCATACTTTTTCATGTTCATACTTTTCAGTTGGCCAACATTTCTAAAAATCCTTTTTTTGGTCTTAAGTAATATTCTAATTTTCTGAGATACTGAATTTGGGATTTTCATTAGTTGTCAGTTTTAGTCATCACAATTAAATGAAATAAACATTTGAAATGTATCAGTCTGTGTGTAATGAATGAATATAATATCCAAATTTCACTTTTTGAATGGAATTACTGAAATAAATCAACTTTTTGATGATATTCTAATTATATGACCAGCACCTATATATATATATATATATATATATATATATATACATATACATACACACAAAGTAGGATCAGTAGGATTTCAGTACAATAAGCATTCAGTGTCATGTCTGCTGCAAGGAATACTGGAAGCAAAAGCGAGTTACTCTTTTATTATTGAACAAAGTCAGAATAACACGGGAACAACACAGTGCAGCCGATGGTGAGTGACGCAGGGACTAGATGATCAGGATCCGTGGTGGGGTGAGGTGAAGAGGTGAAGACAGCGAAGACTCAAACCCACACGACACGGTGACGAAGACGATGATGGTGAAGACAACGAAGAACTGGAACATCGGGCAGGACAGGATACAGGAACACCAACACCGAGGACATCAAGACAAACGATCTGACAATGATGAGGAAACAGCAGTAAGAATATATAGGGTGATGAGATTGCGTACAGCTGGTGATGAAATGATGATCAGCTGGAGCGGATCAGGAGTGCCAATCATTCACGCCCATACGCACGTGCAATCATACAACAAACATAAACACGAGACTAGAAGAGACCAGAAAATACATCTACCGTGACAGTACCCCTCCCTCTAAGAACGCCTCCTGGCGTTCCCAGACACCCTTACCTGTCGATTGTAATCATCGATAAGGGAGTGATCCAGGATGTCTCTAGCAGGAACCCAACTTCTCTCCTCCGGACCGTAACCCTCCCAGTCCACCAAGTACTGAAATCCGCGTCCCCTCCGCCTAGAGTCCAGAATACGATTGACCGAATATGTGGTCTCTCCATCTACGAGCCGCGGTGGAGGAGGGACCGGGACGGGCGGGTTAATGTGTGAATGAAACACGGGTTTAATTTTGGAGACATGAAACACGGAATGAACCCTCCTGTACGCTGGAGGTAATTTGAGGCGGACTGCCACCGGGCTAAGGATCTTAGTGACAGTAAACGGGCCAATGAATTTGGGTGCTAGTTTATTAGACACGGTACGGAGAGGAATATTCTTAGTAGAAAGCCACACTTTTTGACCAACGACGTATACGGGAGGCCTTGACCGGTGGCGATCGGCCTTGGCCTTGGTGCGCGCCCCCACCTGGAGTAGAGTCTCTCGGGCTCTAGTCCAGGTGCGGTGACACCTCTGGACGAAGGCGTGGGCGGAGGGGACCGCAACCTCGGATTCCAGACTGGGAAATAAAGGTGGCTGGTAACCTACACTACACTCAAACGGAGATAGGCCCGTAGCCGATACTGGTAACGTGTTGTGCGCGTACTCAACCATAGGAAGTTGTTGGCTCCACGAGGAAGGATTCTTGGAGACCAAACATCGCAACACTCTCTCCAAATCCTGGTTGGCTCTCTCGGTTTGACCATTGCTCTGGGGGTGAAACCCAGAGGACAAACTAACCGTCGCCCCCAGTAATCTACAAAACTCTTGCCAAAATTTGGACACAAACTGGGGACCCCTGTCGGAAACCACGTCTGTCGGGAGGCCATGTAACCGAAAGACGTGATCTACGACTGCCACCGCCGTCTCCTTAGCTGAGGGTAATTTGGGTAAGGGAACAAAGTGGGCCGCCTTCGAGAACCGGTCCACCACAGTTAAAACCACTGTGTTACCCTGAGAGGGTGGGAGGGCGGTAACAAAATCTAGAGCGATATGGGACCAGGGTCTCGAGGGGACCGGCAGTGGCTGGAGTAACCCGTCTGGAGGTCGATTGGAAGTTTTACCAGTGGCACAAACCGAGCAAGCCAAAACAAAACTGTGAATGTCGCGAGCCATAAGTGGCCACCAGAATCGTTGCTTAACTAAAAACTTAGTCCGATTGACTCCTGGATGGCAAGCCACGTTGGAACCATGACCCCACTGAATAACGTCAGACCGTAATCCCTCCGGCACAAACAATCGGTTCGGTGGGCAACCGGGCGGAGGCGTTACCCCTTCTAGGGCTTTAGTGACCCTCGATTCGATCTCCCATGTGAGTGTTGAAACAAATAGGGTTTCAGGCAAAATACACTCGGGAGTAGACGGGCGCTCGGAAAAATCAAATATACGAGATAGTGCGTCGGGTTTGATGTTCTTAGACCCCGGCCGATAGGACAAGGAAAAATCAAAACGACCGAAAAACAGAGCCCACCGAGCCTGCCTGGAGTTCAATCTTTTAGTGGTTCTAATGTATTCGAGGTTCTTATGATCGGTCCAGACGATAAAAGGTACCCCCGACCCTTCTAACCAGTGGCGCCATTCCTCCAACGCTAACTTAACAGCCAACAACTCTCTGTTACCAATGTCGTAATTACGTTCGGTGGGTGATAGTCGATGTGAAAAAAACGCGCAAGGGTGCATTTTGTCGTCCACAGGAGAACGTTGGGACAGCACTGCCCCTACTCCCACCTCTGACGCGTCGACCTCCACCACGAACTGACGTGAAGAATCAGGGGCTACCAGGATGGGGGCTGAAACAAAGCGGCCTTTCAGTTTAGTGAACGCAGCTTCGGCTGCGTCCGACCACCTGAACGTAGTTCTGGGGGAGGTCAAGGCAGTCAGAGGTGCGACTAGTTGGCTGAAGTTGCGAATAAAACGCCGGTAGAAGTTGGCGAACCCCAGAAACCTCTGCAGGGCCTTGCGGGAATCTGGGTTTGGCCACTCCACCACAGCCTTAATCTTCTCAGGGTCCATACGCATTCCTTCAGACGACACAATGTAACCTAAGAAAGGGACAGACTGTGCATGAAAGTCGCATTTCTCCGCCTTGACAAAAAGCCCATTCTCTAGCAACCTCTGAAGCACTCGTCGAACGTGTTGCACATGTTCCTGGAGAGAAGAGGAAAAAATCAATATGTCATCCAGGTAGACATATATGAACTGATCGATCATATCTCGCAACACGTCATTGACCAGTGCTTGGAAAACCGCTGGGGAGTTGGACAGTCCGAACGGCATGACCAAGTATTCAAAGTGCCCCCTGGGGGTGTTAAAAGCAGTTTTCCACTCATCCCCCTCCCTAATGCGAACCAAATGATAAGCGTTACGCAAGTCCAATTTTGTGAAGATGGACGCTCCCTGTAATCTCTCGAAAGCTGAAGACATCAACGGCAAAGGATAAGTATTCTTTACCGTGATGTTGTTCAGCCCCCGGTAGTCAATACAAGGTCGCAGAGAGCCGTCCTTCTTCCCCACAAAAAAGAACCCCGCCCCCGCTGGAGAAGAGGAAGGACGGATGAACTTGGTTGCTAGAGAATCAGAAATGTATTTCTCCATAGCCTCTCTCTCCGGAATAGAGAGAGCATATATCTTGCCTTTAGGCGGAGACTTACCTGGCAGTAAATCTATAGCACAGTCGTAAGGACGATGCGGAGGTAGAGAAGCAGCACGAGACTTACTGAACACTTCCTTCAGGTCCAGGTCCAGGTACTCCACGGGCACGTTAGATAGATCCCCTGCTTCCTCCTGTAACACAGACATAGGCACAGACGAACAAGCAGACACAAGACAAGACTTATGACACTCCTTGCTCCACTCCAGCACGGACTTGTGATGCCAGTCCACTCGGGGATTGTGTTGGATGAGCCAAGGGTGTCCCAGGACAACAGGTGACAGGGGTGAGTCCATGATATAAAATGAAATAGTCTCGGAATGGTTGCCAGAGGTGATGAGGGTGACGTCCTCAGTGGAGAGGGAGATGGTGGGTAATTCTTGTCCGTTGAGTGCGTGAACAGAAATCTTGTGAGTGAGTGGTTTGCAAGGAATCTGAAATCTTTGAGCGAAATTGTAGTCCATAAAATTACCTTCGGCGCCTGAGTCCAGTAGTGCGTGACAGTCGTGCTGGTGGACTGACCATCTAAGTCTTACCGGGAGAAGGGTGGAGGTAGATGTCACAGCTGATGAGGTCTTCCTGGAGGAGATCCCACCCGATAGTAGCCTCAAGTTTACTACCGGGCTGGGCCTTTTACTGGGCAGTTGTGGGCAAAATGTCCTGATCCTCCACAATAGAGACAAAGGCCCTGGGACCTCCGCCTCTCCCTCTCCTCATTGGAAAGCCGAGCTCGACCCACCTGCATGGGCTCCGGATCATAGTTGGGGCTGACCACGTCCCTGCCACTGGACCGAGGAACCTCGATGCCTACGAGGGTACGGGTGGACTGGGCTCGACGTTCGACCCTGGACAAACGAGCGTCCACCCGCAGCGCCAGGTCGATAAGTCCATTAAGGGTGGTGGGTAGGTCCAGGGCGTAGATCTCCTTCTGGACGTGATCAGCCAGCCCATGCAGGAACATGTCCCACTGCGCCTCCTCGTTCCAGCCGCACTCCGCCGCCAAGGTCCGAAACTCGATCGAAAAATCAGAAACAGATCTTCCTCCCTGTCTGAGCTCCGCCAGAGTTCGGGCTGCCTCACGTCCTGAAGCAGCCCGGTCAAACACCTTCCTCATTTCGGCGGCGAGGGTCTGGAACGAGGCGCAGCATGGGTTTTGGTTTTCCCACACCGCCGTCCCCCATAAAGCCGCTCTCCCAGTCAGCAGGGTTAGCGTGAAGGCTACTTTGGCTTGTTCTGTATTAAACGTGCGAGGTTGCAGTGTGAAGTGCATAGAACATCGGGTAATGAATGCTCTGCAATGATTGGGATCTCCTCCATAAGCCTCGGGTACAGGTAAGCGTGGTTCTGACTGGGATGGGTTGTCTGGTGGTGTAGGGGGAACGGCCGGTGTGGGCGGCGCAGTGGGAACATGCAGGTGTTGGAGCTGCCGGGTGAGCTCGGACACCTGCGTCACTAAGGCTTGCACTGCGCGACCCGTGTCGCCGATCTCTCTCTCTTGGGCGTCCATTCGCCGAATGCTGTGGTGGATAAACTCCTCCAGTGACGAGGGTGATGCGCTCGCTGCTTCCATTTGACGGTCAGATCGTTCTGTCATGTCTGCTGCAAGGAATACTGGAAGCAAAAGCGAGTTACTCTTTTATTATTGAACAAAGTCAGAATAACACGGGAACAACACAGTGCAGCCGATGGTGAGTGACGCAGGGACTAGATGATCAGGATCCGTGGTGGGGTGAGGTGAAGAGGTGAAGACAGCGAAGACTCAAACCCACACGACACGGTGACGAAGACGATGATGGTGAAGACAACGAAGAACTGGAACATCGGGCAGGACAGGATACAGGAACACCAACACCGAGGACATCAAGACAAACGATCTGACAATGATGAGGAAACAGCAGTAAGAATATATAGGGTGATGAGATTGCGTACAGCTGGTGATGAAATGATCAGCTGGAGCGGATCAGGAGTGCCAATCATTCACGCCCATACGCACGTGCAATCATACAACAAACATAAACACGAGACTAGAAGAGACCAGAAAATACATCTACCGTGACATTCAGATTTTAGTTTTTCAAAGAAAACATTTGTTTTATTTCTCATATCTTTTTAGATATCAATTTCAGAGAGGTTTAAGTAGTTGGCCAGGTCTTCTTTGATGTGGAAAGTGGGAAACCCATTAAAGAGGTTGTTCCATATTATTGAGCAAATCACAGTCCTCATGCAACATGGTGAGGAAGAAAGATCTTTCTGAAGATGAAAAGCATGAAATGGTGCAATGTTTTGCAAAAGGATGAAAACAACTAATATTTTGCGAAAACTGAATAGAAATGATCAAAGTGTCAAAAGATTTGTGAGTGATATAGAGCACAGAAGAACTCAGATAAAGGCTTATTAAGGAAAGTTTATGTCAAACAAATTAATTGTATTAAAAGGGGAGCTATAAAAAAGCCACTGATTAGCAGCAAACAGGTATTTGAAGCTGCTGGAGTCTCAAGAACCTCTACATGGTGCGTTGTCCTGCATGAAAATTGTTTTATTTCAGAAGGCGCTATCCTTCTTTTTACACCACAGCAGAAAATGGTCAGTTATGAACTCAAAAATATCTTGCATCTTGCAAGTAATTTTGAAACCCTCAGGGACCCTAAAGGGACCTTCCCAATATTCCAGCCCAAATAATCACCCGTCACCTCCTTGTTGACGTCAGTTTTGTTGGAATAGGGTGGCCATTCACCAACCATCCAGAAATCCATCCATCCTGACCATCCATTGCAGCATAGCCTTAGTCAGTAAATATAACTAATTAAAAATGAGTCTTCATGTATTTCTACACCCACTGTAAACGTTTCTCTTTGTAAGCTTTGGTTAGGGGTGGCTGAAATGCTACTGTATGTACAACTGCCAGCCTGCATAGAGAGGTTCTTGAGACTCCAGCTTCAAATACCTGTTTGCTGCTCAATACAGCAAAATGTGGCCCTTTTAATACAATTAATTTGCTTGTTTGACATGTACTTACATTTATTGTTTCAGGAAACAGTTTGCCACATGTTTGAAACAGTCCTAAATATCACATGGTCTTTTTCTTCAGCGAAGGACAACTCAGTTGTAATGGTAAGTAATTTATTATTTAGTTGACATATAATTGTAAAACCTAGCTGTAATGTAAAGTAATGATTTCAATCCTTCTTTTATTTAACAGAGACAGCACTGGGAGCTTTCAACCAAATTGTGTCTTAATGCAATCAGCACAGGAGCTCATGTACTGAAGGGAAAAGTCTACATGAATTACATGATAGATCTCAGAGTAACTAACAGCAAGTTGTACAGGAGAGCCATCAACATTTTACAGGTATCATTAATGAATTTTCTGTACTGCTCTCTTAAAGAATCTACAGTCCCTGACAAAAGTCTTGTCGCTCATCTATTTTGTAGAAACACCTGCTATTAACCTGACTTTTAATTAATCAATTGGTGTTAGAAATAGCTCATATGAAAAGCTGAAACCCTCCCAAATTATGTTTAATGCACTGAAATAAATTAGTTTCACTGAAAAAAGTTTTATCATTTAAACAAGACAGAAAGGTCAAATTTTGGAAAGACAAAAGTTTTGTCGCCTATACAGAAATTGAACAAATTTACTGCAAATACAAAAATATGTCAGCAAATTAAGTAGTGGTGCTTTGAGATCCAAATTTAATATCTTATATGACTTCCATGAGCTTGAAGGACTGCATCCATGCGGTTTGGCAAGGATTCATACAATTTATTGAAGTCATCAGGAATAGCAAAGATAGCAGTCTTGCATGCCTCCCAGAGTTCATCAATATTCTTTGGTTTCGTCTTCCATGCTTCCTCTTTCATCCTACCCCACATATGCTCAATGATATTCATGTCTGGTGACTGGGCTGGCCAATCCTGGAGCATCTTGATCATCTTCGCCTTGAGGAACTTTGATGTAGAGATGGAAGTATGCGATGGAGCACCATCCTGCTGCAGAATTTGGCCTCTTTTATGGTTGGGAATATAAGAGGTAGCTAAGATTTCTTGGTATTTTAGACTATTGATGTTGCCTTCCACCCTGCAGATCTCTCGCACACCCCCATACTGGATGTAACCCCAGACCATGATTTTTCCACCACCAAACTTCACTGTTTTCTGGGTGAATCTCGGATCCATGCGGGCTCCAGTAGGTCTCCTGCAATATTTGCGACGACTGTGGTGTAATTCAACAGAAGATTCATCTGAAAAATCCACCTTCTTCCACTTTTCCAGCGTCCATCCTTTTAGCAGGCTGTGGGCCTTGGCAAATGCCACACGGTTTTTCAATTGTCTTTTGTTTAGTGCTGGCTTCTGGGCACTGATTCGACCATGGAGGCCATTTCGAGACAGAATCCGACAAACTGTTCTGGTTGACACAGGGACTTCAGGTGACCAGGTCTCGTGGAGCTCTGCTGCAGTGGAAAATGGGCTGGCCTTTGATTTTCGAGCCAACAAACGGTCCTCTCGAGCAGTTGTCTTGCGGGGTCTGCCTGACCTGGGCTTGTCAAAAATGTCTCTAGTGTCTTCAGATGTTTTTTTTATCCTCTGTACTTGACGCTGAGACACATTGAAGGTGTCTGCCACATCAGCAGTGGATCTGGTCTTCAGCCTCTTGATAATCAAAACTTTAGTCTCAGGGTGAATCTTAGGCATGTTTGCAGAGGTCTAGCTGCAGTTGATGTGAAGGTCTAGTGTACTGGGGTTGTTTTTATACACACCTGAGACCTAATTGATCCATTATTAGTCACAGGTGAAGCTCAAATGACAAGGCGACAACACTTATGTCTTTGCAAAAATTGACTCAGTGGGCTTTACCAAGCTGTGAATATTAGAATACTTTTTGACAGTTTCGTTTTGCACTGAAACATTATTACAAAAGCTGTTGGGATTAAAATGAGCCATTTCTTGTAAAAAAATCTTGATTAGAAATATATTTCAGCGGCACTTCAGGTCAATTTGTACACAAGCGACAAGACTTTTGTCAGGGACTGTATATATTGAATGTCATGCCCTAGCAACCACAATGCAACATGCTAAAATTATTACCTGGAAAATACCTTGGTAACCACATACCAAAACCCTGACATGTTAACAAAGAGTTATGCATGGACAAAGACCAATCATATTCTTCAAATTTGTCTGGCGAATTTTAGCTTTCAATTTTGAAAAGTAATTGAGCTGGAACTGTAATATGACCCCTTTGTATGCTTTCTGCTTGGTCGTTTAATTATACACCATCACTGTCAGCGGTTCACAGGCTGCTCCAAAACCGAGTGTGAAAGTGCTCTACTGAGAGCTGTCTACAGCACAGATGATCTGACTGAAGACATGACAGCAGCAGATGTCCACACACACACAGATGCAGCTAACACACGGGAGCGAGTAAGAACTGGTTTATTTATCTCGAACATCTGTGGAGACAGACAGAAGTTTTAAAGATTAAAAAACAGTCAGGCTACATAGCCCAACACTTACTTTTAAAGGTGTTTTTTTTTACACAAACAAATAGTAGGTAACATTTTACAATAAAGTCCTATTAGTTAACATTTGTTAACGTTAAAGTCCACGTGAAACGGAAGTTGCAACCGACTTTACTTCAGTGTTGTGACGTATTTCCAAGTGAAACGGAATATTGAATAGAGGGCGGGGTTTTACTTTAGCGCACCTCCATCCCTTGCTCATAGCAGACTGACGGTTGGAGGGGAGTGGTTAAAGGGATAGTTCACCCAAAAATGAAAATTATCCCATGATTTTCTCACCCTCAAGTCATCCTAGGTGTATATGACATTCTTCTTTCAGACAAATACAATCGGTGTTATATTAAAAAATGTCCTGGTTCTTTCAAGCTTTATAATGGGCAGTGAATTACTGTTTCTGTTTTGAAGTCCATAAAAGTGCATCTATCCATCATAAAAGTGCATCTATCCATCATAAAAAATGCATCTATCCATCATAAAAGTGCTGCACACGGCTCCGGGGGGTTAATAAAGGCCTTCTGAAGCAAAGCGATGCGTTTGTGTAAGAAAAGCCATTATAAAGCTTGGAAGAGCCAGGACATTTTTTAATATAACTCTGATTGTATTCATCTTAAAGAAGAATGTCATATACTGTACACCTAGGATGACTTGAGGGTGAGTAAATCATGGGTTAATTTTCATTTTTGGGTGAACTATCCCTTTAAGGATACTCAACCCAATCTGTCAAACTGACGTCATCAGAGAAGGAAAACCATTCCAGAGCAGACGCAAATTTTGTTCACCACTAGACTAGTAATGTGTGCTGACAAAGTAAATAGGGTATTTTTTTCAGTAATTTCAGTGGCCTTGAAGAAACTGCATACAGTATACAGTAAAGGTGACTATCCAGGCAGCAAGTGTCGGCCCAGATCCGGCGCACATCCGGGCCGTGTGGAATCCATGTTTACCAGATGTGGGCCAGATCTGAGCCGACACTGTTGCTGTCTGGGTACAAACAACCAACAAGACATCAACATGGTGACATCGAGTGATTAAGGATTAAAGCCAGGTGAGTTTTTGCAACTCACCATGCAGAGTTGCAAAAAATGTGAAAAATTGTTTTCAAACCGGTTTCCCATATACTGTTGCCAGCCAAACAAATTGCCCCGCCCCAAACGTACACCACTGGTTGAGTAGAGCAGAGGTTTGATGGAACCACATTGTTTACACTTTTGCTCCGAATGGCTTAGTTGTCTTTGCATATTAAATGATAGGAGAATATAGGTTATTATAAAGTTATTATTATAAAAGCAATGTGTAATTTATAAAGGCAGATTTAACTGTTATACCTGATATGTCCTGCACTGGCAGGTGGTCCCGACTGCACTGGTGATGATCCAGAGTGGCTGCACTCATGCTGAAGCACAGCGTCATTTGGACTGTCATCCTGTGATTCGAGATGCAGTGAGCGCCTGCCTCAACTCCTCAAAAACAAGAGCACTGTGGACTGAACACACGATAAAATGATGCATAAATGTTACAATTATGTATGGTTTCATTTATACTTTGCAAATGAGCAAATTTAATAATAAATTAAAAAAATTATGATCCAGATTTTTTTCTGTGAGGTTTACCTATAAAATTGTTTACTTTATCCCGTAATTCAGTGTTTTAAGTTGCTTGGCTTTTGTGTAACTGGTAACACTTTACAATAAGGTCTCATTTGTTAACACGATTTGAATAAAGTATTAGTAAATGTTGAAATTAACATTAACAAAGATTAATAAAGGCTGTATAAGTGCAGTTCATTATTAGTTCATGCTAACTAATACTAATGTTAACTAATGAACCTTATTGTAAAGTGTTACCATGTAACTACAGAGTATCTACAACAACACCTTGTCATACAAATGAAAAGCCATGCTGCGTGCTACAGCCTTTTGTTTTTGCTTAAGTAAACCCAACTGGATGACATCAGGGAAATTCTGATCATTTTTTCACCAAATACTTCCTTGACCTAACTGTAACCAATAGGAACTTGCCTGGCTACAGTGAGTTGGTATTATAGTGAGCTAGTCATGCCATTGTACCAATCATTCTGCTCTTATGCACATGGCATGAGAAGATATGACTGGTGAACATGGGGAATTCTTCCTGTAAACGCTGCTGCCGGTGTTGCGAAACGAAGAAAGAACAGACGTCCATCAACCGTAACAAGGTCTTTAAGTCAATCCACGACTATCCCTCACGCACAATATGGGATCTAAATCTGAAGAAAGGAGATGTTCTGGAAGTGATATCAGAGACTGAGTACTGGTTGTTCGTGAGGAGACAAACAGCTAAGGGTGACGAATCTAAAGTGCAGGAACATGGATATGTGCCTAAAGACTTCGTCAAGCCGCTGGATAGCGTAGAGGCCGAGTTGTAAGTCCTTGAGTTGTTCTTTTGATAATTTTGAGCTTGTGTGAATGAATAATATAAAGAGTAATCTCATGCTTTGTGTTTTGAATCTCTGCCCTGAATGAAACTGGAATCCCATCTTTCCAGTTGCACAAGTTTTGGGGAAACAGATACAGTGCTGTTATTGCTCAGTTTATGTTTCTCTGTAGAAATGACTCATGAGAATGATCACAGAGCTGGGTTTGGAAATTATAGAACGCTAAGATATATTAGGATGAATCTCATGAAAACTGTCATCAGACAAGTATAAGAAATAATAAAATAAAGATCATGTAACATTATTCAAACACATTTCCTCCATATTTTAATTAATAATGTTGAAAAAATAAAAGTTTCCCAACCTGTTCAGACACAATTTAAAAAAATAAAAAAATCAGCATAAATATTAGAGTTTAGTATACTTAAAATGATACTTTGCAAATCAATAAATTTAATAGTAAATAAATAAATAGTTGTGGTAATGTTCAGGTTCACAGTCAGATAGGAAGGAAGGAGACGGGGTCGGCAGAACTGGGACTCGCACTTTATTAGATCAAAATCAAGAAAATAAACAAAAGTTGCGCCACGCGCGCCTTCACCGTAGACTTCAGCTACAGCAACTTTCATAGAACACTTTTCACAGAACACTCTTTCCGCTGTCTCTCCAGCTCTCAGATCATGCAGTTGAACACTCTTTCCACTGGCTTCAGCTCTCGTTCACTGGAACGCGTGCGAGTCCCAAGTCCGTCTCTCTCAAACTGCTTCCCGCTTCCAGGTGGCTTTTATCCCTCCCCACGGCAATCACTGCAAACGAGATCAGGTGTTCGTCATTTCTCACTTAACCCACTTACTTGCTGCTCGCCTCCCAGCTCTCTCTCCCGTTGCAGCGGTCGCTAAAGCCTGTTTTATGCTTCTGTGTCGAATCGACGGCATACCCCCGCAGACCCCTCTGCGTCGCCGCGAACCTCTCTCCGACCCCTACGCCGTAGCTCGAAGTCCACCTCCAAAAAATTGTAACTACGCGTCGAGGCGACGCAGACCGCAAGGGCTGTGATTGGTCAGATGCACCGCGATGCAACACAACCTGACGCAGAACCATAAAACGGCAACGACGCCGTAGGAGTGATGACGTAGCTACGCCGTGGAGTTGACGCAGAAGCATAATGAGGCCTTAAACCGTGCCCAGCTCGCCACAATAGTACATACATTTTTCTGTTTTATTTATCTATAATTGTATATGCCTATATATAAATAAAATTGCATAATGTATATCAGTATGTGAAAGAGTTTTTTTTTTTTTTTTTTAGATTCATCCATTATATTGTTTACTTTATTGTTCAGTTAATCTGTGGTAGTACAATATTGTTACACTACATTCATTGGACACAAATAAAAATGAATGTCATAAAAACTAGTATCAATTGATTTTCAGATGGTATTTTGAGAATGTTAAAATGCGTATAGAGGCCAGGAGATGTCTGCTGAGACCCCAGAATCATGAGGGTGCATTTCTCATCTGGAAGTGTTATGAGAATAACAATTACTACTTATCAGGTACATGTGATTCACACATGTCTCAAGCCTCTACTGCTTTTCATTTAACTGTATTTTTTGGACTCTAAATACATTGAAAAGAGATCAATTAAAAATGAACCAGCCTTAATCTTAACTTTCAGAGCAGCTGAATAACATTTTCTGTAATGATTTATTTTAAAGTGAGGAATGGACCTCATGTACGACATTACCGGATCAAGCAGAGGGAAAACGAAAAGCAGTTTTTCCTTGTTCATCATACAAATTTCCAGACCTTGCGTGAGCTGGTAGAGTTTTACTCTAAAAATGAAGGTGGACTCTGCACAAAGCTTCATGAACCCTGTGTGAAGGTCAGTAAAGAGTTTGAACCTACAGATTATTTAAAGCAGGGTAGCATCCTATAAATACATTTTTCAGCTCACTTCCAATCTGTTCATTACTCTTCTAGCTGGACCAGCCAGCTCCTCTTACTCTGTCATTTGACTCCAAATGGGAGGTAGAGAGAAGTTCACTAAACAGAATAAAGAAGCTCGGCAGTGGGGAGTTTGCCGATGTGTGGCAGGGGCTCTGGAACAAGACAACAGATGTGGCCATCAAAGAGTTCAAAGGTAATCAATAAATCGGTTAATTCAGTGGCTCTCAACAAATTTTACTTCAGGTCCCATATTTTACATTGGATATTGAATGGCGACCTGTTGTGTTCTCTATTGCATTGCTATAATGTTCATGTCCACTAGGTGGCACTGAGATGTGGACATATTAAACTGATGAAAGGAGAGAAGGAGAAAAGTAAAAGGAAATGCTAAGCTACTACTCGTGTCTGTCTGGTTTATATACATTCATCCTTCAATATAACAAGTGGCGACGAGGATGTTAAGATGGCCCTGCTCTCTCTACAACCCCGAGTAGCATTCCTGGAATGCCCAGGTGAACCGAAACTGTCCTTTGATGCGTGGGAGAAGTTATTTCAGAATTACCTGCTCGCGATCGGCGGAGAAGAGTTTTCTGCCGAGAGAAAGAGAGCACTGTTGATACACTGTTTAGGAACAGAAGGGCAACGAATCTACAATACATTGCCTCTTACCGCTGATACTTACGATGGATCGTTACAAGCACTGAAAGTTTTTTTCTCCTAAACTGAATGTGGTTTCAGAGAGATATCGCTTCAGACAACGCGCTCAAGCCGTGGGTGAGTCCACTGATCATTGCGTTGCAGCACTTTGTGAACTAGTGAAAACATGCGCTTTTGGTAATATTGAGCATGAAATGATCCGTGATCAGATTGTGGAAAAAACGTCCATGCCTCGAATTTGTGAAAGACTGTTACTAGAGCCAGAGTTAACCCTTGAGAAGACGATAGCTATTGCAAGACAAATTGAAGCGGCAGTAGCAGACGCCAAAGTCATAGCTGAAGGGGAATCAAAACAAGTTGCAGCGATTCAGAGGCGATTAAAACGAGGATTAAGTCGAAGGAGGATAAGCGTGTGAAGGGACAGCAGCAGTGTTACCGCTGTGGTTCTGCTAACCACCTTGCAAATGATAAGTCCTGTCCTGCTAAAGACTGCAAATGTAGAACATGTGGAAAATTCGGACATTTCTCAAAGGTGTGCAAGACAGCATCAAAGTCAGTTAATGAAGTATGTTTGCCTGAAGTGACAGTGCTGTGTGTGAATGATTGCCATACAGATGATGGAGCTCCAGTGGGTACTTTTACCATAGTTACGCCCACATCTCCTACACAGACCTTTACCATTAGGATGATGGTGGATACAGGGTCTGGTGCATCAATTCTACCACAACACATATTCAAAGAATACTTCAGCTCATGTGTTCTGACACCACCGAAAGTGCAGCTTTTGACGTATTCAAAGGAAAACATACCGGTGTGTGGTTCCCTGAGACTGAATGTGACATATCACGGAAAGACTGTTGCTGGTGAGTTTAACATTGTCAAAGCAGGAACTCCTCT
Source organism: Gila orcuttii (assembly GCA_026230005.1). Classification (NCBI taxonomy): domain Eukaryota; kingdom Metazoa; phylum Chordata; class Actinopteri; order Cypriniformes; family Leuciscidae; genus Gila; species Gila orcuttii. The sequence goes on along the minus strand of JAPDVR010000013.1, from coordinate 19,571,215 downwards.
CATTGGACGTGACTTATGTAAAGCACTGGACATTGAGATTAAGGGTGGTACCTTGATTGAACCTGCTACTCACTGTGCAATGCTTCAACCATCCAACATTTCACTTGTTTCTGCTGATAGTCCTGTTTCCATACCAGCTGTCGCTGGATTTGGATGTGCTAAAAATTTCACACACAAAGTGAAGATCCGCGCTGGAGTTAAACCTGTACAACAAAAACTCCGTCACTTAACTTTATCAGTGCGAGCAGCAGTGTCAGACGAACTCAAGATGCTGGAGGAGAATAGCATAATTGAGAAGATTGATTCATCTGAGTGGGTTTCTCCTATCGTGGTAACAAAACGAAAGAACAACACAATTCGCATGTGTGTTGATTTACGAGAACCTAACAAGGCTGTGGTACAAGACAGTCATCCTCTACCACTGATCGAAGACATACTGTCGGAATTGCATGGATCACTGATGTTCTCTTCTCTTGACCTCAAAAATGCATACCACCAAGTACAATTACACGAGGAGAGTAGAGGACTCACTGCTTTCATTACCCATGAAGGCCTATATCAGTTTTGTAGAGTACCATATGGACTGTGTTCGGCACCATCGGCTTTTCAACGAATGATGACCATTATCTTAACAGGCCTTGACGGTGTACAGTGTTACTTGGACGATGTGATTGTCCATGGTGCATCCGAAGTCATTCATAATGCGAATCTCAAAGCTGTTCTGCACAGGATTAGTGAAGCTGGGTTGAAACTGAATACAGAAAAGTGTAAGTTCAACTTGACGACACTTAGCTTTCTTGGATACAGACTCTCAGCTAATGGCCTGCACGCAGATGATACTCATGTTACTGCAATAACAAATGCACCCCCTCCTACTGATGCAGCTAAACTACGGTTGTTTCTGGGCCTTAGTGCCTGGTACAGTAAGTTCGTGCCTGCCTATGCTACTCTGGTTGACCCAATGAGAGCATTACTTCGTAAAGACTGTGAATTCCACTGGACTACTGCAGCACAAGAAAGTTTTGATCGAGTTAAACAGGCAATAGTGGATAGTCCTGCTCTTTCTTTATTCAACCCCAATCGCAGCACAATCCTCTCATGTGATGCCTCAGACTATGGTGTGGGTGCTGTGTTGACTTAGCTGGATGACACTGGAACAGAAAGAACCATTGCTTTTGCCTCACGTTCCTTGTCTGAGGCTGAACGAAAATATTCCATCGTCGAGAAGGAAGCATTGTCATGTGTCTGGGCTGCAGAGAAATGGCATACATGGCTGTGGGGAAGAAAGTTCCTACTACGCACAGACCATCAAGCTCTTACTACTCTTCTCATGTGTAAAGGGAATAGTCGAGCTGGGTTACGTATTGCTAGATGGTCTGCACGGTTAATGGAGTTTGACTACAATGTTGAATACAGGCCTGGTCCATTGAACAGTGTTGCTGATTGCTTATCAAGATTGCCGCTCACTAACAATGAACATGACTTTGCGGAAACCATTGAGTCTGTTGCTCTGATTTCATTTGCTTCCAGCACAATCACCAAGGAAGATTTCCAGTTTGCATGCGACAACTGCCCAGTGTTCTCTAAACTGTGTACATATCTACAGACACGTTGGCCAAAGAACATGAAGAATGTTGATCCGGACGTACAGGGATACTTTCCTGTCCGACATGAGCTCGCTGTCGTGGATGGATGTGTTGTCAGAGGAACATACCGTCTCTTGGTACCCGAGTCACTACAGAAGAAACTTATAGAACTGGCACATGAATCACATCAAGGCATGGTCCGTACAAAGCAAAGACTTAGGCAATTGTACTGGTGGCCAAAGATGGACAGCCAGACGGAAGCCCTGATACGAAACTGTCAGACGTGCAAACAAAACGACAAGTCTGCTGTGACTCATTTACATTTACATTACATTACATTTAGTCATTTAGCAGACGCTTTTATCCAAAGCGACTTACATCTGAGGACTAAAGCAAGCGAGTCATCGTGAAGAGGGAAGAACGACGCAAGAAGTGCTCAAAATACAAAGTTCAGGCATTGCTCAGAGTAGCAAAAGCCAGACAAGGGAAGATTTAAAAGGTTTAAAGGAGTTTATTTATTTATTTAATTTTTTTTTTTTTATGTTAAGTACTCACGGAAGAGATGAGTTTTCAGTTGTCTTTTGAATGCTGTCAGGGATTCTGCATTCCGGATGAGGGTGGGGAGATCATTCCACCAGCATGGAACCGTGAATGAGAATGTTCTGGAGAGAGATTTAGTGCCTCGCTGTGATGGCACCACGAGCCGTCGCTCCTTGGCCGATCGTAGGCTTCTGGTAGGGACATAGACTTGTAGTAGGGAGTGAAAGTAGGACGGAGCTGAGTCTGTGGTAGATCTGTAAGCAAGCGTCAAAGCTTTGAATTTGATGCCAGCAGCGAGTGGTAGCCAATGCAGGGAGGTGAACAGCGGAGTGACGTGGGCCCTCCTTTTGGGCTCGTTGAAGACAAGGCGGGCTGCAGCATTCTGGATCATTTGTAGAGGTTTAGTAACACATGACGGAAGTCCAGCCAGAAGAGCATTGCAGTAGTCAAGCCTAGAGATAACCAGGGCCTGGACGAGAAGTTGTGTTGCATGCTCAGTTAGGAAAGGCCTGATCTTCCTGATGTTATACATTGCAAACCTGCATGATCGAGCTGTCTTTGTAATGTGGTCTGTGAAGGTCAGCTGGTCATCAAATATTACTCCAAGGTTTCTGACCGACCTTGATGGGGTGATTGAGGATGACTCTAGCTGGATAGTGAAGTCGTGCTGTAGAGACGGATTGGCAGGGAGAACGAGAAGTTCAGTCTTTGCCAGGTTGAGCTGCAGGTGATGTTCCTTCATCCAAGCCGAGATGTCAGCCAGACAGTTTGAGATTTGTGCAGCTATTGTGGGATCATCTGGTTGAAATGAGAGGTGGAGCTGTGTGTCGTCAGCATAGCAATGATAAGAGAAACCATGTGCCTGTATGATGGGTCCCAATGATGTGGTGTAGATGGAGAAGAGGAGCGGTCCAAGCACTGAACCCTGGGGAACCCCTGTGTTCAGTTGATGTGCTTTGGATACCTCGCCTCTCCATGCAACCCTGAAGGACCTACCTGTGAGATAGGACTCAAACCAGTGGAGGGAAGTTCCTTTGATGCCCAGTGATGAGAGGGTGGACAGAAGGATCTGATGATTCACAGTGTCGAAGGCAGCAGAAAGATCCAGCAGAATGAGAACTGAAGATTTGGAAGCAGCTTTTGCGATCCGCAGGGCTTCTGTGACCGACAGTAGTGCAGTCTCAGTTGAATGGCCTCTCTTGAAGCCAGATTGGTTGACATCTAGCTGGTTGGTCAGAGACAGGAAAGATGACACTTGGTTGAAAGCAACTCGTTCAAGTGATTTCGTAATGAATGGTAGGAGAGAGACAGGTCTGTAATTCTCTAATAGTGATGTGTCTAATGTTGTTTTATTTAAGCAGTGGAGTTACCCGAGCCTGCTTGAATGCTGAAGGGAAAATGCCAGTGTGGAGGGATGAGTTGATGATGTGTGTGAGTGCTGGTAGAAGTGTGGGAGAGATGGCTTGTAGAAGGTGTGAGGGGATGGGATCTAGAGGGCAGGTGGTAGGATGACTGGAGAGGAGAAGTTTAGATACTTCTTCCTCGGTTAGCGGAGAGAAGGTAAACGGAAGGTTTCCGGTAGTTAGAGAGGATGGTTTGGGTTCCTGTGTGTGTGGAGTTGAGAACTGACTGCTGATAGTAGTTGTTTTGTTGGTGAAGAAGTTAGCAAAGTCATCAGCAGTTAAAGAGGAGGTGGGTGATGGTGGAGGTGGACAGAGGAGAGAGTTGAATGTCTTGAAAAGTGTTCGTGTGTTAGAGGTGCTGTTGATCTTGCTGTGGAAATATGAAGATTTTGCAGCATGAACATCAGCAGAAAAGGAAGAGAGCAGAGATTGATACATACTTAGGTCAGACGTGTCTTTTGATTTGCGCCATTTTCTCTCTATTGCCCTGAGTTTGGTCCGGTGTTCACGAAGAACCTCAGATAACCAGGGGTTAGAGGGAGTAGCGCGTGCTGGCCTGGAGGAGAGAGGGCAGATATTGTCTAAAGAAGAAGTTAAAGTGTAGCATAAAGTATCTGTTGCGGTATTCACATCTAGAGATGATAATTGTGAGGGTGAGGGAAGAGAAGATGACACAGCAGAGGAAAGATGGGAAGGAGAAAGTGAGCGCAGGTTACGTCTGAAAGTAACTGGTAGGGGGGTTGGTGGAGCATGGGTAGTGAGCTGTAGATTGAAAGTTATGAGGAAATGATCTGAAACATGGAGAGGTTTCACCAAAATGTTGTCTGGGATGCAGTTGCGTGTGTATACCAGGTCCAGTTGGTTGCCTGATTTGTGAGTACCTGTGGTGAAGAGCTGTTTGAGATCGAATGAGGCTAGAAGAGAGATGAAGTCTGTTGCATACGCCTTTTCTAGATGAATGTTGAAATCACCAAAGACTACGAGTGGGGTGCCATCCTCAGGGAAGGAGGACAGCAGCACATCCAGCTCCTCAACAAAGCTTCCCAATTGACCTGGGGGGCGATAAATAACTACAATATGGATCCTAATGAGAGTTGTAAGTGTAATTGCATGATATTCAAACGAGTTGTTATTGCATAGAGAAGAGAGAGTTGAGTATATCCAGTTGTTAGAAATGAGAAGACCAGTACCCCCACCCCTCCCAGACGGGCGAGGGGTGTGGGAGAAAGAGAAGTTGTTAGAGAGAGCAGCAGGGGTTGCTGAGTCTTCTGGACGGATCCAGGTCTCAGTCAAGCCCAATATATTAAGAGTAGAATGGGATGCAAAGGCTGGAATGAAGTCAGCTTTATTGACTGCTGACTGACAATTCCATAGACCCATAGAAAGAGAGAGAGGTGTGTGTGTGGATAAGAGAATGGGACGCAGATTAGCAGTATTGCGCTGCCTTCTGTGCTTGATGAGTGCACGTTGTCGAGAGACAACAGGAATGTATTGAAAGCACATGTTGAGAAGGGGAAATACGATAGAATTGGGAAAGAAAAATGAGAGAAGATGATACTTAAGTGCCTTGCCGGTGTCCTTGCTCGGTGGAGTCGCACAGGTAGAGTCGATGGTCTTTACCCGAGTTGGTCTTCACACGAGGAGGCTGAACGCTTCCGCTGCCGCTTACGCGACAGCGCGCACACTACAAAGATATAATGCCTACTAACGCCTGAGTGAGGACAGCTGTGTCTGACCAGCAATTAACACAGCAAACGCAAATTACCCGAATAATGGGAGAAATCGAAACTGGCTGTTGGACAGCGCTCACTTAAGTGCTATAAAATTTAAACTGCAATACTATTCAGAGCGGCTGTTATATATAAAGTGGGAACGCGTCTAATTAAAATACAAATATGTGAGAAGGCAAAGAAAGAAAATAACCAGAGAATCGAAAACAACCTTACCTTGTGCTAGATAATACTCTGAAACAACAGGAGAACTGGATATTCAGAAAAACGACTTGCGCGCTCATGATGCTCCTCTCAACCCTGTTGAATTGCCTTCTGCTGCATGGGAAAAGGTTGCTATTGACATTGTCGGACCATTCGAAACTGCACCGTTAGACTGCAGATATGCAATTACGCTTGTGGATTACTTCAGCAAATGGCCAGAAGTCGCTTTTGCGTCTAGAGTTGACACGTCTACTGTTAAACAGTTCTTGATTACTGTTTTTACTAGAGAAGGAAATCCAAAGGAGTTGGTCTCAGACAATGGGCCTCAGTTTATCTCGGCTGAGTTTTCTGAGTTTCTGAGAGAGAGAAACATACATCATTTCAGATCTGCTGTCTATTATCCACGTGCGAATGGAGAAGTCGAGAGGTTCAACAGAGTTCTGAAAGATTGCCTACAAACTGCTTCAATCCAACGAGAGCCTTGGAAGATGTTCACTCAAACATTTTTGATGGACTATCGAAGTACTCCTCATGCTACTACAGGAGTTACACCATCTGAGTTACTCCATGGTAGATGTATGAGAACCAGGTTACAAATCATGGACTTTCCGGTAAGAGAAACTGACAGAAACGCGATACGAGAACATGTGAAAATGAAAGATTCAAGATTCCGACCTGGTGATCTAGTCCGAGTTAAGAAACCTTGGATGGTAAAGAAGGGTGACCGGAAGTTCACACAACCAAAAGCTGTGGTACAGAAGAAAGGTGAAGATTCTTACCTGCTTGATGATGGCAAGGTATGGAATGCCTCACGTCTTGCTGAAATGCCGAAATCTAGCGAAAGTGTTACTCCTACTGAGGCGCAACATGGAACAACAACAAGTCCGTTGAATAGGTTTGTTAGAGTTCGACAACAACCCGTCTGGACCAAGGACTATGTTTTAGATATGTAAGGAAATGAAGAACTTGAGATAGCAGAGGTGATATTTGAATGGAAAAGACACGAAAAGTTAAAACCAGTTATTTCGTTGTTTTAAAATATTTGTTTATTCTTGATTTTGTTTATTTCTGTTGTGATATACAGCTGGATTCTTTCTAAAAAGGGGAAGATGTTGTGTTCTCTATTGCATTGCTATAATGTTCATGTCCACTAAGTGGCACTGAGATGTGGACATATTAAACTGATGAAAGGAGAGAAGGAGAAAAGTAAAAAGAAATGCTAAGCTACTACTCGCGTCTGTCTGGTTTATATACATTCATCCTTCAATATAACACGACCCAACAGTGTTAATCACACAAAAGCAAACAAAATGCACAACTTGGTTAGACATAAACATGAAATTCCATTATTTTTTTACCCTTTACATTTATCTGTAAAGGGTAAATAAATAATCTTCTTTAAGGGATAGTTCATCCAAAAATTGAAATGATGTCCTTACTTATCCTCAAGTTGTTTCAAATCTGTTTGAGTTTCTTTCTGTTGAACACAAAAGAAGATATTTCAAAGAATGTTGCTGACCAGACAGTTGATGGCACCCATTGACTTCCATAGTAAGTATACTATATGCCTAGTACTGTCATGAAACTCTATATGGCGCCGTCTGATGGGTTCTTAACGCAAGCTGATGATATTTACAGCTTCAACTACTTGCCACAAGATGATTGGTTCATGTCGCATCTGCAGCCAATGAGCTTGTTGCTCAACATTTAAGTGTCTGGTTATCATTCACGATAGCAGTTTACAGCGCACTTTCAGAGTTCGTCTAAAACCCTCCACCTTCCTCAGCTCCACCTGTAAAGATCTGCTTGGGGTAATTGATATATGCTATTTGTGCAGCAGTGTATCGGATATGTATTGGCAGTCGCAAGTTCCTGTACTTGTTCTGCAGCAACAGCAGCAATAATCTACAACAACAGCAATAATCTACAACAACAGCAATAATCTACAACAACAGCAGCCAGAACCAAATGCATTAACATACCATGCTAAAAATCTTCAGAGAGTTGTCATGATAGAACTTTTTTTTTTCAACAGAAGAAAGAAACACCTACAGGTGTGACCACCTGCCTAATATGCTGTTGGTCCAAATCAGTGCCGACCCACCATGGCATTGACTATACAAGAGCCCTGAATGTGTCCTGTAGTATCTAGCACCAAGCTGTAAACAGCAGATCCTTCAAGTTCTGTAGGTTATGAGGTGGAGCCGCCGTGGATTGAACTTGTTGGTCCAGCACATCCCACATATGCTTGATTGGATTGAGATCTGGGGAATTTTTAGACCAGGGAAACACCTTGAGTTCTTCATCATCTTCCTCAAACTATTCCTGAACAATGTGTGCAGTGTGGCAGGTGTATGATCCTGCTGAAAGAGGCCACTATTGTCATGAAGGGGTGCACCTGGTCTGCAACAATGTTTAGGTAGGTGGCACCTGTCAAAGTGAAATCCATATGAATGGCCGGACCCAGGATTTCCCAGAAGAACATTGCCCAGAGCATCACACTCCCTCCACCAGCTTGTCGTCGTCACTTCCCCAGGTAAACGGTGCACAGGTACACGGCCGTCCACATGATGTAAAAGAAAGCAGGACTCATCGGACAAGGCCACCTTCATCCACCTCACCAAGTTACAGTTCCAATGCTCGCGTACCCATTGTAGGCTCTTTCGACGGTGGACAGGGGTCATCATAGGCACTCTGTTAGGTCTGCGTCTACACAGAAGAATGTTGCACTGTTTTGTGGCATTCCTCCCGTAACCATCATTTAAATTTTGTGCGACTTGTGCCACAGTAGACATTCTGTTGGCTCGGACCGGACGGGATAGCCTTCCTTGCCCTTGTGCATCGATGAGCTCTGGGCGCCCAACACACCTATAACTGGTTTATGGTTTGTCCCTCCTTGGATAACTGGTGGTAAATTCTCACCACTGCTGACCGGGAACAACACACAAGCCTTGCTGTTTCAGAGATACTCTGACCCATTCACCTTGCAATAATAATTTGGCCCTTGTCAAAGTCGCTCAGATCTTTATTCCTGCCCAGTTTTCCTGCATCAACACATTGATTACGAGAACTGATTGTTTGCTTACCATTTACTCTACCCAGACCTTAACATGTGGCCTTGTTAGGAGATGATTAATGATATTTGCTTCATCTGTGACTGGTCATAATGTTTTGGTTCATAAATCATTTTTCTTGGTTTCTTTTATGATGTAACTTTTTGTCTATACCATTTTACTTGCAGTTGTCAATTATCCATATATCAAAACAGAGATTGACATCATGAAAGAGCTGCATCATGAGCGTTTGCTGAGGCTCTATGCTGTATGTACCACTAGTGAACCCGTCTGTTTAGTGACAGAGCTCATGAAAAATGGCTCTTTAAAGAAATTTCTCATCAGTAAGTGAACTAATATTAACTTGTATGCAGATAATAAACACCACAGATACATTTACCTTAATCTTGATCTTAATTGACACATTGCTTTTACAGAAAAAAACTATATAATTTAGATATTCACAAAAGCTTATATATTTCCCCAGGCCACAACGAGAAACAAGATCTAGAGTTTTCGCTCATGATGGATTTTGCTGTCCAGGTAACTTGATTTCTTTGAGAGTAATTGAGATTTGGGGAATTTTTAGACCAGGGCAAATATCAAATATCAAGAATCATATGACCAGTTTTTAAAATTCTGTCATTAATTACTCACCCTCATAGTTCCAAACCCATTAGTCTTTCATTGATCTTCAGAACACAAATGTAAACCTGAGAGCTTTCTGTCCCTCCATTGACAGCTACACAACTACCACTTCATTCTCGTGTTACGCAGCACGTTTGAGCTTCAGCAAGAACCAAAGAGGTTAATTCTCGTGTTACGCAGCACGTTTGAGCTTCAGCAAGAACCAATGAGGTTCATTCTCGTGTTACGCAGCATGTTTGAGCTTCAGCAAGAACCAATGAGGTTCATTCTCGTGTTACGCAGCACGTTTGAGCTTCCTTTAAAAAGGTTTGTTCTCGTGCGTCAAGAAGATTCTGTTAAACTTCTGTTTCTATCCGCTAAGCAATGCTTAAATGTAAATAAAAGCCTAAATTCAATCTGTTCATCATATAAAATGATCATGTCTCTTCAGGAAATGTGGGCTAAACTGTTCAATTCAAATGGATTCGTTTTATGATTTCCTAATGAACTTTTTGAAGCATCAAAGTTGTTGTTGTTTTAGCTGTCAATAGAGAGTACAAAACTGGCTTAGATTTCAAATAGATCTTCATTTGTGTTCTGAAGATGAACGAAAGTCAAACGGGTTTGGAACGGCATGAGGGTTAGTAATTAATGACAGAATTTTTATTTTGGGGTGAACTAACCCTTTAAAAACAATTAAGCTTAACAGGAAACTCCCACAATCTGATTTATTTAAAAGGTGGGGGAAATATAGGGCAGGATATTATCGATTAGGATTGTGAAAAGTGTCTTTTGACAAATAAGAGTGGTTGGAAAAGGGTTACATATAACCAATATTTATCAATATAATATATTTGTTTTTCTAAGTAAGCTGTTCATAGACTTGTTGCTCTGTTGGTTTAGGCGGCCCGGCCTGAGGAAAGAGGAAGCCCTCATCGTACACATGCATTAACACTTATTTTCATCTGGCACAACGAAATCAGTGCATCTTGCTTTATAAAGGCTGATTTAAACATAGCAAGAGAAAACAGCAGCACAAAGACTATCAGCCTAGTCTCTTTTTTCATCAGGGATTTTTTTTAGTTGATGCTAAACCAAGACCATGCCTACATTATGTCTTGAACACTAGGGAGGAATTCGAGAGCTTCTCAAGCAAGACAAAATGTTGGGCGGGACTTGAATTTGATTTGATGGTTGTGGTTTGCTATTGGTGGATCTCATGTGAGTGACAGGTTGTCCCGCCCTCAGGCCAGTAAACACTCATTAGAGAAGAGAAGTCGCTGCAAATTATTTTAATTAAAGATTATGAGGGCATAAATACTGCAATACTCTTCATATTTTTGACATTGACAAGTATAAGAAAGTTGGGGAAACAGTTTAGCCATATCTAATTATTGGGGCGGACTTTCCCCTCATTTTCTATAGTGATTAAGGCCCTGTGTTAAACTAAGTCTTTATTTTGCTGAATCTCTCAGATTACAGAAGGAATGGCTTACATTGAGAACAAAATAGTTCACAGGGATCTGAGAGCTGAGAACATTCTGCTTACCGACATGCAATGCTGCAAAATTGCTGATTTTGGACTCGCACAAATTAATCTGCCAGGAAACAGGGTTTCATCAGGTGAGATATTTGATACGTACGTTCATGCAAACAAATGATAAGACAAACAAAAACTACAACAGTTCTTTCTCATGTACCTACAGATGTTAGGGTCCCTGTGAAATGGATGGCCCCTGAGATTTTCAATAACCAGGAGTACACAAGCAAAAGTGACGTCTGGTCTTTCGGCATCCTTTTAACTGAAATTGTCACGTATGGAGATGACCCGTACCCTGGTAAACATGCTTAATACATAAATATTAAAGTAAAAAAACACTAAACATAATACATACATGTTCTAAAAATGCTTTGCTCCCATTAGGTTATGAAAACATTATTTCGGTTTAAAACGTTCTGTGAACACTAAAGAAAACTTTAAGGCAACGTTCCATTTTATCATTTTAGCAAACGTGGGAACGTGGGAACGTAACTTTTGAATGTTCTCTGAAGGTTCTTAAACTAGTAATAACATGCAACTAAAACGGTTCAGAAAAAAATTCCATTAGTGATGTATAAATAACATTTTTGTGCTAATGTTCTGCAAATGGTATTAAAAACCAAGAATATTCTATTAGGCCTAATGTTACTGACCAAATGTTTGTTCATAACTTTGAGAGAACCTTGCCAGAACGTTAGCCAAAGTTCCGAGAACTTTCCCCTTTTGATGGGATTGCATCTCAACTAACTCTGGTATATTTCTTCCTTCTACAATCTCAGGTCAAGACAAAATGACATGTGTTCGAGCCATTCAGAGAGGAGAGCGTATGCAGCGACCGCCTGACTGCCCCAAAGCTCTCTACGACATTATGCTGCTGTGCTGGAGGCCAAACCCTGAAGAGAGGCCAACATTTACTGAGCTACAGGAGAAGCTGATGGCTCTCATACATGAGCCTGTTACTGAACTGGAGTAGACTTTGTAGATATGAGAGAGTTGAGAATCTTTTGAGCATGTAGCTTATACAGTATGTAACCAACACGAGGTAATCGCACAATTGTTTTTACTGAAATGCATTATAAAGCATTACATATGTATATATATATATCATTTGAGTATTATATATATAAAAAAGCACAATTGTTTTTGCATTGTGACACTATTTTCATGAAAATTAAGAATATTTAAGTCACAAATGTTTGTGTGTAATACAATGTTCTTAACTGTCATGAAAATAGTTCTACCAGAAAGACTCGGGAGAGTAAATACTGTAACAGTAAATACGTTTATTGATAGCCCAGCAAGCAATAAAGTTCTTTGGCGTAGGCCCCGTCCATAGCTCGCAATCCGAGGGTCCGGACTCTGCATTTCCTGCCTGAAGACGAAGGCAGGGGCGCAGCCGACCCCCTGGGAGGTATAGGAAGGGACCATCCTTGTGGTGGGGAGGATGGAGGGGAAGGAACCATCTTGGAGGTGGTGGGGAGGATGGAGGTAAATGAAAGCATCAGCATCTGCGAACTCAAACATGTGTAAGTACCTGTCTTTTATACCGCAAGTATTAGACACGATTGGATAGATGAGAAGGTAATAAGTGACGTAGCAATTGAGTCTTCCTGGCAGAACTTAACGCTAAAGTTTCTATTCTCACAATGCAAAAACAATATTACCGTACTTAATTTTGGGGGTGATGTGACATCTTGACAGGTTTTAATGAGATTCATCCATACACTATATCAAGACTGTTACCTAAATCTCTCATGCACATTATTAATGACTATTATTGCTAATTAGTATTACTAAAGGTGATTATGAAGTTTCTTAGTTTTAATATTCCATTGCTGACTGACATTTTTTGACCGATGTTGCTGAACTAAATAATGGCTGTTCTGATGAAATGGCATGTCAACTTCAACATTTGGTGACAGCAGAGCCTTTGCAATTGAATGTTCGATTTTTAAACTTTTATGTTGACTCCGTAAACTATTGTTGGAGCATCTTCTGTGACCTGATAAAGAACATTTGAATGTAATAATGTGAATATTTAAAATGCCTGAGCTGTTGCTATTACTGTAAATGCACTTTTTTAAAGGCAGGTTTCCTTCTTCCTTCTGGGACCATTTCAAATGACGTTTACATTACTAAAATGTTTTAAATAATGCTTTAATGTTGTAAATGCTCTAAATACTTCGTTGACTGATTCCTAATCAAGAATTCCACACTGTGACTATTATAGAAGCTTTACAGTACTATGTATATGTATAGCCTACACTATTTTCTTTATGTTCAGCATATTATAATGATTTCTGAAGGATAATTTGACACTGAAGAGTAATTATGATGAAAATTCAGCTTTGCATGACAGGAAAAATTACATTTTAAAAAATAGTAAAATAGAAAACATTTATTTCAAATCTGAGAGCTTTCTGTCCCTCTGTCGACAGATATGCAACCACCACTTTCAAGCCCCAGAAAGATAGTAAAGACATCATAAAATCAATGTGGCTCCAGTGGTTTAACCTCGATTTTATGAAGCAATGTGAGTGTTTGCTAAAAAAAAAAAAACCCCACATATATATATTTTTTTATCAATCTCCAACAGGCATGTGTCACGTTTTCTATGTGTTTAGTTATGTTCTGTGATCTTGTTTCCCCCTGTCTTCGTGATTTTGGTTTAGTCCTGTTAGTTTTTCCTGCTCCTCGTTTGTGTTCAGTTTCTTCACCTGTGTTCAGTTAATTATCCCATTAGTCCCAGTTCTTTTAAGCCTTGTGTTTTCCCTCAGTGTTTGTTGGTCGTCGTCCTTGTATGGTTGTTTTCACTGAAGTCCTGGAGTTTTGTTCTTTTGTTCCTGTGTGTTCCAGAAAGTTAAATTTGTAAATAAATCAACTATACTGCTATTCCTGTGCCCTCGTCTTCAGCTACCTGCAACAACCTGACAGCATGGTGCTTTTGTGAAGGTTTTTTTTTTTCTTTTTCTCAAAGCAAAAAAATCGAGGTTAAACCACTGGAGTCACATGGATTACTTTTATGATGTCTTTAGTAGTACCTTTCTGGGGCTTGAAAGTGGTGGTTACATAGCTGTCAACAGAGACAGAAAGCTCTCAGATTTCATTGGAAAGATCTTCATTTGTGTTCCAAAGATGAATGAATGTCTTACGGGTTTAAAATGACATGAAGTTGAGTAATTAATGACAGAATTTAAATTCTGGGTTTTTGGGTGAACTAACCCTTTAATGTTTTACTGTATTTTGATCAAATAAATTCAGCTTTAGTAATCAGTACTTTTTCAAAAACATCTTAATTTTTCCAAACTGACACTTAATGTTAATGTTTCCAACACAAGTGGGCGTTACATTGGAAATTAATTGGTTATTAAACACATAGGCCATGTGAGATTAAAGGTTTCCTGTAAATTTGCTGTAAAGTGCAGGCCAGTGTGACAGCCTATGAACACTGCTGAATTATAGCCTATATTTACACGCTATTGACTAATAGCTAGATTAATGACTGATGCAAGTCAACCTCAATCCACTCGCCCAGCTAAAGATACTCCCAATGCAATGAGATTAGAATGACGCAAGAACTATTCAAGCTGCTGGACTCAAACTCAGCAGCAAGTATTTGTATGTGTACCCACTGATGAGGAAGCACGTTTGACAATGAAGAACATCATCATAATAATAAAATAAAAAATAATTAAAAAACATGTTATAGTGGTGCTTACCTGTGAAAAACTTGCATGTTAATTGTCTACAAGGTAAAAATCATTAAGTATGTTTTGTGGAATTAATTGTGTTTGGAGCACAAACAGGTAGGATAGATTATGCCTGAAACAATGTACACAAGTACATGTAGATACAAAAACTTTTAGCTACACAAATCTGAACAAATTTGCCACCACACTTTCAGTTAAAAAAACTGCCAGAGGAACAATAAAGAGAATCGATACTCGGTTACTAACGTAACCTCGGTTCTCTCTAGAGAGGGAACGAGTATTGCGTAAGTTTAGCTTACGCTACGGGAAAGATTCATCTTCTCGAGATACTGAAGCCAAAAAATTATCCTTAAATTTTGTATACCTTGTATAATGAGGTTTTGTATACCTTGTGTAATGAGCACAAATCTGATTCTTCCAACGCGGGGCTATGAGGAGCACCGAGTGGCGCGTTTCCCTGATTCTCTTGATCACCTGTGGTAACAGAGAGACCGGAGGGAAAGCATATAGCGGGAGGCTGGGCCAAACCTCGTCCTTCGAGAAGAACATTGGGCATTGAGCGTTGTCTTTTGACGCAAATAGGTCGACTTCCGCTCTGCCGAATAGGCGCCACAGTTTCTGGACCGTTTGGGGGTGCAAGGACCATTCCCCTGGGGGGACATTGTCTCTGGACAGTCTGTCTGGGCCGTCGTTCAGATGGCCAGGCACATGCGCCGCCCTCAGCGAGCGCAGGTGTATCTGAGACCAAATAAGGAGGCGTTCCGTCAGATTGCAGAGATTTCTGGATCTGACACCGCCCTGACGGTTTATATAGGAAACCACAGATGTGTTGTCCGAACGGACAAGAACATGCTGGCCCTGTATGAACGGGAGGAAGCACTGCAGTGCGTTCTCGACCGCCATCATTTCCAGACAGTTTATGTGAAACTCCTTCTCCCGGTCTGACCACTGGCCAAAGGCCGGTCTGCCCTCGAACAGCGCTCCCCAACCTGAGTTGGACGCGTCTGTTGAGATGACTTTCCGGTGAGAGACGGTTCCCATCGTTACTCCCTGTGGAACCAGCTGGCCGCTAACCA
The DNA here is from genome assembly GCA_026230005.1 of Gila orcuttii. Classification (NCBI taxonomy): domain Eukaryota; kingdom Metazoa; phylum Chordata; class Actinopteri; order Cypriniformes; family Leuciscidae; genus Gila; species Gila orcuttii. Next base: position 19,555,746 of record JAPDVR010000013.1, on the reverse strand, counting down.
GGGCTGCAGAGCTGCTATGCAGGCCTGAGTCACTCTGATTTTCCGACCGTCAGACACCCAGGCTTGTCACGCGAGCATTCAGCCAGCGTTGGAGCGGGCGCATGCGCAGTAGGCCCAGCTGGAGCACCGCTGCAGCTGATGCCATGCAGCCCAACATCCTCTGAAAATTTTTCAGAGGGAGGAAGCTGCCCTTCTGGAAAAAAGCGGCCAGGTGGCGAACACGGCGCGCGCGCTGTGTCGACAAACGAGCCGTCATGGTTACCGAGTCCAGTTCTATTCCTAAAAAGGAAATTGACTGGCTGTGCAGTAATGAGCTCTTGGTCCAGTTGACCGTGAGACCCAAGCTTTCCAGATGACTGAGAAGCACTGTTCTGTGAGATAGAAGCTCTGTCTCTGACTGTGCCAACATCAGCCAATCGTCCAGATAGTTCATTATACGCAGCCCCTGACTTCTCAGGGGGGCGAGTGCCGCGTCCATGCACTTTGTAAATGTATGGGGTGCCAGGGACAGGCCGAACGGCAGGACGGTGTATTGATATACCTGACCGTCAAAGGCGAATCTCAAAAAATTGCCTGTGACGGGGTACTATCTGAATCTGAAAATATGCATCCTTCAGATCTAGAGAGATAGACCAGTCCCTCGGGCGAACGTGCACGAGGATTTTTCTGGTCGTAAGCATTTTGAACGGTCTTTTCGCAAGCACTTTGTTCAAATGTCTCAGATCTAGGATGGGTCTGAAGGCTCCGTCCTTCTTGCACGAGAAAATAACGGCTGTAAAAGCCTGACTCGCTTAGAGAAGGCGGTACCCTTTCTATAGCCCCTTTGCACAGCAGCTTTGCTATTTCTGCGTGAAGTAGGTGTACTACTTCCGCATTCACTATTGTCGCGGTCCGGGCTCGAAAGCGCGGGGGACGGCGAATGAATTGTAGTGTATAGCCCTGCTTTATTGTAATCAATACCCATTCTGAAATCCCTGGGATGTTCTCCCACGCGGCTATGTGAGCCGCTAGAGGGCGAATGGCCTCCGGGTTCAGACCGCCATTTGCTGGCTTGTGAAACTGAACCGGAGCCGAGAGCACGGCGCGCGCGCTCTCGGTTCTGGGCAATGGCGGCTCGCTGTCAGCCGAAACCGGCTGATTTATGTGAGATGTCCCGATCATAGGGGATGGGGAACAAACTTTTACCACATTTTGACGCGCAAGCAGCGCTCTGGGTGAAAGAGCTCTCTGTAAGCGTGAGCGCGTGGACGCGGGCACGAGACTTACAACTGTATGTAACGCCCCGGTCATAATAGACGGGGAGCGTTTTATTAACGCTCTGCGTTTTGTGATAACGCTTAAGCGCGCGGCCGGGGCCCGGGGAAAGGTTTGTGTTAGTAAGCGTGAGCGCTCTCTGGCGGGCACGAGACTTACGTTTATAACCTGTTTGTTTGACCGTGTAACAGAGCGGGCAGATAGTGGGCACAGACTTGTGGACACATTTCTTACATGCAACACTCGAGCGGCTTTTCTGCGCTTTATGAGAGTGTGCTCTATGAGTGACACAGAATTTTGAGTGCTTATGTGTAGGGGTGAGCACTAGGGCGTGGGCACTTTCACTACACTTAAAACATTAACGGCATGAGCCGGACCAGACATTACACTCTTTTTGAGATTTCTCTGGGTCGCCGTGAAAACGGCGTTTGTGTGCAGGCGAGAGGGTGAATAAACCGGCTCTTTGGCTGCTAAATGAACCGCTGCAGTAGTCTGTTTGAAGGGGACTGACAGGGAAATGAATTTTGACGGCGGTCCGGCCGCAGCGGGACACGCGCGTCTTTTCTCTCTTACTGTTAGGAGGGCTTCGCGTGCTCAGATTTCAGCGTGATTCTCTGCCGAGGCCCTCTGGGAGGCGGCGGTCTGTGACGGCTGTCTGAGCGCGATCTAGGGCGGCCGCCCTGACGTCGCTGCGAAGGCTGTTTGAAACTGACCCGGAGCCGAAAACGCGGCGCGCGCACTCTCGGTTCTGGGCAATGGCTGCTCGCTGAAAACCGAAAACCGGCTGATTTATGCGAGATGTCCCAATCATAAGGGATGGGGAACATTCTTTTTTCACTTTTTTGACACGCGAGCAGCGCTCCGGGCGAAAAAAACTTCTTGTAAGCGTGAGCGCGTGCGCGGGCACTAGACTTACAAGTGTATTTGACGTCCCGATCATAATGGATGGGGAGCGTTTTATTAATGCCCTTCGTTTTGTGATAACACTTAAACGCGCGGGCGGAGCCCGGGGGGAGGTTTGTGTTAGCAAGCGTGAACACACTCTGGTGGGCACGAGACTTACATACATAACCTGCTTCTTGATCGTGTAACAGAGCGGGCAGATAGTGGGCACAGACCTGTGGACACATTTCTCACATTCAACACTCGAGCGGCTTTTCTGCGCTTTATGAGAGTGTGCTCTGTGAGATTCGGAGTGCTTATGTGTAGGGGTGAACACTGGGGGCGTGGGCACTTCACTACACTTACAACACCGACGGCATGAGCCGGACCAGACATTATACTCTTTTTGAGATTTTTCTGGGTCGCTGTGAAGACGGCGTTTGTGTGCAGGCGAGAGGGTAAACAAACCGGCTCGTTGGCTGCTAATTGAACCACTGCAGTAGCCTGTTTGAAGGGGACTGACAGAGAATAAACTTTGACGGCGGTCCGGCCTTAGCGGGAAGCGCGCGTATTTTCGGAGGCGATGTGTCTATTAGTAAGCGTGAGCGCTCGTAAGCGGGCACGTAACTTACATTCTTAACCTCATATGCGGGGTAGCTCTCTTGTGACGTAAAGAGAGCTAGCCGCGTGCTCGTTGGTCGAGCAGAACTGGAACAGTGTTTGTACGAGGGCGCGCGCACGAGTAGTGGGCACGGGACCTACATTAACACAGATGATGCCCGTCCGGGTCATGCAGAGAGCTCCAGAGGGCTCTGCATGACACGGGGACACGAGGGCGGGGTAGCTCTCTTATAACGTAAAGAGAGCTAGCCGCGTGCTAGTACGTGTCCCTCGGCCTCATCCTCAGATGTGACGGCAGTGAGGCTCGTGAGCGGAAGCTGCGCGTCGGTGAGGAGGGGCGGGGGGGTTGAAGGCTTCGAGTCGAGCCCGCAGGGTCGACAGCGGAAGCGCTTTACAGAGCTCGCAGCCCCCGGAAGCGAGGGCGAGCTCTGCGTGTTCCAGGGCCAGGCAGAGAGCGCAGAACAGGTGGCGGTCTCCGGCGCTGAGCGGGGCTCTACACGAGCCGCAGGAAGTGCGAGGCATCTTGAAAAAGATGCTCGCTGCTCTTTTAGAAAATAATCTAAATAGCAAGGCAAAAAGGATACGTCGCCGGATAGCGTAGCTCGCACGGATGGCTGAAGGTGGCGAAGACGGCCGGCTTCCTCAGCGCTGTCCTAAGCTGGCTGTTCGCTGTTCGACGGCGGCGGTGGCTTCTCTCAGATCCAGCCATGCGAAGAGCTCGCTGAAGAGACAAAAATCAGGGAAGCAGCCTACAGCCCATTCCTTTATAGGCTAAAGCCACGCCCATTCTGGCGGGCTGTGACGCTATGCAAGCGCGGGCGCCCTTCATTGGGCGTGATGTCACGCCCGGCTCACTGGTAGGCTGCAGCAGTTGCCCGCAGGGCAGCCAATGAGCACGCAAGATAGCCTGCTCTAGGTCTGTTAGCTGCTGCACTGCGTTGACAAGGTATACAAAAATTAAGGATAAGTTTTTGGCTTCAGTATCTCGAGAAGATGAATCTTTTCCGTAGCGTAAGCTAAACTTACGCAATACGAGAGAACCTCTCGTAAGAGAACTTGCAGAGCAAGTCAGTAAAAACTTAGTTTAATTGTTGACATGTTTATAGCAAGATACCTGAAGTTGGCAGTTTAATGACGTTTGGTGACATTGAAAGGTTTGTCACACAATTGTCCAAGCATTCTGCATTTACACTATGAGCATCTTTCTGGCCGTATGGATGGGAGTTTAGAATAAACCCCTAACCCTACACATGTGCACCAATAACATTATACTGCTGTTTAGTTTACTGTTGACATTGGCCTGTTATGAAAACAACAAATGACATTCTCAGAATTGAGCATTTATTAAATGATACAATACAATAGCAACATACAACAAACCTTGGTCAAGGATGCTTTAAGTACCACATCTGTCAAGATGTTTTACGATGTAAAAGCAGCATTAAGCACCACTTAGCAGCATAAGAAAATCTTTTCACTTCATGAATAAATAAATAATTTCAAAATAGTCATGGTTTCTGCTAAACTGAACGTCTCTCATACTAATTTGGGTAATAGCCCATTCTTACATCTGCAATTATATATTTTGAAATATAAAAGTGCTCCATTTAGCATAAGGAATAAATGTAATGCAATGCTCACACTGGTTGAGGTTTGGTTGGACAATGCATGTAAATAATAATACTTTTAACATTCAGCACCCTGAGAATTTAAAATTTGTCAGTATAATGTTCTGTGACGGTAAGACTCTGTTTATAAAGTATTTCACTGCCTGTGTATATGATTCCATAGGTTAAATAGAAGACAATAAAATACATTGACTACATGGAAATATACAGTATTGTACAATAAATAGAATTGATATCTCTTTAAAGTTTCTCTTTAGCTGTTTAGATGTTTAGAAGACAGATTAATCATCTTAAATGTTAAAGTCCCATCAAAAGGAACATTAGCAATCAAAAATAAAGTGCTTTATTTGAGGGTTTATCAAATGAAATATTAAAATTCTTCATTGTTCACCATAACATCATTGTCAATCCTTCGTATTCTTTTGTTTATTGGCCCTGTTGCTTATTTTAGGAGACACTTGCCATTCGGTTAAGCCATTGCACGTGTCCTTTAGGTTTCCTGGTCCATGTGGCTCTTTGTATGGTGGTTGTTTAGTAATCACAACCATGTTGTCTCCTTGACTTTCAACACTCTCCATGAAACTCTGAAGATCTTTCAGTTTAGCTTGCGCTCTCTGATTTGTGCAGTTCTCCACGGATCCTGGTTGAGATTCCATGGACGTTCTTGTTACCTGTTTTGCTAGTGTGCTCTCAAAGATAACAGCAACAGTTTCATCAGATTGATCATCATTTTTAAACTCTTCCTCAACAGAGCTACATTTGTCCATTTCATTGTCTGTGTCTCCTTCGACCTCAACCTTGATCTTTACCTTTGGCACATTGGCTTTTTCCTCAGGCTGGTCCTCGTCCTGTCCTGTGTTTGATGTCCTATCTTCCTCGGCATCATCCTTTGCAGATCCATCTTGGCTTCCATCAGCATTCTTCTCACTGGCAGACTCTTCATTTGGTGTCTCATCTGACTTTTCACCTTCAGTAGTTTCAGGAGTATTATCTTTATTTGATTCACTACCATCTTCTGCAGACTTATCTTCTGTACTCTCTTCTCCAGTCTCAGTTTCTGCTCCGTTGTCACCCGATTCGGTTTCCTCACAAGTTTCTGTCATCTCATTCTCTATTTCCACCTCCGCATCCATATCACTGTTTTCTGAATTTTTTGCATCTCCTTTAAGACTGTTTTTCTCCTCTCCATCCTCTTCTGTATCTCCTTTTTCAGTCTCTTCCTCAACAAACTCTACTTCTTCTTTCCCCTCAGTGTCACCATTTACCACTTCTTTCGCATGCTCACCTTCTTTCTCCTCCTCATCTTCACCACCTTCCACATCACCAGACTCTATTTTGTCATTTGTTTCCTCTTCAATTTGATCTCTTTTCTCAGAGTCTAAAGATACATATTTTATGTTGTTTGTGTTTTCACCATCTACTGCATTGAGACCACCATCTGGCTCTTCTTGATCTGTCGTCTCAACATCATGGCCTCTGGTATCATCATTCGTATCATCTACCTCTTCATGAACCACTTCTAAGTTGTTTTCTCCAGTCAAGTTGGTTGTGCGTTGTTCTTCCAGCTTCAATTCTAAAGGTTTGGCTGGATCCTTTTTCATTTGTAAAATTTTCCGGAGATCAAAATCCATAATAACTGGAGCCAAACTCAAAGCCTGAGCTTGCTGGACTGCCCTTGACACCATTTTCTTTTTCATGCATGCATCGCATGGGCAGTATTCATCGTCACTGCGTTGATCACTGTATTCAGTACCAGATGCAGTGCAATTTTCCTCACTCCTTGACATGGTGATGGACTTATTGCGCATGACCCGAAGACGGTTGCGCCGCTGCTCAGTCTGGACCGTAGACTCTCTCGATAGAGTATTTCCCGGAGGTCTCGGACCCCTACCCGTCCGACTTTGGATTTTTTGCAATTCTCTGTGAATACTCGATTGAATCCGCTTGTGTACTTCCTCTTTCAGTTCGCTGATCATTGTATTGAGCATCTCGTTGTCATCCAAATCCCACCTCACTTTGAACTCTGCCATGGCATCTGCATAATGTAACATGAACTGCTTTTCTAGCTTTTTTAATAAGTTCAGTACCCAAACAGGATCTGGGTCCTGTGAAACTCTTTTAATAAGTGGAGCTCTCTGAACAGACGGTGGAGTTCCTGAGCTTGTATTTTCTTGAGATTTCATTGTGTTACTCTCATTCCCAGAGCTTGTTTGAGGTGTTTGATCTGATTCTTTCGTATTATCACTGCTTTCAGCATCTTCTTCGTGTAATATGCCATTTTTTTTATCATCATCCAGTTGTGTATTTACTGGACTCCCCTGTACTCGCGCTGCAATGTCTGGAGTTACTGGATCTGAGAGAACTTTGGATGGATCTAAACATTCACATGCAGGAGCTGTAGACTTTTCCTCATTTTCTTTTTCATCTTTATTTTCTACTGATGCCTGTTGTTCGGCAATTGGTGGTATTGTGGTCTCTATTTTTCCTACTACGCCATTCATGCTACCTTTAACAGAGCCGGTGGAGCCGCTGCTAACATCAACCCCAGATGAAGACCGTGGGTTAAATTCATCCTCAGTGAAGTGATGTTCCTTTGTGTTTTTCTGTTCATCCTCAGAGGGCTTTTGGAGCCAGAGCGACTGTAGGATCATCATGATTTCATTATATTTACGTTGCTTTTCGTTTTTAGAGTCTGAGTCAATCAATCGTAAATTTGCAAGGCAGTCCAACAGCCCTTGAGCAGACTGGCTTAATTTTCTGCCATAAACAGGGGAGACTTCAGGTAAACTACTGGATCTGTCTAGTTTTGGACCCAGTAAAACCTTCATGACCTGAACCGAAGAATGACACTGCTTTTGTAAACTATCTTGTTTGTTTAATGCTTCAGGGTTGGGATACATTTCATGAGTTTCCAATTGTGCTTTTTCACCGCAACTGTCGTTGGTCTCCTGCTGAATATAATTCTCACCTGCTTGATCCTCCTGAGGTTCCTCAACCTCAATTATGCTTTCTGGTGCATATTCTTTTCCCCTTTGAGAAGTGTCCTCATCACCTTGAGTCAGGTTCATATATTCAGTGAGTTCGACATCCATTTCATAAACATGGCCTTCAATGGGAATCTTCCTAAGCCAGTCATTCACAACTTCTGTAGGGGAAGCGTTCGGTAAGAATGACGGCATCAGTTCCTTGTTGTTGCACTCCAATGAGATGCTGACTTCCTCGTGCTTGCTCCTGCTGCTTTTTTGGCTTTTATTTTCTACCTTGTCAACATTTTTGCTGGAGGCAACTGACTTTGATCCTCTACTCACTGGTCTTGCATTACCAATAATATCTCTCAACAAATCTGCTGCTGAAAGTGCCTGAGATAGAACACTGTTGCTTGAGGAATCAGGATGCTTGACTGATGTTTTTTTTTTGTTTGACATGTCCTGTGTTAGACAATTTTGGGAAATATCAGACATTATTGCTGAATTTGGCCTGGATGTATCATTTTTCACAGATCTTCTGTCTGATGAGGAGAATTTAAGAGACTTTACCATGCCCCTATCATTATCGCAGTTATACTTTATATTCAGTCCATTTATTTCCAAACATTGGGAAGAACATTTAGATCTTTTATCATTCTCTCTAGTACTTTGGACATTTTTGGACTTCATCGAATGTTCAGAGGCTTTTGAAGAATGTAAACAGTCACTTGCTGGTGTAGCTTTTCCAGATGCTGTTTCACTTTGGTTATGTTTTGAGGATGTTTTAGTCATTTCTGCATGGTTGGTGTTGTTGAGACCTTCACAATCTCTTTCTTTCATAACTGTATTTTTAGCTCTTCCCTGTGAAACTCTGGAAGGTGTCTTACTTTGTAAAGATGACAGTGACAAAGTGGAGGGCACTCTGATGTTGTTTTCATTTAACTGGCTTCCAGACTTGCTTTTCTTCAGTTCTGCTGACATAATACTTTCAGCTGAGGCAGGCGAGAGGGCTTGAACAGGAGTCTTGTAGTTCATGTGATGGGACTTTTTGGGTCTATCTGAAATTGCAGAATTCACAGACACTTCAGTATTTGGCCTTTCCTCAGCATCCACTCCATTTACATTCTCTATCTTATGTCCACCGTCCTCTGTGGTGGCTGACATGCCACTGATTGATCGTTCATCAAAGTCATCACCCTTGTGCACTTCTCCTAGTCCGATAGAAACAGACGCTGTTGATGTTGGGCTTAGAGGCTCATCAAACTGGTTGCCTGAAGACTTAATGTTATTGATAAGAGATTTAGCTGACAGTTTTGATTTTCCTGACAAGCTCTCTTCAGATTCATCTTTGGCATCCTCTTTTTGCTCCTCAGGATTTTTCTCTCTCAAATGACCACTTGAGGAGCTGTGACAATTACATTTACTGGATCTTTGGGATTGCGAGGATACATTAGAGCTTACTGACATCCCACTTGTTGCTCGGCTATTAGTTTTAATTTTAGTGTCATGGTTTGATCTAGGAGATGGAGACCTCTTTGTCCTAGGCAATGGAGTGGTCACAGTTAAGGCATTTTGTGTCATGCTTTTGCCATTATCCACTTCATGGAAGGCAGGGCTCTTTGCACCAGATTTGACGGATCTTTCAGAGCAGGCATTAGACTTTTCTGAGGTCTGAGACATTGTGCTGGAAGCTCTCTTTGACTCACCGTTTGGAGCTGCACATTCATCAGGTGTTACATAATTTGGTACTGGGGTAACTGTGTTTTCTGAAAAGTTGTGATTTGATTTGCAGGACCTACAAGACATTGCACTGTTAACTCTTTCCGTAGATTTAGACTCTGTGTGTGAATGCTTTGAGGATGCATTTGACTTTACAGAAGTTTTTGAGCATTTGGACAGTGAACTGCATAGTCTTTCCTCTGTGGTTACTTCAGTTTCCGGCTCACACTGAACATCAAAACTGATGGACTTCGGAGTGTCTTTGTCTTGTATATCGCAACCAGATTTGACAGACCTAGTTGTTTGCTCTGATGTATGTGATGGATGTTCAGAAGATCGGTCTGATTTGTTAGACCTGGCACTAGTTGATCTCACTTCTTGAAGAAACTCTGAGTCTTGTTCATAATGATTATCTGACGTAGTATGATTTTGAGTAGCAGCACTTTCTGATTTATCACCCTGAGAATTAAGTAACTTTGATGGCACTTCCTCGAAATCATTTGGACTACAAGATCTAGGCGTTTTAACTTTCTCTGAATGTGCAGATTTTGATTTGTGGGATGTTTTCGATGCAGCTGATAAATTTGAATGGGCAGATATTGGACTGACAGCTCTTTCTTGGCTTTTTTCTCCAGCTTCATCGGTTTCTGTCTGGACCAAGGCTGGTGTGGGCTGTCTCTCTGAAATAATAAAGTCTGACCTGGCTGACATTGTGGATTTCCCACCAGAACACATTTCATGAGCAGAGCGGTTGGACCTTTTGGAGGTTTTTGAAGTAGAAGAGGCATTTGAATTTTTAGACCGTGCAGACTCAGAGCGTTCCCGTGTTGTTTCCCATTCCAATGTATTATTAACAGGTTCACAGTTTTCATAAGCATTTGAAATGGATGCAGCAGATTTGTTTGACTTAGACGATATGGAATCAGCTTTCTCTGGTTCACTCCCCTCTGGATTGTCAGTCAATATTTTATTCACACCACAGCATGAACATACAGCTGACTTGCCAGATCTTCTTGACACACCTGACGTGTCACTCAAAGATCTGTTTTCAGCGTCACTATCACATACCTCCAGAGCACCTGATGCATTGGATTCAGGGTTGTTTGTTTTGTCTCTAGATTTACAAGATGCTTGGCTAGGTCTAGAATTTGTACTACAAGCCCTCCCCTCAGGCCTGTGCTGCCAAGCAGATGAAACTGAACTTGGTGTTATGGCTCCACAGTGACTTGGATGGGATCTGGAGGAGACTTTTGAAACTGGAGATGTTGTACTCATCCCGTCTTGCTCTACTGGTGCTGCAAAAGTGGTTTTATACTTTTTGAGCTTCAGTGAGTGAACAACACTGCTTGATTCTTTACTGGGGGGTCTGGGGGACAAATAAGATCTTGGTAAAGTCTGGCGGCCACAACAATGAACACAATTGGGTTGATCATCACTCTCAAGATGGTCACTTTGAGACCAGTGTGATACTCTCGAGATGCTTGGAGGCAGCTCATCATAATCATCATCCTGATCTTCCTTCAAAGACTGAAGCACTTTGGACGAATTGCTGACTGCAGATATTGGACGCTCTTCCATGACTTTCATGACCGCACAATGTGGCGTAGGAGAGATTTCAGGTTCTGTATGAGAACATCTACTTTTAATGTGACTCTCACAGCTGTCCTCACAAGATCTCTTGCACTTTGCCGTGATTCCAGCAGATGATACTTCACTTCGATTGCAGCAATGACTTACAGCACAGTATTCTACTCTGGTGTCCCCTTCCTCCATTGTCTGCTGAAAGCACGAGGCCTTTTCCACCACAAGCTCAGTGTATTCCCCACTGGAGCGAGAAATTGTGTGCGTACTATCCACCGATGACTTTTTGCTTACAACTCTGTGAGTTGATCCACTGGAACTGGGTGATTTGCAGGCCCCCGGGTCTTTGTGCATGGGGTTTTTCCAGATGTCGTACTCTTGGCAGTGGTGGCAACAGTTCTGACAAAGTGACTCCTCGATATGCTTCTGATGCAGCTTTGTTGCAAAGGCTTCATCAGTCTCCTCAGATGCAGAGATGGAGTCTGGGTCTGAATACTCAGCTTTAGCTTGAAGATAATCGCTGTCTTTTACAAAGCCAGAGTCATTCACTTTTTTTGATGACTTCTTGATCTCGGTGGACCACTGGAGAGTCTCATCATTGAAAAGCCGAAAGCGAACCTTCATCTCCACAGAAAGGCTGCCGTCTTTGTTAACAAGCACTCTCTTCTCAATGTCATCATTCACTATGGCTTCTTTAACATAAGGACATGTGCTTACACAGCCGGATTGTCCTGGTGTCATGCATAATCCATTCTGATAGGACTTTTCTGACGAAAGAGAGAATCTTGTAGATCTATTACTGGAGTCAGATCTTGGATGGATAATACTTTTCTTTGTCTCCAGGCCAAAGTTAACTGTTAAACCAAAATAATAGAAAACATATTAATAAATTAAGAATAATAACATCTTTTCAACAAGCAATATATCAACGCATATTTGAAACATGCTCTTGATTCACCAGCGCAGATAACACATTAACTGCATTTGAGTTGGTGGTGGATGGTTGTTTCACCTTTAGTCTATTATTAGATGTGCATGGGCAGATGGGTTGTTAATCACTATGATGATTCACCTAAAGCAAAAAAATATAAACGATAGCTATCCCGAACTAAGTACACAATAAGAAAAAATATTTACCATTCTTTTTGCTTTCATGACCTTCACTGCAGATACTAGAGTGAGACCTTGTGCGCATTCCTGGAAGCTTTTCTTCTGAGAGCTTCTTTAAGCTTTCCATTAGCAACGGTCTGAAGGGTTCTTGACCCACACAGACCAGCACACTAGGACACTGCATCAGACTCTGAATACTGTCAATCTATGGAGAGCAGTGAATAAACACAAGACAAAATACATATAATGAGTCAAATCCACTTAGAGACAAATACTTACTATCACTGTCTACATAGACAGCTACCTTCTAACATCAACATTTTATCTGAAATTTAACCTTATTTGTGATTGATCTAAAATGCTTAACACGGTTTCACTAATAGATTAATTTTAGAATTGTGAACCCTAAATCATATAAACTCAAACATAATGGTTCTCCCCAATGACAATAGCAGCATATACATTTATGTAAATATGTAAAATAACCAATTAAACACAAAATGCTGATTTTAAGGAAATAGGAAATAGTTCAACCAATAATGAGAACTCTGGAGTCATTTACTCATCTTCTTAATGTTTGTTCAAACCTGTATGGCTTCCATGGAACACAAAAGAGAGATGCTTTGCAGAAAGTTATTTTACTAATGTACATGAGCACTGCATGGGGTTGTCAAACTCCCAAAAGGACAAAAATAGCGAAATTTGTTATAAACATTTATTATTCACTAAAACTATTGCCCTATAGTGCTCAAATAGTGCATACACACATTCAAATGTTTGGTTATGAGACACGCAAAAACCACTGGCAACTGGTGTCATTGCCATCAATACAAAATATGTGCAAGGATGAAAAAGATTTTAGAGCTATGGTGGAGGGCAAGGTTTTCAGTAAATAACGACTTTTTAATAAAAAATTGGTCCGTTCCTCAGAACACTAGCAAACAAGTCTTATGGATCGTTTTTATCCTTTATAGCGCCGATTGTCACTATATGGAAGAACAATGTAAACATACTTTAATTTCTCTTTTTGTGTTTCAAAGAAGAAAGAAAATCATATGTGTGGGAAACAAAATAAGAGTTCACAAATGTTTTGTTTGGGTGAACTACCCCTTAAAGATACATTTCGATACTGTAAGTAGCTAGAACAACTTTTATTTCCCAGGGCTTGCAGTTCTGTCCTGACCTGACACCTGCCTCCTAAAATACTTGACATGGCTATTTAAAGAATGACTGAAGAAATGAAATCCTCCCTGACCTTGCGTCCCTCCAGAGTGTAAAGGTTCTTGACATGACACTGCATTAGCTCTGAAATCTCATCCATGAAGACGCGAAGACTTCGAGCAGTTCGTCTGCTCAGAATGATGGATCGCCTAATAGAAGGGTCATTGTTTTTCACTAGAACAATCCTTTTGGGGTGCCGATGGTGCTGCTGATGTCCCGAGGGGGGTTCCTTAGGTCGGGAGGGCTTCCGGCGAGCATTATGTGGGTGGCTGTGGTGGTGCCAGACTGCGGGCCTTTTCCCTGCAGCTTCTATGTTTATTGGCTTGACGTAGCGGCGGTCAGAGCACAAGTAACAGCCTCCGTCCTCAAACTGCTCTAAATGTTTAATGCTGTGGGTGCCCCTGGGGGTCGTGATAGTACGCACACCAAAAGGCAGAGGAACCTTTTGGGAAAGGTCATCCAATAAGGCATCAAAGCATTTGAAGCTGCGTTTATGGATGGCCATCTTGACCCCTTTGAACTGAGCGTCGCCACTCTTGTAGAAGGTAATTCTCTTGGCTGGGCTGGCCAACTTCACGCTGGAGCCAAAAGATGACGCTGGAGGATGAGGAAACTGTTCATTCTGAAAATGGGTATCGGCGTCGAAGGAGCCTGGGGCCACCCTCTGCATCTCTCCTCCACGTCAGTTCAAACTGTGGGGAAGAGTTTGGAAATGTGATTGACATTATCTGTAACTCACAATAAAATTCAAGCTCATAAATTTAGAAAGAAATTTGATTAAATGGTGACCCTAGTAATGTCTCTGTTGTAGGGTTTGAGAAGAGGTTTCAACAATGTCTCAAATTGTGCTCAGATTTGCCAAGAAGCCAGTCTGTAATCAGACTATTTAATCTAAACTCAAACATTTCTCATCAAAATCTCCCAAAACCAAATTACACATTAATTTCATGGCTCTTGCCATATGTCAACAATGACTCAATGTCTCTATTCTATTTAATTCTATTATCTATTCTGCCAAGGAATAGGAGAAACGTGGGACAAAGTGAGATACTTCAATCAAACATAATTGAAAACTCCTCTAGGAACAGAACACCAAGATCAAGCCTAAAGCCCCGTTCACGCTAAGAATGATAACTATAAAAAATAGATCAAGCCTAAAGCCCCGTTCACGCTAAGAATGATAACTATAAAAAATAACTGGTCACACTTTAGCTTAGGGGTGTGATGATGCAGCAAGGACGAAGCAGAGAGAGAATCCAAATGCAGCTAATTTAATAAAATAACAGGTGAAACAAAGGAACACGGAACTCAGGACACGAACACTGAAGCAACAACAACGACCGACAAACCACAACTGAAACACAGAGGTATAAATAGACAGGCAAACAAGCTAAACAAGATAACAAGGGGGCGTGGCTAATCAGAAACACATGGGAACAATGATAAGACAATTAACAAGACACATGGCAAACAGGGAATCACATGACCGACAAGAACAAGGAACAAGACACAAAACCCACACCGTGACATAGCCCCTCCCCTATGGGCAGCTCCCGACGCTCCTTAGTAAAAAAAAACAAACAAAAAACAGAATAGTTCAGGAGGGTGGTGCAGCGGAGGTGGTCTTGGGGGAGGGAAGGAGGGTCAAGTCTGTGCAGGGGGCAAGGCACTTCAGGCGGCCAGGGTGGACCAGGCGGTGAAGACCCCTCGGGCGGCCAGGGCGGTGAAGACCCCTCGGGCGGCCAGGGCGGTGAAGACCCCTCGGGCGGCCAGGGCGGTGAAGACCCCTCGGGCGGCCAGGGCGGTGAAGACCCCTCGGGCGGCCAGGGCGGAGCAGACACTGGCTCTGGAACAGACGGCACCGGCTCTGGCTCTAGAACAGCCACTGGCTCCAGCTCTGGAACAGACACTGGCACTGGCTCAGGAACAGGCATTAGCTCAGGAACAGACACCGGCTCAGGAACAGACACCAAAACTGTAACAGCCACAAGAACAGACACAAACACAGAAACAAACACTGGTTCTGGTGCTGGAACAGGCACTGGCTCTGGAACAGACATTGGCTCGGGAACAGGAACAGACTCTGGCTCGGGAACAGGAACAGACTCTGGCTCGGGAACAGGAACAGACTCGGGGGCGGCCATCTTGTCCGTAGACACTGGCTCGGAGACGGCCATCTTGTCCGTAGACACTGGCTCGGAGGCGGCCATCTTGTCCGTAGACACTGGCTCGGAGGAAGTGACGTGAACAGTCTCTGGATCAGCAGAAGTGATGTGAACAGTCTCTGGTTCGGCCATCTTGTCCGTAGACACTGGCTCGGAGGAAGTGACGTGAACCGACTCTGGATAGGCCATCTTGTCTGTAGACACTGGCTCTGTAGAAGTAATGTGAAGCGTCTCTGGCTTGGCAGAAGTGACGTGAACAGTCTCTGACTCGGCCATCTTGTCCGTAGACACTGGCTCGGAGGAAGTGACGTGACTAGTCTCTGACATGGCAGACGTGACGTGAACAGGCTCTGACTGGGTAGATGTGACGTGAACCGTCTCTGGATCAGCAGAAGTGACGTGAACAGTCTCTAACTGGGCAGAAGTGACGTGAACAGTCTCTGACTGGGCCATCTTGTCCGTAAACACTGGCTCGGAGGAAGTGACGTGACCAGTCTCTGACTGGGTAGACGTGACGTGAACCGTCTCTGGATCAGCAGAAGTGACGTGAACAGTCTCTGACTGGGCAGAAGTGACGTGGACAGTCTCTGGATCGGCAGAACTGACGTGAACAGTCTCTGACTCGGCCATCTTGTCCGTAAACACTGGCTCGGAGGAAGTGACGTGAACCGTCTCTGGATCAGCAGAAGTGACGTGGACAGTCTCTGACTGGGCAGAAGTGACGTGGACAGTCTCTGGATCGGCAGACGTGACTTGGACAGTCTCTGGATCGGCAGACGTGACTTGGACAGTCTCTGGATCGGCAGACGTGACTTGGACAGTCTCTGGATCGGCAGACGTGACTTGGACAGTCTCTGGATCGGCAGACGTGACTTGGACAGTCTCTGGATCGGCAGACGTGACTTGGACAGTCTCTGGATCGGCAGACGTGACTTGGACAGTCTCTGGATCGGCAGACGTGACTTGGACAGTCTCTGGATCGGCAGACGTGACTTGGACAGTCTCTGGATCGGCAGACGTGACTTGGACAGTCTCTGGATCGGCAGACGTGACTTGGACAGTCTCTGGATCGGCAGACGTGACTTGGACAGTCTCTGGATCGGCAGACGTGACTTGGACAGTCTCTGGATCGGCAGACGTGACTTGGACAGTCTCTGGATCGGCAGACGTGACTTGGACAGTCTCTGGATCGGCAGACGTGACTTGGACAGTCTCTGGATCGGCAGACGTGACTTGGACAGTCTCTGGATCGGCAGACGTGACTTGGACAGTCTCTGGATCGGCAGACGTGACTTGGACAGTCTCTGGATCGGCAGACGTGACTTGGACAGTCTCTGGATCGGCAGACGTGACTTGGACAGTCTCTGGATCGGCAGACGTGACTTGGACAGTCTCTGGATCGGCAGACGTGACTTGGACAGTCTCTGGATCGGCAGACGTGACTTGGACAGTCTCTGGATCGGCAGACGTGACTTGGACAGTCTCTGGATCGGCAGACGTGACTTGGACAGTCTCTGGATCGGCAGACGTGACTTGGACAGTCTCTGGTTCGGTTGGGCTGACGTGAAGCTCAGGCATGTCGTGGTGAAGCTCAGGCATTTCGTGGCTGACGCGAAGCTCTGGCTGGGCGTGGCTGACGCGAAGCTCTGGCTGGGCGTGGCTGACGCGAAGCTCTGGCTGGGCGTGGCTGACGCGAAGCTCTGGCTGGGCGTGGCTGACGCGAAGCTCTGGCTGGGCGTGGCTGACGCGAAGCTCTGGCTGGGCGTGGCTGACGCGAAGCTCTGGCTGGGCGTGGCTGACGCGAAGCTCTGGCTGGGCGTGGCTGACGCGAAGCTCTGGCTGGGCGTGGCTGACGTGAAAGGACTCAGGCTCATGGGGTACTGTGAGCTTGCGAGGTTCTTCATCCACCAAGCCCACAGTAAATGCCGAACCGCTCAATAAAAGGGCCAGGTCGATATACTGCTCCAGGGTCCCGTTAAAGTCATGCATGGGCATGAATGAACCAAGCGGTTCAGATAAGCCTCCCCTAAAAAATATCATCAGACATAAATCGTCCATACGAGACAGATGAGGCAGCTCCAAAAAGTCCCTCACGTAGTCCTCAATTGATAGATTCCCTTGACGGAGACATACAAGTTGTGCTGCTGGATGCATGTTTAGGGTCGGTCTTTCTGTGATGATGCAGCAAGGACGAAGCAGAGAGAGAATCCAAATGCAGCTAATTTAATAAAATAACAGGTGAAACAAAGGAACACGGAACTCAGGACACGAACACTGAAGCAACAACAATGACCGACAAACCACAACTGAAACACAGAGGTATAAATAGACAGGCAAACAAGCTAAACAAGATAACAAGGGGGCGTGGCTAATCAGAAACACATGGGAACAATGATCAGACAATTAACAAGACACATGGCAAACAGGGAATCACATGACAGACAAGAACAAGGAACAAGACACAAAACCCACACCGTGACAAGGGGGTTACAATTCTCACAATTACCTACCTATTAACTACGACTTTTGCCTCAAACTCCTAATTACTGCTTATTAATTATTAGTATGGTAGTTGTTTAATTTTAGGTATTGGGTAGGAATTAGGTAGGATTATGGATGTAGAATATGGTTTATATGGTTGTGCTTTATAAGTACTATAAGTCATTGTACTCCAAAATACCAAAGAACACCATGGTATTACAGAAAACATTTTGTGATACACAAAACACAAACAATTTTGTGATAACTGCAATCCTAAAAGTCATGCCATGAGGACTCAGTCAAACTTGTATTAAACTATTACACTTTAGATGACATGTGATGTAATGTAGTATAAGGAACAGTAAAACTAGGCCCCAGTTCAGAGGTTAATCTCATGCACTTGAGAAACAGTTACAGACTATGTTAAATTGCATTTGGTACTTAGTCCTTAATAGGCAACTTTAATCCAGCATTTAAAGAAGTTCAAGCGCATCATCTCTGAGCAAAGTTTGTGTATCAAACTGAGAGCAAAGATAGTTTTATCAGATTTCTTAAAACAAAATTTTGAAAAATAAAAGTGTACCTGGAGGAAAAAAACATTTAATGACAGTATCTTGACATAGTCTATGTTTTAATTCTATTTGTATAAAATGTAGATAATTTATCTTTGACCACAAAAGCCATGACATACTGCCTCGAGCTCATGTTTTCACAACAATTCACTTTATCAATAATATTAATATATATATACAATTAAAATAGCATTAGTTATGTAGCCCAGCTCAATATTAAAAAAAGTATAGTATATGAAATATACATATAATATGAACAATATACTTACATTTACAGAATACATTATCATATCTGATGCTAAAAAAACTGTATAAAAAATGAAAAATAACAATACAATCTGACTATACAGAGCAGCGTTCCAAGTAGCATCCAAACACACGACTGCTACAGTGACACAAGTTTACAAGCCCTCCCACAAACAGTCTGGCCACTAATCAGGGCCTTTGGCAGCTAAGAATAGAACGAAAAGCTTCTTTAATCATTTTGAGATTTCACTGAACTCTAGGGGAGTGTAAGACACATGACAGCGACACCTGGATTGCATAAACAGAGATGCGCAGCGCAGAGCTACAAGACGTCTGCTTTTTGATTCCAGATGGCAGGCTGTTTTATTCCACAAACACAGAGGTGGAAAATAAATCTGCTGTCAAATTCACTCCAGTTCTCTACTGCTTATATGATGACTGGCATAACATGCCACTCATGTTAGTATATTCATTTGAAACAACTACAAACAATAACAAGACACTATTATTAGTGAATCTCACAAATATCCATGTTACACTTTTATATTACAATATTACAATGATACATTTTTATATAATTTTATGTAACTTCATTATATAACAATTACATAATTACTATATAAAAAACTATATAAAACAGTTAAATTATATTGGTGCCTTCAAATCAATATACAAACAGTATACATATGTATTACAAACCTTTATTTTAGATGTGATTAATCGCTTTGACAGCACTAAATTATAAAATTATATTTTTCATTTTCTTTCATTATATTTGGGGGTGAAATATACCCTGATATGTTTTTAACATGCTTCATGAAATTCAGTCTTGACATACACATTAGGCAATCTAACTTAGGCTAAATATAGAATCTGTAATGACAACATAGCAGATTTGAACTCTTCATAGAATAACTGACTGCATAGTGAATATTCCGTGTGAACCTTCCTCATGGTTTGAAAATTAATGCTCCTAATAATATCAAACTGGGACTTAATTCGAACTGATTTATTTTCAGTTTCTAAGGACACCTTGAGATGAAAGTGAATGTAAATAGTGCCTATGGCTACTTACTCTCTCAGAATCCCGCAGTGCCATACTACAACCATTTAGCACTTTGAATATTTTATGCAGTTTTTAATTTGTAACAGAAGTAAGTGGTTTGCTAGAAATTTAAAACAAGACATTTTCTGTATAAAATGATGAGGAGTGAAGCTTGTTGTGCATGCTCAGGTATTGTCGATGGTTGCCAAGACATTGCTATAGAGTTGGTAAAGTGTTCGGAGTGGTTACCAAGGCGTTGCTAGGGTGTTCCAGGCTATTGCTTACTGGCCAAAAGTAATTTAAAAACTAAATTGTACCATAGTGTAACAGGACATGAGTGATTGTTGCTCACTCTAGTACTGCCAAAGCACAGGCTTACTGTAATCTCAGGAAAAGACAGCACATCCTCTGTACTCTTAAGTGACCCACTATTATGCGCAAGCTGAGGGAACATTAATACGGATTTTTTAACGTTCTATGTTTGATTTCGACGCTATTGCAATGGCACACCAAGCACAGAGCTCATTTAGAGCTAATTAATTACAAAACACCACTGAGAGGTGTATATTTTTGACACTAATTATAAATCTCTAAAGGTTAAATTAACAGTTGAAAGTGCTACACATAATTTCCACAATTAGTGAGAACTTGGCAGCCCATTGGGAGAAACCTGCAATACAACACTGTCAGATTACAGAGACACGTTTAAGACTCATGGGATATGTAGGAGAAGAGGGAGGGGACACAAAAGCAACTATGTGTAAAATGATTTTCATAATGCCTATAAAAGGCGTATAATAACCAAGATCGTTAATGCTTAATTCGTATACTTAACAGCCTTAGATATTAATCACTTTTCAACATAAAAAAAATCTGTAATGATAATTGTAAATATGACTAATAAGAAATGCTTTATATAATGCGACAGCTAGCCTACACTCATAGCATTTGTAACCACTGACACTGACATTCAAAGCAATGCATCAGTTCATCTGCTGGTAACATCTTTGTGAAACCTATTATCAGCTCTCACACAAATAATACTTCAGTCTGTTATCCATATCGCATTTTCCCATTTTAGCTTAGACCTATTACTTCACACTGCAAAAAAATGACTGTCTTCTTCAGTATTTTTATCTTCAGTACAGTTTCTAAACATTCTTAAATCAAGTTACATTTACTTGAGATGCAAACTCACTTGTAATGAGTTTTAAATTAAATCACTTGTTTTGAGTCCAAAATTAAATCAGTTTAAGCTTAACAAAAGAAAAAATATCTGCCAATGGGGTCAGAGAAATAAACTTAAAGGGTTAGTTAACCCAAAAATTAAAATTGTGTCATTAAAGGATTAGTTCACATCAGAATTAAAATTTCCTGATAATTTCCTCACCCCCACATCATCTAAGATATTTATGTCTTTCTTTCTTCAGTCGAAAACAAATTCAAATTTTTGAGGAAAACATTCCAGGATTTTACTCCATATAGTGGACTTCAACGTTTATCAACAGTTTGAATGTCCCAATTGCAGTTTTAATGCAGCTTCAAGGGCTCAACACAATCCCAGTCGAGGAATAAGGGTCTTATTTAGCGAAACGGTCAGTAATTTTCTAAAGAAAATTAACATTTATGTACTTTTTAACCACAAATGCTCATCTTGCAATAGCTGTGATGCGTCACACATTACGTAATCATGTTGAAAGGTCACGCGTGATGTAGGCGGAAGTACCGACCTAGTGTTTACAAAGTGAACGTGCAAAGACTAAGTCAAACGCCCTTTACAAAAAAATGTAAATAAATAAAAGATAAAACAACGATGTCGGACGATTTTGAAGGTGGAGGAAAAAATGAAATGAGTTTCAATTAGTTTTTCACCCTACCCCACATTTTCCCCCTACGTCAGGTTACCGCCTGACCTTTCCAACGTGAACACGTGAACTTTTCGTTCATCTTCGGAACACAAATGAAGATCTTTTTGATGAAATCTAAAAGCTTTCTGAGCCCAGAAAGACTGCAATGTTATTACCACTTTCAAGGCCCAGAAAGATAGTAAAGACATAAACATTCAAAAGGTTTACAACCAGTGGTACAACCTTAATATTTTGAAGCAACGAGAATACTTTTTGTGCGCAAAAAAACGAAACAAAAATAACGACTTTATTCAACAATTTATTCTCTTCCATGTCAGTCTCGCTTTTAACGTAGTAAACATAGTGCAGCTTTTCCGGTGAATAAAATACTGAATTCAATCTGTTCATCATATAAAGCGATCGCGTCTCTTCAGAAAATTAGGACTAAAGGGCTCAATTCATATGGATTAATTTTACCATCTCTTTATGAACTTTTTGCAGAGTCAAATTGTTAGTTGCGTAGCTGTCAATGGAGGGACAGAAAGCTCTCAGATTTCATCAAAAAGATCTTTATTTGTGTTCCAAAGATGAATGAAAGTCTTACAGGTATGGAACGACATGAAGGTAAGTAATTAATGCCAGAATTTAAATTTTTGGGTGAACTAACTGTTTAATTCAAAGGGGAAACGGGATTATTTTTCTTATACCCCGTGGCAGAAAACAAGATTTTTCATTTAAAGTAAATGTATTTTGATTTAAGTTGATTCTGGACATTTGTATTGGAAAAAAGACAAAACTACGAAGTAAGAAAATCCTTTTTTTTTTTTTTGCATATTCCACTAAAACCCATTAAGCTAAAACAGACCTTTTTATTAACCAAACATAGAGCCGTCTAGATTCTCTTTCCTAATTCCACACATTGGCTTTATCTTGTAGGCACAGGTTCATTCGCCTCGACTGCCAAATCCTCCGACACCAAACCTCCAAGCTCTGTCGATACTTTTAAAGTAATCTATTTAGAAAATTCAACAGTTTTTCTTACAAAAAGGAGCGCTCCTTCCTCCGGCTCAAGCAGGTGAGGATGAAAGCATGGCGTTCCCTCCTGTGAAGAAAGTCACTTTTCACCCACGACGACAAACCACAGATATGCCACAGCTGCATATTGTCTATTCAGTCATTCATTCCATTAGGCTAATTATCACAGGCAGACCTTCATCCAGAGAAGAGGAGGAGGAGGAGGGGGAGGGGGGACTCCTCTAAAAGAGGATTATACTGTGTGGCCATCTGTGCCAAACGGAATTAACTCTTACATTTCCAAAAATGAGCTGTTGTTCATGGTTTAGGCATAGACATGCACAAATATAGAAAACTATTGGCCTGCGCTGCTGACCAACAAAAAGTTACACCACAATATACGTTGTCATGATAGCGTTTTTTTTTTCTTATCAAAAAAACCTAGCGCAAAATAGCATGCATTTAATCACATTATTACTAAAAAAAAATATTGTTCTTAGCAAAATATCCAACAACATTATTATGAGCATTATTTAAAAAATGATATGTTGGGTTATATCATGGAAAATGACATCAATGATGACATATTCTTATATTGTATATGCCTTTATGGGGGCAAACGTGTCAGTTCAATTTCAATTAAATATATTATTATATATTAATCAAATGTATTCAATTATGAATATTATACCTCAAGTGTAATTTATTCATGATAATAATAGGCTACGCATATTATAACTATACAATGTCAATATCAAAATGACTTGATATTGAGTCTAATATGTGCAGTATTATCAAATAATTAATATTAATATCACAATATTGTTATATCTAAAGTTTACACATAAGCTCGTGTGTGTCTTATTTAACAGAACATAGGATCTTCTGGGTTTCCCTGGCAACAAACACAACAGCAGTTGTCTCATGATGGCCTCCATACACGCATTACAGGAGATATCGAGGATGAAGGTAAACCTGCAGCTATCTGACTTTGACTCCACTGCATTCTCACACAAATAAACACAATTTATTCTTAAAATAAACAGTGCGAGATATAAAATCGATTACTCTTACCTGCGCGCGCACTTGTTGAGGCGATAAACACGAAGCAGATGCGCGTGATGCATCCGATGTCACGATACGGTAACGTTACATGTGAAGGAGGATTGTGCGCATTAACACACACACACACAAACAAACAAGCAGGACCTGTTGTCTAAAACCTCATATCTGATATGTGTTGTTTCAGAGAGAAGACGGTCTTGAATGTCTGAGCAGCTGTTTTTACTGGACAGAGTTTGATGGTGACGATAAACGACAGTATTTACATCAAGAGTTTGTGTATGAGAATGTGATGTTAGCAATTACACGAGGACTGTCGTGGTCAACGGTAGCACAAGTGGCAAACATCACCAAAGATCTCCTGCCGAAACTCAAAGGTGGGTCATTTAAAAATGTCCCTTTTGGTCCCCTCTGCTATGCTTTTGATGACTGCAAAATACTTGTTTATCACGTGATCACTTCACAGGGACGCCCAGAAGTCCATGCGGTTTGTTGTTCATAGCGAAATAAATATTACGCAAATACTTTTATTTATTAATATGTTTTCGAATTAATTATTGAGATTAGGATATATGTTTGCATTTACTGTAATTTTGTGTTCAGTTTGATGGTGTCTCAAAAAACAAACAAACAAACAAAAAAACTCCTGTACAATTCTGCACTCTGGAGAAAAACATGGATTATCAAGCATCTCAAACTTGCAGTGCTTTCAGAGATGGAGCTGCAGTTTCTGATCACAAAGTCGCTCTTCACTAACACACATTTATTTGCATTTATTTAATTTAAAAAAGTCGTGATTTCAGTTTAATTTCGATTAACCGTGCAGCCCTAATAGATAGATAGATAGATAGATAGATAGATAGTAGGGGTGGCACGGTTCACAACGGTTCGGTTCGTATCACGGTTTTAGGGTCACGGTTTTCGGTTCTGTACGGTTCTTGTTGTTATTTTTTCTTCTAATCTTTAACACTCCAGAAATGTACTTCAGCATATGATATAGGCTATAGCTTAATTATCCCAAAAAAATGTATATCATGTAATCATGCACAAACTGAATTTGACTTGACTTTAAGCACATTTTTGAGACCATCTCTGAGGAAAGCTAGGTGACATTTTGATACAGCAAGAGAGAAGACATTCAGACATCCCAAGTCTCCCGGAAGTTCTGGGAGTCTCCCGCATATTGATAGCGGCTCCCTGATGCCCGCAAATTAGTTCAAATCTCCTGCAATCTAGAGCTCGTGAGCTCCAAACCGTGTAGCGCGCGCTTGGAAGAGAGGGAGAGAGCGAGAGACCTTGCGTGTGTGTGCAAATGTGCGTGTGTGCCTCATGAAGCGCATGTAAACCCCATAACCATAAAGTGAAACCAACAATGCTTCTATTCCCTGAGAGTGAGGATACATTTTTTTCACTTGAAATTAAAGTGCAGTATTTGGAAACATATGACTGGAGTTCTTATCTAGACTTAGTGTCACTGAACTGTATATATTTAAATATAATCATAGGTAACATGAAATCCAAAATATTCCCACACACCGGACTTATACGACGCTGGCGCATCCTCCAACTCCGGTTAGCCTTCCTTATCTTTCCCACTTGCCATTTCTATACTTGACGAGACCTGCAGCACTCCATACTCCACTTTTACTGTCTATAGGCTTGTTCGACTTGAACCGGCTCTGCACAGACCGATCGGTTTATGACATCAAAGTACCGCGAGAGTTATTGAAAAGCATATGGAGCCGTTGCTCTCGCGGTACTTTGATGTTATTCATCGATCGGTCTGTGCAGCGCCGGTTCAAGTCGAATAAGCCTCATATGTATGTCCATTGTCCACACATCTCTTATTTCGCGCGAAAAGTAAACACACTGTCTGAGGTCACAGGCACGAGGTTACATTGCGCATGCGTCGAACCATGCGACGCACACACGCACCGAACCGAGACAAGCGAACCGAACGGTTCGGGTGTTCTTTCATGTACCGTGCCACCCCTAATAGATAGATAGATTTAGTGCTTTATAGAGAGAGATACACTATATTGCAAAAAGTTTTGGGACGTCTACCTTTACATGCACATTAACTTTAATGACATCCCGTTCTTAATCTGTAGGGTTTAATATGGAGTCGGCCCACCATTTGCAGCTATAACAGCTTTAACTCTTCTGGGAAGGCTTTCCACAAGGTTTAGGAGTGTGTTTATGGAAATTTTTGACCATTCTTCTTGAAGCACATTTGTGAGGTCAGGCACTGATGTTGGACGAGAAGGCCTGGCTCACAGTCTCCGCTCTAATTCATCCCAAAGGTGTTCTATTGAGTCGAGTTTAGGACTCTGTGCAGGCCAGTCAAGTTCCTCCACACCAAACTTGCTCATCTATGTCTTTATGGACCTTGCTTTGTGTACTGGTGCACAGTCATGTTGGAACAGGAATCGGGCCATTACTGTAAGGCGGGTGCCAGCAAGTCTGGGCTCAAGAAAAGCAAAGAGAGCAAGAAAGCAAAAGGCTCTCTTGAGAATTAACATTTGAACTCTCTCTTGCATGTAACAGCAACATCTGGTGCATACCACACAGTGCAGCTCACACCTCACTTTTACAGTCTCATCATCTCCCCCTGCTTCCCCCTTCTCCACCTCACCTAAAACTCACTGAAAACCTATTAAGTGTGTACAAAAAGTATACATGTTTGGTATCATTTAAAGTGTCTCAGTGCGCCTGGTAAAATGGTCTCATTCTCCCAGCCATAATGCAAAGCTAAAGGAAGTTCTAGAAAATGAGAAATGTGGTGTGCCCCTTATAGGGTTAGTTCACCCAAAAATGAAAATTCTGTCAGTAATTACTCACCCTCATGTTGTTCCAACCCCGTAAGACTTTCGTTTATCTTCGAAACACAAATTAATATATTTTTGATGAAATCTGAGAGCTGGCTCACTCCTTCATAGGCTGCCAGGTAATTGCATCTGCCAGCCCAGAAAAGTTAGTAAAGACATTGTTAAAATATCGGATACTGCCATTGGACCAATTTAGACGGGCTTACATCCCCAAACTATAACCCAAACTAAAAGTTAGGAGCATGAAATTGTCCAAAATGTCTTTGGTATGCTGAAGCATTAAGAGTTCCTTTCACTGGAACTAAGGGGCCAAGCCCAACCCCTAAAAAACAACCCCACACCATAATCCCCCCTCCACCAAACTTTACACTTGGCACAATGCAGTCAGGCAAGTACCGTTCTCCTGGCAACCGCCAAACCCAGACTTATCTCTCCAGAGAACACGTCTCCACTGCTCTAGAGTCCAGTGGTGGCGTGCTTTACACCACTGCATCCAATGCTTTGCATTGCACATGGTGATGTAAGGGAATGGGAACCCATTCCATGAAGCTCTCTACACACTGTTCTTGAGCTAATCTGAAGGCTACACAAAGTTTGGAGGTCTGTAGCTATTGACTCTGCAGAAAGTTGGCGATTTCTGCGCACTGTGCGCCTCAGCATGCGCTGACCCCACTCTGTGATTTCACTTGGCCTACCACTTCGTGGCTGAGTTGCTTGTTGTTCCCAATTGCTTCCCCTTTGTTATAATACCACTAACAGTAGTTGACCGTGGAATATTTGGTAGTGAGGAAATTTCACGAATGGACTTATTGCACAGGTGGCAACCTCTCACGGTACCAAGCTTGAATTCACTGAGCTCCTGAGAGCGACCCATTCTTTCACAAATGTTTGTAGAAACAGTCTGCATGCCTAGGTGCTTGATTTTATACAACTGTGGTCATGGAAGTGATTGGAACACCTGAATTCAATTATTTGGAGGGGTGTCCTAATACTTTTGGCAATTTAGTGTACTAGTGCAATGCCCGTGCAAAATGCCCGTGTTTTTGTGTGTTTTTAGTAATTGTTGGCTTGGTATGTTTGAGTTGCTGGCCTAAACTCTGAGAAAACTATAACGTTAAGCGCACCAGAATAAAATATATGTGCAATGTGCCCGTGTTTTTGTGTGTTTTTAGTAATTGTTGGTTTGGTATGTTTGAGTTGCTGGCCTAGACTCTGAGAAAACGATAACGTTAAGCGCACCAGAATGAAACATAATATTCAGAATTAAACAGTGTAGCTGACTTAAAGATTCAGTTAACATCCACAAATGAATAAGCACGATGATTCAGGGCAGGTTCAGACCTTGGCTGGAGCAGCTACACAGTGAACTCCGAGAAAACGCTACGCTTGAGCAAACAGTTTGTGAATAGGCTACAAATGATGGCTGTGAATAAAATATAATATTCAGATATTTTTAAACCCCAACCCTCTAATGCCAGAATGTTTATTTTGGGGAATGGCCTCTCAGTGTGCAGTGTGAGCCTGCTAGAGCCGCAAAAGCCAATGTGTGCTTCTTTTACCGATATATTTAACGATATCTTTTGCATTTCTAATCCCAACAACGTCAAACTGAATTTGAAACCTTACACGTGGCCGTAGCAGGACACCTGTGAAGTTTGAAATCCATCGGACTAACGGTCCGAGAGATATGCGAATAACAGATATGCCCGTGCAAAATCTGTTTTTGTGTGTTTTTAGTAATTGTTGGTTTGGTATGTTTGAGTTGCTGAATAGCCTAGGCTACTATTACACAGGAGCCTAAACTCTGAGAAAACTATAACGTTAAGCGCACCAGAATAAAATATAATATTCAGAAGTAAACAGTGTAGCTGACTTACAGATTCAGTTAACATCCACAAATGAATAAAGCCCCGTTCACACTACAAGCGACAAAGCGACACAATACCATTCATTTCAATGGGGAGCGGCCGATTTCCGGCGACATGCGTGACAGCGACCGTTGGGAACCGGATGGGGCGTGTCTGGCGACGCGACAAAGTTGAGATCTGTTTAACTTTATGCAAATGAAGAGCGACTTTCGGGAGCGACAACCAATAGGAGTGGAGCGCGCATGATCCTTCTCCACATCATTGGATGTCATTCATAAAGGCAACCAGTAGTGGGAACGCCCACTAGCGACCTCATCGCCAGCCACTGGCGACAAGCAGCGACAAAGTCGCTTGTAGTGTAGCACAACGATTCAGGGAGCAGCGACACAGTGAACTTCGAGAAAACGCTACGCTTGAGCAAACAGTTTGAGAATAGGCTACTACAAATTATGACCGTGAATAAAATATAATATTCATATATTTTTAAACCCCAACCCTCTAATGTCAGAATGTTTATTTTTAAATCACAACCTTCTAAACATCATCTAAACATCTTCAATGTGTGCTTCTTTAACAGAGATATGCGAATAACAGATGCACAGACAGACGTTTCTGTAATTTATAGACGGATGTATGCGTGTCTGTGTATAGGCTATATTATATTTATATATACTGTATATTATATGTGTGTGTGTACTGTATATTTTCTTAATCGCAATTAATCAATTACACAGCAAAAGTTCTGTGACATTTTTATTTGTGCATGGTTGAAAGTAAATACTGATACTGACATACAATAAATATGGAAAATTGAACTACATATATAACTAACTACTGACAACTAACTACTTCTGAATAACTACAATAGCTGACAATGTTTAATGTTTAGCTGACAGAATGTTTATTTTTAAACCACAATTTTTAAACCACAACCCTCTCTAATGTCAGAATGTTTATTTTTAAACCACAACTTCAATGTGTGCTTCTTTTACCGACATATTTAACGATATCTTTTACATTTCTAATCCAAACAACGTCAAACTCGGCACTGCAATTACTCGTGCCCGTAGCAAGACACCCGTCAAGTTTGAGATCCATCGGACTAACGGTTCGAGAGATATGCGATTAACAGACAGACACACAGACAGACAGACAGACGTTCCTGTAATTTATAGATAGATGTAGTTAGATGAGTAGATACAGTATCTAGATATATCTTTTAGACATTTTCATCCTAATCTTAAAAAAAAAGAGGTTGCTTTGTAGAATAACTACTCTTAAGATGATCTGTTTATTATCATTTGGAGTCTTTAATTAATAAATGAGATATTCTTTGCTTGTAATACTCCTATTAGGTTTGAAGCCATCAGATGTCATTTGCCTCATCAAGGATCATTTATCAGAGATAGAGCCTCGTCTCTCCGCTGCTCATCATGCTGTTCTCCTGGACTTCATTGTGAAAACATATGTTCCTCATCAGTGGCTTTATCAGGCATTTTTAAACGGTGAGACGAGTCTGAAACACATCAGCTGTGAGCTTGAGATTGAAAGCCCACCCCACCCGCAGCCCCTTTGTGAAGGTTCAGACGCTTTGGAGTGGGAACAGCAGCGGACTCTGGAAGACCTGCGTTTGGCTCAGTCCGAAATAGAAGCAGAAATCAAGAGACTCAAAGAGAAGGCCGAAGCTCAGATGATGGCAACATTGCAGGCCAGTTTAAACGGTCTTCCATTTAAAGGCCGGATGAGCAAACAGGTACAAAATATCAGTTATTTACAGTATAAAGACCCAAATTTGCTTGGATGTTCTGAATGATTATGAGCTGGTTTCTTACTGGTCTCTGTTATATTCTCATACCTTGAAATTCTTTCAGTGTAAGTCTATGTGATTTTTCCACCTGGTTTATCATCCACCGGGCAAAAATTTGCATGTTTCTTTGAAAAGTAAATAGTAATAGACTGCAGAAGTGTCCTCATACTTTTTCAGCACCATTGGTTTCAGAAGTATTTTTTCCATTAATTTCTCCCATAGGGATTTCAAAAAAGTCTTCATTAAAGCATTATAAGCCATGAACCAATCCAATCAGCTACGAGGTGAATCATAACATTACAAACATTACAAAGTATTTTGAGAGTGTAGGGAGAGTGATTTGATTACATCATTCACAGTGCTTCATGGGAGTCAGTGGGGCTAAAGAGATCTTTTGGTGCATTTCGCTTTTTTCGACTCTGGTGGAATTTTCTGTACAGCATCATGGGTCATGTAGTTTTTCACCACGAATTCCACTGTTAAACAATTATTTTAAAACTAGCCTAATTTAAAACTAACTTCACAGAGGGGCTGACGGCTTCAACTGGAGCAAGTACTATCAATTAACAACCCCGTGGCTCACAGTAAGGCTGTCTTTAAAGGTTTATAATTTATTGTTTAAAATCAATTTCCCTATAGAGAAAATGAATGAAGTTTTTACTTCTGGAACCAGACTTTTGCACTCTAGTGATGGTTGACATAATAAACACCACAAACTGATGATTTATGATAAGAAGCAGAAATCAAGGAACTCAAAGAGATGATGGCAACATTGCAGGCCAGTTTAAACAGTCTTCCATATGAAGGTCGGATGAGCAAACAGCAACAAACTCAAATTTGCTAAGATGTTCTGGGTGATTACTTGGTGGTTTCTTACTGGTCAAGCCCAAAGTCGCTGTTATATTCTCATATCTAGAAATTGCTCTAGAAATGTTACTTCTATGGGATTTTGTTTTTACCGGCCTTCATCCACCAGGTAAAAATAAGTATGATTGCTTTGAAAAGTAATGGTGATGGCTTGCCTCTGTAAACATTTCATTGACATGTTTATAAAAAGGAATAAATATCAAGTAGACATTTTGTTTGGACAGTGAACCAACCTGAAATATTGTTTCCTGCTCAGTGGTGATATAAAACAGGATTATGATCCTAAGCTGCCCTGTAGCTGTTGGTACACTATTACCTTTTGAGAAACCATCAAAGTAATTCTCCAAGCTACTGGCAAGAGGCTCTGATACGTATCCGCAGGGCTTCCAACAGCACTGACCTAAAAAAATTATTTTGCAAAGTTAGCCATTTTATTGCACAATGTGAAAAGTGAAGGCTGTAATAATTCATACTGACAGAAGTTACAAAGGATTATTTCTGTTGCGCATTGTCCTATGGTTATCACCCTCATACCGAAAACCACTTCTTGCTTAATATCTAAAGGAGCTGCAGGCTGTCAGCAGTTAACAGATAAGATGGATTAAAGGAGCACTGCTCTGTTATTTAACCCAGTTGAGCACAACTGCTTTGGCCACTTTTTCAACAGCTTTGGTTTTTCTTATAAAAATGAACACATGGACTAGATGTCACAGTGTCTGGTTGTGTTCCCTTGTTTGTCACTAGAGGTCCTCGTTATCACGGTGTCCTTTACTATTGACTTCATTTCCCAGCATTCTGTCTGTCATTGTCACTCATCAGTTCATTGCACTCAGCTGTTCCCCGTCATCATTGTTCCCAGCTGTTCATTGTTAGCCTTGTTAGATCTGTGTATATATTCCCTGTCTGTGTTAGTATGTGTACGGATTTGTTGTTAGATGTCACCACTTCCTTGGTCGGTTTTCTTGTTGGTTTGTGTTTTGTTTTCTTTTCATGTTTAGTTGGATTATTTGGATTTTGACGCCTGCCTGGAAGACTACGATTTGGATTACCCTTATATTAATAAACTGCTGCAAATTGGATCTTCTGTCCCGTGTGTGTCGTGACAGAACGAATCCGTCAACTCAGATCCAGCGGTATGTTTTTTAATATCTCCTCCCCAGCCACCGAGCGGGAGAGAAGGGAGTTTTTTAAGGGGACCCGGTTGGTCAAGTTTCGCGGGTCCCGTGGAGGTCACAGTGGAGGATGTAGTCGGGAGATGATCCCTGTTCCAGTGGTCCCGGTTCTGGTGGTCCGGAGAACGAGAAGGAGACACAGCCCGTCTGCCCAGTCAGAGACTGTTCACGTCGCGTCTGCCCAGCGAGAGACTGTTCACGTCGCGTCTGCCCAGCGAGAGACTGTTCACGTCGCGTCTGCCCAGCGAGAGACTGTTCACGTCGCGTCTGCCCAGCGAGAGACTGTTCACGTCGCGTCTGCCCAGCGAGAGACTGTTCACGTTCCGTCTGCCTTCATGGACCTGGACTATCTGGAGCGTCTGGCTCGGATCTTGGACATGTCTGTGTCTCCTGTCCCAGAGCCGGAGCCAGTGTCTGCTGTTCCAGAGCCGGAGGCAGAGCCAGTGCCCGTTGTTCCAGAGCCGGAGGCAGAGCCAGTGCCCGTTGTTCCAGAGCCGGAGGCAGAGCCAGTGCCCGTTGTTCCAGAGCCGGAGGCAGAGCCAGTGCCCGTTGTTCCAGAGCCGGAGGCAGAGCCAGTGCCCGTTGTTCCAGAGCCGGAGGCAGAGCCAGTGCCCGTTGTTCCAGAGCCGGAGGCAGAGCCAGTGCCCGTTGTTCCAGAGCCGGAGGCAGAGCCAGTGCCCGTTGTTCCAGAGCCGGAGGCAGAGCCAGTGCCCGTTGTTCCAGAGCCGGAGGCAGAGCCAGTGCCCGTTGTTCCAGAGCCGGAGGCAGAGCCAGTGCCCGTTGTTCCAGAGCCGGAGGCAGAGCCAGTGCCCGTTGTTCCAGAGCCGGAGGCAGAGCCAGTGCCCGTTGTTCCAGAGCCGGAGGCAGAGCCAGTGCCCGTTGTTCCAGAGCCGGAGGCAGAGCCAGTGCCCGTTGTTCCAGAGCCGGAGGCAGAGCCAGTGCCCGTTGTTCCAGAGCCGGAGGCAGAGCCAGTGCCCGTTGTTCCAGAGCCGGAGGCAGAGCCAGTGCCCGTTGTTCCAGAGCCGGCGGCAGAGCCAGTGCCCGTTGTTCCAGAGCCGGAGGCAGAGCCAGTGCCCGTTGTTCCAGAGCCGGAGGCAGAGCCAGTGCCCGTTGTTCCAGAGCCGGAGGCAGAGCCAGTGCCCGTTGTTCCAGAGCCGGAGGCAGAGCCAGTGCCCGTTGTTCCAGAGCCGGAGGCAGAGCCAGTGCCCGTTGTTCCAGAGCCGGAGGCAGAGCCAGTGCCCGTTGTTCCAGAGCCGGAGGCAGAGCCAGTGCCCGTTGTTCCAGAGCCGGAGGCAGAGCCAGTGCCCGTTCCAGAGCTGGAGCCAATGTCTGTCCCAGAGCCAGTGCCTGTTCCAGCGCCAGAGCCAGTGTTTGTTTCTGTGTTTGTGTCTGTTCTTGTGTCTGTTCCTGAGCCGGTGTCTGTTCCTGAGCCGGTGTCTGTTCCTGAGCTAATGCCTGTTCCTGAGCCAGTGCCAGTGTCTGTTCTAGAGCTGGAGCCAGTGGCTGTTCTAGAGCCAGAGCCGGTGCCATCTGTTCCAGAGCCAGTGTCTGCTGTTCCAGAGCCAGTGTCTGCTATTCCTGAGCTGGAGCCAGTGCCAGTGTCTGTTCCAGAGCCTCTGCCCTGGCCGCCCGAGGGGTCTTCACCGCCGCGCCCTGGCCGCCCGAGGGGTCTTCACCGCCCCGCCCTGGCCGCCCGAGGGGTCTTCACCGCCCCGCCCTGGCCGCCCGAGGGGTCTTCACCGCCCCGCCCTGGCCGCCCGAGGGGTCTTCACCGCCCCGCCCTGGCCGCCCGATGGACTGTCTGCTTCGCCCTGGCCGCCCGATGGACTGTCTGCTTCGCCCTGGCCGCCCGATGAACTGTCTGCTTCGCCCTGGTCGCCGGATAAGTCGTTATTTCCCGTTTTTGTTCCCCTTCATGGACCTGGCCCACCATCCCTCCCCCTGAATCCTCCACCATTCCACCTCCCTCCTGAACTCTTGTGTTGTGTTTTAGTGTTGTCGTGGAGCATCTGGTAGCCGCTCCGTAGAGGGGGGGTTATGTCACAGTGTCTGGTTGTGTTCCCTTGTTTGTCACTAGAGGTCCTCGTTATCACGGTGTCCTTCACTATTGACTTCATTTCCCAGCATTCTGTCTGTCACTGTCACTCATCAGTTCATTGCACTCAGCTGTTCCCCGTCATCATTGTTCCCAGCTGTTCATTTTTAGTCTTGTTAGATCTGTGTATATATTCCCTGTCTGTGTTAGTATGTGTACGGATTCGTTGTTAGATGTCACCACTTCCTTGGTCGGTTTTCTTGTTGGTTTGTGTTTTCTTTTCAGGTTTAGTTGGATTATTTGGATTTTGACCCCTGCCTGGAAGACTACGATTTGGATTACCCTTATATTAATAAACTGCTGCAAATTGGATCTTCTGTTCCGTGTGTGTCGTGACACTAGATTGCAGCCTCTACAGAAGCATATATCATTGCTTAACAGCCTCAGAGCTTGTGGTAGGTCTGCCTTGAAAGGTTTATATGCTGTCGATGAAAATCAATTTCTCTGGGGAGAAAATAAATGGGATATTTACCTCTGAGACCCAGCACTTTTCTCTCTATTCTCTCACTGGAAAACAGAGGGCTAGAGGGCGCTCCTGATTGAGAGAGTGACAAGGAAAACAAAAAAAGAAAATATAAGGGAAGAAGAATGTAATATGGAGAAATAAGCAAATGTAGTAAGTCCAGATTACATTCATGCTATAGAACGTTTTTAGAAGGCAAAATGAAAGTACCTACTCGAGAGTATGCGATTTCGGATGAAGCCCCAGTCATGGTTAAATGAGTTCATATACGAGTTAAAAAATAAAAGCAGTTACATTGTGATGCTACATCTACTTCCCTCATACTATTATCTTTGAGGGTGACTGCTTACCTTGCTCCTATTAAATATAACAAATGAGTTTTAGTTACTAATTACACAAATGTTCCATTATCTTTTGTAGATGAGGCTTCAGTTCTTAAAGTCCCCCTGTAGTCAATCATTTTAAAATTAAAACTAATCTTTGATCACAAAAATTACATATTTAAAAGTTTTTTCCTTGAAAAAGTTTTCGTCATGCCTTAAAATGCTTTGAATATAACTCTACAGATTGCCTCATTAACATACGCGGTTCTATGAATATGCAACTGAGTCCCGTCTCCACTCACTCACACCAGCTAAGAGATCCACTCATGGATGATCACACGTTGATCTGATTGGTTACAAGGTAGTTTGTGACGTCAGAAACACCGGCGATTTCAAACCGCGTTTTTGAGACTGTCATTGATTCACTGCAGGTTTCAGGAGAAAATACTCAGCAATGGTGTTGACTTATGAATTTGCACATGCTTTGACTTAAAGCATATTAAAAACAAAACATAGATATATAAACAGTTTTTTTTCCACAGGGGGACTTTAATGAACTCATTGGGAATAAAATGAAAGATGGGATCAAAGAATTAATTGCAAAAAAAAACTTTTCTCATATTCTCTCCATTAGGAGGTAGAAGAGCTGCTACGCAGTTTTCTGCAGTCGCAAGGAGAAATTATAATGGAGTCTTTGATGAAGGAAGCCCATCTCACTGAGAATCTACTGCAGATGAAACTGAGCCACTTCGCAAATCAACCAGTTTGCCCTGAAAAGCACAGTGTGGCAACTCCTACAAAATCAAAGAAGAAGTGAATTTGAAGTACAGTTCTATAAAAGTTGTATGTTTTGAGATATTCATGAAATATAATAAAAATAGATGAATACCTTCTTTATGTATATGTTGTGTGTACTGTGTGTAGAGGCCATATCCACAATGCAGCTAATATGGTTGATTTCCACAACCTAATTCACTCATGTTTACCAAATTGAGTGATAAATTAGGAGATTCATGCCCACATCTAAACGAGTTCGTTAAAATAAGCAGAGGCCATAGAAAACCACCAGCAGCTCTGGTTTTATTGACTGCATTTCACAGTTTGGCAGTGACTTTTCACTAAAATGAACATTTTTATGTGCAATTTCTTTAGACCAAATTCAAGCCAAATTTCTTTAATACAGCTTAAAACCCCACAATAAATATTCTGTCAATCACGTTTATGTTGTTCCAAACCTGTATGACTTTCTTTCTTCTGTAAGACACAAAAGAAAAACATTGCACATACAATGGGGAGTCAGTTTGGACACCAGCGTTCTTCAAAATATCTTCTTTTGTAATGAAAGAAAGTCATACAGGTTTAGAATAACATTTTTTAATGAACTTATCACATATACTAATGAAGAAGACCGTGATTCTCAAATGCTACTAAATTAATTTAATCACTAATCATTTTACAGCTCAACATTAAAAACTAAAACCAACCATCGAAGATACATAAACATATATTCTGGAGTTACAAATGTCAGGTCTGTATAATTAAATGAAATGTTCAAGAACATAAACTAATTCAGCTACAGTATAATTACCATGATGAGGTTATTGTAATAAAACTAAGAGGGTAATAATGCCTTTTAGAAATAGCACCATACTTAGGATTGTTGTTTTTATACTATGAAATTACATTTCTTTCCACAAGCATACATCATCTCATAAGTATACACTACCATTCAAAAGTTTGGGGTTGGTACAATTTTTATGTTATTCAAAGAAGTCTCTTATGCTCACCAAGACTTATTGGATCAAAAATACAGTAATATTATAACAATTTACAATATTTTGATATATTTGTAATTTATACCTGTGATGCAAAGCTGAATTTTCAGTATTAGTCTTCCGTCACATGATCCTTCAGAAATCATTCTTATATGCTGATTTGATGCTCAAGAAACATTTTATTATAATCAATGTTTTGAAGACTAGAAAGTCTTTACTGTAATAAAATAAAAAAAAATCTTACTGACCCGAACTTCCGAATGGTAGTGTAAATAATTCTAGGAGTACAAATAAAGAATGTATTGTCCACAGTTCAGTATATTCACTGATAAAAGATCCAAAGCTAATTATTTCACACCGCTTGCTACAGAACAAATAGTCCACAAAACAAATTTAAAGCTTAAATAATATAAAATAAGTATGATCAGTAAGATTTTTAATTATTAAGCTGATTGGGGAGGTAAAGGATATAATTGAGCCATGTAAATATTTGGTTTACTTTACCAGGAAAACGACTCGGTTACTAACGTAACCTCGGTTCCCTGAGAGGAGGGAACGAGTATTGCGTAAGTAGCTTACGCTATGGGAAAACTCCTTTTCTCGAGAATATTGAAGTCTTTATGTAAAACGCATTGCAGCTGCACAGCTGACAGCAATGAACGAAGGAACTCGGTCATTGGCTGTGCTGCGGCAACTTGCTTGAACCAATGACGGGGCGACTCTGAATGCGCGACCAATGAGCGCGCTTCGCGCCCGCGCGCGTCAGAGCCCGCCAAGATGGGCGTGGCCAAGCTATATATTGGGCGCCCCGTCATGAGAGTTCTTTAGGTTAAAACGACTGAAGCGAACTAACCAAGCACAAGCACGGCAGCTTACGCAATACTCGTTCCCTCCTCTCAGGGAACCGAGGTTACGTTAGTAACTGAGTCGTTCCCTTTCGAGAGGTCTCTCCTATTGCGTAAGTAGCTTACGCTATGGGAACACCATGCAAAACGCCGTGCGTGCTGAACTTCGCCTTATGATAGCCAGAGGCAGGTGCCTGAGCTAAAGAGCAAAGTTATCATCCAACTAGCCGGCAGAGGCGAGCTTTATATGTGGGAAAAAATACAGAGCGGCTAGAAGGCGCTCAGTGTGACACAAGCACATACATAATCTAGATACGAACTCGCAGTTCAACTAGCATTATGCTGATAGCACATTGGAATGCAATGTCGGGACCTGTAGGTTGTAGAATCTGATAAATGTGGACGGTGAGGCCCAGCCTGCCGCCGCACAAATATCCTCGATCGGTATCCCGCTCGACCATGCCCAGGAAGAAGCCACACTCCTGGTGGAGTGTGCTTTGACTCCCCAGGGGCATTGAAGTCCCTTAGCTTCATAAGCCAGAGCTATAGCTTCGACTATCCAGTGAGAGATTCTCTGCTTTGAAACGGCGGAACCTTTCGTACGGCCGCCAAAGCATACAAACAGTTGTTCTGTCTGTCTGAATAGGGCAGAACGCTCCAAATACACTCTGAGAGCCCTAACGGGGCAGAGTAGATTAGCGTCGTGTTCGTCTGCTGGAGACGAAAGCGCAGTTAGGGAGATAACCTGTGCTCTGAAGGGAGTGGTGAGCACTTTAGGAATATACCCATGTTTCGGTCTAAGGACGACCCTGCAGTCGTTAGGTCCGAATTCTAGGCAGGCAGCGCTTGTTGAAAGCGCGTGCAGGTCGCCCACTCTCTTGACCGAGGCGAGTGCCAGCAAGAGCGCCGTCTTGAGCGAGAGCTGTTTAAGGTGCACGGTTCGGAGTGGTTCGAACGGGGGCCCTTTAAGAGCATCTAGGACCGTAGCTAGGTCCCAGATCGGCACTGAGGGGGGGCGTGAAGGGTTCATCCTCCTGGCGCCCCTTAGGAAACGAATAATTAGGTCGTTTCTTCCCAATGGACGTTCCATTACAAGGTCGTGTGACGCTGTGATGGCAGCCACATATACTTTGAGCGTGGAGGGGGTGCGGCCCGCCTCCAGAAGCCCTTGTAGGAAAACGAGTACACTCGTAATCTCGCATGTTACAGAGTTCAGGCCCTTGGTATTACACCAGTCACCGAACACTTTCCATTTCTGGGCATATAAGCGTCTCGTGGAGGGCGCCCGCGCCTCAGCGATGGTTTTTAGTGCTCCGCTCGCGAGGTTCCTGGGAACCCGTTGAGGGGCCATGCATGAAGGGCCCACAGATCGGGGCGGGGATGAAATATCATCCCGCTGGCCTGACTGAGGAGGTCTGGCCTCAGTGGAATCGGCCGTGGTGCAGATTGCATTTGCATCAGATCTGGAAACCATGTTTGGTTCTTCCAGAGTGGGGCTATCAGCAGCACTGCGTTTCCCTCCTCTCTGACCCGACTGATGACCTGTGGCAGCATCGCGATCGGGGGAAAGGCATATAAGGGGCGGCTCGGCCAGCTCTGGGGGAGCGCGTCCGTGCTTTTCGTGAAGAAAAGAGAGCAGTGCGCGTTCTCCTTGGAGGCGAAGAGGTTGATCTCCGCTTTGCCAAAGGTTTTCCATAACCACTGAATCGTCAGAGGGTTGAGAGCCCATTCTCCTGGGAGAATCTTGTCTCTGGATAACATGTCTGCCCCCTGGTTCAGGGCGCCTGGCACATGCGCTGCTCTCAGCGAGCGCAAGTTGTGCTGGGACCATAAAATGAGTCTCCTGGCCATTGAATGCATGGAGCTCGACCTGAGTCCACCCTGGCGATTTATGTACGACACTACCGTCATGTTGTCCGTTCGGACCAGGACGTGTTCGTTTTTTAGATGTGGGAGCAGGGCTCTGAGAGCCAAAGCGACCGCTTTCATTTCCAGACAGTTTATGTGTAGGCGCTTCTCCGGGTTTGACCAAAAGCCGGAGACAGGCCTGCCCTCGTAAAGGGCCCCCCAACCTATTTTGGAGGCATCTGTCGTTATCATCTTTCTCCTTGTGTTCACACCCAGGCTCACGCCTGACTGGTACCAGTCGGCGGCTTTCCAGTGCGTCAGGGCTTTTATACAGCCGTGGTTCGCTCTGATTAAAAAGTGGCCCGAACGCCACGCGTGAGTAGGGACGCGGCTCTTGAGCCAGCGTTGGAGAGGGCGCATATGCAACAATCCTAGCTGGAGTACGGCCGATGCTGAGGCCATGAGACCGAGCATCCTCTGAAACCGTTTGACGGGGGCGCGCGCGCCCGCTCTGAATGATGTTGCAAGGCGCCGGATGGTGAGCGCGCGCTCCGATGAGAGACGCGCTGTCATTTGCATCGAGTCTAGAACTATTCCCAGGAAAGAAATTCTCTGGCTGGGAGATAGTATGCTTTTTGCAAAATTGATTCTTAGACCCAGGCATTCTAAATGGCTGATAATCCAAGATCTGTGTGTTATTAGCTGACTCTCTGATTGTGCTAGAACCAGCCAATCGTCGAGATAATTCAGTATTCGCACTCTCCTTCATCTTAGGGGGGAAAGTGCTGCATCCATACATTTCGTGAATGTACGGGGAGCCAGGGACAGGCCGAACGGGAGTACTGTGTACTGGTATGACTGTCCCTCGAAAGCGAATCTCAGAAACGGCCTGTGATGAGGCGCTATTGGAATGTGAAAGTAAGCATCTTTCAGATCCACTGAGAGAAACCAATCTCCTGGGCGCACTTGCGCGAGGATATGCTTGGTTGTTAACATTCTGAACGAGCGAATCATTAGTGCTTTGTTCAGGTGTCTGAGATCTAGGATGGGGCGGAGACCGCCATCCTTTTTCGGGACGAGAAAATAGCGGCTGTAAAAACCTGTCCCGCTCAGAGAGGGGGAAACAGTTTCCACAGCGCCCTTTTCTATTAGTTTGCACACCTCGGTGCGTAGAACATGTGAACACTCTTTTCTCACTTTCGTCTCGACCACAGTCGTAAAACGTGGTGGCCTGCGAGCGAACTGGAGCGAGTATCCGTGCTTTACTATATTTAATACCCATTTCGGCATATCTGGAATGTTTTCCCATGCCGCTGCGTGTACAGATATGGGCTGAATACAGGCTAGGGGCGGGCCGCTGTGACGTAGGGACCCGGCTAGCGAATCGCCTGAGCTCATAGCTCTCAGAAGCGCGGGCGCGCGCTGAGCAGCTGAGTGAATGGGCGCGTGTGTGATTACAACAGTGCGCGCTGTGTTTGTAAAACTCGCAGCCTGAGCTGAGGTTTTGTTTGACACTGTAAGGGCAGTGTTTATAAGTGGGGGTGCATAAACAGTGGTAGGCACACGCGTCACTTTTATAATGTTTCCCGCTTTTACTGGGGATGAATTTATAACTGTGTGAACAGTGCTTGTGTGTAGTGGTGCGTACATGACCGTAGGCACGTGATCTACATTCATGGGAAGCGCAGCCTGAGCTGGGAATGAATTTGGCACTGTTTTGACAGTATCTGGGAATGCACACTTTGTGGACATGTGAACCCTTAGTGATGCAGGCAGAAAAAGACTCTTTTTTTGTTTTCTGTGCGTCGCCGTAAAAACGGCGTTTGTTTGCAGGTGAGCGAGCTCTGTGACTGGCCCATTGACTGCTGTATGGACATATCCAGCCGCCTGTAAGGGGACTGGGTAATGTTTGAGCTTTTGCAGAGAGAGTGGTCCGGCTTTTGCGAGACACGCACTCTCTCTTCTCATTTCTGTGGCTAGGACGGCTTTCGAGGCTCAGGGTTCAGCACAATCTTGGGCCGAGGACCCCGTCGCTCAGGAGGCGGCTTGCGGTTGTGAGAGCGCGAGCGGCGTCGAGCGTCAGCCTGAGGCGCGGGCTGAGAGGCGGTGGGGGCTGTTCTAGCCCGCTGCGGCTGTGGCGGTCTCTGTCTGCTCTGCGATGAGCTGGAGCGCTTTGGCAGGAAATGACGCATAGCTTGTGAAGCGTTCTGGGCCTCAGTGAAGCGTTCGGCGAAACCTTTAACCGCCGGTCCAAACAGCCCGCTGGTGGAGATAGGCGCATCGAGAAATGGCGCCTTATCCGCGTCCTTCATTTCAGTCAGAGTCAGCCACAGATGGCTCTCGAGAACAGTCAAATTAGCCATAGCACGGCCGATGGACTGGGCGGTGGCCTTCGTGGCTCGCAGAGCTATATCAGTCGCGCTGCGTAAGTCCCTGAAGGCTTCGGGTTCGGGGCCAGACTCGTCCATAGAGCGGAGAAGCTTGGCTTGGAACACTTGAAGTACCGCCATTGAGTGAAGCGCTGATGCAGCTTGGCCGGCGGCGGCGTAGGCGCGACCGGCGAGAGCAGAGGTAGTGCGGCAGGGTTTCGAGGGGTGGGAAGCTTTGGCTTTCCATCCGGAGGTGGAGGGCGGGCAGAGATGATTGGCCACGGCCTCCTCGAGGGGCGGCGTTCCCTCGTAGCCTCTTTCCTTCGCGCCGTCCACTGAGGAGAGCGAAGAAGAAAAAGAAGGCTTTGGGCGCGCAGAGTGGGGGGCTTTCCACGACTTGGTGAGTTCGTCGTGAACTTCCGGGAAGAAGGGAGAAGGCCTTTGCCGAGGGGCCTGCTGGCGCCCCTGCAGAAACCACTCATCCAGTCGGCTCCGGGTTGGCTCTTCGGGAGAAGACCAATCGAGCCCGAGGTCTTCCACGGCCTTAGAGAGGACACGGATAATCTCAGTATCCATAGTGGAGCCCCCGCTCGTGCTAGCTAGCGTCGACGGGGCGGGGTCGAGAGTGGAGCCCGGCCAGTCGTCCGATGCAGCGTCGATGGACAAGCTGTCGTCCATTCCCCCGTCGTCCTCGGACGCGCCGAAAGTCACAAGGCCCACCGCTCTGCCAGAGGGGTGTGGGTCCGGCTGGGTGAACTGAACCGGCGGTGGGGAAGGCAAGAGCGGCGGTGAAGCACGCGGAGACTGGCTCGGCGTGACGTCACTGAGCTCAGGTTCAGGAAGCCTCTGTGAGCGGCGCTTTTTCTTAGTGCGCGGCTCAAACAGAGGGGTGGCGATGGGCTCGCTCACGGCGAAAGCGGCGAGGCGAGCCCGTAGTGCGGAGAGACCCAGGTCATCACATTCCGGGCATCCGCCCTTGGTCAATGCAGCTTCTGCGTGGTCACGGCCCAGGCAGCGAGCGCAGATGATGTGACGATCCCCGTCCGGGAGAAGGTCTCTGCACGACGCGCAGGAAGGCATTTGAAACAACGCCTTAATGGAAATTTGCTCTTTCACAAATGTCGCGGGGCGGACAGATGTAAAATACTTGCGTATATGGCGCGCCGGATGGCTCAGTAGGAGGTGCTTGAAGGCGGCTGAAGGTGCCGACGTCCTCGTAGCAATCCCGCTGGTATGCTTTTCCACGGCGGCGAAGGCTTCCAATAATCCGGAGGATCCAGCGAAGAAGGTGTTCGCTGAAGGAGATTAAATCTAAAGAACTCTCATGACGGGGCGCCCAATATATAGCTTGGCCACGCCCATCTTGGCGGGCTCTGACGCGCACGGGCGCGAAGCGCGCTCATTGGTCGCGCATTCAGAGTCGCCCCGTCATTGGTTCAAGCAAGTTGCCGCAGCACAGCCAATGACCGAGTTCCTTCGTTCATTGCTGTCAGCTGTGCAGCTGCAATGCGTTTTACATAAAGACTTCAATATTCTCGAGAAAAGGAGTTTTCCCATAGCGTAAGCTACTTACGCAATAGGAGAGACCTCTCGAAAGGGAACTGTTCAAATACAAGCTACATATGAAAAAAGGCCTCGCAAAAAAAAGTTTGACCTTCAGTAATCAGAGTTACAGAGCCCAATTACCATTCCTTCTATTAG
This sequence comes from Gila orcuttii, assembly GCA_026230005.1. NCBI lineage: Eukaryota > Metazoa > Chordata > Actinopteri > Cypriniformes > Leuciscidae > Gila > Gila orcuttii. The sequence goes on along the minus strand of JAPDVR010000013.1, from coordinate 19,512,371 downwards.
GCCCCAAAAACTTCAAACACATGATGGCAGATGGATATTAGTTAGCTTGAGACATTCTGGAGTCTGATCCAGTGAAGTTGAGCATCGCCTGAACCAGCTCTGGCAAACCATAGTCGTGCTTCCAGCCCCAGTCACTGCGGGCACTGGTGTCAGCTAAGATCTCTGGCCAGCTATCAGCTAGAAAAAATAACAGAAACAGTTGTCACACTGACCTGTGTTCAGTTTGGAAAGATAAAAAGGGACAAAATTGCATTGTCTGCTGAATGTGTTTTTTTAATGTCCACTAAATATCATAATGCTTGCTTAAAGTGCCACTATAATGCTATTTTAAATGTTTTGAAGTCTCCAGCAATAAGTTTACATGCATCCAAGGTCAAAAAACACTTTAACTTTCTCATAATATACATCGCAGCATCACCTCTTTTCTCAGTGTCTGAAACGGTTTAATCAAGGATTTGGTCTCTCCTCCTTTCCTCCTTTTGTGTTTGAGTGCGAGTCAAGTAGACGTTGTTTGTGGGCAGCCAATGAAGCAGGGATTATGCAAATTTGTAACAAATCTATGTAGGTTCATGCAGGAAGTAAGACTGAAATTACTGACAACTCGTTTCAGGCAGTACAGAATCGATTCTTTCATTTAGGAGACAATAACTCTATTTGTCGTGCTCTTTGAAACATGGTAGACTTTTTATATTTTGCAAACTACATGAAAGGTAATATTCAAAACTTTAAAAAATGCAACCACAATTGATATTTAAGAGGATTTTAAATTGGATTTCGACTGATGTGTCAGACCCTTACCAATGGCCTGTCGAACTGGGTCAATCTTATATGTGACCTGCAGGTCTGGCAGGTGCCTCCTGATTTCTCGTACCAGTTCCTCTGGAGTGAAGCTCATGGCGCTGATGTTGTATGTGCGCATACCGAGTTCCTCAGCAGGAGCTTCCAGAACTTCCAGTGTGGCTCTTAGACAATCCTCAATGAACATCATGGGGAGTCTTGTGTCAGGCCTCAGATTGCACACAAATTTGCCCGTTTTCACAGCATCGTGGAAGATCTGGACAGCATAGTCTGAGAGAAGAGACAGACTAAATGGAGGTGAAGGGTTTACATAGACGCATTAGTCTTTCAGACCAGTGTTTTTAATCATATACTGTTATACCATGTATATTATAAGTCAGCATGCAACCAAAGTTGAGATAATTTTTTCTTTTTGTATTGTGTGACGTGTATCCGAGTGAAACGGCTTCTCCAACAAGAAAAATGTAGGGCAGGACTTGATTTTGTCATCAGAGAAGAGACACTGCAAGAGGGAGGGGAAGTTATTTTGATTAAAGATTATAAGGGTGTCACAGTGGCTGCGTCCGAAAATGGATAAATACTGCCTTCTGAGGACGCATTCCAAGGTCGGAAGGTATAAAGGCACGTCCAAATGCAATGTTAGTTTCACTTCCTGTCTCATGAGATACCTTCATCTGATCGATTTTTGGAGGCAGCATAGATGTATCCTTCAGTGCCTTTGATATCCCAGAATCCTGTGCTTTCCATTCTGTGAGTTGAGCTAAATAAATAAAGATGGCATCTGAAAGTTGCGGCTGGTTGTCAGTTTGTGTGTAAATGTACATTTTTGATCAACGTTTTCAATCTATGATGTAATTTCTAGCGAGAAATTACTATTGCAGTCATTAAATATTCTCTTAGTTTTCACCAAAGCTCGCTCTGTAGATCATTAAACCATTACGCTGCCTCAGAAGTCTGTCCGAAATCAGTTTCGAGAGGTACCTTCTTGCGCAAACGCTGCCTGCAAGTCATTGCCTGATAGGGCAACGAGGCAACGAGTCAGCAGCCTACGTTTTCGGATGCAGCCAGTGTGTGTCTGTACTGAAGCGCATGAGGAGCATAAACAGAAAAGTCTCTCATTATAAATCTAAAACCAAACACGCAGGAGATTACCAAGAATAAAGCAAATAACACAACCACATAAACTAAAGATGACACGGAACAATGAACAATGAGGAAACTGAGAACTTAAATATACAGAGATAATGAGGTAACTAAATGAACAACAGTTAATCAGTAACTAAGGGAACTAAGCTGCAAAAAGAACACAGAGTCTAATCGGGACAGGAAAAACAAAACCGAAACACAATGAAACTGAAAAGACTGAGATCATTACAGTAGATCCCCCCTCCCGGAAGGTGCAACCTCGCGCCAATAAGTGTCCAACTGTGAAGGGAGGGAGGGGGCTTTGGAGGAGGACCAGGGGCTGGCACCAGGTTGGATGCAGGAGGATAAGACAGCGGGAGAAACCAAGGTGACGATGACTGTGGGAGCCAGGAAAGATTGGGACGTAGAGCATAGCCAGATGACGAACGCCCACAGCGGAGTTGAGGGTGGTAGGAGCCATGGTGGAGACTTGGCAGGCGTCAGACTGAGACGACAGACTGAGACGGTGCCGATCAAGGTGGAAACCCAAGCGGAGCCAATGAGACCAAGTGACACCGATAGATCTGGATGCTGAAGCGGAGCCAGGCAGAGCCGGAGGGACTGGGGACCAAGTTGGAGCCAGAGGAAAGGTAGAGCCAAAGGGGTGGAGGGACGAAGTGCAGCTGAAGGCCTGGAAGTCCGTGGCACAGGCAGAGTGATGAATGACCAAGGCGGAGTCGGAGGGACAAAGGAGCCCGGTGGAGCCATAAGGATGATGGCCCCAGGTAGAGCTGAGGGAGGGAGGTGCCAAGGTGGAGCCAACTTGTCGATGAGCCAAGGTGGAGTGACAAGCTCGGCAGCTGAAGGCGGAGCAAGGAGATACCCTTGCCAAGGTGGAGCTGGAGACAGGAAGACCTGAGGCAGATCCACGCAGCAGAATGAAGTCAACAGTGGGGAAGCCGAGGGACTGATGGGAGCCAGTGGAGGCAGGGTCGCAGGACTGGCTGTCTTTCGTAGAGGAGGTGGGAGAGGGAGGCTAGGTGGGACCATTGGAGACGCAGGAGACTTTGAGCTGGCGGGACCAGTGTCGGGCTAGGGCTCGACGGATGATTTGCTCCAGGCATTGTCTCTGGCACTGGCATCGCGGCAAGCTCTGGCTCTTTGTCTGCGGTGGGCTCTAGCATAGGCTCTGTGCATGGTGTGGAAGGCAGCTGGCTTGACTCTTGATCCAGAGTGGGGCTATTTCTACTGATCTTTAATTTATTTTTATTTCACTTTTAATCATTTTAATAATTTAGTAGTAATTACTTTATTTCAGTTAGTTGCCAAGGCAACATTTCTAATTTTCTTAAAGTACCCCTGTGGTCAATCATTTTATTCCTAAAAACTTATCTTTGATCACCAAAATGACATATTTAAGCATTTTATTTTCCTTGAAATAAATTCTTCATGCCATAAAATAGCTTGAATGTAACTCTACACCCTTAATTTTCAGCACAGGGGGACTATCTCCATCTAATATTTTCTATTTTATGTCTGCTTTACTTAAAAGTGTTAGTTTACAACAACAACACTGTTCCAAAGGAGATACGCTCACCTGTAGTTCCTCCAACAGGTTGAGAGTCTGCAGAAATGATTGCTGGGTATCTGAGACAGCGGAAGTCAACACCTAACCTGTGATGGTAATACTGGAAAATACAATAAAGAAATGTGACACTGCATTATTCAATTCACATTTCTTTATTGTATTTTCCAGTATTACCGAATAATAACCAAAGCAAAAATATGCATTAAATTCACATGCATTAAGACCTCATGAAATGCCTAGGCTTGTACTCTTTCTTTTCTCATTCTCTTTTAATATCATGCTAAAATTAAAACCCCCAAAAATGTTTAGGATTTGCAGGTGTTCTCAAATATGTACTGACCTCTCCCATTAGCTCAGCGTGAACCTTGGACACTCCGTAAATGGTTCGTGGTCGTTGGATGCACAGATCAGGGGTGAGGTTAGGAGGGGAGGAGGGGCCAAAGGCTCCAATAGTGCTGGGGACGAAAAGACGGAGCCCATGTTCTCCGGCAATGTCAAGAACATTGTGCAACCCTAAAGATGAGGAAGTTGGAAAAGAAACATCTATGTACCTTACCAATGCAAAGTGATTGATGGTGAAAATTATACAAATAAAACAGATGTTAAACCCCTCGGTGACTAACCAGTGATGTTGACATTACGAGCGAGGGACACATTGGCCTCTCCGACTGCACTCAGAAGGGCGCTGTAGTGTATCAACCAAGTGATGCGGTTGTTTACAACAATCTCACGCAAGTTTTTGTAGTCCAAAATGTCGGAATATATAAAGGGACCTGAAGTCAAAATTTACAATTAAAAGCCTAAAATCATTGTAATTAAAAAAAATAATATAATAATATATTTTTGTTTGATATATTAATCAATAAATATTGTTCCAATAAAGTGTGTTCAAATTTAAAATACAACTCAAAATGGAGAAGAACTGATGCTTCCCACAATAAGTGAATATATTGACACTCACCGCTTTTGTAAACATGATTTGGGGGTTTCCTGATATCAGACAGAATTACATTATATTTTCCAAACTTCTTCCTGTAACAAAAGATAAACAAAAATCTCATATTTAACAATTTAATACTACCAAAAGAGTGCAGTAAACAAGGGGTGCTACTCATAAATCCTATTTGTGCATCCTCGTTTCCTTTCATTGCATCTTAGCTCCACCCCTTTAGTATGCGAGGGAAGGCTACACCTGTGTATCCTCACTCATGAATCCACAGGAAACTTCCTCGCTCCTCCATTATGTTTAGTTATGAATAAAAAGTTATTACCTGACAGATATTACTGAAATCAGGTTTGCTGAAATCAATCTTATTAGACAACCATAGACAGCAAATGAAGAGTCTTGCACTTTTTTAGCCAATCAGAAACACTCTCTGCCTGTCTGCCTATTACATGTCCAGGTTTGCTGACATAGGGTTGGTTATCATATATTGGGGGCATGGCTTCAGAAGCTGGGGTGGTCTAAATCTAAAGGCCGGAATTCACCACACAACATTTAAAATCTGAACATATTTTAAAACACTACTAGGCATCATACACTTGAAAACTTTGAAAATGATTAGAGAGAAAAACTAGGCATCATACACTAGACAAGTGAGGATCATTCACACACTAACAGACAACGTCATTCTAAACACAACAAACTCACAGATTGCTAGGAGACAGATAACAAACAAAAAACAACAAACTAATGATCTCCTCCCACTGGATGGAATCACATTCTAAAGCTTTTTAAAAATGTTTTAATACAAACGGTTCCCATCAAACACTACAAGATTTTCTATAAAATCTGTCAACCCTGTAGACTTTTGTCAACTGGCATTGACTGACTGAAAATCTGGGGGCAAATCTAGGCAAAAGTCATGTAGTCCATTCCAGCCTGAAATCTAGTGAACATTAACAAAACTTCTAAAAGCATTCAGTCTAGGGCTGTCAATAATGATTATTTTGGTAATCGAGTAATCGGTCGATAATTTTGATGATGAATTAAATAATTAGATCTTCTTTGTTTTTTTGTGGTGATAAAAAATAGACCTAAGTGAACAACAGCCTTTAAAATTGCTTAAAATAATAATTGGTAAAAAAACTAATTATCAAAAGCAAGTAATGATGGTTTTATTGAACAACACTGTTAAAATACATAATGTAATACACATAAACGAAATCAATTTACTGTATGTACATTATGTATTATAACAAATGCCTGCAGAGGGTGCCAACGACCTGGGTAGGGCTGCACCAGCCGTTCGTAAGTTCTTTCTTAAAGCAGCACCAAGTGACTTTTCCTCCAAGTGACAGGTTGGAAGCGGAATTGTCCATTACCACTGTCGTAAATAATTTAGCCTACCGCAGCCAACTGTCGCACGCGCACGCACATGCTCTCTGTTTATCCAGCTTTGGAATCAACAATGGCCACAGACAAGGTAGAGTATGATGCATGATTTTATGAAAGTATGATGTATTGCGACATCACAAACGAGCAATTGTAACGCTTGCCGTAAAGCAAGTCAAATTAGTAGTTTTCTTATGTCTCATTAGAACTACAGAAACGCGACCCGATCTGGCAATCTTACATAGCGTGGATATATAAGATAAAGGACCGCAAAGCTGTGGCATAAGTGCATTTCACCATCTCACGACTTGATGAGCCACTGAAACGATTTTGGAAACATTATTTTAAGGTAAAAAATCTTACTTAGTGATGCTTTAAATTTGAACGTAAAGTCCACACTAGAGGCTTAGAAACTACTAGCTAGTTTGTAACTAACTCTGTGCTTAATTCCGTTGCACCATTTGTTCGTAAGGCAGAACGTAGCTAGTAGGTCGTAAACTCTCCGTAAAGTAATGTGTAGTCGCATAATATTACGTTTAGCCTCGATGATCCAATAGCAGCCTTCAAAGACGTGAGCAGAAGTTGTTTAAATGCTGGGAATATCAGATTATTCTTCATTCTAACTTCTTTTGCCTCACTTAACTAACAGTAAAAATACGTTTCCATTACATACGCTACTTAATCATCATGAATAACATAAGTGTTTTTATAAGTAAATAACATTTAGAAACTGTATTTGAAATGAAATTATTATTATTATTATTATTATTGATAAATAAATAAGTACTGACACAAAAAAAACATAAGAAATAACATTTATTGATTATGACTGATTTTATTTTACATGCACAACACGGACCGATGGGACCGATGCACACAGCGGTGCTGTAGGACAGGTTCGTGTTGATGAGCCGCTAACAAAGTAATCTATTCATATAATCTCTCTACTAAAATGTAAGCGAATGTAAATATCAGCATTATCATATATGTCTAAAGAATTGAAGTCTGTCAGGTAAAAGAAGAGCTTATTGATGCAGTTCAGTCTATTTTATTCCAACCGTTACTCCTGATTGGAGGCTTCTGTAAATATTTAGTTTATACATAGAGTTACGCTTCAACTAAGTTTAATGGTGCAACGCAAAAATATTTAGTAGAGCGTAAGTTGTATCTTAGTGCCCATTTACATCAAAACTAAGCTGTAACATATGCACAGCTGGTGCAACCGGCCCCTAGTGATTGTTGTTGTTACACTTAATATGTAATATTACGTGTAATCAAAACACATAATAAAATCTTTGTTTATTATTGGTAAAACAACATTTAATTCAAATATCCATGTAAATCTTTAATATTTGGCCTTTACGATAGAAATGCTACATCAAAACATGCAAACTCAGAGGGTGTAAACTTTTATTTTGAAATCGTGATGAACAACAATTCGCGTATTTGTATAAATCGAGCTACTGAGACGCGCTTCACGCTTGTAAATGATAACAGTGCTAACACTTCGCTATGAAATACAAAGTGCGTCAGATTTTATAAGCACAAATGCACGTCATTGGAAACCCAAACAAACAGCACATGTAGAGACTGAGTTTGTGTGTGGAGCAGCTACTGTGAACAGAGCCGCTCTGAGACACGGGAAGAAACACATAACCTGCACTCATGTAAATATATTTATTTAACAGAATCTCAGTCTTCGGTGATTTCACAATAGCACTCTGCTATATTATGATGTTTAAATGGTTTTAATATGTCGTGCAGCCTTAAAAAATGGTCTAATAATGCAGTGGAATGCACCACTTCCGGTATTTTACCAGTTAATCGACACGGGGTAAATTGCAATGGAGGGTCTTAAAATCGAGCACTCTAATTTAATCGAGGAATCATGACAGCGCTAATTAAGTCTCACCTGAGCAGTTTGGCTAGACCCACTCCCAACTGACCTAGACCCCCTAAAATCAAAAACAGAGAGAAAAAATATGATTAAAAATCATCATTAGTCATATTTTACCATGGAGACTACATTTCATGCTTCAGAATGTGGTAACCAGGGAAACGTGACATCTAAAGGTTTATACAACATCCATTTAAGCCTCAAAGCTTAAACAAACACAGTCACACACACAAAATCTTTTAAACAAATGAACATTACACAATAACTGGTCTAGCCACTTGTCTCCTGCACTCGTACCGGTAATGAGAACTCTGGGATGATCTGATCCAGAGGACACTGAGTGAAAACTGGCAACGGATGTGACTTGGCACGGAGAGAAACTGAGACTGCGAGCTACAACAGTGAGAGGCTGAAAGCCACAGACTGGAGCCAAGTGAAGCCGCTGGGCCGTCCCACTCACAGCTCTTACACAGGACCGCATCTCCTACTCACTGCCAACACCCACACAAATAAAGCACATCAGAAATGCACACCCAAAAGAGTCACAAAATCAGTGTGTTTGATATAAAATATCACAATCTGAAACATTTTCTCCTTCTGCATTTTTCAAAAGTTTTTAAAATGATAATTTATTTGTCTTGCTAATGGTCATTTTACAGCTGCATTATAGGCTATGCATCCTAAAAACATATGATTAAATTATACAGAGGGACAGACATACTTTTTTATATAACTACAGTATAAGGCTAAAGTTCATGCAAGAAGTATTGAAACAGTATTTATCTTAGATCGTCGAGTTTTAAGTATCTAATTAATGACCATATTCATAGTTTGAGACTGAATGTCTGAGTCTGGGAAAATGATACAACAATCAAATCTATTCATAAAAGATATTTGAATACTGTAAGAAATAAATAATGAAGAGTTTTAATGTGGCCTTCATACATGAAAAGAAAACCCCAACAACTACAAATCTGTTAGTTTTATGAAAAATCAATAAAAGCACCTGTGGCTGAAGAAGGTGAACGTGGTTTCACCAAGTGCAGTGTCCCTGGAACAAATCCAATCAACCAATCAGATTTGAGGGACAATGTACAGTTTATGTGAAGTTTAGGCTTACAACCAGGGTTAGGTGCTTCTACATCAGTGTTATACATGTACCTATCATTTCCCTCTGGTTTTAGGGTCTTTATCTATGAGTAGGTTTATGTTTAGAGGTAGGGATGGGGTTAGGACTAAATTTTCGGATAGGAATGTTGTTCTAGGATCAACAAAATATGTTGATCCAGGAATATGTCTTGGCAAAATCAAACACCCCGGTGCTGCCACCTTCTGGTCATGGCTATAACAGCCTCACAAAAAGCCAAGACCAAAGTCAAATCCATTAGAATATTATTTAGTTCATAAACTTGATCACCACTTCAAAAGTCACATTATTCCCCTTCGTAGTCTAAAAATTAATCTTAAATAACTTACATTAAATTAAAATGAATTCCGCTGCATGAAGGTTACCTGTCGGTCACAGCAATGCGATTGTTGGAGGCTGTCAAGCAAGAACTTCACCGTGGGAATTATTTATTATTTATTTATTTTCTTTGTTCAGTTCACAACATTTATTAATTATACTTAGTTTTGTAGTTTTACTCACATCTCTGTTTCCTTACACTATTAACCTAGTGCACTTTGCAACCTAACATGAACACAAACTGGGAGGAGACTGACAGTCTCTATTTACCAACCAACACCATCGACAAACTGCTTCTGTTGTAACAACACACAGCCGGTGATCTGATGATGGACACATTTCACTTTTGGTTGCTACATGTATGGCTTAAATTGTTACAATGTCTCAGTTCGGTGGAATGATCAACATTTAGCGCGTGTTACAATAAAATGCATTCCTCCAGTAAATCACGCCAATCGTATGCTGAATTTTGCGATCAAGAGATGAAAATATCGATAAGAGAAACTTTGATTTACTCACCTTTTATACCACCGCCCTAATCCTCTAGAATAAATGGAAAAGAAACAGATAAGGGAACCGTATGCTCTTAAAACTACATCAGAGTTCAACAGGAGCAGGTGTAAATGTCTTTCACTGGACAGACACCTTCAAGTTCATCCACCATCAGTATTGCATCAGCTACAGGTCTCATGGAGAGTCTGCTGTGATTGGTCAGTCCACCCGAGACACACCCACTTTACACTGTATGTATTCTAAGATTACATTACCAAATTACCTTATAGCTTTATAATTACAGTGGACCTAAAACTTTTTTTAAAGGTTACACACAAATATCAAATTGAAAATAAATAAAATGAAAAACAATCAAAACAAGTTATATTTTCTTACAGAAAGATTGCACAAACTTTTCACTAATATATATTCATAATTTTATTAGTTTGTCAGTTCCATATTTTTGCAAAACCTATAGGCCTATTGTCAGATGATCAAACACAAAACCTTTTTGCTTTCAAAATAATATTCTATACATAATCTCTCTCTCTCTCTCTCTCTCTCTCTCTCTCGCTCTCTCTCTCTCTCTCTCTCTCTCTCACTCACTCACTCACTCACTCACTCACTCTCACACACACACACACACACACACACACACACACACACACACACACACACACACACACACACACACACACACACACACACACACACACACACACACACAATATTACAAATAGCTCCAGAACACTTGCAGCCTTTATTGGCTCTATTTCTATCAAAGTCCCTTAAAAAAATTCCACATGGACAACATGCTAACAAAGGAATATTATCTATTGCATATCAGAGTGTTTGGATCTTCACATGCAACTTCCCATCTACATTCACCACCTTTGCTGCCTGTTGTTTTCCATCTGCAAACTTCACCCTGTCAATAAAGTGTTTGACTGTTTATACTTGCTGATCTCTGCAGTCTGTGTGTTTTTTTTATATTAGCCTGTTTGTTATCCTGTATAAGCACATTGTTCTGTTACATATCCTTTAGACAAATATTAATTATAAATGTTAACTAGATGTGTTCACTACCTGTCTAATGATGTTTATGTTGACATGTAATTAAAAACAAATGTCTTATCAAATTCTCTATCGCGTGTCATTCTATTTATTGAGAAATGTGCTTCAGAAATGTGACGTAATTTACGGGAAGGGAGCATAGTGAGCATTGAAGCTCAGTTTTTTGCGGTGCGTTGTGGGATTTGTTTTTTTTAAGCAAATGTTCCAGTGTTCTGGAAGGATTTTGCAATTGAGACAGTTCTTTTAATGGCTAACTCCCTGATCAGTGAACACTCTTACTACTGAACACCCATTGAGTAGACTCGCTCCATTGGTCAAAATCAAGGGGTCGAGGATCTGTCTAAATAAATTTCCCTCGCCCACTTGAAGAAGTTGAATACACTTCAAAATGACAGCGGGGATCCGAGGGGAAGTGCATAGGGAAGTTTGTGAGTGTATGTCTAAAAGTGGAGCTAGGTGTGTTTGACTTGAAGTGGCGCTGCACAGAGCGATCGGTTGCTTTCGATTCGCTCTCGCTGTACTTTGATGTCATTCATCGAACAATCTGCGCAGCGCCGCTTCAAGTCCAACACACCTAATGACCAATTTCTGATGGGCCTTTTATTTTAAAATCTGCTAGATCTGCTTATTTTTAAACCCTATTAGAAGAAAATAAACAAAACCCTAGATATTTATTTGAAACAGTGGCTAAACTAACGAAAAATAAAGCTTCAAGCCCAGATGTTTCCAAGCAGCACAGCAGTAATGACTTTATGAACTTCTTTATTTACAAGATTGATAATATCATGGAGAAAATTATAACTATGCAACCGTCTACTACACCATTGCATCAGGCAGTGCATTGTAGTCTGTCTGATGAAAAATTAGATTCATTCATTGCTAAAGGAGAGGAAGAATTTTCTAAACGCGTTAAATCATCTAAATCGACAACATGTATGTTAGACCCTATACCGACCAAGCTACTGAAAGAGATGCTTCCAGAGGTCATAGATCCTCTTCTTAAGCATGCAGGGGAACCACCCATAATAGCATTACAATAATCCAGCCTTGATGTCATGAACGCATGAACTAATTGTTCTGCACTTTTCATTGAGAGCATATGAAGTAATTTAGATATATTTTTAAGTTGATCAAATGCAGTTTTACAGATTCTAGACATGTGACTTTCAAATGAAAGATTGGTATCAAAGAGCACACCAGGTTCCTAATCGACGACGAGGACTTGACAGAGCAGCCATCAAGTGTTAGACAGTATTCTAGGTTATTACGTGAGGAAGTTTTTTGTCCAATAATTAGAATCTCTGTTTTTTCAGAATTAAGTAGTAGGAAATTGCTAGTCATCCAGTTTTTTATATCTGCTATGCATTCCGTTAATTTTGTGAATTGATAAGTTTCATCAGGGAGTGAAGAAATATAGAGCTGAGTATCATCAGCATAACAGTGAAAACGTCTCGGTTACGTATGTAACCCTCGTTCCCTGAGTAGGGAACGGAGACGTTACGTCGGATGACGACGAAATGGGGTTTCGCTTAGAAAGCCTATCAACTTCGAGTATTACAAAACGAGCCAATGGCAAAGAAATGCCATGGGTCTGCGGAATTTGCATGACGTAACTCCGCCCCACCTCGTGGGTATAAAAGGAGGAAGTCTGCAACAGCAGTTTATGTTTCTTCGCTGAGGAGCCAAGACTGAGCTCAGGCGATCCCCGCGGAACAGCGGAAAGTGGCAGGAAGACGTAACGTCTCCGTTCCCTACTCAGGGAACGAGGGTTACATACGTAACCGAGACGTTCCCTTTCGTTGTCACTCCGAGTTACGTCGGATGACGACGAAATGGGGTTACCAGTCTAATCACGCCACCTTCTCAGCTGTCTTCCAGTGCCCTGCGTAAATCTGAGATCCCTGTCGTGAGACTAGCACGGACGAAGGACTCCTATTTAGCACAGGAATACCAAGGTACACTGGGGAGCATATCCCACAATTTTAGAGGAAATATGCAATTATTGCCAACCCAGAGGGGGGGACTTAGAGAATACACATATGACCCGAAGGATGCATATGGAGAACACTGGGGTGTCCAGCCGCAGGTGGAATATTTCAACCCCAGGGGTGGCAAAGTGGCTTGCCAAGGGAAAGACACATGCTCGAAAGAGGCTTACAGTGGAAATACACATGTGGGGGTCGCTCAGGGGAGGGACCATGCACACGGGAGGCACCTAGCCGGCGCGCAGGCAATAGACACTGGCGGCGACGTCAGAAGTGCTGGAGGAACTCAGGGCTTTCGGAGAAGCTCACCTGAGGGGAATATCGCACGTATCCAGTCCGTGGAGTGGAATGGCGAGCAAGCGAAGACACCTGAGCGGGTCCAGTACTAGCTAGTTGAAGCGAGTACATGAGAGGACACAGGCTCCACTCGGAGATTGTAAAATCTGGCGAATGTGTTCGGTGTCGCCCAGCCTGCAGCTCTGCAGATGTCTGTTAGCGAGGCGCCATGCGCTAGAGCCCAAGAGGACGCCACACTCCGGGTGGAGTGGGCAGTCACACCAAGGGGGCATGGACGACCTTGCTGCTGGTATGCCAAAGCAATGGCGTCCACTATCCAGTGAGACAACCTTTGCTTGGAGAGAGCCTTTCCCTTCAGCTTCCCACCATAACAGACGAAGAGCTGGTCCGAGGTCCTGAAACACCGCGTCCTGTCTACATAGGCGCGAAGAGCGCGTACTGGACAGAGCAGTGCCAAGGCTGGGTCTGCCTCCTCCGGGGGCAGCGCTTGCAGGTTCACCACCTGGTCCCGAAAGGGAGTGGTAGGAACCTTGGGCACATATCCAGGCCGGGGTCTCAGGATCACGTGAGAGTAAGCCGGCCCGAATTCCAGGCACGCTTCGTCAACGGAGAATGCGTGCAGGTCCCCTACCCTCTTGATGGAGGCCAGAGCAACCAGGAGTGCTGTCTTCATTGACAGGAACTTAAGCTCCACTGACTGCAAAGGCTCAAAGGGAGCACTCCGCAGGGCAGTTAACACCACTGCGAGATCCCAAGAGGGAACGAGAGGAGGGCGAGGAGGATTCAGTCTCCTCGCTCCTCTCAGGAACCTGACGATCAGGTCGTGCTTCCCCAAAGACTTACCTTCAACAAGGTCATGCTGTGCGGCAATGGCGGCGACATAGACCTTTAGGGTGGAGGGAGACAGCCTTCGCTCCAACCCATCTTGTAGGAAGGAAAGCACGACACCAATCGAACATCTCCGGGGGTCTTCTCGGTGAGAAGAGCACCAGCTGACGAAGAGGTTCCACTTCAACGCATAGAGATGTCTCGTGGACGAAGCTCTAGCGGAAGTGATGGTAGCCACCACCGGTGGTGGTAGGGTACTCAAACCTGCCTCGTCCCGTCCAGGAGCCACACGTGGAGTTTCCAAAGATCGGGACGAGGGTGCCATAGGGTGCCCCGTCCCTGAGAAAGTAGGTCCTTCCTCAGAGGGATCGGCCAGGGAGGTGCTGTCGCGAGGAGAACCAGTTCGGAGAACCAGGTCCTGGTGGGCCAGTACGGCGCAACCAGCATGACCTGCTCCTCGTCCTCCCTGACCTTGCGCAAGGTCCGCGCAAGAAGGCTCACTGGGGGAAGCGCATACTTGCGGCCCTGCGGCCAGCTGTGCGCCAGAGCATCCGTGCCGAGCGTGCCCTCGGTCAGGGAATAATACTGGGCGCAATGGGTCGAGTCGTGGGAGGCAAACAGATCTATCTGTGCGTCCCCGAACTGGTCCCAAATCAGCTGAACCGACCGGGGATGGAGCCGCCATTCTCCCGGGAGGAGTTGAAACCGTGAGAGCTCGTCGGCTACACAGTTCAGAGCTCCGGGGATAAAAATGGCACGAAGCGACCTCAGATGCTTCTGGCTCCATAAGAGGAGGTGGCGGGCGAGTTGCGACATACGGCGGGAGCGCAGACCACCTTGACGGTTGATGTACGCTACAGTGGCGGTATTGTCTGATCGGACTAGTACGTGCTGGCCCCTGAGCACGGCCCGGAAGCGGCGCAGAGCAAGACGTACAGCCAGCAACTCGAGGCAATTGATGTGCCATAGGCGCTGGGGTCCTATCCAGGAGCCCGCGGCAGCACGTCCATTGCACATGGCGCCCCAGCCCGTGGAAGAGGCATCTGTCGATACAACAACATGCCGCGAAGCTCGTTCCAGGGGCACTCCGGCCCGTAGAAAGCTGAGGTCCGCCCACGGGGTGAAGGTCTGACGGCAGGTCGGAGTAACTGGTACTCGGAGGGTGCCGTGTTGCCATGCCCACCTCGGGACTCGGTCGCGAAGCCAAAGCTGAAGCGGTCTCATATGAAGCAATCCGAGCGGCGTTGCCGCGGCTGCAGATGCCATATGCCCCAGGAGCCTCTGAAAAAGTTTCAGTGGAACCGCACTCTTGCCTTCGAACTGTCTCAGGCAAGTCAGCAGTGACTGCGCGCGCTCGCTCGTAAGCTGTGCGGACATGGCGACCGAGTCGATTTCCATACCGAGAAAAGAGATCCTCTGCACGGGGCAAAGTTTGCTCTTCTCCCAGTTGACCCGAAGGCCCAGACGGGCTAGGTGCCGGAGCACTAGGTCCCTGTGTTCGCAAACCTGATCCCGAGAGTGAGCTAGAATCAGCCAGTCGTCGAGATAGTTCAGGATGCGAACCCCGTGTTCCCGAAGAGGAACAAGGGCTGCCTCGACGACCTTCGTGAAGACGCGAGGAGACAGGGCTAACCCGAATGGGAGAACCGCGTACTGATATGCCTGCCCCTCGAAAGCAAACCGTAGAAACAGCCTGTGTCGAGGGAGAATGGAGACATGAAAGTAGGCGTCCTTCAGGTCGATCGCTGCAAACCAATCCTGGGGCCGTACACATTCGAAAATGCGCTTGGCAGTGAGCATCTTGAACGGCAGCCTGTGAAGGGAGCGGTTCAGCACGCGCAGGTCCAGGATTGGCCGTAACCCACCGGATTTCTTCAGGACAATGAAGTACGGGCTGTAGAAGCCGGACCTCATTTCGGCTGGAGGGACAGTCTCGATCGCACCCTTCGCCAGCAGGGTAGCAACCTCCGCTCTCATGATGGGGGCATTGCCACCGACCATAGTGGAGCGAACTCCCCTGAATCGGGGAGGAGACCGCGCGAACTGAATCGCGTAGCCGAGCCTGATCGTTCGGGCGACCCAGCGGGACAGGTGGGGAAGCTCTAACCAGGCTCCCAAGAACTGTACCAGCGGGGTCATGCGAACCACAGACTTCCCGTCGGTGGGGCAGCGAGGCGGAATGACTGTCCCGGACGTGGACGGCATAGCGGCCCAGTGTCGGGGCATAGTCATAGACCGCGTCCTGACAGAGGAGACCAGGGAAGGACGAACGTTCCACGGGGGTCTGCTCTGCCAGGGGGCTGGCGACAGAGGGGGATGAGAGCTGCACGGTCCGGGGACGGCGCGTGCTGTCATCCGGCTCTGGGACAGAGGGGGACGAGGGGTGCACGGCTCGGAGGCGGCGCACCGTGTCGTCCGAGAACTCTGTGTGCTCAGGGATGAACATGTCACTTCTTTCTTTAACCACATTAGGGTGCTGCCCACCCGTGGGTGAGCAGCGGGGAGTGGAGAACAAAAGATTCTCCCCCGGCCCTCCACCGGGGGAAGGAGTGGTCCTGCTACCATCTCCTGAGAAGTGAGAGTCATCCCTGAGCAGCCCGTCTCAGGAGCGCCGCTTAGCCCGGCGTTTAGCGGGGGGCGGGGCAGGAGAGGGCTGGGGCGCCTTCTTGCGGCTTCCTCCGCGACCGGGCCCGGGTGGAGGCTGCTGCTTGGGCCGGGCGGGAGGGGGGGGAACCGCAGGAGGGCGCCCTCGGCGGCGAACAGCCTGAGGATTCTGCCCGGTCGGCTGGGTGGAGGCAGCAGCGGGCCGTCGGGGCAGAATGTGCTTAATCGCCTCAGTCTGTTTCTGAGCAGTCGAGAACTGTTGGGCGAAATCCTCGACTGCACCGCCGAAAAGGCCGGCCTGTGATATGGGGGTGTCGAGCAGACGGGACCGCTCGGCATCCCGCATATCAGCGAGGTTCAGCCAGAGGTGTCTCTCCTGGACCACGGCTGTGGACAT
This sequence comes from Gila orcuttii, assembly GCA_026230005.1. Lineage (NCBI taxonomy): Eukaryota > Metazoa > Chordata > Actinopteri > Cypriniformes > Leuciscidae > Gila > Gila orcuttii. Next base: position 19,495,486 of record JAPDVR010000013.1, on the reverse strand, counting down.
CACCAAACCCAGGGAGCGTGCGGTCACCTTCGTCGCCCGGAGAGCGAGGTCGGTGGCGGCACGCAGCTCATTGAAGAGCCCTGGGTCTGCCCTCCCCTCGTGCATGTCCTTGAGCATCTGGGCCTGGTAGACCTGCAGAATGGCCATGGCATGCAGAGAGGCGGCCGCCTGTCCCGCCGCTCTGTAGGACTTCGCCACTAATGTAGACGAGTACCTACAGGCCTTGGATGGGTGCTTAGGCTCACCACGAGAAGAAGCGCTCTGAGGACACAGCTGCATCGCAACAGAGCGTTCAACCGGGGGGAGCCCAGTGTACCCACGGGCAGCCGCCTCCTCGAGGGGAGGAAAGGCGGATGAAACCAACGAGCGGTCACGGGAAGACATGGGAGTCTTCCAGGACTTCGAGATCTCATCATGCACATCCGGGAAGAAAGGTATTGGGGTTTGCCGCGGACGGGGGTCCGCGGCCTTACCCAAGTACCAATCATCCAACCGCGAGCGCTCAGGACAGGGTGGAGGGGACCACTCTAGTCCGATGCTCGCGGCGGCCCGGGCAAGCATGGCCGTCATCTCCGGATCAGACTCGGACGCAACCGTATGCACACCGGAAGGTGGCAGCTGTGCCGAGTCTTCACTTCCAAAAGAATCAGACCCACCTTGTGATGCTGCGATAGACATGGCGTCCTCCTCTGGAGCGCCAAAGGAAATCCCCTGAACACTCGCGGGTTGCAACACTGGAGAGGGTGCGGCTGGGCACGGACGTGTAGTCGGCGCTTTGTTCCAAACCGTCACCCTCAGATCACCCTGGCCACCAGCCGAAGTAGGGCCTCTCGAGGAGACACTAGATCGGGGTGTGGATGAGGGGACCCTCACTCTTGCGAGATCATGGAGCCTCGATCGTAGTGTTGCGATGGTCATGTTCCCGCAGTGAGAACATGACTCATCCACGAGCGCTGCTCTAGCGTGATCAAAGCCCAAACACACTATGCAGCGCTCGTGCCCATCAGAGTCGGCAACCAGTCTACCGCAACCAGAAGTGCACGGGCGGTGCATCTTTAAAAAGACGTGCCCGTGCAAGCTCTTTTTGTGAGAGAAAAGAAACTCTGAGAGTGTTGAAGCGCCCGGGGAGAAACACACTTGCTGGCAAACCACAGCACAGATAAGCAGGAAGTGCGCACTCGCCGGGAGATCGCCGTCACACCAACACCAGAGAATCTCGCTCGTCTGTAAAAGCTGACAGTTCAGAGATGGCTTGTGGAACTTGATTAACTTGGCTCCGAAGCGAAAACATAAACTGCTGTTGCAGACTTCCTCCTTTTATACCCACGAGGTGGGGCGGAGTTACGTCATGCAAATTCCGCAGACCCATGGCATTTCTTTGCCATTGGCTCGTTTTGTAATACTCGAAGTTGATAGGCTTTCTAAGCGAAACCCCATTTCGTCGTCATCCGACGTAACTCGGAGTGACAACGAAAGGGAACTAAGTCCATGCTTCCTAATGATATCTCCTAAGGGTAGCATGTACAGAGTGAACAGCAACGGTCCTAGTACTGAGCCTTGTGGTACACCATACAAACTTTTGATCGATAAGACATCTCTTCATTTACTGCTACAAACTGATAATGGTCAGATAAGTATGATTTAAACCATGCTAGTGCAATTCCACTAATGCCAACATAATTTTCGAAATGCAGCACTAAGATCGAGTAACACTAATAGAGAGATACAACCACGATCGGATGATAAGAGCAAATCATTTGTGACTAATGAGAGCTGTCTCAGTACTATGGTACAGTCCAAATCCTGATTGAAAATCCTTGCAGATATCATTTCTTTCTAAAAAAGGAACATAGTTGTGAAGATACTGCCTTTTCTAGTATCTTTGACAGAAGCTATTTCTGATTTCTGATTTTTGAACAAGCGGTTTAATCATAGCCAGCTTAAAAGTTTTTGGTACGTATCCTAATGACAAAGATGAATTAATGATATTAACCCTCTGGGGTCTAAGGTGTTTTTGGGGTCCTTGAGATGTTTTGACATGCCCTGACATTTGTGCTTTTCTCAGTTGCTTATAAACATATTTATGGCAAAGGTGTAATTACACTCTATTTAGCACAAACAGGGCTACCATAATATGTGAGCAACATGTATGTACATGTTTGTATTTTTGAGAGAATATTGTTTATGCATGGTTATTGATAAAACTAAAAATTAAAGTTTCTGAAATAAGGCCACAAAACACATACTAAATATGTGTCCACAATACTTTTGACTAATGGATTTTATGGCCTAGAGTTTTTGCTTCAAAATGATCTGAAAATCACCCAGCCTAATCATTCACATAAAACAATACATTGATTTAAATTTTGTAAAACAATTTTTGTTTGGAAAGGCAATATGCGTGTGGGTGTGAACGGCCAAACCCCTTATCATGAATAATTCACACCTGAGAAGACAATGACTCGCATAATGAGCCATTCATTCAGGTGTGTCACACAAGAAAGAATGTGAGGAGGAAAAAGTAAATAAATAAATAAATAATTATATTATATATATACACTGCCGTTCAAAAGTTTGGGGTCGGTACGTTTTTTAATGTTTTTAAAAGAAGTCACTTATGCTCACCAATGCTGTATTTATTTAATTAAAAATACAACAAAAAATCAGTAATACTGTGAAATATTATTACAATTTAAAATAACTTTTTTCTTTTTTAATATATTTAAAAATATAGTTTATTCCTGTGATTTTAAAGTTGAATTTTCAGCATCATTACTCCAGTCTTCAGTGTCACATGATCCTTCAGAAATCATTCTAATATGATGATTTGATGCTCAAGAAACATTTCTCATTATTATCAATGTTCAACTTTTACTAATGCTTTATTAAAATCTTGTTAACATTAGCTTATGCACTGTGAACTAACAATGAACAGCTGCATTTTTTTTATTAACTAACGTTAACAAAGTTGAACAAATACAGTAACAAATGTATTGCTCATGGTTAGTTCATGTTAGTTAATACATTTGTTCTTGTTTCAGAAGCCATTTCAATCAGATATATACATCAAAGTAGGGAAGAAAAGACTATCACAACTTGCATCTGATTCATTTTCAATAAGTGTAAATGTTTCTATTTTTTATAAAGATGCTAGATGAAATGATGGGACATGTTTTTTTCTGTGTCTCAAGAATCAGTGTTTCCAGCCATACAAATTCCATATTGACAGATGTGTCAGTCTTAGCAAAGGTCAAATGTCACATTGAATCAATGGTGTGTCTTTCATGGCATGAGCATTTGTGTGCAGTAGTCATGCAAGAAATATATATTTATCATCTGCTTCAATAGCAGCACATGAAAGCATGCCAGAACTCAAGGGATCTGTAGGCAATTATCTCACTTGTAGTATTCACTGCCCCAGTCACAACATTAGCTTTCATAAAAATAACATGCCCTTGTGCTTTTAAGTTTAGTAGCTTTTCTGTTTGATTCAAACCCACTGCAGAGAACTCTATCACTCATATGCAGTTCTTTCAAATCATATTTTGTTTGAATGGGTTTTGCTTTTGCAGTCAGGCAGAACGCTGGACACTAGAATCATTTCTCATCTAAACTAGTTCTCTCAATACTGAATTGTGTTGTATTTCTCATTCTTTCTCAAACTCTTTTCTGTTTTACATTTGCATTTATTCCTTTGCGAAGCAACATTTTGAAAACATGGTATCTACATACTACATCTCACAATCCAATGCCCTTGACTTGTCCTTCCATTTCCAATGTGATGAATTGGAACTGAATCTCTATTTAAATCGTTATTATTATCGTGATTGGAAAATAATGCCAGTTAAGTCTTTTTACTCAAAATGTATTTACCTTTTATTTACTTTAAAAAAAATATTCACCACAACATTTCAAGATTGAAATGGTTATATTGCTAAATTTTTAAGTACAAATAAACATTTGTTTTTAAGTACAAATAAACATCTGTTCTGTTAATATTCTTTTCTTTTGTGGTTTAATAATTCATTAGAGGGTTAAATATAGTCATGCATCACACATTTTGGTATTTCTTCCTGTTACTGAAAATGAGGTTTCCACTCCTCTCTACTCCTCTCATGTTATCATGACAGTTTAATTAGTGAAGAGCGCTTAAGCCGCCCAGTATCTCTGTCAGATGCGGCGCAGTGTCTGTTTGAAGATTTGGACTCTTTCCATTGGGAAGGAACTAAAGACGGGGGCTTTTGTCATATTCCTGTGGCAGAGGGTTTTGCATGTGCTGTGCTAATCTAGGAAATTCCCCATGTGCTGAAAGCAACAGCAGTGAATTTTATGGAGCTCGCGGGTTGTGTTCAAGGAGGCTGTTTTTAAATTTTTTTTTATCAGTGTTCTGTTTTTACCCTTACAACTGGTTTAAAGGGATATTCACCCAAAAATTGTTCCAAACCTGTATGAATTTCTTTCTTTTGCTGAAACAAAAGAAGATAGTTTTGAAGAATATGGGTAACCAATCAGCTGATGGGCTCCAAAGACTTCTATAGTATGGAAAAAAAAATACAATGGAAGTCAATGGGGTCCATCAACTGTCTGGTTCCCAACATTCTTCAATATATATATATATATATTGTGTTCAACAGAATAAAGAAATTTATACAGGTTTGGAACAACTTGAGGGTGAGTAAATGATAACATCATTTTTTTATTTTTGGGTGAACTATCCCTTTAAATACTGTATGATTAGAGCAATAATACAACGCTGTTTTAAATACAAATGCACAGGAACTCTAAAACATGCTGTCCAAAATATGTATGACAGGATCTGTCTTAAGATGAAAATAAACATTAAATGATTGCTTTGTGTTTCATACTTGTTTTACTGTTTAAATTTAGCTGAAACCCCAATAACAGGCAGTTTAATGGCATGTTTCCATTGACATAAAAGGTCAACATGTTAAATTAACGGTATGGATTTCATTTATTTATTTATTTAAAAAATTAAAAAATAAACCCCCCTTGAGAAATATTTATTGTGACAAATAAACTATATGGGTTTTCCTGGCGGAAACAAAAAAAAAAATTATTTTATAGTATTAAATGTTAATATATAAAATGTATGCAATATTTATTTATTTAGTGAATTAGTTAGTTAGTAAGTATAAGATGCTTAAATGTTTGTGTAAGGAAATTCAAAACTCACCAAAAGAAATATTCACAAAATGTTAAAAGTGTGACAAATGGCAATATTATACATTTGGTATTTGAAATTGTCTTAAAATCATTATCTATTATAAAGTCACTACAGTACATAATATATATATAGGCCTATATATGGCTAGTGTATTTTTGTCACTACATTACTACATATTTCCAATTACAATTGCAAAATGTGAAAATAGACATAACAAAATATGCATCCAGACTTTTAACTGGTAATTTATTCATGAATCCTTTTGACAATTTAGCATTGTCACACACACACACACACACACACACACACACACACACACACACACACACACACACACACACACACGCGCGCGCGTGTTGTGTTTTCATGTTTTATGGGGACTTTAGACATACTGTAATGGTTTTTATAATGTAAAAACTGTATACCATCACAGAAAAAAATCAGCATTTTTACATTTTTCAAAAAAATACAGTATGATTCAATAAGCTGGGGCTTAAGGGGACCAAAAATGTCCCACCAAGAACAAGGATTTCAGATATTGCCATCTTTGTGGGAAGTCTGGTTTGCTATGTGGGGACTCTCCATAGACGTAATGGTTTTTACACTGTACATTATATTATATTATCTCTCTTACACTAACCCTACCCCTAAACCTACCCATCACAGAAAACTTACTGCATTTTAACATTTTAAAAAAAAACGCATTCTGTATGATTTATAAGCTTGTTTCCTCATGAGGACCTCAATTTTGGTCCCCACAGGCCACAGTGACCTCAGTCCCCATGAGTCAGTGTGCATCCAAGTTGATTTCCCAACGGGATAGAAAAACAACACACACACACACACACACACACACACACACACACACACACACACACACACACACACACACACACACACACACACACAGGTATCACGGAAGTGGCGTCACGGAGCACGGAAAGAGTAGGGAGGAGGGGGTTTGGGATGAAGCGTTTCAGAGAGCAAGATGGCAGCAAAATCCGATGGCGCGGGGGTCGTTACCGGTTTCGCGCAGCTGCACAACCTGGACGAGGCGCTCGGCGACGACGATGGGCTGGACAGCTCGGCCATACACATCTGCCACTGCTGCAACACTTCGTCGTGTTACTGGGGCTGCAGGAGCGCGTGTCTCCAGACACTTCTGGGCGAACGCGACGCTGGAGAGCGCGGGCGGCCGACGCATCAGCAACCGCCGGAGGAGCGCCTGTGGCTGGACTGCCTCTGGATCATCCTCGCGCTGCTCGTCTTCTTCTGGGACGTCGGGACGGACTTGTGGCTGGCTATGGACTACTACTCCAAACGGGACTATCTGTGGTTCGGGCTCACCCTGTTCTTCGTGCTGGTGCCGTCGGTGCTGGTCCAGATTCTGAGCTTCAGGTGGTTCGTCCAGGACTGCACGGGCGGTGGGCTCGGGGTCGCGGAGGGGCTCAGCAGAAAAGCCACGGCCGATCTCAGCTCGCGCATCTACAGCAGGGATAGGTGCTGTGTGATCTCCATATGGATATGGCATGCCTGTGTGCACATCCTTCAGATGGGACAAGTGTGGAGGTAAGACGCTGACGTGATGATGCTTTTAGGATGATGCACACTACACACCCAGAAGAATGAGATGAATTATACAGGGGATAACCTGCTTATTTTGATCAGAAGAACAGGATGGTTTATGGTTGTTTTGACTGGTGCATGACTTCACATCACTGTGCACACACTCCAGAGGAGATGATGCACATTGAACACACATCAACAGAGCTATTGCATGCAGATGCATCAGATGCTGCCTTTTATCATCTCAGAGGCAGTGCTCAGTTGAAACACTAATGTTTTTCTTTCTCTTGCTTTATGGCTCGTTCTGTGTCCTCTAACCATCTGTGAAACGATGGCAAACAGTTCATTTCAGCAGAATGACGGGCTCACTTCGGGCTTGAGAGTGTGGAATCGATAGAGCTTGTAATTAATTTACTTGAATGACCTCTGCTAGAGGAAAACAAACCTCGGTCTGGTTGGGTTGTTTTTGCTGCATCCCGTTTGGGCTTGATCATGTAGGATGTTGCTTGTACATTCAGTCTTGTATAGCAGGGTTGTCTTCAGGATGTTGTTAATATTTTAGGTTCCAAGGTCACATTTTATGCTGATTGAGAAGCGTGTAGGTGAGGGGTTTGCATTAGTCTGATGTGGGGACACTGATGTGTCTCATCCATGAGAGGCTGTTCTTTCACTCTCGAGTTTGTGAGAAGCATGAAACAAGGCTGGGCGTCACTAAGATTGGCATTCAGATGCTTTTAAATGCAGAATAATGTAATCAAGACAGCATGAGGACGGAAGGATATTGGTTATTTGTTATTCTCTTAAAACAACTGTATTCTATTTTTTTTATTATTTACAAAATTAAAAAAGAAAATATGATTTGTATAAAGATAAACTTATTTTAGTTTTGCAGTGTGATGTTTTGATGAAAAATGATCACAATTTACTCATACATTGTCATTACTTATTCTCAGTGCTTCTCTTCAAATTTTTCGGTAAAACTTTACAATAAGGTTTCATTTACATAAGTTAACTACTTTAGTTATCATGAAATAAGAATGAACAATACTTCTACAGCATTTATTAATATTAGTTAATGTTAATTTGAGCATTTACTAGTACATTATACAAATAGAAATTTGTATTTGTTATCATTAGCTAATGCACTCTTAACTAACATGAACAAACAATGAACAGCTGTATTTTTTATTAACTAACATTAACAAAGATGAATAAATACATTAACAAAATATTGCTCATTGTTAGTTTGTTTGTTAATATATTAACTCATTTTGACAAATCAAACCTTAAGGCAGTGTTACCGATATTTGTATTAATAATTTCAGTTTTAAGGTAGGTAATGAATTAGACAAAGACTGATTTTCCAGACAATCCAATTGTCAGATTACAGCATTTCCAAATAATTCATGCTGTATTAATGCCTGTGATTAGTTCCATACAGCGCTGTATCCAGTGGTAAGAGATTGTTGTTGATGCTTTGCTTCTTCAGCAGGGCGACAGAAATGCAGTCAGTGTCTCCAGGCCTGAATAAGACAATTAGTTGACTGTCACGCCGGTTAAGATCATCTGTCGAGCTCAGGGGTGACCAGAAGCTGGCAAGCACAGGCAGAAAATGTGTTCCCCGTCGGCAGTGCCCGCTCACACTCTCTGGATGCACATATGCTTCCCCTGGCAGAGATCTAACACTGATGAGGGCTGATTGCAGTGTTAAGAGTGTAAGACCCCAGCTTGACTCAGAGTTCTCACAGCATGGAAAACCTTTCAGCCCTTCCTTGCTTTTAGTTTACAAATGCAGATCATGTCCAGTTGTTATTCTGTGACATTTGGGCTTGTAGGATCAAGCAAATTACCAAGAGGTTTTTTGGACCCCATTGAAAACATAAGACTTTATTAAAATTAAATTTATTTTATTAAAATAAAATAATTTTGGATGTTTTCATAGAGGAGTTGTTGTTAATGTGTGAGGGAAAAGTATACTGTCATGGTAATGAATCTCGTATCACCCTGAAGAGGACTGTTTGTGATTAATTAGGACTTTTTCCTAATATATTTAGGTGTTTTCATAGAGAATTTAATTGGTGCTGTTTTGTAAGGCATGAATATGGAAGTTTGTTTCCGCCACAGAATAAAAAATAAAAAAGGTATTGCGAGTTATGAAGTCAGATTTGCTTGTTATAAAGTCAGAATTGTGAGATATAAACTTCAGATTGTGAGAAATAAACTTTATTTCTCAGAATTGCATGTTTATATCTCGTAATTCTGACTTATAACATGCAATTGGGAGATATAAAATCAAAATTGCATGATATAAAGTCACAATTGCATGTTATAAAGTCAGAATTGCGAGATATAAACTCACAATTGCGTGTTATAAACTCGCAATTGTGGGAAAAAAGTCAGATTTGTAAGTTTATTTCTCGCAATTCTGACTTTATAACACTCAATTACGAGTTTATATTTCCCAATACTGACTTTGTATCTTGCAATTCTGAGAAATGAAGTCAGAATTGCGCGATATATACTCGTAATAGTGATATTTAAAGTGGCAATTATCTTTTAAAATGTTTTATTCTTTGGAAACAAGCTTCCATACATGAAAGGTACTGCTTATACAATGAAAAAAAATGGTGTAGGATCTACAGTACTTTTTATTTTATTTGATCTGACCCCATTAGCAGATATTTTTTCTTGGTACATTGATAAAAAAAAATTCTTTCAGAAAACAAGACTTTTATGCTTATTAAGTTAATGTATCTTAATTTAAGAGTGTTTACATATTTATACTAAAAAAACAAGACTTATGCAGTGAGATCCAGGCAGACGAGCAATAATTATGTTTCAATGTATGTAATGATTATGAGATCAAATTTGAATAAGGAATAACAAATGTATTAAGTAAAAAGTCAAATTATAAAGACAACAAATTAAGTAAATCTGAAGTAAGGCATTGGCAGAATAAAAGGAGAGGTAGAAGAGAAGAAGCAGAAGAAAAATAAGAGCAATGAATATATATGCAGGAAACTTACATCCTCCTACACTTGTGTTTTGGTCTGATAGGAAAAGGTCAAACAGACTTAGCCTATATCTATTATGTCATAGTTGGTGTAATTGGTTGGAGTGACCGGTCAAATTGCAAAGATAGACGAAATAGATAGACGAGAGAATATCGCAGATCTTGCATTATCTCATGTCTGCAGAGATGGAAACAGACATATTTTAATACAAGGTACATCATGTTATCAATTCTGATGGAAAATACACCCACTCGATCTTACAGCACAGAAGAGACACTAAAGATCTCACATTTGGAAATAGTCAAACATATCAAAGCATATTGTAGAAAATAAATAAATGATTATAATGAAATCAAGAACATGTAAAAGAATAATAACGCAACATAAAAAATGTAACGATTTATTAATGATGATTAAATTAATACATAGCTATCAATGACTAGAATGCATGAAGAAGAGATTAGTAAGATTTGTAAAAAGGAATAATTAATAAAAGAAAGAAATATAAGACAATAATCAAAAGAATAAATTTGAATACGGATAATTTCGTATACACCAAAGACAAAAATTCTGAGTAAGAAAATATTATTTTTTTTTGCAGTGTGCAATTTTGTTGAACAGACATGAATGTTTCCTCAAATGTTTCCTGGCTTGTTATTGAGTGTTAACGCTTCTCACTTACTTTGAATGGTGACGTTATGCTTTGCCGTACTGAATTATGGGTTCCGTTGCGTCACTGGCATTGCTTGCGGCAGAAGTTTTTCAACTTTCAAATTTTCAAGCACCAACGCAGCCAATCAGGGGTGCGTCTCCCGTACAACTACGTAACTCGCTGCTTAACTACAATAGTATGATGCATCGATGAAGAAATCGCCTTGCTAGTCACGACTGTTTCCCGAAACCATAGTTGCAAATTTGTTGTTCAACCACGTTGGTTAATGATGTCATGCACAGGGTGGAGTAATAACCTCTCTTAATTAATCTGTTTGAGATCAAATTAATGTAAAATGTTTCGCTATAAATTACGGACATGGCATCTGAGGACAAATTCTCATTTTTCTCAGTTATATTGCTTTATTTCCAGATTCAATAATAGGCTCATTCTTCCGTACTAGCATGTTCGCACATGTGCACTCTTCAAACAAACTAAAACTAAACAACATAAATGACATTTGTATGTATTCCAAATAAAAGATACAGATTCTACTGAATGTCAGCTTGCTTATTTAGCTCAAGATAAGGATTTATTGAGTCCACATGTTATGCAAACAGGTTCAGAGCTGTCATTCCAAACATACAACTTCTCGTTGAAGTATGCTGATAACGACAGAACTTGCGAGCATAGTTGGCTAACGATGCTTTTGGAAAACGCACACCTGGTCGCCTTATGCAAATAACCTAGCGCAGACGCTAGCCAATTGTGTTCATGCAACATCGGAAAGTAATGTGATTGGATGTTCTCAGCACCAAGCTTAAGACGTCGACGCCCCGTGTGAATGCAGCGTAAGAAACCACGTAGCAACCTGAAATTGACCTGTTAAGAAAATGCAAAAATCTAATTAGCATTCAAGCATCTGTTATTAAAGCCTCTGGGCAACATCCTTATGAAAACAGTGAGCCCTGGGTTCATGCGAGCCTGTTATGCGAGCATGATCTCTAAAGCGCAGCACAGACCAGACCAGCAGTTGGTGTGGCTGTAGATGTTGGCATTGACACAATGACCTGAATTCTCCTCTATCTGTTCAGTGCACTTTCAGTGACCCCGAGCCCCAGAGCTCACACCTTTCATCGGCCTGTTACAGGGCTTTTACTGCCTCCACTTAACCGCAGCACGAGCAGCTCCTGGGGTGAGAATTTTTCTCTCAAGCCTCCACCCACTCATGCAAACTTAACCTTGTTTATTGCATTTATGCAGTTGATTTATTTAGCTTGAGCTCTTTCTGTAGAATGACTTGAGAAATACAACTTCCAATATCCAATATCAGTCCCTCCCTATATGGAAAATTGCATGCTCATAGTGTATGTCCAAAAATTTTAGCACGGTATTTTTAAAAATTATACCGGTTTTACGGTATATGACGGTATTTTTTCCCCAAGCATGTCTGGGTGTTAACCACAATTTTTACTGATTGAGAGAGAAAATACTGCAGTAGATTGACGTAGAATGCCCTATTTTACTGTCATGAGTGAATATTGTAAAAAAATTCCACACTAGTATTAATAGCCTACAGGTTTGCAAGGCCCCACCAAATTATGCGGGTTACAAAGAGGTTACAAACAGTGTCGCACAGCATTCCAATCGTTGTGTAAAGGTGCTGTATGTAACTTTTTCACTCTACTAAAGCATAAAAATACCATAATATGTTTGCATATATTGAGGAAACATGCTAAATTCACATGTACGTTTCTCTGAAAAACACTTCTACAGCCAGTTATTTTACTTTGAAATGTGCGTTTCCAGGCTGGAATGTTTGTTTTTGTTTTGGTCTGTGATACTGCACTTTGCCAATTTGCCAATTTTCATTGTCCATTGCGCTCGTTCCTGTTGCGTGTGCTCAAACTGGCAACCCGTGTGAGCGCCGTTCAGTCTAAAGTAGGGCTGTCACTTTACGTTCGAAAATCGATTGCACAATCGATCGGACCAACCAACACAAGTTTCGAAAACGAAAATAGGGAATCGATTTTAACTGCCTTTTTTTTTTAACCAAAAATGTGTTTTAGGTAGACAGATCAATACAGTACACAGAACATGTAGGATGTTGGAAAACAACAATGTCTTTTCTGTTAACCAAATGCTTTTTAATATTCGCTATTACTTCAGTGCAAGTGAACAAGCGTGCCGTTATTTGTTGCTTAGTGACGTGTGTGTTCAAGCAAGCCAGAAATGCGCAGATTCTGCGCAATACGCTGTATTTAATATATCATTAGGACACACGAGTTGAGTATCTGCGCTAAATCCACGCAGATTTGGCTTACACGAACTTCCCCAGCAAAGTGAGTAAACATAGAAACACGCCAAATTGGCTCGTGATATGACAGCGTTACCCGCCAAAGTTCATTTTTATCCGAATTTGGCGGGTGTTAATTTCAATCCTTGAATGTTGCACTCCTGTTTGTCATTGTGCACAAAACTTCACGCCAATAAATCATCAGAAATATTGCTGCCTTGTGCGCGTCTCAAGCGCCCTCTTTACGTTCGTCCTAATGCCTGTTAGTTGTCCGTGGATTTGCCAATATTTGGTGCTGAAAATGGAAACGTCTTTAGACATGGAAAAATCGATTTTTTACAATCGATTCAATGAACACATATGTCTCAAAAATCGATTTTTTCACAAAAGTGACAGCCCTAGTCTAAAGGGGGTCGCACACCGGACGAGAAGCGCAGCGCCGCGTCGCGCAGCGCCATGTCTTTAAAATTCGAACACATTATTCTCTATGAGTGTACACATACCGGCGGCGCCATTCGGCGTCTGTCCGTGGCGCCCAGCTACGGCTCAGGACCTTGTTCAAAACCCTGCCGCGCCACTTACATAGTTTTATATTAAATTTACATTTATTTGTCTCAAATTGTCGTTAATGTATATACTGACTTCACCCTGTGCTTCAATATACATTTAGTTTTACATTCCGCGGCGCTGCGCTTCTCGTCCGGTGTGCGACCCCCTTTAGGAGCAGGTGGAGGGAGAAACGACAATCTCTGATATTTTGAATTCGACTGCAGTACCTATTGTGACCACTAGTTGTCATTCTTACAGACTGCACCTTTAAGCAACATACTTATAATATACTAAAATATGTATTGCGGTATATTAAAAATTCATATCATAACAAAAATAAACACCGCCCAGCACTAATTGCTCGTCGCATAAGACTTTTAGTTCATGTGTGTAATGTTTTCCTTGCCCTATCCCAGTTTACATGTACATTCATGCATTTAGCAGACACTTTTATCCAAAGTAACTTACAATAGAGGAACATAAGCAACTCATGACTGATCCAAGCTATATTCATAGTGTAGTGCACAATGTCAGGTTTATTAGAAAGCTAGAGCAGAGGTGAAATGCAAAGAAGAGGAGGATTTTTTTTCATATTAAGTAACCATTTGTATTGTACATTATCATTGGTATACTATTATAGTTTTTTTTTAAATAGTTTGATTTAGGTGTTATATATATATATATATATATATATATATATATATATATATATATATATATATATACTTTTTTTTTTTATATATTTTTTCATTTTGTTGACATTTTTTATATATTTTATATTTTAAAATGTCTGTATAGTTTTTGTTCATTTTTATTTCAGTTTTAGTTTTACATAAACTAAATGAAAATTAGTAATGTTGCCTTGGTAACTAGCTGAAATAAAATACGTTTAAATGGTTAGTTCACCCAAAAATGAAAATTATGTTATTACTTATTATATACCCCCATGTCATTCCAAACCCATAAGGCTGTTATTCATCTTCGAAACACAAATGAAGATATTTTTAATCTGAATATATCTGAAATCTGAGAGATCTCTGTCCCTCCATTGACAGCTACACAACTACCACTTTGACTCTTCAAAAAGATCATAAAGAGATTGTAAAACTAATCCATATGTATTGAGTGGTTTATTCCAAATTTTCTAAAGAGACCAGATTATTTTATGTGATGAATTTAATTAAGTCTTTAATTCACATTTAAACATTCATCAACTCACACATCAGTTGTGGTAAACATGTTCGCTTGACATGCGAGAACCAATCAGGATCATTCTCGTGTTACGCAGCACGTTAGAGCTTTCGCAAGAACCAATGAGGTTCATTCTGGTGTTACGCAACATGTTTGAGCTTCCGCAAGAACCAATGAGGTTCATTGTCATGTTACGCAGCACGTTTGAGCTTCCGCAAGAACCAATGAGGTTCATTCTGGTGTTACACAGTACCTTTGTGCTTTAGTAAGAACCAATGAGGTTCATTCTGGTGTTACGCTGCATGTTTGAGCTACTGCAAGAACCAATGAGGTTTATTCTCGTGTTACACTTCATATTTGAGCTTCCGCAAGAACCAATGAGGTTCATTCTGGTGTTACGCTGTATGTTTGAGCTTCCGCAAGAACCAATGAGATTAATTCTGGTGTTACACTTCATGTTTGAGCTTCTGTAAGAACCAATGAGGTTTATTCTCATGTTACGCTGCATGTTTGAGCTTCCGCAAGAACCAATGAGGTTCATTCTTGTGTTACGCTGCATGTTTGAGCTTCCGCAAGAACCAATAAGGTTCATTCTTGTGTTACACTGCATGTTTGAGCTTCTGCAAGAACCAATTAGGTTAATTCTCATGTTACGCTGCATATTTGAGCTTCCGCAAGAACCAATGAGGTTCATTCTGGTGTTACGCTGTATGTTTGAGCTTCCGCAAGAACCAATGAGATTAATTCTGGTGTTACGCTTCATGTTTGAGCTTCTGTAAGAGCCAATGAGGTTCATTCTTGGGTTACGCTTCATATTTGAGCTTCCGCAAGAACCAGTGAGGTTCATTCTTGTATTATGCTGTAAGTTTGAGCGTCTGGAAGAACCAATGTGGTTTGTTCTCGCAGGTCAAGCAAGTATGTTTTTACTAAACTGCTCAATTTATATGGATTAGTTTTACTATTTCTTTATGAACATTTTGAAGTCAAAGTGTCAGTTGCGCAGCTGTCAATGGAGAGACAGAAATCTCTCAGTTTTCATTAAAATATCTTAATTTTTGAACGGATTTGGAACGACATGAGGGTGAGTAATTAATGACAGAATTTAAATTTTTGTGTGAATTAACCTTTCAAGGTTTTTTATATTTTATTTTTATTACTTATAATGTTTATTTTATTACAAGCAACAGAAATTTTTCTTTTATGATTTGATATTTAGTTTTAGGTAACAATAATAACCCTGGCAGTAACTACAAGTAAACCGTATTTCCCTAAATAAGCTGTTAAAATCTTGATCTGTTTATTTGAATCTATTATCTGATTATGTTCTTATTCAGCAGACAGTTGTATCATGCAGCAGGAATTAATTCAATGTGAACCGGTCAATATGCACTGGGATATTTCTTATTTAATAATGTATTTAGCTTCTAAACCTGAGTAGCTCTTACCTCTACTTAGCCATATAATCCTCCAGGATCCGTTTAACCTTTCAGATAACTGACTACTGAATTAGCCTTAACTGTTGTTTCTTGTATTTGGGGAATTAGATTTATTTGACTTGCAGTGAAGATCCACCGCTTTAGTTTTCAGCCTTTGCATTTATCACAGAGGATTATGATTTTTGAATTCATTCTGCAGCTGTGACTAAAATTTAAAATGGGATTTGCTGGATAGTGAATAACTTTCAGGAATTGACATTAGCTAGACAGAAAGTACTTTACATTGAGAATGATATTTGCCCTTTTTAAAGCAGTCATATTATGCATTTTTTTTAAATTATAATTTGAAGTTTTTGTGTGTAAATTTAATTAAACAGGCTGTTTGTTATGCTGAAATGTACTGTCTGTTTTCATAATACATCAAACTGCTTACCTAATCTTTTGATGTTTTTATGATTGTGGCCCTTTAATAGATGTTTAGAGACACGTCTCAATTGCAAAAAAAGCAGTCTAAAAGTCTGTTTTCACAGATTGTGGTGCTAAGTGCTCAATATCTATCCAGTTGTTAAAGCTTTTATGGAGTAAACCCCGACTATTTCCTTATAAAAGATTCTTCTGTGAAAACCTGAGGTGCGCACAAGCCTCAGTGTTAAAGTTGTGTTCAGTTATTGATTGCAGGCACAATCTGTGAAAGTTTCAGGGTAAAAGCATAAAGGCTGTGAACTGAATCTATCCTCCCTGCGGGAGTTTCAGTAACGGCTGAGAGAGAGAGTTTACAGTGTCTCAGCAGGATCTTTCTCTTAGTCATGATGTACTTGCTAGAAATAGCACCTGAAATCTTCATCTAGGGGTCAAATGGAGGAGCAACCGTGAAAATGTTCTTCTTTCAAAAATTTCCAGACAGTTTAAAGCATCAACCTGACATTAATATCTTAAAGTCGTCATGAAACGGAAGTTGCGATAGTCTTTTCTTCCATATTGTGACGTATATCTGTGAAATGGCTTCTTGAACAAGAAAAAAATGTAGGGCAGAACATGATTTTTTCCATTGAGAATTGATTGGATGGTTGTGGTTTGCTATTGGTGGATCTCCTGTGAGTGACAGGTTGCCCCGCCCTCACGCCAGTATACATGTCATCAGAGAAGAGAAGAGATGTTGCTGCAAGAGGGAGGGGAAGTTATTTTGATTAAAGATTGATGGCACATGAATAAAAAAATTGGTAAATCATGTATAATAAATGTGCCAATATTCCATTAAAAAAAAGAAATGTCAATATTAGGGGTGTAACAATATATTGTGTCACAATATATCACAATAGAAAAATGCATCATGTATCGTGCATAGTGACAATATGTATTGTGTACAATTCACCTAAAAAGGAGAAAAAAAATCAAGTTTACAGATTTTTAGTGTCAGTACTACATTAAACTACTACCGGTATATGGGTGGTTCTTCAACTACAGGCACTTTTGGCCTTGTGAACTTGAGGGGGAAAAAAGTGTTCAAATCAAAATTGTCACAGTCTAACAGTTAAATATAACTTGTCTAGTTTAATGATCATAAGAGAACGCACTTACATTATAAGACAAATTGGTGTTTTTTGACATATTTTCCGATCCGCACTGAACAAATGTCATTTCCATCACATGTAAATATTTGATTATTATTTTAAAATATTATAGATATTATCATGATCTATAGATATAGATCATTTCTTAACAGTGTAAGACCACTTTCACACATATTATTACCAGTTTATACCTATATTGCAATTACCATAGATTTGTGGATTAAGTAAATTAATTGTCATGAGGCTGAAACACAAAGCTTACATCCACCACAAGCTGAAATATAATTTAGATTAGATTAGATTAGATTGTTTATTTATTGTTTAATATTGGATTGGTTAGATACATTTAAGAAAAATAACTACTTGTGTTATTACATTAAGTGGACCATTATCCCATAAACTATGCAGAAGTTTTTAATGAGTGATTACAATTCTGTAAATATTTTTAAAAAAGTTATGAGGGGGTGGAAATGACTGGGTGTTGTGGAAATGACAATGAATGGACGTCCATGTAGAAAAACAGAAGACTTTTATTTGAAACTTTCTGAAGCAGACAATTCCATTTAACAAATCATTAATCTCATCAGTCATTAGTCTGTTTGGTTCTGTTTTGGTATAGGACTGAGACCTTTCTGCAGTTGACTTCCGCGGCATCTTAAAAATAGATGAAAAGGCATTTCAACAAATATATATTTGAATAAATAAATTTGCATTGTACATTTCAATAAATAAAATATACATATGTAGCCACACAATCTATGAATTCCACCTTGTAAGCATAAATGTATTTCCCACCTCACCTTTCGTCATTTCACCCCAAGAAGGAATGTGTTGGAAATGATGGTGGTGGAAATGACAATCCTGCAGTATTTTGTAATACTCCAAGTTTTGGAGTATTACTCCAAGTTTACTCCAAGTTTCTTCACCAATTCTCCAAGCTGGTGAAGAAATTAAAAATCTCCTCCATGTCAGACATGTGCTGTGATGTCATTGTTCATCTCCATAGAAACTACCCAAACAATCTGTTAAAAAAACTTTTTAAAAGGGACATTACAGCGTTGTGGTGGAAATGACGGCAATACTGTGGGACAACTACATTTTGTATATAAAATCACATTAATAGTTGTCTGACCTTAAATACCACAATTATGTTTTGATTATTTTACTGATACTGTATACAGTCGTATTAAAAAAAATAGATAAATCATTTTTTTACACTTCTTTTTCATTATTGAAGATCAGAAGTCTGGGTGTGGGACAAGCACAAAACAGCAATATTTGCATCTATAATGATGTTTAAAAATATGAAAAAATAATCGTAGACTACCGGTAAAAAGTTCCTAAAGTACTTTCATTGTAAAGTTAACTATGAAAGTGTGAATTTTTCAAAATTAAATGTTTTTTATAAAATATGATCAAAGGACATGAAAGTGCCCATGGTCTGAGAATTGCCAATATATAATGTTGAATATAATGTATAATAATGCAATGGGGGAATATTTGTGGTTTCCTGGTAACGCCAATTGTCTTATGTTACCAGTAAAAAGTGGCCTACATTATTTGAAATATATCTAGTCAGTGACAGAATGCAAGCATATTCTTCTAAAATAATTCTGTATTTTCCACTTTAGAATCATTAATATTTTTATTCTGGTGTAACCATTGTCTTGCGCATTGGGTTACCAGCATCAAGTCTAAGCCTATTCATTTTAATCAACAGAAAATATTATTTTGTTAACCTTTTACCATATGTCTTGGAGTATCGCAATAATTTTGTATCGTAAGTTCAGTATCGTGATATGTATCGAATCGTGCAATGAGGGTATCGTTACAACCTTAATCAATATTGATTTTATGGTGACTTTAAAGAAATGTTCTGGGTTGAAAACAGCTTCATTGTTGAAATACTTTCTTGTATGGATCCCAGTTTTAATGTACAGAGTCAAACTGTAAGTTGCATTCCTGTAGTTTTTACATTTTCTGGGATGTTTAGGAAAAAGGACCATGAAGGTGTTTTTTTTCCCACTGACATTTACAGCACACACTTGTCTCTGTATGTGGGAATACTCTCTGTTGTTTGTCGGCATACATTATTGAAATGTTACTATCCTCTTTTTTAAATTTTGACTGTGACATACTAGAAGACAGATGAAATAATTATCCAACACAAAAGTGTCTTTAAATAATGTATGACATATCATAACACAATAAATGTTCTGCTGGAATACATTTGATAAATAATTTTCTGGTCCCTGTGTTGAATCTGTCACCATGAATTTGAATGTATTTACGGTTTTCAAGTGTCTTCTTTGTATTCAGTGTTTTTCCAGCTGACATTTTATGCAATATTTGTACAACTCTGTAGGCCTAGATGATAATCCATTTGCAGGGGCATTTTTGTGTGTGCATTTTACATTCAGATAGATTTGTCACTTTCAGTGGCATTGTTGCATCATTATTTTCTGCTTGCAATATTTGCTTTAACGGAGCTCTTTTTTTATCATATCAATTATATTTTATCAATCATTTGATATAATTTCTTATTTTGTTATGTACAGTCTCATTTCTCATATCACCCTAAAGGGGTCTGTTTTGTGATTAATGACTGACTGTCATATTTTATGTGATATTTGTATAGCATAACTAGAATAGAGTTCAGCACATTGTTTGCCTTTCAGGCTCATTGGAAAAATGACGACTGTGGCGACATTTCTGCAAAATGATATTTTGTTGGTTCTTGCGAAATGTCCAATTAATGGAGCTAAAAGCATGTTCAGTTTTATCTAAAACACATGTGAATCTGGCAATGTTGTATGCATTGCGGTAGTTTGGAAATGAAATGTCTGTTGAGTGGCGCTAAATGATTAGTGCTCAATTGTGTTTGAAAATAACAACCCACTTACACTAAACCGAACCGATATTGTTAACAAAAAGGAAACATGAGATAAAACGTACATTTGCTGAAGCAGCCATGCCATTTAAGTCTTTGAGCTCTTGAGTCTTTATTAATCAATAATCTACCCCTGTAATCATAAATGATGTGAAAAGGAATAAACATTGTTGGTGTTTTACTGCCACTAGTGTTCATTTCAGCTGGAAACTGCAGTGAATTTTATTTATAGGCATGTTTTTGTGGAGTTTTGCAAAAATGCATAAGTAGAGGCCTATGTTGCATTTTTTTTACTTTCAAAGCCCAGGTTATTTTCATGATGTTTATCTACTCCTGTGGAGCTCTATAGCCATTGTATCATCATATCAAACTTTTCATATTTAGTTTATGATAAATATATATGCATACATGTATGCATATATTTACCTTCAGGTGTGCTAGTTGTTCATAAGAAACAGAACAGCCTAAAGATTTCAGGCTTAGTATTCAGGTTCAGAATTCAGTTATTTTTCCGTACAGCACGTCTGTCCTTCAGCTTTACAAGTTTCTAATTTATGCCTTCCTATCTTTGGAGTCATTTTACCCATTTTCATTTGATGTCTGCTCAATCCCATAATTCTGTTGCAGTCTGGTTGTTGTGTGTACTACCCCTCACCCCATTCTCATTTCATGACTCCATTTTGTTCTGTTTGTTTTGCTTTAGTTTCCCTGATGGACTGATGATCTAGACAGAAGCAGTTTGGTTTGGGACAGGGAGGTTTACTCGCACACATAGCGGAGGGCAAGAGAGACAGAAAGAGGCTTCTGGAACGGGCCCAGATGATTGTAAGTCTACTTCTCTGTCTATACACTCCTCTGTATTTCCCTTTTTTCTTTCAATCTGTTTCCGTATTATTAGAGCGACAACATGTTTCACAGTTTTCACAGCTTCTAACAGCTTACTTTAAAAAAAATTGACTCTGGAATGGCTGCAAAGTTAGACTAAATGAGAATAAATTTTCTTTTTTTAGTTTTATCTAGACTTCACAGATGCATGCGTAATGTTCCCAGTCATTTTCCTATTGTCTCTCTCCAAATGTTTGTCGGGTGTTATCCTATTTTTCTTAGAAGGATTTTGCGGGAAAACTCCAGAACTCCTCACAGGATTTTACAGGTGTGCGTCACTTTCGCAGAGCCAGTGTCTCCGGACAAGATGGCCCCCGCCGAGCCAGCGTCTTCGGACAAGATGGCCGCCGCTGAGCCAGTGTCTCCGGACAAGATGGCCCGGACAAGATGGCCGCCGCCGAGCCAGTGTCTCCGGACAAGATGGCCGCCGCCGAGCCAGTGTCCCCAGACAAGATGGCCGCCTCCTGAGTCGGTGTGTGTTCCTCCTGAGTCGGTGTCTGTTCCTCCTGCATCGGTGTGTGTTCCTCCTGAGTCGGTGTCTGTTCCTCCTAAGTCGGTGTCTGTTTCTCCTGAGTCGGTGTGCAGTAGGTCCCTGGATGGGATCATGGAGGCCGCACTGCCATGGCTGCCAGAAAGGTTGTGTCCGCCATCGCTGCCCGAAGGGTTGTCTCCGCCACGGCTCCCTGAACTGTCTGGTCCAACCTGGTCCCCTGAACTGTCTGGTCCACCCTGGTCCCCTGAACTGTCTGGTCCGTCCCTGGTCCCCTGAACTGTCTGGTCCGCCCTGGCCCCCTGAACTGTCTGGTCTACCCTGGCCCCCTGAACTGCCTGGTCCGCCCTGGTCCCCTGAACTGTCTTGTCCGCCCTGGCCCCCTGAACTGTCTGGTCTACCCTGGCCCCCTGAACTGTCTGGTCTACCCTGGCCCCCTGAACTGCCTGGTCCACCCTGGCCACCTGAACTGCCGGGTCCACCCTGGCCACCTGAACTGCCGGGTCCACCCTGGCCACCTGAACTGCCTGGTCCACCCTGGCCTCCTGAACCTCCTGGTCCGCCCTGGGTCCTTGAACCGCCTGCACAGCCTGCTCTGCCCTGCTCCGCCCTGGTCGACGGCACAGCCTGCTCCGCCCTTGTCGCCTGCTCCGCCCTGGCCTCCCGTCCTACCACAATTTCCAGGCCCAGGTCCGCCCACGCTCCATCCCTCCCCCAAGACCGCCTCCGCTCTACCACCCTCCTGAACTATTGTGTATTTTGTTTTGATGGGCGTCGGGTGCCGCCCATAGAGGGGGGGCTATGTCACGGTGTGGGTTCTGTCATGATTCCTATCTGTGTTCCCCTTGTGTTTAACTAGTCTCCCCAGGTGTTTTAGATTAGCCATGCCCCCTTGTTATCTTGTTTAGCTTGTTTCCCTGTCTATTTAAGCCCTGTGTCTAGTTCAGTCTTTGTGAGTTCTTAATGTTGTAATGTTGTAACGTTGGATGTTGGCTGTCTTGTCCCCGAGTCTTGTTACTGAGTCTGTGTCTGTATTTGTTTAGTTTCAAGTTTATTTAATTAAAAACACTGCTGCACGTGGATCCTGCGTCTGCATCTGCTTCAGCCGAATCGTCACAGCATCTGAGAGATCGTAGATCGATGCAGTGAAAGGTTGCATGAATATGGAACATCTGTATTCTCTCCATTCTAGAGATGTTGTTGTGTTTATTCTAGTGTTTCTTTTTTCATGATGACACCATCTTGAGCTTGGAGTCAGTGAGAAATTTTTTGAAAGAAATTTTTGTCAACTTCAGCAAAGATGCACCAAATCGATCAAATATGACAGGAAAGACTATTTCAAATAAATGCTGTTAATGTTTTTTCAGGATTCTGAAAAATGTTTCTTGAGCAGCAAATCATCATATTAGAATGATTTGTAAAGGATCACGTGACACTGAAGACTTGAGTAATGATGCTGAAAATCCAGCTTTGCATCAGAGGGATAAATTACATTTTTAAAATATATTCAAATAGAAAACAGTTATTTTGAATTGTGATAATATTTTTCAATATTACTGTTTTCACTGTATTTTTGATCAAATAAATTTAGCCTTGGTGAGCAGAAGAGACTTCTTTAAAAAAAAACTGCAGAACACATGTATATACATCATATAGCTAAATATATTGCATACATTTTGGTTAAAATTACTTTGTCTTTTTAAGTCCCGGTGTTACTGAAACATTTAATTGTTTGTGACAGTACACCTTTATGAATGTGTGTGGCTAAATATATCATACTTTATTCTGGGGGATTTTTGTGCATGCACTCCATGCTTTTAAGGCAATATTGATTAACACGGGAAACAGCTTGGGTGACATGAAACCGAACATTACTGTAACCCTCACCCATTCCCATCCCATCCGGGTCGATATCTGTGGCACAGCTGCGTACAGTGACTCATTCAGCTGGAAACATAAAGCAAATAAAGGCCGCTCACTGAGTGACTTCCTGCATTACTATTAGAGAGATTTGAGATATGACTCTGTCTGACACTATGAAGCCTACTGGATGGCACAGAATATCCCGGTTCAGGCAGTGCAGCTTCCACTGGTTATATATCAATATAAAGAGGGTTTGGCCATGTGTTTGCATACAGTCAATAATGGCCATTAATCATTATATCGCAGATACATCCTACACTGACTGTAAATGGATGCTGTAAATGGATATGTAAACTGTGAAATATGATGTGATATACTGTGATATCTCACGCCGGTTGTCTGTGTTCACAGCTTTCCACTGAGTATGTAAGCGCTGCAAGGTTTTTATAGTTAAATAAATATAAAACCATTAAAAAAAACATTTTTGTTACTTGAAATGAAATTAAATTAAAAATTAAAAAGATTAAATAAATTTTATTTCAGCCTACTGTGCAAAGCAACAATTCTCCTATTCGTTTAGTTTAACTTGATGTACTAAAATAACTAAAACAAACACTTCATTAAAAATTATAAAAGCTTTATAGACCTATTAAACAAATTACAAAAAAAGTGTTTGCTTTGAAACAATCTGTATTATAAAATTTTTTTTTGAGAAACACTGATGTCTGCCCTTGATGGGAAACTCCTGCTGCCATGTGCTCAAGCTCAATTTATAGACATAAATAATTCACACTCACGTCCTCAGAGTTGCCGTGCCTCAGGCAGCCTGTGAAAATGATAGGCTATTTATTGCACATCTTTTTGAAATTAATGGGTTTCCAAAGTTGTTTATAGCCTATTTCAATGCATGTATGTATGTATATCTATGTGTATGTACAAGTCCATCCGACCATCCATCCGACCATCCGAGGACATCAGGGATCTTTAATGCTTTGTAATTGTGTCCATTGTGAAATGCATTGATGTGAAGTCAGATAATGATGCTCTTTTTTCTTATACCCAGTTCACAATTGGATAAATTGATGCTAAATTGCTTGTTCTTGGGTGCAGCACCACATATAATGCAGATTTATTGGACATTAACCTAAATTAAATGTTAACCTAATGTACAATAATGCTAATGTACAATAATGTGACTTGCTTTCTCAAATGGAAACCAGACATTTCCAAGTTATTTTAAGTTTCCATTTCATTGTCAAAATATCAATGAAATCTCACTTATCTATGAATTAAAAAACAAAATACTATTACTATTGTATAGATCTGCAACGGCTAATTCATGTACGCTATATTGTACAGCAGCAGCATGTCTTACTTGCTCACAGCAGCGTGTCGTGTATGTATTGGCAGTAGCAAGTCCCGTACTTGCTCTGCCGCAGCAGCAGAAATAACCACCAGCATCAGCAATAAAAGCAGCAGCTTAGGAGATCTATTCCGCCAAGACCAAACATATCAACATTGTCATATCCATTACCATGCCAAACACTCCGAGAGTTGTCATGACAGAACTGTATTTAACAAAAATGTTTTTTACATTTTGTAATTGTATTTAATGTTTTCATTTTCACTAACTGAATATACAGCATACAATGGTTATAACTTAAAAAACGTTTTAAGTGTTATTTTATAGTTGTGCTTTTGGAAATGAACCTTTGCTATCCCAATAATTAGCCTTAACGTGGTGTTCTAGGCTCATTTTGAGCACAAAGTGTGTGCTTTCTGCAAATTGTTGCAAGTGTAATTGTTTAGGGATTTATTTTTTATGTTTCATACATATCAGGATGTACGATCTCACCCACATGGTATATATAGTGAAGATATGTGTATTACGCGATATGTATTACTGCATTGCAACAGTGGAACTTTTGGGAGTGTTTAAAATTGTCAAGTCAAGTCACATTTATTTATATAGCACTTTTTACAATACAGATTGTTTCAAAGCAGCTTTACAGTGATAACAGGAACATGCAACAAAGTTTGTTTCCAGAAGAAAAAAGTGTCACAGTCCACCTTAAGTAAGTTCAGTGATGTTTCATTTTGTTGTAAAAAAGTTATTCATTATTTTAATTTAGCTCTGGAGAAAACCGTGATGTCATCGTCCAGCTCAGTTCAGTTCTCATATAATGGTGTCAATGCAAGCAGATCAATATTATTGTCAATATTAAGTTAAATGTTAAATTTAATGTCCCCAACTAAGCAAGCCAAAAGGTGACAAAGTTGAAAAAAGGCGACAGTGGCAAGGAACCAAAACTCCATCAGGTGGCAGAATGGAGAAAAGGGAGAACCCAGGCTCAGTCGGGGGACAGATCTCCTCTGGCCAATGAACGAACAGTGTATGATTATGATTTAGGCAGCATTATAGGTCAGAAGTCAGATTGGATTGTGAATTGTGATTGTGAATTGAATTGTGTGCAAATTAGGCTGTTTATTGGTATCATATTGTTTTGTGCATTACATTAAGTATCCCTGTGATTTCTGTGTAACATGGGATAGTGACATTGAAATAAAACAAATTCATTTACAAGAACATTTTGTCCAGAGATGCATGTTTATTAGCTATGCGTCTCATAGAATAGAGTCATGGGAACATTTCAGATGAGATACCAATTCATTAAGCAAATAATAGTGCTGGGTTTTATAGCAGTAATGGCAGGTTCAGTGTATATTTTTTTGTAGTAATGTTTATGATCTTCTGAACAGGTATATCCGCACGCTGTACCTGGGCATCCAGAGTCGGCGACAGAAGGAACACAGGCGACGCTTCTACTGGGCGATGATGTACGAGTATGCTGACGTCAACATGCTCCGTCTGCTGGAGACGTTTTTGGAGAGTGCCCCCCAACTGGTGCTACAACTCTGTATAATGATCCAGAAGAACCAGGCCGAGACACTGCAGTGTGAGTGTGAACCATTCATTAGTGAAGTTAGTTATATCAGCTAAACTTTCAGGATGCACCATAAATGCTAGCTAAATAGATCCATGTAAGTCACGTAGACATCTATAGAGTGCTGCAGGATTGAGTCCTGAGATTCAGAAATGAGTTGGCATTTTTGCACTTCCGGTTCCATCATCCCAAAGTCAAAGGTCTTTTTGAATGGGAAACATTCTTCATTTTTTCAAGCAGACATATTTATTTGTATACATTAAATGTAGATTAATCCTTATTAAAAGCTTTTAAAGTTATTCAGTCAAGAACATTGAGTGATTTTTTCCTCTTTCTTTTGTTGCTTGATTATTGACGGACAGCAGCAGGTTATTAGACGGTTGTCATTTTAAGGCTGAATGCATGGATCCAATACACTGACACACATCCCATATTCTCCCAACTGTTTGCGTTCACTTAAGACATAACTCGACTGTATTTATTTGAATACTCGCCAAAACTGACATTTTTACATAATTTTGTGTGTATTTGTCCCTTCAAGCGTGGAAAGACATGAAAGAGAACTCAATTCAGTACTCGTGCGTTGACGTCTGAGAGGCGGCTTTGTGTCCGCACTCTTCTCTTCTCTTTCTCCCAGACAATTACTTGTTTGAACGTTTTATGCTGCAAGTGTATGCCAACTTATGTCCCGCCGGGTAGATCAGCACGTTGCAATTCCAATGTGCTCATCTACCGCGCAGGACGTCAATTCAGTTCTGACTGGATCTCTTCCCAAATCGTCCCTCCCTAACGTTTTCATCTCATTTTTATTTGTTGATGAAAATGTCATTGTTAATAGTTTTTTGTCATAGTTTTTGTTATTAAAAACTGTTTTTTATTTAGTTATCCCTTTCATTTTCGTCAGTGAAAACATTTAGTTGACAAAAATTTACAAATTAACTCTCAAGCTTTTTTACTTCTGCTGATTTTGTGTAGGCTTCAATATTCATAAGTTCATTTATCTTCATGAACAAAATGTGTAAGAATCATAAACCTTTGTTGGTTACAGAGATTATTTTCTGCCAGTTTCCAAAAGTCAATGGAAAAAACACTACTTAACTTTTTGCCGAGGGAACCAAGGTGATGTCAACTTATGGGTTGGCCTACAAAAATTACATCATCCCTGCAGCCCTCTATTCAATGTGTGTTTTAGGTAAAAGATGTCACTTTGAGAGTCCATCTGCAATATGTCTCCTAAAACTTTCCAGTAAACATTCTACATGTTTCTGTGATGTTTGTGATTTTAAAATGTGTTATTAAAGTCACTAAAGGCCATGCTTTATGCTCATTGCATGTAAGGTATGATCTGAAATGGCTTGTATGATGTTTCCGGGTCCAAGCCTCTACTCCGTCAAGTTTGAATTCTCTATTTATAGCACACCTTTAAGCTAATTTTTCAAAAACTCAAGTGTACAATACAGTCTCCGGGCTCACGGTGTCCCATACACAAATTTATTAAATGATTCAGAAAAGATTCATTGCTGTCAACTGAGCCAGCTGAGATTTCGGTTTGGAGCTCAAGTTAAGGATCATGATTTGTGGGTAGTTTTACATCAAACCGTGACAGTATTTTTGAACCTTTTAGTACTTTTCACTCTTTTGACTTGCTAAACTTTGGTCATTCCAAACCCTACATAAAAGCGGAGCTAACCCTGTTCTGGTTTCATAACCCTGGGTAAAATCTGTGCAAAACCCGCTTCTAAATTACAGGTTGATGAATTCAGAATGATGATAATCTGGAGTTAAATGCAGTGTGAAAATCCTCTGCGTTGTTTGCTTTTGGGATCTAATAGAGTATTTGAACCTGGAAACTGTGAGGCATGACCGACAATCTGGTTAAGTCCTGAAGAACTTCTCTTGTCATGAATACCTCACAGGTGTCTCCTCCGTTGCCTCCCTGCTCTCGCTGGCCTGGGTCCTGGCTTCGTACCACAAGCTCTTGCGCGATTCCAGAGATGACAAAAAGAGCATGAGCTACAGGGGTGCGCTGATCCACATCTTCTGGAGGCTTTTCACAATAACCTCTCGGGTGCTCTCCTTCGCCCTCTTCGCTTCCATCTTTCACATCTACTTCGGCATCTTCGTGGTTGTGCACTGGTGTGCCATGGCGTTCTGGATTGTGCACGGAGGCACTGATTTTTGCATGTCCAAATGGGAAGAGGTGCTTTTCAACATGGTGGTGGGCATCGTCTACATCTTCTGCTGGTTCAACGTGAAGGAGGGCCGAACCCGGTACCGCATGGTGATCTACTACTTTGTGGTGCTTGCCGAAAATACGGTGCTTACTTGCCTGTGGTACGCCTACCGAGACCCAGTCAGCACTGATTCCTATGCAGTGCCGGTGCTCTGCGGAGTTTACCTAACCTTCGCCTCAGGGGTGGTTTTCATGGGCATCTACTATGGGTTCCTTCATCCGATGGGACCTAAAATAAGGGTGCTAGCTAGCTCCTGTTGTGCTGAGCTTCTTTGGGGACTTCCGTTACCCCCGGAGGCCGAGCCCATGGCACCCACTCCTGGTCTACGAGCGTCCCAACCCACTCCCACTCGGGCTTCCACGGGGGCCTTTGGCCAACCGGATGATATCACAGCAGACACCTGCCTACCCGTGTTTCAGGTGCGCTCGCCCGAGCCCACCACTCCCTTGGGCCGTTACAGGCCGGAGGGACCTCTGATCAAGATCGACATGCCCAGGAAACGCTACCCGGCCTGGGATGCGCACTTCGTGGACAGGCGCTTGAGAAGGACGATAAACATCCTGCAGTTCATCACGCCCACGACCGTCGGGATCAGGTACAGGGACGGACCGCTGCTGTACGAGCTCCTGCAGTACGAGTCATCCCTGTGATGGATGGCTCTCTCCTTCATTTAGTTTCAGATCTGCCACATTTCTCAGAATGCATGCCATTTTGGTTTCCGTATAAATGTGTGTAAAAGAGGAACTGCAAGTGTAAGCATCAAGCATTGCACTTTTTCTTTCACGTGAATAGCCTCCTGAAGATGTGTATATATTTTATATGTATATACTGTCTCTTTTTTACAATATCTGTGTCCCCATGAAGGGATATATATATATATATATATATATATATATATATATATATATATATATATATATATATATATATATATATATATATATATATATATATATATATGCGTCATGGTGTTTACAGCCAGCGGAAACCATTACATTGGAAAAATGGAGATCGGTTGACCACATCAACACCGCCTTGGGTTTTTAACTTTTATTAATCTAGACTAGCTTATCTGATATTTCAGAGCTTATTTTCACACTTACATTGATCAGTATGCTCAAGTTGATGTTTATATACAGAGAGCATCTGCTATAACCTAGAATTTTCCATTTGACAGTGATTTGCATGGACAATGCAACAGAAAGTCGCCTACTAGCAAACTACAGTTGAGCGGTTTGGTGACCTCTAGTGAAGTAATCGCTGCACACGCCTCTTTAGACTGACCTCTGCAGGCAAGAATCTACTTCCTGTCAGACAAAAAATCCAAGTGGCATTCATTGTCTGTTTGCCTTAAAATCTGTATTTAGCTTGTTAAAGTGTCTTTATTTTTGGTTAATTAAAGAAATACCTCATTGACTCTGTATAGCACAGTTCAAGTCCATTTAACCCTTTGCACAATATGATTAATATGAACCTTGCACTGAGAATCATGTTAGATCTATATAGTTTAGTGGGAATTTAAAATAATAATTAAAGCACATAACTCATGGTTTTGAAAGAACAGTTCTCTACAGCGAGTAGCACATTGAATTGGTGATTTTTAAAATATTTGTTCTTGGGTTTTGGGATGTTTTTGCTTTCTGGCTATGTTCACACCGCAAGCCAAAATACCATATTCTGATTTTCTGCTCAAGCTCTTAAAAAAAAAAAAAAAAATGTATTGAAATTCAGAATTATTTATTTATTCTAATTCATTTATTTTTTCAAATTTTATATTATTATGTTAACATTTATTTTTATTTATTTATAATTATATTTATACAATATCATATTTTTTATTACTTACAGAAGTTATATATGTATTATTATTTAGGTTTAGCATTGTGGCACTGACCATTTTGTGCTGTTCCCCATCTGCACTCCCAGGATGAAAGTGTGCAATTATGACACATTTTTTGGTTCGATTGGTCGGACAAATCAGATTTGGCCTAGATTCAGCTGCGGTGTGAACGTAGCCCATGCTCCTTCTGTTATAAGCACAGAAATAAGCACAAAAAACCCTCGACAAGGTGGCGTTGTATGAACGGTCCTCTCCATTATTTCAACCTCTTTTCTAGCATTTAGACTGCATAGTGTATATGGTTACTGCTCTCATCTGTTTGTCTAGTGTCGTCATCTAAAATTTCAAGTAATAAACTTGTGAGGTGCAGAAATGTGGCTGTGGTTCTCTGAGGAACCCTGGCCTACATATTTTTCCTATGTGTAATGACTTAATTGACAGTTTTTTAACCTTTATTTTATTCTAAGGTGCGAAAAGATGCTAAGCTAATGGCATTTGAAGTTATCTTTGCCTGAATATACCTGAGTGTATTTACACAAGTAACCGTGGCAGAGTCTCACCATAAGAGGATTTTGCGATCGTATGAGAAGAGGATAATAATGGCCTCAACACACAGGGCTTGCTGCTGCCTGCAGCGCGAAACAAAGCCAAATCACATCCTCTACTGTAACAATCTCTCTCTGCTATTGGTGCACCCAGCCGCCTGTCACGGTCATCCTTCTTGCTGATTGGTGCTTATAGGGAAGCATTTCTTTCTTACTTACTAAGGTTGCTTTGTTTTTTGGTGCTACATTTATCTTTTTTTTTCTTTTTTTTTTTTTGCCTTGTGAAAACAGAAATGTGGAATTACTGAAGTTGCACTAAGTTTTTTTTTTTTTACTGTTGAAACCTTTTACCCCTAAATTATTAAACTGCAATTCTAAAAAAAATGTTTAAAATGATGCAAAGAAACAGTGCTCCTGTTGCAAAATGCATGGGATATCAATTTATTTAACTAGAGCTTGAGATTGTTACATGTTGTAATTGTGGAAGCTTGTTTTGGCCACAGAATAAAACATTTTAAAAGATAATTGTGACTTTTTATCTCACAATTGTGAGTTTACATCTCTCAGAATTGCGAGATATAAAGTCGCAATTGCGTGTTATGAAGTCAGAATTGCGAGAGATAAACTCACAATTGCGAGAAATATACTCGCAATTCTGACTTTATAACACGCAATTGCGACTTTATATCATGCAATTCTGACTTTATAACTCTCAATTGCGACTTTATATCATGCAATTCTGACTTTATAACTCTCAATTGCGACTTTATATCACGCAAGACTTTATATCATGCGAGATGTAAACTTGCAATTGGAAGATAAAAAGTCCAAATTAGGAGATAAAAAGTCGCAATTAACATTTTTTTAAATGTTTTATTCTGTGGCAAAAACAAGCTTCCATATGTAGTAGTCTAATATAAGTATAAAAATAAATAGCTCCCACAAATATTGGGTAAAATAGTCAATTTTTAATGAGGCTGAACTTTTTTAAACAATACATTTTGGTATTGAATTCACTTGAAGTATATTTACAATCAACATTTGCCGTCTTGAATGGATGTTTTCACTGAGCTTATGCGTTGCAGTGCACCGAATACCGCCTTTGAATTTGTTTAATTTGACCAAAAAAGACATTAGCTGTGTCCCAATTCAGAGGCTGCATCCTTCGAAGGATGCAGACTTCAAAGTTTTAAAGGTATGAAAGTTATATTCAGCTGTCTGAAAACAAAATGCTCACCTTGGTCCATTTATGTACATAATAAAGAGTATAAACTATTTATAAAATCCCATATTGATAAGATAAGTCAACATTTGAACAGCTTTAAAGTGTGTTAAAAAACAACAAAAAAACATTTGTATTGTTAGATATTTGAGTAGGTTGAAACCCAACAATACTTGCATATAAAAGTGTAATTCGGAATTTTCTCTCTCAAAAAATCAAAATTTCCAGACTCCGAATTGGGACGCAGCTATTATCTTAGAAGGCACCAAGATTTATATTCAAGTGACTTGCATTTTGACGATTTATTTTTTTTGTCAATGCAGCATTTAAATTTCAAAACAATATATTGTATTATAGTAGATCGACATCTGTTTTTTGGCTGCATTGGCCAGTGAAACATAAACAAAAAATTACTTGGTGCAACTGTGAATGGTCTCCAATGTCCATTGCAATTTTGAGTTTCCAAATAAGAGCTAACCTAAAACAGCGCTGGCTCGGTGCACCACATACATGCACAGGAGACCACTTATGTCCTTGACTCCACTGTGCCTGCTTTGATCTCAACAACCAGATGCCATACAGGTGCATCCAGCAGGTGAAAAGGGTTCTTGCCAGGTTGGAAAAAGAGCTTGAGAATAATCACTAATTGGCGTGCTTTTTCCTCTAAAGTTGTCATTGGATTGCTGAAAACTCTTTTTTACGCTGCTTCTCTAGACTCGGCTTCCTCCCTGGTTGCTGCTAGCTCTTCCCTCACATTAACGTGTGGCTCAGGTGTATTCTGGTGCAGATATTTATGTTTTTATTTCTTTTCAAGTATAAATCTATAGTAATAGGCCATTCTGAGGTATTCTAGGACAGTCCTCCTCCAGCGTTCATTTCATGATTGTGTGCGTGCATATTTTGCTATGATTTCACTCATCCTCAGCATTCTGGACCACTGTTGTTTGCTGGAGAAACCTGCATCTTTTCATGATCTTATCGTGTGTGGGTTGTTGTTTTTTTTAACGTTTTTGATGTGGTGTATGTCCATTGGTGCAGCTTCACTCATGCACATCTGTGCTGTAAATATTAGTCACCTATTGGCCTCCTCTGAGCGCTAATACACTGTGATTAGTTCTCCTTCTAACCAAGCAGTAAACATTCAAATGCATTCAGCTTGTTATTGTTGAGTCCACGGTTTAGAAACAAGCTTCCACTGCTGAGGACTAACTTTTGAAATATAACCACGCTGAAAACACCTCAAATATTACTGTTGTCCTGTTAAACAGTACATGCAATGATATAAGGTCAAAATCAACTTTTTGTTTACTCAGGCTTTTTTTTCTTCCTCTGACAGACTGAAATATTCATCATCTGTCGTCAGAAAATGCAAGGGCTTCCTTGATATGGACAGAAAATGAACAGCGTTGCAGCGTTCAGTTAATAATATAGATAATGAAAGATTCATTATTATACATTGAATTATTACAATGAAGCATTCGGTTAATACCGCCATGTTAAACTATAGCCTATGGGATTTTCACAGACATCTTAAAGATGGCATCCATAATGATGTCATAATTAGGATGTGATGTTGTTAGGAATAGAAATGTGCATTTGCCATTATTTCATTTTTCACCCATTTATTTTACCCTGTGGTGCCTTATCTAACCGCCAAGGCAGCCAGTTCAGCAAACAACAATGCCAGTATATTTATATTTTTATTTTCTTTCAAATGTGCCAATGCAGTAAATGGAACTGTACATAAACACATGTAACATAGCAACATGACAGAATGATGATGTAAACATTCCAGCGCGAGCGCTTTTGGTTCTGGGGTGTGACTGCATTGGAATTGACAGTTCACAGATGGCGGTGAAGCAATACTAGACATCTGCCTTATGAAAAAACGACAGAATAAACATATTTTTTGGTCCATTGTGAGAGGCAAATGTTAGGGCTAAAGTTGATTTCTGTATGTGATGTCCAGTACTGCTTCACCATTGTTGAGAACAATATCTTCAAGGTGCTAAAACTGAACCATATTTTGTATATTATGTTTTAAATGTATAGATTTGTTCTTGTAAAGCCTTACCTTGTACTGATCGGCGTATCAGACTGTTCATCCAAAAAAATTACAGAACAGAAATGACTTATATGTAATGTACAGTAGAAATACCTTTTTGTTATGTACAGTCAAAAATGTTTTTATCTGTATCGGTTTGTTTTCGTGATCCGGAGGGAACTGCTTGATGAATATGACATAGACATTACAGTGTTGCTTTTGTATAGAATGTGTCTGGTAACCCTGTAATGCTACATTAGCAGTTAGAATAGGCATCAAAATGATTTTTTTTTTTCCTTTTCGTTTTAAATTCTCCTTGGCACTGAAATATTAGAGGATTTGTTGTTCACCTCATGTAAGACGTTTTATTAATTTGATCTTTTCTTTCTCAATTTGAAAGTGTGTTTTACAAACATGCAAAACAGCATTTGAAAGCACATTTATGCGGTCAAATCAAAAAAAAAAAAAATATATATATATATACATATATATATATATACATATATATATAGTAAATTTGTGCAAATTCCTCAATTCCAGACTATGCAATTTCAAAAGGAGCTGAACCATTTTAAGTTTGATTTACGAACATTTTGTTCTTGTTAGGCCAAGGCATGAAAATCTTGTTTGGCGGGTGATTTAAGTTTCTTGTATATTTTTGAGTTTTGGATATTTCTGGTTTATGATTATTTCATTTTCTTTAAACATTAACACAATATGTTGGACAATTATAGTGCATTTTGAAAAGTTTCTTAAAAGTTTTTATGAGTACAACTGGTGGAACAGTAACAGTTTAACTCAAGCACAGAAGCTATAGTGTAGTTTTATTTGATCCATTTTTATTAGATTAGTTAAGCTTTATAGTTACTAGCAAACTAACATATATTGTTTTCCTTTTTGTAAAACTATTCAATGTAGAATGCAAAGCAAGCTAAGCTGTTCGGTATATACTCAGCTTCAGTATACATTTGAACATTGATCCAGATATGAAACTCCTCCTATAGTGTTATAAAGACCTCAGTTGTCACATCTGATGACAAACCAAAGTGTCAGATGATAAATATTACCCTTGTTGTGGTGATGAATTCACCTGTGGAAATGCTTTTCTAATAATCATGTCAAACACAAGAACGTATTTTTTGGTATCCAAACAGTACAAAGATTGAAGTTGCTGTGAGAAAAAATTTCACTTTTATTTTTATTCCACACAGTATGATTTATTCACGTAAAGTATAAAAACTTGTTATACAATATAGTATAATTATATATAGCACAGTGCAATATATTTTACCAATACTGAACATTTCTTATGACGGCAAATTTGTACATTCGGAATATCTCGTTCATAACTTTTAGTTATGTACTGTACATCTCAAAGTAATTCCATTTCAGTTTTGAGTATATAATGAAAATGCATAAACTGAATATTATGTTTGTCATAAAACTGATTCACTTGCTTAAAAAGTTAGAAATTGATGGGACAAAAGAACAGCACAATAATAGCAGGTTCCTGCTATGGATTTGAAAATACAGCAGGCAAACTGCATGTTGAGTTCATTCCCACATAAAGATTTGTTGAAATTTGTCATGATAAATGTTTATTTCTTTATTTAAATTGTTGATTGCCCTCGACAAACATAAGTGTGATATACTGTAGTGCATGAACATTGCGATTTCATGGTAGCCTTTGAATTATATTGGGACTTGCATAAATAATAAATTGTGTTTGTAATATCTAAATAACGTCGAGCAGAACTACAGGTTATGTTTGGATATTGAATATATAGTGTTTTAGCTCTCTTATGGCCTCAAACAACTATTCAGGTTATTTGGTAAGACGTGGATTATTGTTTTCACGTTTTCTCAACATACATCACAATGTAATATATAAGACTTTTATTTCATGCAACACGTGTAACTCGGACAGTGTAGTCGTTCCAAGAAGGAGTCTGAATTGTCTGTTGTCAAAAGTGTGGTGTGTAAAAGACATCTCTGTTGTATGTATTAATGAATCCTAGGTTCTGCTATTTGCATCCTTGTGGAATGTGAAATTGAATGTTTTGTGTGTTTATCAATCGGTCTGTATTGAAAGTGAAGCACATCTAAACTCCCGGCTGTTGACACATGCAGGGAATGCCACTTGATAAATTTGCATCTGTTTCTTGTTGCATTTTTATTTTGCATTAAAAATCAAGAAACTTAGTTAAATATGTTTTAAAAGAGAGAAATATGTTAAGAGAAATTACACGTTCAAAACTATTTAAGCTCTATGGAGAGGAAGTGTGGTATGTTGTCAATTAAAGAAAATGATTGAAACTCATCTCAGTTTGTAAAAATGACAATGCATTTACAATGGAACTCAATGGGGCAAGACATTCTGGAGACTTTAAAATCAGTCATAAAGTTACGTCATCAGATTACTTTTTTCGAGTAAAGTAACAAATTACTTTTAAATTTCAACAACATATCGGAGTTACTTTTTCAGATGAGTTACTTTATTTCCCATTTATCGCCTGACACTTCGTCTGCGACCATGTTGATAGAAATCGTAAATAAGGTGCAGAGGCGTTGTGTGAACATGATGGTTATTGTAGTTCTAAATGTGAGCAGGCATGTACTCATCGCACCTGCACAAAAACAGATTCAGTATTGCTCATAATGAATAAAAACAGTGAAAGGCAAACTCAGAATATTATGCAAACCTGCAATAATTAAATGTTAAAGGGGTCCTTGATTATTTCACTTTTGTAACTTTAATTAGTGTGCAATGTTACTATTTGAGCATAAACAACATCTGCAAAGTTAAGACGCTCAAAGTTCAATGCAAAGGGAGATATTTTCTTTTACAGAAATAGCTTTTTAAGGACTACAACAAACGGCTGGTAGGGATTACAACGAGCTTCTTCCCGGGTTGGTGACATCACAAACCCTAAAATTTACATAAACCCCACCCCTCGTAACACGCAACAAAGGGGTTGAGGCCATGTTGGGCTGCTTTAAAGAAGAGTTGTTGTTTCTGTTTTTTACACTCCGTGTAAAAACCTCTCTAAGTTTGTCAGACTTAGGACAAACTTTTTCGTTTGTCCTAAGTCTGACAAACTTAGAGAGGTTAAAATAAATTTTTAACACTGATCCTGAACATTATAACCTCAACGTTTGTCTGTGCGCTACACATTTTACAGAGAACAGCTTCCAGAAGAGAGTACAAGGCAGGCTATACGCACAAAAGCTTCTCCTGAAAGACGTAGCCATTCCCATTTTGTCGGGACAATCTGTTGTTTATAGATCACAACTTGTAAGTATATCTTATTATTTGTAGTTGTGTTTTCTATTAACAGTTCCAATTATATAAGCTTTATGCAGTGGTAGCTATGATGTAATTGAAGGGCTAAGCTTTGCCTCTGCTAGCCTGCTAACTAACATTACAGAATTGATGTAGTGTTTATTTTAGCTTTTATAAGACTATTCAACACCCCTTAGGAAAATTATCTATGATTTTGTGATCGATTAAATGGTGAAAAAAAAAAACATGCAACTCTGAAACGTCCTGTGAAATCTGTGCTTGCAAAGTCTGTGCTTGAAATCCGTTCAGCACAATCCTCTTGTTCGTTAACATTGTCAGGGTCTGAATCGGGCTCGGAATGGTTTGAAATTGGTTTGATGCCATCGTTAATATTTACATCTGAGTTGAGCTTGCGGTTATGAAGGGACGTGACATTTCCCGCTTAAGTGCTGACAATCACAACACACTGGGCCAACTAACCAATCACAGCACATTTGTATTTTGGAAGGAGGGGCTTCATTGAAAACAACACGGATTTGAATTTGCATTACCTTCATTCTGAGGCTTATTCATTTAACTTTTGGTATGAAAGGTTAACATTTGCCAAAACTTTTTTGTTGTATTATTAAAAAACAAGCAAACAATCCCGGGTGAGAAATATTAACACAAAAGTAACGTAACGTATTACTTTCTATAAAAAGTAACAAAGTAATGCAATTAGTTACTTTTTAGGGAGTAACGCAATACTGTAACACGTTACAAAGTAACTTCCCCCAACACTGGCATCAATAATGTATGGAAGCTTGTTTCCGGCACAGAATTAAAAATAAAAAAGGTAATTGTGACTTTTTATCTCACAATTCTGACTTTATAACTCGCATTTGCGAGTTTATATCACGCAATTCTGAGAAATAAAACAGTCTTTTTTCCCTCAGAATTGGACTTTATTGCAAGTTATAAAGTCAGAATTGTGAGATATAAACAATTAATTGTGAGAAAAAAGTAAATGTTGAGAGATATAACCACGCAATAAAATAAACTGCACAGACAAGATTAGTAAGCAGTTTTCTCAGACACAGGTAGTCTTGTGCTTTCCAAACAATGTGTAATTTATTCAGTGCAATGTCTCATCTCATTGACGTCCATTCTAAGTGCATTACTGTACACATGATTTTTGTTGTGAATTCAGATAATTTTCTAATGAGTTTCTGATGCTGTCAGTAGGACTTCAACTTGTTTTGAACATGGACCATTCCTCGAAAATGTGATGTAGTTGGTTTGGTTTTGTTCATAATGTGATTTCCAGTTTGTTAATCAATTTGTCATCACTGAAATTATAAATACCTTCTAAGGACAAACAGTTTATCACTTTTGTGAGACCAAATATGAGACATTTTAATATATATATATTTTTAAACCATGTATTAACAAAGCTGTGCAGGGCGACCCCAAGCAAAAGTACGTGTACGTACACAAGACATTTGACCACATTTGATTTGTCAGTAAGGGGTGATTTGTATTTACCCATAAATGTTTGTAAGAATATTCTCTTACTTGAAAGGTAGTTTAGAAATTAGTTGTCTGGTCAGGGTTTTTATTCTAAAGTATGTGTTTGAAAAGTTTTGTAGTTTATGTTTTTAGAGAAAAGGCTGTTTTTTACTTGTCAAACTGATTATAGTTTATTTTTGATTGGATCTATGGATTGTATTAATGTCATTACGTTTATTCGAATGTTAAAATGGATTCAAGAATCTAGGTATAAATTTATTTTTTAATTTTGTGATGTGTTGTCTAAACTTACGGAATCTGAAAAGGTATATTACGCTTTAGATATCTGACTGTTTCATTTGGCTGTATCTTTGATATGAAAAATCGTCTGTGTTTCAGTAGCTTTTACGATTTTATATTTAAAAAAAGTGAGAGAAGCCCAATAAGGATATTAAAAAAACAAAAATTGTCTGTGTAATTTTGCATGGGTTTGCCATAGTTGATGATTTAACAGCATAAAGGGTATTATGAAGATTCGGGTATATTTCGTTTTGTTATCCATCCTTTTTTGTTGTCAGGTGTTGGTCTTATTTTGTCTGGTGGCTTTGTAATTTAGATGATTTATTGTTTTGTTTTTGTTCAGATTGTGAATTATTTTCTGTGTTCTCGACTCCTCGTCGTCTCATATGATGAAAGTATCTGGTTTCATGGCTGCTCTTCAATAATCACCAGCAAACAAAAATCAATGTAATTTTATTGTTTTCAATTTGATGCAGGTCTTATGATACTGAAACTGAAATAGAGTTGAAAGATAACTGTTTTTGTTTTGTTTTGCAATATTCCTACATCTCAGTTTATTTTAGTATTTTAGTGGACTAACATCAGCTGCCCGATACACACCGTGTTCATTGTGTGTGCAAGGCAGATCAGGGTAAATAACAGCATAAGTTCATGTGTTTTATTTTGTAACTCACATAAAATAGAGTACAGTTGTCTCAGAAGGCAAATGTGTCCTGCAGTGAGATGTACAGATATTTATTTTTTACACCGTGTTTGGGAATGTGCCAGATTTTCAAGCATTGCTTTTTCTTTTTGCTTTTTTTTTTAAGATACATGCCATTATGAGTTCAAATCTCTTTATCGCTGTTCTGTTGTTTAAAATGTTATGCAACATCTAAAGTTTTGTTATGAAAATGATACAAATCTTATATGTATTGTACAGATTCCACTGATGAACAAGATACAAATGTACACATGGACAGATGCTTAAATTTTGTATCTTTGTCATTTTAATACAATAAAATCTGACCGAAACGAAAACTGTCAACTATTCATATTTCTACTTGCTTAGTTGCTTTATATGCTTTCTAAATTGAACACAGAATTTAGCCTAAATGAAACTGTAACTTTTTTGAGTCAGTACATCATCGATCCTTTTTCCATCGTCTGTCTTAAAGTCCCCCTGTGGTGAAAATCAAGTTTTTAATGTTGTTTATATGTGGTGTTTTTAATATGCTTTAAAACCATGTGTAAATTCATAAGTCAACACCATTGCTGAGTATTTTCTCCTTAAAACTGCAGTGAACCAAAGACAGTCTCAAAAACACAGTTTGAAATCGCTGGTGTTTTTGACGTCACAAACTACCTTTTGTTAATCATGTCAACGTGCCGGCGGGCTTTAGCATAACATTAATATGCCGTGAAGCAGGGGAGTCTCAAGAGAAGCAAGGTTATCCCAGAAATTTTTTTTCTGTTGATATGAAAAATAAGGTAGATTTAGCAATTTAGCGGGTGTATAATGTATATTAAGATGTTATGATGAACTATATGCCTTTCTCCACTGACGTTCTGAGTTGTTCAAAGCGTTTCTGATGATTTTAGAAGGCAGTTGTCTGACTCTGAGATGTGAACAGGTTTGTGTAACATTAGCAACACATTATTAGCTGTTTGATAATGTAGTCAAGCAAAAGGCTAATCATATTAATTACCGTTATGTGTTCGGCGTTGTTAAGAGCGATATCATTGTGCAGCGTTTACCTCTGTAAGTTGACAGAGTGAATCTGTGAGCTGGTGTGAGTGAGTGGAGGTTGGGTAATTTGCATATTCATGGCTCCACATATACTAAATGAAGCAGGGGTCAAGAGTTACATTCAAGCTATTTTAAGGCATGAAGACTTTTTTTTCACAGGAAATTTTGTTTTAATACGTAATTTTTGTGATCAAAGATGGGTTTTAAGGGATATATTTTTTTACTACAGGGGGACTTTAACCTGATATAAGTGTTTATATTTTAGACCTGGCAGGGTGGTTTTCGCTGGAAATTGCGTACTTGCCTCACTCGCCCGTGCGTGTCTCGTCAGAGAAAAATTAGAGAAATTTTTCTTTAACGCAATTTATAGTGAGGGAGTGGTACAGGTTAGTTGTCACAATGAGCAAGAAAGGTTGGCATGGAGCAGCTAAATCTCCACCTCAGGGGAATCACCCTTTTTAGAAAAAAAAAAGTCATAGGAGCCTCTGCTGACAAAAAGAGAACACAACAGAGCTCGTAATAAAACAAGAATCAACATCGGCTTGGCTTTTCGGAGATGGCAAGAACTGAGGGATTTGAAATGTTGTAAAAGTGACCTGGAGATGGTGTTTTTATTTCTCAACAGGTGAGTAAGTTATTTTATTGAACAGATAAATTACCATATGTAGATGTCTAACAGAGCTCATTTCATTATGGTTGTAGCGTGGTGCTGGAATTTATTTTCAAGAATGTACACTCAAGTTAATTACCCTTAATTTAATTGAAGAATGTTTTTACACAATTTGATTTAGTTTATCAAACAAAAAAAATCTGTTTAGTTGAGTGAACACAATTTAGTTTAGGTCATATTTTTTTATTATAGTATGTTTAACAACTTTTATTTATTCAATTTTTTCAATGTTGGTCCAACATAATTTTTCATTAATTTAATGAGATTCTGTTTTCATACATTCAAATAAGAAAAGATGGGTATAAATATTGACATAAGTATTGATCACTGAGTGAGTGCCAGTCTTCTGCGTAATGGTAACCACAACATTCAAAAACAGAAAGTCCTCTAAATGTCCAACATAACTGCACATAAAACACTAATATAATCTACAACATTTTTCACTTCACTGAAAACCACATAAAATAACACTTACTCCTTACATTTACTGTCCCCTGTTGTAAGTCCCCTCGCAAAGCATGCTGGGAATTACAGATCCACTGCCCAGTTAGTAGTCAACAAAAATGATTAATGTAGTTTTAACCCAAATTAATTAAGTAAATTACATTTAGCACATTTTAATTAATTAACCTCAAAAAAACTATTTTATGAGTGTACTGTGTTCTATTAATGGGTAATGCTACAGTAACGTCTTCAGCTAGTTGACTTGAGATCCTTTTCCATCTTGTAGTGAATGTTTTATGAGCAGTAGTGAAATCTCTCTCTCTCTCTCTTTAGTAATGAGAAAGAACGTACTCGGTTACGTACGTAACCTCGGTACTCTCTAGAATAGGGAACGAGTATTGCGTAAGTTGCTTACGCTACGGGTAAAGTCATCTTTTCTCGAGATATGAAGCCAAAAAAATTATCCTTAATTTTGTATTTATTGTCAACGGAGTGCAGCAGCTTGCAGACCTAGAGCAGGCTGTCTAGCATGCTCATTGGCTGCTCTGCGGCTACTGCAGCAGCCTACCACTGAGCCTGGCGGGACGTCGCGCCCCTCTACGCGTCACATCCCGCCAGAATGGGTGTGGCTTAGCGTATAAAAGTACGGCTCGGAGGCTGCTTCTCTGGTTTTCATCGACTGAAGCGAAAGTCGCTCGTGGCGCCAGCACGGCAGGTTACGCAATACTCGTTCCCTCTTCTAGAGAGAACCGAGTTTACACACGTAACCGAGTACGTTCTCTTACGAGAGGTTCTCTCGTATTGCGTAAGTTGCTTACGCTACGGGAACCCCTTGTCAATGCCGTGCACGCCAAGCATCCACTTCATGAGTCCCAGGGAATCCCGGGGAACATAGATAAGTGGGAATCATGCGGCCAGCAACGCGGGCCAGCACATGTACATAAGCACCCATAGGGAATACAGAGCGGCATTGCCGGTCTATATAAAGCATATCAACCCATATAGTGCAGCTCAACCAGGAGAGCTATGTTACATTTACATTTACATTTATTCATTTAGCTGACGCTTTTATCCAAAGCGACTTACAATTGCTATATATGTCAGAGGTCGCACGCCTCTGGAGCAACTAGGGGTTAAGTGTCTTGCTCAGGGACACATTGGTGTCTCACAGTGGATTCGAACCCGGGTCTCTCACACCAAAGGCATGTGTCTTATCCACTGCGCTATCACCACCCCAAGTTACGTGAGAGTGGTCCGCGCAAGATCAGATCTGGGCAGAACATACATCCCACTCATATTGACAGAAGTCTAGCCTGCAAGGCAGGAACTTCCAGGTTATAAAACCTAACAAATGTGGACGGGGAGGCCCAGCCCGCCGCCTCACAAATGTCATGAATGGAAATCTCGCTGGACCAAGCCCACGACGAGGCCACGCCCCTAGTGGAATTGGCCCTAATGCCCAAAGGGCATTGCGGACCTTTAGATGCGTAAGCATTTGCTATAGCTTCCACTATCCATCTGGATAGACTCTGTTTCGAGGCGGCGAGACCCTTGGTGCGCCCACCAAACGAAACAAAGAGCTGCTCCGAGCGCCTGAAGGGGGCGGAGCGCGTAATGTAAGCCCTCAGCGCCCTGACAGGGCAGAGGAGACTAACATCGCTCTCACTGGCGGATGCTGGCAGAGCCGATAGAGAAATGACCTGCGGTCTGAAGGAAGTGCCCATCACCTTAGGGACATAGCCATGTCTTGGCTTGAGGATGACTTTAGAGTCATTTGGTCCAAACTCAAGACATGCAGCGCTAATGGATAGCGTGTGTAAAACCCCCACACGTTTAACTGATGACAGAGCTGTCAGAAAAACGTTTTTGAG
Organism: Gila orcuttii; assembly: GCA_026230005.1. Taxonomy (NCBI): domain Eukaryota; kingdom Metazoa; phylum Chordata; class Actinopteri; order Cypriniformes; family Leuciscidae; genus Gila; species Gila orcuttii. The sequence goes on along the minus strand of JAPDVR010000013.1, from coordinate 19,451,283 downwards.
CAAGAGGTACTTTAGGTCCACGGAATCTAACGGTTCGAAGGAGTATGCTTTCAGGGCCTCTAGGACCAAAGAAAGATCCCATATAGGAACCGACGGGGGTCGCGGGGGATTCATCCTCCTGGCTCCCCTAAGGAAGTGGATAACCAGCTCGTTCCTTCCTATTGACTGCCCGTGCATCGACTCAGCGAACGCTGTAATGGCCGCCACATATACTTTAAGCGTGGAGGGGGACCTGCCACTGTCCAACAGCTCTTGAAGGAAGCTAAGCAACCACGATACCCCACATGTACGTGGGTCCAGGTTTCTGTCGGCACACCATTTGGAGAACACAGACCATTTAGATGCGTAGAGCCGTCTCGTAGAGGGAGCTCTGGACTGCGTAATCGGGTTCATAACCCCTTCTGGCAAGACAACGGGTATCCGTTGATTAACCATACGTGCAGAGACCAGCGCTCTGGATGGGGATGCCAGATTGAGCCGCGGGCTTGAGAGAGAAGATCTCTCCTCACCGGAATCGCCCAAGGGGCTGTGCGTGACAGCTCCGGGAACCAGATTTGGTTCTCCCATCGCGGGGCTATAAGGAGCACCGAGTGGCGCATTTCCCTTATCCTCTTGATTACCTGTGGCAACAGAGAGACCGGAGAGAAAGCACAAAGTGGGCGGCTGGGCCAGATTTGGGCCAGCGCGTCCTCGTTCTTCAAAAAAAACATCGGGCAGTGAGCGTTGTCTTTTGACGCAAACAGGTCGACTTCCGCTTTGCCAAAAAGGTGCCATAGCGACTGGACTGTCTGGGGGTGCAGGGACCATTCCCCTGGGGGAACGTTGGACAGTTTGTCTGGGCTGTCGTTCAGGTGGCCTGGCACATGCGCAGCTCTCAGCGAGCGCAGAAAGCGCTGAGACCATACGAGGAGGCGTTCCGTCAGATCTCAGAGATTCCTGGATCTGACACCGCCCTGACAGTTCACGTATGACACCACAGACATGTTGTCCGATCGGACTAGAACGTGGTGGTCTCGTATGAACGGAAGAAAGTGCTTCAGCGCGTTCTCGACCGCTATCATCTCCAGACAGTTTATGTGAAGGCATTTCTCTCGGTCTGACCACAGGCCAAAGACCGGTCTGCCCTCGAAGAGAGCGCCCCAACCTAAGTTGGAGGCGTCCGTCGAGATGACCTTTCAGTATGAGACGGCTCCCATCGTCACCCCCCAGTGGTACCAGTCGGCCGCTAACCAGGGCTGCAGAGCTGAAACGCAGCTCTGAGTCACTCTGATTCGTCTGCAGCCGAAAGCCCAAGCTCGGTGAGGCACCCGAGCATTCAACCAGCGTTGTAGCGGGCGCATGCGCAGTAGGCCCAGCTGAAGCACTGCTGCAGCTGATGTCATACAGCCCAGCATTCTCTGAAATGTTTTCAGAGAAGCGACGCTGCCCTTCTGGAAAGATTACCTGTTGCCAGGTGTCGCACACGGCGCGCACGCTGTGTCGATAAACGTGCCGTCATAGCCACAGAGTCCAGTTCTATCTCCAGAAAGGAAACTGACTGACTGGGCAGTAATGAGCTCTTGGTCCAGTTGACCGTGAGACTCAGGCTTTCCAGATGACTGAGGAGCACTGTTCTGTGAGATAAAAGTTCTATCTCTGACTGTGCCAGAATCAGCCAATCGTCCAAATAGTTCAGAATCCGCATGCCCTGATTTCTCAGGGGGGCGAGAGCCGCGTCCATGCACTTTGTAAATGTACGGGGTGCTAAAGACAGGCCGAACGGGAGGACGGTGTATTGATATACCTGACCGTCGAAGGCGAATCTCAAGAATGGCCTGTGACGGGGTATTATCTGAATCTGAAAATAGGCATCTTTCAGATCGAGAGAGATAAACCACTCCCTCGGGCGAATTTGCACGAGAATTTGTCTGGTCGTGAGTATTTTGAACGGTCTTTTCATGAGAGCTTTGTTCAAATATCTCAGATCTAAGATAGGTCTAAGAGCTCCGTCCTTCTTGGGTACGAGAAAATAGCGGCTGTAAAAGCCTGACTCGCTCAGACAAGGAGGTACCGGTTCTATGGCCCCTTTGCACAGCAGTTTGGCTATTTCTGCGCGGAGTAGTTGAGCTGCTTCCGCTTTCACTTTCGTCGCGGTCCGTTCTTTAAAGCGCGGAGGGCGGCGAGCGAATTGTAGCGAATAGCCCTGCCTTATTATGCTCAACACCCATTCTGATACCCCCGGAATAGCTTCCCATGCTTCCACGTGTATAGCTAGGGGCAGAATGGACTCCAGGTTCCGATCGCCGCACTTCGTGGGCTCGGGAAACTGAACCGGAGGTCTGGGCGCAGTGCGTGCTCCCTCGGTGCTTGGATACGGCGGCTCACTGACAGCGATGGCTGGCTGTTTCACGTGTGACGTCCCGATTGCTCTGAACGGGGAACATTTTGTGATAACTTTGTGATGCGCGAGCAGCGCCTGGGGCGAGGTGTTTGTTAGTAAGCGTGAGCGCTCGTGAGCGGGCACGTAACTTTCGTTCATAACCTGACCGATATGAGGCTGTTTTGGCCGTGTGACAGAGCGGGCAGAGAGTAGGCGTGGGCACAGAGTCGTGGGCACATTTCCTACATTCAACACTCGAGCGGCATTTGCCAGCTTTATGAGAGTGGGCTCTGTGAGTGTGTGAGACACGGGGGGTATAGTTCTTGTGTGTAGGGGTGAACACTGAGATGTGGGCACATTTTCTAAACTTAAAACACCAGCGGCATGAGCCGGATAACCAGACATTATACTCTTTTTGAGATTTCTCTGGGTCGCCGTAAAAACGACGGTTGTGTGCAGGCGAGCGGGCTGTAGTACCGGCTCGTTGGCTGCTAAATACACTGCTGCAGTAGCCTTCTCTGAGGGGACTGACAGGGCAAGACATTTTGACGGTGTAGCGGGACTCAGCCGTCTTTTCCTCCGTGTTGTTGCTTGGAGGACTTCGCATGCTCGAATTTCAGCGAGACTTTAGGCCGAGGCCCTCGGGGGGGAGGCGGCCTGTGACGGCTGGACGAGCGCGACCTAGGGTGGCCGCCCTGTCATCGCTGCGAAGGAGGAGGAGGCTGGGCTGGACGCTGGCTAGTGTTTCGCGCAGGAGGCTGGTCACGCAAGCGGCCTTCAGCTGAGCTAGCGCGTCGAGGCAGGAAGAGGTTCATGGTCTGCGAGGTCTTTTGTACTTCGGAGAACCGGTCGACGGCCCCGTGGTTAACGGGATCGAAGAGACCTGTAGATTAGAGCGGCGCGTTGAGAAACACGGCGCGTTCGGATTCCCTCATATAAGCAAGCGTCAGCCAGAGGTGTCTCTCTGTGATGGTGAGCGATGCATCTTCCGATCGCCTGAGCCGCGGATTTCGTAGCACAGTGGGAAAGGTCCGTCACGCTTCTTAAATCCGTGATGGCGGCTGGGTCCCTGCCTTTCTCGTCCCATTCACGGAGGAGATCGGCCTGAAGGATCTGAAGCACAGCCATAGAGTACAGGGCAGACGCAGCCTGTCCGGCGGCTGAAAATGCGCGGCCGACGAGAGCTGACGTGGTCCTGCAGGCTTTAGACGGGAGGGCAGACTTTGAGCGCCATCCCGCGGAGGGCGGACAAAGGTGCGCTGCTACCGCCTCCTCCACTGGGGGAATAGTATTGTACCCCTTCTCGGCGGCGCCGTCCACTTGGGAGAGTGCCGAGGAGACATGAGAGTGGAGCCTCGCGGAGAATGGTGCATTCCATGACTTAGAAAGCTCCGTGTGGAGCTCCGGCAGAAAAGGTGCAGGCCTGGATGCGGGCGCTTGGGGGCGGCGATGTAGGAAACAGCCGTCCAGTCTGTTAGGCGCGGGCTCTTTCGGTGGTGACCACTCGAGGCCGAGCTGGTCGACGGCCATGAAGAGGAGGCGCATAAGTTCCGCGTCCATGCCAGCACGCGTGAGGCCAGATTCCTGGGCCGAGGAAGAGGTGGAGTGGTGAGAACCCGACCAATCTTCACTGTCCGAGGCCAGGAGAGAGCAGCTGTCACCTGTCAAACACAATTGCTCCGTTGCGCTTAAAGAAGATTAAAGAAAATAGTCCAACGCCGTGGTACAACGAGCACACCCGGGCCCTTAAGAGAGCAGCCAGGAAAATAGAGCCTAACTGGAAGAAAACAAAACTAGAGGTATTTCGGATTGCATGGAAGGAGAGCTCGATTGCTTACAGAGAGGCTTTAAAAGCTGCTAGATCAGCTTATTTTTCAACCCTATTAGAAGAAAATAAACATAATCCTAGGTATTTATTCTCTCTGCTCCCCGTCGGCAATATTGGGTTTATATGTGATAAATGCAAGGAGACAGTCAGGCTGACGGAGAAGATTTCAGAATTGGAAACACGCATCCAAACTTTAATTGAGGATAGTCAGTGTGCTAGAGCTTTAGATACTATTTTGGATGCGCCTAGCATAGCGAACTCTTTACATGATTCGGTTCCGGCTGAATTATTGCCTGTGCAGCAAGGCAAATGGGTGACAGTGAGAGATCGCTCTAGTCGCGGATCAAAAAACCACTCTTCCGTTCCGATTGCCATAACAAATCGATTTGCCCCGCTCAGTGAAACACCCACTGAGAATTCTGTTGATTGTGCCCTGGTAATTGGTGATTCGATCACACGGAATGTGAAAATAGGGACACCAGCCAACATAGTCACATGTTTGCCGGGAACCAGAGCGCCTGACATCAAAGCAAATTTAAAAGTGCTGGCTAATGCTAATCGTAAATTCTCTAAGATTGTTATTCACGTCGGCACTAATGATGTTTGACTCCGCCAGTCGGAGATCACCAAAATTAATATTAAAGAGGTGTTTGAACTCGCAAGTACGATGTCAGGCACTGTAATCTGCTCTGGCCCCCTTCCTGTTCGAAGGAGTGATGAGATAGTTAGCAGATTGTCATCACTCAATGGCTGGCTGTCTAAGTGGTGTCCGCAAAATAATATAGAATTCATAGACAATTGTAAAAGTTTTTGGGGCAAACCTGACCTGTTGAAAAGAGATGGTATTCATCCCTCCTGGGATGGTGCTGCTCTTCTCTCTAGTAATTTGGCTCATAGTCTTAGAGACAAAACATGACAATCTGGGGCTCAGGTCAGGAAGCAGACAAACTGGCTAAACCGACCGTCTGCTAGCGGCCTCGCGTCACCAAGGTCAGATAAATCCCATCACATAGAGCCTCTTTCACCTAGATATCATCATATAGAGACTGTGTCTGTTCCCCGAATTTGGAAATTCAAAAAACGTCCAAACCGATCTAAGGTTAAAAATGTAATTGATATTCAACAAATAAAAAATAGATATAATACAGATTAGCAAACGATAAAGCTTGGGTTGCTGAATATTCGATCCCTTACTTCAAAAGCGCTCATAGTTAATGATATGATTTCAGATTATAACCTAGATGTGCTGTGTATGACAGAAACCTGGCTAAAACCAAACGATTACATTACTTTAAATGAGTCCACCCCCCATGATTACTGTTATAAACATGAACCTCGCCTGAAAGGCAAAGGGGGAGGTGTTGCTGTAATTTATAGTAATATTTTCAAAACCACTAAAAAATCTAGTTTTAAATATACTTCTTTTGAAGTGTTGGTGCTTAATGTAAAAATATATAATGTAAACGATAAATCAAGTTTGAGAATTATGCTGGCAACTGTATACAGGCCACCAGGGCACCATAAAGACTTTATCAAAGAATTTGCTGACTTTCTATCAGAATTAGTATTGGCTGCAGATAAAGTTCTAATTGTTGGTGATTTTAATATACATGTAGATAATGAAAAAGATGCATTGGGATTGGCATTTAAAGACATTCTTAACTCTATTGGAGTTAGACAACACGTGTCAGGACCTACTCATTGTCGTAATCATACTCTAGATCTAATATTATCACATGGAATAGATGTTGATGCTGTTGAAATTCTGCAGCAGAGCGACGACATCTCAGATCATTATCTAGTCTCATGTAAATTACATTTAGCCAAGGCTGCAAAGCCGACTCCGTGTTACAAGTATGTTAGACCTATCACTTCTGCCACTAAAGATTGCTTTATCAATAATCTTCCTAATCAGTTTCATCATCTCAGCATCCCAGATAGCTTAGCAGAACTAGATATTGCAATAGAAACTTTTAACTCTCTCCTTTCCAGCACTTTAGACACAGTTGCTCCGTTGCGCTTAAAGAAGATTAAAGAAAATAGTCCAACGCCGTGGTACAACGAGCACACCCGGGCCCTTAAGAGAGCGGCCAGAAAAATGGAGCGCAACTGGAAGAAAACAAAACTAGAGGTATTTCGGATTGCATGGAAGGAGAGCTCGATTGCTTACAGAGAGGCTTTAAAAGCTGCTAGATCTGCTTATTTTTCAACCCTATTAGAAGAAAATAAACATAATCCTAGGTATTTATTTGAAAAAGTGGCTACACTAACGAAAAAGAAAGCTTCAAGCCCAGAAGTTTCCAAGAAACACAGCAGTAATGACTTTATGAACTACTTCACTTATAAGATTGATAATATTAGGGACAAAATTATAACTATGCAACTGTCTACTACAATATTGCATCAGACAGTGCAGTGTAGTCTCCCTGAGGAAAAATTTGATTCATTTGTTGCTATAGGAGAGGAAGAATTTTGCAAACTCGTTAAATCATCTAAATCGACAACATGTATGTTAGACCCTATACTGACTAAACTATTGAAAGAGATGCTTCCAGAAGTCATAGATCCTCTTCTTAACATCATTAATTCGTCTTCGTCTCTAGGATACGTACCAAAAACCTTTAAGCTGGCTATGATTAAACCGCTTGTTAAAAAAACGCAACTTGATCCTACAGAATTAGTCAGTTACAGGCCGATCTCAAATCTACCTTTTCTATCAAAGATATTAGAAAAAGCAGTATCCTCACGGCGGAGAAGGCGAGGGAGAGGCTCGAGGGAGAGGTTCCGGCGAGCGCTTAACCACCACAACAGCCTCCGGCGGTCTCTAGGAATGGCGCTTCTTCCTGCGCGGTTCCACAGATGGCGGAGAGACAGGTTCCACGTTGAAAACTTCGAGTCGAGCCCGCAGGGTCGACATCGGAAGTTCCTCACAATGGACGCAGCCCCCCGACGAGAGCGCGAGGGCTGCGTGTTCCGGGCCCAGGCAGAGAGCGCAGATCACATGGCGGTCTCCGGCGCTGAGCGGGGCTCGGCACGAGCCACAGGAAGTGCGAGACATTTTTAGGAAAACGTCTCGTGCTCTTTTAGATAAAATGTGTCGCAGCGGCGAACACGCACAGTAAAGCAAAGGATACTGTCGACGGATAGCGTAGCAGGCACGGAGGGCTGAAGGCGATGATGTCGACCGGCTTCTTCAGGCGCTGTCCTAAGCTTGCAAGGCGCTGGATGCGAACAGCTTCGCTGAAGAGATGAAAAATCAGAGAAGCAGCCGGGCTCTCATACAGCGTATAAAAGCTGTACTTTTATACGCTAAGCCACACCCATTCTGGCGGGCTGTGACGCGTAGAGGGCGCAAAATGTCACGCCAGGCTCAGTGGGCTGCTGCAGTAGCCGCAGAGCAGCCAATGAGCACGCTAGACAGCCTGCTCTAGGTCTGCTAGCTGCTGCACTGCGTTTAATATAAATACAAAATTAAGGATAATTTTTTTGGCTTCATATCTCGAGAAAAGATGACTTTACCCGTAGCGTAAGCAACTTACACAATACGATAGAACCTCTCGTAAGAGAACCATATTCATCCGCACAGTGACTCAGAGCCGAAGCACAACCAAAACAATGTTCTTCCGCAAAATGCATGCAGTTTTGTTTTTCAACCACTAGAGGACCCTAGTTACCTTGCTATGAGAAACCGTCATTCAATGGTCATTTAGTCAGTTATATCAGTTTTATTATCACCAAATGCATCATAAAAAGAGTTAATGCAAGTTAAAAACCGCAATACAGTTCAAAGGGGGGAACTGCTTAATAGTGGTGATAAAATACAAAAAACTTTATTCAAGCAAATTCGTCATTGTTATTTTGCTTAATGTGAAAAGATAAATCGTTCTGTATGAAATCAAACTTTTACACTGTAAAAAAAATATTTTTTGGTTTAACTTAAAAAAGTAAGTAACCTGGTTGCCTTTATATTTTAAGTTTATTGAAATTTAAAAAAAAATTGTTAATACAATTAAGGAGATTGATTTAATCAACAGACACTCAAAATATTGTTATCTGAACCACATAAATTATCGAAGTTGATTTGAAAAAGAAAAAATGTGATAAATCATGAAAATATTTTTTTACAGTGTACAATTTAAAGTTGCTAATGACATCCATATGGTGCTATATTATTTGAGACCTTTTTTATATGGAAACAGTATTTGTGAAAAGCCATCATCAGTACAAAGCATTAACATGGCATTTTCTAATAAATGTGCAGGGTTTTATGAGCATGCTTTCGCCTGTGCAAATGAAAGCTGAAAACAACTGAAAACACATGATAATGTCTGCACCTGATGCTGTTTTGTCAAACCAAAATACTATAAAAATCTGATTGGAGTCAGTTTTAGTTCCTCTGAACAGGTTTGTAATTGTCATTTCCTCTTTCTAAATCACAAACTGAACCACAAAACACACACATGCGCAGAGAAATAGCCTTGTAACATATTCACAGAAACTTAAAGGGCTGAAATCATATTTTTAGGGCCCGAGCACCAATGGTGTGAGGACCCTATTAGTATTGCTCAATAGAATTGTATTTTGTTTTATTTTTACTTTTGTTTTATATTTCACTATGCAATTTTTTTTTGCACCAAGAACAGTTTTCATTTTGCTTTTCATGTTTTTTTTTCTGTGTTCCTTAAGACTTAAATGTAAACACTCTTTTTTCACTCTTTTTTTTAAACACTCACACTTCATGTGAATTTAATATCAGCACTTTGCTACATTATATTACTGCAAAAAAAATTTTGCTGTTTAGCAATTTGTTTTATTGCAAATATTTTGTAGTACAGGGATTGTTCACCCAAAAATGAAAATTAGCCCATGATTTACTCACCCTCAAGTCATCGGAGTTATATTAGGAGTGTCAGCAAGTGTTACTCTTTTGGCAGTCGACTTGCGTAAAGCCGCCTGCCGGAAGCTAGTTATTTTAGTCGATAAAGTTTTAAATATGGATATTTTCCGCATGAGCGCATCGTTTCACTTCAGATGGCCTTTATTAACCCGCCAGAGCCATGTGGAGCACTTTTATAATGGATGGATGCGCTTTGATGGACTTCCAAAAAAATATATCCATTGAGTCACATTATAAAGCTTGGAAGAGCCAGGACATTTTTTTAATATAACTCCGATTGTATTCGTCTGAATGAAGAATGTCATATACACCTATGGCTTCAGGGTGAGTAAATCATGGGCTAATTTTCATTTTTGGGTGAACTATCCCTTTAAGCAAAATATAAAGTATTGTTTTCTGAAAAAAATGTATGCTTAAAACAAGAAACATATCTGAAAAAAGGAGTCTTATGTCATTTTGCTTCTCTAGTAAATGTATCTTGATTTCAGCATGTTTAGATATTTGTTCTGGAAAACAAGAGACAAATTCTTAGTAAAATTTTATTCCCCATGATATAAGCCCTTTGTGCAGTTCAGTGCTATTTTAGTATCAATGTTAAATACTGTAAAAAACATTACTTTTAAATAAAATACTTCAGTTCAGTTGAGTCTTAAATGCACTAAATTCATCCAAAGTTGCAGCAGGCAGATTTTTTTGTCTCAGGTGTCTCTTTTTTAATGGCGGCCCCAACGACTAACCCATGCCATTCATTTCGGGTGTGTATTTTTCCTTTCAGGAAGAGGTTATATATCCCTCTGGCCAAGGTCTCAAACGCTTCGCTGACGTTTATATTCTCCTTTGTAGACACTTCAAGATAAGCCACCATGTTGAGTTTTTTAGCCAGCGCTTCTCCTTCACTCTTCCTGACCTGTCGTCCCACAGCCAGGTCACACTTATGACCCACAAGCAAGAAGAACATGGGATTTGGTTTCACATAGTCCAGGACTTCCTGATGCCAGCTGCAAACACGATCAAACGTCTGTCGCTGTGACACATCAAACATCAGAATGCAGCCCACAGAATTCCTCATGTAAGACTTACAGATGGACCTGCAGCAAAAAATGGTCAAAGTTGTTTCAGCTGAGCAACTCTTAAAATGTACAGAAGACACTTCGTTGTTGTCACTTGAGAATATTTTTCAGGGTGGGTTTATTTTTTTTATAGTTCAGTTTCCTCATCGACACAAACTTTAAAGACTTCACTACAATAAACTATTGAACATTTTCAGTTATTTGTAGGAAAAAAATATATAGATAATTTAACCATGTAAAGTTTGACTTATGTAATAATAGTTATAAAAAAAAACTTTATTTTTTAATGAAACCATGTATTGAAACTTTAAAAAAAAATCAGCAAAAAACTATTGGCAACACATAAATACAGTACTGCTTACTTAAACTTTGAATTTCTTAACTAAAAAATGTAGGCAACTGATTGCCTTAATTTGTTTGAGCTTTGCCAACTTATTTTGGGTTTACACTGTAGCAAGCGTATAGCACTGCTGACTTCAGTAACCAGGAGTGAGCCTGCGTTATCTGTTTTCAGAGGTTGTTATCTGGGAATAACCTAGATGGTGCGATTGACCAATCAGAATCAAGTATTCCACAGAGAGAGCCATGTAATAACTTATAAATAAAATGAATGAATGTAGCATATATATATATATATATATATATACCCACACACACATGCTACATTCATTAAAAAAATAATAATAATAATATATATATATATATATATATATATATATATATATATATATATATATATATATATATATATTATATTATATTAAGGAATTATATTTATATATTAAGGAAACCCTGAAAGGAAACAAAAGTATTAAACTAATTGTGGCCAATAGAAAAGTTAAGAACTGCATAAAATATATTGACAACATTTAAAACTTGTGTGACAACTTGCCCAACTTGACATTCATGAGAAATGCCTGCCAGGTTCATGGTTTTGTACAGTGTGTTTTGATTCTGTCTCCCTGTCATGATTTGATCTGGTTTCCTAGTTTGTTCCCTTAGTTACTGATTCTGTTCACCTGTTCTGTTAATTATTCTTATTAGTTGTCCTTGTTATTTATGTCCTGAGTACATTGTTTGGTGTAATCGTTATTTTGGTTGTGTTTTCTTCCCATGCTTTCCTGTGTTGGATTTTTGGATTAAAAGACAGTTTGAGTAAGAAATGAATAAGCCTCAGACTAAATGAAATGCAAAGTCATGCTGGTGCAGTAGACTAGAGGGTGCAGCTCAAACAAACCTTTCAAACAAATGAAGGAGAAGAAAAGTTCAACACTCTTACTTTAACAATAAACAAAATAATAAATTCATATTATTCATATTGAGGAATGCTTAATCGGTTTTTGTGCAAGTGAGATGAGTAAATGCATGCCCACATGTAGTCTAGAACTACAATAGTCATGTTTACACAGCGCACACAATGCCTCTGCACTTACTCATGATTTCTCTCAACTTGGGGACAGGAGAGCTGTCGGTCAATACATGGCAAAACAAAGTACTGTAACTTGCGTTACTTATTTGGAAAAACTCAGATATTTTGTTGTAAATTTAAAAGTAATGCATTGCATAACCTATAATGTGAGCTCCAACACTTGAGTGCACAGTTCGGTAACTTTATTTCGATAGTCCACTTTAGACATTCAACTAACTATAAGTAACTTTGCAGCTACATGTCAACTAACTGTCATTAGAGTATTAGTAGACTGTCTGCTTAATATCTGCTAACACTTTATTTTGTTGCTCCCCCAACAGATATTCTACTGACTATAAGTAACTTAGCAACTACAAGTCAACTTGCTCTCCTAACCCGAACCCTAACACCTAACCATAACCTTACAGTCTACTGACAGTCTACTACACTCTACAAATACTCTAATGACAGTTAGTTGACATGTAGTTGAAAAGTTACTTATAGTTAGTAGAATGTCTAAAGTGACTATCGAAATAAAGTGTAACCGACAGTTCACACTTTATTTTCTACTCTACCTTCAGGTTTTGAGTTCACATAAACTTTAAACTGATTGATTTAGTGAGCAGAAAATTGATTTAGTGAGCAGAAATCAACAGAGTAAGAACAAAAATCACAGAGTACCATCAGTTTAAACTATTCCTGTATAATATCAGGTGCATTTAGTTGACAAAAACTCACCTAAATCTTTCCTGGCCCGCAGTGTCCCACAGAATGAGTTTGATCACAACATCAGGGTCAAAGTTCATGTTATGCACCTTAAAATCAATTCCCAGAGGAGACTGAGAGGATTCATCAAATGTTCCTTCAGTGAAGCGATGCAGAAGAGACGATTTCCCTACGGCTGAGTCTCCAAGAATGACTATCCCAAATCTGAAGTTCCACGGTATTGTTTCTTGCATTGTGAATGTTACGATGACAAGCAGCTCTGTTAATGTTAGAACTAGTGCTAAAACTCAGCTAATGTCTTTACTATAGGCCGTACCCTCTGGTGACTGAACAAACAGGTTAAAAAGCAGGTTTACAGTATAATAATAGATACACACCTATTTCACAACAATAGTGGCCTGTGAAAACGTGGCATTACAAACTGAAATCTCATACTGTTGCACAATAAGATACAGTATATCAGTGAGAGAATTTGATATGTACATGGCAAAAAAAGATTTTCTTACAAAACATTCTTAAATCAAGACATCTTTATTTGAGAAACAAACTGGCATGATATTAAGTCTTGCTTTCTGGAAAAAAAATTCAAACGGGGTAAGAAAAATAATCTTGTTTTCCCTTTGAATTAAGTTTATTTTTCTGACCCCATTGACATTTTTCTTATTTTAAGCATTAACTCACTAAATTTATTTAAAAAAAAAAAATCTTTTTTGTAGATTAAAAATCTACATTTTCCCAAAAGTCTTAGGAGTATGTCATAATATCAAACACAAATTACACTGACTATACACATGATTAAGATGTTTTTTAAATCAACATGAAATCAAAGTTTTTCATGTTGGCTGTTAGGCAATAAAAGCACAACATCAGAAATATTTAAAAAATATCTTTATCCTAATAATGTTCTATAATCAATAAAAACAATCACAATTGTTCACTTAAAGGTATCATAACATGAAAAATCTAATTTGCGTTGATCTTTTGACATATAAGAGATCTTTTTTACGATACACGATACCAGTGTCTCTTTCTCGCTCTCTCATCTCTCCGACCGCGAGTTGACGAGATTTTTTAAGTGAACGTAAACAGTTGAGAAAGAAAACACGTGTAACAGTAGAATGGATCTGTGCGTCAGGTCTTAAAGTGACAGCAGCCTAATATCTGCTAATACGAGAATAATATTAAAAAGATCTATAGTTTTTCCCCATGTTATCAATGTCGAAATTGCAATCAGTGAAAATGCTGAGTGAGTAAATTATTTAATAATGCTTTGTCTGTAAATTTATACGGATAATGTTTTCAAAACACTTACTCACGTGCAATAGCGAGTGGGTGTTGATACTGTTTCCTATGCAATGACGTTAGCCAATCATAACAGTGGCTGTTTACTGAAAAGCCTTAAAGTAGCCGCCCCTTAAAAGGTCAGAATGAAGGTTGAAAATAATCATTTTTCCGCATATATTTTTTTGTGCCTACAAATTAACATTATAAGTGAACCTCAATTCCATGTCATGACCCCTTTAAGATAAAAAGACAGTCCCTGTGTCCTGCTGTTAGCACAGGGAGAACCGCCGAGAGTTGATGTTCATCTTGGTGACCCCGATGACCTTCAGTGTCGAGGACAGGCCTAATCCAGGAGACATGGGAACGTCACATAAATCTGACATATCGTCCCGCTCCTCCAGCTCAAACGTGGCATCGTTCAGCATCTTGCGATGTTGGCTACACGTCTGCACGATTCTCTGGTTGTTAATATCAGTGCGCAGGTGCATTAGCTGACGTGCGAGCTGCTGGTCCTGTAAACGCATCTCTGCCTGCAATAAAAGGAATAAAAAAGGTAAACGGTTACTGAAGCTTGAATAACATTAGAGAAACACTGTTGAAACTTTCCCTGGCACTCTAAGTCAAGTCACCTTTATTTATATAGTGCTTTTAACAATACAGATTGTTTCAAAGCAGCTTAACAGAGATAGGAAAATCATGCAACAAAGTTTGTTTCTGCTGTACAGCAGATCTATGTTGATCTTTACATTGTTTACACCAGTTGGTGGCATCAAAAGTCTTTAAATCAGTGATTCCCTCACCAAACTGATTAATCGGACTAACAGCAATGGAACTAAAAGTTGTGAAAACAGTAAATCAAAAAGAATGCATCAGATTTATGATATGTATAAATTAAAAATGTCCTTTGAATTGCTGATTTGGTGCTCAAGAAACATTTCTGCTTAATATTTTTGTGTGTGTGTATATATATATATATATATATATATAAGTTTTTACAGCAAGGACATTAAATTGATCAAAAGTGGGAGTAAAGGCATTTATAATGTTACATTTTTTTTTCTATTTCAAATAAATTATGTTCTTTTGAATTTTCTATTTATCAAAGAATCCTGAAAAAAAATTATAATCTTTTCCATTGATAATATTCAAGGATAATATTACGGTCCAATAAGAAATGTTTCTTCAGCATCAGTCTATTAGAATGATTTCTGAGGGATCATGTGACACTGAAGACTGGAGTAATGATGCTGAAAATTCAGCTTTGCCATCAAGAATAAATTAATTTTTAAAATATATTCAAATAGAAAACAGTTCTGTTGAATTTTAATAATATTTCACAATATTACTGTTCCACTTTATTTTTGATCAAATGTAACATTGGTGAGCAGAAGAGACTTCTCAATTAACTTTTGACTGGTAATGTACTGTATATACAAACTTTTATGTATTTGTTTTATACGTTTATATATTGTTTAATATGTTTTTTCCCCACAAATACAACAAAGCAGTTTTATTTACCTGTTTAAAATTAATTTAAACAGAAATCAAGGTGAAAAACTCACCAGCTCTTTCTTGAGCCACTTCAATGCTTGGTCTATACTTCCAAATCCCAGTCTTTTCCCTGATGGTTGCCTCCCTTCATGGATCACCCCAGCTTCCAGTGACGGCTTGGCCCACTGAAGAGGAACTGATGATTTTTGTTTGTCCATGTTAGCCGGTGTCTCTGAGACTCTGTGGCTCTGGGCGAGCATCTCCTCCAGCTGAGCTCTCCAGTCCAGGGAAGACGGCTTTCTGGTCTTGAGCTTCAGCTTCTCAGTCAAAGCCTTCAAACTGGAGAGGTGGTCGTCCTGCGCTGCAGCAAGGCTTTCTGGGCTTTTTAAGGGCTTATCTGCATGTGACACTGCCATTGGCTTTAGGGACATTTCCTCTACACTTGCATGGAAACTAAAAATCATTCACTGGAAAAGTGGGAAAAGTTGGCAGACCAACATCACTGTTGGAAATTGTTCAAGAGACGTGGATGGCTCCAGCAATTGTCACCGATTTAAAGCCAAAATATGCACAGATTTCATGAATGTTCAAAAATGAAAATATATTTTGTTTCAGAGAACTTTCATAACACACACATTAGTTATGATATATTATTAAAAACGGTATGTTTAAAAAATGGTGTTGATGTTCTTTACGAGCTTTCTAGAGTCTCTCCAAACAAGAATGGCAGATGTTTCACTCCTGAGACTCTTGAAATTATGGTTATGATCTGAAATATAATAGAAACACGAATTCATCATACCATGCAAAAAGTGAATACTGAAATCTACTGTATGCTTAAATGTGATAAACTATCTTATAATCTACAAATCGTCTTGAAAAGAAACATACCTGTGCAGTTCTGTAGTGAGGACATTTATCAACAAGTTCACTAACACTTGTTTTACTAGTTATTCTTCTTTCATAATATCTACTTCCTTGTAACTTTGTTCTTGACTCATCATTGACTTGAGAAATGACAAGCACTAATCCTGGATCAGAGAAAGCAAACAGACACCAAGAAAATGGGTCGATATATCTTAGAAACAAACAGTTGTGTAAAGTATTTGAGTAAATGTAATCTGTGACGATACTTAAGTATATTTTTGGCTGCTTTGCAGTTTGACTGAGTATCAAGGATATTAACAACTTGTACTCTTAAGTTGACTACATTTTTGAATAAGTATCTGTACTCTTTACTCCAATATATTTCTGAAGATTAAAGCAATTACTGGTCACATTTTGAATGGCACTTAACTTCTGCAGCAGTTTATTTCTGCCACAAAAGAAGTAATATCGCCATCTTCAGGGCATTGGAGGTACTATATCTTGTGCTTTTTGCCCTCACTCACCCAAACTTGTCAACAAGGCTACTGTACTTTAAGTGAACGCGAGTGCATTATTATTAGCAGGTAGTTGTGAATCACAGGTGTTTCATATATGAGATGAGGACATGACCACAGATGCTGATGAGGCCGAAACCAGCATGTACAGCGCAAGAAGGCTTTGACTATAATTTTTATAACATTATTTTATTTATTCGTTATACTGAAGAGACCTTTTTAAAATTATATTAATTTATTTAAGTCCTTTTTGAGCACTTGACCTTAACTGAGACTTGAGTGTTTGTAGACGTTTGGGAGGCTGTTGTGTCGACCTTGATTTATTGCAATTTTGAGGTGTTCAGTTATATTTTGACTTTAGAAAATAAAAGTGATCGCTTTCCTCACAAATCAACCGCTTCTTATTTTCAGAATTACATTTTTGGGTGAACTCTCTTTAACTTGAGAAGCAAAATGACATATTAAGTCTTGTTTTCTTTTCCTTTGAATTAAGATTATTTTTTCAGATATTTATTCTTGATTTAAGAATAAACTCACTTCATTCTGATACTTTTTTCAGAAAACAAGATTAAATATCTCAAGTCATTTTTCTTCTAAATGTATTTTGATTTAAGAATGTTTCGATATTTGTATTGGAAAACAAGACAAAAACACTCAAATACATAATCATTTTTGCTGTGTTGGAGAACATTTTACAAGAAAACACTGTTCCAGTTTTTCTACTCCAAAATTTTATGTTACTTGTCATTTCTTTGTAATTATTTGTAAAAATGTTCTAGTAATTTCTGAGTGAAAATTGTTTCAAAGTAAATCCTACACCATTTTCATCCAGTGTACCTCTAGTGACAGTATCACTTAAGGGTCATTTTAGGATTGGTTCCAAATAATGATCAAATTAAATTAGCATTCTTTTAGATTTTTTTTACAAGCAGAACGGTTTGTCCCAGATTTAGGGACTGACGTTTTAATTATCACATCATAAAATATCTAATACTTCACATGTATGTCATATGTAAGCAGATTGTTTACATGTGATATCAGTCCCAATCTGCTGGACTCCATATTCCTCTGGTTGAGGTTGAGCAGTGGAACTAGGACACAGCAGCTGATGCCTGCTAAACTGGGAACCCCTCGAGTCCCACCATCTCTGTGTGATTCTAGTTCTCGTCATTAACCGGAGCACGCAGACTTCACCAAACAAACTCCTATTCTGGCCCTTAAGCTTTTATCATATGATAGCATCACCCTGTGTACGTTCTGTCCTGGTCCTTTAATAGTGACAGACTTTCCACAAAGCTGTGTGAGTTTATGGAACTCACTATATTAGGAATTCACGATGGTTGGAGGACCGACTGGTGAAAAAGTTGGCTAACTAAATGTGGGAAATGTAATGGATGGAATGGCCACAAAACGTTTCCCATTGCTCAGTGTTTTTTCGATGTCCTGATTCATAGAAAAGTCACCATTACACTGAGCAACGGGATTGTCCATCAAAAAGAAGATATTTGTTTTGGCGTGAATATAATGAGAACATGCTGAGTATGTGTTGACACTTTACATGATGCCAAAACCACTCAGATGAGGGAATCTCACGAAAACTGCCAAGAACATGTCTAGTTCACAATTCATACCAAATTTAAAAAACATATAACATTTTAAAATATTTTAAAATGTTATATTACATAGGCCTATATTTATACAATAAATAAATTATTAATTCGGTAACTCTTTATTTTACAGCGTCATTGTAACATGTTACATTTAGTAACTATAGTAATAACTAAATGATGCATAATTACATGCAACTAACCCTAAACTAAACCAAATCCTAACCCTATAGTAAGTGCATTTAATTACTTAATATTACTCAGTACCTGAATGTATAAATTCAGTGTAACAAAGACACCTTAAAACAAAGTGTAACAGTTAATTATTTTATAGGTAAATTTGAATATTTAAAATATAAAAATACATTTTTAATAGTACTATTTTATAATATTTTAATAATTAATTTACTAAAATTTTATTTAAATAATAATTTTTCATAAAAAATATGTACATCCAGAGTATGACAGTGGCATTATAAATGGCAAAAATATTTTTAATAATTATTAAAAATATTTTAAATATCATAATTTTGCTATGTAAATATTATTTATGTTTAATTATTAACATTTCATTTTAATAATATTTTTTATTTAAAAAAACATACAAATAATACAGAGTGCATATGACAGTCAGTGACAATATGGAAGGCTGTTTCTCTCTCTCTCTCTCTCTCTCTCTCTGGCACCTTGATCCAAACCAGGTGGAAAGAATAACTAACCTGCACCTGATCTCTATGTGTGTAGTTTAGGAAGAAATCTTATGAAAGATAATTTTAGTTCAAAGAATAGCCTTAATTTATACACAGATCTCTCTAAAAACTTTAACCCATATTTACTTAAAGGATGAAAAGCTCGAATGCAGCCGTGACGACATTTCTACAAAATCCAGTAACAGAGGAAATATTGAGGGAGAAAAAAAAGAAGAAGACAAAATTAGAACTGCGTTTCAATAACAGCGCTCGTGAAGACCACCTAGTGATCCCTCGTTATGTTATTATGGAGATATGAGGAACAAAAATGTTTGAATAACAACCTACCTTCACCAAACCGCATTTAGTGAGTGAGTCAAACCCCATCTACTGCAAATGAACGCGAACGTGCCGCGTCGCGTAAACGAGGTCTTTCATTGGTCGACTGGGTTCTGATGTAAGTTCAGATAGACGCGTCGCGCTTCGCTTATTATAATACGAGCTCTCTGATTGGACGACGTCGGGATTCCATCGCTTGCAGTGTGAGCGTCGCGTCACACAGGAACGTTGTGTGCGTCAAACGCAGGGCGTCCATACAGACAAGAAATTAATGTTCCTATGTTTTTGCGTCCTGAAACACAATGTAAACGCAATCACCACTTTAAAGCGGTTCAACACGTATTTTTGTCAGCGAACGCGGCTTATGTTTTTACAGGACACGTTTTTTTTAAAAAAGGTCGCAATTGTAAGACCTAAAGGAACACAAGTTGCCACTAAAGTGCTAGATTTGTTTTGAAAGTCAAATGTTACTTAGACGCAAACTTTTAAGAGTTCAGTCAGTGTCATTTTTATTGTGTTAACATAATCCAAAAGCTAAAAATATGACAATTTTACTTTTGAAGGAGAAAAATTATGAATTGTTCCAATTTAAGACCGTTCTGAAATGGATGCATAATTTTCACGTTATTTGCGCTTAAAACAGTGTCGTATGAAAAATAAAATAAAAAACAAAACAAAAAAAACCCCAAGGTGGTGAGAGCGAAGAGCACCTGCAGTGGGACGTCCCTCGCTTTCATTGGCTGATGGATCTGTCAATCATGCAATGACGTCATGTGTGCATTGTGTTTGAGGAAGCGCAAGAAAGAAACTGCATCAAGTCCAGAATATATCTGACTTTATAAAACACCTCGACATCATCGAAAAGTTTAATGTGACTGGAGTTAATATAAGCGCTTTCCAACGTCCCGAGTCGAAAGGTACGTTATTGTTTCGTCTTTTATGAATTCCTTGATGGCTAAGTTTGGCCAAAAAAACGTAATGTGATCTGCGGTATTCAGTGCTAGACTCAATTTTTTTCCTTGTTGTTTGCTCTTTTTGTAGTTTATTTATTTTTACTATTTTCCATCGAAAGGACCGATAGACGTTATTCAGATTTGCATTATATTATAAATGTGTTTTAATCCTGTATTGATTATTGATCAGCTCCAGTAAGTGTGATCCAGGACTCTGTATGTATGTTATGCACCTGCTCAACATTAGTATTTATTTTTAGAACCACGTTTTATCCTCTGGCGCTTCCTGCATCACTTCCTTGTTACAACACATAAATTACATAAAAGTTAAACACTGAAATTATTTAGAAGTTCTACATATTCTACATACTCTCGTGGTTTACATAATCGTCTGCACTTTGACATATTTGCACAGCTATCATATATATATATATATATATATATATATATATATATACACACATATATATATATATTACATATAATGTAACATTATATGTAATATGTATAATATTTAATATAATTTATATGGTTTTTTTTTAAGTCCCCCTGTGGTGCAAACCAAGTTTTTAATGTTGTTTATATGTCTGTGTGGTGTTTTTAATTTGCTTTAAGACAAACCATGTACAAATTCACAAGTCAACACCATTGCTGAGTATTTTCTCCTTAAAACAGCAGTGAACCAAAGACAGTTTCAAAAACGCGGTGGGTTTAGAGTTACATTCAAGCTATTTTAATGCATGACAAAAAATTGTCAAGGAAAAAACATTTAAATATGTCATTTTGGTGATCAAATGTGAGTTTTAAGGGATAAAATGATTGACAACAGGGGAACTTTAAGTTAAAGTATGGAAAGTGTTATTAACATAACATTTATTAGGTGGAAAATCCACTGAACAACCCAGTATTGACTAACAAGTGTAGTTCCTTCTGTTTAGAGCTGAAAGAAATCTTGATTTCTGATTCTTGAAATATGATTTTTCAATTAAAAGCATTTTTGACTGCTGGAAATTGTGAAAAGTGAAATCACATGTCCAGAAATAAATATTTCAATATAGATTGACAACACTAGACTTTAACACAAGTGTAGGCTAGTCAATTAACTTTGGATGTAAAAAAAGAATAAAAATAAATGGTTTAATTATGATTATTTAGTTAATCGATTAATCTGTTGGTTATATCTTTGATTAATCAATAAATCAGATGAAAAATAAAAATGTATTAAAAAATAATATTTTTTAAAAATAATAAATTTTTAATAAATGCACAACATTATACCAAAACCTGTCCTTTGTTGTCCTCCAAACAGCGTGCAATTTAAAGGCCACAAATATAGTGAATGCATCTATGCACTATTACTAACCCTAACATGCTTTTGGTTTGTTTTTTATATTATGTGCAAGTGTTGCATGCACTGTATATATGCAGTCAGTAAAGTTCAGGGTGGGTTGGTAATGGTTTGTAACAGTCACAAATTAAATAGCATTGTAGACTGCTGAAAAGAGCATTTGTTGGAGGGAGGGCTTGTGGGTAAAAAAATCATGTAATTATGGGACTTAAACAAAAGATAGTCTGTCTGTTATAACTTGCTTTTGTATATTCACAGTGCAGAAAGTGACTTCCACATTCCCTGCCACAGGATGCAGATCAGCGTTTATCTGTATGCTCTCATCGCCTGTAGTGGATTAACCCTTTCAGCACTAGAGAATGGCAGTGATGCGCCGGCGCTCCTCCTGGTGTCTTTTGATGGCTTTCGAGCAGACTATCTAAACAAATACTCATTTCCCAATCTCGAAAAGTTCTTCTCCGATGGTGTCCTTGTACGTGAGCTAATCAATGTGTTCACGACCAAAACCTTTCCCAATCATTACAGTCTCGTCACAGGGCTGTACGCGGAGAGCCATGGGATGCTTGCCAGTATTATGTATGACCCAGTTTCGAAAAAGCATTTCTCTATTCAAAATGACAGTGACCCTTTCTGGTGGGACGAAGCCATTCCCATCTGGGTGTCGGTGGAGGAGAATGGCTACAAGGCAGCATCTGCTATGTGGCCAGGAACAGATGTGAATATTCATAACCACACATTAAAATACAGCTTTAAATACGACTCAAAGGTGAGCTTCCAAGCAAGGCTGGGAAACCTCACACAGTGGATGACGGAGGACAGATCTGTTAAGTTTGCCGCTCTGTACTGGGAAGAACCCGACCGGAGCGGCCACAAGTATGGCCCGGAGAACACCATTGAGATGGCCAAGGCTTTGAAGGAGGTCGATAGTCACATAGGTTTTCTGATGGAGCAGCTCAACAAAACAGGATTATGGGGGAAAATAAATGTTATCATCACTAGCGATCATGGTATGACCCAGTGTTCTCAAGAGCGTCTTATTGAACTGGATAAATGCATCAGTCCGAGCAGCTATACAGTAGTGGATCTCACTCCTGTGGCTGCCATCATTCCCTTGGACGGTAATATTTGTCATTGACACTCCATTTAAACCATTTTTTAATTAAAAAAGTCTGACACCATGAACTGTGATGTATATAAATATACACTGCCCGGTCAAAAAAATCAGTTTGGATTTAAATAGGCAAATGCTTCTTAAGAGTCTATGACTGGATCATCATTGCAGTGATTATTATGTTTCTATCAAGTTAAATGTTTGGCAGCAGTTCTTCTAACGCTAATGAATAATTGATGGAGTTTGTAGCTTTTCATTTCTTAAACAACCATGTTGGAAGACACATCATGGCCATATTCCAGGATGACAATGTCAACATTCATCAGACTCAAACTGTGAAAGAATGGTTGGGAGGAGCATGAAGAATAATTTTCACACATGAATTGGTGGAAATAATGTTGATTGAACCTCTTGATGGAAATAAATGTTGTGAAAATTACGTTGTCAAAATAATTCCAGTTCACATGGCTACGCGGAAGCGATAAATAATTCTGTATTATACATTTTTAAGGCCAGACAAGTAATTTGTTGAGGTCAAATGAGTTAATAACTAAAGATCTTTGCAACGGAAGTGAATCAATCAAAACTTACTTTAGCTGGACAATAACTTTATTCTAGAGCTGCTGTGAATCTCTGTTACTTTAATTTCCTGTTATCACTGTAAAGCTGCTATGAAACAATCTTTATTGTTAAAAGCACTATATAAATGAAGGTGACTTTACTTGATATTTTTCCGTCAAGATCTTGTATTGAGAATGCAAGAGTCCAGCACTCTGTAAAGTCTCATCCAGCACATCCCAAAGACTTTCAATGAATTTAAGGTCTGGAGGTGCCAATTCATGTGTGAAAATGATTCTTCGTGCTCCCGCACAACCATTCTTTCACAGTTTGAGCCTGATGAATCTTCACTTTGTCAGCTACACACTTCATCAATCTCGACATTGTTATCCTGGAATATGGCCATGATGTGTCTTCCTACATGGTTGTTTAAGAAATTAAAAGCGACACACTCCATCACACTGTCTACAAAAGTGTACAAAAAAACCTTCCTTCCTTCCTTCCTTCCTTCCTTCCTTCCTTCCTTCCTTCCTGACTTCCTTCCTGACTTCCTTCCTGACTTCCTGAGATCAATTTGTGTCAAATCAACCAAATTTTGAAAACTTCCCTGGCTCAAATTTTTGACGTTGTTAATATTTTTTTCTGAAGAAAGGCAAACTAATTAGTGGTTAAAGTCAAAACACTACGGATTAATCACGGATGATTGTCACGGATTAATATTTACTTTAAAAATTACTTTACAAAAATGGTAGTATCATTATTTTATTTTTACACAGAGATTGGTAGATCTACTAGTAAAAAATGTTGACTTAAGCTATCCTTGTTGCATTATATGCCAATGTTGACTATGACACTTTTTGTATTTTCCTCCCGAAAGTTGTAACCCAAGAAGAATTAAAGATATCTTAATATAATTTTAGATTAATCTAAACATTTATTTTGGTACAGTATCTAAGGCCCTATATGGTTCAATCCCAGAGATATGGGAATCTCTATGTGGCTGTAAGAGTAAATTGTGCACATTTTCAGTGGTCAAAAACCAAATGTGGGCCACTTTGCACACAGCTGATACTTTCTTTTAAAGGGCAACGCCTGAAGAACAAATAATATTGAAACTAGAAATGTATCTCATTTCCTTGTCAAAACAATTGCATAGAACACGCCAGTCTGAGTTCCAAAAATATTATTTTTCCAAAGTTTGTGTAAAAAAAGGGAACAAAATTAAAGTTTGAGCCAGGTATCTATCTATCTATCTATGCACAGAAAATGTGAAAGATTCTACAGATTCACCTGGATTTGCATTTTTCCCTCTTATTTATTTTTTCATTTGTTTACAGATAATTCCACAGTATACAAAAACCTGTCCATTTGTCACAGTCACATGAAGGTGTACCTAAAGGATGATGTTCCTGACAGGCTGCACTATAAAAACAACGAAAGGATTCAGCCAATCATTTTGGTGGCAGATGAAGGCTGGACGATTGTCAAACATGGCATACTCCCACGACGTAAGTGTTCCTTGAAAGCAGTTAGTAATTTTTAAGGTTACATTTGCCTTGAAATTTTATTTTGATTAATAAGTCCATGTTAAAAATAATGAATTAATGGTTTATGCAAAGGCAAGCATCACTTATTGCATTGTTATTGTGGCAATTTTGTGTTGACACCCTATTATGCCATTTTAAAGGTTTCTAATTTTGTTTTGGAGGTCTCCTACAATAGGTTTCCAAGGTCAAAAAACACTTTCATATGCAAAAATACTGGGCATCACCTCTTTTCTCACAGTGTCTGAAACGGTCCAATCAATGATCCAGTCTCTAATAACCCCTCCTTTCCGAGAGCCTCCTCTGCTCTGATTGGTCAGACGGCCCAGTCTGTTGTGACTGGTCTACCGCTTACAGCATGTGTCGGATAAGAAAAACACATTACTTAATTTGAGCTCTTCCTCAGCACTTGTATACACAATGATATGAAAAGTAACAATGCAGTCGGTTTTAACGTATAAATTTGAGCGCGAGTCCTCATCCTTTGGAAGTGCATCAAAGTGGATTTGCTTTCGCAGCGCAGAACGCAGCGTCTTCTCAACATGTCGACAACACAAAACAAACTCTTCCAGTTTCAGCTACAACTACAGCGTAAGGGTCAAAATAGACATTGTTCGCGGGCAGCCATTGAAGACCATAGGCTGGCATTATGCAAATTTGTTACAAACCTATGTAGGTTCGAGCAGAAAGCAAGACTGTAATTACTGACGACTCGTTTCAGGCAGTTCAGAATCGGTTCTTTCTTTTGAGAGACAATGGCTGTGTTCTTAATCACTATTCCGTACATTACTCCACTAATATAGGCTAGTCCACTTGAAGGAGGGAATGAAAACAAGTGATCGATTTCGGACACTGAGTGCGCCGGAAGGACTGCCGCTTTTGCATAATTTGTGCTGTTTAATACTGTAATCATTTGAAACTTAACTTTAATAATCAATTTCAAAGGAATTTTTACCTGAATGATATTACGCAGTAGCAACATTGCGGTTTGGCAATTGGGTAACACTTTACAATAAGGTTAATTAGTTAACTACCTTAGTTAACAATACATCTACATAATTTGTTAATCTTAGTTCATATTAATCTGTACATTAGTTAATGCACTGTGAACTAACATGAACAAACAATGAACAGCTGTATTGTTATCAACTAACATTAAAGGGGTGGTAAAACACATTTTTTCGAAGGCTTGATTGTGTTTGTGGGGTGCACTGTAACATGTGTTCATGCTTCGATTTTTAAAATTGCATTATTTTTCATATATTTTACCTTTATTCTACACTGCTCTGCCCCTCCTTGTAAAAACGGTCTGATAGTTTCCTGGTTCTATGAAGCCAGTCCCTCAAAACTACGCAATGGGCTCAGATTGGTTAGCTGGCCCAGTGTGTTGTGATTCGCTAACCGCCTAGTGCACTTTCTCCGGAAACGTCACGCCCCGTACCTCAACCGGTAGTTTGTGCTTTGGTGTATTATAAACAATGGCGTCAATAAAACCAATCGGACCCGGGTAAACGTTAGTGAAGATGATCGAGCAGAACCTGTTCAAGAACGGCTGTTAAACGATGTTTCAGAAAGGTTTGTTTTTTGTTGTTCTTTCATTACTTTTTAGATGCGCTGTTATTTAATTGTACTAATTATTATAGAATTACAAAAAATAAGCTCAAAGGGATTTTTTTGAGTAAAGACTGCGGATCTATAGTGATCGTTACTGAATGTATGCCACCGTTACTTTTGTATTTTTAGAGCGATTGTAGACAAATATCTGTCGACAGAACTATTAACTCAAAACGAACACTAAACATCGGCTGCCAAATCAAACACAGAACCATGTTTAGCATTCCTGTAGATAAACAAGCATGTAGATAAACATAAAAGCTCTAATCAAAGAATAATTTACACTAATTCCAAGTTCGCTGTTGAGATTAAAAAAAAGTTTGTAACGTTAGGTGTTTGTCGGATAACGTTAAGTATGAATGAGCATTTAACAAACCAGCAGAGCCAAACAGCGTTGTCATTTGTTTACTTCCTTGCTACAACGTACAATTAACAATACGAACTATTACAGGAAAACACATAGACGAAAAATAAATCATACTTACAGGTTGTGGCCCGTAAACAACAGCTTCTGTTTTTAAAGTTGGAACTGCTCCATCTTTCAGGACAAGCCGTTGTGCGAATCATGCATTGAGCTCGCGAAGATTGTGGAAGCTTTCCTCCGTAAAATGTGCAGCACAAAGAGCGAGATTTGGGTCATAATTATGAGGGACCGAGTTAAAAAAAAATTTTAACCATTGATCCCTAACTCCCTTGTCCCTAGGAAGGCTGAACAAAGTGTACCTGCAATCCGGATGAAAATAACAGCAGTGTTTCGACGGTATTGCGACAACTCATCTCCAAAACAGCAATATAAAATGGCTTCGCCCCACTTATTAAGTATTCTCGGAGGAGGGGTTTATGTAAATAATGGGATTTGCTGACGTCAGCAAACCCGGAGGAATGTCATGTACTGCAAAACCGGCTGTTTGCTGTAGTCCTTAGAAATTGAATTTTTTAAAAGCAAATATCTCCCTTTGCTTTGAACTTTGAGCGCTGTAACTTTGCAGATGTTGTTTATGCTCAAACAGCAACATTACACACTAGCTAAAGTTAGAAAAGTGAAATCGTGTTTTACCACCCCTTTAACAAAGATTAATAAGTACTGTAACAAATGTTTTTTGCTCATTGTTAGTTAATGTTAGTTAATGCTAGCCTGGCAAGCCAGACCTACATCAAGATGTTAGGTCTGGGAACTCACAATTGGCATACCTCAATCCGAGGGGCGGGATAAACGGTTGTCTTTCAAATTCCCTCTGCACGCAATAGGACAGCGCTACAACCAACCAGAGCAACGAACGGCTGTGGCTGAGTGAGTCCCATGCGTTTTTCCACCAGCGGAGCTAGTTGATATATTAAACTTTTGCCGTATCCGGTCGTCAAAACTCCGAACACATCTTCCTTTTTTAAGAATGACTTAAGTGACGTTCTCTTAACTCCAAGTCATCCAGAGTCGCGGCCAAAGCCGATTCGAAAGACCGCTGTTCGCCAGCAGCATCTTCTTTGTTTTCAAGTAGCAGGGAAATCACCTATGGAAATCACGCGGAACCTTCACAACTCTGCCGTCATTATGTTAAGCCCGCCCTCCAACTCTATACACGATGTGATTGGCCTGACCAGAGTTTGGTTTTTCCAGCTCAAATGCCAACGGAGAGTTGCTAGACCACACTGGCTGCAAAATAATTTTTGCTGCCGCTAGGGTGCATCTAGATTTCTTGGCTAAGTTAATGCATTAACTAATGTTAACTAATGAATCTTATTGTAAAGTGTTAACGGAAATTAGATGGATAGATGATTCAGGAAATGTATTCTGCGCGACCATCACAGTGCATTATGGGTATTCTCTAGACATTGAGCGTACATCAGTTGTACAGTTGTTATTGTGGTGCATTGTGGGATTGAATGAGTGCTCTCGATAATGTCCACTATGGTTTCGGACACCACTACAAATGGCCGTCCCCTCAAATAGTGCCGGTACTTAAGGGTATAGGGGTGATTTCGGATTGTGCACTCTGAGCTTTGAAACTTTGCAGACCTTTTACATTCACAAACTGCTATATTACACACTAGATAAAAGTCAATATCTGAAAAAGCATAATAGGGGCATTTTAAATGTTTTTCATCTGTTTCTTGTCTTTTGCAGTGGGCGATCATGGCTATGACAATACGCTTCCCAGCATGCACCCCTTCCTGGCCGCCCATGGGCCTGCGTTCCGTAATGGCTACAAGATGTCGAGCTTTAACAGCGTGGATCTCTACCCCCTCATGTGCCACCTCGTTGGCATCTCTCCAAAGCCCAACAACGGCAGCTTCGCTCACGTGCGCTGTGCGCTAGTCAACGAGCAGTGCGGAGAGCTAGCATTAGCAGTGGGCATCGTCATTGGTGTTTTAATAATCCTGACCACCTTCACCTGCCTATTCAAGCTGATGAAGAACAGAGATGCCTCGTCTTCACGTCCATTCGCCCGCTTGGAGTTAGATGACGACGACGCTGATGATGAACCTTTACTTGAATGAAGTGCTATACACGTGTTATTGTACACATGCAAAATGTTAAAGGAACAGTTCACCCACACATGGAAAAAGTCTGACAGGTTTGGGAAAACATGAGGTTGATTAAATGATGACTGCCTTTTTTATTTTCAGGTGAACTGTTCCTTTAAATGCTGAAATGATGAAGAGATGACAATCATATCGAAACTGTAAGGGAGAAATTTAACTCTTGTAGAACCTGTAAAATACACTGTAGGCACAATAAGAATTAGTCATCATTAGTACTTAACAACATGACAAAACATGTCTTCAAAATCAGTTGTTGAGCTAGAAATACTTTAGTTTTAAAGTGTTTAGTGCTTCGTTCTTAACCAGATTATGAGATCTCTGGACAACACCTATATTTACGATTCGAATGTCTTAGGTAATTTCCTAAGCTAACACGCACAAGCATGCTGTCGTCACATTTAACACATATTTCGGATTCAATTGTGCAACTTCCAATAATGCTTTTTTGCATTATCTTAAGCATTTAAATGTTGCTTTATAACTATGCATATTATATGTTACCATGCAGGGCTCGACATTAAAGGATTAGTTCACTTTTTAAAAAACTTTTGCTGATAATTTACTTACCCCCATGTCATCCAAGATGTCTATGTCTTTCTTTCTTCAGTCGAAAAGAAATTAAGGTTTTTGATGAAAACATTCCAGGATTTTTCTCCATATAATGGACTTCAATGGGAACCAGACGGTTCAAAGTCCAAATGAGCGTTTCAGTGCAGCTTCAAAGGGCTTTAAACGACACCAGACGATGCATAAGGGTCTTATCTAGCGAAACGATCACTCATTTCAAAAAGAGATAAAAAAAAACTTTGAGTTTTATAAGCACAAACGCTCCCCTTGCTCTGTTCTGTGATGCGTGCTAGTGACGTCACGTAATACGCAATTACGTTGAAAAGGTCACGCTTCTTGACGTTTGTGGAAGTACCGAGTCAGTGTTTACAAGTTGAACGCGCAAACAAAGTCAAACGCCGTTTACAATAAAAGGAAATTAAAAGGTAAAACAACGATGTCGGGCGATTTTGAACTTAGAGGAGAAGATGAGATGCAGTTTTTCACCTTTCTGAACCGGAATACACAGAGGAAAAGCGTGACCTTTTCAACGTAATTGCGTATTACGTGACGTTACAACAGAGCAAGGCGAGGATTTGTGCTTATAAAACTTAAAGTGTTTTATTTATTTTTGAAATGACCCTTATTCATCGTCTGGTGTCGTTTAAAGACCATTGAAGCTGCACTGAAACGCTCATTTGGACTTTGAACCGTCTGGTTCCCATTGAAGTCCATTATATGGAGAAAAATCCTGGAATGTTTTCATCAAAAACCTTAATTTCTTTTCGACTGAAGAAAGAAAGACATAGACATCTTGGATGACATGGGGGTGAGT
The DNA here is from genome assembly GCA_026230005.1 of Gila orcuttii. NCBI lineage: Eukaryota > Metazoa > Chordata > Actinopteri > Cypriniformes > Leuciscidae > Gila > Gila orcuttii. Next base: position 19,421,153 of record JAPDVR010000013.1, on the reverse strand, counting down.
AAATTATCAGCAAAAGTTTTTTAAAAAGTGAACTAATCCTTTAAGGCTTGTCCGGGACAAGTGGATTTTTTGTAGGACAAGTAGAAGAGAAAATTAGTTGTCCGACCGGACAAGTTAAATTTCAAACAAAATAAAATGCCATGTTACTTCACGTTATGTGCCACTCGTTACGTCTGTTACAGATTTAATTTGACCGATTTGAAACGAAGACATTTTTCGCGCTGCCTGTGAATGTCCTGAATGTGACTCACAGAAAGACGCGCGCCAGTATGATGCGCATGCACAGACCGCGCGCCAGAATACAGTTCTCTTTCGCGCTTGAACGAACATCAACAACAGACACAATTAAGCCAAAATGTCATTTGTCGAGTATCTTCATAACATAAGAGCAGTCTTATGATGGACATAAAGAGTTGTGACTCGTGAGAGAATGAGGCGCGTGTGAGATCCGCGTCTCTGTCCACAGGCTGCTCTTAAAGGGCCGGCTACCAATAAAGCGTTCTGTCAGTAAAGTTAATGAAAGAACAAAGGGAACAGAGAAAATTGCTCACTGCTCTTGACTAAAGAACTTGTGTAGCTTTAATAAGGAGTAGTCTATATATAATTTATAATTTATGCAGCGCAGACTGTTTGATAACTTTATTCAATTTCTGTATATGTCCTACCTGTTAGACAGTTCATTTTTATCCAGACATCAATGGCTTATTGATCATTATAGGTGTTATCAATCATTTAGTTGTTATTGCTAATTTCAGAATTATCACTAATCTGTGTGTGCATTTGGTTTAGAACAAAACAAGTTGACTCATGAAACCATTTGTTTATTATATCGCATTCGCATATCACAACCTCAATATTGACCTCAATAATCGCAATATGACATTTTCCCCAAATCGTGCAGCCCTAGATAAAATTATAAATCTTTACCCGGACAAGTGACTTTTGTGCATGGACAAGTGAAACATAAATTTACTTGTCCGAAGGACAAGTGCCTGAAAAAGTTAATGTCAAGCCCTGACCATGGTTTATACTGTCGAACTGGTCTGCACTTCCCAAAAGCATCGTAAGCCTACAGCAAGTAGATCATAGGGTGTAATGCAATGGTTTCTGTGATCTCCTTAGACTTACCATGCTTTTAAGAAACGCAGAACATAAGCAATAATAATTATGAACTAGCTATGGTCTGCCTATGTTTTTTTGTGTGTATTTAAAGGGATAGTTCACTGAAAAATGCTCGGCCTCAAGTTGTTCAAAATCTGTACGAGTTTCTTTCTTCTGTTGAACACAAAAGAAGATATTTTGAAGAATGTTGGTAACCAGACAGTTGACGGTAGCCATAGTATGAAAACCTTTACTATGGAAGTCAATGGAGTCCATCAACTGTCCGGTCACCAACTTTCTTTAAAATATCTTCTTTTGTGTTCAACAGAAGAAAGAAACTTATAAAGGTTTGGAAAAACATAAGGGTGAGTAAATGATAACAGAATTGTCATTTTTGGTTGAACTATCCTTTTAAGGTTTGTAAACAAGATACTGAGGTTACTTGAAAATGCCCGTACTGATATTGCCTGTAGTGAAACTTTATTTATTAAGTCAGGTTACGTCTGTTTTCGCATGCCAGGGAATACACAACCAGCTCAATTTGAATATTTATGTATTTTTTTAGAGGTTGCTTTGTATTTTTTTCTTTGCATAAGAGACACATTTAGATCAAATGCAACTAGATCTCAGTGTTGCTCTGTCTATAAAGGAATGATCAATCTCACATTTCTTTATAAATCCCTATTGAGGAATATTTCTGTAGGGTTTAAGAGGGCTTTTTACCTGAAGATCGAATGTTTTCTTGTAAAGTAGAATAATTTTTGTGTTGTTGAATCTTTCTCAGAGATTGTTGTATGTGTAAATGCACTGTAAAGTTAATTTTGCTTGTTGCACTATAATCTGTGTGTTCGGATTTGAGGGAATGGGAATCCGCTGCTGCTTTAAAAATGAAAAATTATTTCATGCTTCAAAATGAGCGAGTTTATTTAAGAGATTTTATTTTTCCTGTTTAATTAGTTTAATTGTTCCTTTTTAAATGATGTTGCTCATTTTAGTGGAAAATAGCAAAAGGTATTGCTTTTTAATTTGTGATTTTGACTTTTAATGCTGGTTTTAATACTGTCGTCTTAAAATTACATCGAGACAGAGTTTTTCTTTTTGACTTTTTATCCAAGTCTCTTCATTTCATAAAACTATTTTGTGCTGTTTTGTCTGTACATTTAGCAATGGTCAAAATATTATTTTGCATCAGTCTTTTAGTTACTGAAAAGGAAAGTTACTGAAACAATGGAAATCAACATTGCTTGTGCTGTATTCGGCTGTCAAATATTTGTGGTCGTATGTTCAGAGCTTTCTGAATCGTTGTGAATCTATGCAAAGCAAAAACTAAATGGAACCTTTTCTCACTCTAAAATGACGACATTTGTCATCGACATCAAATTAAATATCTATTTGAGATATTTAAAGAGTGTTTGTTTTTTTAGTGTGACTGTTATGGTGATCAGGTATAAGCAGTTCTTTGTAGATGTCAAGCAGCCACTAGAGGTCTCATAACATTTATGTCGGTAATGTTTTGCTCTTGGTCTTCTACTATTGCTAACATCTTGTACAACATATCCACGTTCTTAGAATTAGCTGCTTGTCTAACATTAATCAAGTTATTGTACTCTCGATCAGATCTAATACAAATAGCAAAATTTTCTGTTCCTGGCACACTTTGTAGACAAAAAAAACAACAACAATGCCTTCAGAAAAAAGAAGACAGAGAGAGAGAAAGAGCGAAGGCTGCTAAAGGCAGTTCAACACTGCAAACATGGATTCAAAGCACCAGCAAGCCAGCAGGGAAATAATCATGTAGAACAGTTAGCAGACAGTTTGTCAGTTTAATTCTTGTAAGTATATTTCCCATTATAATCACTTGTCTTAGTTGAGACTAACACATCATAGGCTCTAAATGAGTTGTATAGCACAGTATATAGATTTATGCTGTATGCTAATATGAAATTAAATGTCTATTACTTATTACTCCATTGAAGATGAGGCAGAGGCAGGCTCAGAGAGTGAGGGAAAGCCCATTGAGCATCAGCCAAATCAGACACTTACAGGTAAGTGTTGTTAAACTGGCTGACAGTAAAGGATTCTGAGTATGCTAGAGTTTGATAACAAGAAATATGAGTAATTGGAAGAGTAATTATATTACAAGAACATAAATTGAATTGGCACTAAACCTATTTAGTTACAATCATTGTATTTAAAATATGATTGTAACAGGTTTATTATTCATTCTCTATATTAAGATGAAACTGCCTCAGAATCAACTCAACAGAGTAAAAGTGAAGGTCTCGGAACTGAGCCAGAGACAGAAAAAGTTCAGAATGAGAAAGAAAGGCATTACAATGAGACAGAGAGGGAAGAGACAGACGCAGAACAGGAAGAAATGGAGAGTGAGGCAGCCACAGCCATGTACACAAGGGAGAAAAAGTTCTATCAAAACATCTACAATAAAGTCTATAATGTATTTGAGCGTGTGCGGTCTTCTCTTTTAATTGTATATTTTGTAATAACTGGATAATTTGTGTTAACAAGCAACCACCCCCTTAGTGCCCCTTTTTTTGGTTTAGGCCACTGCCCCTCAAAATGTCTGTGCACGGCCCTGCTTAAAGCCACTTAATATATAGTGGGACCGAAATTTATTTGAAATACCAATCTTTTGTAACATTATAAATGTCTTTACTGTCAATACTTTACTTTTAATCAATTTAATGCAACCAAAACTATTAATTTCTTTTAAAAAAAAATTACTGACCCCAAATTTTGTAATGTGCATAGACATTTATACTCTGCCAGCCCAAAAAAATTCTATTATTGGATCATTATGTTTCTATCATTTTATATATTTGGCAACAGTTCTTCTAACCCTAATTGATGGAGTGTGTAGCTTATCATTTCTTAAACAACCATGTGGAAGACACATAATTGCCATATTCCAGGAGGACAATGTCAAGATTCATCAGACTCAAACTGTGAAATAATGGTTGTGAGGGAGCATGAAGAATTATTTTCACACATTGTTCCCAAACATATAATATGATAGAAACATAATAATCACTGCAATGACTATCCAATCATAGACTCTTAAGCATTTAAATCCAAACAGCGACTTTTTTATTTCTGGCCAGGCAGTGTATGTAGTGTGTAATAGTGTGTATATATAATCTTGTTAGAATTTTATAATCTGCGTAGTCTAATATGACGTACCACAAATACTTATCTGGTTAGTTGGTGTTGAATACAGAGCAACAGTTTAGTGTGTGACTGTTACTGTACAGTCCTGAGGTCAGTAATCATGTGTAAATGAGTGTTCATGGAGGTTACAGCTCTATATTTAGAGAGAACTTACTGGAATGTTTTACCCATAACCCAGCCACACTGAAAACCATCCGTTAAGAACCGCCAGTTGATTATGAGCATTACTGGGCTCTGAGAGACGGTAACTGACCCCTTAAAAATGATTAGAACACTTTCATACCACAGTTAAAAATTTAAGAATGCCATTGCAGTGTTTTTCACATAAACACCAGCTGATTCAAAGACATTGAAAAAAAAATTGTGTGGAGAAAACATTTTGTATGACTTAAAAGTACTGGGTTTTCCCACACAATTGGGCTACTTTGCTAAGGGTCGATTTTTACCCTGACGAGTTAAAGGTTTGACATTGCGTAAATGATATTTCACTAAAATGCTTGTATTGAAATATTTTATATTCTACCAGTGATAAAACTGTGAAATGTTGTGAAGGAGGGCCACTGGGAGGGCTGATCACTACTCGGCTATTTAGTGGTTTTCAATGCGCATAACAGTTACTGTAAAATATGTATTTTAGGAATTGGAGAGGCATATTTTGAGTTTGATATTTGCGATAAGGCGATTGGTCTACTTTTGGGATATTTTTGATTGGCCATTGGGCTAGTTTTGTTACACAGACCTGGCAACCCTAACCAGAGGTCCCTAAAATTAACATTACAATTTAACAATGTATTCATGGAGCCACACTGAGATCCACATTTCTCTGGAATTGAACAGGGTCATAAAAATGCAGAATCCAAAAGAAAATCTAAAAAGGTACTTTTTAGCCTAACTTGAGTTACAGGCATAAAACTTTGTTTTTGAACTGTCTCCATGCATACGCAATGCAACAAGGATTGCTAAAGTCAACAGATTTTACCAACAAACCTACCAATCTCTGTGAATCATTACTCTGTGAATAAAGTAGTGATGCTGCCATCTTTCTAAATTCATTTTCTTCCAACTGTAATTTGGTTCCAAATCACAAATGAAAATAGGCCTATATTTTGACCCCTCTACACAATAGTTTATTACCAAGTCAATATTCATCCATGGCATTTGATATATTGTCTTTTAATCTTTATTTATATTTGTCTTTCATCAGAAAATCAAACATTTTAAAAGTTTCTGAAATGTGGTTGATTTGACAGAATGACCCTTGAGTCATTCCTAAGCCCTGTTTGGATTTTCACACCAGTGCTGCGAGAGGTCAGTATTTCATGACTTGGGGGAGGTTGTGAAAGGAAGGTGTGAAATATGATTCATCATATTTCTATAAAGGACCCGAGCTACAGTGAGTTGGAGACCAGATGATGGTGTAGGTGACACTGAACTCCTTCCTTTTGCTCCTGCGCCGCGTGGAGGCTATTTTTGTCCCTCCTGTGACCGCGTCTCTCACTGACAGCTGACCACAGGGGCCAAATCAAAACAACGACAGCACAGCCACCAACCTGTTACAGCGCTGAGACCATCACAACACCCTGCTGGACACATATTGCACAAGACTCTTTCCTGAAAGCAAACTCACATCCAAGGAAAAGGAGGTTTCATATTCACCATTCTCTGTCAGCCTCTGAATCTGAGTGAGCTTAAGCGATATGACCTCAAATGAGGAGGACAAAGATCCTGATATTGAGCTTTTTGTGAAGGTAAGCATGAAGATAACCTTTAATGAGCTCTTTTACTTTGTTTTTTGCACTTAATCAATAGTCAGATGTCAGGAATCAATGGCAGCGTTACCTTTGAAAACCAGTTGTAAGCAATCTGACAAGTTTCTTGGCAACGGTTGAGGTTAAGATGGGCATTTGGCCCAGGATAGGACTCAAAAGGGGGCAGGTAACATTTCAAAGCAGAAACTCTGGGCTCTTCTTGAATTATTTCTTTCTTTCTATCAACACCTCATGCTCTAATTCCTCTGAAGGGCTGAAGGGAACTTCTGCTGCTTACTGTGGTTTGTTTTGCATTACGTTTTGCAGATGTGGTGATATTTAGAGAACATCTGAAATTGCTGAAAGAGTGAAAATAATTCAGATGTTGAGAAAGACATTATTAAAAGCATTTATAAATCAAAGAACCATCATAATCGCATAAGGTCAGATACTGTATTTATTCCATGTGTAGTCTTATTGCATGAGTCAGAGTTATAAATAGAGCTAATAGTGACAGAAAAACTTTGACTGGCATGTTTACTGCTTGATAGGGTTGCTGAATATTGTCCTTATTTGTGATGTTTGCCAAGTTGCTTATTTGCTTAGTGAATTAACAAAAATGTTACTGATCGCAGAGATTTAGAAGTGCTTTTTTAAACTGAGCCAGTAGGTAACCACCTAGAACATTCTTTTAACCACATATAGCAACATGCAAAAAAGCACTCTAAACATCATAGCAACATATAGAAATGCCCTGGTAACCAGCTTTAACTACTGACACTTTAAAATGTTCACAGAAGAGCCGTTTTGGGTCATTCAAAGAACTTTTAGAGAACAGTTCCTAAAAGAACCCTTTTTTTCTAAGTGTAGAGAACATTATAATAATCTAAAGAACCTATTTCATTATAATGAACCTTTTGTGTAATGGAAATGTTCTATGGATGTTAAAGGTCCTTCATGGTACTAAAATGTCAATAAAGAACCTTCATTTTTAAGAGGACAAGGGCCACTCAGAAATCCAATAACTTCTTTTAATATTAATATTTAATATCAATTATATTTAGTCCTTCCTCTGAAGATTCTTTATCCCATGGGAAGGTATAAATTTGGGTGGATTGAGTAATGTCAGATTAAAAAAAACTTTCCAGTCACATACAGTAAATTTCTCCGTGTGTGAGCATAACCACAGGTGTAACATCAGCAATAAGTTGGACATTCGATCTGAGCCAATCAAGCGTTGAACGTTTAACTCAGACGGGTGTTTGAAGACTAACCTCTTTGCATTTTATCCTAGCAAGTGATAAACACATTAATTTAGGTGGCTAGGACGCTGTCTAATCAAGTTCTGTTGACAGGTACAGTATGACCCAAACCCCCTTTGCTGTGGGCTAATGGGGCAGGTAATGGAATTTCCATGTATAATTCAGCTCGAGCACCGATCTGATGTCCGGCTCAGGTTACTGGCCCAGTTTAAGGACGCTATTGGATAGCTTGATCTTCTAATTTCAGATATGGAAAATTGGCACCGAATGCCATTGGTTCTTTGTATTGTGTACTATTGTTTTGAAGATTACAAATCATGTACTGAATGGTGAATGACTTTCAGGGGTTTAATAATCTCACATTTGCCCTGTTATTTAAGGATAAATTGAATTTTCCAGTTCAATATATTCTTCCATATTTTTGTGACTTGAAAATATCCATTATTCACTCCTTTCTTCCTTTGATTTCTGCTACAAGAAACTGGAACCTTCCAAAAATGTGCTTTTGGAGGGGCATTCTGCACTTTTCTTAGTGAAGATTCGGTAACGCTTTAGATTACAGCCTGGAAAGTACTGCGTAATTAAAGCGATTTTAAAGCGTATCTTTCGTTAATTATAGTGTACCTATAAAGTACTTGCATGTAAGTATAAGGGAACGATATGTAATAGTTTGGGGAATAAAGGGGTAACAACCAGGAGAATTAAAAAAAATAATTTATACTGTAAGTATTATAGAACTAAGGGGTACTTATTCTACTATTATGATACAACAATCTTACATTTGGGAGCAATTTAGCAAGAACATGCACTGTGTACCTTTTTGTAATAATGGTTTACCAATACTTTAAAAAAAATACAAGGTACATATCTATGCATTTATACACTAATTTTTTTAACAAAAGTGCACTGAAAACTAAAATTATTGCAACTTTTGCTTAAATATTGGGGAAAGATACTCTTGTTTCAAGTAGTGGTACTTGTTACCCTCTTGTTCCATGTAGGTACAGGGTAAGTACAATAAAACTACATACCCAATCTAATATCACTGACTCGGAAACCTTTATTTGAAAAAAAAACTTAATTCAAAACAGATTTACAACACTTCTTTTTCCTTTTAAAACTGCTCTTTTTAATCTAAAATTATTTTCAAATGTTTAAGTCTTGACAGAAAGTAGCACGTTTTGTCCCCCCTTTTTTCTCTTGCTTGGCTTCTTCCTTTTGTTCCTCTTCTTCTTTTTATTTCTTTCCACTGATGAATCTTCAGAAGAAATCATGTCTCTTGCTATTCTGTATAATGTATTAAAAGAAAATGCAGTACACCCAGAAATACGTCCTCACCATTTACTCATCTTTTACCCTCATGCCATCCAAGATGTATTCGACTTTCCTTCTTCAGATGAACACAAATGAAGGTTTTTAGAAAAATGAAAAAATAAATCTCTGGGAATACATATAATGCAAGCTCATGTGTTCCTAAAAGTTAGAGCATCAAACAGCACATACTGCAATAACTACAGTAATCCATACAACCCCAATGGATGGATCAATGTCTTCTGAAGTGAAACGATAGGTGTTTGTAAGAACAATTACAGTATTTTAAACTTTTTAAAAGACTAAATTTACGGCCCGCAATATCACACTTACCCTGTAACTACATGGAACAAGAGGGTAATATGCACCACTTACCCTGTAACTACATGGAACAAGAGTATATTTCCTAGTATTTAAAAAAAAGCAATAGTTTTAGCTTTACTTGCCTTCAAACATGTAAGCCCAAACTTAAACATCTGCACTTTTGCTATAAAAAAAACAAAACCTGTATAAATGCATAGATATGCACCATTATTTTTGCTCCCAAATATAAGATTGTTGTATCATAATAGTATAGTAAGTACCCCTTAGTTCTATAAAATAACATTATCATGGTTGTTACCTCTTTATTCCCCAAACTTTACATATTGTTCCCTTATACTTACATGCAAGAACTTTATAGACTATACCGAAAGTTACACTGTAAATTTGTCTTAATTACGCAGTACTTTAGTACTGTAATCTAAAGCGTTACAGAAGATTCTTCTAAAGGCACACCTTCTCTCCTTGTAAGTGATTGCTGAAATCTCACTAGGTTATTGGTCCAGATAGCCTTGTTCTATAGTATCACTTATATTGTGCTACATTATAAATTGCTACTGAAACAAATATAAAAAAGTATCAAGTTGTTTGCTCAAAAAGCTTCCCCCTCTCCCTGTCCCTCAAATGTATACCAAGATTTGGATTGTTCTAGAAAAACAGTTCTAGAAAGTTCCAGAAAGTTCTAAACAGTTCTAGAAAGTGCTACTTATAAGCAGTAACGTTTGTTATTGTTATGGGACAGAGACTCAAGACAAAAGGTATTAATCGATGAACAGGTTTATTGAAATCAATGACGGTGAGTACCACTGGTTGATGATAATGGAGAATGTCTTTAGTGAATGACGATGGATATACCGAAGGTTATTGTTCTCTTACAGGTGATGAATGAGATTATGGATGCCGTGGTGAGAGATCGCTGGAACGTGCAGAGTGGAACGGAGAGAGGTAAGTTGAGGGATGAAGACCGGAACGAGGAAGATGAAGGAGAAGTAGGAAACACTGGAAGGTAGACAATGACGCTTGACATCGGGAAGCAGGTAAGGGAAACTGGGAAGTGAGTTCATACTCAAAAACGAGACCAGACAATGGGACTATGAGTGGAGAAGAAAACCTCTACGGCGCGAGAATGCTTTTATGCTGACTGTGCTGATGATCAAATGACGTGCAGATGCGGGTGATTGGGAAGTGCATGCAGGTAAGGGCCAGGAAGGATGATGGGAAATGTAGTGAGGAGGAGGAGATTAGCTGGTGACCGTGACCGTACTCCCCCCCCCCCTCCCGGTAGATGCGTCCTCGCGCCGTAGATGGTGCAACCAGGGAGGGAGGGGGGCATCCTGGAGTCTTAATCTGGAGGGTATGCCGACTCCAGGACGGAGCAGGCTGTGCAAGTGACCAGGACGGAGCAGGCAGTTCGGGCGGCCGTGACGGAGACGACCCTTCAGACGGCAATGGTGGAGACGACCCTTCGGGTGGCCACGGAGAGGACCCTTCAGATAGCCGTGGCGGAGACGACCCTTCGGGTGGCCACGGTGGAGAGGACCCTTCGGGTGACCGTGGCGGAGATGACCCTTCAGGCGGCCATGGCGGAGATGACCCTTCGGGTGGCCACGGCGGACAAGACCCTTCAGGTGGCCGTGGCGGAGACGACCCTTCGGGTGGCCACGGCGGAGAGGACCCTTCGGATGGCTATGGCGGAGACGACCCTTCGGGTGGCCACGGCGGAGAGGACCCTTCGGGTGGCCGTGGTGGAGACGACCCTTCAGGCGGCCATGGCGGAGATGACCCTTCGGGTGGCCACGGCGGAGAGGACCCTTTGGGTGGCCGTGGTGGAGACGACCCTTCAGATGGCCACGGTGGAGATGACCCTTCGGGTGGCCACGGCGGGGGGACCCTTCGGGTGGCCACGATGGAGAGGACCCTTCGGGTGGCCATGGCGGAGACGACCCTTCGGGCGGCCGTGGTGGAGACGACCCTTCAGGCGGCCATGGCGGAGATGACCCTTCGGGTGGCCACGGCGGAGAGGACCCTTTGGGTGGCCGTGGTGGAGACGACCCTTCAGATGGCCACGGTGGAGATGACCCTTCGGGTGGCCACGGCGGGGGGACCCTTCGGGTGGCCACGGCGGGGGGACCCTTCGGGTGGCCACGGCGGAGATGGCCCTTCGGGCGGGACGTATAGCCCCCCCACCCCCGCCAAATTTTCTTGAGAGGAACTATGGGCTTAGGGACAGGCTCAGGGATAGGTTCAGGGACTGGCTCAGGGAGTGGGAGTGTGACGGTGGTCACCTTGGCCGGAGACGAGGGTTCAGGTGAGGCGGACATGACGTGAACAGTCTCTGGCTCGGTGGGCATGACGTGAACTGTCTCTGGCTTGGCTTGCGTGACATAAACAGGCTTGCGTGCAGGCTCGGCAGGGCTGACGTGTAGTGCATGCGCGGCAGGACTGACGTGAAGTGCAGACTCAGCAGGAGTGGCGTGAAGAAGCTTAGGCTCAGTAGGACCTACGTGAAGAAGCTTAGGCTCAGCAGGACCGACGTGAAGAAGCTTAGGCTCAGCAGGACCGACGTGAAGAAGCTCAGGCTCGGCAGGGCTGACGTGGAGCACAGGCTCGGCAGGGCTGACGTGGAGCGCAGGCTTCGGCAGGGCTGACGTGAAGCTCGGGCTCGGCAGGGCTGACGTGGAGAGAATCAGGAATGGCGGCCATCCTGGGATATGGCCCTGGAATGGTGGTCTCGCCGGAACGAGACCCTGGAAGGGCGGTCTTGGCGGAACGAGACCCTGGAAGGATGGTCTGGGCGGGACGAGACACTGGAAGGGCGGTGGTCTCTATGGGATGAGACATTGGACACAGTGTGGAGACAGGAACAGAAGGGAGATCTGGGACTACTTTGACGGTGTAGGACGATCCACTCACCCACAGGATGTTGTCGAGGTATTCCCTCAAGGAACACGTGGTGGCAGAAGCTGGAAATTTTGAGAGATTGCTGGAACGTGCAGAGTGGAACGGAGAGAGGTAAGTTGAGGGATGAAGACCGGAACCAGGAAGATGGAGACGTAGGAAACACTGGAAGGTAGACGATAACGCTTGACATCGGGAAGCAGGTAAGGGAAACAGGCAAGTGAGTTCATACTCAAAAACGAGATCAGACAATGGGACTGTGAGTGGAGAGTGCTTTTATGCTGATGATCAAATGACGTGCAGGTGTGGGTGATTGGGAAGTGCATGCAGGTGAGGGCCAGGAAGGATGATGGGGAATGTAGTGAGGAGGAGGAGATTAGCTGGTGACCGTGACAGTTATATGGTTGTTCCAATTTTTTATCTGTGGTGACCTTTTTTAAACTTAGAGGAATTAGGGGCCTTTTTCATTATTTTTAAGCAAAAGTTAATTGATTTATGATACAGGAAATATTTTATTTAAAAAATATTCAAAAACTTATAACCCTAATATATACATCTAAAAATGTATATTTTATACACATTTTTTAATACATAAATCATTGCAATAATTTTTATTTTGCTGATTTGCAAAAACCTTTTTTCTTTCAAAAATGTATCCTGCCTGCAAAAATACTGGTACAGTACTATTGTACTTTGTTATGTGTCATGATTTATACATCCATATATCTTACTGTATATGATGTGAATGTTTTGAGTCTGGTTTGTGTTCCTCAGGCTGGCAGTGATGGTGAAAGTATCGGAAACTGTCCTTTCTCTCAAAGGCTTTTCATGATCCTGTGGCTAAAGGGAGTCGTGTTTAATGTCACCACTGTCGATCTGAAAAGGTAATGAAATATCAATTGTTTTTTAAAATATTTTTTTTTAGTGCTGGGCAATAAAAAAGATTTTTCAATTATTTCAATTAAAATGCGGTCGATTCGATATCTATCCTCAAAAGCCTTGAATAGATATTTTTTCCGTATTGAATTGCGCAAACACTGAACATAATATATCAGATTAATGTGAATCTTATTACTAGTCTTCTCCACAAGATGTCATCCTCTTATTTACCTTGTGCGATGTTACAATGGGGAGTCTGTTATTCATTCAGTGCTTAACATGACAGATGCAGGTGCGCTTTCAGTGTGACAGACGTCATTTGCACCATGTTTTAAGCCTTATCAATCTGAACAATGCACCCAGAAAGCAGCTTAGTTCTCAGACAGCGCGCAAATACCTATTGAGTTGTCTTTCTCGTCTTCTTGTACTTGAACGGACAAATTCATGCAAAATTATATCAAAATGCTGTCTTGGCGAGTGTTCTTCTAGTAAACATAGTCTGTTATGTCCTAAGCAGTGTTAGGCAAGTTACTTTTAAAAAGTAATTAGTTACAGTTACTAGTTACTTCTTCCAAAAAGTAACTAAATTAGTAACTCAGTTTTAACTCAAAATTTAAAAGTAACTAGTTACTTATGAAAGTAACTATTGCGTTACTTTCAAGTAAAATTCAATTTTAAATGCTCAAATGTGACCCCACCTCTACCCCTCTTTAACGGAACTTAAAATACATGTGCATGTTCAATTATTTATGATAAATTTGAATATTATAATGAAATGGACACTTAATACAATACATTATTAACAGAAACATGAAACATTGTACACGCATCTAAAAAAAAAATGTTGCTGTGGGACAAAGTGAGACTAGCCTCCAATCAAACGCCATGTATGTAGATATTATGTTTATATAGTGGATCAATGCAAATAACACAATAGATGTTTTGGAAATTTTGATATTTATTGCCCCTCAACAGGCCACAACTGGGCAAAATTAAATTAAGCTTGTTAAGCTTGTCGCCATACCTGTCTCTCGTTGACTGACTGGCTTGTGTTGTTCCTTGTGTGTCCTGTCCTGCCCGACTATGCGTTATGATGGGTCGTTCGCAATTCATGAGCGTTAGCCGTTAGTGATGATGGGTCGTTCGCGAATGAGCGTTAGTGATGATGGATCGACTCGTTCGCGAATGAGCTTTTGATGGGTCGTTCGCGATTCGCGAATGAGCCGACTCTAAGAGCCGGCTCTTTTAGGTGAACGTTGGGAGCTGGCTCGCATATATGAAGAGCCGACTCTATTTTTACAAATTTAGCCTATAGAAATTAAATAATTATGTAATACAAATTGAAATATTATAGTCAAAGTCATTTAAAGAGCCGTTTGTGAGCCAAAAGAGCCGGCTCTTTTCAGTGAGCTGAGTCAAAAGAGCCGAATGCCCATCACTACTATGCGTGCTTTCGAACACCCGCCCAACTCTACCTCTGATTGGCTTACAATGACATTTTACTGTACCTTATAGCCAATCGTCAGCATTTATGCGCTTGTCTCGTGCTCTGCCCACTAACCAAGGAAGAACAGTAAAAAAAGTATTTGCCTCTCGCTCAGAGATCTAGTTGGTCTGATGAAAAAAAAAACAGCTTCATCAGTTATAGTAACGCGCCGCATTTTTTGGCAGTAACGGTAACGGCGTTATTAAGATGAGAAGAGTAATCAATTAGATTACTCGTTACTGGAAAAAGTAATGCCGTTAGTAACGGCGTTATTTATAACGCCGTTATTCCCATCACTGGTCCTAAGTAATGTTAACAGTTGAGAAAGACAACGTATGTGGACAGTATCGGTATTAGGGGTGTAAATCGGACAGTTCATCACAATACGATATGATATCGATTCTCTCAGCCAACGATACGATATTTGCCGATACCTCGAAAATTTCGATTCAGGGCATCGATTGATTTATCGATATTTAGATATTATGTGCCAAGTTTACACAACCAGTTACATTTTTATTAACTCACAAATGCAACCAAAATATAAAACATTAACTTTTTATTAAACTCTTTGAAAATTGCACACCTTCTCCCAATTAGGACATTAACAACAGAAGAGTCCATTTGCAAAAACAGATAGCTCTGTTCTTTTTCATTTTTATATTTCATATTTTTGTGCATTCCAAGTAATATCAATCAAACAGCAGCTGGGTTGTTTTAAATAAGTAATAATAACTTAAAAAAAATACAAGTAACTCACAAAATTAAAGTTAATTGAAAGTATGTTTTTTTATGTATTAAAAGTTATCTTTTTTTTAGCAAAAGCAGATAACTCCACCAGTAAATAACCAGTAAATGGATAGAAATCCCGCTGGACCATGCCCACGAAGAGGCGACGCCTCTCGTGGAATGAGCCCTGATGCCCAGAGGGCATTGCAGATCCTTTGACGCATAAGCGGTCGCTATAGCGTCTACTATCCATCTGGACAGGCTCTGTTTCGAGGAGGCGAAACCCTTGGTGCGCCCTCCAAACGAAACAAAAAGCTGTTCCGAGCGCCTGAAGGAGGCGGTGCGCGTAATGTAGCTCCTCAGCGCTCTGACGGGGCAGAGGAGGTTTACATCGCTTTCACTGTCAGACACTGCGAGAGCAGATAGTGAAATAACTTGCGCTCTAAATGGAGTGCCCATCACTTTAGGGACATAGCCGTGTCTAGGTCTGAGAATAACTTTAGAGTCATTTGGTCCAAACTCAAGACACGACGCGCTGACAGACAGCGCGTGTAGATCCCCTACGCGTTTTACTGATGACAGCGCAGTCAGAAAAAACGTTATTTACGTATTTCAACCCCACGGAGTCCAGTGGTTCGAAGGGAAAAGCTTTCAGGGCCTCGAGGATCAGTGAAAGATCCCACATAGGAACCGACGGGGGGCGCGGCGGATTCATCCTTCTAGCTCCTCTAAGGAAGCGGATGACCAACTCATGTTTCCCCAGCGGCTGGCCGCGCGTTGGTTCTGCAAACGCTGCTACGGCCGCCACGTACACTTTGAGCGTGGAAGGGGACCTTCCCTTATCCAACAGCTCTTGTAGGAAAGTGAGCAGATGCGCCACCCCGCATGTCCGCGGGTCCAGACCTCTGTCGGTGCACCAGCCAGAGAACACCGACCATTTAGACGCGTAGAGCCTTCTCGTGGAAGGGGCTCTAGACTGTGTGATCGTGTTCATCACTCCTTCTGGCAGGGTAACGAGTACCCGTTGATCAGCCATGCATGCAGCGACCAGCGCTCTGGATGGGGATGCCAGATCGTGCCGCGAGCTTGAGAGAGGAGATCTGCCCTCACCGGAATCGGCCACGGAGCTGTAAGCGACAGCTGTGCTAGTTCCGGGAACCAAATCTGATTCTCCCAATGCGGGGCTATGAGGAGCACCGAGTGGCGCGTTTCCCTGATTCTCTTGATCACCTGTGGTAACATAGAGACCGGAGGGAAAGCATATAGCGGGAGGCTGGGCCAAACTTGGGCCAGCGCGTCCTCGTCCTTCGAGAAGAACATCGGGCATTGAGCGTTGTCTTTTGACGCAAATAGGTCGACTTCCGCTCTGCCGAATAGGCGCCACAGTTTCTGGACCGTTTGGGGGTGTAAGGACCACTCCCCTGGGGGAACATTGTCTCTGGAGAGTCTGTCTGGGCCGTCGTTCAGATAGCCAGGCACATGCGTCGCCCTCAGCGAGCGCAGGTGTGTCTGAGACCAAATAAGGAGGCGTTCCGTCAGATTGCAGAGTTTTCTGGATCTGACACCGCCCTGACGGTTTATATAGGAAACCACAGATGTGTTGTCCGAACGGACAAGAACATGCTGGCCCTGTATGAACGAGAGGAAGTACTGCAGTGCGTTCTCGACCGCCATCATTTCCAGACAGTTTATGTGAAACTCCTTCTCCCGGTCTGACCACTGGCCAAAGGCCGGTCTGCCCTCGAACAGCGCTCCCCAACCTGAGTTGGACGCGTCTGTTGAGATGACTTTCCGGTAAGAGACGGTTCCCATCGGTACTCCCTGCTGGAACCAGCTGGCCGCTAACCAGGGCTGCAGAGCTGCTATGCAGGTCTGAGTCACTCTGATTTTCCGACCGCCAGATACCCAGGCTCGGGGGGGGCACGCGAGCATTCAGCCAGCGTTGGAGCGGGCGCATGCGCAGTAGGCCCAGCTGGAGCACCGCTGCAACTGATGCCATACAGCCCAACATCCTCTGAAAATTTTTCAAAGGGAGGAAGCTGCCCTTCTGGAAAGAAGCGGCTAAGTGGCGAACACGGCGGGCGCTGTGTCGACAAACGAGGCGTCATGGTTACCGAGTCCAGTTCTATTCCTAAGAAGGAAATTGACTGGCTGGGCAGTAGTGAGCTCTTGGTCCAGTTGACCGTGAGACCCAAGCTTTCCAGATGACTGAGTAGCACTGTTCTGTGAGATAGAAGTTCTGTCTCTGACTGTGCCAATATCAGCCAATTGTCCAGATAGTTCATTATACGCAGCCCCTGACTTCTCAGGGGGGCGAGCGCCGCGTCCATGCACTTTGTAAATGTACGGGGTGCCAGGGACAGGCCGAACGGCACGACGGTGTATTGATATACCTGACCGTCGAAGGCGAATCTCAAAAATTGCCTGTGACGGGGTACTATCTGAATCTGAAAATAATCATCCTTCAGATCTAGAGAGATAAACCAGTCCCTCGGGCGAACGTGCGCAAGGATTTTCCTGGTCGTAAGCATTTTGAACGGTCTTTTCTCAAGCACTTTGTTCAAATGTCTCAGATCTAGAATGGGTCTGAAGGCTCCGTCCTTCTTGGGCACGAGAAAATAATGGCTGTAAAAGCCTGACTCGCTTAGAGAAGGCGGTACCATTTCTATAGCCCCTTTGCACAGCAGCTTTGCTATTTCTGCGTGAAGTAGGTGTGCTACTTCCGCATTCACTATTGTCGCGGTCCGGGCTCGAAAGCGCGGGGGACGGCGAATGAATTGTAGTGTATAGCCCTGCTTTATTGTGCTCAGCACCCATTCTGAAATCCCTGGGATTTTTTCCCACGCGGCTATGCGAGCCGCTAGGGGGCGAATGGCCTCCGTGTTCAGACCGCCATTTGCTGGCTTGTGAAACTGAACCGGAGCCGAGAGCGCGGCGCGCGCGCTCTCGATTCTGGGCAATGGCGGCTCGCTGACAGCCGAAACCGGCTGATTTATGTGAGATGTCCCGATCATAGGGGATGGGGAACACACTTTTACCACATTTTGATGCGCGAGCCGTGCTCTGGGTGACAGAGCTCTCTGTAAGCGTGAGCGCGTGGGCGCGGGCACGAGACTTACAACTGTATCTAACGCCCCGGTCATAATAGACGGGAAGCGTTTTATTAACACTCTGCGTTTCGTGATAATGCTTAAGCGTGCGGGCGGGGCCCGGGGAAAGGTTTGTGTTAGTAAGCGTGAGCGCTCTCCGGCGGGCACGAGACTTACGTTTATAACCTGTTTGTTTGACCGTGTAACAGAGCGGGCAGATAGTGGGCACAGACTTGTGGACACATTTCTTACATGCAACACTCGAGCGGCTTTTCTGCGCTTTATGAGAGTGTGCTCTGTGAGTGACACAGGATTTTGAGTGCTTATGTGTAGGGGTGAGCACTGGGACGTGGGCACTTTCACTACACTTAAAACATTGACGGCATGAGCCGGACCAGACATTACACTCTTTTTGAGATTTCTCTGGGTCGCTGTGAAAACGGCGTTTGTGTGCAGGCGAGAGGGTGAATAAACCGGCTCGTTGGCTGCTAAATGGACCGCTGCAGTAGCCTGTTTGAAGGGGACTGACAGGGAAATGAATTTTGACGGCGGACCGGCCGCAGCGGGACACGCGCGTCTTTTCCCTCTTACTGTTAGGAGGGCTTCGCGTGCTCAGACTTCAGCGTGATTCTCTGCCGAGGCCCTCTGGGAGGCAGCGGTCTATGACGGCTGTCTGAGCGCGACCTAGGGCGGCCGCCCTGACGTCGCTGCGAAGGCTGGGGCTGTGCTGGACGCTGGGTGCTGGTTCGCACAGGAGGCTGGCTTTGTCTCTCGCGAGAGCGGCCTGTGGCGGAACTCGAGCGTCGTGGCAGGAAGAGGTTCATGGCCTGCGTGGTCTTCTGTACCTCAGAAAAACGATCAACGATCCCGTTAACCGCTGGGCCGAAGAGACCAGAGGGGGTAAGCGGCGCGTTGAGAAATGTGGCTCGCTCAGACTCCCTCATATCCGCGAGCGTTAACCAAAGGTGCCTCTCCGTAACGGTTAACGCGGCCATAGCTCGTCCGATAGCCTGGGCTGCTGCTTTGGTAGCGCGGAGAGAAAGATCCGTTGCGCTTCTCAAATCTGTAACAGCAGCTGGATCCCGGCCCTTCTCGTCCCATTCACGGAGGAGGTCGGCTTGCAGGATCTGAAGCACAGCCATGGAATGTAAAGCAGACGCGGCCTGGCCGGAGGCAGCATAAGCGCGGCCGACCAAGGCGGACATGGCTCTACAGGCTTTGGACGGGAGCGCTGACCGTGACCGCCATCTCGCGGAGGGCGGGCAAAGGTGCGCTGCAACCGTTTCTTCCACCAGTGGAATAACCGTGTACCCTTTCTCGGCAGCGCGGTCCACTCGGGAGAGCGACGCGGAGGCTGGTGACTGTAGTCGCGACGAAAAAGGAGAATTCCACGACTTAGTCAACTCCGCGTGAACTTCCGGCAGGAATAGAGCGGGCCTCGTTGCTGAAGCTGCGCGGCGGCGGCTTTGAAGGAAGCAGCCGTCGAGCCTGTTCAGTGCGGGTTCCTCAGGCGGCGACCACTCGAGCCCGAGGCGGTCCACGGCCTGGGTTAGCAAACGCATTAGCTCAGCGTCAGCTCCAGCGCGGGTACGGGTGGATTCCTGGATCGACGAGGCGTCGGAATGAAGCGACCATTCCTCGCTGTCCGATGCCAGGATAGAGCAGCAGTCCCTCGTGGTGTGTCCCTCGGCCTCATCCTCTGAAGCGACGGCAGTGAGGCTCGTGAGCGGCAACTGCGCATCGGGGAGGGGAGGCGGGGAAGGCGAGAGCGAGGCTCGAGGGAGGTTCTCCGGCGAGCGCGTCGCTGTGGCCACAGGTTCCGGCTGTCTCAGGGAACGGCGCTTCTTCTTGCGCGGTCCCACAGAGGGCGGAGTAACTGCTGTAGATCTGATAGCTTCGAGGGGAGCCCGCAGGGTCGCCAACGGAAGTTCCTCACAGAGCTCACAACCCCCGGAAGCGAGGGCGAGCTCGGCATGTTCCAGGCCCAGGCAGAGAGCGCAGATCAGATGGCGGTCTCCGGCGCTGAGCGGGGCTCTGCACGAGCCGCAGGAAGTGCGAGGCATCTTTAAAAAGAGATGTGCTCTTTTAGCTGCTCTTTTAGAGATGTGAAAATCAATCTAATGCAAGGCAAAATGATACGTCGCCGGATAGCGTAGCTCGCACGGATGGCTGAAGGTGGCGAAGACGGCCGGCTTCCTCAGCGCTGTCCTAAGCTGGCTGTTCGCTGTTTCGACGGCGGCGATGGCTTCTCTCAGATCCAGCGATGCGAAGAGCTCGCTGAAGAGACAAAAATCAGGGAAGCAGCCTACAGCCCATTCCTTTATAGGCTGAAGCCACGCCCATTCTGGCGGGCTGTGACGCCATGAAGGCGCGGGCGCCCTTCATTGGGCGTGATGTCACGCCCTGCTCACTGGTAGGCTGCAGCAGTTGCCTGCAGAGCAGCCAATGAGCACGCAAGATAGCCTGCTCTAGGTCTGCTAGCTGCTGCACTGCGTTGACAAGGTATACAAAAATTAAGTACAAAAATATACAATAATTTTTTGGCTTCAGTATCTCGAGAAGATGAATCTTTCCCGTAGCGTAAGCTAAACTTACGCAATACGAGAGAACCTCTCGTAAGAGAACTCCACATTTCATGTTTTAGAGTTAAACAAAACCAAGTAATTGCTATGATATATAATAAAACACTCAGTTAATCTTTGTAAGGTTAATCTCCTCAGCTGACATAGACGCCTGAAAAACTTTGTTGTTGTGATTAACGTACACGCAATACAGGGAGCTTTTTCCTCACCACTAACGTGCTGCCTTAGCAAGGTTGCATGAAAATGTTTCAGCTTTTAGATATCACGGGTTCAAGTTCGTTGAAATGATCCATCCTCGATCACTTATAGTCAAAGAAACTCCTCTCAGCTAGCCCGTCTTTTCAAAGTGACCAGCAGCCTTGTCACCTGACCTGAATATTGCGCTGATTCGCTAAAACGGACTTATCAATATGTGTTCACAAACGTACTCGGTTACTAACGTAACCTCGGTTCTCTCTAGAGAGGGAACGAGTACTGCGTAATATCTTACGCTATGGGGAAAACCTCTTTTCCACGAGATATTGAAGCCAAAAATTATCCTTAATTTTGAAATAATGTAAAACGCTGTGCGGCAGCATGCAGACACAGGCGACCAGGCACATGCGCTGCTTTCAGTGAAAGCAGGTTGTGCTGAGCCCAGACCAGGAGGCGTTCCGTCAGCCTGTAAAGGTTTCGGGACCTGACGCCGCCCTGGCGATTTATGTATGCCACCACTGACATGTTGTCCGACCGGACCAAGACGTGGTGGCCTTTTAACTGGGGACAAAAGCGCCGTAGCGCGTTGTCGACTGCCAAAAGTTCTAGACAGTTTATGTGTAGAAGCTTCTCCCGTTCTGACCACTGGCCAAAGAACGGTCTGCCCTCGAGCAGCGCTCCCCATCCCGAGGTGGAGGCATCCGTGGACACCACCTTCACACTCGAGGGAGACCCCAGACTCACGCCTGACTGATACCAGTCGGCTATTTTCCAAGGTTCCAGAGCCGAAACGCATTCCATGTCGACCTTGAGGCGAAACAGACCAGAGGTCTATGCCCGGGATGGAACTCACGCTTTCAGCCATAACTGCAGTGGGCGCATGCGAAGCAGGCCCAGCTGAAATACCGAAGATGCTGAGGCCATGAGGCCCAGCATTTTCTGAAACCTTTTGACTATAGAGCCGACTATAGAGCCGCGGCAGAAGGATTTCGCGGCGCGCTGAATGTCCAGTCCGCGCTCCGGCGACGGACGTGCTGTCATAGACAGCGAGTCCAGCACTGTTCCCAGAAAATAAATTTTCTGGCTGGGAAACAGCGAACTCTTCACCCAATTGACTGTGAGACCCAGATTCTCGAGATGCTCGAGTAATGTGGTTCTGTGTTCTATGAGCTCTGAGTGTGATCGAGCTAGAATCAGACAATCGTCCAAGTAGTTCAAGACTCGCATGCCCTGAAGTCTCAGGGGTGCGAGAGCCGCGTCCATGCACTTCGTAAATGTACGGGGTGCTAGGGACAGGCCGAATGGCAGGACTGTGTATTGGTATGCCTGGCCCTCGAAGGCGAATCTCCAGAATTGCCTGTGAAGTGACGCTATTTGTATTTGTAAATAGGCGTCTTTCAGATCTATTGACATAAACCAGTCTCCCTGGCGAACTTGTGCGAGGATTTTCCTGGTTGTCAGCATTCTGAACTGGCACTTCACAAGCGCTCTGTTCAGCTGCCATAGATCTAGAATGGGTCTGAGACCCCTGTCTTTTTTTGGTACCAAAAAATATCTGCTGTATAGCTCCCCTTCGCTCTGAGCCTGAGATAAAGGTTCTATGGCCCCTTTGCTCAGTAGTTTCGCTATTTCGGCTTGAAGTAGATGAGATACTTCGTTGTTTACCGTATTTTCGACTCGCGCCGTGTAACGGCGGGGACGTCGAGCGAACTGTAGCGAATAGCCTCTTTTTATAGTGTTTAACACCCATTCTGATACCCCGGGAAGCTTTGCCCACGCATCTGCGTGAATAGCTAGAGGCAGAATAAAAACCTGGCTCTGGCCACGGCATAGCGGCGGCCGCAGAGCTTCGGTGTGCTGAGACAAACACTGTTTACAGTGTGTGAGGCGTGGGGCGCGCCGATCACGGCGGGCAGCCTGGTCACGCTCGATTTCTCTATGACAGATTGTGGAGAGAGAGCGAGCGGGACAAAAATCTGTGGGGTTGAGCGTGTCTGTGAGGGAATGTGGGCGCGGGACAGCGGGCACACTCACTGCACTGAGAACACTGTCGGCTTGCGCTGACTGAATGTGTGTTGGTTTCGTTTGTACAGAAACCGTGGGACACGCATCGAGTAGTTTGTGGGCACTGTGTCGTGGGCACATTCACTACATTTTTTGCACAATCGACATGAGTCGATTTTATTTGTGCTAGCCCTGAACTGCGGCGGGATGTGTCTGTGTGTGGGAATGGGCACTGAGACGTGGGCATTCTTACAACACTCATAACACCATCGGCCATGGCCGGAATACCAGAAAATACACTCTTTTTGGGATTTATCTGGGTCGCCGTAAAAATGGCGTTTGTGTGCAGGCAAGCGGGCTGTGGTACCGGCTTGTTTACTGCAAAATACACTGGAACAGTCACATTGTTTGGAACTGAACGAGCGAGAAGTTTCGGTGGAGTCTGGCCGCGGCGAGACTTAAACACCGTGGGCCTTAGCTGACTGTATGTGTGTTGATTTCGTTTTACAGAAACGTGCTACATGCAGTGTGTAGTGTTTGTGGGCACTGGGTTGTGGGCACATTCACTACATTTAATGCACAATTGACATGAGTCGATCTCATTTGTGCGAGCCCTGCACTGTGGCGGGCTGTGTTTGTGTGTAGAAATGAACACTGGGCTGTGGGCATTTTTATTACACTCATAACACCATCGGCTGTGGCCGGAACACCAGGAAATACACTGCTTATATGATTTTTCTGGGTCGCCGTGGAAACGGCATTTGTGTGCAGGCAAGCGGGCCATGGTACCGGCTTGTTTACTGCAAAATACACTGTAACAGTCGCATATTCTTAGAAGTGAACAAGCGAAAAGTTTCGGTGTAAGTCTGGCCGCGGCGAGACTAAATTTGATCTGCTGCGAGAGCTGGGATCGAACGCGGGTCTCCCGCGCGAAGGCTTTGGGTTTCGCCACTGAGCCACAGGGGGAAACAACAAAAGCTTACATTAGCTCGAGCAGATAAGAGAGCGTCATCACAGTTTTGTGTGTGTCGGCGTTTGTTTGCAGGCGTGCGTGTTATACAACAGGCTCATTGCTGCAATATTGACATTTTCAGCCGCTCAAACTAAGAGGAGCTGAGAAATGTTTGAGAAATGGAGATTGGTCCGGCCTCGGCGGGACTAAAACACACTCTTTCCTCATTTCGCCGGTGACACACGCCCATGGGGGGCGGGGGCGGTGTAGCTTTCTTATAACGTAAAGAAAGCTAGCCGCGGTTTTAATGCTGGCCTGTTTCCCTGACTGCTCGCGGGCAGAAGGGGGAGGTCCACAGAGCTCGCCCAATCCTCACTGTCCGACGCCAGGATAGAGCAGCTGGCCTTCTTTACAGATGCAGCTATCTCGTTGTCATAATGGCGGAGGCGGTGGCGCGCGGCGGCCGTTGTCCGTCAGTGAGCGACTCGATTGAAGCTGGTGAAGCTGGCGGGCGAACCGGCGAGCTTTCACGGGCAGGAGAAGGCTCGGGGAGCCTGACATAGACGCCTGAAAAACTTTGTTGTTGTGATTAACGTACACGCAATACAGGGAGCTTTTTCCTCACCACTAACGTGCTGCCTTAGCAAGGTTGCATGAAGGTTAGCACTCAAAACCTGAGTAGGAGAAGGCGGGAGTGCAGACTCGGAGAAAAAATGCCAGGCGAGTCCTCAGAGTCACCATGGCAATAGCTCGCTCAGCGAGCGCGAGAGCTGCATGATCCTTACCCAGGCGGGAAACGCAGATGAAATGGCGGTCCCCGTCGCTGCATCTTAAAAAAGACGCTGCTCTTTTAGATAAAGAGAGAGAGAGAGTGTGAGTCACAACGGCGAACACACACTCTCAGCAGAGTAAAAGGATATTGACGCCGGAAAGCGTAGCAGGTACGGCGGCTGAAGGCGGCGAGTTGAAGGCCAGCGGCTTCAGGCTCGAAGGCTCGTCCCGCAGAAGGCTTACAGTCAGACGGCGCGGCTTCTCACTCCGGATCCAGCGATGCAGTAGTGCTTCGCTGAAGAGATGAAAATCAGTTGGTATCAGCCTGTCGAGCGTATTTATAGGCCAAGGCCACGCCTATTCTGGCGGGACGTGACGAAAGGGGCGCCAAGCACCCCCATTGGGTATCACGTCACGCAGGGCCTCTCTCGATAGGCTGCTGCTGTTGCCGCAGGGCAGCCAATAGGCGCGCAAGCCGTCTTGCCTATGTCTGCATGCTGCCGCACAGCGTTTTACATTAATTAAAAATTAAGGATAATTTTTGGCTTCAATATCTCGTGGAAAAGAGGTTTTTCCCATAAGATATTACGCAGTACGAGAGATACTCTCGTAAGAGAACACCAAGGGTGCTTGTCGGTTTCTGCTGTAACCATGAACTCGCGATGCCTTGACAGTGAACAATACTGGCTTTTGTGACAAAACGTGTTTAGGGTTCAGTCAATCTCGTCAGGCGTTTATTTTAGATGAGGAGATTAACGTTACAAAGACACAACGGCAGATAGTATGGTGAGTAAACAATAATGCGCGCTTTGGCAGAAATGTGTAGACGAACGTTACGTGAGGATGTGGAGTGTGTCAAAATAAAGGTACCTAATATCGATATTTTAAGCGTAGCATCGATGCATCGTATTGTTAGACGTTTGATCGATGCATCGATCCATATTGATGTATTGTTACACCCCCAATCAGTATATTGGATCTGTGCATTAGTCTCAAAGTGACAATAACCTAATATTCCTGCTGCCATCTGTGTTTTTAAAATTGATCAAACAACAAAAGAGAAAATTACTCACTGCTCTTGACTGAATAACTTTTGTAACTTTAAAAAGGATGAATCTATATTTAATTTATACAGAATATGCAGCATTATCTTACATTTGATTACTTTATAACATTTCTGTAGGCCTACCTGAAAACTACTGTTAGATCTAGTAAAACCTGAAAAGCACTGTTTCTCAATTCAGTTCAATAAATAATTTTCCCCACCATATTTTTTTTTTGTGCATTATTATTGTTCTGTCCCCCACACTTTTTAAAACAATGTTACACCACTGTATCTAACTAATATAAATTTGAAATATTATTAAACTGAATTGAGAAACTAATTGAGATCTTGCTAATTGGATTCTACTCAAATCGGGACATCTGTATCAATACCCAGCCATAGGGTTGCTGTTAATATAGTAAATATATACACTGAACAAAATTATAAACGCAACACTTTTGTTTTTGCCCCCATTTTTCATGAGCTGAACTCAAAGATCTAAGACTTTTTTCTATGTACACAAAAGGCCCATTTCTCTCAAATATTGTTCACAAATCTGTCTAAATCTGTGTTAGTGAGCACTTCTCCTTTGCCGAGATAATCCGTCCATATCAAGAATATCAGGCATATCAAGATGAGGCCCATCATCTAATTGAGAATTCCAGAAGTACGAGTCAATAATTGATTCTTAAAGTCGAGACTGGGATGGGCAGTCCGCTGATCAAGGAGTTCAAACAGTCCGAGAATCCAAATGGAACAACTGGGCAAATGACAAGAGACACAAAAGAGAAAGCTCAATGAGAAAAAAAGAAACTCATGAGCAGGATAGAGTGAGCTGATTGCAGAGCGTGTTCAGCTGAGAATGGCCGCCACATACAGGAAGAAAACAAAAACAAAGAGTAGTGCCAGAGAAAAGGGACTGATCAAACCCGAGTCCTGACAGTTCCCACCTCCTAGAATGATAGTGATAAAATTCTGTGATGAGCGAGCGGTCCAGAATGTCTCGAGCTGGGACCCAACATCTCCCAATCTACTAGATACTGGAAGCCCCGTCCACGGCATCTGGAATCGAGGATCCGCCTGACAATGAAAAAACATTGTCTTTACACAAGAAACATGTCAGACAGGGTGGACACGACGGAGAGGATGGGGCATCTGAAGCTGCACTGTCACCGGACTCATGACCTTAAAGATGGGGTATGGCCCAATGAACCTGGGTGGCAGCTTAAGCGCTTGGTGGAAAGCCACACCTTCTGCCCACAGATATACCTGAGTGCTACAGTTTCGGCAGCAGTCGGCAGCTCTTTTAGTAGCACCTTGGACTGGACCAACGCCTCCCTGGTCCTCCTCCAGGTATGACACAGTGCTGGATAAATGCCTGGATCAAGGGGACAGCAGCCTCTGCACCCTGGGAAGGAAACAGAGGAAGTTGATAACTGAGACAACACATGAATGGGGGAAACCCAGTCGAGGACACCGGCAAGGAGTTATGGGCATACTCAGCCCAAGTAAGCTGCTGACTCCAGGTAGAGAGGTTTTGGGTGGCCAGACATCTGCTTGAGATCCTGGTTTGCACGTTTGGTCAGGCCGTTTGTCTGTGGATAGAATGCTGAGGACAGACTGGCGGAGGCACCCAGCTGCTGACAGAAGTCCCTCCAAAAGTGTGACACGAGCTGGGCCCCCAGTCAGACACCACATTCTCTGGAAGGCAGTGAATCTGAAAGACGTGGTCGGCGACCACCCGGGCTGTCTCCCTAGCCGAGGGTAGTTTGGGAAAGGGAATTAAGTGGACCATTTAGGAAAAGTATTGCTGCTGGATGGATGTAGACTAGTAACAATATCCAGGGCAATATGTGACCGGGGCCGGAAGGAATGGGAAGGTTGCAGCAGACCAACGGTAGGTTGATGGGAAGACTTGTTTTGAGCACAAACTTTACAAGCACCCACAAACCGATGGATGTCCTCAGTCATGGCCTGCAACCAAAAACGTTGACGGATGGCTACCAGCGACCTCCTCACACCAGGGTGGCACATTAGTTTGGAGTAGTGACCCCACTGCAAAACGGCAGTGCAGACCATCTCAGGCACAAAAAACAGACCCGCTGGACACCCCTCAGGCACCTTGACTCTGGCTAGGGCTCGCCTGACCCAGCCCTCGACACCCCAGGCGACGGCCCCCACCACTCGCCCTGAAGGCAGAATAGTATCAAGTAGTATGTGGAAGAGCCACATCATCAGCAGTGTTGCCAGAATTGGGCTACTTTTAAGTTAAGTAGCCGACTAAAAAGATTTCCGCAGGTTGATTTCCACCCCTGTAAGTACGATTTCACATCCCTCTACCCAGTGACATCACTCCTCCAAAACCTGACGCACCACCAGCAGCTCTCTGTTGCTGATGACGTAATTGTGTTCTGTGGGAGAGCGACGTGTGAATAATAAGCACACGGATGCAACTTATTATCATGAGGGGATTTTTGAGAAAGAACTGCTCTGCCACCCTACTCTGATGCGTCCACCTCCACCACAGACAGCCTACTGGAAAGAATTTAAGCGTTTTACGAGAGCCAGGCACCGGCCAGTCAGAGACAGCTCTTACTGTTGCAGCGTCCAATCCCCTCCACTGAGATGATGGACCCCAAGTATGGAACCAACTGACTTACAAAGGTACACTTCTCAACCTTCACAAACAACTGGTTCTCTAACAGCTGCTGTGGCACTCGCCTGACATGTTTGATGTGCACCTGAAATAAGCGAGAAAAAATTAAGATGTCAGCCAGGTACACAAAGACGAATTTATTGATCATGTCTCTCAGTATGTAATTGACGAGTGCTTGGAAGACGGCCGGGCCCGGGCATTGGACAGGCTAAATATTGGTAGAACCAAATATTCAAAATGCCCCGTAGGGGTACTGAAAGCTGTTTTCCACTCGTCCCCCTCCCTCAAACGAAACAAGATTCTAAGCATTGTGTAAGTTCAATTTCGTGAAGAACCTTGCGCCCTGCCAGACCTCGAAGGCTGTAGACATAAGAGGCGGGGGGTACCTGTTCTTAATGCCCGTTCAGGAGCAGACAAGGAGAAAAGGTGTCCGTGAGGAGGAGAGGTGCCAGGAAGGAGGTAAATAGCACAGTCATACGGCCGATGAGGAGGAAGAGAGGCAGCTCAAGACCCACTGAAGACCGCTCCGCAGAGCAGAGATCCATCTGACATGCTCAATACAATTTTTATTAATTAAGCTAAAATAGCTAGCGAAGAGCCGTAGAGCTCAGGGCCGGGCTAAACCCAATAGAAGAGAGAAGAGATCACAGGCCATGCAATAGTCAAAAACCAGATAATCAGTCTGTAAAGCGTCTGGTCAAAGGGGAAAGCAAGGAGGAGAATCAGGCAGGCGAGAAGTCAAAACCCAGGCAAACAGCGAGCAAGTGATTGTGTCCATATTTTAAAACTTTATACTCTGCGTCTAAATGTTGCTCCTCTCATCCTTTCCTCACTCCACAGATTTAATATGTCTTATACCTTCCTTTCTGCTCTTTCTTTTCTTCCTTTCATCTCTGACTTTAATTTCCTGACTACACACTCATTTCTGTTTCTAAAAAATAAATTATACTAACTATAAAATAACCAGGGAATGTCAATTTATTTGATGAATTTTAGTATAAGTACTGAAGGTTGAAGGTCACCCACTTTACCCGAATCACACTGCCCCACTTTATCTAACACATTCAGCCAAAGAGGGCCAGCATTAAACTAAACACCTTTCAAGAAAATGAACAATTTTTTTTTATTATTCTTTCCATTTCATTCCTTGTTAACTGTAGCAACAAACAAAAACAGAAACTGTCACAATAATATTTGATTACATTTAGTGAGCAACCTTATAAGTTAGAAATGAAAATCTTATGTCAAAGGGTTTTCTGTTTCACATTGGCCACACCCAAGTGTCATATTGTATCAACCAAAACAATTTTATCATTTAAAGAAGTAGTGTCTCTTTAATGAAAGACCATTGTTGTGCTCTGTATGTGTAAACCTATTGAGCACAGTACAATGTCTTGAATTTAGTTATTTTAGCTTATTTTAAATCATTATAAGTTACCTTGAGACCCCCTTGGAAGTTTGTTGAGGCACCCTTGTGGGCCCTTGGCGAGAACCTTTCCTTTACATGTTTGTCCAACCAAAATATCGTGTTTTAATGAGAAATGAATTAACATTGCTAAGAAAACTGCTTTTTTAATTGGTCTGCAGAAATGACATTCTCTTCTACATTATATAATTATCAAAATCAGAAAAATCTAAAGTTTTTCATTATTCTTCAAGGAAACCAGCTGATCTTCATAATCTCGCTCCTGGAACTCCCCCACCATTCCTTACCTTCAATGGAGAGGTGCGAACAGACATCAACAAAATCGAGGAATACTTGGAAGAGATGCTAGCACCTCCGAAGTAGGTTGACAGGATTCTGATAGATGGATTGATTGTTTATGTAATGTGAACAGCATTGTTATTTTTTTTCTTTCTCTTCCAAAGGTATCCAAAACTGGTTGCAAAGAACAAGGAGTCAAATACAGCAGGAAATGACATCTTTGCAAAGTTTTCAGCCTACATCAAGAACACAAAGCCAGAAGCCAACGCAAGTGAGTTTAATGTCTGCTCTGTAACTTATTAGACAGGTTGAAGGAATATCTACAGCTCTTTATGCATGCTCTGCTGTCAGCGGAAAAATATGTAGCCACATGTTATCCAAAGCTCATTCGCATTCCGCTAGGCCTTTACAGGGATTGTCTTGACTTAAAGTCACTATATTTCTTCAGATAAAAACATTCAGCTCAAGCACATATCAAACTTCTGTCTGTGTAGGTCTGGAGAAGGCGCTACTGAAAGCTCTGAAGAAACTGGACAACTTCCTTAACTCCCCTCTCCCGGATGAGATTGATGCCGATGGTACGGGGGAGAAGTTCTCCAACCGAAAGTACTTGGACGGCAATGAATTAACGCTCTCAGACTGCAACCTCCTCCCTAAACTGCACGTAGTGAAGGTGACGTACCGCTGGGAGATCTGCTGTAATTGATCACTTAGTGCAAGATAAAATACTGGTGATAACCGAAACGTTTCTAGGAGTGCCTTTTTATTGAACTGAATCCTATTTTTTGAAAGTTAAAAAGTCTTTTGAACATTCCCACCACTATTGCCAGGAATAAAAGATACAGTGGGGCAAGTTGTCACACTTCGTATACTGTATGGGGTAAGTTGTCACAATGGGATCCTGTTAATTTATTAACACTGATTTGAGAAGAATACCTTTTCTGAAATATGAAATACTGTCTAAATTAAAAGCAGTCATCTTCCACACTGTATTTTTTACTTGTTTTTCAATAAAATATCTAAAGATACTAAAATCAAGATAGAAGCAAAATAAAGTTGTTTTCTATCTGCCAATGAAGTAAGAACTTAATTCAAAGGGAAAACTATTTTATTTTTTTGATACCATTGACAGACATTGTTTTCTTGTTTTAAGCATAAACTCACTTAATTTTCATACTTTCTCAGAAAAGAAGACTTAATATCTTAAGTTATTTTGCACCACAAGTACATGTATCTTGATTTAAGAATCTTTAGATATTTGTATTGTAAAACGTGTCAAAAGTAATGAGTAGAAAATTTGTATTAATATATTTTTCGCAGTGCACATCATATCTACATATACAATTATATTTAATGGACAAAATTAAAACAATTCATGAAGCAAAGCAACATGCAAAGATATACAGCAATTGATGATTTCCATAAAATTACAACATACAACTTAAACGCACGTGACAACTTGCCCAAATAAAATACTTTTAGGATGATTTTTTTTTTGGAATATAAACTAGCAGTGTCAGTTGATTGGTTTCATCATTATTTTTCTTCCCACACTCATGCAGGTGGTTTCTAAGAAATTCCGCAACTTTGAGATTCCATCAGAGTTGAGTGGATTTTGGAGGTACCTGCAGAACGCCTATGCACGTGATGAATTCACCAACACCTGTGCGGCAGACAGAGAGATTGAACTGGCCTATCAGGACGTGGCCAAGCGGCCGGGAAAATGAACATGCACCAAGCAATGACTCTAATAATCATATGAAAAACTGGTGAAAGAGAAAATGATTTTCCTTTTTGACTGTAAGTGACATAAACTGCTCTATTAGTGTCGCTATCTATGGCGGTCTAGAAAAAACACTGTGCCACTGTTTTTACAACTTTGCAGGGTAGGATGGTGATTCTATTAATTTAAAGTCAAATTCCTGCTGTAAAGCCCTTTGCGTTTTTGTGTTGCATAAATAATTTTTGCTAGCTTTTGAAACAGTAGCCTGCTATAAATGTGTGCTTTATCTGAGAGTACTATATGTAACCTTAGTATTTATTATCAAGTCAAGTCATCTTTTTTTTGTGGCCAGGTAGTGTACAGACACTGACACAAAATGACATAATATTTAAGATTAATCTGTTTCTGTTATCAAATTAAAGCCATCACACAAAATAGGCACATGTTTAGGTGTCAGGTATCTCTAGCCCTGCCTGGAATTTTCATATATTTGAACTCTCTTATAAGAAATATATATATATTTTTATAAAGCTTGTGATGCCTCTTTTGTTTGGTCACATGTGTTATACTGCAAGATGAATATTTCAAGGTGAAAAAACTCAGACATTTGACTTGTCCCTTAGCTACGATGGAATTCAAATAAGAAAATAGCTTCTATTTTCAATACAAAAATGTGAATCATATGATCTGTAAAGTTAACCGAACTCGTCCTTGTAGCTGCGGAACTGCTTTTCTAGTTGGATATTCGCGTTTAATGAAGCTCCTGTCTTTGTATCCTCCCCCGTTTTGTGAGACAGTTACCGCGTCGAGGAAATACAGCTTAGTAAATCATATTACACGTGCATTTTTAATTGTTGTGTAGCTCTCCGTTCAAAACCATTTTTGTGCTTTGTGTATTGCCCCATAGACTTTAATTGTAAGAAAACGCGATTTTTGTTTTATCTGAGTTAGTTACCATTTATCTTCAATGGCATGGATATGTTACATGTTCTGTAGAGTTTATTTTGTTTTGAACCAGCCTAAACCCTGTTGTTCTGTCAAGATGACTGTCTTGATGTGTTTTGGCCACTTGTCAGGCTGGGCGATCATATAGCTAAACCAGCCGAACACCAGCCTTGCCAGGTTAAAAGTAAATCACATTAAAACATGTTAAGTTGATTTAAGGTTTTTGTGGTTGCTGTTGGGTTTTTTTCCCCACCAGGATAAAGATTAATATTAATTAATATTCAGTTACACACCTTACCTTGAATAACTCTGCAGTTGGTAACATATTCATATGGCATAAATAACTTGGAGTGGTTACAACCGAACATCTGCTGAGTTCCAACAACTGGATACAATATGAGATGGTTAAGATAATATTTAATGAAAACCAAATGGTCACCATCTATCAAACTGTCAAATATGTGTGAAAAAAGCTGTCATTCCATCTGATTTCCAGCAAATGCGATGTCTGTATGTCAGGTTTAGCTGACAGCAGTATAATATTGCTTCAGTATTAAACAAGCATTGGAGATCAGATTGGAACACATGCCGAAACAGGAGAGGTTTTCCTCTAGTAGCCCAGGGCCGCTCGGCTTCATGGGTTTTAATTACCCTACGTCCTGTTGAGAAAGCCCTTTCACCATCTTCGAGCCGTCCAACACATTTCTTTCACTGCAAATTTAAACCATCTGCATTTATGTCTGCAGTCTTTATTTGGGCAGTGGGGCAAAGGAACGGTCAAACATGCGCTTTGCTCCTTCCTTGATTGCTTCATTAAATTTCGCGCCTATCTGGATGAAATATCCTGCAGTCATGAAGGCTGGGTTGACTCGTTCACATCCCAAGCATCAACGCACCAAACACCCAATCATCTGTCTTCAGATGGAAATCCTTCTCCAACACACTTTTATTTCCCCCAAAAAAACAGTGTTCTCTGTGAGGAAAACAACATCTGTGTCAAAATCTGTGTTTTCCCAAATTTACGTGCAGTTTATTAGACTTGATTGATGAGATTGCATTCAATCGGGTATCCTTCATGGCAGTATATACATCTGTATATATATAGCCAGAAAATTTTATTTTACCATGATGATGCTCATGCCACTCCAAATTACAATTAATGTTGGAGTTTAGCAGTTTCTCCATCCAAATATCTCATTCATGATTGCTTTTCCATGTGTAGATTGAGGTTTCCAAACTTCTGCATGTTAAAGGGGAACTTGGCAACTCTAGCCATTTCTTCGCTGATTTTCACTTTGGTTGTCACATATTGTCTCAACAAGCTCCCCCTACAGCTGTGGCGTGGGGTGTATATTTCACAACACTGTCGTAAAAAAACTCACTTGCGGCACCCTCCTCCCCCTTTTCATGTGGAGCTATGTCTACCGAGGTGGGTAATACATCATACACAGTATCATATGGCGTGTGTGTTAATGTTGAATTGCTGTAAAGCAGTTCGTGTTTCTCGCTCGTTCTCGCTTCTCACGAGACTTCCTATTTCCAACTTACCGGGACGTTAGTCCCGATGTTGCAAGGTTGGTTTTCCGCCTGGGAACACTGGGGGGAGCGGGGAAAGTCACCATTCTCACCAGAACAGGTTATTTAACCATCCAAATGATTTCTAAATGGTTTTATTAAGTTGAAATAGTTGCCAAGTTCCCCTTTAAAGCGACACTATTTTTATTTTTTTGAAATGGACAAAATTTAAAGGGGTCATGAATTGAGAAATCAAATCTTCCATTGATCTTTTGACATAATATGTCATTGTACTCTAAAAAAAATATTCTGTACGTTTCAGAACTCAATAATTCCTTGTTAGGCCAAAAACACCTATTATTGAAACCAATCTGCCCAAATGTCTCGTTTTGGATTGTGTCACATTATGACACAATAGTGCGACAAAAGACAGCCTCTGCAGAAGAAAATCTATGCCTATATCTACATCGTCTCTTTAGCCCCACCCACCTATTTGTGCATGTCATGTAGTAGTAAATACGAGAGAGATGCAAACACAGGATTACTTCAGCAACAAGACCATAGAGATGCCTCTGAGGATTACAAGATGTTTTGAAGTGCCAAGTTGTGGAAAAACACAGTCTTTGCATTGCCTTACTTGTGATCCTAACATTAAGAAAGCGTAGATGAACTTCATTTTTTAACGCAGTTCCAGATCATGTCAGTTAGACACTGTTCGTTTGTTCGCTTCATTTGACTGCAGATTCATTTTTAAACAAGACACCATTTGCCCCAGGCTTTTTAGGGTGTGTTCACACGTCTTGGCATGTTTAAATAAGTGTTGAATAAGTGTGAACGCTGCCACCAAACCCTGATATAAGCCACCAAATAAGCGGTCCGAGACCGCTGAAAAATTGGGTCTCGCTCCGCTTCCCAACAAATTCTGGTGCGGTTCGAATGAAAAGTGAACGCAACACGGACCAATGACATGTATACGAAACAAAAACTGGACATAAAAAGGACATAATGCTCAAGCATACCTATTTAATCTTGTAATAGTCGCAATGTCACAGTTCGGTACAGGCATCAGAACCGTGTCTCCTCACAGCAGATCTTCCTTTGTGTGTGTTACGGAGGGATTCCTGCCGCTGTTTTGACTCCTTTACACATTTTAAAAACTCATCACGAGTTCTCAGCTCCTTAATATACCATCATATGTAGGCTACGTACATACAACGAATGCATTTAGCCCGACACACACCATTGTTTTGAATGTTCGGTAAGTTCCGCCACAAAATATACGTAATAAAATCCAACCAATCAGGTTGTGAACATATACCTATGCCTTTAGGTTCGGTGTTAAAATGCGCTAAGGTCCTGACCAAGTGAACCGAACTACAAGTGTGATCATACCCTTAAGGGCCGTACACACCGGGACGAATATCGGCGCGCATTATTCGCCAGCGTTTTTCAACACGTTTTTTGTGTTCACACCCAAGCAATTTTCGCTGACGATGAGCCGAGTGAACATGCAAATTCATTCCCTGACATTAGATGGCGTTACAAGAGTTAAAAGTTACAAGCCTATGTACATGAAAGATAATTAAGTGAAATGAAACTCACCATCAAGGCCCATTTGCTCTGCAATACCACTCCATAACAGTTCTCTTTTATCAATATTTTTGTAGTCGCTGTCGCGTTTGTCATACAGTTCCTTATGTTCCGACACCAACGAGACCAGCAGCTCTACATTTATCTTGGCTTGCATCTTCCTCGTCTTCTTCCCGGTAGTAAGCAGACGCTACTTGGCGTATATCTTCTTTGCCGTTACGTATGTGTGCTCGGCAAGACCGTTTTGTGTTTGAGCGCCTCCAAGTTGTTTTACTGTAACTTCAGAAGCTCCAAACACGTGAGCAAAAGCGCCAATCTCATTGGTCAGATAGTTTTTGACGCGTTGCGTCAAACCAAAAAAACGAACCCGAGGCGTTTTTTTAAAAATGAAGCTTTTACGCGTGGCGTTTTTCGCGTCGATGTGTACACTCAAGCCTCGTACACACCGGGACGAATATCGGCTCGCGTTATTCGTCAGCGTTTTTCAACGCGTTTTTTGTGTTCACACCCAAGCGATTTTCGCTGACGATGAGCCGAGTGAACATGCAAATTTATTCCCTGACATTAGATGGCGCTCAATGTAAAACAGAAATACCCCGGTCCACAAAGTGCTTCTGACACTCGCTTGTCACTCAGAAGAAGAGAGCAAGTTTGTCGCGTTTGTCATATAGTTCTTTAGTCTCGTTGGTGTCTCTTTATAAAGACACCAACAAGACCATCAGCTCTACATTCATCTGGCCTTGCATCTTCCTCGTCTTATTTCTTCCCGGCAGAGTGTAGTAGACGCTGTATATCTTCTTCGCCATTACGTATGTGTGCTCGGCAAAACCGTTTTGTGTTTGAGCGCCCCCAAGTTGTGTTTTACTGTAACTTCAGAAGCTCCAGACACGTGAGCAAAAGCGCCAATCTCATTGGTCGGATAGTTTTTGACGCGGCGCGTCAAACCAAAAAATCGAACCCGAGGCGTTTTAAAAAAAATGACGCTTTTACGCGTGGCGTTTTTCGCGTCGGTGTGCACACTCACATTGGCGCCCATTGTTTAGTCACGAGGCGTTAAACGTTGCCGAATATCGCACGCGAAATTCGTCCCGGTGTGAACAGGCCTTTAGAGAGAGTGAAAATAAAAGATGATGCAGAGCTGACTATATTGGATCCAACAGTTATGTTTCAACACAAGTGTGAGTAACAATGTTTTTACCATGTGTCACTATTGCTTTGTTTGTTACAGATCGTTTGATATGTATTGAGTATTTATACTGTTGCTCCCCAGTCAAACTGTGAATATCCTAGTTGTGATCATTGTGATTTGCTGTTCTTTCTTTTGCTTCTGCATTAATGTGGTTAAGGCATTGGATTTATCAGATACGGATGAAAGCACATAGAGAATGCTGCTTTTGTTATTGTTTCAATCTAAGCCTTTCTCTGTTATGCTGAATAAAAGCTTCAGTGAGCAACATCTTCTGTTTTTTCATGTGTAAGACATTACAACATGTTTAATTTTATTTAAAACACAACACTGCAAATGACAATGTATACTTTTTTCACTTTATCGAAAAGGATGAACGATGAATAACCTATAAGAACGACAGTGAGTGTGACAAACGATGGTACATTCATTCATAATTCCTTTTACACAAAACACTGTAAGGTATCATGTCAACTATAACTAGGTAATTCCAAGTACTACTCATAAAGAATATGTGGTATGTAACAAGATATTTTTCAACATTAGAAATGTTCAAAACAATTCTACACGTGTAATGGCTGGGAAGATGACAATTATTTTAAAATGCAACTTACCCAATCATAGCAGTGGGCGTTTACTTCCAAGTCTTGAATGCAACATGTCTATCAAAACAGAGTGTTTGAAAGAGAGGGTCAAAAACAGGATAGAAAATAGCCTATTACT
The DNA here is from genome assembly GCA_026230005.1 of Gila orcuttii. Classification (NCBI taxonomy): domain Eukaryota; kingdom Metazoa; phylum Chordata; class Actinopteri; order Cypriniformes; family Leuciscidae; genus Gila; species Gila orcuttii. The sequence continues at coordinate 19,383,551 of JAPDVR010000013.1, read as the reverse complement.
TCTAAATTAGGATTTTTTTTATATAAAAATCTTGATAACATTATAAGTGGACCTCAGAAAGCATTGCAAAAAAAATGCAGTTTATGATCCCTTTAAAAAATAAGTGAGTTTATCATAAATCAATCTTCCAAACTGTGGTTTTGCCTTCCTCTAAAATACTATGGCAAGCCTAAAATAATTATTTATAATTTGGGATGGATTTTTCCCCGGAAACTGCGTACTTTTTTTTTTATTTTATTTTTTTTATTAACTTCAGAAAATCAATTTCAGAAAAGAGTACAAATCACAAATAAGTAATCAAAATATACATAACAATATACAAAAATACAACACATAAAAAGAATACATTACAATTTTGCCAGGGGAAGCTTACGGACCATTACAAAGAGAAAGAAGACCATATGGTGACAGTTTTAATTGCCTTTTTGTTGTTGGAACCAGAAATCAGATTAATATAATGTGCAACTTCGTGGAGAAACAGTACAAAATTAGGGTTTTTAGCGCTAAATTTGGACTTATGAATGTGAAATTTTGCCAAAAGAATTAATAAATTTATAATGAAGTACCTCTTATCTTTAGTTTGACTTTCATAAAAGCAAAACACAACATTCTTCCATAATAAAGCAAAGTCTTTATAAATATGGTCAATTATAAATCTGCTGAAATTTTGCCAAAATGTTCTGGTGTGTGAGCAATACCAAAAGAGATGCAAAACAGTTTCTGGGTGATCTTCACAAAAAGAACATTTTGTATTGATGTCTCTTTTAAATTTAATCATGTAATGATTAGCAGGGTAATATTTGTGAATTATTCTGAAAGACACTTCTTTCACCTTATTTACTATCAAGTATCTGTGAGGAATCATCCAAACCTTTTTCCAGTCAGTGTCATTTACAAATCGGTTCCAATAAAATGTAACATTTGGAATAGAGACAATTTCTTTCTGAAATAGTGCTCGAAACATTCTTATTATTTTGAGGAATTTGGGAGAAACAGACTTTTCCAACTGGTGATTCAGCCACATCAGGGAGGGAGACAGAAGTAAGCGGAAGTCTGCTAGTACACCTAAAAAGCATGATTACGCCTGATGGAATGGCATCAAATACAGTTGCAAATTCTTTTGGCGTAACTGGGATGTTATATGTTAATAAAAATTCACTATAGGAGAAAAGTCGCCCCTCTCCATTAAATAGCTGGTCCACCAGCAGAATCTGATTGACGACCCAATTTTCAAAAAAGAGTGACTTGTTCTTATATAAAATATCTCTGTTATTCCAAATTATATACCTGTGAGGTGAGAAATTATGCTTATAAATGAGAGACCAAGCTAAAAAGACCTGCTTGTGAAAAGTGGACAGTTTTACAGGGAGTTTGTCCACATTGTAGTTACAGTTCAAAATAAAGCCCAGACCCCCAAATCGAGAGAATATATAGTGGGGAATAAAATTCCAAATCGAGACAGGATTTTTAAGAAAATTCTAGCCCAATTAATCTTAAAAGTATTATTTAGAGTATTAAAATCCAAAAAGTTGAGCCCACCAGATTAATAATTATTCATAACAACACTTTTTTTTATATAATGGGTACGATTTTTCCAGATGAAGTCAAAAAGCATTCTATCAATATCTTTACAAATTTTACTGTCCAGGTGTAAAGAGAGAGCTGCGTATGTGAGCCGGGATATACCTTCAGCCTTGGTAAGCAACACTCTGCCTTTAAGAGATAAGTCCCTTTGCAACCACTGGTTCAGTTTGCTCTTAACAAAAAAGAGTTTTTTTTAACAATTGGCGAGAAATTTAGTGGGCATCTAACTTTCTGATCTTTAGAGATAATAATACCCAAATACGTAACTTCTTCCTTGACCGGAATGTTGCAAATAGTTTGTGTATTACACACTTTTAAAGGCAATAGCTCACATTTATTAATATTTAGGCATAGACCAGAGGCATCTGAAAACTGATTAATTACTTGAATGGCGACAGGTACCTGACCTGCATTTTTTAAAAAGATTGTGGTATCGTCAGCAAGCTGACTGATGATGATATCCCTACCTGCAATAGAAATTCCCTGTATAGCACTGTTACCGACATGAGTTGTGAGAATTTGTGTACAAAGTAAAAAGAGATAAGGGGAAATCGGGCATCCCTGACGAATGCCCCTTTCCAGATAAAATCTAGGGGAAGTTCCATTTTTCAGTATGATGGAGCTATTTCCATTAACATATAAGGTTTTAATTGCTTTGCAGAAAAAGTCCCCAAAACCAAATTTCTCTAAAGACAGAAAAATAAATTGGTGTTCTATCGTATCAAAAGCCTTATAGAAATCTAAGAAGAGGATGAAGCCATCTTCAGATATCAAGTCAGAGTAGTCAAGAACATCTAATACTAGCCTAATATTGTTAGAGATGTCCCTGTTTCTCAAAAAGCCCCAAGGCGTCATCTAAATGACGCGTTGGGAATCATTTTGACCATGCTTCAATATCCGACGCTTTAGGCACCCTTTAGCGTCAGTTAGATGACGCGATCCTAGGGCGTCATGTAACTGACGCTTTACCCTTAGCGTCAGTTAGATGACGCCCTCCTACCCAGACCTAAACCTACCCGCGTCATCTAACTGACGCTACCCTTTAGCGTCAGTTACATGACGCCCTAGGATCGCGTCAAGTAACTGACGCTAAAGGGTACCTAAAGCGTCGGATATTGAAGCATGGTCAAAATTGTCATTTAGATGACGCCTTGGGGTGAGAACGTGTTGCAGCGATTCATCTATAATTGTGTCAAGAGTTTCTTTAATTCTCCTCGCAATCAACGACGCCATAATTTTGTAATCATTGTTTAGCAGACAAATGGGTCTCCAGCTGTCGATAAAAAGCACATCTTTTCTAGGCTTGGGAATCAATGTAACCAGCCCTTGAGTGAGGCTAGGAGGAAGGGTATCATTCTCTATACTTTCCATAAAAACCTGTAGTAAAAATGGGGCTAAGAGATCTGAGAACGTTTTGTAAAATTCTGCGGTTAAACCGTCAGTGCCGGGGGATTTATTGTTTTTGAGTAGAGCAATCGAATCAGTGACCTCTGCCAATGTAAGAGGGGAGTCACAATAATCTTTGTCTGCCAAATCAATCTTTCTGACGTTATTTACGGAGTTAAGAAAATGAGAAGTAACTTCTTTATTATATTTTGAGCTGTATAAATTGCTATAAAATTTTGAACAAAAAATTGAAATTAATCTAGGGTCGTCAGTAACGACCCCATTTACATTTAAATTATAAATGGTATTGATTTTAGATCGGTATCTTTCAAGACGAAAAAAGTAAGCAGAATTTTGCTCCCCCTCCTCCAGCCATCTCTTTCTAGATCTTACAAAGGCTCCCTCTGCTTTTTTTCGATATAGCTCGTCTAATTTGTTTTGGAGTTGTAAAAGAAGTAGTTTATCCTCCTCTGAAACTTCCTCTGGGGGTCTCTGATAGAATGAGGAAATTTTAGAAATGACTTCATCTTCTTCTGCTCTTTGAGCTTTGGCAATAGAGGTTCCATACTGTCTGTATAATTTCCCTGACTCAAACTTAAATAGTTCCCAGTTAGTGTTGTAGGATCTTTCCTTTTTAGCCTTGTTGTAAAAAAGAATAATTAACTTAATAATTTCCTTCTTCACCTTTTCATGCCTTAACACGGAATTGTTTAATTTCCAGTAGCAAGATCTATGGAAAGTATTAGATGCACTAAACTGAATGCTTATATGAATTGCTCTATGGTCAGTGAGTGGTGTGGCATGGATATTTACTGTAATTTTCTCTTTATCAATACTATTGGACAATAGCCAAAAATCAATGCGAGACTGGCTGGAGCCTGACCTGTTGCTCCAAGTGAAAGATCTTTCATCAGGACATTTTTCTCTTCATACATCCACAATGTTAAATCTACCCATGAGTCTTTTAAGGTTTGTACTGAGGGAGGAGGGCCGCCCAGGGGGCCACCTGTCAATAGCATTATCTAGAGCAATATTAAAGTCTCCACCAACTAAAAGAAGAGAATTTGGATATCTTGTGAGCCAAAATGTAATTCTTTCCTCTAATGAATCAAGTAATTTATCATTCTCAAGTTTGTTATTATACCCGTAAAGATTAATAACTATGATAGAAATGTTGTCAACTCTAATTATCAGACATACGTAGTGTCCTAGGGAGTCACAGTCTGAGTGTAGGACATCACCAGTAAAAGCATTTTTAAGCGTGGTTACTCCAGCAGATCTCTCTGAGCTATGAGAGAACCAAGTATCATTACCCCATTGAGATTTCCAAAAATTGACATCAGCAGATGTGGAATGACTTTCTTGAAAAAAACAAAAACCCGTACGAAGTTGTTTTGCAAATAGAAATAAAGCTTTCCTTTTACAGATCTGTCTTAGTCCCCTGGCATTTAAAGAAACAATAGATAAAGACAAAGTTATTAAAGACGTGAACGAGGAACAACTAGAAAGTACACAATAACCAAATAGTTAGAGGTGTATTACCGAATAAGGGGACCGAGCGCTGCTTTATATTAGAAATATAACGGTAAAGAATAAAGTAAATAGTTCCGGCCAGCTTAAAAAACAACAACAAAAAAATACAGCGTTCAGCTGCCTTGGTTATTAAATGGCCTTAAGAACAGAACATATAGTAGAAAAGGCAGCGAATTTGTAAAATAAAGTACCTTTTCAAAGTGCAGTACAACAAAAATCTATAACCTTACAATAACTCTGAATGTAGTGCAAATCAAACCAGTAAGTGTTCTTGTGTTAATATGCAGCAGGCGAGTCTGTTGCTTAGGTGGGCAGGGGGACTTCTGATCCGTTGATAAAACCGGGACCACCAATGAAGAATGCTGGTTTGCCCTCCTCTCGAGCCTTTTTTATCACTGGCCATAATTTGCTTCGCCGTTCTCTGTCTTCCTTAGAGAGATCCTCCGCAAATCTTAAACCGTTGTCGAGCAGGTGCGGTGACGTTTTGGCAGCTTTCCATACGGCGTCTCTGCAGACACGTGCGATGAACTGGATGATGATGCATCTGGGTCTGCCGTCATCCTGCCGCCTGGTACCGAGGCGATGTACGGTGTCGATAGTGTCAGCCAGCCTGTTCTTCTCCTCCGGCAGAACAGCCTGACAGACCTCGATGGCCTTCTTTCGTACGTTTTCCTTTTCCAATTCTTCAACTCCATAAAGTCTAAGGTTCCATCTCCTGGAGTATCTTTCTAACTCCGAAACCCTTTGCTGACACGTGTCTACTCGTTTTTCTTCTTTTGCCATTTTCACCTCGAGTGTACACACTTTGCTCTTTACCTCCTTAATCTCTGGACACACAAAGTCAATTGTCTTTTTAAGACCTTCAATTTTAAGTGCATTAGCACTGACCATGCTTTCAATGTTGTCTGACCGCGTGTTTATCAGAGCTGAGAGGCTAGCTATGATATCGCTGGTGTTGGTTTGCTCTGACACGATTGCGTGCATTATTTTCTTCGGTGCTGGCGACTTACTGGGAGTGACAGGTAATAGTGGAAAATCATCCATGAAGTCTTCCGTAGTGGAGAGAGGCAGAGAAGTGGAGCTATATGTCACCGGGTGAGACAAAGAGGAACCTTAAAACCGGGATTTGTTGCACGGGGGAGCGATTTCCGGTGTAATACCGGGCCAGTTCTGGTGGCATGTCATGGCCGTCAGTGTTGACGAGCGCCAGCTGTGGACACTAATCAGGCCGGTATCAGGTCGGTATCAGGTAACATATGCGGGAAGAGGCATATATAAGGAGAAGTTTGAAGACATAGGTTGTTGGTTCTTGGGGGGTGGAGGAGTTTTCTTGGTGCTTGGGGTTTCCACGTTAGGTTCCCTTGGCGCTTTTGTCAGCAGACAGCAGAAAGCAGCAACCGCAGTGCATACAAGTGTGGGGATGTTTACACATTGAAGACGGATGAGTGCCCGACATATGGAACTGAGAGAACAGAGTGATTAAGGGCAGTGCTGAAGATCCATGCTGTTACCAAGGAGAGAAGTTAAGTACACTTTTTGCATCAACATACAAAAGGGGATGTTATGAAGATTTACCAAGAACATTCTGAATACTGGTTTGCACTGGCTGGCAGCGTGTGTTGTCTCTCTTGTTGCGAGTCTTAGAGAGTCTGCTGACTGCTGTCTGATCTGCTGCCGCTCTACGAGCTGAGAGATCCTGTGAACCATTACTCCAAAGGAGAGTCTGCTGACTGCTGCGTTCGATCTGCTGCTGCTCTGCGAGCTGAGAGATCTTGTGAACCATTGCTCTAAAGGAGGGATTGCTGACTGCTGTGTTCGATTATAAATAAAAAGAAGAGATTTTATATGATCTGTTGTCTGTCCTGATTGGTGTCTTTGGTGTCGGCTCCTCCGGAGTGTGGTTATTGACCCTTGGCCTTTGGGAAACGGTTACACACATAAAGTGGCGTAGTCGGCAGGATTACCACTCGGAGTTGAGCGGCCAGGGATCCATGATGGCGGATGGGGAGTTGCCAGTCGTCCAGCATCCGATTCTTCCTAGAGTCCCCGCTGCTGAGCTAAGGAGAGAGGAACCGGTTTTGCCGTTTAGACGTTGCAACGAGAGACCCAGGGAGTGCCTCCTGCGAGCTACGGGGAATGGGAGTCGGGCCCCGTTCTCGGGACGAGAACGGATTGGTGAGGGAGGGTGTCACCGGGTGAGACAAAGAGGAACCTTAAAACCAGGATTTGTTGCACGGGGGAGCGACTTCCGGTGTAATACCGGGCCAGTTCTGGTGGCATGTCATGGCCGTCAGTGTTGACGAGCGGCAGCTGTGGACACTAATCAGGCCGGTATCAGGTCGGTATCAGGTAACATATGCGGGAAGAGGCATATATAAGGAGAAGTTTGAAGACATAGGTTGTTGGTTCTTGGGGGGTGGGGGAGTTTTCTTGGTGCTTGGGATTTCCACGTTGGGTTCCCTTGGCGCTTTTGTCAGCAGACAGCAGACAGCAGAAAGCAGCAACCGCAGTGCATACAAGTGTGGGGATGTTTACACATTGAAGACGGATGAGTGCCTGACATATGGAACTGAGAGAACAGAGTGATTAAGGGCAGCGCTGAAGATCCATGCTGTTACCAAGGAGAGAAGTTAAGTACACTTTTTGCATCAACATACAAAAGGGGATGTTATGAAGATTTACCAAGAACATTCTGAATACTGATTTGCACTGGCTGGCAGCATGTGTTGTCTCTCTTGTTGCGAGTCTTAGAGACCAAGGAAGGAGCTGGGCTTTATAGGATTGCTCTTGAAACCTGATACCCCCGTGTAGAAAGCCATCGGTGGATTGTCTGACCCTGCAAAGATGGAGTGAAGGCCTGTTATTCACGAGAGGTGATGTGGCATTGCAGTGTCTGAAAGTGTGAAGTGAGCACGTGTAAAGAGTTATACTATTGTTGCATGCACGAGTGTGGGAGACCACATCATTACCATCATTCTATGATCTTTGTTTGGGGAATCCGAACCAGTGGGGAATCAATCGAATCTGATCCGTTGATTGTAAAGTTGTGTCCAGGTTCCAACCACCTGATGTGATATTGGAGGAAGGAGAAGTTTAGCCCTGTGTGTTGTTGGGAAGAGCTGCATTCTGCTATTGCTGTCCTGTGGGAAGAGAAGACTCAGTTATTAACTGCTGGATTCTGTACTCACCATTGCTGTTCTGTGAGCAGAGAGATTCTGCTGTCCGCTGTTGCATTCTGCTATTGCTGTCCTGTGGTAAGAGAAGACTCAGTTATTAACTGCTGGATTCTGTACTCACCATTGCTGTTCTGTGAACAGAGAGATTCTGCTGTCTGCCGTTGCATTCTGCGATTGCTGTCCTGTGGTAAGAGAAGACTCAGTTATTAACTGCTGGATTCTGTACTCACCATTGCTGTTCTGTGAACAGAGAGATTCTGCTGTCCGCCGTTGCATTCTGCTATTGCTGTCCTGTGGTAAGAGAAGACTCTGTTATTAACTAATGGATTCTGTACTCACCACTGCTGTTCTGTGAACAGAGAGTCTGCTGACGGCTGTGTCTGATCTGCTGCCGCTCTACGAGCTGAGAGATCGTGTGAACCATTACTTCGAAGGAGAGTCTGCTGACGGCTGTGTCTGGTCTGCTGCCGATCTACGAGCGGAGAGATCCTGTGAACCATTACTCCGAAGGAAAGTCTGCTGACGGCTGTGTCTGATCTGCTGCCGCTCTACGAGCTGAGAGATCCTGTGAACCATTACTTCGAAGGAGAGTCTGCTGACTGCTGTGTCTGATCTGCTGCCGCTCTATGAGCTGAGAGATCCTGTGAACCATTACTTCGAAGGAGAGTCTGCTGACTGCTGTCTGATCTGCTGCCGCTCTACGAGCTGAGAGATCCTGTGAATCATTACTTCGAAGGAGAGTCCGCTGACTGCTGTGTCTGATCTGCTGCCGCTCTATGAGCTGAGAGATCCTGTGAACCATTACTTCGAAGGAGAGTCTGCTGACTGCTGTGTCTGATCTGCTGCCGCTCTACGAGCTGAGAGATCCGGTGAACCATTACTCTGAATGAGTCTGCTGACCTGCTGTCCGATCTGCTGACGCTCTACGAGCTGAGAGATCCTGTGAACCATTACTTCGAAGGAGAGTCTGCTGACTGCTGTGTCTGATCTGCTGCCGCTCTATGAGCTGAGAGATCCTGTGAACCATTACTTCGAAGGAGAGTCTGCTGACTGCTGTGTCTGATCTGCTGCCGCTCTATGAGCTGAGAGATCCTGTGAACCATTACTTCGAAGGAGAGTCTGCTGACTGCTGTGTCTGATCTGCTGCCGCTCTACGAGCTGAGAGATCCTGTGAACCATTACTTCGAAGGAGAGTCTGCTGACTGCGGTATCTGATCTGCCGCCGCTCTATGAGCTGAGAGATCCTGTGAACCATTACTTCGAAGGAGAGTCTGCTGACTGCTGTGTCTGATCTGCTGCCGCTCTATGAGCTGAGAGATCCTGTGAACCATTACTTCGAAGGAGAGTCTGCTGACTGCTGTGTCTGATCCGCTGTCGCTCTACGAGCTGAGAGATCCTGTGAACCATTACTCTGAAGGAGAGTCTGCTGACTGCTGTCCAATCTGCTGCCGCTCTACGAGCTGAGAGATCCTGTGAACCATTACTCTGAAGGAGAGTCTGCTGACTGCTGTCCGATCTGCTGCCGCTCTACGAGCTGAGAGATCCTGTGAACCATTACTCGGAAGGAGAGTTTGCTGACTGCTGTCTGATTTGCTGCCGCTCTACGAGCTGAGAGATCCTGTGAACCATTACTCCAAAGGAGAGTCTGCTGACTGCTGCGTTCGATCTGCTGCTGCTCTGCGAGCTGAGAGATCTTGTGAACCATTGCTCTAAAGGAGGGATTGCTGACTGCTGTGTACGATTATAAATAAAAAGAAGAGATTTTATATGATCTGTTGTCTGTCCTGATTGGTGTCTTTGGTGTCGGCTCCTCCGGAGTGTGGTTATTGACCCTTGGCCTAGGGAGAAACGGTGACATATACTCGTGACAACTGTCAACTAGAGCATTGCCAGCCTTAAGAGTAACGTTACTATTACTAGCATCTGGCTTTGGTTTCCGTCCGGCGCTCTCTTGGCCTCTTTTCCTTTCTCGTTGGTTCGACATTGCTCAATCGTTCGTCTTACTAGTGCTGTAGTATTTATGAAAACAAAATTTTGTGCTTGGCGAGATAATAAATTGTGTTTTACCATTTCCAAAACTTTAGTTTGCAGAGCTCGGTAGAAAGCGTCTACACACTCGGCCATCTTGGCACGCCCCAGGAAACTGCATACTTCTGTCATTCGGTTGTGAGTGTTTGTGTCATACCCATAAACAGGGTGCGATTTGTGAAAAAAACAGAGAGGGGGATGTTTTGAAACATTTTTATTCATAAAAATAAATAATGAAAACATGAACTTCATCACTGCATTTGCAGGAATTGTACAATCTTTTTTCTTATTAACTCATGAAGTAGCCTCACGCAATATTTTTACTCTAATAGCTTATCTTTCCCCAAACATATGAACTGTGATCATGCACAACGAAAAAACATGCAAGAATTAAATCCCCCTCCCAGTAAGTTTTACTGCTGCTGTTAAAGTACATCGCGATGCTGAGCTACAGTGAAATGATAGAAAAGACAGATGCATTATCTGTGTTAGCGAATTTATGGCAAGCCAAAGTATTCATTAACGCCTGGTCAGGCGTCTGATTGCACACTGACCAGCCAAAAGAGTGCGTTTCGACAAAAGTAGCTTACGCTATGGGAACACCATGCAAAACGCTGTGCATGCTGAACTTCACCTTATGATAGCCAGAGGCAGGTGCCTTAGCTGAAAAGCAAAGTTATCATCCAACTAGCCAGCAGAGGCGAGCTTTATATGTGGGAAAAAAATACAGAGCGGCTAGAAGGCGCTCAGTGTGACACAAGCACATACATAATCTAGATACGAACTCATAGTTCAACTAGCATCATGCTGATAGTACATTGGAATGCAATGTCGGGACCTGTAGGTTGTAGAACCTGATAAATGTGGACGGTGAGGCCCAGCCTGCCGCCGCACAAATATCCTCGATCAGTATCCCGCTCGACCATGCCCAGGAAGAAGCCACACTCCTGGTGGAGTGTGCTTTGACTCCCCAGGGGCATTGAAGTCCCTTAGCTTCATAAGCCAGCGCTATAGCTTCAACTATCCAGTGAGAGATTCTCTGCTTTGAAACGGCGGAACCTTTCGTACGGGCGCCAAAGCATTCAAACTGTTGTTCTGTCTGTCTGAATAGGGCAGAACGCTCCAAATACACTCTGAGAGCCCTAACGGGGCAGAGTAGATTAGCGTTGTGTTCGTCTGCTGGAGACGATAGCGCAGTTAGGGAGATAAGCTGTGCTCTGAAGGGAGTGGTGAGCACTTTAGGAATATACCCATGTTTCGGTCTAAGGACGACCCTGCAGTCGTTAGGTCCGAATTCTAGGCAGGCAGCGCTTGTCGAAAGCGCGTGCAGGTCACCCACTCTCTTGACCGAGGCGAGTGCCAGCAAGAGCGCAGTCTTGAGCGAGAGCTGTTTAAGGTGCACGGTTCGGAGTGGTTCGAACGGGGGCCCTTTAAGAGCGTCTAGGACAGTAGCTAGATCCCAGATCGGCACTGAGGGGGGGCGTGAAGGGTTCATCCTCCTAGCGCCCCTTAGGAAACGAATAATTAGGTCGTTTCTTCCCAATGGACGTTCCATTACAGGGTCGTGTGACGCTGTGATGGCCGCCACATATACTTTGAGCGTGGAGGGGGTGCGGCCCGCCTCCAGAACCCCTTGTAGAAAAGCGAGTACGTTCGTAATCTCGCATGTTTCAGGGTTCAGGCCCTTGGCATTACACAAGTCACTGAACACTTTCCATTTCTGGGCATATAAGCGTCTCGTGGAGGGCGCCCGCGCCTCAGCGATGGTATTTAGTGCTCCGCTCGTGAGGTTCCTGGGAACCCGTTGAGGGGCCATGCATGAAGGGCCCACAGATGGGGCGGGGATGAAATATTATCCCGCTGGCCTGACTGAGGAGGTCTGGCCTCAGTGGAATCGGCCGTGGTGTAGATTGCATTTGCATCAGATCTGGAAACCATGTTTGGTTCTTCCAGAGTGGGGCTATCAGCAGCACTGCGTTTTTCTCCTCTCTGACCCGACTGATGACCTGTGGCAGCATCGCGATCGGGGGAAAGGCATATAAGGGGCGGCTCGGCCAGCTCTGGGCGAGCGCGTCCGTGCTTTTCGTGAAGAAAAGAGAGCAGTGCGCGTTCTCCTTGGAGGCGAAGAGGTCGATCTCCGCTTTGCCAAAGGTTTTCCATAACCACTGAATCGTCAGCGGGTTGAGAGCCCATTCTTCTGGGAGAATCTTGTCTCTGGATAGCATGTCTGCCCCCTGGTTCAGGGCGCCTGGCACATGCGCTGCTCTCAGCGAGCGCAAGTTGTGCTGGGACCATAAAATGAGTCTCCTGGCCATTGAATGCATGGAGCTCGACCTGAGGTTACCCTGGCGATTTATGTACGACACTACCGTCATGTTGTCCGTTCGGACCAGGACGTGTTCGTTTTTTAGATGTGGGAGCAGGGCTCTGAGAGCCAAAGCGACCGCTTTCATTTCCAGACAGTTTATGTGTAGGCACTTCTCCGGGTTTGACCAAAAGCCGGAGACAGGCCTTCCCTCGTAAAGGGCCCCCCAACCTATTTTGGAGGCATCTGTCGTTATCATCTTTCTCCTTGTGTTCACACCCAGATTCACGCCTGACTGGTACCAGTCGGCGGCTTTCCAGTGCGTCAGGGCTTTTATACAGCCGTGGTTCGCTCTGATTAAAAAGTGGCCCGAACGCCACGCGTGAGTAGGGACGCGGCTCTTGAGCCAGCGTTGGAGAGGGCGCATATGCAACAATCCTAGCTGGAGTACGGCCGATGCTGAGGCCATGAGACCGAGCATCCTCTGAAACCGCTTGACGGGGGCGCGCGCGCCCGCCCTGAATGATGTTGCAAGGCGCCGGATGGTGAGCGCGCGCTCTGATGAGAGACGCGCTGTCATTTGCATCGAGTCTAGAACTATTCCCAGGAAAGAAATCCTCTGGCTGGGAGATAGTATGCCCCAGGCATTCTAAATGGCTGATAATCCAAGATCTGTGTGTTATTAACTGACTTTCTGATTGTGCTAGAACCAGCCAATCGTCGAGATAATTCAGTATTCGCACTCCCCTTCGCCTTAGGGGGGAAAGTGCTGCATCCATACATTTCGTGAATGTACGAGGAGCCAGGGACAGGCCGAACGGAAGTACTGTGTACTGGTATGACTGTCCCTCGAAAGCGAATCTCAGAAACGGCCTGTGATGAGGCGCTATTGGAATGTGAAAGTAAGCATCTTTCAGATCCACTGAGAGAAACCAATCTCCTGGGCGTACTTGCGCGAGGATATGCTTGGTTGTTAACATTCTGAACGAGCGAATCATTAGTGCTTTGTTCAGGTGTCTGAGATCTAGGATGAGGCGGAGACCGCCATCCTTTTTCGGGACGAGAAAATAGCGGCTGTAAAAACCTGCCTCGCTCAGAGAGGGGGAAACAGTTTCCACAGCGCCCTTTTCTATTAGTTTGCACACCTCGGTGCGTAGAACATGTGAACACTCCTTTCTCACTTTCGTCTCGACCACAGTCGTAAAACGTGGTGGTCTGCGAGCGAACTGGAGCGAGTATCCGTGCTTTACTATATTCAATACCCATTTCGGCATATCTGGAATGTTTTCCCATGCCGCTGCGTGTACAGATATGGGCTGAATACAGGCTAGGGGCGGGCCGCTGTGACGTAGGGACCCGGCCAGCGAATCGCCTGAGCTCGTAGCTCTCAGAGGCGCGGGATCGCGCTGAGCAGCTGAGTGAATGGGCGCGTGTGTGATTACAACAGCGCGCGCTGTGTCTGTAAAACTCGCAGCCTGAGCTGGGGTTGTGTTTGACACTGTAAGGACAGTGTTTATAAGTGGGGGTGCATAAACAGTGGTAGGCACACGCGTCACTTTTATAATGTTTCCCGCTTTTACTGGGGATGAATTTATAACTGTGTGAACAGTGCTTGTGTGTAGTGGTGCGTACATGACCGTGGGCACGTGATCTACATTCATGGGGCGCGCAGCCTGAGCTGGGAATGAATTTGGCACTGTTTTGACAGTATCTGGGAATGCACACTTTGTGGACATGTGAACCCTTAGTGACACAGGCAGAAAAAGACTCTTTTTGTGTTTTCTGTGCGTCGCCGTAAAAACGGCGCTTGTTTGCAGGTGAGCGAGCTCTGTGACTGGCCCATTGACTGCTGTATGGACATATTCAGCCGCCTGTAAGGGGACTGGGTAATGTTTGAGCTTTTGCAGAGAGAGTGTCCGGCTTTTGCGAGACACGCACTCTCTCTTCTCATTCCTGTGGCTAGGACGGCTTTCGAGGCTCAGGGTTCAGCACAATCTTGGGCCGAGGACCCCGTCGCTCAGAAGGTGGCTTGTGGTTGTGAGAGCGCGAGCGGCGTCGAGCATCAGCCTGAGGCGCGGGCTGAGAGGCGGTGGGAGCTGTTCTAGCCCGCTGCGGCTGTGGCGGTCTCTGTCTGCTCTGCGATGAGCTGGAGCGTTTGGGCAGGAAATGACGCATAGCTTGTGAAGCGTTCTGGGCCTCAATGAAGCGTTCGGCGAAACCCTTAACCGCCGGTCCAAACAGCCCGCTGGTGGAGATAGGTGCGTCGAGAAATGGCGCCTTATCTGCGTCCTTCATCTCCGTCAGAGTTAACCACAGATGGCGCTCGAGAACAGTCAAATTAGCCATGGCACGGCCAATAGACTGGGCGGTGGCCTTCGTGGCTCGCAGAGCTATATCAGTTGCGCTGCGTAGGTCCCTGAAGGCTTCGGGTTCGGGGCCAGACTCGTCCATAGAGCGGAGAAGCTTTGCTTGGAACACTTGAAGTACCGCCATTGAGTGAAGTGCTGATGCAGCTTGGCCGGCGGCGGCGTAGGTGCGACCGGCGAGAGCAGAAGTAGTGCGGCAGGGCTTCCAGGGGTGGGGGGAGAAGACCAATCGAGCCAGAGGTCTTCCACGGCCTTAGAGAGGACACGGATAATCTCGGTATCCATGGTGGAGCCCCCGCTTGTGCTAGCTAGCGTCGACGGGGCGGGGTCGAGAGTGGAGCCCGGCCAGTCGTCCGATGCAGCGTCGATGGACAAGCTGTCATCCATTCCCCCGTCGTCCTCGGACGCGCCGAAAGTCACAAGGCCCACCAATCTGCTAGAGGGGTGTGGGTCCGGCTGGGTGAACTGAACCGGCGGTGGTGAAGCACGCGGTGGTGAAGCACGCGGAGACTGGCTCGGCGTGACGTCACTGAGCTCAGGTTCAGGAAGCCTCTGTGAGCGGCGCTTTTTCTTAGTGCGCGGCTCAAACAGAGGGGTGGCGGCGATGGGCTCGCTCACGGCGAAAGCGGCGAGGCGAGCCCGTAGTGTGGAGAGAGTTTTTTCGATATAGCTCGTCTAATTTGTTTTGGAGTTGTAAAAGAAGTAGTTTATCCTCCTCTGAAACTTCCTCTGGGGGTCTCTGATAGAATGAGGAAATTTTAGAAATGACTTCATCTTCTTCTGCTCTTTGAGCTTTGGCAATAGAGGTTCCATACTGTCTGAATAATTTCCCTGACTCAAACTTAAATAGTTCCCAGTTAGTGTTGTAGGATCTTTCCTTTTTAGCCTTGTTGTAAAAAAGAATAATTAACTTAATAATTTCCTTCTTCACCTTTTCATGCCTTAATACGGAATTGTTTAATTTCCAGTAGCAAGATCTATGGAAAGTATTAGATGCACTAAATTGAATGCTTATATGAATTGCTCTATGGTCAGTGAGTGGTGTGGCATGGATATATACTGTAATTTTCTCTTTATCAATACTATTGGACAATAGCCAAAAATCAATGCGAGACTGGCTGGAGCCTGACCTGTTGCTCCAAGTGAAAGATCTTTCATCAGGACATTTTTCTCTCCATACATCCACAATGTTAAATCTACCCATGAGTCTTTTAAGGTTTGTACTGAGGGAGGAGGGCCGCCCAGGGGGCCACCTGTCAATAGCATTATCTAGAGCAATATTAAAGTCTCCACCAACTAAAAGAAGAGAATTTGGATATCTTGTGAGCCAAAATGTAATTCTTTCCTCTAATGAATCAAGTAATTTATCATTCTCAAGTTTGTTATTATACCCGTAAAGATTAATAACTATGATAGAAATGTTGTCAACTCTAATTATCAGACATACGTAGTGTCCTAGGGAGTCACAGTCTGAGTGTAGGACATCACCAGTAAAAGCATTTTTAAGCGTGGTTACTCCAGCAGATCTCTCTGAGCTATGAGAGAACCAAGTATCATTACCCCATTGAGATTTCAAAAAATTGACATCAGCAGATGTGGAATGACTTTCTTGAAAAAAACAAAAACCCGTACGAAATTGTTTTGCAAATAGAAATAAAGCTTTCCTTTTACAGATCTGTCTTAGTCCCCTGGCATTTAAAGAAACAATAGATAAAGACAAAGTTATTAAAGACGTGAACGAGGAATAACTAGAAAGTACACAATAACCAAATAGTTAGAGGTGTATTACCGAATAAGGGGACCGAGCGCTGCTTTATATTAGAAATATAACGGTAAAGAATAAAGTAAATAGTTCCGGCCAGCTTAAAAAACAACAACAAAAAAATACAGCGTTCAGCTGCCTTGGTTATTAAATGGCCTTAAGAACAGAACATATGGTAGAAAAGGCAGCGAATTTGTAAAATAAAGTACCTTTTCAAAGTGCAGTACAACAAAAATCTATAACCTTACAATAACTCTGAATGTAGTGCAAATCAAACCAGTAAGTGTTCTTGTGTTAATATGCAGCAGGCGAGTCTGTTGCTTAGGTGGGCAGGGGGACTTCTGATCCGTTGATAAAACCGGGACCACCAATGAAGAATGCTGGTTTGCCCTCCTCTCGAGCCTTTTTTATCACTGGCCATAATTTGCTTCGCCGTTCTCTGTCTTCCTTAGAGAGATCCTCCGCAAATCTTAAACCGTTGTCGAGCAGGTGCGGTGACGTTTTGGCAGCTTTCCATACGGCGTCTCTGCAGACACGTGCGATGAACTGGATGATGATGCATCTGGGTCTGCCGTCATCCTGCCGCCTGGTACCGAGGCGATGTACGGTGTCGATAGTGTCAGCCAGCCTGTTCTTCTCCTCCGGCAGAACAGCCTGACAGACCTCGATGGCCTTCTTTCGTACGTTTTCCTTTTCCGATTCTTCAACTCCATAAAGTCTAAGGTTCCATCTCCTGGAGTATCTTTCTAACTCCGAAACCCTTTGCTGACACGTGTCTACTCGTTTTTCTTCTTTTGCCATTTTCACCTCGAGTGTACACACTTTGCTCTTTACCTCCTTAATCTCTGCACACACAAAGTCAATTGTCTTTTTAAGACCTTCAATTTTAAGTGCATTGGCACTGACCATGCTTTCAATGTTGTCTGACCGCGTGTTTATCAGAGCTGAGAGGCTAGCTATGATATCGCTGGTGTTGGTTTGCTCTGACACGATTGCGTGCATTATTTTCTTCGGTGCTGGCGACTTACTGGGAGTGACAGGTAGTAGTGGAAAATCATCCATGAAGTCTTCCGTAGTGGAGAGAGGCAGAGAAGTGGAGCTATATGTCACCGGGTGAGACAAAGAGGAACCTTAAAACCGGGATTTGTTGCACGGGGGAGCGACTTCCGGTGTAATACCGGGCCAGTTCTGGTGGCATGTCATGGCCGTCAGTGTTGACGAGCGCCAGCTGTGGACACTAATCAGGCCGGTATCAGGTCGGTATCAGGTAACATATGCAGGAAGAGGCATATATAAGGAGAAGTTTGAAGACATAGGTTGTTGGTTCTTGGGGGGTGGAGGAGTTTTCTTGGTGCTTGGGGTTTCCACGTTAGGTTCCCTTGGCGCTTTTGTCAGCAGACAGCAGAAAGCAGCAACCGCAGTGCATACAAGTGTGGGGATGTTTACACATTGAAGACATATGGAACTGAGAGAACAGAGTGATTAAGGGCAGCGCTGAAGATCCATGCTGTTACCAAGGAGAGAAGTTAAGTACACTTTTTGCATCAACATACAAAAGGGGATGTTATGAAGATTTACCAAGAACATTCTGAATACTGGTTTGCACTGGCTGGCAGCGTGTGTTGTCTCTCTTGTTGCGAGTCTTAGAGAGTCTGCTGACTGCTGTCTGATCTGCTGCCGCTCTACGAGCTGAGAGATCCTGTGAACCATTACTCCAAAGAAGAGTCTGCTGACTGCTGCGTTCGATCTGCTGCTGCTCTGCGAGCTGAGAGATCTTGTGAACCATTGCTCTAAAGGAGGGATTGCTGACTGCTGTGTTCGATTATAAATAAAAAGAAGAGATTTATATGATCTGTTGTCTGTCCTGATTGGTGTCTTTGGTGTCGGCTCCTCCGGAGTGTGGTTATTGACCCTTGGCCTTTGGGAAACGGTTACACACATAAAGTGGCGTAGTAGGCAGGATTACCACTCGGAGTTGAGCGGCCAGGGATCCATGATGGCGGATGGGGAGTTGCCAGTCGTCCAGCATCCGATTCTTCCTAGAGTCCCCGCTGCTGAGCTAAGGAGAGAGGAACCGGTTGTGCCGTTTAGACGTTGCAACGAGAGACCCAGGGAGTGCCTCCTGCGAGCTACGGGGAATGGGAGTCGGGCCCCTTTCTCGGGACGAGAACGGATTGGTGAGGGAGGTTGTCCCCGGGTGAGACAAAGAGGAACCTTAAAACCAGGATTTGTTGCACGGGGGAGCGACTTCCGGTGTAATACCGGGCCAGTTCTGGTGGCATGTCATGGCCGTCAGTGTTGACGAGCGCCAGCTGTGGACACTAATCAGGCCGGTATCAGGTCGGTATCAGGTAAGATATGCGGGAAGAGGCATATATAAGGAGAAGTTTGAAGACATAGGTTGTTGGTTCTTGGGGGGTGGGGGAGTTTTCTTGGTGCTTGGGGTTTCCACGTTGGGTTCCCTTGGCACTTTTGTCAGCAGACAGCAGACAGCAGAAAGCAGCAACCGCAGTGCATACAAGTGTGGGGATGTTTACACATTGAAGACGGATGAGTGCCTGACATATGGAACTGAGAGAACCGAGTGATTAAGGGCAGCGCTGAAGATCCATGCTGTTACCAAGGAGAGAAGTTAAGTACACTTTTTGCATCAACATACAAAAGGGGATGTTATGAAGATTTACCAAGAACATTCTGAATACTGATTTGCACTGGCTGGCAGCATGTGTTGTCTCTCTTGTTGCGAGTCTTAGAGACCAAGGAAGGAGCTGGGCTTTATAGGATTGCTCTTGAAACCTGATACCCCCGTGTAGAAAGCCATCGGTGGATTGTCTGACCCTGCAAAGATGGAGTGAAGGCCTGTTATTCACGAGAGGTGATGTGGCATTGCAGTGTCTGAAAGTGTGAAGTGAGCACGTGTAAAGAGTTATACTATTGTTGCATGCACGAGTGTGGGAGACCACATCATTACCATCATTCTATGATCTTTGTTTGGGGAATCCGAACCAGTGGGGAATCAATCTAATCTGATCCGTTGATTGTAAAGTTGTGTCCAGGTTCCAACCACCTGATGTGATATTGGAGGAAGGAGAAGTTTAGCCCTGTGTGTTGTTGGGAAGAGCTGCATTCTGCTATTGCTGTCCTGTGGGAAGAGAAGACTCAGTTATTAACTGCTGGATTCTGTACTCCCCATTGCTGTTCTGTGAACAGAGAGATTCTGCTGTCCGCCGTTGCATTCTGCTATTGCTGTCCTGTGGTAAGAGAAGACTCAGTTATTAACTGCTGGATTCTGTACTCACCATTGCTGTTCTGTGAGCAGAGAGATTCTGCTGTCCGCTGTTGCATTCTGCTATTGCTGTCCTGTGGTAAGAGAAGACTCAGTTATTAACTGCTGGATTCTGTACTCACCATTGCTGTTCTGTGAACAGAGAGATTCTGCTGTCCGCCTTTGCATTCTGCTATTGCTGTCCTGTGGTAAGAGAAGACTCAGTTATTAACTGCTGGATTCTGTACTCACCATTGCTGTTCTGTGAACAGAGAGATTCTGCTGTCCGCTGTTGCATTCTGCTATTGCTGTCCTGTGGTAAGAGAAGACTCAGTTATTAACTGCTGGATTCTGTACTCACCATTGCTGTTCTGTGAACAGAGAGATTCTGCTGTCCGTCGTTGCATTCTGCTATTGCTGTCCTGTGGTAAGAGAAGACTCTACGAGCGGAGAGATCCTGTGAACCATTACTCCGAAGGAGAGTCTGCTGACGGCTGTGTCTGATCTGCTGCCGCTCTACGAGCTGAGAGATCCTGTGAACCATTACTTTGAAGGAGAGTCTGCTGACTGCTGTGTTTGATCTGCTGCCGCTCTATGAGCTGAGAGATCCTGTGAACCATTACTTCGAAGGAGAGTCTGCTGACTGCTGTCTGATCTGCTGCCGCTCTACGAGCTGAGAGATCCTGTAAATCAATACTTCGAAGGAGAGTCCGCTGACTGCTGTGTCTGATCTGCTGCCGCTCTATGAGCTGAGAGATCCTGTGAACCATTACTTCGAAGGAGAGTCTGCTGACTGCTGTGTCTGATCTGCTGCCGCTCTACGAGCTGAGAGATCCGGTGAACCATTACTCTGAATGAGTCTGCTGACCTGCTGTCCGATCTGCTGCCGCTCTACGAGCTGTGAGATCCTGTGAACCATTACTTCGAAGGAGAGTCTGCTGACTGCTGTGTCTGATCTGCAGCCGCTCTATGAGCTGAGAGATCCTGTGAACCATTACTTCGAAGGAGAGTCTGCTGACTGCTGTGTCTGATCTGCTGCCGCTCTATGAGCTGAGAGATCCTGTGAACCATTACTTCAAAGGAGAGTCTGCTGACTGCTGTGTCTGATCTGCTGCCGCTCTACGAGCTGAGAGATCCTGTGAACCATTACTTCGAAGGAGAGTCTGCTGACTGCGGTGTCTGATCTGCCGCCGCTCTATGAGCTGAGAGATCCTGTGAACCATTACTTTGAAGGAAAGTCTGCTGACTGCTGTGTCTGATCTGCTGCCGCTCTATGAGCTGAGAGATCCTGTGAACCATTACTTCGAAGGAGAGTCTGCTGACTGCTGTGTCTGATCTGCTGCCGCTCTATGAGCTGAGAGATCCTCTGAACCATAACTTCGAAGGAGAGTCTGCTGACTGCTGTGTCTGATCCGCTGCCGCTCTACGAGCTGAGAGATCCTGTGAACCATTACCCTGAAGGAGAGTCTGCTGACTGCTGTCCGATCTGCTGCCGCTCTACGAGCTGAGAGATCCTGTGAACCATTACTCTGAAGGAGAGTCTGCTGACTGCTGTGTCTGATCTGCTGCCGCTCTACGAGCTGAGAGATCCGGTGAACCATTACTCTGAATGAGTCTGCTGACCTGCTGTCCGATCTGCTGCCGCTCTACGAGCTGTGAGATCCTGTGAACCATTACTTCGAAGGAGAGTCTGCTGACTGCTGTGTCTGATCTGCTGCCGCTCTATGAGCTGAGAGATCCTGTGAACCATTACTCTGAAGGAGAGTCTGCTGACTGCTGTCCGATCTGCTGCCGCTCTACGAGCTGAGAGATCCTGTGAACCATTACTCGGAAGGAGAGTTTGCTGACTGCTGTCTGATCTGCTGCCGCTCTACGAGCTGAGAGATCCTGTGAACCATTACTCCAAAGGAGAGTCTGCTGACTGCTGCGTTCGATCTGCTGCTGCTCTGCAAGCTGAGAGATCTTGTGAACCGTTGCTCTAAAGGAGGGATTGCTGACTGCTGTGTTCGATTATAAATAAAAAGAAGAGATTTTATATGATTTGTTGTCTGTCCTGATTGGTGTCTTTGGTGTCGGCTCCTCCGGAGTGTGGTTATTGACCCTTGGCCTAGGGAGAAACGGTGACATATACTCGTGACAACTGTCAACTAGAGCATTGCCAGCCTTAAGAGTAACGTTACTATTACTACCATCTGGCTTTGGTTTCCGTCCGGCGCTCTCTTGGCCTCTTTTCCTTTCTCGTTGGTTCGACATTGCTCAATCGTTCGTCTTACTAGTGCTGTTGTATTTATGAAAACAAAATTTTGTGCTTGGCGAGATAATAAATTGAGTTTTACCGTTTCCAAAACTTTAGTTTGCAGAGCTCGGTAGAAAGCGTCTACACACTCGGCCATCTTGGCACGCCCCAGGAAACTGCATACTTCTGTCATTCGGTTGTGAGTGTTTGTGTCATACCCATAAACAGGGTGCGATTTGTGAAAAAAACAGAGAGGGGGATGTTTTGAAACATTTTTATTCATAAAAATAAATAATGAAAACATGAACTTCATCACTGCATTTGCAGGAATTGTAAAATCTTTTTTCTTATTAACTCATGAAGTAGCCTCACGCAATATTTTTACTCTAATAGCTTATCTTTCCCCAAACATGTGAACTGTGATCATGCACAACGAAAAAACATGCAAGAATTAAATCCCCCTCCCAGTAAGTTTTACTGCTGCTGTTAAAGTACATTGTGATGCTGAGCTACAGTGAAATGATAGAAAAGACAGATGCATTATCTGTGTTAGCGAATTTATGGCAAGCCAAAGTATTCATTAACGCCTGGTCAGGCGTCTGATTGCACACTGACCAGCCAAAAGAGTGCGTTTCGACAAAAGTAGCTTACGCTATGGGAACACCATGCAAAACGCCGTGCGTGCTGAACTTCACCTTATGATAGCCAGAGGCAGGTGCCTGAGCTGAAAAGCAAAGTTATCATCCAACTAGCCAGCAGAGGCGAGCTTTATATGTGGGAAAAAAATACAGAGCGGCTAGAAGGCGCTCAGTGTGACACAAGCACATACATAATCTAGATACAAACTCGTAGTTCAACTAGCATCATGCTGATAGTACATTGGAATGCAATGTACCTGTAGGTTGTAGAACCTGATAAATGTGGACGGTGAGGCCCAGCCTGCCGCCGCACAAATATCCTCGATCAGTATCCCGCTCGACCATGCCCAGGAAGAAGCCACATTCCTGGTGGAGTGTGCTTTGACTCCCCAGGGGCATTGAAGTCCCTTAGCTTCATAAGCCAGCGCTATAGCTTCAACTATCCAGTGAGAGATTCTCTGCTTTGAAACGGCGGAACCTTTCGTACGGGCGCCAAAGCATTCAAGCGCGTGAGGTTCCTGGGAACCCGTTGAGGGGCCATGCATGAAGGGCCCACAGATCGGGGCGGGGATGAAATATCATCCCGCTGGCCTGACTGAGGAGGTCTGGCCTCAGTGGAATCGGCCGTGGTGTAGATTGCATTTGCATCAGATCTGGAAACCATGTTTGGTTCTTCCAGAGTGGGGCTATTAGCAGCACTGCGTTTTTCTCCTCTCTGACCCGACTGATGACCTGTGGCAGCATCGCGATCGGGGGAAAGACATATAAGGGGCGGCTCGGCCAGCTCTGGGCGAGCGCGTCCATGCTTTTCGTGAAGAAAAGAGAGCAGTGCGCGTTCTCCTTGGAGGCGAAGAGGTCGATCTCCGCTTTGCCAAAGGTTTTCCATAACCACTGAATCGTCAGCGGGTTGAGAGCCCATTCTCCTGGGAGAATCATGAGTCTCCTGGCCATTGAATGCATGGAGCTCGACCTGAGTCCACCCTGGCGATTTATGTACGACACTACCGTCATGTTGTCCGTTTGGACCAGGACGTGTTCGTTTTTTAGATGTGGGAGCAGGGCTCTGAGAGCCAAAGCGACCGCTTTCATTTCCAGACAGTTTATGTGTAGGCACTTCTCCGGGTTTGACCAAAAGCCGGAGACAGGCCTGCCCTCGTAAAGGGCCCCCCAACCTATTTTGGAGGCATCTGTTGTTATCATCTTTCTCCTTGTGTTCACACCCAGACTCACGCCTGACTGGTACCAGTCGGCGGCTTTCCAGTGCGTCAGGGCTTTTATACAGCCGTGGTTCGCTCTGATTAAAAAGTGGCCCGAACGCCACGCGTGAGTAGGGACGCGTCTCTTGAGCCAGCGTTGGAGAGGGCGCATATGCAACAATCCTAGCTGGAGTACGGCCGATGCTGAGGCCATGAGACCGAGCATCCTCTGAAACCGCTTGACGGGGGCGCGCACGCCCGCCCTGAATGATGTTGCAAGGCGCCGGATGGTGAGCGCGCGCTCTGATGAGAGACGCGCTGTCATTTGCATCGAGTCTAGAACTATTCCCAGGAAAGAAATCCTCTGGCTGGGAGATAGTATGCCCCAGGCATTCTAAATGGCTTATAATCCAAGATCTGTGTGTTATTAACTGACTTTCTGATTGTGCTAGAACCAGCCAATCGTCGAGATAATTCAGTATTCGCACTCCCCTTCGCCTTAGGGAGGAAAGTGCTGCATCCATACATTTCGTGAATGTACGGGGAGCCAGGGACAGGCCGAACGGAAGTACTGTGTACTGGTATGACTGTCCCTCGAAAGCGAATCTCAGAAACGGCCTGTGATGAGGCGCTATTGGAATGTGAAAGTAAGCATCTTTCAGATCCACTGAGAGAAACAAATCTCCTGGGCGTACTTGCGCGAGGATATGCTTGGTTGTTAACATTCTGAACGAGCGAATCATTAGTGCTTTGTTCAGGTGTCTGAGATCTAGGATGGGGCAGAGACCGCCATCCTTTTTCGGGACGAGAAAATAGCGGCTGTAAAAACCTGCCTCGCTCAGAGAGGGGGAAACAGTTTCCACAGCGCCCTTTTCTATTAGTTTGCGCACCTCGGTGCGTAGAACATGTGAACACTCCTTTCTCACTTTCGTCTCGACCACAGTCGTAAAACGTGCTGGTCTGCGAGCGAACTGGAGCGAGTATCCGTGCTTTACTATATTCAATACCCATTTCGGCATATCTGGAATGTTTTCCCATGCCGCTGCGTGTACAGATATGGGCTGAATACAGGCTAGGGGCAGGCCGCTGTGACGTAGGGACCCGGCCAGCGAATCGCCTGAGCTCGTAGCTCTCAGAGGCGCGGGCGCGCGCTGAGCAGCTGAGTGAATGGGCGCGTGTGTGATTACAGCAGCGCGCGCTGTGTCTGTAAAACTCGCAGCCTGAGCTGGGGTTGTGTTTGACACTGTAAGGACAGTGTTTATAAGTGGGGGTGCATAAACAGTGGTAGGCACACGCGTCACTTTTATAATGTTTCCCGCTTTTACTGGGGATGAATTTATAACTGTGTGAACAGTGCTTGTGTGTAGTGGTGCGTACATGACCGTAGGCACGTGATCTACATTCATGGGGCGCGCAGCCTGAGCTGGGAATGAATTTGGCACTGTTTTGACAGTATCTGGGAATGCACACTTTGTGGACATGTGAACCCTTAGTGACACAGGCAGAAAAAGACTCTTTTTGTGTTTTCTGTGCGTCGCCGTAAAAACGGCGCTTGTTTGCAGCTTTGAACGCTCAGTTGGAGCCAATAAAATATAGCACATTTTTGATCAGCTTGGCTGTAGCTACAGATAGCAGTGGCTATATGCCAAACCTCTCTCACCTCATGTATTCTTCTCTGAGGTTTGTTGCTGTATTGCTTTGCCTCTTCCCAGTCCGATTGACATAATGAAATTGTTTCTGTCGGTTGGAGTTTTATGCCTCAGAAATATTTTTGAAACAAGAAAATAAAAACAACTCTCGGTTTCACGTTCACTGTTTTTTATTTCAGCACCTCGGACAGTCCCTTAATCCCTTCATTCCAGACGCATCTCGCAAATTTTCCAGTTGTAATTTCGGTAATACTTTACAATAAGGTTTCATACATTATTTAACTACTTTAATTCACATGAACTAATTATGAACCTCATTTCTACAGCATTTATTGAACTTTGCTAATGTTAATTTCAATGTTTACTATTGATTATTAAAACAAAAAGTTTTATTTGTTAACATTACTTAATGCACTGGGGGGACTAAAAGGGCACACTTCTCAGATTATTAAAGAAGTAAAACAAAGTTGTAAAAGTAAAGTTTATGAAAATTAAAAAAATGTATATATAAAATACATATTGATGTATTTTATATATATTTACAAAACATTTTCAACTCTAAAACGTCAAGAAAACCAATGCTACATATCTGAACAAGTTCTGGGCCAGATTTTAGGTTGATGTCTCAATAAATGAGCTTTAGGAATGTTTTTTTGTGCGCAGTACCAAACTTTTCCAGTAGATGACATCCACACTCCACCGATGACTCTTCGATTTCCATACTTGTTTTTAGTGATCTAAACCTTATATTTCCATACTATTCCAAATATTTATTAAGTACACATCCTATTCATAAATAGTTAGGGCTCTAATTTTAATATTTTATTTAAATTCAATCTCTAAAACAGAGATAAAAATGTTCGGAAAGAAGGTCTCTCTCGCGCAGTTCGCTTCGCTTTTGTCTAGTCCAGCGCCTCATATTGATAGGCTATTACTTGTGAGGTGTAACCAATCAGATAGCGCCGTGGGCGGGACATTGAACAAGTCTACAGAGTGGTGATCACAGAGGCTGCGGCAGTTATATCAGAGCCAGCCAAAGTAGCGCATTTTAAAATAAAATTGACTTTAATCAAACCACGGATCCGTGATAAGTATTGTGATCCGTCTCGCCCTTAGTGTAGTAGCACTGATCACTTTGAGGGGGGGATACAAATAATTAAGCAGAGGCAGGGATACATTGACCAGAAAGGGGGAAATCCCACGCATCCCCCCAGGCAAATCGCACCCTGCCCATACATAATGGAATGAAGATCAGGTAGCCTAATACTATATTCTATGGAAGGTGTCGTAGTACTGTAGCTCAAAACTACAACAAATTAACCTTGAGCCATAACGAGTTTGCCGAGCTGTAACAGTTCACACCATTTTAGAGGGGTGGTTGATTATGATTTCACTTTTTTAACTTTAGTTAGTGTGTAATGTTGCTGTTTGAGCATAAAACAACATCTGCAAAGTTCAAAGCAAAGGGAGATAGGAATTGCTTAAATTGAGGACTACAACAAACCCTGACCCAAACTAACAGTGAGCTTCTTCACGGGATATCACTAACCCTACAATTTACATAAACCCTGGCCCGGGAACGCGATTTATAGATTATCATGAGCGATATTTTTTTTCACAGGATGGTAGGGGAAGACTCATGAATATTCATTAGGGAACTCATGCCTGATTGGTCTGATGACCTACCCCCTAACCCCGCCCCTAAACCTACCCGTCACTGGGGATCTGATGACCTACCCCTAACCCCGCCCCTAAACCTACCAGTCACTGGGGTTAAGACCAATCAGGGATGAGTTCCCTAATGAATATTCATGAGTCTTCCCCTACCATCCTGTGAAAAAAAAATATCGCTTATCATGACAGAATATGCTAATCAATGACTAGAAGATAGTTAACTCCACATCATACATCATCTAACCATATAGAAATGTCCTGTTGCATTCTATGTTGTCACTTCTTCTTGAGTCTCTCCATCTTTGCCGGACTCCGGTTCGAACATAAAAGGCTAAACGGTTTTTAATTTTTCAGTGCATGTCTGTGTGAGGTAATATGCTAACAAACGAGCTTTTGAAGCTCCGCCCTCTGTGCTGGGAGCAGCAGGTCATTTGCATTTAAAGGGACAGACACAAAAACATTTTCCCTCAGCATGCTATAAAAATATTTGTAGGGTATTTTGAGCTAAAACTTCACATACACACTCTGGGAACATCAGAGACTTATTTTACATCTTGTGAAAGGGCAGTATAGGATCCCTTTATCTTATCTGATATTAATAGCAATAGGGAGAGTAAAGTTTAAATATGTGGCCTGAATAAAGTTTGCATTTAAATTTGGCTGAGTTGCTTCTTGTTTTGCATTTCATCTCAAATGCCTTTACACTTGGTCCAGGTCTAGGTAATTGTCTGACATGTTAAATGCATGAAGTGTATTCTTAAATACCACCATAGAGAATTTTGGGTGGGCTCTTTCACCTCGGACTGGTAAGCAACCACCTAGAAACCACACAGCAACGTGCTGACAACCACTCAGAACACCTCTGCAACCACTTTGTGAAGCCCTGGCAAATAGCATCACATAAGTTTATCCCTCACATGTTCTTCAGAAAATATAGAAAATCTAAATTTTAAAACAATTTTACAGTGTTTACAATAACTGGAGTATACTTTATTTTGACAGAAACTCAAGTAACTGTGTTTGGTTGGAAGAAAGCAAGAATGATACCATTACAGTACTGGAAGAATCACATTATATATCCTAAAACCGGCAATTACGTGTGAGAAAATGAGTCTTTTCCTGAATGCTTCTACCTTTCTTGAAGGGTGTCAAAGCAGCAGTAGACGCCGACCTCATTACTCACTTCCCACCTGATTTAACTTACACTGAAGTGGCAAATGCATTTTCATTGCTCAAAACCAAAAAGTAATCTAAAGCAGAGCCCACTCCATGGACACTGCCAACTCGCCACGCAAGAGGCATGCGGTTCCTCCACAACTCGGCTTGGATCACCAACATCAGAGGATTTCAGGGCAGTAAAGTCAAGGCAACCTGTAGTTCACTCAGACCGTTTTATCAAAACAAGCGTTTGCTTGAGTCTTATAATTATAGGTTAACGCACAGAGTTGGATTCAAGCATCGCTGTGCAGAAATATCCTTTGAGATCTTGTTGGATTTGTGACTGTGAATCGGTCTTGCATCAGTGACATCGCTTGGGCTCTAAATGATACCAAATGTTGAAGTTTGCCCCTATTTCAAACAGCAGGGTAATTGTGGGTATGCATCAGTCAGATCTTGATTTAGACTTCAATGCTGTCTGTCTGCACCTCATGAAGAGATCCAAGAGGTTTCACATTTTATGGTGGAAAATTAAAAAGTCTGCATGCTGAGAGTGTATGAAATGCACTGTTTGGTATTGTTTGCTTTGGTAGAAAAATGTTTTTTGTCCATTGCCAACTTGCCTTTGGGATTTGGGGATATGAAATTGATGCATACCCACTCTTCTGTCTACTTAAAGTTTCCATCTCGCTTTATATACAGTATATACGTTATGCTTTCATGTGTTCCCCATCTGTCCATCTCAGTGTTTAGATCTGCATCCCAATATAATTTATTTTTTTCAGTGGAAAGCTTGAAAGGCATGGTTTGCCCCAAAATTAAAATTCTGTCAACATTTACTTAGTCTAATGTTGAGCCAAACGTGTATGACTTTCTGATTTCTATATAGGAATTCAAAATGAGATATTTTATTTTGTGAAATGTTCAAGCCTCTGTTTTCTCTATCAGTTAACTAACACTAAAATCATATAAAAAGTTACTTGAAATAAAATAAAATATATATAAAAAATAATAATAAAATATGTAAAAAAATGACTTAAACTAACGGTAACACTTTACAATAAGGTTTCATTTGTCAACATTAGTTGATGTATTAACTAACATGAACTAACAATAAGCAATACATTTGTTACAGTATTTGTTAATCTTTGTTAATGTTAGTTAATAAAAGATACAGCTGTTCATTGTTTGTTCATGTTAGTTCACAGTGCATTAACTAATGTTAACAAATACAACCTTTGATTTTAATAACGTATTAGAAAATGTTGAAATTAATATTAAATTATATTAAATTAATTTTAACTAAGATTAATAAATGCTGCAGAAGTATTGTTCATTCTTAGTTCATGTTAACTAAGGTATAACTAATGTTAACCATTAAATGTTAATGTTGGTAGTGTTACCAAACTAACTAAAATGAAAATTAATTCAAAATATTAATAAAAAAAATAAACAATGGCACAACAAAAAAACAAAAGCATATAATAAACGAGACACAAAAGCTCAATAACAGTAGTTTATACAATTTGTGTGCTATGTGTCTAGTCATTAGATAGCATTGCTTAAGAAATGGACTGAAATATAAAATTTCCCTCATAAGGAGTCAGAAGACTTGAAATAAAGCACAAAAATACTTTTATGGTGCTTTTTATGTCCTTTCTAATGTAAATCCAAAACATTCCATCAAAATGCTTGTGATATCATCTTAACACCTCGATCTACATCATCTTTTTCAGTCAATGTAAACAGCTGCCACCTACTCTCAGTAAGTCACTGTATCGCTGTGAAGAGCGTAGATGACCCTTCTGTGGTCTTAATCTGAGCCGTCCTGCTCTGAGCGCAGGGTTCCAGCTGCATGCTGGGAAGATTGAGAGGGTGAGAGTGATGAGGTGGAACAGTGTCACTCACACACGTGTGTTTGTTTAGGGTTTGCACTCTGCCGCTTCCAGCCAAGGTGTCAGAATGAGCCTCACTTCTGTTTCACACGTCCTTTTTCTGAAACTAGAGTCCATGTCAAGCAGGGTTCGAGAATAATGATGAAAGTGTTGATGCAGGTTCTGACGTTTCGTGTTGTCATGACATCAAACTTTAGTCAATACCCGTAAAATGTCATTATTCCAACTAATATGACGATACCACGATAATGATAATGATCATGTTTTGTTTTAAATAAAAAAATTGTACACAAATATATATAATGTGTCAAAGTAAATCATATTTGTTAGGGATGCACGATATATCGGTCACCAGATCGGTATCGGCCTATATATGATTCTTTTTAATGTTAACGTTATAAAACATTTCTGAGACACTTCAGATGCGCACTTTTCGCCATGATGGTTTTAAATTGCTTGAAATATGATTGAAACTCACTTCAATAAGGAAAATACAGTTCAGTGCAACATGCAGCACATGTTTGTCATACATAAAATTATAATGAGGACATTATAATTGTGTTTGGATTATGGCTTTTAATGGTGAGACTTGTTTTTGTAATCAGGCTCTCAAAGTTTATATAAAAATTTATTTAGATTTATCGGCCAATATATATCGGTTATCGGCTTTCAAATATAAAGAATTATCGATTATGGGTATAGGCCAACATTTTCATATCCGTGCATCCCGATTCCCTAATATTTGCGTTGAATTTGTTATGATTAAATGGACGTGTTGCTCAATTTCATGTTTGAAATTAAGAGGGATGTGCAAAGCATGCACATTAGTTGTGAAATTGATTCTATAATCAATTATAATTATAATGTACGCTTTATATGTAATTTTGTCCTTAACCCGTTGCTTCATAAACCAACTGACTAGATGATTCTATATTGAGATCTTAGACTTTTGTTTCTGACTTGAGATAAATACTTAAGGTATTAAATCTAATTAGTGTATTGGCTGTCCATTGGCTGCTACACATCTCAACACAACACAATTTATAAACTTCATCAGAAGTTTACGTCATTCTCCAGATGACTGATTTAGAAACCAGAGACTGTGATTAGAGACATCCATAACCAGACACAGATTACGATTTATGCTTGCACATCAGAAAATTGCTATTTCATGGTTTCTGAGGGCTTCTGTCCACCGTCTCTGACTCATAGCAGTATTTATGGAGACTGAAGGACTGAGCTTTGACTCTTTGCACTCATATCTCCTCTTCACCTCCTCCATCCATCCTTGCCTCTCCTTAGCTAAAGGGAATCCCAAGTTTACCATGGTGTATGGTTTCCATCAAAACACCATATACAGGGTGGCCACCACGAACACCCTTGCAACTTCATGTCAACTTTTTTTTATATATCCTTTTTTTTTCATGCTTACTACTGTTGTGTGTACGTTTTAGTGAAATATTTTCTTTAAGGAGTTCATAATTGTGATGCTGCAACTCTTTTAATTTTTATGTTGTGTTTTTGTTGCATTCCCACTGTTATCTGGAAACATATTTTTAACAGGAAGTTGGAAGGAAGATTACCCACAGGAGGGCAGTGTTTCTTAAAATTTGCCCATGGCTCGGCAGTCGGCACAGACATGACCTTAAAAGAGGACTGGGAATGAGGTGATGCTGCATTTGAGGTCTTACATTCACAGACAGTTTTACTTACACACACACACACACACACACACACACACACACACACACACACACACACACACACACACACACACACACACACACACACACACACACACACACACACACACACACACACATGTTATGATTCGATACATATCACGATAAGATATTATTGCGATACTCCAAGACATATGGTAAAAGTTTAGCAAAAAATTTTGATTAAAATGCTAAATTTGATATTACATTGGGGGTGTAAATTACAGTAATAGGGTTGGACATGGTGCTGGAAACCTAATGCACAGAACAATGGTGACATCAGAATGAAAATATTCATGACTCTGAAGCTGAAAATACAGAATTATTTTTGACGAATATGCTTGCACTCTGTGATATATAGTATATACTCTGACTAGATGTATTTAAAATAATGTTGGCTACTTTTTACTGGTAAAATAAGACATATGGCTCAAATATTCCCCTATTGCGTTATTATTGTTACACCCCTAATATATATATATATATATATATATATATATATACTGTATGTGTGTGTGTGTGTGTTTGTGTTTGTGTGTGTGTAAGTGGTTTGTTATATTTTAGCAAATAACAGAGGATGAATCATGATCTTACAGGTGTGATCAGCTCTAGATAACATCTCTATACATCAGTTCCACCCTCCTCTTATAAAGTGTCTCGTTGACTGGAGGTGTTTAAAGATTGCGTGTTCCCGTGAGCTTCACACTTCATTTGTACGGAAACCTCCAAGCGGCAGCAAATACTTCATGAGTGCTGCCAGCATAAATCATCAGGCTCGACAAGCCAGTCTGCAACCTTCAGACAGCCATGGGACACTAAGGGTCTCTATTTTCAGATGTCCCGCAGGTTTCACCTTGTTAAAGGCGTCAGGGCATTGTCCTTGGCACACCTCCAGCCAAACTGGGACAGCACTATGCAGATTTGATTGCTTGTGAAGTGATTTGCAGCAACCAGGGGCTTAACTGTATGAGAAATGAGTGACCCTTACAACACGCTGTGAAACCAGAAGCCTCATATTTCATCCAGAGAGGACTATAGGAAATGATGCGTAAATCAGTGTTCCTCAAAGAAAGACTTCTGTTCAGTTCTTACATTGAAAAAAAAAGTTAAATATAATTAATTCAATTAAATTGATGAAAACGTTTACCTAATGAAATTACGGATTATTATTTTTTAACTCTCTGGTGCTCTTCACGTGTCAGTCAAAAACATCCGTCTTCACGTGTCGGTTTTTGTTTCAATGAAATGAATGTAGGCCTACAATATTTTAGTTCGATAATGTTTTTTATTTAATATGTTGTATTTTTAGGGGATTTTATGGTACTAAATTATATTTACGCTGTATTTATAATCCATTTATTCACATTTTGAGCATAGAACTGAAAATAAATTTTCCAACTTAAACTGTCGTAAATCTTAAATGCTTAAGTTTGATCTCTTTTCAAATACTTGTCAGATTATTGCTGAAGTGAAAAAAGTTACAGAATTTTACGTTTATTGTTATCAAAAATGCATACTATTTTAAATTTTTATATGAAATATATATTTTCAAAAACATGTTTTACTCCAAAACTGTGAGAAAATCTAAACAAGATGTGATGAACTTTCGGTAAGATTGTGTTTGGCCACAGTACCAAAAGTTTCCACTAGATTAAATTCATCTCCCATTCATTTCCAATGCGGTCATTTTTGTGTGTGACTATATTTTTCAGGACCATTTTACCTGTTCGAATCATGTCCATGATTTGTGTTCACATAGAAAGTGGCAAAACCTTTACCAAGTTTCATACCATTCTGATGAAGAACAAAAATTCTAAAAAAACGAAGTCTTGAATGAACATTAAAAATAAAAAATGTAAATGATTTTGCCGCCTACCTCAATGAAACCCTTTTCAAAACTATTTTAATTTATACATTATTGCTGTATTGTTTTTTTGTGTGTGTTCTAGTTTTATTCATGCAAATTGATTTAATAAACAGCAATGTTACAAATTAAAATGCAATGAAATTATGTTCATTTTCATTCGTTTAATTATTGTATTTTGTCAAAAGCAGTGAAATTTTTTTTTATGGAAGAACATTCACGCCTCAGTGTAAAAAAAACAATGAGATAATTGTATATGTGTTACGATGCGGCAAGGACGAAGCAGAGAGTGAATCTAATCGCAAGCACTTTAATAGTCTGACAGACAGAAATCCAGGGAAAACTCAGAATAAGGCACACAGGACACGGAAAAAGGAACAAGGAACTGGGAACAACTCACATCAAACAACGACCGACAAACAGCAACTGAAGCACAGAGGTTTAAATACACAGACAAACAAGCTACTAAACAAGATAACAAGGGGGCGTGGCTAATCAGAAACACATGGGAACAATGATCAGACAATTAACAAGACACATGGCAAACAGGGAATCACATGACAGACAACAAAAAGGAACAAAACACAAAACCCACACTCGGGAACAGCAGACACACACATTGGCTCGGGAACAGACACCACACACACTGGCTCGGGAACAGACAACACACACACTGGCTCGGGGTCGGGAACAGACAACACACACACTGGCTCGGGAACAGACAACACTCACTGGCTCGGGAACAGACAACACACTCACTGGCTCGGGAACAGACAACACACTCACTGGCTCGGGAACAGACAACACACTCACTGGCTCGGGAACAGACAACACACTCACTGGCTCGGGCTCGGGAACAGACAACACACTCACTGGCTCGGGCTCGGGAACAGACAACACACACACGGGCTCGGGAACAGACAACACACACACTGGCTCGGGCTCGGGAACAGACAACACACACACTGGCTCGGGCTCGGGAAGAGACAACACACACACTGGCTCGGGAACAGACAACACACACACTGGCTCGGGAACAGACAACACACACACTGGCTCGGGAACAGACAACACACGCTCGGGCTCGGGAACAGACAACACACAAACTGGCTCGGGCACAGACAACACACAAACTGGCTCGGGCTCAGGGAACAGACAACACACACACTGGCTCGGGGTCGGGAACAGACAACACACTCACTGGCTCGGGAACAGACAACACACTCACTGGCTCGGGAACAGACAACACACTCACTGGCTCGGGCTCGGGAACAGACAACACTCACTGGCTCGGGCTCGGGAACAGACAACACACTCACTGGCTCGGGAACAGACAACACACACACTGGCTCGGGAACAGACAACACACTCACTGGCTCGGGAACAGACAACACACTCACTGGCTCGGGAACAGACAACACACTCACTGGCTCGGGAACAGACGACACACACTGGCTCGGGCTCGGGAACAGACAACACACACACTGGCTCGGGAACAGACAACACACACACTGGCTCGGGAACAGACAACACACACACTGGCTCGGGAACAGACAACACACACACTGGCTCGGGAACAGACAACACACACACTGGCTCGGGAACAGACAACACAATCACTGGCTCGGGAACAGACAACACACTCACTGGCTCGGGAACAGACGACACACACTGGCTCGGGAACAGACGACACACACTGGCTCGGGAACAGACAACACACACTGGCTCGGGCTCGGGAACAGACAACACACACACACTGGCTCGGGAACAGACAACACACACACTGGCTCGGGAACAGACAACACACACACTGGCTCGGGAACAGACAACACACACACTGGCTCGGGAACAGACAACACACACACTGGCTCGGGAACAGACAACACACACACTGGCTCGGGAACAGACAACACACACACTGGCTCGGGAACAGACAACACACACACTGGCTCGGGAACAGACAACACACACACTGGCTCGGGAACAGACAACACACACACTGGCTCGGGAACAGACAACACACACACTGGCTCGGGAACAGACAACACACACACGGGGTCGCGAACAGACAACACACTCACTGGCTCGGGAACAGACAACACACTCACTGGCTCGGGCTCGGGAACAGACAACACACACACTGGCTCGGGAACAGACAACACACACACTGGCTCGGGAACAGACAACACACACACTGGCTCGGGAACAGACAACACACACACTGGCTCGGGAACAGACAACACACTCACTGGCTCGGGCACGGGAACAAACACACACACTGGCTCGGGAACAGACAACACACACACTGGCTCGGGAACAGACAACACGCTCGGGAACAGACAACACACTCTCGGGCTCGGGAACAGACAACACACGCTCGGGCTCGGGAACAGACAACACACACACTGGCTCGGGCTCGGGAACAGACAACACACACATGGGCTCGGGAACAGACAACACACTCACTGGCTCGGGAACAGACAACACACTCACTGGCTCGGGCTCAGGAACAGACAACACACACACTGGCTCGGGAATAGACATCACACACACTGGTTCGGGAACAGACGGAACAGACTCCGGTTCGGGAACAGACGGAACAGACTCCGGCTCGGGAACAGACAACACACACACTGGCTCGGGAACAGACAACACACACACTGGCTCGGGAACAGACAACACACACAATGGCTCGGGAACAGACAACACACACACTGGCTCGGGAACAGACAACACACGCTCGGGCTCGGGAACAGACAACACACGCTCGGGCTTGGGAACAGACAACACACACACTGGCTCGGAATAGACATCACACACACTGGTTCGGGAACAGACGGAACAGACTCCGGTTCGGGAACAGACGGAACAGACTCCGGCTCGGGAACAGACAACACACACACTGGCTCGGGCTCGGGAAGAGACAACACACACACTGGCTCGGGAACACAGACAACACACACACTGGCTCGGGAACAGACAACACACACACTGGCTCGGGAACAGACAACACACGCTCGGGCTCGGGAACAGAAAACACACGCTCGGGCTCGGGAACAGACAACACACACACTGGCTCGGGAACACAGACAACACACACACTGGCTCGGGAACAGGCAACACACACACACTGGCTCGGGAACAGACAACACACGCTCGGGCTCGGGAACAGACAACACACACACTGGCTCGGGAACAGACAACACACACACTGGCTCGAGCTCGGGAACAGACAACACACACACTGGCTCGGGGTCGCGAACAGACAACACACTCACTGGCTCGGGAACAGACAACACACTCACTGGCTCGGGAACAGACAACACACACACTGGCTCGGAATAGACATCACACACACTGGTTCGGGAACAGACGGAACAGACTCCGGTTCGGGAACAGACGGAACAGACTCCGGCTCGGGAACAGACAACACACACACTGGCTCGGGCTCGGGAAGAGACAACACACACACTGGCTCGGGAACACAGACAACACACACACTGGCTCGGGAACAGACAACACACACACTGGCTCGGGAACAGACAACACACGCTCGGGCTCGGGAACAGAAAACACACGCTCCGGCTCGGGAACAGACAACACACACACTGGCTCGGGAACACAGACAACACACACACTGGCTCGGGAACAGGCAACACACACACTGGCTCGGGAACAGACAACACACACACTGGCTCGGGAACAGACAACACACACACTGGCTCGGGAACAGACAACACACACACTGGCTCGGGAACAGACAACACACACACTGGCTCGAACTCGGGAACAGACAACACACACACTGGCTCGGGGTCGCGAACAGACAACACACTCACTGGCTCGGGAACAGACAACACACTCACTGGCTCGGGAACAGACAACACACTCACTGGCTCGGGAACAGACAACACACACACTGGCTCGGGAACAGACAACACACCCACGGGTTCGGGAATAGACAACACACACACTGGCTCGGGCTCGGGAACAGACAACACACACACTGGCTCGGGGTCGGGAACAGACAACACACTCACTGGCTCGGGAACAGACAACACACTCACTGGCTCGGGATTAGACAACACAAACACTGGCTCGGGAACAGACAACACACTCACTGGCTCGGGAACAGACAACACACCCACGGGCTCGGGAACAGACAACACACCCACGGGCTCGGGAACAGACAACACACCCACGGGCTCGGGAACAGACAACACACCCACG
This sequence comes from Gila orcuttii, assembly GCA_026230005.1. NCBI lineage: Eukaryota > Metazoa > Chordata > Actinopteri > Cypriniformes > Leuciscidae > Gila > Gila orcuttii. The sequence continues at coordinate 19,345,885 of JAPDVR010000013.1, read as the reverse complement.
GGCTCGGGAACAGACAGCACACACACTGGCTCGGGCTCGGGAACAGACAACACACACACTGGCTCGGGAACAAAGACAACACACACACTGGCTCGGGAACAGACAACACACACACGGGCTCGGGAACAGACAACACACACACGGGCTCGGGAACAGACAACACACCCACGGGCTCGGGAACAGACAGCACACACACTGGCTCGGGAACAGACAACACACACACTGGCTCGGGAACACAGACAACACACACACCCTGGCTCGTGAACAGACAACACACGCTCGGGCTCGGGAACAGACAACACACGCTCGGGCTCGGGAACAGACAACACACGCTCGGGCTCGGGGTCAGGAACAGACAACACACACACTGGCTCGGGAACAGACAACACTCTCACTGGCTCGGGAACAGACAACACACTCACTGGCTCGGGAACAGACAACACACTCACTGGCTCGGGAACAGACAACACACTCACTGGCTCGGGCTCGGGAACAGACAACACACACACTGGCTCGGGAACAGACAACACACTTACTGGCTCGGGAACAGACAACACACTTACTGGCTCGGGAACAGACAACACACTCACTGGCTCGGGAACAGACAACACACTCACTGGCTCGGGAACAGACAACACACTCACTGGCTCGGGAACAGACAACACACTCACTGGCTCGGGGTCGCAAACAGACAACACACACACTGGCTCGGGAACAGACAACACACTCACTGGCTCGGGAACAGACAACACACTCACTGGCTCGGGAACAGACAACACACTCACTGGCTCGGGAACAGACAACACACTCACTGGCTCGGGAACAGACAACACACTCACTGGCTCGGGAACAGACAACACACTCACTGGCTCGGGAACAGACAACACACTCACGGGCTCGGGAACAGACAACACAAACACTGGCTCGGGAACAGACAACACACAGACTGGCTCGGGCTCGGGAACAGACAACACACACACTGGCTCGGGGTCGGGAACAGACAACACACACACTGGCTCGGGGTCGGGAACAGGCAACACACTCACTGGCTCGGGAACAGACAACACACTCACTGGCTCGGGATTAGACAACACACACTGGCTCGGGAACAGCCAACACACTCACTGGCTCGGGAACAGACAACACACTCACTGGCTCGGGAACAGACAACACACTCACTGGCTCGGGAACAGACAACACACAGACTGGCTCGGGCTCGGGAACAGACAACACACACTGGCTCGGGGTCGGGAACAGACAACACACTCACTGGCTCGGGAACAGACAACACACTCACTGGCTCGGGATTAGACAACACACTCACTGGCTCGGGAACAGACAACACACTCACTGGCTCGGGCTCGGGAACAGACAACACACACTGGCTCAGGAACAGACAACACACCCACGGGCTCGGGAACAGACAACACACCCACGGGCTCGGGAACAGACAACACACCCACGGGCTCGGGAACAGACAACACACCCACGGGCTCGGGAACAGACAACACACCCACGGGCTCGGGAACAGACAACACACCCACGGGCTCGGGCTCGGGAACAGACAGCACACACACTGGCTCGGGCTCGGGAACAGACAACACACCCACGGGCTCGGGAACAGACAACACACCCACGGGCTCGGGCTCGGGAACAGACAGCACACACACTGGCTCGGGCTCGGGAACAGACAACACACACACTGGCTCGGTAACACAGACAACACACACACTGGCTCGGGAACAGACAACACACACACTGGCTCGGGAACAGACAACACACGCTCGGGCTCGGGAACAGACAACATACGCTCGGGAACAGACAACACACACACTGGCTCGGGAACAGACAACACACGCTCGGGCTCGGGAACAGACAACATACGCTCGGGAACAGACAACACACACACTGGCTCGGGCTCGGGAACAGACAACACACACACGGGCTCGGGAACAGACAACACACTCACTGGCTCGGGAACAGACAACACACTCACTGGCTCGGGCTCGGGAACAGACAACACACACACTGGCTCGGGAATAGACATCACACACACTGGTTCGGGAACAGACGGAACAGACTCCGGTTCGGGAACAGACGGAACAGACTCCGGTTCGGGAACAGACGGAACAGACTCCGGTTCGGGAACAGACGGAACAGACTCCGGCTCGGGAACAGACAACACACAAACTGGCTCGGGAACAGACAACACACACACTGGCTCGGGCTCGGGAACAGACAACACACACACCGGCTCGGGCTCAGGAACAGACAACACACACACTGGCTCGGGAACAGACAACACACATACTGGCTCGGGAACAGACAACACACACACTGGCTCGGGAACAGACAACACACACACTGGCTTGGGAACAGACAACACACACACTGGCTCGGGAACAGACAGCACACACACTGGCTGGGGCTCGGAAACAGACAACACACACACTGGCTCGGGAACACAGACAACACACACACTGGCTCGGGAACACAGACAACACACACACTGGCTCGGGAACAGACAACACACGCTCGGGCTCGGGAACAGACAACACACGCTCGGGAACAGACAACACACACACTGGCTCGGGCTCGGGAACAGACAACACACACACGGGCTCGGGAACAGACAACACACTCACTGGCTCGGGAACAGACAACACACTCTCGGGCTCGGGAACAGACAACACACACACTGGCTCGGGAATAGACATCACACACACTGGTTCGGGAACAGACGGAACAGACTCTGGTTCGGGAACAGACGGAACAGACTCCGGCTCGGGAACAGACAACACACAAACTGGCTCGGGAACAGACAACACACACACTGGCTCGGGAACAGACAACACACACACTGGCTCGGGAACAGACAACACACACACTGGCTCGGGAACAGACAACACACACACTGGCTCGGGAACAGACAACACACACACTGGCTCGGGAACAGACAACACACACGCTCGGGCTCGGGAACAGACAACACACACTCTGGCTCGGGAACAGACAACACACACACTGGCTCGGGCTCGGGAACAGACACAACACTCACTGGCTCGGGAACAGACAACACACTCACTGGCTCGGGAACAGACAACACACTCACTGGCTCGGGAACAGACAACACACACACTGGCTCGGGAACAGACAACACACTCACTGGCTCGGGAACAGACAACACACGCTCGGGCTCCGGAACAGACAACACACAAACTGGCTCGGGCTCGGGAACAGACAACACACACTGGCTCGGGAACAGACAACACACGCTCGGGCTCGGGAAGAGACAACACACACACTGGCTCGGGCTCGGGAACAGACAACACACACACTGGCTCGGGGTCGGGAACAGACAACACACGCACTGGCTCGGGAACAGACAACACACGCACTGGCTCGGGAACAGACAACACACTCACTGGCTCGGGAACAGACAACACACTCACTGGCTCGGGAACAGACAACACACTCACTTGCTCGGGAACAGACAACACACTCACTGGCTCGGGAACAGACAACACACTCACTGGCTCGGGAACAGACAACACACTCACTGGCTCGGGAACAGACAACACACGCACTGGCTCGGGCTCGGGAACAGACAACACACGCACGGGCTCGGGAACAGACAACACACGCACTGGCTCGGGAACAGACAACACACGCTCGGGCTCGGGAACAGACAACACACGCACTAGCTCGGGCTCGGGAACAGACAACACACTCACTTGCTCGGGAACAGACAACACACTCACTGGCTCGGGAACAGACAACACACTCACTGGCTCGGGAACAGACAACACACTCACTGGCTCGGGAACAGACAACACACTCACTGGCTCGGGAACAGACAACACACTCACTGGCTCGGGAACAGAAAACACACTCACTGGCTCGGGAACAGACAACACACACACTGGCTCGGGCTCGGGAACAGACAACACACAATGGCTCAGGAACAGACAACACACACACTGGCTCGGGAACAGACAACACACGCTCAGGCTCGGGAACAGACAACACACACACTGGCTCGGGCTCGGGAACAGACAACACACTCACTGGCTCGGGAACAGACAACACACGCTCGGGCTCGGGGTCAGGAACAGACAACACACACACTGGCTCGGGAACAGACAACACACACAATGGCTCAGGAACAGACAACACACACACTGGCTCGGGAACAGACAACACACGCTCAGGCTCGGGAACAGACAACACACACACTGGCTCGGGCTCGGGAACAGACAACACACTCACTGGCTCGGGAACAGACAACACACGCTCGGGCTCGGGGTCAGGAACAGACAACACACACACTGGCTCGGGAACAGACAACACTCTCACTGGCTCGGGAACAGACAACACACTCACTGGCTCGGGAACAGACAACACACTCACTGGCTCGGGAACAGACAACACACTCACTGGCTCGGGCTCGGGAACAGACAACACACACACTGGCTCGGGAACAGACAACACACTTACTGGCTCGGGAACAGACAACACACTCACTGGCTCGGGAACAGACAACACACTCACTGGCTCGGGAACAGACAACACACTCACTGGCTCGGGAACAGACAACACACTCACTGGCTCGGGAACAGACAACACACTCACTGGCTCGGGGTCGCAAACAGACAACACACACACTGGCTCGGGAACAGACAACACACTCACTGGCTCGGGAACAGACAACACACTCACTGGCTCGGGAACAGACAACACACTCACTGGCTCGGGAACAGACAACACACACACTGGCTCGGGAACAGACAACACACTCACTGGCTCGGGAACAGACAACACACTCACTGGCTCGGGAACAGACAACACACTCACGGGCTCGGGAACAGACAACACAAACACTGGCTCGGGAACAGACAACACACAGACTGGCTCGGGCTCGGGAACAGACAACACACACACTGGCTCGGGGTCGGGAACAGACAACACACACACTGGCTCGGGGTCGGGAACAGGCAACACACTCACTGGCTCGGGAACAGACAACACACTCACTGGCTCGGGATTAGACAACACACACTGGCTCGGGAACAGCCAACACACTCACTGGCTCGGGAACAGACAACACACTCACTGGCTCGGGAACAGACAACACACTCACTGGCTCGGGAACAGACAACACACTCACTGGCTCGGGAACAGACAACACACAGACTGGCTCAGGCTCGGGAACAGACAACACACACTGGCTCGGGGTCGGGAACAGACAACACACACTGGCTCGGGGTCGGGAACAGACAACACACTCACTGGCTCGGGAACAGACAACACACTCACTGGCTCGGGATTAGACAACACACTCACTGGCTCGGGAACAGACAACACACTCACTGGCTCGGGCTCGGGAACAGACAACACACACTGGCTCAGGAACAGACAACACACCCACGGGCTCGGGAACAGACAACACACCCACGGGCTCGGGAACAGACAACACACCCACGGGCTCGGGAACAGACAACACACCCACGGGCTCGGGAACAGACAACACACCCACGGGCTCGGGAACAGACAACACACCCACGGGCTCGGGCTCGGGAACAGACAGCACACACACTGGCTCGGGCTCGGGAACAGACAACACACCCACGGGCTCGGGAACAGACAACACACCCACGGGCTCGGGCTCGGGAACAGACAGCACACACACTGGCTCGGGCTCGGGAACAGACAACACACACACTGGCTCGGTAACACAGACAACACACACACTGGCTCGGGAACAGACAACACACACACTGGCTCGGGAACAGACAACACACGCTCGGGCTCGGGAACAGACAACATACGCTCGGGAACAGACAACACACACACTGGCTCGGGAACAGACAACACACGCTCGGGCTCGGGAACAGACAACATACGCTCGGGAACAGACAACACACACACTGGCTCGGGCTCGGGAACAGACAACACACACACGGGCTCGGGAACAGACAACACACTCACTGGCTCGGGAACAGACAACACACTCACTGGCTCGGGCTCGGGAACAGACAACACATACACTGGTTCGGGAACAGACGGAACAGACTCCGGTTCGGGAACAGACGGAACAGACTCCGGTTCGGGAACAGACGGAACAGACTCCGGCTCGGGAACAGACAACACACAAACTGGCTCGGGAACAGACAACACACACACGGGCTCGGGAACAGACAACACACACACCGGCTCGGGCTCAGGAACAGACAACACACACACTGGCTCGGGAACAGACAACACACATACTGGCTCGGGAACAGACAACACACACACTGGCTTGGGAACAGACAACACACACACTGGCTCGGGAACAGACAACACACATACTGGCTCGGGAACAGACAACACACACACTGGCTTGGGAACAGACAACACACACACTGGCTCGGGAACAGACAGCACACACACTGGCTGGGGCTCGGAAACAGACAACACACACACTGGCTCGGGAACACAGACAACACACACACTGGCTCGGGAACAGACAACACACACACTGGCTCGGGAACAGACAACACACGCTCGGGCTCGGGAACAGACAACACACGCTCGGGAACAGACAACACACACACTGGCTCGGGCTCGGGAACAGACAACACACACACGGGCTCGGGAACAGACAACACACTCACTGGCTCGGGAACAGACAACACACTCTCGGGCTCGGGAACAGACAACACACACACTGGCTCGGGAATAGACATCACACACACTGGTTCGGGAACAGACGGAACAGACTCCGGTTCGGGAACAGACGGAACAGACTCCGGTTCGGGAACAGACGGAACAGACTCCGGCTCGGGAACAGACAACACACAAACTGGCTCGGGAACAGACAACACACACACTGGCTCGGGAACAGACAACACACACACTGGCTCGGGAACAGACAACACACACACTGGCTCGGGAACAGACAACACACACACTGGCTCGGGAACAGACAACACGCACGGGCTCGGGAACAGACAACACACGCTCGGGCTCCGGAACAGACAACACACAAACTGGCTCGGGCTCGGGAACAGACAACACACACTGGCTCGGGAACAGACAACACACGCTCGGGCTCGGGAACAGACAACACACACACTGGCTCGGGCTCGGGAACAGACAACACACACACTGGCTCGGGGTCGGGAACAGACAACACACGCACTGGCTCGGGAACAGACAACACACGCACTGGCTCGGGAACAGACAACACACTCACTGGCTCGGGAACAGACAACACACTCACTGGCTCGGGAACAGACAACACACTCACTGGCTCGGGCTCGGGAACAGACAACACACGCACTGGCTCGGGCTCGGGAACAGACAACACACGCACGGGCTCGGGAACAGACAACACACGCACTGGCTCGGGAACAGACAACACACGCTCGGGCTCGGGAACAGACAACACACGCACTAGCTCGGGCTCGGGAACAGACAACACACTCACTTGCTCGGGAACAGACAACACACTCACTGGCTCGGGAACAGACAACACACTCACTGGCTCGGGAACAGACAACACACTCACTGGCTCGGGAACAGACAACACACTCACTGGCTCGGGAACAGACAACACACTCACTGGCTCGGGAACAGACAACACACACACTGGCTCGGGCTCGGGAACAGACAACACACAATGGCTCAGGAACAGACAACACACACACTGGCTCGGGAACAGACAACACACGCTCAGGCTCGGGAACAGACAACACACACACTGGCTCGGGCTCGGGAACAGACAACACACTCACTGGCTCGGGAACAGACAACACACTCACCGGCTCGGGAACAGACGGAACAGACTCTGGCTCGGGAACAGACGGAACAGACTCCGGCTCGGGAACAGACGGAACAGACTCCGGCTCGGGAACAGACGGAACAGACTCCGGCTCGGGAACAGACGGAACAGACTCCGGCTCGGGAACAGACGGAACAGACTCCGGCTCCGGCTCGGGAACAGACGGAACAGACTCCGGCTCCGGCTCGGGAACAGACGGAACAGACTCCGGCTCGGGAACAGGAACAGACTCTGGGCCGGCCATCTTGTCCGTAGACACTGGCTCGGAGGCGGCCATCTTGTCTGTAGACACTGGCTCGGAGGAAGTGACGTGAACAGTCTCTGGATCAGCAGAAGTGACGTGAACAGTCTCTGGTTCGGCCATCTTGTCCGTAGACACTGGCTCGGAGGAAGTGACGTGAACAGTCTCTGGATCAGCAGAAGTAACATGAACAGTCTCTGGTTCGGCCATCTTGTCCGTAGACACTGGCTCGGAGGTGGCCATCTTGTCCGTAGATACGGGCTCTGAGGAAGTGACCTGAACAGGCTCTGACTGGGCAGACGTGACGTGAACAGTCTCTCGCTGGGCAGACGTGACGTGAACAGTCTCTCGCTGGGCAGACGTGACGTGAACAGTCTCTCGCTGGGCAGACGTGACGTGAACAGTCTCTCGCTGGGCAGACGTGACGTGAACAGTCTCTCGCTGGGCAGACGTGACGTGAACAGTCTCTCGCTGGGCAGACGTGACGTGAACAGTCTTTGGACCGGACGGGACCAGCGGCGAGGGCTCTGGGCTGACAGGAAGTACAGGAAGGACTTCCAGGTATTGCGAGACGCGGGAAGTCCTCTTCCTCCTCCGTCTCCGAGAGCGAGAGGGCGCTGGGCTGGACGGGGCCAGCGGTGAGGGCGCTGGACTGGACGGGACCAGCGGTGAGGGCGCTGGACTGGACGGGACCAGCGGTGAGGGCGCTGGACTGGACGGGACCAGCGGTGAGGGCGCTGGACTGGACGGGACGAGCGGTGAGGGCGCTGGACTGGACGAGCGTTGAGGGCTCTGTGCTGGACGGGACCAGCGGTGAAGGCTCTGTGCTGGACGGGACCAGCGGTGAAGGCTCTGTGCTGGACGGGACCAGCGGTGAAGGCTCTGTGCTGGACGGGACCAGCGGTGAAGGCTCTGTGCTGGACGGGACCAGCGGTGAAGGCTCTGTGCTGGACGGGACCAGCGGTGAAGGCTCTGTGCTGGACGGGACCAGCGGTGAAGGCTCTGTGCTGGACGGGACCAGCGGTGAAGGCTCTGTGCTGGACGGGACCAGCGGTGAAGGCTCTGTGCTGGACGGGACCAGCGGTGAAGGCTCTGTGCTGGACGGGACCAGCGGTGAAGGCTCTGTGCTGGACGGGACCAGCGGTGAAGGCTCTGTGCTGGACGGGACCAGCGGTGAAGGCTCTGTGCTGGACGGGACCAGCGGTGAAGGCTCTGTGCTGGACGGGACCAGCGGTGAAGGCTCTGTGCTGGACGGGACCAGCGGTGAAGGCTCTGTGCTGGACGGGACCAGCGGTGAAGGCTCTGTGCTGGACGGGACCAGCGGTGAAGGCTCTGTGCTGGACGGGACCAGCGGTGAAGGCTCTGTGCTGGACGGGACCAGCGGTGAAGGCTCTGTGCTGGACGTGGCTGACGTGAAGCTCTGTGCTGGACGTGGCTGACGTGAAGCTCTGGCTGGACGTGGCTGACGTGAAGCTCTGGCTGGACGTGGCTGACGTGAAGCTCTGGCTGGACGTGGCTGACGTGAAGCTCTGGCTGGACGTGGCTGACGTGAAGCTCTGGCTGGACGTGGCTGACGTGAAGCTCTGGCTGGACGTGGCTGACGTGAAGCTCAGGCTGGACGTGGCTGACGTGAAGCTCTGGCTGGACGTGGCTGACGTGAAGCTCTGGCTGGACGTGGCTGACGTGAAGCTCTGGCTGGACGTGGCTGACGTGAAGCTCTGGCTGGACGTGGCTGACGTGAAGCTCTGGCTGGACGGTCTCTGGCTGGACGCGGAGATCAGGTGATGACCTGGCGTACCGTGGGAGGAAGCTCTCCAGACATCGGCCGAGTGCCTCTCTCCAGTTCAGACCCGAGAGATCGGGGAGCTCCCTCGGATCAACCTCCTTAGCCCCTAGCCGGTAACACAGCTTAACCGCCTCGTCACCGAGAGAGCAGGAGGCAGCAAGAGGGGCAAACCCCCAGGTATACTGGAACAGATCGCAGCTATCCAGGGCCAAGGCCGCGATCTGACCGGCGAACTCCCGGCTCATGCTGGGAAGATCAGATGAGATCTGTGCTGCTGGATTCATTTGTTGGGTCGGTCGTTCTGTTACGATGCGGCAAGGACGAAGCAGAGAGTGAATCCAATCGCAAGCACTTTAATAGTCTGACAGACAGAAATCCAGGGAAAACTCAGAATAAGGGACACAGGACACAGGACACAGGACACAGGACACAGGACACAGGACACAGGACACAGGACACAGGACACAGGACACAGGACACAGGACACAGGACACAGGACACAGGACACAGGACAAGGAACTGGGAACAACTCACATCAAACAACGACCGACAAACAGCAACGGAAGCACAGAGGTTTAAATACACAGACAAACAAGCTAAACAAGATAACAAGGGGGCGTGGCTAATCAGAAACACATGGGAACAATGATCAGACAATTAACAAGACACATGGCAAACAGGGAATCACATGACAGACAACAACAAGGAACAAAACACAAAACCTACACCGTGACAATATGACTATTTCTTATTTTAAATTCGATCTCACATTAACCTGTTTTAGTTTTTACTCTGAGGTGGAAAATTGTGTTGCAACAATAAACTGTAAGGTCAATTTATCAGTATCCACTCTTGAGTTTTGTCTTAAAAAGGCCAGAGATGATTCCTTATTGGATTCCAGAGATGATTCTTAGATCTTCTCAGTGTTTGGCTTTTGCACTGTCACAACTTATTTATTTGAACTCAAAACCATCAGGCAACATGCCAACCCACAAATGAAAACAGAATCAGAGAACTTTTATCAATTAGCCTCGATAAAGATGACAGAACATTGAGTACAATGTTCATTTTCAAAAGGAAACACACGTGTTTTGTCTTAAAACAATGTAATAGTGTCGAGCCCGCTCTAAGTAGCGCTAAATAAGCCCATTGAGTCGTTTCCTGGCTGAGGTGATCCAAACCAAACATTGATCCAAGCTGAACTCATGGATGTTTGCGTTCATTGATAGGGCCGTTTAAAGACCCTCAGTGCAGGTTTAGACAAACAGTTGGCATCGTGTTTGAACAGCTCACAGCATTAACCGATCTGTTTCATTTGACACATTAACGTGCATTAATCATCACACGCTGTATAATAGAGCATTTGTCTGTCTTGAAGTGTATGTTATGAAAGTCTTTGGTGGAAATTTAGAATATAGTCAGGAAAAGTGACAGGAAATCATATAAAATCTCATGGAGATTTGGAACTACATATTCTGGCAAGATATGCACAGATAAGGCTCGTTCAACAAACTGTCTCGAAGAAGTTTAAACCTTGCTCCACTCTTCAAGTTAAAGTGCCATTGCACAATGTGCCAGGGACGGAAACCCTCTCATGGATTATCTCAGATTTTCATCAGAGCTGTTCAGAAAGCCCTATTTGTTTTCAGCGCGTATGATGGGGAAGTGTAACGTAAAATGCAGACCAGCTATATCTTTCATTCTTTGCAGAGATTAAGTGCTCACTCATAGAACCCAGACAACCACAGTACAACCTTAGTCCTTTTTATTGTCAGTGTCAGTTCAGTTAACTAATTAAAGCTAAATTAAAAAAATAATTCTTCTTATATATTTATATGTACAGTAGTTCAAGTCAGCTACAGTTAAATTCTGTTTGGTTCAATGTAGTTAAGTTCAACAAAACTGTTGGCAAATGTCATTTCTTACTGAAGCAGATGTTCCATTATGTTTTCATTTTCAGTCAGTTAAGCTATAAGTTCAAGTTTGTTCAGCTCGATTAAATTCACTTCAACACAGTTAAGTTAGGGTGTGTTCATAATTGTAGATCAGTTTGCATGGTTCTTTGGTCCGGACCAAAAAAAAAAGCATTTAGTCCTGGTTCACTTAGTGTTCACACTGACTTAACATCGAACCTAAAGGCATAGTGATATGTTCACAACTTGATTGGTCAGCTTTAATGACGTACATTTTGTGACAGAATTTACCAATCTTCCAAAACAATGCTGTGTGAATTGCTAAATGTACCAAACGGTGATGGGCAACATCGCTTCTATGACGAGAAAAAACTGGTATGCTTGAGCATTCTGTCCATCGTGTGACATCACGTCCAGTTTTTGGTTCGTATACATGTCTTTGGTCCGTGCTGAGTTCATATTTCATACGAACTGCACCAGAGTTCGTTTGGAAGCGAACCGAGACCCAATTTTCCAGGGGTCTCGGTCCACTTGTTTGGTGTGCATCATTTGGATGGCAGTGTGTTCACACTTGTCATGTTTGGTTGGATTAAAACAAACCCTGGTGCGACTGCTGTTACTGAGGTTCATTTGAACATGTGTGAACGTTGCCATCAGAACTCTGTTGCGCACCAGGCCGAGACCGCTGAAAAGATGGGTCTTGCTCCGCTTCCAAACAAAGTCTGGTACAGTTCGAATGATAATGAATGCAACACAAACCAAATACATGTACAAGAACCAAAAACAGGAAGATGAGACACTAAAAAGGACAGAATGCTCACGCATTTAGTTTTTTCTCCTCGTTGTCACGAGTTTGCCCATCACTGTTCAGTACAGGCATCTCTGACAGCAATATAGTGTTCGCCATAGTTCAACATAATGGATCTGGGCCGACACTATGTTGCTGTCTGGGATCAGAACCGCGTCTCCTTGCAGCAAATCTTCATTTGTGTGTGTGACGGAGGGATTCCTGCCACTGTTTTGACTCATTTACACATTTTACAAGCTCTTCACGAGTTCTCAACTGGTCAAAATACCATCATATATAGGCAACACACTTACAACGAGTGCATTTATCCCAGAGCACAGTATTGTTTTGGATGTTCAGTAAGTTCTGTCTGGCAATATGGTTCGTGGATAAAAATGCCAATCTGAACGCTAATCGGACCAGGACTAAATGTTGTTGTTTTTTTGGTCCAGACCAAACAAACCAGGCGAACATGTGAACACAACCATTTAAATGAACCGCACTAACAGAGCAATCGCACCAGAGATTGTTTTAATCGAACCAAACATGCCAAGTGTGAACACAACACACAATTCAGTTCAGTTCAGTTCATTTTAGTAAACTGAAGGCTAAATGTAATTTATTTCCTGTTTTATTTAGTTCAGCTATGTTAAGTTAAATTCATTTTGATTCGGTTCATTTTAACTCAAACATTCAAATAAATTCACTTCGGTTAAGCATGGTTAAGTTGATTTCCCTTAGATTTAATTCAGCTTAGTTCTATTTATTCAATTATTCAGCTCTATTTGGTTCAGCTTTCTGAGAGATAACAGAGTACGTCCTGATTGTAACAATAAAACGTACTCGGTTACTAACGTAACCTTGGTTCTCTCTAGAGAGGGAACGAGTACTGCGTAATATCTTACGCTATGGGGAAAACCTCTTTTCCACGAGATATTGAAGCCAAAAAATTATCCTTAATTTTGCATTAATGTAAAACGCTGTGCAGCAGCATGCAGACATAGGCAAGGCGGCTTGCGCGCCTATTGGCTGCCCTGCGGCAACAGCAGCAGCCTATCGAGAGAGGCGCTGCGTGACATGACATCCAATGGGGGCAACTCGCGCCCATTTCGTCACGTCTTGCCCTATAAATATAGCTCGATTAGGCTGGTACACTGGTTTTCATCGCCGAAGCAAACCAGAGCTGTGTATGCACGGCAAGATACGCAGTACTCGTTCCCTCTCTAGAGAGAACCGAGGTTACGTTAGTAACCGAGTACATTCTCTTACAAGAGTACTCTCGTACTGCGTAATATCTTACGCTATGGGGAACACTATGCAAAACGCCATGCGTACTGGGATCCAACACCAAGGTCCCAAGGGCAGTAGCCCGGGGCTCATATAGTGCATAATCACCATGGACTCACAGAGAGTCGGAGAAGAGAGGCTGCAAGCATCATTCCCCATGAAATAGCTTCCCACAGGAGCTAGTTATGTAACAGTGTTCCACGCAGACAGGGTGAACGCATTCAGCCTGAACTGGGCACTAGAAAGGGTTATTCACCACCCATGGGCTGTTCTATCGCTCAGTGAGCGATGCACAGGCAAAACTCAGTATCTGGGCCGGCACAGCGGGGCAGATAGCACTGAATTCTATACCGACAGAAGCTTGGCTTGTAAGGCGGGAACCTCTAGGTTATAAAACCTTATAAATGTAGACGGCGAGGCCCAGCCCGCGGCCGTACAGATATCTTGCAAGGTAACCCCACTATACCATGCCCACGATGAGGCCAAGCCTCTCGTGGAGTGCGCTCTGACACCCAAAGGACACTGCAGGTCCTTGGAAGTGTAAGCCAGTGCTATGGCGTCGACTATCCATCTGGATAAGCTCTGTTTTGATGCAGCCAGTCCCTTGGAGCGTCCGCCAAACAAAACAAAGAGCTGCTCGGTCTGTCTGAAAACAGACGAGCGGGACACATAAGCTCTCAGTGCCCTGACAGGGCAAAGGAGAATCGCATCCACCTCCTCAGCATGAACCGGGGGGGGCGCACAGGGAAATGACCTGGGCCCTGAACGGTGTGTTGAGGGATTTGGGAAGGTACCCGTGCCTTGGTTTGAGTATGACTTTTGAGTCATTAGGCCCAAACTCCATACATGACGCGCTTACTGAAAGCGCTTGTAAGTCCCCTATGCGCTTCACTGAAGCGAGAGCCAAAAGAAACACTGTTTTGAAAGACAGATGCTTCATGTCTGACAAATGGATTGGCTCGAAAGGGGCACCTTTCATGACTTCCAAAACCGTAGAAAGGTCCCACACCGGGACTCCCCTGAGCTCCCCTGAGGAATCGCACGACCAGGTCGTTTTTCCCCAGTGACTGGCCAGACACAGGTTTAGCAAACACTGCTATGGCCGCCACGTACACTTTGAGCGTGGATGGGGTCCTGCCCTTATCCAGCAGCTCTTGAAGGAAGGAGAGTACTTCCGTGACCCCGCAGTCTACGGGTGAAAAGCCCTGAGCTTGACACCAGGTAGAGAACACAGACCATTTTGAGGAGTAAAGCCGTCTAGCAGACAGGGCTCTCGCCTGCGTGATCGTGTTTAACACTCCCTCCGGGACGGTTAGCGGGTACCCGTTGATGGCCCATGCATGTAGGGACCATAGTTGCGGGCGAGGATGCCAAATCGAGCCCTTGGCCTGAGAGAGGAGGTCTTTCCTCAACGGTATTGGTCATGAGGCAGTGCTGGTCAGCCGCATCAGGACTGGGAACCAAGTCTGGTTCGGCCAGAGCGGAGCCACAAGCAGCACTGGGCATCTGTTTTCCCTGATTCGTTCCAGCACTTGAGGCAGGAGCGAGACGGGGGGAAAAGCATAGAGGAGACAGCGGGGCCAGACGTAGGCTAGCGCGTCCTCGCTCTTGGAGAAATATTTCGGACAGTGAGCGTTCTCGTGGGACGCGAACAGGTCCACCTGCGCTTTGCCGAATGTCTCCCACAGCAGTTGGATCGTCTGCGGGTGCAGCGACCATTCCCCTGCTGGGACATTGTTTCTGGACAGTCTGTCTGGTCCCAGATTCAGGTGACCAGGCACATGCGCTGCTCTCAGTGAAAGCAGGTTGTGCTGAGCCCAGACCAGGAGGCGTTCTGTTAGCTTGTAAAGGTTTCGGGACCTGATGCCGCCCTGGCGATTTGTGTATGCCACCACTGACATGTTGTCCGAACGGACCAAGACATGGTGACTTTTTATCTGGGGACAGAAGCGCCGTAGCGCATTGTCGACTGCCATCATTTTCAGACAGTTTATATGTAGGAGCTTTTCCCGTTCTGACCACTGGCCAAAGAACGGTCTGCCCTCGAGCAGCGCTCCCCATTCCGAGGTGGAGGCGTCCGTGGACACCACCTTCACACTCGAGGGAGTCCCCAGACTCACACCTGACTGATACCAGTCGGTTACTTTCCAAGGTTCCAGAGCTGAAACGCATTCTAGATCGACCCGGAGGCGAAACCGGCCATCGGTCCATGCCCGGGGCGGAACTCGCGCTTTCAGCCACAGCTGCAGTGGGCTATGAGCTGTGTTCTATGAGCTCTGATCGTGATCGAGCTAGAATCAGCCAGTCGTCCATGTAGTTCAAAATTCGCATGCCCTGGAGTCTCAGGGGTGCGAGAGCCGCGTCCATGTACTTCGTAAATGTACGGGGTGCCAGGGACAGGCGGAACGGCAGGACTTTGTATTGGTATGCCTGGCCCTCGAAGGCGAATCTCAAGAATCGCCTGTGACGCGACACTATTTGTATTTGAAAATAGGCGTCTTTCAGATCTATTGACATAAACCAGTCCTCCTGGCAAACTTGCGCGAGGATTTTCCTGGTTGTAATCATTCTGAACTGGCGCTTCGTGAGCGCTCTATGGGTCTGATCTAGTATGGGTCTGAGACCCCCGTCTTTTTTTCCGATACCAGAAAATGCCTGCTGTAAAGACCCCCTTTGCTCTGAGCCTGAGATAAAGGTTCTATAGCCCCTTTTGCTCAGTAGTTTCGCTATCTCGGCTCGAAGTAGATGAGATACTTCGTTTTTTACCGTCGTTTCGACTCGCGCCGCGCAACGGCGGTGGCGTCGAGCGAACTACAGCGAATAGCCTCTTTTTATAGTCTTCAGCACCCATTCTGATACCCGGGAAGCTTCGCCCACGCATCTGCGTGAATAGCTAGAGGTAGAATGAAATCTGGGCTCTGGCCGCGGCATAACGTATAAAGCAGCTGGTCTTCTCTACAGATGCAGCTATCTCGTCGTCACTATAGCGGAGGCGGCGGCGCGCGGCGGCCGTTGTCTGTCAGTGAGCGACTCGACTGAAGCTGGTGGAACTGGCGGTCGAACCGGCGAGCTTTCACGGGCTGGAGAAGGCTCGGGGACCCGCTGAGTACGGCGCTTTACGGCGCGGCACTACAGCAGGCGGGAGTGCAGACTCGGAGAAAAAATGCCAGGCGAGTCCTCAGAGTCACCATGGCAATAGCTCGCTCAGCGAGCGCGAGAGCTGCATGATCCTTACCCAGGCGGGAAACGCAGATGAAATGGCGGTCCCCGTCGCTGAGTGCGGCTCGGCACAGGAACGAAGCATCTTTAAAAAGACGCTGCTCTTTTAGATAAAGAGAGAGCGAGAGTGTGAGTTGCAACGGCGAACAAACACTCTCGGCAGAGGTAAAAGGATATATATGCCGGAAAGCGTAGCAGGTACGGCGACTGAAGGCGGCGAGGTGAAGGCCAGCGGCTTCAGGTTCAAGGGCTCGTCCCGCAGAAGGCTTTTGTCGACGGCGCGGCTTCTCACTCTGGATCCAGCGATGCGTGTCGCTTCGCTGAAGAGATGAAAATCTGTGTACCAGCCTAATCGAGCTATATTTATAGGGCGAGACGTGACGAAATGGGCGCGACTTGCCCCCATTGGATGTCATGTCACGCAGCGCCTCTCTCGATAGGCTGCTGCTGTTGCCGCAGGGCAGCCAATAGGCGCGCAAGCCGCCTTGCCTATGTCTGCATGCTGCTGCACAGCGTTTTACATTAATGCAAAATTAAGGATAATTTTTTGGCTTCAATATCTCTTGGAAAAGAGGTTTTCCCCATAGCGTAAGATATTACGCAGTACGAGAGTACTCTCGTAAGAGAACATGCATTTTCTATGAAGCTGCTTCGAAACAATGTATAGACCCTTTTCACACTTCAAAGGGTCCATTGTGAAAAGCGTTAGAAATAAACTTGAATTGAATTCAGCTTAATTCAGTTTGTTTAAGATCAGTTTAGTTAAGTTAGTCATTTCTTACTGAAGCAGATGTTCCATTTTTTTCATTTCCACTCAGTTTGGTTAAGATCATTTCAGTTTACCTCAGCTAAGTTTAGTTCCCTTAAATTTAATTAAAATATTCTGTTCAGGTTAATTCAATATGGTTGGGTTGAGTTGAGTTCAGTTTAATTTAGTTCCATGAAACTGCTGGCTGCTGAACAGCATTTTTAAATGTAACAGATTGTGAACATGTTTTAGTGACTCAGATACAGACGTTTAATGAAGTACTTCCTTGATGATTAGCTTTCGTTGGTTGAGGGTTTTTTCCATTGCAGCCATATAATACAGAGAACTGTCAAACCAGCAGTGCCTCAGGTTGTTTTTCAACTTTAGCGCAGTGAAAGAAGTTTTTCTTGCTCCCCTTGGTGCTTCTAACACAAGTTCAAGTTTTCTAGGAAGCACCTGCTCTCATGTGTTTTTAATAAAGTCAATCATGATGGCAAGACATTTTATTATTTAAAAGGGGTGGAAAGTAAATGTACATTTATAACTTTTATGCACTTGTATAATATTTGGCCTATGTCATTATCTTTTTCATGCATAATGTCTCGAGAATAGGACGCATTTGATCTATTCCTTCAAACTTCGTAAATGCATAAAGTTTTAAAACTGCACATTTGTGTTTATCAAACTCTTATGTTTCCATTAATGAAATGGAAAAAAGAAGGACAGTGACAAGTTATAACAAAAAGCCATTTTTATTCTCGAAGACAAATGATACAATCATCAGAAACGCTCAAAAATCTCACAATATTTTTTACTGGATTGTTTGTCCCATACAAACAGGTTAAAGTTTCACAAACAGAACTGTTGAAACTGAAACATCTGTACAGTATGTGCAAGGAAGTTGTTTACAAACAAAGCATTGTGATGAATCAAAATAATGCATATTTCAATTGCATTGTGTTTCCAGGGTCCAGAAACAAAAATAACAAAGCGCAAAATATGTTGCAGAAGCATTTGGTTTTCTTCATATTTAAAATTGACCTTGCGTACTGGCAATATAAATGAAATTTGCAAAATAGATATTCCATAGGAGAATCCCAAAACTCTCTGAATGTCTGTAAAAATGAAATCTCAATGCTTGTTTTAATATATAGAACAGATATAAATAGTCTTATGGAAGGAATCTCAGCTACTTGACCCAGAAGTTGTAAGACTCTTGCAAGGGTAAACATAAAAAAGGTGAATGAAAAACATAGTAAAACGCCCAAAAGCATATCAATATTTTGGCCCTGTGACATGTTTGATTAAGACAGACCAATGTTGTTCTTGTGTTATCAGGCATGTTGAAGCAATTAAACATGGATTCATAAAAAGTTAACAGTGCAGAGGTTCTTTACATTAGCAGTTCCCTGCTTGCAGTTTTTGTAAACATTCTGTAAACATAAACGCTCTCCTAACTACCAGAAGACACCATGGTAAAGAAAAGGCAAACTCAAATAGTGGGGCAGTCAAGGACAGCAGTGTAAGTGAACTCAAATAAATGGGGTTTAATACTGTACAGAACAAATAGCCAGGGTGACAAACACATACAGGCTTGTTTTAAGCTCAGATTAGTTGTTTCTACAAATATGCATATTCATATTTATTCAAAAGTATTTTGTAGTTAACATTGTACTGGATTTAATTCAAGCTAATTTATTTAATGTATTGTGTCCAAAGAGAAAGCTTAGTCTGGGAAGAACATTTGCTTAATTGTCATAATGTCATAATGCAAAAAAGGCTTAGTTTTCTTCATGCAAAATATAACTTTTTGAGTAAAATATAACCCAGACATTTATTGGTGTTCTTTATATCTGGCATTTAGGCTTCATTTGTTTTACATCCCTTTAAAAGAAGTGCTTTGTTCTACACAAAAATAGAAATAAAAAAGACAAGTGACATTTGTTTCAGAAGGGCGCTGCCAGCAGCCTGTTATCTTACATTTTATCAAGTACCACTTGTTGTTGAATCCAGATACATATACATTGATCATGAAATATGCCAACTACAAAGTGTAAAGAAAAATCACATCATTACAAATATAATCGTTTCAAAATTGGTAACGTAATTGTATGTGTTCTCGTCAGTGATAATTTTATCCCATCTCGTTATGGTTTGTTGACCAATAAATAAATTCTAGAAATTGAGATGATAAGCTTTTCCGGTAAATAATTACATTTGATTGTCTGTTCAGTATAATGTTTGCCTGCGGCCAATCTCACCTTAAACAGTTTATTTGCCAGTACTTCTATCAGAGATTTCCTTGTTTTCATGTGTTGTCTAAAATGCCAGTGATATTAAAGTATTTTGATTGTATTGTACCTCAAGAACATTAGCACACAGCAGAGACATTTCAGAGTTTGATTGTTGTAGTACAGTTTGCATAGTGTTTAACCAACCTACAAAGTGCAGTTAACCATCCAGTTATAGAGGAGAAGGCTGATGATTGCATTGTTTATGATTTCATATCTGCACAAGGGACTGAAACTGATTGTTTTGCAAGTGCATGCGTGATATTTTTATGTCTGTATCTGAAGATGCAGAGATTTAGGCCACTGCTGCAAGAGTTTGGTCGTTCTTGTAGTCACCAAAAACATTAAATAAAAATTACATCTAAAATAAATTAACTTGCTAAACATTGGATACCAAAATAAAACAAGTGGAGAGTGCAGGACGTCACCTCTCGTAACATATCTTTGTACATTTATTAATTGTTTTTGTTATAGATGTTACTCAGATTTACTCAGTCTAGAACATTTCTGGATGTCTTAATGCTTGCTACTTCATGTTATTAATATAAAAACATTTCAGACTGAGATATTATTCTGAGAAAAATCCACAGACCTTTGTTTGTGGATATAATCTTACAATGAAATATCTTTCCTTCATTGCTTGCGTACCATTGGATTTTATTTTTGGTTGCTTTACAATAATAACAATAATAATAACAAAACATTTAAATTACAAAACGAGTAAATATTTCATTAAGTTATTAATAGATGTCCCAAAAATAATATTCAAACATCTTAAATTTTGTCCCTCTAAGCACATTGCATAATTTAAAGTTTATATGGCTTATATTGCTTCTCAATCAGTACCGTTTGCTACCATTTCATACATAAATTAAAATAATCAGAGGGAATTTCAATAAGCTGACTTCTAACACGCATAAATAAAAAAAAATTGCTTTCAGTGTTAAGAAATGCTAAATTAGACCGAGCCAAAAATGTGTATGCATTCCAATTGCAATGAAAGTTTTCTCTAGGACAGGCAAAGGGATAGTTCATCCAAAAATGTATGTTCTGGCAACATTTACTCTTAAATATTGGTCTGTTCTTTACACAAAGCTACTGAATGCCTTCAGAATAATTAGAATATATAGCACAAAATCTGCCAGTTTTTGATGGTGAAAGCACCATGATCAGCTGTCAAGCTTCAAAAACCACATTAAATAGGATTTTAGAGCTTTTTTTGGAGCTTTATGCTTTCATTGTGTTTGAATGTGCAACATTAACATTGTGCTAAACATCTAATTTTGTGTTCGTCAAAAGAAAGAATGTCAAAACTTTCTTAAATCAAGATACATTTACTTGAGAAGCAAAATCACATGATAATATAGTCTTCATGATAAAATTCATACAATTAAGTGACTTTATGCTTGAAACTATAATAAATATCTGCCAGTGGGGTCAGTAAAAAAACTGACCCTATACCTATATATTTTTCTTACCCTATACCTACAGTATAACTCACTTAATTTTGATAATTTTTAAGGAAACAAGACTTTATACCTCAAGTAATTTTGCTTCTCAAGTAAATGTATCTTTATTTAAAGGGTTAGTTCAACCAAAAATGAAAATTGTCATAATTTACTCACCCTTATGTCGTTCCAAACCCGCAAGACTTTCGTTCAAAAAGCTCAAATGTGTTGCATAACACGAGAATGAACCTCATTGGTTCTTACAGAAGCTCAAACGTGCTGCGTAACACGAGAATTAACCTCATTGGTTCTTGCTGAAGCTAAAAAGTGTTGCGTAACACGAGAATGAACCTTATTGGTTCTTACAGAAGCTCAAACGTGCTGCGTAACACGAGAATTAACCTCATTGGTTCTTGCTGAAGCTAAAAAGTGTTGCGTAACACGAGAATGAACCTTATTGGTTCTTACAGAAGCTCAAACGTGCTGCGTAACACGAGAATGAACCTCATTGGTTCTTGCTGAAGCTCAAATGTGTTGCGTAACACGAGAATGAACCTCATTGGTTCTTACAGAAGCTCAAACGTGCTGCGTAACACGAGAATGAACTGTTGTGTGAGTTGATGAATGTTTATATGTGAATAAAAGCCTAAATTCAATCTGTTCAACATATAAAGCGATCGTGTCTCTTCTTGGAGTCAAATTTGGACTAAACCACTCAATTCATATGGATTAGTTTTATGATCTCTTTATTAACTCTTTGAAGCAACATAATAGTTGACAACGAAGGGACAGGAATCTCTCAGATTTCGACAAAAAGATCAAGAGGGTGAGTAATTAATGACAGAATTTAAAATTTTGGGTGAACAATCTCTTCAAGAACTTTGTATTATCTAAAATTGTACTAAAAATCCTTTTAAAACGATATGAAGCAGTACATTTGAATTTTTTTAGTGAACTATTCCTTTTAAATTCAGTGACTGGCGTTTGTTATATCACCGATTGCCGATGTGGAATGTCAGATGAATCAGACTAATGCCATAAATCGTCATCTGTATTAGAAAATCAGAACAACATCAGTGTAGTCATAAAATACACTGCGACCATTCAACGAGTACCAACGAGTTTGTGCTTCAAATCCGATCATGCCTAAACTATCTCTCGCACTCTGTCTTTAAGGCTAACAGTGCTGCGTTAAGGTCCCTATTGGACCCTATTGAGCCTATTGAGACGGTTCAACCTGGCCGACTCAATAGGGTCGCCAAACGGACTCGTCCATCCTGCCGCTGGAGTTGAGCACGGTGGGCGAGCTGCTGTGACTGCCGTCTGCCTCACCCCCGTCCGCCTGGTTGGGCAGGTTTGGGTTGATGAGGGAGCTGCCGGTGGACGCGCTAGTGCAAGGCGGAAGCATCCTGGAAGGGGACCGGTCTCCCCCTGGCACCATGGAGAACTGGTACGACCCGGACGAGGCGCCGTAGTAGAGATAGGGCGTGCTGCTGGTCTGGAAGGGCCCGCTCTGGTTCTGAGTGGAGCCGGGGTACGGGGGAGGCAGGTAGGTGTGGTAGTGGGTGTTGGTGGAGATGCCCAGGGACATGCCGGAGGTGACCGGAGTGGGGGTGTACGTGAACGTCGTAGGATAGTGCATTCTGGGACTGGGGAAACGGCTTTCTGTGAGCGTGGACAGACCGGGAAACTGACGTTCAAACTGCCGAGGGTCAGCCGAGAATGGACTGAGATCCGACGTACCTGGTGGAGAGAAAAGAACAGTTTTTTCAGTGATTTTTAATTTGGAAATTGTGTTCTCTCAGTGGGGTCCAAAAATCTGGGAGCAGGGAAAATGCTATTATTGTAATTATTATACTTTTTTCAATACAATTTCCATTATATTTATTGTAGTGTGCTTTTTAACTTAATTTTACAAATTTATGTACCAGATACAGTCAAACCAAAATGTATTCAGACACCTTCAACATAAAATATGACAAGAACTTGATATTTCACTGGTTTTGGCCATACTTCTGTTAGACTGTCTCACAAATGAATTAGGTTGGATATCTGTCAGCTGTTAAATTTAAGTACACAGTTAGAGAATACCAATTTAGGTCAACCAATTACCAAGCAATGCTTAATTTTGTTCAGGCTGTGGTGTAAAACGGTCTCATTAGCAATTAAAGAAAAAACGCTTAAGCAAAATATGGTCAGGTCAAAGTGTCTGAATAATTTTTGGTCCCAAATTTTGATAAATTGTACTGATAATCCACTGTATGAAGATTTTTTGGGTGTAATATGTCACAGTTTACTTTATTTTGCTATCCTCACTTACATAAATTAACTATAGTGTCCTGCACCCACTAGTAAAAAAATATCAAAAATTATATCTGGTGTCTGAATAATTTTTGGTTTGACTGTAAATGCTCTGATTATAAAACACTGCTATGGGTAACTTGAACTATTTTCAGCTATTAAGTGTAAATTCATTAGCTCACCTTTGACATCCAATTTTAAGTATTCGTTTTTGTACCAGTTAAATATCCTGATTACAAAACAAATGATATAATTTTATATTTATAGATTTGTAAAGATATAGCCCCTTTAAATAGCATCAAAATAGTTAGTTTCTCTTTGTTAGTAGTTTGTATAAGACTATTTTGACTGTAACCACTTTGAAACTCAGGATTAAAGCAAGTCATAATTTAAATTAGCTTCACCTACACCAATTTAGAAAAAAAATGAATAAAGGGACATTGTTAAAACAGACAGAAGAGGGCGCTGTCAAACTTAATTTTCACACAACTCAAAGTAACTAGCATAAAACAAAACTCCCCTTTATAAACGGTACTTCTCTTTGCTTCAAAATGATGAAACAGTCAATAATTGGCTTTGCCAAACAATTTGCTTAGAGTAAAAGCAACTTTGTCTTTGTTATTTTAAATAACCAGATTCAGTGTTTGAGAAATGCTAAGGTATGAAAGTGTCCAATCTTTGTAAAATGACTCTTCACAGTGCAAGAAAAAAGTTCACATAGGCCACGTACACACAGTAAACTGTATTTAAATACGGGAGTGAATCCCCTAAATTATTGTTCCATGTGTGTGTACAGACCACGACTCCATCCTGAAATTGCAATTGACAAAAGCCATTTTAAGGAAATCCTCCAAGGTTAGCAAAGTTAAACAAAACGTAACTGCCCCCAGACAGAGCCTGGTTTCTCCCAAGGTTTTTTTTTTTCTCCATTCTATCACCGATGGAGTTTTGGTTCCTTGCCACTGTCGCCTCTGTTCTTGTTCAGTTGGGGACACTTAATATTCAACAATATTATTCAACTTTTTTTAATGGATGCCAATGGAAGAGAAGCTTCACTATGCTGAATTAACTACTTTTGTGGGAAAACAGCTTATAATTGAATGAATCGACAACCTAATGTTTGCCATTAAGCATTAGTTTTGGATTGATCCATTTTTAGAGCTTACATTGAAAAAAAAAATATTATACAAGAAGTCAAGGACAATTTTTGCCTCAGGTAGGAGTCAGTTTACAGCACTTCTCATTCATTTCTATGGTATCAGCAAACAGCGATTGACTGTTGAGCAATTCTGAAAGAAAATCAATGCCCCACTTCCTCAAATTCTGCGTTTTATACCCGTCTTATGTTGTTGTCATGGCCGAAGCAACAACTAAAAGGAAGAAGGCAAAGGTTTTGTCACAGGAGACTAAAAGAAGAAAAAGGGAGAGTGACAAATTAAAAGGCCGATCGAGGATCAATATTGGAGCGAGAGCAAGACAGTTTGAAGACGGTGAGAGTGCGAGCGCGCGACACCGGCTCTCTCTCTCTTTATGCTCGTTCTTTCAGTAACATGTTGTAACCCTGTCACAAGCGCAGCAGTCAGTCATCTATAAAGTGTTTATAAATTTATAAATAAATCAGGGAGTCAGGGAGCTGACTACCGCGCGAAATGTAAAAGGCTGAATAACATGGCCTGGCCATGTTACGGAATCTATCTGGTCCTCCATTTATCTTCATGAATCAAGTAATGCTAGTAGAGTAGCGAATTATCAATCTGGTAGCTAGTAACGTTAAACACTAACATGCTAGTTTACGATGGTTATAATAAATAATCTTTCAGGTTAACTATCCTAATGTCTGCAGGCTGATAGTCATGTTTGTTTATTTATTTTTCTGGTGAAAGTGTCTTGCCTCAGGCTATAATGCAAATCGATTTTCAAAATTGCAATAATCATGTCTAACGACATCATAACGGACATTGTTACGAAATAATGCGACGTAAATGTAACTTTATTGATGTCATCTGGCATTTTGTAATGTTACATTACACTCAAAAAACACAAATGAAATTATACAGTAGGCCTAGGCTATAGGCTATTTACTTGTAATTTAGCTGCAATCATGTAAAAACGTTATAAGCCATCAGAGACGCTCTGCGTGAGTGGTAGGCTATTTACGACAGTAACGTTAAATACAAGTACTCTACAGCAACTCATGGGGGCGCTGTTTGACAAAAACGGAATTGCAGAGTGTGCCTTTAATATTACAGAAACCAAAGACTCAAAATGTTCAGTGATTTTAAACCCTCTTCTACAGAGGCATTGTGTTTTGTTTATGTTAAAGTAGGATAAAGTAAAATAAAGTTGCAATATTTTGGTTGTTTTCAATATAAATCATTTTGGATTTATCTCAGTTTATGATGGGCTTGTTCTTGTTCGCTGTTTTTCAAGGCTCATACCTATTTCCCTGTGATTTTTTTTTTTTTTTGCACAACACATACAGACACAGGTAAGTGTAGATATAGCCTACATCCCTGATGCAGATTTAAGTACGTCATTAACAACTAGTTGTTCTGTTTTGTTCTGTACACACTGCACAGAATTTTTGTTAATGCGCTTGTCACTACTTGTATTTTTTGGGAGTTCATTTGGTTGTACTAAACTGTGTGTGAACAGAACAGGATTAAACACTAAAAGGTGAACTGATTTGTAACTGCACATTTCGTACTGAATGGATTCTCTGAACAAGTGCTCAGTCTTAGGAATTGTAATCGAGGAAAAGACATATTGACCAGCAGACCAACAGAACTGACCAACAGAAGAAACTGGCTCATCTTGTTTGTCAGGCTTTTAGCAAAACATAAACACGAATTAAATGTTTAGCTGCAAACTGAATTACACAATGCTTGAGTTGATTCAAGGTCAAGATGAAGACTAATGCTGCAAAAATGTCACCGGGCCATAAAATATCAATATGCAAACTAACTGTCAACCGGTGCTGACATGCTTCTGAAAGGCTTTGAGTTTCACTGTTGGCTGTTTGTTTCTTCACTGAAGGTTGTCCAGGGGTTTGTATGTGAATGCGTCGTGTGCGCTCACATGCACAAACACACGCATCCTAGCATTTATATGAATATCAAAGAGAAATGTCGGAATAAACTGGGAGCCCACATGGAATCGCTTAGAGGAAAAAACAGTTTCCACAGGATGCATAATGAGCAGTCTCAGATGTGGTGGCATGTCTGCGATTAGCCAAAGAGAAGGGCCGATCTTCTCTCTTAGAACCACAAGATGTTTTTAAATTATAAACCACTAATGGGCTGTGACTCCCAGAACCCCAGGAGAGAGAATCCCAGAGGAACATCTTATCATCTCCTCATCTCCACATCTGTCTATTTCTGCACTGTGTATTCATCATGATCTGCTTTTCAAATGGAGCCGCCTGCTAAATTAAAGGGTATAAATAAACAATCCTAAACTCCTCTCCTCTTTTCTTTTCTTTCCACCTCCATTTCCCCTTTCCTTTCCTTTCCTTTCCTTTCCTTTCCTTTCCTTTCCTTTCCTTTCCTTTCCTTTCCTTTCCTTTTAATTTTCCTCTACCAAAATCTTCCTCCTTGTCTTTCCTGTTATTTCCCCTTTCCCATTTCCCCTTTTCATTTCTAATTTTCTTTCTGTCAAACACTCTCATCTAATCTAATCTCATCTCTCTCAGTGTGTTGCTGAGGTAAAGTACTCTTTAATGCTGATAAATCCAGCGGTGTGTTTCGCGTCAGAGGATCTGTTGGAATAGGAGCGGTCGCATGTCGTTCGCGAGCGCCTTTATGAGTGACAGCTCGGCAAACTTTATAGAACATGTGTGGCCAATTATGAGCAGATTGCCTCTTCACATTATCAGCTCTTGACATTTCAAACCAAACAAAAAAGACACTTCAGGCAGACATTGCAGAAGAGAGAAGACCCTAGTCACTTTTCCAAAACAATGACAGAAATTCACATATACAACCTTCAATCACCATTAAAGTCCCTCTTCGCTGCAGACATTCACGAAAATGAACCCATTATGCTATCAGCTCTTGCCAGACCCTTTTTGGCTAAACTTAATACAACATCAATCACTTTGTATTACAGGGACGGTGTGGTCTAGCTGAAGCTCAAGGCTGGTAACCAAGAGGACCATGTGGGTTCAAACTGTGAACTATCACCAGTGTGATCTTCTGGCCTATGACCTCAGGTTGCTTCAGGGCTGCCGGCTTACTTTGAGAAGTCACATTAAGTCGTTCACACAGAATGCATTTTTTCCATTCCAATATGCTACTTTCCATTGTTTTTCTATGCAAACACGCGCTAAACGTGTATAACCGTTGCACTCGCGTCTTGTGTCTTTAGCAGCGTCTCGCACATGACACGGCGTTCTAAAAACGCGGAGCTCAAGTTAAAATCTGGGGCTGGTTGAATAAACTGCTTAGACTAGTCTTAAAAGTTAGTCATTAAGTTAGATCCTAACTTAAGTTACATAAAAGGTAGATTGTTCTAATTTAAATGCGGTACAAGTAAGACTGATTACCTTGTAACTAACTGCTAGTTGGTCAAACTAGTTCTTAAGACACCGTCTTAACATAGTGGCTAAGTTTATGCAACTGGCCCCAGTTTTAAGAAACCTGTCTCGAGGCCTTGCGTTTTTCCCCATTCCACAGCCCGCATCTCGAGTTTTTCCAAAGCAAAAAGTTTTCTTTTTAAAGAAATGAATAATTTTATTTAGCAAGGATGCATTAAATTGATCAAAAGTGACAATGAAGACATTTATAATGTTAAAAAAGATTTCCATTTTAAATAAATGCTGTTCTTTTGAACCTTCTATTCATCAAAGATTCCTGAAAAAAAGTATCGGCTTCCACAAAAATATTAAACTGTTCTCAACATAATCAGAAATGTTTTTTTTTGAGCAGAAAATCCGCATATTAGAATGATTTCTGAAGGATCATGTGGCACTGAAGACTGGAGTAATGATGCTGAAAATTCAGCTTTGCATCACAGGAATATTTTTTTTTTTTAAATATATTCAAATAGAAAACAAATATTTTAAAATTTTAATTATATTTTTGATTCAATAAATTCAAACTTGGTAAGCATTAGAGACATCTTTCTAAATCATGGTACTTTAAAAAAAAAAAGGTAATCATTCGGTACCATAGAAGACAAAGAATACCACAACATGGTATTTTTTTTAAATACCTTGGATTACCATTTAAATACCATGATTTAGAGTTGTGCATGTTTTGGTAAGCATTAGAGACATCTTTCTAAATCATGGTACTTTAAAAAAAAAAAGGTAATCATTCGGTACCATAGAAGACAAAGAATACCACAACATGGTATTTTTTTTAAATACCTTGGATTACCATTTAAATACCATGATTTAGAGTTGTGCATGTTTTGCAGACGTGCACCTTAGAGTACATGATCCTTAGATCGTTTGGCAGATGCTTTTATCCAAAGCCACTTTCTTTTTTAATCAATGTATATATTAGATCTGTATATGCATTATGTGTCATTGCATATTTCAAAGTACTGTACTTTTAAATCACCCTCCTTAAACATACTGTACTTTCAGAACCGGTGACAATCAAAGTTCTTAATGGTCCTCCAGTGTCCTGTGATCCCAATCTGATAATCATCGCTTTCTGTGTAATATTATTCATGCCTTCATCTGCGTCCTTATCAGTCACCAGTTCTCTCTGGCTGAAAGGTGTAACACGAGCCCACGATAGAGAAGAATAGCCACGCAGAGCAGCTGCAGAGGGTGCGATGCGTTCCGGACGTGTCTTCTCCAAGCTGAGCCATTCAGCGGCGCTCAGAGGAAGAATAGGGGGCGTTAGGACCAAGAGGTGCGTGTGTCTCTTTGAGGAAAGAACAAAGGCTGACATCTCCAAGATGAAAGCCGGGTGAAATCTAAACTAATCAAACCCAACGACGCAGCTGGCCGGGGTTCAAAAAGCAGCCACACCAAGAAGTCATTTAAACTTTCACATTCGCTTCAGGCTCAAAGAAATCAGTTAGGGTGGGGAGCCAAAAAAAAAAAAAAAAGAGTTCAAAAACCAACCTGGCGGAGAGTCAAACAGGTGTATTAAAGTAATCGTCCACGCTGTTTGTTTCAAAATGAAC
The DNA here is from genome assembly GCA_026230005.1 of Gila orcuttii. Taxonomy (NCBI): domain Eukaryota; kingdom Metazoa; phylum Chordata; class Actinopteri; order Cypriniformes; family Leuciscidae; genus Gila; species Gila orcuttii. Next base: position 19,315,898 of record JAPDVR010000013.1, on the reverse strand, counting down.
CCCTAAAAGCTGGGTGGACCACAATCTGGTGCCTATTTCATCAATAAAGGCACAGTCACTGCAAACTCTTTCAAAGGTTTGGACTCAAGAGCGTTTGTGTAGCTGACGAGAAATATTTTCCCCATCTAAAACTGTTATGAGCTCATATGATATTGAAATGCAATTTTAAAACAATGAAATGCAATTTTTTTGTCTTTCCCAGATCATTTTAACCCTCTGGTGCTCTTCGCGTGGCGGTTATAATTTTTTTTTTTAAAGGAATTGACTATATTTTAGTTTGATGACCTTTTTATTTAATATTTTGTATTTTTTGGGGATTTTATGGTACTACATTATATTTACACAGTAGTTATAATCCATAGACCTGAAAATTTAATTTCCAACTTAAACTGTCGTAAATCTTGAATGTTTTAAAGCACAGACTTAAGTTTGATCTCTTTTTAAAGAAAGCACTTGGCAAATTATTGCCAAGTCAAAGCCATACATCTAAACAAGTTGTGTTCCAAATTTGAGCTTGATATCTCAAAAAATTAGCTTTCAGTAAGATTTTGTTTGGCCGCAGTACCAAAAGATTTCACTAGAAGAAATTTGTCATTTTTGACCTCGAGGAGCACAAGTGTGACTATTTTTTTCAGGACCATGTAACCTTTTTGAATCATGTCGATGATTTTTTTTTTTGTGTGTTCACATAGAAAGTGGCAAAACATTTACCAAGTTTCGTACCATTCCGATGAAGTAAAAAAAAATAAAAATAAATAACGTAACATTTTTTGGTCAAAAATGACTAAAGAGCACAATAAGCATTTTCTTTTTAAATAATTTCACTGCTGGATCATTGACAGTGATCTAGTGAGGACAAGTTATAGAACTTATGACATACACTTTCCCTGCATTCATATACATTTTAACCTAAAATCCCAAAGTCCATGGACACATTATGCATTACACGTTTACCTTTTGAGTTCCATGAGTCAGAAACTCTTGTTCCTTTTAAAGGCATTTCAAAAGGGAGTTGAGTTCAAAGACTCCATTGGAGAGGATGGGGGTTAGAGGAGATATTCTTTCAAATGCTCTCTATTTTTAAAGGTGCTATTGCTTGGAAGACATTTGCCCACAGGCGACGTAACAAATGCTTACAAAGCAGAAAGTTAACGCTGGAAAAATGCTTTGATTTGACTTCAGTGGAGAAAGAAGCGAATGAGTGTTTGGACAAATGTTCACAGCTAATGTTCACGGAGAATTTTATTTCTCTGAGGGTGCTCTTTAATAGCTTAGTTATGATTCATGTAGCGTCAACAAGTGAAACGCCATTTCACTTCACTTCTTCTGAAATCTGATGTGTATCTGTGTGAAACAGGATATTCAATGCTAAAAAAGGTAGGGTGGGGCTTGGTTTTTATCCTGTCTGATAAAAATTTCTAGCTGATTGGGTAATATAAATTAGTCTATATAACATTGATGTTTGCAGGTACAGGCTGAAAAAACTATATTTTGACTTTATGTATCAATTTGGACTCAAATGTTTGTCATACAATACCTTTATAAGGAACAAAAATAGACACTATTGTAATACCCTAAGAGTATATAAAGAGAGCTATAAAGTATGGAAGCCTGTTCCCGCCACAGAATAAACATTTTAAAAGATAATTGTGACTTTTTATCTCACAATTGCGAGATATGAAGTCAGAATTGCATGTTATAAAGTCACAATTGCGTGTTATAAAGTCAGATTTGTGCGATATTAACATAAACTCGCAATTCTGTCTTTATTACACGCAATTGTGAGTTTATATCATGCAATTCTGACTTTATATCTCACAATTGTGTGTTATAAAGTCAGAATTGCGACACGCAATTGCGACTTTATATCATAAATTCTGAATTTATAACACACTATTGCGAGTTTATTTCATCAATTCTGACTTTATAACACAATTTGGGCTTTATATCACGCAATTCAGAGATAAAAAGTCAGAGTTGCGAGATGTAAACTCGCAATTGTGAGGAAAAAAAGTCATAATTGTGAGATAAAAAGTCACAATTACCTTTTTTATTTTTATTCTGTGGCTAGAACAAGCTTCCATAATAAAGTCTATGTCAAGCAGCTCAGATTATTTGATCTTGGTGAGAAATGCTTGAGTTTATAGCTGACTTTGACAGTCTTTGGCATCTGAGCACAGTTTAAAACATTGTTGAGATCTGTTCTGAAATTCAGCTGGAAACTTATGCAGAAGTCTCCATTTGTTCTGCTATTAACCTCGCTGCCATCTAAAAGAAACAGTTGAGATAATGAAGGTCTTATTAGTGATTTATGTTTGTGTACCTGAGAGGCGTCTTGGCACGTCGCTGATGGTGGGCAGGCCCGTGGCGCGGGTGGAGGACAGCGGGGTGGTGGAGTGGATGGAGGGAGATGTCATTTGGCTCAGGTAAGGAGTGTACGGCTGCTCATAGGACCAGGGCGGAGAGGATTGTGCCTGCCGCGGATCTGTGAAGATGATAAATGAGACGACACCAGTCAGAGACAATGCCACGATCTGCATGCAATAGCATCAACGATGCTTTTTTTTGTGTGAGTGTGATTTATATGGCAGTCAATTTAACGCGTTCATTTAATTAATTAGATGTGGGGAAAAATAACGTTAAAATTATGCATTTAACGCACCCAGGACCAACGAAATTCAACTTATCAGACAGTTGATTGGTGACAAACATGAAACAGGCCAACAACTCATGCCCCTGCATATTTATATCATGATATAGAGTAATATCACACAAGTAACAAGCGTGCAATATTTTTTTGTCCCGAATAGCACAAGTTCAAATGTCATATTGATTTTATACAACAGTTCAATAAATAAGAAGTTAATATTGTGTCATATTTTAGACACAATATTGTCTGCTTTTGCATACTTTTGCCAACAAAAATGTTACCTATAAAGCCAGAGCCGAACTTTTGTGAGTCTCCGAGCAACACACAATAGTGCTTCCTTTCTGAATGAATCCGCGGTTTGAGCGAATCAATCGGGTGAACCAATGATTCAATGGCCCATTCATAAAGAGAGCCATTGGGTGTTTCTCAAACGGAAGGCTGCATCCTATGAAGGCGGCATCTCGACTGCCACCTCATCAAACGTCGCTGAAGGCCGTCTCAGTTTGAAGGATACTTGGAAGGTAGCCTTCGTTTTGGGTCCTTCATTCAGCTCATTTTAAAGGATGCATTGGCTGTATCCTTCGCAGCCCGAAATCACCCACAATCCTTTGCACATATTCCAATTCACGAAAAAATGAGTCGGTACTGAGCTTGTCTGAGTTTATGATGAAATGTAAGACAAAATAATGTTTTCGGACATGAGAGCATATATGTTATCTTTTGTTTTGCTATAAATTAATCACTAACACTAAACTGAGAATAATGTAAGCCACTGGGAGAGACAGACGGCTGTCATTCACTGTATTGCATTAATAAAAAACAAGTTATTAAAGATTTGTAATACAAAGTATTTTTCCAAAATGAAGTTTTAATAGTAAATTTCGTGCCGTGACCATGGGGGTGGGAACATGTGTGACGTAGTATATATATATACTGCTTTTAATTATTTAATTATTTATTTAATTAATCAATTCATAATGAATTATTAATACATTTTATTATATTTTACTTATTAAATATAGAATATAGAATTTTTTATATAATAATATAATATAATAAGCATTTTCATCATTCAAAACAATTGAAATGACAGAAATATTATTTACATTATAATGTAATTTTACCGCATATTTTTATTGACTTTGTTTTATACATAATTTAATTTACATATAATTAATACATTTCTTATATTTTGGGGTAACTAGGACATATTTTTGAGGTTCACCCTTAGAAGAGTCCTTCTTTATGGGCCACATTTAAAAAGACTCATTGTGCACAGAAAGTGGGTGACCTTTCTTTTTATAACCATATGAAGACCAAGCTGACTAGTATAAAAGGCCATGGTATGTAAATAGCTTAATCACATTCAGAGCCAAGAACGGTTTCCTGTTTGCTTTCTACAGTATTCTAGTAAACACAGCGTCTGCTCCGACAGGAGTGGGACTGGAGACCATCCAAGAGAATGGCAAACATTATGCAAACTCTAAAGCTGAGCGCATATGTGAAATAAAAAAGAAATACCCCAAGCTCCAATATGCCAAAAGTGAAGCAGAAACTAATGAAAATATTTGGACAAATGTAATGGAATTAAAGCAATAGTTCACCCAAAAATTGAAATCTGTCATTATTTACTCACTCTAATGTCGTTCCAAACCCGTAAGCTGTTATTTTTTCCGTGGAACAAAAAAAAAAAAAGGGGGAATCTTCATTAATCTTCGTCAGAACCTGTTGTGTGTGATTTGAGAGCTATACAGTGAAGGGGAAGATTTAAATTTGGGTCTGTTCCTTGCTTAAAACTGTCATATGATTTCTGAAGCCTTGAAATATGTTGTAAATATAATTCTTTTATGCTGCTTTGTTGTTGTCGTCTGGCCAAGAGAGGCATAAAGATTCTTCAAAACATCTTTTGTGTTTCATGGAAGAAAGAAACTCGGGTTTTGGGATGACATGAGGGTGAGTAAATAATGACTTTTCATTTCTGGGTGAACTATCCCTTTCAGGTGATGTAAGCAGCCAATCCCAAACAAAGATAATGCCTTGTTCCAGTAAAAGTAGACAAAAGGATCTGAGACTGTCAGACCTGGCACGTCCATCAGTATCTCCTGTTTAAATCTGATTCACTCTGAAAACCACTGTATGACATTTCTATTTCTTGCATCATGTAGCTTGCATCTCACCCACTCTCTTTTATCTCTGCAGGCTTATCTTCGGCAAATGCCTTGAATAAACCTACCTGTTCTCCAAATACAGATGTTTGTACAGTACACAAACCAAGCGACTCGCCATTAAAGATCACGCCAGAGGAAGGCCGGCGGCCAGACAGACTAAAATATCTGCTTTAAAGGGAAAGGAAAATGCCTGGGCCGGTTTACCTGAGATCTGAGTATGCCCCTGTGGATTGAAGGAGTTCGGCGTGGCGTTGAGAGACGGCCGGGGACTCTGGGTTTGCACGGCAACTCTCATGGTGGTCTGGCGTAAACGCTCTAACTCGCTCAGGCGCTCGGAGAACAGCGGCGGTTTTGGGGGGTCTTCCATTTTCTGTCTGTGTCCTACCGAACAATATCAGACAGAGATTGCAGTTAATACATCTACTGCTCGATTCTGACCAAAGGGATGTTTTGCCCAAGAATGAAAAGTCTATCATTATTTACACACCCTTGTGTCGTTCCAAACCTGTATGTTTATCTTTTTTTTTTCAAGAAACTCAAAAAGAGATGTTATGCAAAATGTTCAAGCTGCTCTTTACTATACAGTGAAAGTGAATGGGGATGTAGCATTAAAAAAAGCACTGTAATAGTACTGTAAAACTAGTCCATGCTCCATATTTAAAGTTCTTTTGAAGTGATATGAACGTTTTGTGTGACAGACAGATATAAACTCAAATAAAAACGTACATTTTGGACACAAATCTATCGTATGGCTTCAGAACACTTGCAGTTAAGCACAAAAGTGGTACTTTTATGGTTTCTTTACTTCATTGTATGGAAATGAGCAAGTTTGTAGATTCCCCAAAATATCCTACAATGACGTTAGAGTGAATAAATGATGACGGAACTATCATTTTGGAGCAAATTTCACTTTTAAAGGGATAGTTCACCAAATTATGAACATTCTGTCATCATTTACTCACCCTCATGTTGTTGCAAACCTATGTTTTTTCTTTCTTTATACAATGAAAGTGAATGGAGATACTGGTGTCACAAAAAAACAGCATAAAAGTACTGTAAAACTAGTTAATGCTCTATATTTCTTAAGTCTTCTGAAGTCATACAATAGCTTTGTGTGACGAACAGATGCAAATGAACCAATGAGATTTCAGAGCTCAAATAAGAACAAGCATTTTGATACATCTATTGTATTATTAAGTAGTTTTATGGTAGTTTTATGGTGTTTGATCACTGTTTACTTTCATTCTAAGTGAAGTTTAAAGATTCTCCAAAATGTCTTAGAATGGCATTAGGATGAATAATGTTATATTATTATGCTTATATATATTAAGTCTTTGAAGAGATGCAAATGAGCCATTGAGATTTCAGAAGTCAAATAACAGCTTACATTTCGAACATAAACCAATCGTATGGCTTCATATGTGAAGTATGGACTATTTCTGTGGTACTTTTATTAGTTTTGTACACTGGTGACATTCATTGTCTGAAAAAGATCAGTTTGTAGATTACCCAAAATATTTTAAAATGACTAAGAGAATAAATGATGACAGAACTGTCATTTTTGGGTGAACTACTGAACACTCTTAAAGGGACAGTCCTGATAGATTTGTGAGAGGAACAGACCAAAAATTCATTAGAAATCAATATCTACTCTTCTGCCTTTTGAATGCAGCCGAATGCCAGATTAAAATTACTGTTCCTCTGTTCCTACCAAAAAGTTATTGTATGAGATCAGAAGATATTAAATAAAGCACACAGGTTGAATAAAATACATTATTATGCTTTTATCATAAATATAATGGTACATCCATAGAAAAAATGTTTAGAACGACATGAGGGTGAGTAAATGTTTCACATTTGAGTTAACTGTCCTTTTAATGGACAACCAACAATTAAACTTCATTATTTACCAAACAACACAGCAAAAGAAATGTGCAGATCAGTGTGTGGGTCAGATGCATTAGTGATCTCTGCATCTCTAATCAAAGAGATCTCAGTTTTCACAATTGCGACCAGCACACAAAAGGAGGGGAAGTAAATCGACTTTCTACCTGCCCGTTCATGTTGTTGTTTTACACGTTGTTGGCATCCATCCAAAAGAATTCACAGTCAAATTACACAACTGTTTTATTTCCCTATTATACCTATCATGCTTGAAAGTATGTCTGTGAGTCACGACAAAAGAATGACCCACCAATGTTTATTCATTCACTTCCCATAAAAGAGGACAGACTCAATCCTCTATCCTGCAATAAAGAGTACGAGTCACGCCATGCCCCCACGTCCACCCCCTTCCCGGCTCGGACCGATCACACGTGAACCACCCTTTCCAGTCCGTACCGAGCTCAACATCTCTACTCATTTCATTGGAACCACACTGTTGTGTCAATACCTGAGATGAATATGTGTTAAAGTGCTTGTCTGTCTAGGCTTGGTTGGTTGCCCTGCATAGCTTGTAAAGTAAATATCGCACAGAAGAAAAGAGCAACTCCTGCAAAAGCTTGGCCGCTCTCCAGTTGGTTCGAGACAGAGCTACCTCCAATCTCGCAAAACCTGATTGTGCTCTGGAGTTCAGTTGAGCAAACACATCTCCTCATTCACAGGCCAATGTTAGCTGCACACAAGAGCACTTTGCGTCAGGAGCGTGAGTAATTCCCTGAAAGTATTCCCTCTCACTACGCTATAAAAGAAACAATCAATAAAAGGGAACCGGTTTCATTTACTTTAAGGGGCCGACATGAATTTGGCCTCAGTGTGTGTGTGTGAGTGTGTGTGTGTGCATGAAGGTGAACTGCTCGCACATTATTTATGTTATTATGAGTGACCAAATCTGCCAATATTTTCCCCAAATTTAAATTTACGAGAGATATGAAGGTGCAGTTTCAAAGACAAGGCTTATGGTGCTTTTCCACTGCATAGTACGTCTCGGTACGGCTCACTTAAATAGTACCACCTCGGTTGAGGTACCGATACTAAAATGTAACGTAAACACTGCAGATCACTGATTGGTTAGAGAGAATGGTCACTACCAGCGTCATTGGATTTGCGACACGAGACACCAAACCCGTCTTTGAATTTTTTGTTTCAATGGCAACACTATCAATGCCGAAATAAATCTGCAGCAGTCAGGTGGTACAACTAGAGCTCTTTAAGTTGTTCATCGTTATTGTCAGTGACGTGCGGTCTGGGTAGGCAAACTAGGCACTGCCTACCCTGCCAAAATTCAAAAATAAAAATGTTTATTAAATAATAAACTTGTATTTGTATTTTTACTGTTTATTCTTGTGATTTATATATGCAATATGGGTGTTATTCCAATTGTCTAGACGTTACGATGACAAATGTAGCAGTTACGCATAATCAAATAACAAACAAATGGTAGAATAAGCAGTCCTTTTACGGTCCATTCATTGCAGACAAGCGAAAAACCCATGTTGCGCATGCGCACTTCGATCCTGTATCCTTTAACATGTACGGCAAAAAGCACAACTCTGCTGTGCCTTTGGACGTAAATATGCTATGCCCGTACCCATCTACGTTACATATCAGACATGGACCAATTAAAATCGAGATATTACTGGACCCATTTGCGTAGCTAACGTCATTACACCACAGCTAGCCTATGCCTAATCAAATTCAAAGTCAAAATGACAGCACAGACCGTGATCACAGAGTTAAGAAATTTTTTCAAGCTCGATTTTAATTCAAAATCTGAGTTAATAGCAAGAGGGAGGTCTACGCCAGCCTTAGATAGACTAGTGCAGCAACTGAAGGCCATAAAGACGAGTTTTACAAAGTTGTGATCGACGTCTTTACGAGGAAAGAGCGGCGGATGGATTTTATGTAGGCTACAAATAATCTACCGATTGGTGAGTCAAAAACTATTTTGGGCTTAATATTGAATTGATAAATGTGGTTGAATTAATGCAAGCCATTTGCCTTCATATTCAATTGAGCAGTGTGTGATTTTACTTTTGCTGACACACATTATTGGCCGCTGTGCAAAAATTAAGGATTAAGAATGGTTGTATTGATGCTGGAGTGGACATTAACTACCGGTGTGTGCCTGTGCCGCGCTTGCGTGTGTGTGTGTGTGTGCGAAAGAGAGAGAGAGAGAGAGAGAGAGAGAGAGAGAGTGAGAGAGAGTGAGTGAGTACACGGTATACATTCTGATTTGTACATTTCTTGTTATGCTGCGTTTGTGCGTAACGTTTACTGTTATTACGTATTATTAGCCTAAACAATAAATCAGGTAATCTGGCTTTCATAACTCAGTGCCTAGCCTCTTTAAGACATCACCGCACGTCACTGGTTATTGTAATGTTATGTGCTTTGAGACATGAGGCAATTCTTTAAATAAAAATTTTAGTCTTTCGTGACGCTTTGCTGTGTGAGTTCATGTGTTTTGAAGGAGGTGTGGCTTTGGAGACGCTCTAAAGGGAGGATGGGATTGCATGCTTTCAAAGCTAGCTTGCCTCTCCGAAATTGCCTACCCTACCTTTAAGTAGCTTTTATAAACGTGCCTTAGAAAAAACATTACTGGTGTGCATCTTGAGACAAAACAATGGCAGTGACATACTTTTAAGATTTAAGCTTTGAGTTAAGACAGCTCAAACATGCATTTTAGTCTGGGGCTACTGTCTGTGAAACTGGGAAAAAGTCATGTTGCTGTGGCTGTAAAATTCAGAAAGGGCAACATAATGCAAACTGCTGATGTAAATACATCAATACATAATGTAAAGGGTATTTGTGAGTCTTCAAACTCAAGTCAAGTCACCTTTTTCTAAAGCGCTTTATACAGGACAGGAGTGGTTCTCAACTCTGGTCCTAGTGGCCCTCCAACACTGTACATTTTGGGTATCTCCTTTGTCTGACAGACCCATCTCAGGTCTTGGATTGTCTACTCATGAGCTGATGACCTGAGTCAGGTGTGTGTGATTATTTGGGGGCAGGAACAGGGTTGAGAACCACTGCAATACTGTTTGGCTGCATTCAAAATCGCATACTCTCTCTCGAGTAGGTAAGTAATTACTTTACGACCGACCACTAATAAAAAGTATGTTCTACTACTACATCTGCCCTGTTGCCCTTGTCATGTGACCTACCAGCGTCATATACGTAATTTCACTGTCATTCATAAATCCTCTCCCATGGCCTCCCATAGTAAAGTGTCCATCATATGCACACTTCAGAATCTCACAGGAAGAATGTGCATCCATGTGCTTTTTGCCTACTCTTTTATGAGTACTGTGAATTCAGACATACTTCTTTTGTCACTGTTTTTCGGCTGCTATATAGTAGGGAAGAATGCGTTTAGTTGCAGCCATTGTTTCAAAGCAGTTTGCCAGTAATAAACAGGAAAATAACAGAATCAGTGATGCCATCTTCATCAAATATGATACAAATTCTGCTGTAAAACAGACTTAAAAAGACAATTTTGTCATTATTCAGCTCAAGTCATTTCAGTTCAGAGTGTATTGCTCTTTAATAGGCTAATGGAGACCACTGAAGATGATTTATTGGGAAAAGCAGACACTGTCATACAGTAAGAGTTTGGAATTTTTAAAGAGAGTTATTTTTAAGATTTTCATGAGAAATGTTCATCAGGAGATTTCGGTAACACTTTACAGGCCTCATTTGTTAACATTAGTTAATGTATTAACTAACATGAACTAACAACGAACAATGCATTTGTTACTGTATTTATTCATTTTTGTTCACATTAGTTAATAAAAATACAGCTGTTCATTGTTTGTTCATGACATGTCATTTCCAAGTGCATTAACTAATGTTAAAAAATACAACATTTGATTTTAATAATGTATTAGTAAATGTTGAAATTAACATTAAACAATATTAATAAATGCTGTAGACTTATTGTTCGTTCTTAGTTCATGTTAACTAATGAAACCATATTGTAAAGTTTTACTGAGATTTCTGACTTTTTGTTACGGACTTTGGTTATTCTGAAACTATGCAGGGGACACATAGAAATGTGTGATAACCCCAATATTTACATTTATGGCATTTAGCAGATGCTTTTATCCCACACAGCTTACACAAATGGAAATCACTTTCATCACTGTCAAGTGTGTCTTATGAACATGTTCTGAGCACTGTTGAAGAGGACAGAAGCAAAAGACTTTAGGATTTGAAGTCCAATGCTACATTTCCAGGATGAAAAAAAAAGGGATGTGAATGATTCAGCTTGAACGAGAGGAAAATCCCTAATGCTCATATCCTATGAGACATGCAGAATCCCCTTATGTTTACATCAGTGCTAAAAACATCTCTCAACGGTAGAGCTCAAATATTCAAATAAACACGTCTCCAATAAAGTAAAAGGATCCTGTTGTGGCAAAAATTTTGAATATTTAATTTAAGGTTGAGAAACAAAACTGCTTCGGTAGGGGGGGAAAAAGTAGTCTTTTTTCTTTGTTTTCATGCAAAATGCCTTGATAAATAATACGGGTGTATAAACACCGTGTGCCAGCAATGCTATGTTAAATTGCCATATGATAGTGGCGTGACCCACAATAACACCCTGTGCTCATTAAACACCAGCACGCTTTCAACATCAAATATCAGTCAGAGAGCTTCAATCACGCCTCGGCGACACAGGGAATAAAACGCATGGAAGAAGAAAGGGAAACATACATCCGTCTAGATTTCATTTCTTTAATTGCTGTGCCGCGGAGGGCCGACTCCTCTGAGGAGTGAAACAATGGATTATTTCACATGGCAGATCTCACAAAATTAGCAAAGGGGGGAAAAAGGATTTTTAAGGACAGGACGAGGCCGAACGCCCGCTCCGTCGAAGGATCAGAAGTAGACGGAGAGGGGGAGAGAAATGGAGAAAGCTGACGGCAGCCAAGCAGAGCTGGAGTTTTGCCAGTCGCCTGTGTGGTCCGTGTGTTTCGAGCTCCAGGAAGTGAACTATGCCAAGAAAGGGCACACATGCTACTAGAGCTTTAGAAATCGATGCGCTGACTGCAACAATCAGACACCATGCAACCGTACTACTACCAAACAACCAAACTTTTATTTCAGGGCCAACACCTATTTGTTTGAGGGGTGATCCGGGGCCAGAACGGCTCGGTGCCGTAATATAATTGGATGCAAACTAACAAAAAATCCTCTATTTGCCTCATGTGTATCATAAATACAACATGCGTATTAGGGCCAGAATCCTGACGTGGCTCTTTACTGAAGATTAATTGCTCCCTATTAACTGGTCCCTAAAAATCACAGATTTTAGTGGAGGTCAGAGTGCTTCTGTATTGATTGTGATGACACAACTGGAGTTAATGCACAAGGGTCGGTTTGTGTGTGTGTGTGTGTGTGTGTGTGTGTGTGTGTGTGTGTGTGTGTGTGTGTGTGTGTGTGTGTGTGTGTGTGTGTGCAACTGTTGAAAAGTTAGTACGTGAAAGGGTAAGTACGTTTGTTTTTTTAAAGAAATTAACTCTTTTATTCAGCGAGGATGCATTAAATTGACTAAATTCACCAAAGATTTTTTTTTATTTTTTTATCATGGTTTCTACAAAAATATAAAGCAGCAAAACTGTTTCTTGAGTAGAAAATCTGCTTATTAGAATGATTTCTGAAGGATCATGTGACACTAAAGTCTGGAAATTCAGCTTTCATCACAGGAATAAATTACATTTTAAAGTATTCAAATAGAAAACATTTTTCTGAAATTGTAATAATATTTCACAATTTTACTATTTAACTATTTTTAAAGCTTTATTTTTAAAGCTCACAGGAAAAAGTATATGACTACAACATAATCAGTTATTAATATTTTGTTTTTGCATGTGTTCATAATTTCTTTGTATGACAGCCTGGCCAAAAATTATGTTAGCACAATTTGACATGTTTCATTGCTTAATCACAAATAAAACAGTTGACTACAAAGTACAACTATGCAATATGCATACAAAATCTAGAACGACACAAAGGTGAGTAAATGTTGACACATAATTTTCATTCTTGGACGAACTGTTCCTTTAAAGGTGGGGTAGGTAATTTCGGAAAGGCTACCAATAGCAAGCTAGCTTTGAAAGCATGAGATCCCACCCTCCCTTCAGAGCATCTCCTTCAAATCACATGAACGCGTACAGCCAAAGCAAACAAAAAGGTCACGAGAGACGGCGTTAAATATACCTCATGTCTCAAAGCACATAACATTACAATAATATTTAACATAAACAGCTTAAAGAGCTTTAGTTGTACCACCTGACTGCTGCATATTCATTTCAGCATTGATAGAAACATAGACATAGAAACGCATATATCCGAGTCTGAGGACATGAACAGCTCCGGGCAGAACGTCACGGGTTGTAATCTTGTAATTACGGTTATGACACGGCGTGAACTCAGCATAAGCTTGTTGTTTTGGTTCAGAAGGAACTGTAAAAGGCGACTGCTGTTTGTTTGTCTGCCGTTTTTGTTCGGAACCATTAGACCAATTTCAACCAGTATGACAAAAAGTGTTTATAAAAAAAATTGCCTACCCTACCTTTAATGCTTGCTTAGAGACATATTTTGAGGCTCTATCCCTAAAAATGTTGATATTCATCATCTAGTGATAATTGCAGTACATAAATAAGGTTATTGCTGTTGTTAGAAACACTTTATGGCTTCTATCAAAAACACCGGGTTATACCGAAGTTCCTTTTCACTTAAAAGGCTAGTAGGCAGTAGACAGCATGGCTGTTCTGGAACAGAGCAAAAACTGTTGTAATTATATTAGTTTAATATTAGCTCAAAATTCCTTAAAAAATATCTGAGCATACCTAATCCTAACACAGCCAAATATATTGCTAGTCATGTGTAACCATCTATTGCTGATAGAAAAAATCAAGTCTCTGTGCCAACAGTAACAGTCACATACTTGTCTTATATCACTTCATTTGAAAGTGTTCTTGAAGAAAGTACAAGCAGATCTTTCTTATGCAAGCCATAGGTTTATATTCAATGGCCTGTGTTGGATTTTGTCTGAGAGGCCTACCGTATGTGTTTTGTGTGCATTTACCTGTCTGGACTCGCAGAGCGACGTTCAAAGAGAGAGAAACATCACAGGTTCACGGCTAATGCTCATTTCAGCATTGAGCAATTAGAGCGGCTCCGCGCAAACCGCAATGTAAACAATCTGGCTCAATGGAAGATTTTATGTGCAACATATTGATTGTCAGAAGCTGTTATGCAAACAATACACTGAAACATGTGGTGGCACAACACTGAGGCTGCAAAAGAAAGATTTGTTCGTTTCATTGGCCTGTGGAAGCATTTAAACATTTCTTACAGTATAGGGGAAAACAGGGCTACAAACCTTTATAAGGGAAATGTTACTTATTTATTTATTTATAAAAACGAGTATTATATTCAAGTGAAAATGTATTTGTTTGTATTACAGAAAATGTTATTTAGATTTTAATATATATAAACATTTTCTGGTGGAAAATATTAGTTGTTATATCAATATATTTAGTTTTGATTATAGCACAAGCAGGTGATTATGATATTATTATGTCGTATTTTGTGATATTAATGTGTTGTTTTTGGTAGTTATGTGAGTAAAAGTGCAATCAAAAGCGCCTTTTTACCACAGGATCCTTTAGCCTCGGTGTACCACAAACTGAATGAGAAAAAAAAAAGTGTGAGATAAAATGAAAAAGAAGTGTGGAAATTGGACTGCGGCGGAGAGACTCCATCTGAACAACATTTACACCGTTTACCGTCCTGCTCTATGAAACGTGTTTGGCTGAGTTCTGCATGAGACAATAGCTCTTTTCCAGCCGTCTTCATGGCAGTCAAAACACAGCGTCACGGATCATCTTGGCAAATACCTTTTTAAAAACAAGCCATGTTTTCCATCTCCCCAATGCGAGGTGGCATTAATTAACAGAGCCAACACAGGCAAAGCAGGGAACTTCAGTGTGCACTTTTCACATGCACTAAATTGCATGGATTTACCTTTAAAAATACAGTCTAGATTGTGCGACTTAAAATGCTTTCTTATTTTTCAGTGACGTTCCAGTGACACCACATCACAGCACTGAACCAAGAGATCTTCAATACAGTCTAGTAAAGAATGATTCTGTATATATTTTCGAAGAAAATTATTTAATAATTAAGAACATATGAGTGGGTGTTGTTTGCTATGCTGTTCTGATCATTTTTGGCACATTTCTAGGTGGTTGCTTGATTTTTTATTTTTTTATAATATTCTGGTGTCTAGATAACTATGTGGGATTTTTTGTGTGTGTGTGTGCTTATTTTATTGCCCAGCAGGTGAAAATTATAAATCTGATTGCTTAGTAAAGTAACAGCACAGCTCTCCTCAATGACACACATGATTTGAGGAATCATTCATAGCACCATTATTACAGTTAACTAAAACTAAAAGGTCTATAAAACACGTCAAAACTCCACGAAGTACAACAAGCGTATGGGTGAGAAGAACACTTGTTTAAACAGCATTCACACCGGGACATTTGACTGCACATCACTATTCTGATTCTGCTGCTGCAGCACCCCTGATAAAGACTGTAGAAAGAGAGATGGCTGAGAGACATTACAAAAGAGAAAAGGTCAGAGGAAAATCACAGGAAAAAGAAGGGTTATGATCAGGCAAAAGCTTTAGGACCTGTAATAATATTAGAAAATATAAAATATTAGTGTTGTTGGATTTGCTATGTTTCACAGAACCAAGATATGCTGTTGTTGTAATGTTAGCTGTAGTAACAGGACAGTTTTGAGTGTCATTGTTTGCCTGGAGCTGATGTGCTGCCGGCGGCTAATCAACATCTCTTGCTTTTATATGCTCTTGTGTACTGTGTTCATTTTTTGTTCTTCCTGTTTCGCAAAGCTTTGTTTTGCTTCGCTTCTGCTATGATAAAGAGACATTTACTCTTGCATTGTGTGTTCGGGCATTTTGGAGGCGGAGCAATGAAGGGAAGGGTGTGTTTGGTTGGGTTGATTTCAAATATCAACAGTGTTTCTCAGAAATCGCTTATTGCACCTTTAACATAAAATAACAACAACCAAAAAAAAAAAAAAAACAATGAATAACAACTAAATAGACATCTAAACTTTAACTCAAATGAAAACAGAAAATATAAACAAATAAAAACTAATTCAAAGTATTAGTATCGCATTATAAAAACTATATTAGTATCGCATTGATACTACAATAACACTTCATAGCACAAACTGTGCAAGATAAGTTACACTCTAATTTTTTACATTCAGGCTTTAGTGCTTGTTTAAATGACCTGTAAGTGTATGCCATAGTAAAAGAAAAGGTTTATAAACCAACCGAGTGAAGCCAACATTCCATAAACAGTTTAAAGATGAAGTCCATATGTCTCATGTGTGCTACTGTTCTTAGTTGCATCTATCCGCTTTTTTAAAATGCAAACTTTTGTAATAACGTATTTTGTTTTCTGACATAACAAGAATCAATTGACATGAAAGTATATTGATTTTGCTCTTTCCCCTCTCACAGGCTTATAGAGACTGTCTTTCACATGTCAAGCCCACCAACAAACCAGCACTGATATCAGATATCAGCGTAAGAATGCTGCTGCTATTAGGATGGTGTGCGAGGAACACTGGCAGTCATGGTGGTAAAAGTAACACAGGGCCCTCTCTGAACGGTCTGAGCCGCCCCTCCCAGTCTATTAGTCCAAATTGCTCTTAATAACCACAGTTACATGAGACCCGCCAAATGATTACAGCAGCATGCGATTCACACTCATGGCCCTGTGCGATCAGACCAGTCAAGAGCTGCTGTGTAGAGTAGAATCGACATAAAATAAAAGCCATAAATCTGATAATTTCATAAAGCAACAGCAAGCACAACATGATTTGATGTAACTTGAGTTACACACTTATTTGGAGCAACAATATTGATGCTTGTCTTCTTGTGTGTCTTGGCTCCGATTGGCTAAAGACCATTGGATCCGTCTACGTGTTGAATCTCGCAAGGAATATTTTCTTTACAAATGAGCACATGTTTCTGGGGAACTTCATGCTAGACAAAATATATCTGCACTTTCTCAATGGCTTAAACGGTTAGGGAAAGGTGTAGACCACCTTAGTAATAATGAAAACAGACAGTGAGCCAGATTTACTAAACAGGGCAAATTAGAGCCGATGGGAGTGGAAAGTTCTGCGCGTGATCTACTAATTAAAAATAAATCTACAAATTAAAGAACACAGCCGGATCATTTCCAATATGACCAACGCAACCTATCAAGACCAGTGCAAATTAGCATCTAGTTTAAGACATGCTTTTTTTTGGTGGTAAATAAAGGTGCAAATAACAGTAAATTGACTAGCGCAAACCTTAGTAAATCACCTTGCATTATTAATTTAAATACTTTCCTCCCATAAATTCTGCTAAAATAACCCTGTCGACGCATTTTCAGCACTAATTTTTCACTGCGTGTCTTTAGTAAATCCTGACAGTAATTTTTTAACGCCAAAAGATTGTTTGCGCTGGCACAAGCTGTTAGTAAAACATCAGTCAGTTTTTTTGGGTAACGCATTACAAGTAACATGAGTTACGTAATCAGATTACTTTTTTCAAGTAATGAGTAATGTAACACATTACTTTTAAATTTACAACAAAGTATTACTTTTTCAGATAAGTAATTCAAGTTACTTTGTTTTCCCATGTATTGACTGACACCTCTCCTGTCCCCATGTTAAGAGAAACCATGTGTAAATGCAGAGGCATTGTGTGTGCTGTGTAAACATGATTATTGTAGTTCTAGACTAAGGGCCCCATCTTGCACCCAGCGCAATTGACTTTGTACACCGACGCATGTATCATTCCTATTTTGCACCCCTACGCACAGCGGACATTTTTGCAAACCATACATAATTACAAGGAAAAATATTAGTACACAAGGGACATCATTGTTGTGTCCATGAAGACGTGAAAAAATAGATGAAAGAAAAAATCTAGCTTACACATTTACCCAAATTATTATACGCCTGTTTAACCGAAGCTAATTTGAGTGGGTTTCTCCCATCCCCATACAATGTCACTTCTCTGTCTTTTACGGCCCTGACGAGAACGTCGGTCTCCTCGACTGTGAACCGCTCCTGGCGTGCGCCTGGCAAATCCTCCATTATAATAGCAATCCGCCATGGAAAAAGCGTGCCTGCTTTTAAAGGGAATGTGAGCTGACGCTCTTACTGCACGTTACGCCCAAACCACACCTATGAGTAATGTAGCTACTTCAGACCAACCCATTTTAGATTAGAGTAATTTATCCCGCCGGTATAATAGCAACAGCGCCCGAGATCCACCCACAAAGTTACTTGCGTTTCGCGTTTGATAGTTGCATTTCAGATCGTTAAAATAGGGCCCTAAATGTGAGTGTGCACAAAAATAGATTCAGTAACACGCATCATCGCAATCTGAACAAGAAGTAAACGAGAAAGTATGAATTTTCTTTTTTTAAAAGTGTGAAAACTTATAGTGATGGAAAAATTCCACAAGAAGGAACATATATCGTTTACCCTCCTCTTATGAAGTGTGTAAACAATCGTTTCAATTGTGTTGGAATTTCAGGAGAAACATCCAAGACAAATTTGATACATAAACCTAACGGCGAACTCAATTAAATCTTGTGCATGAGCAATGAAAGAGCAACCTCTGAGCAATAAAACCGTCCTTTGGAAAAGAACGGTATGACGTTGAAACTTAATTGAAGGCCTGAATGTCTGTCTGTCTCTCTGAATGAGAGTTTTTGTGTCTCTCTCTCAGTTTTTCTCTCTTAAGCGCAGGAGGAATGTGTAAACAGGCAGGCAGAGGCAGCTTCACGACACACTCACAGGACGTTGCACAACTCTAAATGCCTCTGAATGTGTCATTTCCTGCATGGCCACCTGTCTTCTTCTTAACAGCAGATGAGGATAAGTAATAGACCTCCAGATAGGTAATGTAGGGGAGAAGATTGACCTGAACCATTATTTGCCTAAATAAAAGCTGTTAAATTGCATAAAAGACCCCAGCAAACCTCAGAGAGGCTAATATGGGTTTTAAGGTCAACATAGACTCTTAAAAATAAAGGTCTAAGGTCTACATCTATGGTTCCGTGAAGAACCTTTAAAGGGATAGTTCACCCTTAAATGAAAATTATCCCATCATTTACTCACTCTCAAGCCATCCTAGGTGTATACGACTTTCTTCTTTCAGCCTAACACAATCTGAGTTACATAAAAAAATATCCTAGCTTTATAATCGGAGTGAATAACTGAGTTTTTAAAGCCTAAAAAAGCGCATTCATCCATCAGAAAAGTAATCAATATGGCTCCAGGGGGTTAATAACGGCCTTCTGAAGCGAAGCGATGTGTTTTTGTAAGAAAAATAACCATAATTGTAACTTTATAAACTGTAATCACTAGCTCCCGGTTCCGGCCGTACGTGCATTAACGAGAGAGTCGAGTTCCGGCAGAAGAGTGACCTCTGACCCGACGCATGATGAATGATGTAGGCGTAGTGTAAGCTTCGGTTAGAGTAGATGCCTCTCACGGGTCAAACAAATAAGACTGGACAACAAACTCAAGCTCCTCCGACATTTCTCTTTAAAAATTCTCATTTTAGAGAATTCTCTTCTAATTCGTGACGGTGTTTTGTTTTGGTCTATCCTGTGCTTTCGCGTTCGTCAATATGTCATGCGTTGGGTCAGAGGTCACTCTTCTGCCGGAACTCGACTCTCGTACGGCCATTACCGGAAGCCAGTTATTATAGTTTATTAAGTTTTAAATATGGATACTTTTCTAATAAAAACGCTTCGCTTCACTTCAGAAGGCCTTTATTAACCCCCCGGAGCCGTATGGATTACTTCTATGATGGATGGATGAACTTTTTTGGGCTTCAAAATCTTATGGCGCTTTTCCACTGGATGGTACGGCTCGGTACGGCTCAGTACGGTTCGGCGCGGCGCGGCACGGTTCGGCTCGCTTCGCTTTTCCACTGCGTGGTACGACTCGGCTCGGCGCGGCACGGCTCGGTTCGCTTTAGCTCGGTTGCTTTTCCACTGCAGTTAGTACCGTTTCAAAGTGGGTGGGATTATAACTGATATGACAGACCGTTATAGTTTATCCGCTCCTCGGCAACCAACAAGAGGAACGTCTGCGCTTCTCGTCCACTGACCACGATTCAGCCATTTCTTTTTTGGAAGTTTTTTTTCTTCAAGCACGTCAAGCAAATAGTTTTAAAACAGGTGCTACAGCGGTGGCTGTTACTGGCTATTTAAATCTAGCGGGTTTGATGTCTCGCAAATACAATGACGCTGGTAGTGACGATTCTGTCTGTCTGACCAATCAGTGATCTACAGTGCTTCCACGTCACATTTTAGTATCGGTACGGTACGCTTGGAACCTCAACAGAGGTGGTACCATTTAAAGCGAGCCGAAACGAGCCGTACCGTACCGTACCATGCAGTGGAAAAGCGCCAAAGCGTACCGTACCGAACCGAACCGTACCGTACCATGCAGTGGAAAAGCGCCATTAGTTACCATTCACTGTCATTATAAAGCTTGGGAGAGCCAGGATATTTTTTAATATAACTCCTATTGTATACGTCTGAAAGAAAAAAGTCATATAGTCCTAGGATTGCTTGAGGGTGAGTAAATTATGGGATAATATTCATTTTTGGGTGAACAAACACTTTAACATCCATAGAACCTTTCCACTGGACAGGTTATTTTTAGTGGAAAAAGTTCTTTAGATTTTAGATTTCAATAATGTTCTTCACACTAAGCAAAATGGTTATTTTTTAACTTTATTTTTAAGAATGTAAAATCAAAATTGATTTCATTCACTAAATTATCCTGGTCTTATTTGTGATTTCATCTTGCATGTTATTATTACAAAGAAAAAAAATGTAATTGTTTTTTTTATATTATTTTATGTTATATATATATTATATCAGTTAATGTTTACTTTATTTTGAGTAATGAAAAAGTTTTTTGTGGTGTTAGTCAACAATATTTACTCTGGTTTATACTAATTAACGAAATAAAAAGACATCAACCAACTATATCATTCTGTAATTACGCAACATCTGAAAGAAAAAAACTAGTCTGTGTTTACACCAACAGAAGCCATGTCTTCGACTGGTATTTTCCTTGATAAACACATGCACACAAAGCCAGAAAGAAAAACTGAAGATGAATGAGCTGCGTGAGATGAAAGGCTCGTCACATCAGAGATGCCCGAGGGCACGATTAATCCGCTAATGAATGAAGATCACACACTGGCATAAAGTGGCTACAAAACGCTGCTGCCAGATGTGTTAATTGAGATGAGAAGGAAAAGAGGGAAAAAACGTGACTTTAAGAAGTGATATTGTTGGTTTAGCCGCCAGAAAGTTATCTATGAATACGAGGCCAGTGGCGACAGATGTGTGCCAGGCAGGTTGGCATATTCTTTTTACAAATGTGCCAGGAAATTGTGCCAAGGCTGGATCTACAGCAGCGCTCATCAGAATGTGTGTTTCTGTGTATGATGGCGTGTAACGATGTGAAATGAAATGTTGATGCTTCAGATGTTCTGGGTTGGTAACCAGGACATTGCTAAGGGGTTGCTAAGGTGTTCTGATAGGAGTGCAGTTCCAGATGTTAAAAACTCCATGGACACTTTTCACAGACTGAAGATGCGTTTTAGCAGTCATCAGCATCATACATCCTGCAAAGTTTTTTATATTTTCATTTTTTTTTTTTTATGTACACTTATAACACTATACTTATTTTATTTTATTACCTTTGCATCAAATTACTAGTTTACTAAAAAACTAGTTAACGCTGCTGTGAGGGTGTTTCTAATACAGAGGCTTATCAATCTTTTTGTACTCTTTTTGAAAGCTGTGAAAGCACTTTTGTTATTTGAGCAAACTGGAATGCAAAATAATATATTTAATGTAGTCTCTCATTCACCGCTATTGAAGTTTACCCAACTATGATGACTTCCACTTCTGAGAAACCCGGAAATGTGAAAAGGGTCAATTTATTTTTCACCATAAGGGAATTTTTAGCAGTAACTGATTCATTGAACAGACCTTTTGTTAAATGATGGTATATGCTTTTGAAGCCATCAGCCCACATTATTTCAACTTTTCTTTGTAAAGAATCATGTTTAACAGTGGAATTCATGGTGAAAAACCACTAATGATGCTGTGAAGAAAATTCCACCAATCAGACATTGCAAGCAAATCGATCTAAAAGAGCTCTTTAGCTCCGCCCACTCCCATGAAGACGAATGATGTAATTAGTCTCCCTACGCTGTCTAAATACTTACATATTTGTATATGTACACTGCAAAAATCGAAAACAGAACATTTACTGGTAATTTTCTGCCAGGACATTATTATATTATTGTAATATTATTTATTTTTACTGATTTTTTTTACATTATATATATATATATATATATATATATATATATATATATATATATATATATATATATATATATATATATAAACTTTAAATGAGTAATTTAAATTGAAATACATTTTTAATTTGGTTATGTCATTCGCAGTGTTTCATGGGCTTGTCGTTCTTTCTCTCATGTTGAGAGAACCTTTGTCTTTTTGTCTAATTTTTAAATATTTTTGTTTCAAATCAAAGTTTGTAATGTTATTCTCTTCATAGCTGGTTTAAAAAAATTCCCCTTGAGAAAAAAAAAAAGTAAAAACCCACTTGGGCACTATTGCCCTTTATTAACACATTGCTATGTGGTTTCTTACTAATCCAAATCAGTTTTTATGATATTCTGTTCTTTAATATATCTCAGCTCCCTCTTTGAAAGTTAAAGGGATTTTTTGTGCAATCATTTAGAAACGTATAGTAACAGCACATTGCAAGCTTGCTGTCATGTCATGAACGCTTTGAGTAATTTCACGACCAAAAACGGAAAAAGTTTTCATAAAACGTAAGCGTATGAAACATCTGTCAGTCACCTTTAGAAACAGTCAGAATCCGGTCTACTTTTATTCAATTATTGCGAAGAACTTTGGCCCTAATGTCAGATTGCAGCAGACTTTAATATAAACATGTACTAAAGAAAGTCAAGCACTGTGTGTTCCTGGTTCCATTCTCTGCCACATGAAAGTAATTCATGACAGCTTGTGTGTTTACGGGTCCTGGGGCTCAGTGTGAAAATTTAAATTTGGCAGCGTCTTCTAACAGTTGGCTTTTTTCAGGTAGTGAGAGCTCTGAGAAGTTTAGGCACGAGAATAACGAGGACTGCACACAACTCACAAGTTCAGACATCAACTCCGATGAAGTGGCTTTTTCATAATTGAAGCATAACTTGAGCTTTTTGCCAGATCAGGTTCCTCTGAGAGAGAGAACATGGGCTGTTTCTCTTTTCCGTGACAAGTATCTGTTCAGTGTATCGGTAAAACAAAGCATCAAAGTTTATTTTCTGTCTGAGAAATGTCACAATGGTTCCTATAAATCTAGCTGATCCCGTAATGACCCAATATTGATGTATAAAATTGATTTTGTTTTTTCTTTTCTGGAAATACATCCTGACCTTCTTTTGTAACCCAACAAAAGGATGGATTATTCTTTCAATGCTTCATATTCAGAACTAAGAGCATGGCTCTGTTCAGAATAGTATACTAGTATATTATTCTTAAAGGAATAGTTCACACAAAAAAAAAAATATCCCATAATTTACTCACCCTTAAGCCATCCTAGGTGACTTTCTTCTTTCGCTTCACTTCAGAAGGCATTTATTAACCCATTGTCATTTGGATTACTTTTATGATGGATAGATGGAGCTTCACAAACTCGGGCACTCACTCCCATTATAAAGCTTGGAAGAGAGCTTGGATATTTTCTAATATAACTCTGATTGTGTTTGGCTGAAAGAAGAAAGTCTTATACACCTAGGATGGCTTGAGGCAAAGTAAATTATGGGATCATTTTCATTTTTGGATGAACTATTTCTTTAATGAGTGTGAATTTTCTGCATGTCTTCAATTTCTAGCATGACATACTACATTTGCCAAGTTTGAGCACACCTTGTAATCCACAATGCAATGTGCTCGATTTTACATTGGAATGGAATATTTGCTTACTGCATACTGAATACTATGCAGTAAATACTGTGTACTATGAAAGCCAATTCTCTCTCTCTCTCTCTCTCTCTCTCTCTCTCTCTCTCTCTCTCTCTCTATATATATATATATATATATATATATATATATATATATTTATATATATATATATATATATATATACACACACACATACACATATATGTGTGTAATTGTGACTATATCTCACAATTTAACTTCATATCGTAAACTATTTCACAATTTTCTTTAGTATATTTACTCAAAGGCAGATGAGTGCTTCCTTAGTATATTGCAGATTATCAAAAAATAGCAAGTAAATAGCATGACAACGGTATTTTACCCCACATGATTATGCTAAATGTTTTATTCAGAATATGGCTGTAAAAAAAATATTTTTTCTAATAAAAAAAGATTTCCCATTCTCAAAATTTCCCATTTTAAATCAACGTGTTGCTTGCCATTTCTTTGCAAGCAATTTCTGAGTGAAAATTGTGAAAAAGCTGTTTTGCATTTTTAAATCCAATGTTGTAAAAAAATTTAAGATGAGCAGGTTTAAAAAAACAGCAGATTGTATGCAGTGCACTATTATTCCATTCAGAAAAGAGCCAGACGTTGATGGACAGACACAAGAGGCCAATACAGTAAACATTTTCACAAGTCAAGCGGCCTTGACAGCACGTGTTTGTATTTGCCTCTCGCTGACCGTGCCTGCAGCTCCTCAAAGGCCTTCTTTGTGCATTGAGGCGTGCTGAATCCATTTTTTAAAACAGTACTGTAACACAATCTATGCATCAATTCATGCATCGGGCCACACGTCTCGTCCCACTGGCTGGGCGTTATGCCACGATGCTGCACAAAATCATTAATCTCTGGAATCGGGCGCTCTTTGCGCGTGCTGATCACATGACGTGTGATATTTGGTACTCACTTCGCGGCTCCCGCGGTCCGTCCACTGTGACCTTTATGGCTCGATGGTAAGTCGCCACTTGCGGTGGGTTTGTGAATACTGTGATTGTCAGCGTGAAGCTCTTTCCTGCAAAACACAAAAAAGGTTCAAACCCGATTAATCCGCCGGACAATGTGTCGCATTCATTGCGCAGCAGTCATTTGCATTTCTCTGCTGGTGACGGTGATGACTGTTGGATTTTAACTGCGAGGAACTCGAGCCATTGAAAAGGCCTGGCAGCAACGGACAATAATGGAATTGGTTTGAAAAGTGAGCCTTGCTGAGATTTGAATTTGTAGTATTCAGTTGTTGGACATGACAAATTAAAAATGCATAAAACAGGCCATATTAGGTTTTATATAACGTATAGTACATGCAAGTGGAATAAACGGCTTAATAATAAATGCACAGACGCCTATATGTTTATGGGACAGCAAGTCAACAAGTTTCAATAAACCATTATTGATTTAAATGGCTGATAATGTAATAATAAAGATGTTCAGCTAAATTGATACAGAGCTTAATAACTTGGCACACTTTTACAATGTGACCTTGTAAATGTATAATTTAAGGTAAAATGGAAAATTAAATAAGTGCAGTGCAATAAATGCAGAGTATTGAAGTTATTGATGCACTTCGTTTTTTTTTTTTTCTCAGCACCCCCAAGAAAAAGATCCTGGACCCGCCACTGCTTAATGATATTATATAAATATAAAAGCATATGATAATCAGAAAAGTTATTATATTTTTAAAAAAAAATAAATATATATTCTTATGTTTTTTAAAATATATATTTAATTAATATTTAAATATGTAAATATATAGATTAATAAATATTTATTACTATTATCAATTGGATATTTTTTATTCATATGTATTATTTTCTATATTTAAATAATTTTATATATATATATATATATATATATATATATATATATATATATATATATATATATATATATATATATATATATATATATATAATTTACAGCAAAAAAAGTAATTTACAGAATACCTACAGGATTTCTTAATGAAGGAAATGTCTAGTATTTTTACTTTTAGAAAAAAATACAGAACCTTGCTAACATTAGCAAGCATGGTCTCATGCAGTGGCATTTGGATTTTCCTTTTTAAAATACAGCCAAGGATAAACTTCCGCAGCAGTGCTGTTATTAGTTATAATTCTTTTATGTGTGATTCACAATAAGGGTTGGGTGTAAAGGTGGGGTCCTGTAGTCACTGATCTTTTATCTTACGTGACCTTTTACTGAGCATCTTTTTTCAGATTAAACGTTCATAAATGTGTGAGCTCTTACTTCCAATTAACTGCGACATAAGATATTGTTCAGCTAAAACGTGTTATAGAGGCAAACCTTTCTGTCTGTAGAGCACAGGAAATACTAAGATACTTCTAATGAGGCAGACTCAGCAGTAATGTGTAATGTGTAATGTGCGAAGCATGCTGTGAAGTCAAGCATGACACATTCTCAGAGATGCGATCTCCAAGTAAGACAGGAAGAAGTGGGTGGAAAGGCAGTGACACAATACAACAGGCAACTACACTTCTTACTGTTACTCGTGCATCAGACTGCATGTCTTCTAAAACTAGGTTAAATTGACAAACTCTTGGAATGGAGTTTTCAAACAAATAATCTAAGGTCACCAAGCCTGATGTTTTGATTGAGCTTCATTAGCTACACTGTAAAAAAAATAAAAAAAATATTGGTTTTACTTGAAACAATTTTCGGTTACTTTATTTCGATGGTCCACTTTAGACATTCTACTAACTATAAGTAACTTTGTAACTGCATGTCAACTAACTCTCATTAGACTGTTAGTAGACTGTTAGGCTAGGTTGAGTAGGTTTAAGTTAGTAGAATAAGTTGACATGTAGTTGCAAAGTTACTAATATTAAGTATAATGTCTGTTGAGGAGCATCAAAGTAAAGTGTTAGCAGATATTAAGCAGACAGTCTACTAATACTCTAATGAGAGTTATTTGACATGTAGTTGGAAAGTTACTAATAGTTAGTAGAATGTCTAAAGTGGACCATCGAAAAAAAGTGTTACCCTATTTTACCTTCGAAATTGCTAGTAAATTGCACAAATAATTACAAAGAAACTGCAAGTACAATTAAACATTACATTTTGAAGTAGAAAGACTGAAATAGAATTTTCTTGTAATGCTCCAACTCCAAGAATAACAAGCTTTTGAGTAGGACCAGTTAGCAACCACTCAGAACACCTTAGCAACTGCATAGCAACACCCTGGCAACCATCCACATCATGCAAAAATTTTAGAAGTGAGGCAAATTTTCTTCATAAAATGAAAATAGTCCAGTTTTCAAATATTAAGTGAACATATATCTCATTCAGCAATATATTTAATAGAATAAACACATTTTCTAGAATTGCAACATTTCAATTCATCATTAATTTTCTGGAATTACAACATGTAAAGTATTTACACTTTCTACCATTAATTAGAAAGAGTAAAACATATTTTATTGTAAAAAGCAGTTTTTAGGGCTGCCAGATTTTTGATTACCAACATTTTTGTACAGGTTACGCAATAAGTCTTGCTAATGTAATTACTCTTTCTTTTATCCCACAGAATCTGTCCATAAGCCCCCAAAAGCAGGTTCTTGGACCCGACCGAGCCCATCCCAGCGAGCTGATACCCAACACACACCACGGCCCAGCCCAGCTTGTAACCGCTCCACCAACCCTGGCATCTGCCATCCATCCAACGCTTGGTGTCCAGCTACTAAAAATATCCTAAACGCATGGCTTATCCAGCAGTGTTTTTCTGTTCCAAGTGATTTCCTAAACAGAAAGAGACATGTGAAATGCATAACTCCTGATCAACAACAAACATCCCGCCGTGACCTAACCAACCCAGCATAGCCAAATCCATTCATAAATAAGGGCAAGCGCTTCTGAAAACAGAAATGTGTTCCTGCATAAATGAAATGTTAAACACATTATGTCTCGCCTCAGGAAACAGCGTTGCTTACGGTAATTCAAGGAGCGCTATTTTTCTGATGTCATTTGTTTGATTGAGGTCGATCTTATTTTAATCTTCCACACAGTGCATCGTATCGTTTTCCATATTTAATTTCCTTATGCTGTGCTATCTCCTCCCTGACTTCCTCTTCCAGATCCCGTGTCATAGATAGAGGAAACTCTAGCCTGTGAAGGTGTGGGTCTCCATGCGGGCCAAGCCCTGTTCACTGTGACAGCTGTGAGGAGATAACACGGATGCGCACCCATGGCGTGTTGGGGGGTGTGTGAGGACATTCAGTGACCAGCCGAATGCTCGACAAACTACTGTTTGCACGTCCGTCTCCTCTTGGACTGATTGTGGATCGATCTGGTGTCTTCAACACACACGCAAATGCCACTGATTTAACCACCACAGACATAAAGAGTAGCAATCGATTATTGCCTTTGATATTTATAACCACTTGGCCGATTAACACAAGCTTTATCCATCTTTATCCATCCCATTTGTGTCACTTCCAGAATCTACCAACAGCCTTGCATTGGATAATATTCAAACATTTTGTGCATGTGTTTTGCAAAGTAAGATTGTCCTTTTTTAATGTCCGATTCATACAGTAAGATTTTTTAAAGAAATTCTTCTATTTAGAAAGGATGCATTCAATTGATCTAAAGTGACAGTAGAAACTACTTATTTTGAACTATCTGTTCTTCAAATAATCCTGAAAAAAATACAGTATATATCACAGCTTCCACAAAAATATTAAGCAGCACAACTGTTTTTAACATTGATAATAATAATACATGTTTCTAGAGCAGCAAATCATCATAGTAGAATGATTTCGGAAGGATCGTCTGACACTGACTGGAGTAAGGATGCTGAAAATTCAGCTTTGCATCAGGAATAAATTGCACTTAGAAAATATATTGACTTAGAAAATAGTGAACTAAAATTGTAATCATATTTCACAATATTACAGTTTTTACTGTATTTTTGATCTAATAAATGCAGCCTTGGTGAGCAGAAGAGACTTCTTTCAAAAACAATTTAAAAAAATCTTACCGACATGAACTAAACGGTGTGAGTGTGTGTGTGTGTGTGTGTGTGTGTGTGTCTATATAAAAAAAGGTACAAAAGCTGTAACTGGGGCAGTACTTTTTCAAAATGTATATATATATAGGCTTTATGTTTGTGTGTTTGTTTGCTTGTGTGTGTGTGTGTGTGTGTGTGTGTGTGTGTGTGTGTGTGTGTGTGTGTGTGTGTGTGTATGTGTGTGTGTGTGTGTGTGTGTGTGTGTGTGTGTGTGTGCGTGTGTGCGTTTAGTGATAGAATTTAGTGATAGCAAATATGATGTTTAAATAATTCTTGAATTAAAATTAACACTATTTACTCAACATTCTATATTGTATATTTATACATATTTATATAATTATATAATATTTACACCCTGCTCTCTATATTCTCGGCATCAGCCATTGAAAAAGCCATATAAGTCGAGTGGCGCTTCCCCAAAACACCTGGAGTTGTTTTCATCCAGATTCAGTCTGTAGTTTGTGGGCGCCATGCGAGGGATTCCCTGCTGCACACGTACGTGCTTCACTTTAAGTGCCCGTGTGGATTAGTAGGGCAAGTCTAGACCTCGGATACGCAGCCTCCAGCAGCAGACGGGCGCTCCTGTGATCTCTTGTCCCGTTCTCTTCAAAGCCCTGCGCTCTCAATGCCTTCTTCCGACAGGATCACAAGAGCAGGATTTTGTCTTTGACAATAATTGCAAGCATATCAAAAGCAGCATTCATCCACACATAAGCAGTCTGTGAGCACTTTGAGCCTGCATTCATGTGCTAAAGATTTCTTTCGGGTGGGGGGGGGGGGGGGGTTTGTAGGGTGTGTAGGGTGGATGTAACACAGAAAAATATTAAATGGAAATACCATTTTTACTTTGCAACAGTTACATGCTGCTCTAAGTTATTTTTTTAACGTTTTAAGCTTCGGGAATACTTAAATGACAGTTATTTTTTTTGGGAGCACACCCTTTTTCTTTATTCTCAACGTGGAAGCACTCAAAATGTTGGACGCTTGTGGAAAATAATAATGCTGAGGCCTCTCTGTGATTCGGTTCCAGTTCTGCAGTTCTTTTCTTTTCAGTGTTATCCGTAAGTGAGGAATCTTGGACAGTATCCTATTGTGTTTATGTAAAATATGTTATGTATAATTTGCATCTTATTTAAAAAAAAATAAAAATTACAAGTTACACAGATGCCATCTATACACTCTTAATAGCAATAAATCCGTTTTATCTGGGTATTTGCGGTAAAACTTGACTTTTCCTGTCAATTTGGATTGTGCACCGCATGCCAAACTTTTATTTCCAACATGTCATTTATTGTAAACGAATGTCTTACGTGATTTGACCCTTTTTATGATTCAGCCAAAGCAAACGAAGCGGCCAGTGAAGAATAAATAAAATTAAAGTGGAAGTACCTCTTCCACTCCTGCCAACAAATCTCAGGTCGTTGAAACGCGCCACCTGATTCTTCATGACAGCTGAGGCGTTTCGCAGTTCTGCTGAGTAGTTCTCGTCATTCCCTGCCATAACTGTCACCACGGTCCCGTCAGGAACATCTCCCAGAGCAACAACCTGAGCAGAAAATACATCATTTACCCTGATATTCACTGTTTACACCACTGTTGATTCATATACTGTCTAAATCCTGATCAAAACAGGCCTGTGATCCAGATTATAGGTGACATTTTGAAACTAAACTGCTGTATAACACAATAATAACACAAAAAAAATCAAGTCAAACATGCAAATATATCATTAGACAAAAGCTAGACTGTCCTTTAAGGTGAGCTTTCAAATTGTCTGTGTAAAAAAATCACCTTAAACTGGTTGGAAAACATCAGGTGATATCAGTGAGTCCACAGTATAAATGAGTTATACACCAAGACTTTAACATTACTATTGATTTAGCAATAAACAATGAGCATAATGTCATAAAGCAAATTTGAATATATATATATATATATATATATATATATATATATATATATATATATATATATATATATATATATATATATATTCCCCTTTTGTTTAAAAGTAAGTCCATTGAAGGCACTTTTTAATACTATAAAAAACACACATTTACTTATTGCCAAAATTACTATATTTACATTTTCTTCCCTAAAATAACAAACTGTAAAAATTATGTTTAATTCAGATGAATGTTTTGATGTTATTGTTCAATGTGAGCAGGAGCAGCTGGTTAAGTTCTACAAGCTCATATAAATGAACAAAGGTTTACAGAACAAAATGACTCTGAAATCATCCTGTTACAGATAGGCCTACTCCAGATGCATTTGTATGAAATACTCTATCTTTGGTGAAAGTATTAATAGTTGTGTGTAATTTAGGCTGCGTGATTAAACATGCATGTTTGTATCTATGAATAGCTTCAAATCTCTCAGATTTCACTTCTCTCCAGCATGGCAGGATTTCTCATTTTTAAACATCACCCACAAATAACCGCGAACAATAATTAAAACAACAACAACTACATACTATTATCAACATTAAATCATATGATGTTGATGTGGAAAAGAAACACTAGTAAAAACATCATAAATAATTTCCATCAATAAGTCTTGAAAGAACTGGATTACAATAGGAAAAATCCAACAATGCTGTACAGATTTTTTAGTTCATGTACATTTAAATAAAAGTTTGATTAGATATGAAGTATGTTTAACCTTATATGTAACGTCAAGACCTGTGTTTACATTTACATAAACATTAAAATGAACTTAAATAGAATAATTTTATTATAACTGTTATAAATGGCTGCGTTTTCTTCCCTACTAAT
The DNA here is from genome assembly GCA_026230005.1 of Gila orcuttii. Lineage (NCBI taxonomy): Eukaryota > Metazoa > Chordata > Actinopteri > Cypriniformes > Leuciscidae > Gila > Gila orcuttii. The sequence goes on along the minus strand of JAPDVR010000013.1, from coordinate 19,284,153 downwards.
TTATAAGTGTGTTTTATATGTAATGTTATGTATTTTAATGTTGTCTGGATCTTTGCCAGGTCTCTATTGTAAAGGAGATTTAAATCTCAACGAGACCAGCCTGGTTAAATAATTACCTGGTTTAAATTAATAATAATAAATATATTCACGTATGAATGTAAACGATCTACTGATCTACTGGTCATGTCTAAAATGCTAAACACATCACGAGTTAATGTGCATCTAAATAGTTAGAAAAAAAAACATATATGTAGTTTAATGTAACCATACTAATGTTTGTAAATTACTATTAAATCCGTAAATGTTTCTGACCTTAAACGCCACCGGGAGAGTTTTGTTGCACCTCCAGTGAGACGGCAGCACTGAGCACAGAAAGTTGGGGCTGTCCGTGCGCACGAGCTCGGCGGGGTGGTCCGCGATGATTTCCACCATGGTTCGGTTGTCGTGCTGTCGGAGTCTCGGCACCACCGCGTTCGGCTCCTGCTGCACATCGCTCATCTTCCCCGCCACCGGCTGAAGGCTGCTGGACGGCGGACTGAACCTGCGGCTGGTGTTCGGGTCTACCGGAATGCGCATCACAACAATTTCAGCAAAGGTAAGGACACTTCAAACCAGCACTAAAGTCAATGTTTTCGATCACAAATAGCCAGGATCTATGTAAAGTCCGTTAGGCTGAGTAACGCGCCTTCCAGAAACCGAAAAAGTTGGATGAGATCGGTTCCTCTCAGGCTTTACGCGCAAGCTTTACGCGCTCCTACAGGTGAATCGCGTTGAAATTAACGCGCACGAGCTCATGGTTACACGCAGAAGAAACGCAGACATAATTTACGAGGCGATTTTTTGCTTCTCCAATGTTGAACGTTGCTGTAATAAACTTCAAAATCCGGAATACGAGCGAGTCACTTCGCGTTACGCGCAGCGCTCGATCGGAAAGTTCACTTTACCGCGCTTCTTAAAACGTGCCACCATGTAAGTAGTAAAAAGAAAGTTTACGGCTTTGCAAAAGTCCTCAAGATCTTTCTTGGTCCACGCACGGTCTTTGTGAAGGGTTAAAAACGTGATTCCAAAGGTTGTGGTTAGAAAGATGAAGGCGCTGCAAAGCCGCAGTGTTTTTGTCTCGTTGTGTGGTTTGTCTTAGGAGGCAGGGACTTGGGTGAGCTCAGGTTTTTGTGGTTTATATATATATGCAGAAGCAGGAGGATTATTATGCTGATGAGTCTTGAGCACGTCATGTCTGCAAGCACCATTTCACGGCATCAAAATAAATCAGCAATTCAGAGGTTTGATATAAGTTTTTTAGAGCTCTTTTTCCTGTTATACCAAAGCAATCCATAAAATACAAAATAGAGACCCTGTTGCTATAAAGAAACTGCAGAACAGTTGTGATTTATCTCGAAATGTAAAGACCTGCATAAAAGGAAACAAAGTAAGGAAAAACCTTAAGCAACTAATAATGACATATTCAACAGTAAATTCTTTATTATGGCAACAGCAAGTTTTCTTTCACTGTTCACTCACGTGAGACATAAAGAGCTCATCATAAAGAGACATAAACACAACTCATTGAAACCAGACAGAAAGCAAACAAGCAAAGAAGAGTAGTGACTCATTTCCTATTTCTAAAGACAGAATAAAGAGCCCGGCTAAAGTTAATATTATACAATAGCAGCACAGAAGCCATGACAACAACACTGAAGAAGTGTATGTACTGTATAGCCTATGTGTGTGTGTGTGTGTGTGTGTGTGTGTGTGTGTGTGTATATATATATATATATATATATATATATATATATATATAGTAAATTCTTATATATATATATATATATATATATATATATATATATATATATATACACACACACACACACACACACACACACACACACACACACACACACACACACACACACACACACACACACACACACATATATACAAAGTCAAAGAATAACATTCGAAGGTAATAATAAGTATAAAATCATAATTTTAATCATATGAATTATTTTCTAATAATTCTTTGTTGAAGTGTAGCTACTATGCAAATGTTATGTTAATATTTAGGCTATTGATTTGTATTATTTTTTTATTATTAGTCTATTGATAATACTTTTATTATTATTGTGGTTTTTAACCGGATAAATCTGAAAAGCTCTTTAACGTTTAAATTCGTATTTTATCATGCGACGAGATTAAATGCAGAATTACAGCAGCTTTCGCTTACCACTGCGGGCTATTGCGTTAGATAACCATTAAAAAATACATTACCCACAATCCCTGGCAGACCGAGTGACGTCAAATAGACACGCGCTGAACAGTGTGTTTACATCAGTCAAGTGCCTTGCAGTTTGAAAGAGGTGGATTGAATAGATCTTAAGACTTAACATACATAAGGTAAAAACAATCAATTACTTTAATGTGCAAGGCTAAAATTCGGTTATTTATTTAGTCTGAAAGTCAACTGATATTGATACGAGACTCGAAATGTTCTGTTTGTTCAGTTCCACTGTATGTTCACAAAGTGTGTTACAACACTTTTGCAAGGATCATTATGTCTTTATAATGTTGACAGGCATGTTATTTGGTATAGTTTAAACTGTTTGGACTCTCTGAAATCTAGAGAAAGTTGTTAGTTATAGACATAGTTACAGTTATAGTAAATAGCTTTTTGACATGCCACGTTATTTCAGCATCTTTAAGTCATACATAAGCATTAAATAATATACTAAGCCAAAATGAGCTTGCTTATGTTGGAATGCAAATTAAATATGCACATTATTTGTGCACAAATCATAATTAGATGGAAAAATCTCAGTGCTGATCCTGTTTTCTTATTCCAGACTCCAGTTGTGAGCCTGTGGTTAGTTGAGGTTTCATACTCTGTTCTTCCTTCTCAGTCAATTCTGTGTTTTATTCTGGAAAAAATCACATCCTCACTCTTGTGTCTAGCCGGACTTTCCCCCCATGTGTATTGTTTGTAAAACCTTGGCTGTTTGAAAGACCGTAGGAAGAGTGATGTCAGCACTCGACATGAAGTCTGACTCTGTGGAAACTTGCACACACACAGATGATGGAGATTTGAACGTGCGATTCGTTTCTTCTCCTCCTCCTTCTTCCTGTCCAACTACACGTCCAAGAGCCTTTAATCTACACGTTTTGGTGTGAGAGAAATGGATTTTACATGATTGCAGGTCTTGTGGAGACGCTGGGAACTGTGTGTGGCGGCCCGGCGAGGATGTAGGAGGGAAATAAAACATCCAATGGCTCTGAATCGCATTTGCCACTTCATTAGGGCTTCGAGAAAGACGCACTATTAAGTTACATTTCCTTCTTAGGCGACTGTGAGCGCCAAATATGTTTCTGATTTTCCCCCTGTTATGATGATCGTCTGAAAATTTATGAGACAGCTGAGTTGGGGTAATTGTAATTAATGAAAAATATAGTTGAATATATATTGAAACAGCATGTGGCGGAAGGTTGGATTGGGATGTCTTGGATAAAGTAGAAATAAATATGTTGGAGGTCTTTGAATGCTGATATTTGTGGGCTTTCTTAGAGCCGCAGTAGTAAAAGTGCCCTTCCTCAAAATCATTTTTTTGTCACCAAGAGTCATCAGTATTTTTGTCTTTACACGCTGTAGGACTACTGCTTTTGGCAAAATCGACCAAAACACAAATCGAACGCCCACGACTAAATGAGGAAGTTAACTAGGCGTCTGTAGAAAAAAAAAAAAAAAAAAAAACAAACACAAAAAAAGACGTGGAAGCTACATAAAAGTCCTGACTATTTAATTACATAGAGGAAAAATGCAATAAATAGAATGGCTCCCTTTTCTGTTCTTTCAAAGCCTTTTGCATGTTGAAGTAATCTTGATTCATTTGCCACATCTGAATTCATTTTGCCCAGTATGGCGACCATCTGCATTCACAAGTCAAAGCAAAAGCTTTATCTTTCATCCAACAGAGGGGGCGAAAACAGAAGGAAATTGTATGCTGAGATGTGTTTATTGAAGGAAAGGGCCCTGCGTTTACTTCGGTGACACTTTGGAACATTTAGTTTCATGTCCTTCGGAGACAGAATTAAGATTTATATTGGCTCTGATTAAAGGAGAAGGTCGCTGACAAATGACAATTCTGCCTTTATTTGTTCACCTTCATGTCGCTCCAAACCCAAATGCTGTTGTTATTCTCGTGGAACATGAAAATAAGAAATTTTGAAAAATATCCTGGGTGCTCTTTGAAGCCATTCGGGATGTGTGCTGTCAACCCCCTGAATGATTAAAGCTAGTCCATGTGATTTTCTGCTGTATTTTGAGTCTTTTAAAGCCATGTGACATGATTGTCTGTGCTTTGTCATAGCTCTAAAATTATCTCATTCTCCATTCTCTGTATTGAAACTGCTGTCACTTTGGTTTGACGTTCTTTTTATTTACAGTAATTGAATGTGACCATGAATTAGATTTGAGAGCTGCAGATTATCTGTGATTAATGGCTTAAACCTGCTCTAAGCGATGTCATATGTTTTTTAGGCCAAAATTTTTTTTGTCACATACAGCAAACATCTCCTCACTATCCGCTAGCTGCCTGTCCCCTGAACACACTGTAAAAAAACGCAGTCTCTGCAGACACCCCAGGCTCCACAAATGGCAACAAAAACAAACTGGGCTAACCCGCACCACGAAACATAACAAACTGTTCCAGCCAATAACTGACAAGAAGGATTTGGGGGTGGGGTTTGGGGGGTTAGTGCGCGGATGAGGAGGGAGGGTCTAGCTAGCCTCCGTTTTGTTTGACAATACTTTAAATGTCAACAAGAAGTGATGTCACCCGACATTGCTTAGAGTACCTTTAAAGTCTGCATGAACCGGAAGTTGCGATTGACTTTTCTGTCCTATTGTGACACATGGTGTTGTCAAAAGTACCGACTTCGGTACCAAGTGAAATTTAAAAAATGTGATGCTTTGAGCGCTGTTGAGCAGAATCGTAAACACCTCTGATTGGCCATTGTGTTCTGGCGCTCATTGTAGCCAATTACAGACATATTTGGCGAGCTCGTGAGCACAATTGCCAATCAGAGGTGTTTACGATTCTGCTCAACAGCAGTCAAAGCGTCACATTTTTTAAGTTTCAGTAATTTTTTGACAACACTGACACATCTGAGTAAAACGGCTTCTCGAACAAGAAAAAATGTAGGACGGGACTTGATTTTTTCCATGGGGTATTGATTGGATGGTTGGATGGTTGTGGTTTGCTATTTTCATTTCATTTTCATTTCATGGCAATTTTAATGGTGTGTTCACACTTGGCAGGTTTGGTTGGATTAAAACAAACTCTGGTGCGATTGCTCTGTTAGTGCAATTCGTTTGAATAGGTGTGAACGCTGCCATCCAAACCCTGGTGCGCACCAAATAAGTGAACTCTGGTGCGGTTCAACTGAAATATGAACGGAAGACAGACTGAACACACGTAAACAAACCAAAAACAGGATATGTCACAAGATGCGACATCTTGTGTGTGTGACAGAAGGATTCCTGCCACTATTTTGACTCCTTTACACATTTTATAAGTTCTTCACAAGTTGTCAGCTTTATCATATACCATCATATGTACACACATACAATTTTTTTTGGCACACAGCATTGTTTTGGATGTTTGACAAGTTCCATCGCAAAATATACGTCATAAAACCCGTTTTTTTTTTTGGTATCTTTAGTTCCAGTATTAAAAGTGACATTATGAATGCTTAGCGAATCAGGACTAATTGTATTATTTTCTTTTTTGGTCCAGACCAAAAGAACCAAGAGAACTGAACTACAAGTGTGAACACCCTAAATTTCATACTGTTTTTGAATGAGGGTGAGCAAATAATAATGATATCTTTACTGATCAGTGCACAGAAGTTTGTCAGACTACACCAGCATTAATAGGGATTATACGTCTCATCTATGTGAGAAAAGGGCAGTCCGCTTGTGAGATTTGATAGTCTGATGCCGTGTGGTTTCTGAGTCACTCATGTCAGCTTCAGGTTCAAACAGACCAAGGTTTGCTCAAATAATCCTGGTGGGCCGTGACGAGGCCGACAATGAGCGCATTTGAATTCGACAAGCTCCATTTCTGGGGTTGTATCAGCATCCTGTTAATTTGTTTTCTTTGTATTAGAGGAAGTCTAACTGCAAACTGTGCAGATAGCTGTGTGATGAATGTTACCTGCTCGACGGCACGCGCTCAGATAATTCAGATACATTAAAATAATGATGTTCTGAGTCTGATAGTAATGTTGACTCTGTGTCTGGAGAGTGGCAGACAGATGCAGTCGGAACCACCATGATGTTAAAGGAATAGATGCTGTCATCATTTACTCACCCTCAAGTTGTTTCAAACCTGTATGAATTTCTTTCTTCTGCTGAACACAAAAGAAGACATTTTGAAGAATGTCGGTTACATCGGTAACCAAACAGTTAGTGGACTCCATTGACTTCTATAATATTTTTTTTCCTACCATGGAAGTAAAAGCCCATCAAATGTTTGGTTACCCACATTCTTCAAAATATCTTCTTTTGTGTTCAGCAGAAGAAATAAATTCATACAGGTTTGAAACAACTTGAGGGCGAGTAAATGATGACAGCATTTTCATTTTCAAGTGAACTAGTATTTTTCAGTGACAGACCGATATATGAAACATATAACATGCAGATTCTCATTATGGCAATATATCAGCTGATTAATGAGCCAGGCCTCATAGTTTCTAAAAACAGCCTGATCAGTGCTAGTGCGCATTTTCCGTTTTCAAATTATTATTATTATGATTAGTAGTAGTATAATTTTTTTGTGAATTGAGTATTGAATAGGCTACTCAATTTATATAGCCTATTTTTCAAACAAATAAGACTTTTGGCATGCAATTAATAATTCAAGAGAGAGAGAGACAGAGAGCCAGAAATGGCATCAGCATTTTAAATATACATATTGGTTGACCACTACTTTATAGTAATGTTTTTTGTCGGTCATTTTATATATTGGCCCCTATTATGTAAATATTTAAATGCTTTTTGCAGAGGCTGTTGGTTCATTTTGATTTCAGGGATTTAGTGCCAAATGAGCACAACACTAAAATGTTATATGGAATTAAATATGCACTTTTATCATGCCATGTAATGCTGGAAAGATCAAACGTTTAGTAAACATTAGAACAAAAACAGACTTTAAACATGTCTGCCGTTCCCTTTGAACTAAAAGATCATTTTTCATCTCTCATTGCCTACAGAAGTTTAAGCAGCCTTGCTTTGGTCATTAAAAATAGTTCAGTCTCACTTGCTAAAAAAAAAAGCATCCTGCGTCTGTCTCTCTGACATCTCTTTGTGAATGCCGTTTGTCTTTGACTCCTGTTGAACGTGTCCTGCTCTGAACATGTGGCGTGTTTCCCCTCCTGTCGGTGGATGCATCAGGAAGCGTTTTCCATGTGAAGTGGCTTTATAATTGCTCAGGCTTTGAGTGGGTGTTGTGTAAAGCGTGTGTGTGTGTGTTACAGATGAGCAGCAGTGCAGCGAGCCTCATGGCAGCCAGCAGCATCGGGGCCGGACGCGGATCCGGATCCGGAAAGGCCATCAGCTTCATCCCTGAGCTCCAGAGCATGATGTAAGTGGATGAAAGTTTTCATGTCTTAAATCATTCGGAAAACTCTGATGTGTTCCAGCCCTTACAACAAGCACTGTGGAGTTGCATTAATGATGATACCCTGCTATGGTGATGACTGTTTAACATATTCATATGTCATTTACGTGTTACTCCAAGATAATTCAGAGAAGAATATGGTTGCTACCTTGGTACATGGTTTTTCGCTTAGGTTAAAGTCCCCCGTAGTTAATCATTGTCTCCATTAAAACTCATCTTTGATCACCAAAATCACATATTTAAACGTTTTTTCCTTGAAAAAAAAACGTCATGCCTTAAAATAGCTTGAATATAACTCTGCACCCTTGCCTCATTCAGTATACGCGGTTCTATGAATATGCAAATTAGCCCCTCCTCCACTCACTCACACCGGCTCACAGATTCGCTCATTGATGATCACACGTTGACGTGATTGGTTACAAGGTAGTTTGTGACGTCAGAAACACCAGCGATTTCAAACCGTGTTTTTGAAACTGTCTTTGGTTCACTTTAGTTTTAAGGAGAAAATACTCAGCAATGGTGTTGACTTATGAATTTGCACATGGTTTGTCTTAAAGCATATTAAAAACACCACATAGATGCATTAAAAACTTGATTTTCACCACAGGGCGACTTTAATACAATACAGTATTTTATAAAGCTCCAATAAGGGCTGTCAAAAATCCTCAATTAAATTTAAATGCTCGTCTTTAAAAGATCCTCGATTGCAATTTACCCGTGTCGATTAACCGGCAAAATGCTGGAAGTTGCCGGTTCCACGGACGAGAATCCATGAACCGCATTATCAGACCATTTTCTAAGTCTAAGACCATTTAAATATCATAATATAGCATAGTCAGGGCTGGACTGGCCATCGGACATACCTTTAAAAAAAATATAAAAACAATTTTTTTGTCTAAACGGCCCATAATACTCGTACATCGGCGGCCCATTCGTTTAGTTTTGCTTAATTGGCGGCGCTGGGATCTTTGTGCCGTTGTAATGCATTGGACAAAAAAAGTCAGATTTGGTTTTTTTTTTTTTTTTTTACAGACCGGCCCATGAAACGCGTAGATCAGCGGCCCATTGGTTCTTTTCTTGATTGGCACTGGGCTGGTCCAATCACATCTTTAAACTCCTCCCCTTTTGGGCTCTGAGCGAGCGTGCAATGTCAGTGTGTATCGGTCAAAATAGTCAGAGATGGAGAAGAAACGCAAGGAATGTGCAGAGAAATAGCGTGAAAAAAAGAAACGGGCCCTTCAAGTGTCTGATGAGGATATTGAGGAGGTTCAGGAGAGAATGAGTGAGTGTAGAGAACTGTGGTAAGCAGAACTAGGCAACTTTCAGAAGAACACTGAGGCGATGAGTGTAGGAACCCATCACCCAGTTACGCATTACACATCTGCATAGTTGACGATTACGCATTTTACTAGAATTGTAATGAGACGCGTTTGTAAACCATGTTTTCCGCCAAAATAAAAGATCATGTGTTTATCTCTTTCAAGCATGGAAATTAGTACAAAACTAATTATGAAAGTTCCTTTTATTTTTCAGTGCATTTGTTTTACAATATATGGCTATTACTGTCATGGAATTAATATTATAACTATTATTATTGAGTAGTGTAATGCAGACAGACACTATATCACAGCTAAAAGAGTTTTGAGTTTTTCTTTGTTCAATTTGCACACTGATTATGGGTTGGAGTTCTTAATTTTTAACTCTCAAAGTGCACCAGATTGATGAATTTAACATTAAAAAGCACAATTTTTTCTTACGGGGGGCTCCCCCGAACCCCCCTAAAGGGTCAGAAGTCCACCCACCACAGATTTACCAAAAATCCTTTGTCAAACACTGGTATTGCTATGCCAATGCAGCTTATAGCTTGTTTTAAGATTCATCATTGTGGAGTAGTTCGATTTGTATTTTACAATTAGTAGTTATTTCATCTATTAACTCTTACTCATTCCTACTCACTCATTAGGCTACATGGCATTAGTGGTTTTAATAGGAGTTACATATTCAGGGGCGTGAAAAGATCGGTTGTGTTTATGATTATATGTAGTGGGCCAGTCTGGGCCAAAATGCCCGGGCTGATTTTTAGTCCCAGTCCAGCCCTGAGCATAGTGCTGTTGTGAAATAACAAAAGCTGCGATTCAATTGAATAAATATATTCGCTGTGGGATTCAGAGTGAAGCGTGGCGCTTTATTTACATGCGTGCAGGTTACGTGTTTCTTCCAGCATCTCAGAGCAGCTTCATTCACAGTAAATGCTGCTCCACACAATCTCAGTCTCTGCATAGCTGTTTGTACATAAGTTGATTGTTTATATTATGTATATTACATTATGTATTTTAACAGTGTTGTTCAATAAAACCATATGATTACTTTCTTTTGATACTTTATTTGAACCAATTATTATTACCAAGCCATTTTAAAGGCTATTGTTCACTTAGGTCTATTTTTGTTAACACAAAAAATATCCAATTACCTAGCGCCAATGATGGAAGCCGTGGCCTTCAGAAGAGCCAGTCTGGATTTCCATCACCGAGCCGCGGCAGAAGACCACTTTACGGTTTACCGAAGTATCAATTAATGCTTATTATTTCATCCCTCAGAAATCAGGAGGGTTTGCTTATTGGAAACCGCATCAGTATTTGTGGTTCTGTGGATGTACTTCGGCACACGACAGTATTTTTGTCAGAAACCCTGTTTTTCCTTCAAAAACCTTAAGTGTAGTTGATATTGGAGTGAATAATATTTAGCTCAATCTATAAAGCAAGCGTCCAGGTCTACAAAACTGCTTCACCGAAAGCACAAAGGAGTCATAAAGTAAATTTACATGCCGATCCATTTACTTCCCTCCAACAGAGCGCTTGCGGTTTGACCTAGTGAGAGATATTCTTTAGGAAAGCCACAGTGAAATTCATCCTGTCGTTCTGCTTTGAATCCCACTTGAGGAGACCTTCAAACTCATGCAAATCACGACACCACTGTTTTACTGTGTGTTTACCTCGTGTGGGGCTATTTATTGAGGCCAGACAGAGAAATGCACAACAGCTTGTCGAGAAAAATAAAAACACCTCCCCTTTTTGTTTAGTCAAAACTGGAGACGAGGCAATAGCTGGTCAACAAAGGTTTCTGTAAAGAAATAAAATTCTACTTTTTTGTCAACTTTTTTCATTGTTTTTCTATGAAGATTAAGCACATTTTCATCCCAAATTCTTATTGCTATGTAATAGAAGTGTAATAAACTATGCAATACAGTCCACATTATTAAACAATAAACATTAATAACAACAAATATTTTATTTGTTTTAACATTAATAATAAGTTTTTATGAATAGAAATCAGCATAAATTAAATTCAGTACACAAATAGTAAAGAGTTATGCATTCTTAACATTTGTATACAATTTGAAAAAAGCATAGCATTTATTATTGTGGATATGGTAGTATTTTTTTCTTTGGATTTTACAGTGAAATGTGACCCTGACATTTCTTGACGATTTTCATTTTGACTGTTTTTCTTACACAAACTTTTCTCGTGTAATGAAATCATCCCTGCCAAGATTAAAAATATTACTGTAAGAAATATTGTTTTGAATAGCTTGTTTGGCCTGTACAGCAGCCTAAAATGATACGCGTCTCCTATATCTGCCGTGATGAGTAACATCATGTTGATTTTCTCTGGGGACGTTTAATTTTTTTTGTCGTTGTTGTTACAACATAAATGTCATAAATCCGAAATGCTCCGTGCCATTTCAATCTCACTTCACGTCTTAAACTGCACACAGTCGTATCATTTTAGAACATTTCCTTTTGTTGAAAAAAGAAAATCTTATGACCCTGCGACTCCATAAAGGGCTCCGGATTGCAGTCTTATATTTTTTGAAAGACATTTAATTATAGCTTGCAGTCAAAGGCATTTTTGATGGAGACTAAATGGCCTCCAATTGCAAAGATTTTCTTCCTTTTTTGGCAGGCGCTTGCTCTGAGTGATGATTTGGAGATATTATATTCCAGCGTCTAACAATCTGTTGCATTCATCTGTATCGCACTGTACAATTGTTGTCAGTGACGCATTTGCCTCATGCTTTTTTTTTAATTTGCAGCTGAAACCGATGTGTTAAAATTGCGAAGAAGAGAAATAAGGTTTGTAAAACGTCAGCTGGGACTTGTGCTGTACTATAAAACTGACTCTGGGGTGTTTTTGACGCTGTCTGCTCTGGGCAACGCCGGCTGTCTGGAAAAGTGAGGGAGGAAAATGTAAAGACAGTTTCCTCTGCCGCCTCTTGCCGTGACTGTCTGCCGCCCCGCGCCTTCATGGAGGTCTCTAATTGAGATCACTTGTACTTATAAATGGTAGGAAGTTTTGTGGTTCAATGAGAGAAGCATTAGAAGCATAGTGTGTGCCTCTTAAAATTAAAATGAGGCTACCGTTTAACTTTCTTAATCAGCTAAACGCGTCTCTCCAGGCGTTTTGGGGCTTTTTCATCTTAACAGAGTCGTTTTTAATAGTGGCAGACCAATATGGGGTTTTTAGTGGCATATACTGATATATAAAGGGCAGAACGTATATAAAATCAGGAAAAAAGTGCATTATCAGTTGTTAAATCGAAAGCAAATCAAGAGCTTTTGGAAGTGTTAAAAAAGGCAAAATATATCTTCATCATAATTATTGGCTGATAAAATAATCTTGTAGGTTAATTAGCCTTGCCGATACATCCCTCGACAGTCTAACACTTTTTGAGCACAATTAAATGTTGTTTTGTCATGTTTATGAGCAGATCTTTTTGAAATGACAACATGACCATGATTATAGTGTGGTCAGGTAAAGGTGATGTCTACAATGCCAAATTACATCTTTGCTCGGATTGTTTTTGTGAAACCATCTCGTTACAAAAACAATAGTGACTGCAGAGGTTTTTAGTGCACTAACATGTTGCTAATTTTCTATTTGACAGCAAAAGAGGGCTGATATCTCTGACAACTGCCTGCATTTGACTTCTGTCACAAGCATTGTATGGTAAAATTCATTTCTTAACATGCTTCCAATCATTCAGTCGTGTTATAATCCGGTGCGCTCTAAAGAGTGCTTACTTTGGCCAGGAATCTCAATGATACATGCATAAGGTGCTAAAGATAACACAGATGGTTTAATATGGCCAACGTCCTGCTATTCTGTTCTCTGTGGATTTGACCAGCCTTCATCCTTCTCTCTGAAAGCCCTGTCCAATTAAAACACATTTATTGTACTTCAGTAAGGTAAGCAGTCTCTGTAATGATGGATGATTTTGTAGCGAGACGGCGAGAAAATATCGGACACTGAACACCACAGCTGAGCTTCGCACGTCTAGAATCTCAAAAGTAGTCTGAAACTTCATTTTTACGTTTATTATTAAGTTAAAACGTAATTTTGAACCACCATTGAATACCAAATTCCAGTGGATAGTCATTATTTCCCACTGATTATTCAGATTTGATTAGAATTACATTGTGAAAGCTGTTTAAACGTATTTATAGCGTGTTTACTCGATCCATTGCCATCAAATGGTAATTTGCTGTCAACTTCAATCAAACAAAAAAACAGAAATGGCAAATTAAACAAACAAGTGAAAACAAATCCTATGTTTCTGGTGGGATTCATTCAGGACAGATTTGTCTGTCTCTCCACTGCGATGCTTCAGTCGACAGATGAGCGTCTGAGCTCGTATTGGATGTGTGTTTTATCACAGCAGAAATCGTTCCTGAGGCGATGCACTTCGACTGCTTCTCTTTAACTGTTGACTTCAAGTGTATCATGGCCTGTGGTTGTAACCCGATCAAAGTGGGTTATTAAGCGAGTCCCCTGTGAACTCCAGGCTTCATCACTGCCGCTGTGCCAATTGCATGAAATTCTTCTGTTTAAGTGATTTGAAATAGCATATTTGTGGCATCAGGAGTTTCAGACTAACCTAGTCCGTATTGTCATGTTGGCAAACGGTGTTTAAAAATACCTGAAGTCATTTTTTAGTTCCAGTCCATTTTTGAAGATAAATTTTAGCACCTATTTTATTTTGCCACAATTATTTGTGGCACGGTGTTAGTACTACTGCACTCAGACGAAACCCTCACCAGCATTTTTGTGGGTTGCAAGTCCTGCATGTTTCTTTCTTTTATACTGCAAGAATGATACAGTATGAGCACGAAAAAGCTGAAATGCATTGTTGAAATATGGAAATATTAGAGCATGAAAATGTGGAAATCGCAAACTGTGGCTTTTGTATTGCTTTTTTTGGGGGTTGCCTTGAGGGAAATTTCCTGACTATTTATACAACCATTAACATCAATATCTATTTTACATTGCAGAACACTAATGACGTAAACGCATAAGTGATACTTGAGAGCTTTTAATGCTTCTAAAACTCGTTGCATGTCACAATATAATGCTGTTTTTGAGAGACGTATTGTTATTCAATTAAATGTGACGTATTTTGTGTTTTTGCCTCACTATCAGTAATTAGTGGCTATGCGCAGAGAACTGTACGTTACGGCTATGCCTTGAGCTGTTTGTAATGTCAGTCCATTTACTATCATACACTATGTAATTGCTTTTTTTTTTGTTGCCATTTGCCATCTTCCAGTGTGCGCAGTGCAGTTGTTATTTCTAAAATGTTTTGCTTGTTTACTTAATGGTTAGCAAGTTAATATTGTGTTTCAGAACTCAATACTGTTGAGCTGTTAAACAACAAGAACTTTGGGTCAGTAAGACATTACTGACTGTAAGATATATACATATATCTTACAAAATATATGGATATCATATAATATATGGATATCATATTATATATATATGTATAAATTTTTTTTCTTAAGAAATGAATAATGCTTTTAGATGCATTAAATTGATCAAAAAGTGACAGTAAATACATTTATAATGTTACAAAAGATTTCTATTTCAAATAAATGCTATTCTTTTCATCAAAGAATCCTGAAAACAACAAAAATATGAAGCAGCAGAACAGTTTTCAACATTTAATTTCTGAAGGATCACGTGACTGAAAACTGGAGAAATGATGCTGAAAATTCAGCTTTGCATTACAGGAATAAATTTAATTTACAAATATATCCAATAAATAGATTCACAATATTAATGTTTTTACTGTATTTGTAAATGAAGCCTTAATTGGTGAGGATAAGACACTTCTTCCAAAAACGTTTAAATATCTTACCGTCCATCTTTTGAATTGTAGTGTATATATAACATAGATTGATTTTTTAAAGCTGTAATGTTTCTAAGAACTTTTTTGGACATGGACTATGCTAGTACTATGATATTATTTGAAGTTATCTTGAGTACATTGCATGTACACTCTGTAATACTTTACCATTTGTACCATGGGCTGATTTTCCTTTTTTATTTTGAGTTTGCAGTAGGATTTCGTTTTCCCACAATGTTCTTTCGTTTGTGTAATCGGGATTGTGAAATAAATCTTCATTGAAAGGGTTGTATAATGTCTGGGCGAAAAACACAATCATATTTTATATTCAGGAAAAAGTTGCTGATGGAAAAGCCATTTATGTGTCTTTGTGGGAATGTAATGAGACTGAGTGAATGTAGCACTTTAATTTACTCCCAACAATTAGGTGAACGTCAGCCACTTACTGTAATTAAATAAGGCATTAAGATTCAGAGTTGTCGGGAAGCATCGAGTGGCATTCCCAGGCAGGACGGCCCACTGTCCTCTCGTGGCATTCCTTTCAGCCGCCTAACCGCATTTACAGCGATCTGCTACAGGACCTGGGTGAAACCATGGCCCGTTGACTAGCAACGTGTAGGCATTTGTCTAATTCGGGCTTCTGTCTCCTGGGCTACAGCCTGTATAAAACCCTCTGTGCTTTCAAGGCCCCTCGAATGTTTTCGTAAACTTGGATGGAGACGAGTCGCATTGGAAGCAAACATCAGTAATGAGCTGGCACACAGACTCTCTGGTTAACCAGACTGTAATTTGGGGACTGAAAAGAACCTCTCATCACTATTGAGTATTTGTTTACCACAGTTTAACTCTAGTGTTTCTGCACAGAGACTCTTTCTGAAAGACACTTTAACTGTTGCTGTTCTGATCTTTGTCATACTGGACGTGTTTTCTGTCATTGATTCTTTAAATTAAAAGCACGTATTGTTACTTATGCCATCGTATAGACTCCGTTGTAAAACCTAGTGAGCTGTCTTGCCTACATAGCCAAAGTCTGCATTCTTACTGAAATGGAATATTTTAAGTGATTGATTTAGAACATTATACATAGTATGTACCATTTGTGCAAAGCATACTGGAGAATCAAGTTAGGGGTTAACATGTTGCTAAACTACTGACATAATACTGCAATAAGACTAAAAAACTAATATTGGGTAAAGTAATACATTTTTAAGTCGATCAATTCATCAACACTTTTTTTTTTTGGAATTGAATGGACTCTACTACTCTCTAAATAAACACTACATTTCAACATTTTTGTCATTTTTTTTAACTGTTATTCAGCAAAGGTTCAATTAAAGTTGATCAAATGTGACAATTAAGACATTTATAATGTTACAAAAGATTTTTTTTTTATTTCAAATAAGAATTCTGACCCAAAACTTATCAACGTATATACATGATTTCCACACAAATTAAGAATATTAATGTTGAACTGTTTTCAACATTTATAATAATAAGAAATGTTTCTTGAGCAGCATGATACAATGATTTCTGAAGAATCATGTGACACTGAAGACTGGAAATAATGGTGCTAATAATTCAGCTTTGATCACAGGAATAAATTAAACTTTAAAATATATTCAAATAGAAAGCAGGTATTTTTAATTGTAGTAATATTGCACAATATGACTGTTATTACAGTATTTTTGATCAAATAAGTGAAGCCTTGGTGAGCATAAGAGACTTCTTTCAAAAACAATAAAATCTAACCCCCTTACCAACTTTTTTCCCTTTGCTTTGTCTGGATTTTTTTCTTTTCTTAATTAACGTTATTAATAAGATACTTTTTTTGGCCAAATTTAAAGGCAACATTACATTTATCCTTCATAGAGTTTTTGCTTGTCACAATACATGCTCTATGCATGATAAATACAATTGTACCCTAAAATTTGTTCAAAAGGGTATCTTAATAATGCTGCCTACCTGGGATGCCTTAAAACGCTGCCTGTGTAGTTGGCTTTTGGAACAGAGCCATTGCATTTGTTCGGACTTAATTTGTAACAGTAACATGATGGTAATATCAACAAATAAGACTTCTATGTCTTATGGTGCATGTTTTCAACATTCTTTTTGTCTTTCGAAGCAGCTGTCAGCAGTAAAATTAAAGAACAATATGCTCTGGAAGCCTTTATTTACTTCATAATGAACTCCCTACATCACAATGCCAGTAAAGCCGACTGCAGTCTCGCCCATCACATCTCGCAATACTTCTGGGAAAAGGCTCGGAACAATGGAGAGATTCCTGTGCATATGAATCTCGTGTTTTGAAGTCGAAACAGAATAAGTAGGTGCTATAGATTCTTTGTGTTCTTCTTGGTTGAGGTTTTTATAAATGCTGGACTGCTAGAGCGATAATGATCGATGGCTTGAAGTGCGCAAAACAAAAATCAGAGAAGAATGTTTTGCAACCTTCTTATTAAAAGCATACATTGAATATCTGCTTATTTAAAACATGCTTTCTATAGAAAGAAGTTTTGAATTGATTTATGATGCATTCAAATCTCTTCAAACTAGGACGAGACTCCAACCTTGTTTTGATATAAACGTAAAACTCTTCACTCAAAATCCCAGTCGTAGCATCAATATTTAAGCATCTTCAAATTACCTTAGCCGAGTATTGTTTGTGCTTTTACGTCTTTTTCTGTTTCCTCTCACATTAATTGTAGCGCCATTTACCGTGATCCAGATGAATCATGTTTATTAATAAGATGCCTTGTTAATATTTAGATGTCGTGAGAATGTCGAGAGAGATCTCTTGTTGTCTTTGTCAGCAAAATGACAGTCCATGGAAAGCTCTGGGTTTTTCACGTTGCTTTCAAACCTCTCCAAGTGTATCAAACTCCAGCGTTACTCTTCATTTTCAGTGGAAAACAACTTCTTTGGAGATTTGCCTTGGGACGTCTAATGCATATTTAACAGCGAGGAGGAACGTTTTAATAGACAGTGTCAACCTCGGTGAGGGAGTCTTTCTGATTAATTTTACATAAGGCCTGGCCTTTATACTCCACTGAGTGGCTGTTATTTCCCCAAAGGATTCAGTGATATACCGAAACACCTTTACAAGTAGTTTTGTGCTCAGTGAACACACAAGCAATGAAACAGGAGCCATGATGTCTAGTTCAGTAACTATAGCAGCCTGCCGAATGCCGTCAGAGGATGAGTCAACAGCCGTCCCAATCAGAAAAACAGTGTTGTTGACAACGTGCTCAGTTGTGGGGTTAATTCTTAATGACTGTTTTTCTCCTCTGAGCTTTAACATGCCTCGTGTTTGGAGTCTCAACTTCTCCAAAAATCGTTCTCGGCCCATTTGCGGCACGTTGATAATCGCTAATTGATTTCATTTAGACCACGTCCCGTTGTCAGGGAGATTGAAGGCATCCGTTAACTGTTGGGTCTCAGGGAAAAACTGTGCTGAACGCAAACAATCAAATGGAACTAACCATATAATGGTGCTTAATTAGGATAGAAAAATATATTATTTTGATATTGCTCTAATTTGATTTTATCATTGCTAAACTAATACTACATTATCCCAGTGTTTGTTTTACATTTCCAGATGGATAATAATTTCTGTGGTTGTTTTGCATTGAGTTTAATTTGTTTGAGTCATGTTAATGATTTTGGATATTATTAGGTACATGCAGTCAATGTCTGTTTGATGTGTTTTTTTTTTTTTTACTTTTGAACAATATACAATTGTGGTCACTGTTTAATGTTCAATGTAAAATCTGTGACCTGAAGCACAACCAGTTGAGAAGCACTTGATTAACCAACATGAATTATTTAGTCCTAATGGCACAAGGTGATTATGTTCTGGTTAGTGTGTTCTTGTATTCTGCTAATTATAAGGAATGCAATTGAAGGGATAGTTCACCTGAAAATGAAAAGTTTATCAACACTAAAGGCCTCATTATGCTTCTGCGTCAACTCCACGGCGTAGCTACGTCGTCACTCCTACGGCGTCGTTGCCGTTTTATGCTTCTGCGTCAGGTTGTGTTGCATCGCGGTGCATCTGACCAATCACAGCCCTTGCGGTCTGCGTCGCCTCGACGCGTAGTTACAATTTTTTGGGGTAGCACGTCAAGCTACGGCGGAGGGGTTCGCGGCGACGCAGAGGGGTCTGCGGGGGTACGCCGTCGATTCGACGCAGAAGCATAAAACAGGCTTTACTCACCCTCATGTTGTTCCAAACCTGTTGAAGTTTCTTTCTTCTGTTAAACACAAAAGAAGATACTTTGAAGAATGTTGGTGACCAGACAGTTGAAGGTAGCCATTGACTTCCATAGTATTTTTTTCCTACTATGGAAGTCAATGGCTACCGTCAACTGCTTGATTATCAACATTTTTCAAAATATTCATTGAACTATTGTTCAACAGAAGAATCTCAAACTGGTTTGGAACAACATGAGGGTGATTTGTGAGTGAACTATCCATTTAAATGAGAAAATAAGCATAAACTCTTATAGTGCTCGGGTTTAGGTTCCACTGTTGCTTATTTTAAAATGCTAGATTCACAAGAATCTCTCGATCGTTCTTGTGCTTTTTCCTAAAATTGCTGCACGATTTTTTTGTTGAATTCCAAATTCTTCAGTTCCAAACCGCTCAAGATGTTCGACACAGTGCTATAGCATTATCCTTAAGTGCAGTGGACATGGCCTAAAGACCTTTAAAATCTGTGAGATGACAAAGTGTTTCTTTTGTGGTTTGAAAACCCTTGTAACAGAAGACGAGAACTGGATACTATAGAATCAAACCCGGCATGTAAAGAGCAATGCAGCAGCAATGCAGCATTGCTCCTCGAGCGGATATCCGATACGTGCAGGTGTGCGCGATGGCTTCTGTAGCGAGTGATTACTGTGGTCAGATTACCATGCCAGTTAGAGAGGGGTATTTTGTCCTTTAAAGCTAATGTTTGGATTTCCATGTGTTCTGCACGCTGCTCACACTCACGCGACAGCTTCCGTAACTATTCCTGACGTGTTTACTGGTACGAATGCACGAATGGCAGGCGCATGATGTCATTTCATCCCTGTTTTTTTTTTTTTGTATGTTTGAGCGTTTCTCTACGTTTTCATGGACTTGTTTATATCAGCTTACTCAAATTTGAATGTTTAAAACCATAATCACAAAATGCATACGTGTTTTTTTCCAGTTAGCTGTTTGGATGGTGCTTTCGGAGCCAGGTTGGAGACAGACAGTTTGACTCCCAGCTTCGTCGCTTATTGTTTACATATCAGAAATGTACATTTTTAAGGGGAAATAAAGCATTACAAGGGCCTATTGGAAAACACTCAATTTCTCCTGCGGTGAGCTGCGGAGCCACAGTTGGAAAAGGAAGCCAAGGTTGAGGAAGAACGCCAATGCAGCGCGTCCAGTTTTCCTGCTCTCATTCCGGGCATTTTTACGTTCTGTTTTCCCTTATAGCCCTTGTGCGTATCATGTTATAAATATTTTAAAGTAATGTTCTGGCTTATGGAAATTTTGCATTCCTGTCGAGGTTAAATCAATACGCCGGGCCGGTTTTGGCTGTGGCGAACAGGTAAAGCCTTGTTAAATGCAGTTGCTGGAATCACTTCATTACGGCACAATCAAAACAGCCAAGGAGTCGACGTCCACTTATCTCAACATTTCATATTTTTTACCCTTGAATCCGCCTGAGGCTGCAGACTGCAGAAAGCGGGTTGCTTGAATCGCCTGATAAATGTAGAAATATTAGAGCATGAAGAAGGATTTTTTTTGTTTTCTTTTTGAAAGAAATAGCTGCTTTGGATTGTTAGTCTGTTTATACAGTATTTTTTTTTTTTTGCAATATTCTTCCTATGCTTTGCCAATTGCTCTAGAAAAGCAAATAAGAAATGTAGGAGGCATTTTAACATACTTCTACATCAAAATGTGCCAGTGTCTGCAGACGAACGAGTGTTTCTGATGTAAAGGTTGGAGTTGAATGCAACTTTGCTGTTATTGATTGATATTTTTTGATGCATCAGAATTAACATTGTGTTAAGTCCTCCAAAACCTAAACTTTGTATGACCACAATGCCAAATTTGTGCCAATGGAGCCCAAATATATAGCCTAAATATACGCAAACACAGTGGAATATTGAATATTTACAGTGGTCTTTTTTAATTATTTTTTTTTTATGTATTTTGAAATATAAACAAAGTTGATTCAGCACCATTTGTAATGTAATTAAATTAGTGACATTTATCATGTGACTTTTTTATGTGCAAAAGGTCTCAAATCAAGCTGTACGACATGGATCATTAGGTTTTGTCCATGCAGCTCATCTTTTCATGTAAATTGTCATGCAAAAATGTTAACTTGTAAAGAAAATGCTGTAAAAATAAAAGCATTCTCACTAATGCTTTCAGATTTTTTTATTTATTATTATTACTCTTTGAAATATATATTGGTAAAGTACTGTTCTCTGAATCCGAAATGTCTTTATTATTATTTCTTTTCATTGCTGAGGTGGTCTGAAAGGCGTCTCGAGCTCATGGTATGAGGGGGCCATTCATTATCGGAGCTGTTTGTCTGGATTCCAGCTCCATAATCCTCCTCTTTAAATACACTTACATCAACCATTGGCTCTGTCCCTCGTACACAATCCACTGCCTATGAATTCTGTATTTTCATGTATATTTCCATCAGCGACGGCTTCAAACGGTGATATATCAGAGGCGCTGGGTTGGCTGGCTATGATTTAAAGATGGTTTGTGGCCACTCTGATGGTTTGTTGACTGGGTTTCCACGTTACAGAAGTTGGGTCTCTTCGTGTTATGGGACTATTTATTGTTTCCCACTTTTAATGTTATGTTTGGCTGACTGAGACTCCATGGTTAAGTGTTTGATTATTTTCTAAGAAGCTTGCTCCAAGTTTGTATGAGACATCAATGCCCCTCTTTGTCATGTAGAGAAGCATATTGGATACGGTGTGTGGCACAGGAGCTCCATGGGAGAAGTGGCACTTCTTTTTTTTTTTTTTTTTTTTACTATGGAACATCAACAATTGTCGTCCGTGGCGTTTTGTCTTGCAGATTCAGAGATTTTGAGCCAATTCAATTGAAAAGAAATTTGTTAATTTCAAATGAAATGCATTTTTATGTTAAGCTGAATTTCTTCTAAAAAGTACAAAAGGGAATCCAGCAACACTTGTAGTAAGGGGAACTTTAATAGTTTCTAATTAGTAAAATGTTTCACTTTTTATATCGTCTTCCGTGCACCTGGTAAAGTCATGCCAGATCGAACCACACTATGAATTTCTTTTAAAGAACTAAATGCTTCGACAATGCTTTTAAATGGTCATGGTATTTTTCAGGTTGCATAGAAATGAATGCAGTCAAAATTCAGCTTGAGACTATAAAATTCATCCTGTGTGATCTAAAAAAAAGTAGTATTTAGTTTGAGATCACTATAAAACAGTTCTTACATTGCAAAGTTTTTTCAGGGCAAATTATTATGAGCATAACAATTTTTTGTTTTAAAAATGTCATTGAAAAATGCACACAATTTTGACAATGTTTTTGTTTAACTTTAATAACATCAGCACTAAACAAAACCTGCTATGATCATGATTTAAGATGTTCCAAAGAGCGGATCAATGTCACTCAATTACTCAAGTAAAATTTGTCACCTAGGAATAGGGTGGAATTTAAAATATTTCTTTTTCATTGTACACCATAACGTTTCTTTGTTTGTAAAGTCAAGATTTGGTCTCAGACTTTGAGGAAAGCATAACAAAAAAGCAGCATGATTATAATTTGTTCGTTTGCTTTGAGCAGCTCCAGCAGAATTTAACTACTGCATCACTTTGTCTCATATCACATTACAGCCTCGTCCTCTGAGGAATCAAGGCTCATTTTTCTTCACCATTCAGTCTGTAATATGTCTAATTACGTTTCCTTTACTTGTTCATGTCTTTTTCTTTTCCTGACACACTGTCCGTTATCACTGATTTTGGTCTCTTGAAGCTGTTCAGTCTTGAACTGGTAATTATAGTTTTTAAGACAGATTATCGCACGCATTACGTTTGTGACAAACTCACGTTAAGGAAATGCACATGTTCTGAGAGATGCGGTGATTTGGTCCTATAACGTGTCACACATGGCGTAAATTATTTCAAGCCTTCTGCTGCCAATACGCCCGTATAAAAACACGTCCGGCTGATAGATGTCCTTGATGTTGAAGCCAAGATAATGCTAACCCTCCCCCTCCCTCACAAATTAAGTTTTGATGATATAAAACAATGCAGATATGAAAGCAAAAAGTATAAACCACTCATCAAAGAGATCATTTCATTTGTCAATCAGTGCATATTACATCAGACTGCTAGATGTCTTTTAATTTGACAATTTTCTTGACTTGAAAATTTGTGATTTTAATTTCTCAATAAAAAAAAAAGCCCCAAGCCTGGCTGTAGATATTGCATTCCATTAACGTTTAGCTTTCTTTTGAATAAGCTGAACGTCTCTGACTGCTCTCTCTCTGAGGTATGGTTACCCAGGTCGCGTTTCGTCCATTAATGTTGTTTTTCTAGCGTAAACGAGAGATGTGATTATCAATTAGCTGAATGAAGCCGCTCAATCCAGGCCAGAATATCAGCGCTCGCTGTAAATGAGAAGCACATGTCACCTTTGAGCCGAACAACATGCTGCTAATTGATTAGAGACGCTCTACGAAATTTGCCTAGAGCTTGTTGAACATCTGTACGTGTTGCATGTGGCGGCCGTTTGTCACCTGAACGAGTTTGAGCGTTTCTACTCGTAAAATGATGTTTGTGTTTGTGTGAACGTGGAAATGTGACAGGATGTTTGTGCTGCTGCAGTGCTCTCTCGTTTTTCAGGGTCATGCTGGGTGCTACATTCAATTGTGACTGTTAATATGATTTTAATAACCATTGTAGGACTTTTTTTCAGCTTCCTATTATCTAGACCACCACTGCGCAAAGGCAAGCTTCGCTATTAATGTATCCTACTTTAAGTTAAAGGGTTAATTCCGATCCTGAACCCTGTTAACCCTGTTTAACTATTTACCATATCCTTAACCAAATATAATATGCCATTATGAATGTAAAATGTAATTAATAAAGTCAGTCATTAATCTGAATTTTGCTGGCTATCCGTCCCCATTCAGTGTCTTTGTAAATGACAGTCCTGTTTATTTTAAAAGTCTTTATAAATAAGATGCTTTCTACTTTGAGATTTATTTGCTTATAGGTAATCAAGAAATAACTTTTTTTTGCTAGAGCAACACATTTTTATAGACCCCTTCATCAGTGCATTTTGTCAAAAAGCTCCATTGAATTGGCATTTTATTTTGCATGTTTGAAAAAGCCTAAACTAAGCTGAACGCGAATAAAGAGAAGAATTGGTAACACTTTACAATGTTTAATTGGTTAACATTAGTTAATGTATTAACTAACATAAACTAACAATGAGCAATACATTTGTTACTGTATTAGTTCATCTTTGTTAATGTTAGTTAATAAAAATACAGCTATTCATTGTTTGTTCATGTTAGTTGACGGTGCATTAACTAATGTTAACAAATTCAACCTTTGATTTTAATAATGTATTAGTAAATGTTGAAATTAACATTAACTAAGATTAATAAATGCTGTAGAAGTGCAGTTCATTCTTAGTTCATGTTAACTAAGGTAGTTAACTAAGGTTAACTGATGAAACTTATTGTAAAGGGTTACCGAAAAGTTAAAGGATTTGCATGTTTAAGTGCTTTTTAGCTTATGTCAAGATATTATTTTTTTCCATTTTGATGCTGGAACAACAGCTACTGTATGTAGTGGCAGTTTGTGCTTTAAATCATTGCAAGACACTTGATGAAAATAGATGTTTCCAGATTATAAAAGGTTTATAAAGTTTCTAGAAGGTATTTGTATGTACTGTAAGCTGAAAGTGTGAATCATTTTTCTTTTATTATTATTGTTAGTACGCAATAATATAAAGCCGGATATTCTGATCAAGGTGTAACACTCCTCTGCGACCTCGTGTTTTGGAGACGCCACCTTGAACGCCTTTATGTGTGCCGACAGTGATGACAAAACCATGTAGCTCACGCTGTCTGGCTCCAACTCAATATCATGTCTCCATATGTTTGTCTAGAAAGGCCTCCGATTACGTCGACATAAGACACTTGATGAGGAAAATACTGTAAGTACATTCTGTGATTGCTTTGTCAACAGTGTTTTGTATTTTTATTTCCATACGTACTGTGTGATAAGATCAGGATTTGTTTGGATTTTACATGTTAGTATATTTTGAATAGCTGACGTATTCAAATGGGTTTTGCATAGATTGATTTTTACATGTGGTTTTTTTTGTGTGCTGCATAATGCTGGACTCAATTTTCACTCCCGGTTTTGCTCTCACACTATGTGGGGACAAAAAAAAATTGTATATACCCCTTCTGCAGTGCATATTAAAAGCTCCATTCAATTGGCATTTTATTTCCTTTTGCATGTTTGAAAAAGCCTAAACTAAGCTGAACACAAATAAAGAGCGTTTGCAAGTTTTCATTCATAAGGATTAATATAAGCTTCCCTCGTTAACCAGGTTTGTGCATTTATCAATTACCATTAACCCCCGCAAATCCTACACATTATATCCAGCCATCCCATTTTTGAGCTGAAGTTTTCCACATCTTGTTCTAATGTACCTCTGTAAATTCAAACAGAGCGAATGTTTATAAATCCAGAAGAGTTTTTCTCTTTCTTCGGTCTCGTCCCCCCACATAGTTTTTTTTTAAGTTACACAAACATGTCAGCAACTTAGCATGCACGCAAACGTAAACACGGTGACTTTTAAGCATCGTGCGTGCACGCATGCGCCATTGGTTATCGACCCGCTCGCGGAGCTTGACTCCTGTGTGACCCGACGCTGAACCACAGTGAAATGAAAATAATTTTTCACAGCACTCACCCCAGAAAATGTTCTGCTGACATGGAGTCACCGAGCTGAAAAGACTGTTAGACGCCATAGCCACACGTCGGCTCTCTCCTCTTCTGGAGGTCGTGGTGACCCTCGAAGTCCTAAACTGGGAGCACAAATCATATCAAGGCATCTGAAGGGGAAAACACACAGCTACAAACAAACTAAACCAGTCCGCACGGTCCCCTGCAGTCTGCAGCTGAGGAGAGCGTTCATGCACAGATATCAACGCATATACGAGTGTGGTTAGAGCATACTTACTGACTTGTTGGGTCTCTGTGACTGGGGTTGACCCACTCCGATTAACCATTTACGCCCCAGTGGCTCCCTCCTATCGTCCTGGGGAAATCTTGTGCACCGCACTTGTGGTTCTGTGGTTGTTTGTGAGGGGAATGAGACATTCTCACAATCCAAAAACGTGTAAGCTTTAAAACACACTTTTTTCCCCCCTCCTGATGGGCTGTTACTGGAGAGGCTGGGTCATGTGTTTGGTGACATCAGAGGAGTGAAGAGGGCTCAGCCCTCTTGTCAGTGGTCCTGCGTTTCCTACTCTCATCCAGCGGGATGCAACCTCAGCTCCTGTGAATCCGAAAGGAAGGGGCTGGGATTTTCAGCACTTCTACACTCTTTTAACTCCTTTTCTGCAGTGCATTTTGTCAAAAAAGCTCCATTTGAATTGGCATTTTGCATGTAAATGCACAGATAAAGAGGAAAATTAAAGGGCTTGCATGTTTAAGTGATTTTTAGCTCAGTGGGATGCAAGAAATTAAATGCTTTTTCCATTTTGATGCGAGAGCAACAGCTGTCTAGTGCTACTTTGTGCTTTATATCAATTTCAACTCCTCTTGTGTGATTTTGAAGCGTTTCTTTCTTTCTCAGTCTCTACGTTTCTGTCACGCTCTCAAAATCTTCCTGTACATTTCTGTATTTATTATTTCTCTGTCCTGCATTCTTCCCGCATGGGTGGTGTTTAGTCTCCAGGTGTGTCTCTGCATAAGTTGCATAATCGTCTCTTTGAGAAATGACAGTCTGGAAGGGAACCTGCGTTCACTCTTGGATCACGTCTGCCTCTCGTAACGACTGCATTAGCAGCCGTGATTCATCTGTCTGTTTTGCGCGCCTCGCAGGTTTGTATTTTGGCACGCGGTCAGCGCTCTGCACGGAGTATACGGCTCAGGTGTTTGTGTAAGCGTGGAAAAAAATGTGGCGAGATATTTCTGCTTCTGCAGTGCTCTCGCTCTCTCTCCTGATTTGGGGTCATGTTAGGTGCTACGTTGAATCTTGAGTGTGTTCAAAATTACACTTCCTAGTATCTAGACCAACAACTAAGTTGAAGGAGGGACTGAGCTCTAGCTACTGACCAGAATATTACTCGAGGGTGGACCAGTAAGTAGACACCTAGCAACCTCTCATAACAACCTAAAGCACTCCGAACAGCCTAGAAGCTGGTGGCAAGTTTGCCTAGACTTTGTATTATGAAATGGTGGTGCGTATGAAAATAATGAAAATTTCAGCTCAGAGGATGTGGTGTGTTAAAACAGGAAATGGTTCGCCCACAGCAGGCCATTCCCTAAACGTCTTCTCCTGAGGGGGCGTCGGAGTACAAGGGTGATGAGGGACAACAAATGTAAGCACGATCTGTGCTTTTATTGCAATTAGTAAGTCAACCCAACACATTTTTATTTAAACAATGAGTCGTAATACTTTAATTTCAGTTCAAAATCCAGTGCTGGTATAGTATTGCATGGTACATATTAAAATGTTATTGTTTTTCCTTTGTATGATAATGAGGCTCATTATAGAGTGGACCAGATTCTCAAACTTCAGTGCTTATTATTGATTTCCTGACACAATTAATGCAACACTAGTACCGCCCACATGATGGGATGTTTGTGTATGTTACCTAATGATAATGACATTAAAGTGCCCCTATTATGCTTTTTTGTATATTACCTTTCATGTAGTACACGATAAATAACAAGTTCTGGCATGAAACTCTAGATAGCGCAGGCTGATTAAATCATTAAATCAATTTGTAGTGATCACATCGTTATCTACTGTTTGCTGTTGCATCAGTGGCCAATGAGCAGCTGCTCAACATTCGAATACCGGTATGTTGCTGTTAGCAGTCTGTATCGCACTTTCAGAAACACTCCACCTCCCCCAGCTCCACCTGTATAGATCTGCTAAGGGGGTTATTTCATGTATGTTATGTGCAGCAGTGGCAGCATATCTTACATGCTCACAGCAATGTCTGTGAATGTTTTGGAAGTAGCAAGTCTTGGTATTTGCTCTGCAGCAGCAGCAGCGTAGCAGATCCATTCCTCCTAGACTAAATACATTAACATTGCCATATCCATTACCATGCCAATCTCTCAGAGAGTTTTCGTGACAGAAATTGAGTTTCTGACTACTAATACTACTAATAGAGAGAAGCTATTCTGAACTGCCTGAAACTAGTTGTCAGTAATTCCGGTCTTACTTTCTGCAACGAACCTACGCAGGTTTGTAACAAATTTACATAATTCCAGCAAATGGTCTTGATTGGCTGCCGGTGAACAACGTCTACACTGTGAGAAAAGAGGTGATGCTGGAATGTATAATATGAGAAAATTAAAGTGTTTTTTGACATTGACCTATTGTAGGAGACATCCAAAAGAAAATTAGGAACCTTTAAAATATTATAATTGGAGCACTTTAACTTTTGTGTGGAAGTCAAGTCACCTTCATTTATATAGCGCTTTTAACAATATAGATTGTTTCAAAGCAGTTTCACAGTGATAATAGGAAATGAATGGAACAGAGATTGTTTTGGCTTTACAGCAGCTCTAGAATAAAGTTATTGTCCATGTAAAGTTAGTTTTAATTGACTCACTTCCATTGCAAAAATCATTAGTTATTAACTTATTAACAACACCATTTTAACTGAAAAAAGAAAAGTTTTAATGCGTTCTGGCCGTTCATTTGCGCGACTATGGTGTTTGGTGACTCGAGAACGCAAACTTTGAAATAGGTTCCAAGTTTTGATTTTTTTTTTTTAAACGTTATCTCCATGTAAACTTCAAAAACGTGAATCTGTGAAAACGGTGACGGCGTGCTCATCGATATTACGTGTTTAGTCTATAGGTATGCACGTTTGAATATATATGTGCACAGGCGCGTAGTCTTTCTTTACAACGTGACATTGCCAAATTACATGTCTGGCCTGCATAATACAGAATTTCTAATCGCTTCCGCGGATCCATGGAAGAACTTCTTGATCTAGAAAGGTTGCCGCTCACCGTCTTTCAGCTGTATTCAGCACACTTTTGTGAACAAGACGCACATTGCGATCAGTTATGTGATTTGTGTAGTTCCTTTAGTGACTCAGATGCTAAAACAACACAGACAGCATGTGCAAATAAATGCTAGCAGGGAGCACAATTCATTCTTGGTGAATGTATTTTTATTCTTTATTCTCCACCTCAGATTTTAGTTATTTTTTACATGCACTTGAAGATCACGAGAAACTCCTGACTGCACATTCTGCTAATTATAGACTGTATTTTCATTCATGCCGTTGAGTTTCTGCTGTCTCTGAACACGTCAGCGTTGCAGCGAATATCTGCTCTTTGTCGGGCGAGCCCTGGTGGTCTTCCTGCGAGCATGGTTTCACTGTGGTCCGTGTGTGTGTGTGTGCCCTTCTAAGGGCCGGCTTTAGCTTGGCCCGCATCAGTACGGACCACACAGGCATAAACCGGGCATTAGATGCTAGAACATTATTCCTGGCTGCCGGGGGAAGTGCGCACTAATGCTTCCAGGGGACATTACACCCTGCATGATTTCACACGTTCATTCATTGCCGTCAATTGGGCTTGTCCTGGAGGACATGAAATTGTTAATCGGGAACTGTCGTTCATTGTGAATACAATTGTGCATCGTGCAGTTCACTAGTGTTGACATTCATTGACTATACTATTTCTTGTATTATTTGCAATTAATGCAAATATTTTATTTAATAATATATTTAATAATCAAATATTTTGTTAATGCAAATATTATATATATTTTTTTAAATTATGACAAATAATTTGTAGTTAGGATGTTATTTGTTAATTTTTCCATTCTCTTTTAACCCTGGTTACATCATCAGAAAAGACATTTCTGGGAGGGGAAAAAGTCATTAATTCACTTGTTTACTTGTTCACTCAGTCGTTCACTCACTCACTCACTCACTCACTCACTCACTCACTCACTCACTCACTCACTCACTCACTCACTCACACACTCACTCACTCGTTCACTAATTCACTCACTCATTCATTCACTCGTTCACTTGTTTACTTGTTCACTCAGTTGTTCACTCACTCACTCATTCTCTCGTTCACTTGTTTACTTGTTCACTCAGTCGTTCACTCACTCGTTCGCTCACTCGTTCACTAGTTCACTTGTTTACTTGTTCACTCAGTTCACACACACACACACACTCACTCACTCAGTAGTTCACTCGCTCACTCATTAATTCACTCGTTCACTTGTTTACTTGTTCACTCAGTCGTTCACTCACTCGTTCACTCGTTCACTAGTTCACTCACTCACTCACTCACTCATTCATTCATTTACTCACTCATTTGTTCATTTATTTTTTAAATAACAGTAATCATGTCTGTAATGTTTTTTTTCATTGTTTCTTTTTTGCAACCCAAGCAGATTGTTTTTTAGTGCACAGGCGTCTTTTACAGTCTCACAAAATTTAATTTATAATAATTTACGGTCCCAGGACCTTTTTTGCGAGTGTTGACGGCCAAATTGACTTGGTGATGCAAAACACTGTAGAATTGATGCTGGCAAAGGTCAGGACAAGTTTAACCACAGCTGTGATCTGCACTGCTGTTTACGCATTCAGCACATTGCAGAACTCGGGGATATGACAAGATCACGCTTGGCAGGGCTCGCCAACCCCAGTGGCTTTCGCTTGCGGCATGGGCACAGCGTGAGAATGGCAATTAAAGGAGAAGAACCTGTTATTTCTGACAATTATCACAAGTCTGGAACTGGCACTTTTGAGTGCTGAGTGACGTTTGAAGAGGCTTCAATGGCCCATGAATCATCACTGTCACACATGCATGACATCGCATGTGGCATAACGTCACAATGTCATTTAAACCTTTATTTGAGAACTAGTCATTTTTTTAAATTAAGGGTAGACAAGGTTGATTAATGACACTTGTTGATTGGAGAGCTTATCTTTACTCAACTCATTTCAAGCAACAATTCATCAAATAGAATAGTTTTATTTTCTTTTAACCCTGATAAGGCATGTGTTTCAAAGCATATATAAAAGTTTAATATAAATCTCCAATCAGGAATTGTTGCTGGTTAAGTGTCTGCTCCTGTTTTGCCGCTGTTTAATAGAAAAGTTGCTCCAGAATAATACTGTTATGCATTTATGATATATGCAGTATCTACAACTGAGACTGAAGCATACGTGGGCCTCATTTGTACTGTTTAGTACCTTTTAGTGTTTAAGATTTTGCAAAACATTTAAGATAAACCATCCCTTATTCTGATGCTGTGATCAGATGCTCTGTCACTGTAAGTGATTAGTTGACTTAACTTAATCATTTTAAGGCAACGTGTTTCCTTAATTTTTTTAAGTAAATCAACTTCATGCTTAATTGAAAAAAAAATGTGGAATTGTCAAGTTCACATAACTTAATTTTTTCAATTAAGCATTAAGTTTATGTACTTAATAATTTAAGGCAACAGGTTTACTAAAAGTGAACTGAACACTTTTTTACAAAACAGCCTTAAAACTCTCTTTATTAATGTGCTTTTGTTCCTCTATTTTTTCACTCTAAAATCTATAAAATACTGCATTTTGGTGATTTGGAGTTTATAGAGCTTCAAAAATTGTAGAGAATGTGAAAAAAGTTTAACTAACTACTAGATTGCATTTGTATTTATTTATTCTTTAATTCATGCTTTTATTTATTTGTCTGTTTTTGCGCAGCTTCACAAGCCGTTTATTGCAATTTGTGTCAAGCATGCATTTAGTTTATACATCTTTTGAAAATCTTACCATACTTAGAATTAACGTCATTCTTAATTATGAAACCACTTTTTTTCATTTATTTCATTCATTGATCTTAGAGACAAATGCATGTTTAACACAAACAAAATGTTTTTGATGTCTAATGAGCTTCCCAGTGTTTCCTCTGCTCAGTTGTGGTAATGAGCTTAAAAAGGATGAAGGGAAATGATGCAAATCACATCAGCCTCCAAAATGTTTAAGAAAGCATTACAGTGTTCATGCTGTTTATACATGAATCTCTAGCGTTGCTGTTGTAGTCTGGTGTCGTTTGTCTGTTTTAGTGCTTATTTCAGTTTATGATAAACAGTTTCTTCATAACTGTCTAAAATGACCTAGCGTTTCTTTGTTGTCCAATATCTTGACGTTGAAGAACAACAGATCATCATTTTTAATTATATGAATTTAAACAGATTTCCTGATTAGTTAAAACAGTAATTTCTCACATAAAGAAAAATACCTTAAGGTTTGCTTTTATTTCATCATCATTTTGATTTCAACAGACTTCTTGTGAAGTTTTACGGCAGTTTGTGTAGTCTAATATCAGGAATCGGGTTTATTTTCCTCTCCTCTATTAATAGATGTTTGTGTTATTTTGACACCTCTGCTGTGCATTCTTGAACCCCGGTGGCTTGTGTGTTTTGTCTTTGTAAAGCGTGATGACATTATTGCAGTGTTTTCCCCGTGTGGTCCTGTAAGGTCATGAAACACAGCCGCAAATAAAGATTGGTCACAGTAGAAGAGTTACTCCTTTGAGAGAAATGTTTCATCTCAAGCATTTTCTCAAATCAGTCTTGACAGAGAGAAGCTCTCCGGATTAGACTACAGTGCACAACATTCTGTTTCTATCTTCTGGTTAGATGTTCCTCAGTTTGACATCCAATTCAGACGTTCATGCTGGAAGGCAACATGAAACACTGTTTGTGTCCCATTTTACCTCCGTAAAAAAAAACAAGGTATTTAATGAGGAAAAAAAGTCAATCACTTTTTTTTCACTTGAAAGTTGTTTCAAAGCTGGAGTTTTTATTTTGTTATTTTATTTCAATTTTCAATTTTTAATTTTATTTTTTTTAATTTTATATTTTTTTAAATTAAGTTTATTTTATTGTAATTTATTTTTTGTTTAATTTAATTTAATTTAATCTTATTTTATTATTTAATTAAATTATTTAATTATATATTTCATTTCATTATTTCAGTTCATTTAATTTCTTTTCATTTTATTTCATAAGTTCAGTTCAGTTCTATGTAGTGATGAATCATTTCATTTCCTTATTTAATTTAATTATTTTAATTTAATTTAATTTAATTTCAGTTGAGTTGAGTTGAGTTCCGTTCCATGCACTGATGAATCATTTCATTATTTCATTTCATTTCATCATTTCATTTCATTTCATCATTTCATTTCATTATTTCATTTAATGATTTAATTTCATTTCAGTTGAGTTGAGTTCAGTTCCATGCACTGATGAATCATTACATTATTTCATCATTTCATTATTTTATTTAATTTCATTATTTTATTTATTTCATTATTTCATTTCATTTCATTTCATTATTTCATTTCAGTTCAGTGCACTGATGAATCATATTTCATTTCATTGTTTCAGTTCAGTACTATGCGCTGATGAATAATTTACAGTTCAGGTCAATTTTGATTTCATGTTGACTTTAAACAGATATAGCCATCAGAGCCATAAATGCAGGGTTTTATATAGACTTAGACGTACTTTCCTATTTGAAGTCAAAATCTGTCCTTATTATGATCTTTTTCCTCAAACTCTGGTCATAAGAGTTCACTGCTTTAGGCGAATCACAATTGTCTTCCAGTAAGAAGAAAAATCCTCCCAACCCATTATTTTCCAAGCCCATGTGCTGTTGGTAAAGTGAGTTTTTCTTTATGAGGTTTCGAGACGTTGCTCTGAATGTGCGCTCTTGAGTTCAGTAGATCTGCTGTATTTGCCATGTCTCTATACCAGTGGTTTGAGCTAATACGATACAGAGGCTTGTGTTAACATGTGGTAGTGTTCAGAGGGACCACACTTCAGTGTAATTCAGGTCTCCCTTCCTCTTACAGCGGGGTCTGGGGGTACTTCAAGGTTTTTGGCAGGTCTCTCATCATTTTCAGAGACTGTGTTTCTGGCAGCTCTTCCTCATGTGTGATGCCAAACACATTCGTTTCTAAATGAGAGTGGATAGTGGGTTTGCAGATAGTGGGTAAACACTGGACAACCAGGTACCGATGGGCTTTTTGGAGATTTTTTCATATTAAGTTTAGGCCGACTTTTGTATTTCCGTTGTTTTAATATATGGACTATATATCTATAGTGTGTGTTTATATAAAAAGTCAAAATCAGCTTTTTTTTTTTTTTTTCTCTTCAGATTTCCACTATATGTACAACAAGATCTGCGTTTTCATGGGTTTAAATAAAATATTTTTGTTATAAGAGACAATTAAAACAACTGTGTGCATCAAAACCACTTGTTTCCTGGTCAAAAAATTAAGTTGGTTTTCAAAGGTCAACAAATCTGCGACAGCTGAATGTAAGCCAAACATATCAGTTTCTGAATAACAGGTAATTTATTTAAGCCATAAAATAACCTAAGTTTAAAAAAGTATAGTGAACTACACAAAAAGCATTTAGAACATCTTCAGCACAAATTATAATTATCCAAAAATCAAACAGTTCACCCCTCACGCATGTTGTCATTTCCGTCAAAAACGTCTATAATGGCTGTGTATAATATTATAACAAAAAAAAAAATTAAATACACTCATGGGCATTTTTTAATTTTTTTTATTTAAACAGTATAGAGCTATTTTTTTCCAATGTCTTTTTCTACTGCAAGTTGTTATTATTATTAATTTATTAAATAATTGATATAATAGGTGTCATATTGTCATGTTCGAAACCGTGTAGTGCTGTTCTTTTTTAAAGTAATATAACAGTTTTTACTGCTGATTTTCCTTGTAATATATAGGATTGCAGTTCCATGCAGTAGTATAAATTCTGTACAAAATAATAATAATAAAAAAATATATGGCCAAAATGTTGTATCTGATCAAATTTCTTCATCAGTGTATCTGTACTCGCAGTATTTGAAACAGGCGCAACGGCAAAACTGCCCAGTGTGACTTTGGTCAAAATCTGGGCAGGCAGGGTGTGTAAATTCATGACTTTCCTCACTAGTCATATTTGCATATTGTGAGTGGTTAGCAGAATTCAAATCAGCGGTGCAACTGGTCATCGCTCAGGCCAAAATTCAATATGAATTGTATTCAAACAAGCATTTAAATGACATGAAACACAACGCCAGTGTTAAGACTGAACTTTAACAACAGTGACAAGATAAATAATCAGAACAAACAGCTAAATGCACAATGGAAGTCATTGTCACGTCTTTCTCAGTGTGATGTTCCCCAACATACTTACAAAATATATTGATGTTATGATTAAAGTACTCAGGAACTAGAATAAATATGGCTGCACATGACACTCGGTTACTTGCATGTATCGAGTGTCAAAAGACAAAAAGATGAGTGTATTTGATTTGGAATAATGGAGGTATTTTTAATGGACACGGATTGAATGTTTGGGACTGTAGGGAGAGTTGCTGGCAGACACTAATGGCTTTTAGTCTCTTTACTGATTTCTAGAAGTGTGGAATTAATTGCAGGGAAGCTGTCAAGTCATGTCAAGTTACTTTTATTTACATTTTACAATACATTGTTTCAAAGCAGCTTTACAGTGATAACAGGAAAATAATGCAACAAAGTTTGTTTCTAGAAGAAAATAGCATCACAGTACAGCTTAAGTAAGTTCAGTGATGGTTCTTTTTTGTTGTAAAAAGTTATTAATTTAGTTCATTTATAAAGCAGCTCTGGAGAAAATCGTGATGTCATCTTCCAGCTCAGTTCAGTTCTCATATAATGGTGTCAATGCAGCAGATCAATAATATTGTTGAATATTAAATTAAATGTCGCCCTCATGGACACGTGTTCAGAAAGGATGGACGTTCGAGAATGTGTTTAATTGAAGAGAGCTTATTTAGTACGAATGTTCAAACTTGTGAAGCACTGAACACAGGAGCGGAGGACTCTTTCTTCTGCATCTGATGGGTTGATGTTTTTTACATCACTGTTATGTCTGGAGTGGACTGATGTTTTGTTTGAGTTTAGTATGATGTTTTATGGAAATATTTGCTCTTTTGACTTGATATCACCTCTGTATTCTGCTCCTGCCAGTGAGGTGTTCCTGTTTTTCTGAGCGTTAGATCTCTAATCACTGTTTTTATGAGCATATTGAGTCCTGTGTGCGTGGCATGACTTACAAGAACTCAGCCCTCTTGCCTCCTCAAAAAGACAGTTCCCATTTCAGTCCCTATTCAATGATATCCAGTTTTATCAGATTTATCAGATGCATGCTTGGGGTTCTTTGGCTGTGTGACTGATAGAGTTGTTATTCATGTCTCAGTGGGGTGTATCTCATTGTCTTATCGAGCATTGAGTTCTGTTGATGTAATGAAGACGTTTGCACATTATTCAGCTAAACTGCCAATATGAATTAGATTTTTACATTTTTGAAGAAAGTGTATCTGGTGTCTGACCATGGAAAAGTTATACTGAGTGTTCTGACTGGTTTTCAGGGCGTTGTTTTGCAGTTGATTGGTTTTAGTTATTCCCATATTATTTGTGTTATAAACACACACACATAAAATATAAAATAAAAAAATATATATAAATATATATATATATATATATATATATATATATATATATATATATATATATGTAATATATATATATATATATATATAATATATATATATTATATTATATATATATATATAAATAATATATATATATATATAATATATTAGGGCTGCACGATTAATCTAAATGAAACGGAAAAGGCTGTGTTTATTTTATGCACAACTTGTTAGTGCAGCATGACTCTGTGATCAGTAGTAAATGCTGCTCCATCTGAAAGATAGAGGGCGCTCTCACGCAGAAACTCCACATATGCCCCGCAGAAGTAGATAACGCATGTCATTCCACGAAATCCCTAAGGGCCTCATACTATCACTGTAGCTGAATAAACAGAAGATTGAAACGCTTTGATTAATTTATTAAATGTTGTCTTTTATTGGACAAGAGGTTCATAAATGCTTCTCATGTTTGGAAAAATGTTTGACGCGTGTTGCTTTTTCAAATGCATGTTATAAGCGACTCAATCTCACAGTGCTTTCAGATGGAGCAGCGTTTACAGAGCCGTACGTCACTGACAAGCTGGACATAAAATATAATCGCAGCCTTTGAGATTTCATAATCGCAATAAGCAAAATCGTTTTAAGCATTTCATGTTAATTACAATTAATCGTGCAGCCTTAATATATATAAATATTGAACAAAGAATATATATATATATATAAAAAATATATATATTAATATTTTTTATATATATATTAGGGGTGTAATGGTTCTCGGTAATCATCTTAACCCACAGTTCGCATGCACTTGCTCCGCGGTTCATCTTAATTCTGACGACTCATCTCTATAATATGGTTTATTGAAAATAACGCGTAAAACAGACAGACAAAGTTCTGCTAATGCATGTTTTTGTCGATGGATACACATTCCCAATACTCTAAACTCACTTAAACTAAACTAAACTCAACTCATTTAAGTCTTGCCAATGTAAACATTTAAGAGCCAGAAGACGCGAATGAGAACTTGCACGCGCTGTGAGAAGATTGCGTGTGTGCACTCAACTGAAGCGCACAAATATTGAGTTCTCTTTCAAGTCTTGCACTTCAACAGACAAATTCACACAAATTATGTCATCATGCCCATTTTGGTGTATATCCTAGCACATCGGTTCCCAACAGGGGGGTCGCGGCCCACAAGGGGGCCTCAGCGAGCTCTGTGGGGGGTCGCGTCATATTTTGAAAGGTTTGAGCAATGAGCATTAAATTAAAGTCCTTAACTTTTTTCTGTTCAAAATTTACAAAATTTATATAATGAGCGAGTTCATCATGAATCAATTTTCCAATCCGTGTTTTTGTCTTATCCTGAACCACTATGGTACACCTATAATAAGTGTTTACATTGGGACTATTTTACACTGGTTCGTGATCGCTGCCGCTGCGGAGTAGCCCAGTACCTGCGTGACTCGTCATAGACGTACACAGAGAGATGTAGTTCCGGCTACAATGTTCTTCCGAAAGACGCATTATTCTGTTAATAAACGCAAGTTTTTTATCGCTCGCTATAGCGCCAAAAGTGTAAAAAATAAAGCCTCACATTGATAAAGCCTCACAAATAACATGCAAGTATTGAGGCCCCAGACAACAGTCATTTAGTAATAGCCTATATTCTTTCTTTTTTTACCTACACACCAGTGTGAATATTTTTGTTTTTGCATTTCAAATAGGGCCAATATATAAGCTTCTCCTAGGCTTACTTTTTTAAATTACAAAGGGCCTACTAATGTTTCTGTTATTGTATTTTCAATATTATAGGCTATTATTTGTGCATAAACATACCGTTTGTTTGAAAACAACATATTTTGTCATCCTTGCTGCAAGCTTACAAGAGCGATAATATCATTAAATGTGAAGGGGGGCCCTAAAATATTTTCTTGAGAAAAAGGGGGTCTCAGACAAAAAACGGTTGGGAACCACTGTCCTAGCAGACATATTCGAGGCTTGTGTATCAGAATCAGTGTGTACTGGATCCGTGCATTATATCTTAAAGTGACAGCAGTCTAATATTCCTGCTGTCTGCGTTTTTAATGTTAGTCAAACAATAAAAGACAAGGAAAACACTCACTGCTCTTGATTGAATAGCTTTTGTAACTTTAATAAGGATTCATCTTTAATTTATACAGTCAAATATGCAATGTTATTTCACAATTTCTGTACCTGAAAACTAATGTTAAACCCACCTGAAAAAAACAGAAAAGCACTGTTTATTTATTTTTTTGGTATCTTTGCTCTATTGTATTTATTTGTGCTGTTGCTTGTAGTTAGATTATTTGTTCATATTTTCTTTATTTTATTTTACAGTAGTCCGTCTTTCCCTAAACATAGCACACACCGAATCGTACTGAAACCGTGATACAAACTGAACCATGCGTAATTTGAACTGTTTTGTATGTATGTATGTGTGTATGTGTGTGTGTGTATATATATACATACACACACACACACACACACACACACGCATACATGCATGCATACATATATATATACAGCTCTGGAAAAAATGAAGAGAAAATTATCAGTTTCTCTGGTTTTACTATTTATAGATATGTGTTTGGGTAAAATTACATTATTTGTCTTATTCTATAAACTACTGACAACATTTCTCCCAAATTCCAAATAAAAATATTGTCATTTAGAGCATTTATTTGCAGAAAACGACAACTGGTCAAAATAACACACAAAAAAAAGGCAGTGTTGTCAGACCTCGAATAATGGAAAGAAAATAAGTTCATATTAATTTTTAAACAACACAATACTAATGTTTTAACTTAGGAAGAGTTCAGAAATCAATATTTGGTGGAATAACCCTGATTTTCAATCACCGCTTTCATGCGTCTTGGCATGCTCTCCACCAGTCTTTCACATTGATGTTGGGTGACTTTATGCCACTCTTGGTGCAAAAATTCAAGCAGCTCAGCTTTGTTTGATGGCTTGTGACCATCCATCTTCTTCTTGATCACATTCCAGAGGTTTTCAATGGGGTTCAGGTCTAGAGATTGGGCTGGTCATGACAGGGTCTTGATCTGGTGGTCCTCCATCCACACCTTGATTGACATGGCTGTGTGGCATGGAGCATTGTCCTGCTGGAAAAAACAATCCTCAGAGTTGGGGAACATTGTCAGAGCAGAAGAAAGCAAGTTTTCTTCCAGAACAACCTTGTACGTGACTTGATTCATGTGTCCAGATTCCAGCCTTGCTGAAGCACCCCCAGATCATCACTGATACTCCACCAAATTTCACAGTGGGTGCGAGACACTGTGGCTTGTAGGCCTCTCCAGGTCTCCGTCTAACCATTGGACGACCAGGTGTTGGACAAAGCTGAAAATTTATGATCTGGGGGTTAATCATCCACAATAAGACAAGGGACATGTATTAATATAAATAAAATAGTGTCAGTTTTGATTTAATGTTGTCTTTTAAAAAGACAAGAACAAGCACAAAAACAAGTAGACCAGAGGAAAGTAACAAATAAACATTGTTTCATTGTAAATTAGAGAATGTTCTAGTCAAGTCAAGTCATCCTCATTTATATAGCGCTTTTAACAATGTAGATTGTTTCAAAGCAGCTTTTTACAGAGATAAACATATAATTTAAGGTAACAGAGATTGGTTTGGTTTTATAGTGGTTCTTGAATAATGTTTTTCCAGCTAAAGTTAGTTTTGATTGATTCACTTACGTCGAAATGATCATTTGTTATTAAATTAGGGGCCGCTAAGACGACACAGTTCTCTCTAAACAGTCTTTAAACGCGAACCTGTGATAGACGCTGATGGCGTTCACATGCGCATTAAGAATTGATTCTATAGTTATGTGCGTTTGAATATGTGTGTGCAGGTTTGTAATTCCCTTCAAACTATGCCTAAACAAACTACTTGTCTTGCCTATAAATTTTGATGCAGAAGTTTATTTTATTTTATCACTTCGGGTAGGTACGCGAACCGAAAAATTCCACAACGCTTTATCTGTAGAGTGGTATAGGGATCCTCCATAGGGAGAGGCTAGTTGGCACTTCAGCACTGCGTTGTCATCGGGTCCAAGCGAAGGTCCTTCGTCAGATCTGGAAACGGCCTGGATCCGGCAGGCTGCGGGAAAACCTCGGGATAAAAAAAGACACTAAAATTAGTGTAGATGCCATTCTTCTTATGATGTAACGAGTACATCAGGATTTAAGGGAAGTGTTCCCAGTGTTCTGTAGTTTTTAAGTGTTTTCTATTAGGAAACAAGCTTCTAAAGTAAAAATTGGACACCAGAGAGATTAATTTCATTTAATATCAACCTTTGTAATCAATTGCAGCTCCAGAGAGGCAAAAACCACAAACCCTGATGGTAGAAGCGTGCTTTGGGAGATAATCCGACAGTTCAGTGACCATTGTGGGGGTAATGGGGGAGATTTACTCAGGAAGATCAGAGAAAACCACAAGCCCACAGAACTGGCCAAAGAAGCGTGCCGGCTTTCAGCCTCGAGACAGCATCTTTATTTCCTAACCTCTGCTTCTGCCTTATTACTGCAATTAGCCAATGTCTTAGGGGCTTGAGGATTTGATTGGTTCTTTTCATCAGCGATTGACCAGCTTGTCATCATGCTGAAATGTCTGTGTCTAGCATAATGGTAACAGAAGCATGGCTCACCAGGAATCATTTAATATGAAACGCAAATTATTTAGGGAATAGGCATTAAAAAGCCCTGATGGACAATGTTTAATGAACCTCATTTACCAAATAATGAAGTTAAGCTCCTGGATTTATTAGTAAGATCCAATAGAAGAAACCTTGTTAATATCCAGCAACCGCAGGATTTAATCAGATTTTGGTAGTTTAATCTGGGTTGTGTTCTGTATGTGACTAAATATGTGCAAACAGTCCATTAAATTAATTTTATTAAATGTATAGTTCCAAACACTAAAATCTGATTGGTTGAACCACTTCAAAGCCATTGTACAATAGCTTATTCTGAATAGCTCATCATCTGAATTCTATTATATGCACCCAACAGATACAGACCAGTTTGATTTTTAAATATTACTATTTGATGATCTGTTTATCTTATGCTGTTTTTGCCAAAGATGGACCTTCATATGCTGGTCTTTTGGGCAGGAATATGTATTAAAACTAGCTGAAGTCAAGAGACAAGAGGTTAAAGAATAGTTCTGATAGTTTAGGTTCAGCTCACTGTCTTGAAGATTCCTCAATTTGAAAAAATTATTTAATTGAGCAAATCAGCGTATTCATGATTTCTGAAGTATCATGTGACACTGAAGACTGGAGTAATGATGTTGAAAATTCATCCAGCCATTTTGCTGTAATCATTCTGTGAAAATCTTCTTTAATAAAACGTGATAAATAATCAAAAGGTTAATTGTTAAAAAAATAATGAAAGGAAACTATTTTATTTAACTTTTGTTTAGTATTTTAAATGAGTTAAAAATTTATTTTTTCATCAAGTGAGTACATATCAACCCCTCACCCTTCAACATTACAGTCACATGAAAAAAGAAAAAGACAAAGGGAAAATTAAAAACAGTGCATTCAAATGAGGACAGTAATGTTCAAGTGAACAAACAGATTGTAAGTTTAACTTGCATAATTTTTTTCATTGTAAGTCATGAAGTCAATCAGCATTTAACATTGTTGTCTGAGAGGGCGAATTGATTCAAGTTAATATAAATTCATTACCATGTATCTCTATTACAAAAAAAAAAAAGAGTCAGCATTACATTCCAGACAAACTGATGAAATTGTTAACAGGGATGCAAACTAGTCCCCTTTTATTGAGAATCACATTTTAAATTTAAAATAGGACATTTGTGTGATTTCATGTAGATCCGATGGGTTTTTGAAAACTTTTGCTACTCCATAATTCAGTACAAAACAGTGCTGTACTTTAATAGTGATTTTATAATATCTAAATATAAATCCAAAA
The DNA here is from genome assembly GCA_026230005.1 of Gila orcuttii. Lineage (NCBI taxonomy): Eukaryota > Metazoa > Chordata > Actinopteri > Cypriniformes > Leuciscidae > Gila > Gila orcuttii. Next base: position 19,241,565 of record JAPDVR010000013.1, on the reverse strand, counting down.
GCAAAACATATGAAAAGGAATTTATTAGGGAGTGGTAATGAGAAATGATAGCCTGGTTAAAACCAGACCCTTCTCAGTCGTAACTAAGTTAGGGTCTGGGGAAGGTTCATTCACAGCTCACTTCCAAAGGGGCGTCACCAACGGACGTCGCTCAAATGCCTCTGGGCGCAATTGGATAGACCTAAAACCAATCAGATTGATCGTAATCTTGTAAAGCCCGCCTCAACGTTTGTGATTGGTGCCTCGATTTGGAAACGGATGTCGCTCAAATGCCTCTGGGGGCAATTGGATAGACCTAAAACCAATCAGATCGATCGCCATCTTGTAAAGCCCGCCTCAACGTTTGTGATTGGTGCCTCGATTTGGAAAGATTGGAAATGAGCTTGAATGAGCTCTTCGCCAGACTAACTTGCAGAGCAAATCTAAATTTGCCGGAAGTTCGTCTGGGTTTTCCCAGGCTAGGGAAATGAGCCAATCTACTGGTTATAGTGGTAATATTATGTCATTTTAATTTTAAAAGTGGTTGTTTTCCACCAGGTGTCAGAAATATTTCACTTAAAGGGATAGTTCATTCAATTTTTTGTGAATAATTTTTTAACTCTAACGAACCTTGTGTGCAATGGAATGTTTCCATTGATGTTAAAGGTTCTTAATGGAGCTATAGATACCAAAAAAATAACTTTTATTTTTAACAGTGTAATCTTGTCAGATTCTGTGTCCAAAAAATACTTTCATTGAGATTAATTATGATGTAATGGTGAAATGAATAAAGGATACAGATTTTCAGTGTTTTTTTTACCAAATCAAGCATTACTATTACTATTGCTCACACTGAGGGGTTAGCGATTTGAACAAACCCCTATGCTAAAGTGTTAAACTTTCACTCATACAAATTAGTCCAGATTTCTTTCAGTACAATTGCAGAAGTAGTTGATGGAACATCAGTAGTTTGTTTTTGACTCTTTTGATTGATTCCACTTATAGTTCATAAGGTTCTTCGTTCCTCATGATTGGAAACTTCCCTGGCTGTTTTACGATATTATGGTTGTGAGAAGTCGTGAATTTACCTTTGACAAACATTTTACTCTCTGCCCCCACACGGCCCTTAAAAGTGCTGAAGCATGCATGCGCTATTTACGTCTGCCGTATTCTCTGTGCGTTTTACTATTTGCGGTTTTTAGAAATTGGAAACAACCAAACATTGTTGCTATGACCTAGAAAATAAATTTCAACCAGCTGTGCCATATATTTTTAGATATACTTTTAGGCACATAGGGACTTTTTTGGGGGGTTTTGTGAAGATCTGCGATTTCACACAGTACCCTGAAGTTCCTGTTCGACATAATTACAGCTTACTATTCAGAGCTAATCTGGAGGAGTCTATATGGGCAAAAAATAAAAATATGTAGCAGATGCATCATGCAAAATAATACAATTTTCAGACGAAGCATGCACTTTCTCGGCTCCACTGGAAGGTACCAGGAATCGCTTAAAGTGCCCTTCATGCCTCATCCTCTGAACTGGCAATGATTCTGCTTTTTGTCCGGATGAGACGCCTGTCCATGGCAGTTTGGAGTTGACTGGGAGTGTATGGGACATGTAATATGTTTGAGTCGTCAAAGCAGGGGAACAGAAGCCGTTTTGGTAGGGACTGTGATTGAAGTGAATCATGTTGGCTAACTCGGTGTGGGCATCACACATATGGAAACACTCTGAGGACTCAAAAACTCAAGACCGGCTGATTTAGACAGAAGCTTTTATAAACAGGACTAAGCTGGTATTAGAAATGGTATCGGCTTTCTGCTGTTGTCATCTTGCGTAGACAGAGGGATATAATTAACTTTGGACTGAAAGTGATTGTTGTACATGACTCCTATCATTTTCATAAATTCAATATGTATTAATAAAAAATGGCATTAAAAAGTAATTCTTCTGATACATTTACAGGAATAAGATTGCTTTGACATACTGTATCAATTGTTCCTCCTAGAAAGCTGAGAAAAATGAGGAAAACATGATCTGGCCTGCTATTCAGATAAATTTAACTCTTATTGTAAGAATAAAACATGTCCAATTTTTATTATAGAAGCTATTTTCCCCTTTAAAAACACTTATAAACTACAGCACATTTATCTTATTTACAATGCAAACGTTTATTAGTTCCTTCGCTCTGGCCTGCTTGTTACTGCATTTTTAAGAATAAAATTAAATCAAAATTGACCTACTATGTTAAATACTGTGTGTGTGTATATGTATATGTGTGTCCGTGTTTATATTACATTGCGGGGACCAAATGTCCCCACAAGGATAGTAAAACCTGAGATCACCTACATTGTGTGGACCAACCAGCAGTCCCCACGAGGGAAATGGTTTAATACATATTCTAAACTTTGAATTTTGAAAATGTAAAAATGCATAAAGTTTTCTGTGATGGGTAGGTTTAGGGATAGGATTAGTGTAAGGGGATAGAATATACAGTTTGTACAGTATAAAAAACATTATGCCTATGGAGAGTCCACACAAAGTGTGTGTGTGTGTTAATTTATAATTACTTATATTATTATTCATGATTCTAGAAAAAATGTGTTCTCCTGAAAACCTTCTGTCATCATTTAGTCTCCCTCATGTCATTCTAAACCCCCGTGACATGAAATATGAAATAATGCATATAATCAAAGGCGTGAATAAATTAGATGTTTAGTGACATTTAAGATGTTAAACAATGTAGGTTTAGAGTTAAATGAATTTCTTTTTTGTTGTTTTTGTGTAGATTTGTTAACTTGTCATGTTTTTGTACCCAGCAATATATGGTATAGTGGTGTATGGATATCTTATGGTCATGCATATGTATGTATTTCCATATGTATATTGTTTAAATTAACCCACGTGATATTGTTACATGAAGCACAGTAGTTTGAGATTGAATAATCTACTGGTTGCTCTTTGTAATTACAGTGATTTGAGTTTTCAAGTGTCATAAAAGTAATCCATACAGCTTGTGTTCTGATGTATCAAACTCTTCAGAAGTCTTATGACAGCTTTGAGTGAGGACCAGACTGAAATCGAACTCATTATCATTTATAGTCTTCTCCTCTAATGGATTGTTAACCATTTCAGATCACTAAATCAGTGAGCTGAATTGGTGGTCAGTCGATTCATTTATAAAGATCAGCTTCAAAAGAAAGATTGGTTCACAAATCTGAAAATGTATGATGCTTAGATGCTTATGATGCTCCTGAGTTTTGAAAGAGCAAACTCTGAACTCATGTTGGAGACTCTCGCGTGCTTTGTGTTCTCTCCCTGACCCCATGTTTGTTAGTGAAAATCCAGTACTCAAATGAAATGGGATGTGACCCTGATGGTCTGTGAGCGGGACACAGCAGCAGGTGCTTTGGGGATCTGCGGCTTAGGATGTGGCTTTCGCTGGAGCGATTGTTCTAAACAAGAGAGACAGGTGGCCTATGGCACAGGAAGCTCGTATTGTGTTAGCGCTGTTTGACTTTGAACCGTTCCTCTCATCAATAACCCAGTGAGTCTCCTGCTCTTTAGAACGACAGGCTGACGGTGGAGTTTGTTGTCATTGTTGTGAGGCTTTTTCCATGTCATTGTTACAGTGATTTACATTCATATGTTATTATATTCTTCTTAGAGATGTGCTTTAATGCACATCACTATTGTACAATTGTCCTCGCTGGTTTGATTGAATACTGGACATTCGTGAACCTTTGTTTCCAATTAATGCAAAATAAATTGATATGCTCATTGTGGGGCCATACGTTACAGTGATTTTACTGTGGTTAAGGGGTTTTGTTAGACTCACGGTGAAGCACAATGATCACTGTCATGTGCTTCTTCAAATGGCTTATTGCATTTATGGCAACATCAATATAATGAAATAAACCATTGTTTTATATTTTTTAATTGTCTGGGTTATAGGAGGGAAAAAAAAGAAGCAAAAAATGTAATGGGGTGGGGTGGGGGGGCTTAATGGTTTTTGACATTTTTGATTACAGTGAAGTAATTTAAACTGTTTCCCCTTCTGTCATTATCTGTGAAGGAGCTCATTCTCAAGGTGATGATGATGTTCAAAGTATACATTTTACACAAAGTATACGTGTTTTAGTCTAATATGTAGGCCTAGTCACTGTTCATTGCCGAAGTATTTTTTGGCACATAGTGCCGCGACAAATCAATCACTCCTTTACGACTGGCTGCCTGCACATTCATTCTCTGAGCTCGCGGCTGCTGCAACTTGCGCTCTCTCTTCACGATTCAACCTCCACGGACAGTTTTTAATGTTTTATCAGACAATAACTACTCAAGATTTTGCTTAAGTATAATTTTCAGGATTCGGGACAACAGCTTAGATTTCGTGACTGTCCCGAAGTTTTCGGGACTTCTCGTCACCCTAACTGTGAGTTAGTCCTAACTAACTCTATGTAAAAATCCTTTCAGCTTTTACTCATTCTTTCGTTCAATGAACAATGCTAAATGTAAAAATCATTTCAGCTTTTACTCATTCTTTCATTCTTACCATGAAACAAAGCTAAATGTGAAAATCCTTTCAGCTTTTACTCATTCTTTCATTCTTACCATGAAACAATGGTAAATGTAAAAATCCTTTGTCAGTGATCTGTAAGCTTTGGTTAGTATACACATACTGGTGTTGAAACTAATCAGTTTCTTGTAGAATTCAATTAATGTTTGGTTAAAGCTTTCTGTAAACTGGCTTTGAATGACATCTTTTTATAATACAAATTAACTGCTATTGGTATTTACTTATTCTCTCACCAAATTATTTATTCTTTAGAGAAATGCTAGTTTTCGCCTAGATTTCACACAGACTACAGTGTCAAACAGATGTTTGCATGTTTGGCTTTGCCGGGTGTGGTTGTGTTACTGTGTTTTTAAATTCACTTGTTAAAGCTCTAATGACCGCGGTGAACGCAGAAGCGCTCGCTTTGTCGCTGTAGCTGGGACATTTTCGTGTGAAATCGTTTTAAATGGCCATTTTTCACATTTACGATCCACTCATTTACCTAAGCACATTCTTAAGATTTACAAGTTCAATTTTAAGCAACCCAAACTTCATAACAGGAAAATAGTTAAACAAGCAGCTAAACATCTGCGAATTCCCCACGAGGTGGGCGGTTTTAAACAAGCATTCGAGAACGCTGCGCCAACAGAAGCTGTGGTTGTTTTTTAAGTCTTGTTTTTCTGTATTTCAAAATTACCAATATCAACCATATCCTGTTATTGAAGCTGATTGATATGAGTAACACAAAGATTTCCTCTTCCTCACGGTGGCCAGAGTGCTCGTCATTCTCAAAGAATGACTGGACACATTCGAACGCAACAGTCCACTGTGTCACCCTATTAGTGGGATTGTATTTTTGACATGGTGGTTGAGTGGGTGTGGCTCGAACCCTAATTTTACCATTTGCTGCGGCCTGTTGTTGGTGTAATTTTGCTTAAATAACGGTTTGGATTCAATGTGTTTTTTCTTTTTCTTTTTTTCTTTTTTTTAATAGCCTGAGCACCCTGCAGGCCGTCTTGCAGTTCTTGGCTGTTTTCCCTCACACAAAATGCACATCACATCTGAGACAGCTATGCCCAGATGCTCTAATGTAAATGTTGATTCACAACCAGCAGTCTGACCATCCGGAAAGAGCCAAGACATTGTGCGTGCCAAGAGCAAAATAGATCGCAGCAGAAGGCATGTTGAGTTTGTCCAGGGCCTTCACTTGATTTACAGAGCAGCCATCAGTAACCCATCTGATGTCAAACGATCAGTAGCCCAGCTGTCAGAGCAGGAAAGACTGGGGTTGGCCGGATGAAGCTGTATATACTGGTAGTGATAGAAATGTGTCCACCGATAGACATTTTTTTTAAACCGTTTATATACAGCAAGTTACAGCTACACATTTCAACACTATTCACTGTCTGGTTTCTAGCTCTGCTCACTATGGACATTCATAAGGTCCATAACCATTCATTATGTGCACAAAAGTATAATTATTAAAAAGTCTGATTTTATTCTATTAAATTTTATGATTTTATATATATATATATATATGTGTGTGTATATATATATATATATATATATATATATATATATATATATATATATATATATATATATATATATATATATATATATATATATATATATATATGAATACACTGTCTGAGTGTGTGTGTGTATATATATATATATATATATATATATATATATATATATATATATACATATATATATACACAGTGTATGTGTTTGTGTGTATATATTTTATGCAGGCAGCTCTATGAAATGTATTATTATTTTACAGAACTACTTTCAAGCATTTAAGCAGAAGTCATTAGATCAAATTTTAAATGCCCCCTGAAATCAAAATGTAAGTGTTTTAGCTTTTAGTATAAATATGTAAGCCTTAAGGTTATGAATAAGCTGGTGTGTTCCAAAACAATGACAAAATTCACATCACTCCTGCCATCTATGCTATAAATATCACCTGGCCTAAACGACCATTGACACTTCATGGAGCAATATGGGTTGGAGATGTGTGTTCTGTTGCTCAAACACTCGAGTTTTATTCCGTTTTCCAACTGTACGTTGGTTAAGAATGAAACGGCTAGAATTTATTCACACCTCTACTATTGAATCCAACGCATCATCAGCGCTCGGATTTCCTTCCATGGCGCTGTCAAGTACGACTTGCAGTCTGTGAGGTAAACTAAACGCTATTGGCTATTTGTAAAGGGAGAGGAGCCATTCAATATATCCCACCTTAGCTTCCTGTTTCAGTGGAAATTACGCATCATACAAAGCTGCGCGTTCTAAGGCATTTCATTGGGCCTTTAAGGTTTCATAAAACAAATTCAGTCATTGTGCCCAAACCTTTGACTGGTGGTGTATTTTTCAAATATATTTTTAATATACAATGCAAGGAATAGAAACAAAGCAACAACAATGTTAATAGCAAAATAAACAGACAAAATAAAATGAATTAAACAAAAGTGTTGTAACATAAGCAAAACATAGAGGAAAAAGTTGTAACAAAATGTACTACATTACATTATACAAACTTAAGGAGTTTGGTTGTGTATTTTTAAGGATATAATTTAAGTCCTGTTTTATAATGTTTCTTTAACTTTTTTTCAGTAAAACGTTTTTTTTTTTTATCTCAGGTGTTATATAATGTAAGACCAAACAATTCTGATTCAACCAATGGTGTGAGTATCTGATATGATAAGTAGGGATGAAACGATTCACTCATCTCACGATGCGATACGATTCACGATACTGGTTTCACGATACGATTTTCTCACGATTTTTTTAACAAATGAGATTTAAGACAAATTATAAATGAAAAAGTGTCCTTTTAATTATTTCTCAAACAAAATGCTGCACTTTTTTTTTTTAAATATATTTGTCAAATAATAAAACTACATTAACCTGTTAAAAACGGGGCTTAAAAAAATTCCCTTCAAGGTTGTTTCAACTCAGTCTTTCTGTCTGTCTGGTCAAGAGGCTGGACACTGGTACCTTCGCTATGTAAAAGACTGTAAAATTAGTAGGGCCTACCACATTGACAGGGGTTTTACATTGTAATAAAGGCAAGATTCTAATTTTGTTATAATTTGTATCATTACACTAGTAAGAGTTAAAAAAACAGAACACATTGAGAAAGAGATAAACCGTACTCGGTTACTAACGTAACCTCGGTTCTCTCTAGAGAGGGAACGAGTACTGCGTAATATCTTACGCTATGGGGAAAACCTATTTTCCATGAGATATTGAAGCCAAAAATTATCCTTAATTTTGAATTAATGTAAAACGCTGTGCAGCAGCATGCAGACATAGGCAGGACAGCTCTCGCGCATATTGGCTGCCCTGCGGCAACAGCAGCAGCCTATCGAGAGAGGCGCTGCGTGACACATATCCAATGGGGGCATTTCACGCCCATTTCGTCACGTCCCGCCAGAAAGGGCGTGGTCTCGCCCTGTAAATATAGCTCGATAAGGCTGGTACACTGGTTTTCATCGCCGAAGTGAACCAGAGCTGTGTATGCACGGCAAGATACGCAGTACTCGTTCCCTCTCTAGAGAGAACCGAGGTTACGTTAGTAACCGAGTACGTTCTCTTACGAGAGTATCTCTCGTACTGCGTAATATCTTATGCTATGGGGAACACAATGCAAAACGCCGTGCGTATTGGGATCCGACACCAAAGTCCCAAGGGCAGTAGCCCGGGGCTCATGTAGTGCATAATCACCATAGACTCACAGAGAGTCGGAGAAGAGAGGCTGCAAGCATCATTCCCCATGAAATAGCATTCTATAGGAGCTAGTTATGTTAATAGTGTTTCACACAGACAGGGTGAACGTGTTCAGCCTGAACTGGGTAATAGTACAGGTTATTCAACACCCATGGAGCCGTGTTATCAAGCAAAAGCAAAACTCAGCATCTGGGCCGGCACAGCGGGGCAGATAGTACTGAATTCTATACCGACAGAAGCTTGGCTTGTAAGGCGGGAACCTCTAGGTTATAAAACCTTATAAATGTAGACGGCGAGGCCCAGCCCGCGGCCATACAGATATCTTGCAAGGTAACCCCACTATACCACGCCCACGACGAGGCCACGCCTCTCGTGGAGTGCACTCTGACACCCAAAGGACACTGCAGGCCCTTAGAAGTGTAAGCCAGTGCTATGGGGTTGATTATACATCTGGATAGGCTCTGTTTTGATGCGGCCAGTCCCTTGGATCGTCCGCCAAACAAAACGAAGAGCTGCTTGGTCTGTCTGAAGGCAGACGAGCGGGACACATAAGCTCTCAGTGCCCTGACAGGGCAAAGGAGACTTGCATCCTCCTCCTCATTATAAACCGAGAGAGTGCACAGGGAAATAACCTGGGCCCTGAACGGTGTGTTGAGGGATTTGGGCACGTACCCGTGCCTTGGTTTGAGTATGACTTTTGAGTCATTAGGCCCAAACTCCATGCATGACGCGCTTACCGAAAGCACTTGCAAGTCCCCGACGCGCTTCACTGAAGCGAGAGCCATAAGGAATACCGTTTTGAGAGACAGATGTTTCATGTCTGACAAATGGATTGGCTCGAATGGGGCACCTTTCATGGCTTCCAAAACCGTAGAAAGGTCCCACACAGGGACTGAGGGGGGTCTGGGAGGATTCAGCCTCCGAGCTCCCCTGAGGAATCGCACGACCAGGTCGTTTTCCCCAGTGACTGGCCAGACGTTGGTTTTGCAAACGCCGCTATGGCCGCCACGTATACTTTGAGCGTGGATGGGGTTCTGCCCTTATCCAGCAGCTCCTGAAGGAAGGAGAGCACTTCCGTAACCCCGCAGTCTGCTGGTGAAAAGCCTTGAGCTTGACACCAGGCAGAGAACACAGAGAACACGGGTAGCGGGTACCCGTTTATGGCCCATGCATGTAGGGACCATAGTTGCGGGCGAGGATGCCAAATCGAGCCCTTGGCCTGAGAGAGGAGGTCTTTCCTCAACGGTATTGTCGGTTGTATACAGTCGGTTACTTTCCAAGGTTCCAGAGCTGAAACGCATTCTAGATCGACCCATAGGCGAAACCGGCCAGCGGTCCATGCCCGGGGCGGAACTCGCGCTTTCAGCCACAGCTGCAGTGGGCGCATGCGAAGCAGACCCAGCTGGAGTACTGAAGCTGCTGAGGCCATGAGGCCCAGCATTTTCTGAAACCTTTTGAGCTGGACTATCGAGCCGCGGCGGAAGGATTTCACGGCGCGCTGAATGTCCAGCTCGCGCTCTGGCGACAGACGCGCAGTCATGGATAGCGAGTCCAGCACTGTTCCCAGAAAATAAATTTTCTGGCTGGGAGACAGCGAACTTTTCGCCCCATTTGACTGTGAGACCCAGGTTCTCGAGATGCTCGAGTAATGTGGTCCTGTGTTCTATGAGCTCTGATTGTATCGAGCTAGAATCAGCCAATCGTCCAAGTAGTTCAAAATTCACATGCCCTGGAGACTCAGGGGTGCGAGAGCCGTGTCCATGCACTTCGTAAATGTACGGGGTGCCAGGGTCAGGCCAAACGGCAGGACTTTGTATTGGTATGCCTGGCCCGCGAAGGCGAATCTCAAGAATCGCCTGTGACGCGACGCTATTTGTATTTGAAAATAGGCGTCTTTCAGATCTATTGACATAAACCAGTCCTCCTGGCGAACTTGCGCGAGGATTTTCCTGGTTGTAATCATTCTGAACTGGCGCTTCGTGAGCGCTCTTTTCAGCTGTCGCAGATCTAGAATGGGTCTGAGACCCCCGTCTTTTTTCGGTATCAGAAAATACCTGCTGTAAAGACCCCCTTTGCTCTGAGCCTGAGATAAAGGTTCTATAGCCCTTTTGCTCAGTAGTTTCGCTATCTCGGCTCGAAGTAGATGAGATACTCCGTTTTTTACCGTCGTTTCGACTCGCGGCGCGCAACGGCGGGGGCGTCGAGCGAACTGCAGCGAATAGCCTCTTTTTATAGTCTTCAGCACCCATTCTGATACCCCGGGAAGCTTCGCCCACGCATCTGCGTGAATAGCTAGAGGTAGAATGAAAATCTGGGCTCTGGCCGCAGCATAACGGCGGCCGGAGAGCTCCGGTGTGCTGGGAAATAAACACTGTGTTTGCAGTGAGCGAGGCGGGGGGTGCGCTGATCACAGCGGGCAGCCCGGCCGCGCTCAGCTTCTCTCTGACAGGTTGTGGAGAAAATTCGAGCGGGACGAACCCCGTAGGGTTCGGCATGTCTGTGAGGGAATGTGGGCACTGGATAGCGGGCACACTCACTGCACTGGGAACACTGTCGGCTCGCGCCGACTGAGAATGTGTTGGTTTCGTTTTTACAGAAACCGTGGGACATGCTTCGTGTAGTGTTTGTGGGCACTGTGTTGTGGGCACGTACACTACATTTATTGCACAATCGACATGAGTCGATTTTATTTGTGCTAGCCCTGTATTGTGGCGGGCTGTGTCTGTGTGTGGAAATGGGCACTGAGACGTGGGCATTCTTACAACACTTATAACACCATCGGCCATGGCCGGAATTCCAGAAAATACACTCTTTTTGGGATTTATCTGGGTCGCCGTAAAACTGGCGTTTGTGTGCAGGCAAGCGGGCTGTGGTACCAGCTTGTTTACTGCAAAATACACTGGAACAGTCACATTGTTTGAAACTGAACGAGCGAGAAGTTTCGGTAGAGTCTGGCCGCGGCGAGACTTAAACACCGTGGGCCTTAGCTGACTGTATGTGTGTTGGTTTCTTTTACAGAAAACGTGGCACATGCAGTGTGTAGTGTTTGTGGGCACTGGGTTGTGGGCACATTCACTATAATTAATGCACAATTGACATGAGTCGAACTCATTTGTGCGAGCCCTGCACTTTGGCGGGCTGTGTTTGTGTGTAGAAATGAACACTAGGCTGTGGCATTTTTACTACACTCATAACACCATCGGCTGTGGCCGGAATACCAGAAAATACACTGCTTACATGATTTTTCTGGGTCACCGTGGAAACGGCATTTGTGTGCAGGCAAGCGGGCCATGGTACTGGCTTGTTTACTGCAAAATACAATGGAACAGTCGCATTTTCTCGGAACTGAACGAGTGAAAAGTTTGGGTGTAAGTCTGGCTGCGGCGAGACTAAATTTTTATCCGCTGCGAGAGCTGGGCTCGAACACGGGTCTCCCGTGCGAAGGCTTTGGGTTTCGCCACTGAGCCACAGGGGGAAACGACAAAAGCTTAAAATAGCCCGAGCGGATAAAGTGCGTCATCACAGTTTTGTGTGTGTCGGCGTTTGTTTGCAGGCGTGCGTGTTATACAACAGGCTCACCACTGCAATATTGACATTTTCAGCCGCTCAAACTAAGAGGAGCTGAGAAATGTTTGAGAAATGGAGATTGGTCCGGCCTCGGCGGGACTAAAAACACACTCTTTCCTCATTTCGCCGGTGATGCATGCCCACGGGGGGCGGGGGCCGGGTAGCTTTCTTATAACGTAAAGAAAGCTAGCCGCGGTTTTGAAGTTGGCCTTCTCTACAGATGCAGCTATATCGTCGTCATTAATGGCGGAAGCGGCGGCGCGCGGCGGCCGTTGTCCGTCAGCGAGCGACTCGAGTGAAGCTGGTGAAGCTGGCGGGCGAACCGGCGAGCTATCACGGGCTGGAGAAGGCTCGGGGCTGTTTCGTCGACCTCAATGGCGGAAGCGGTGGCAGATGGCGGCCGCTGTCCGTCGGTGAGGGACTCGAGCGATGCCGGCGAAGCTGGCGGGCGAACCGGCGAGCTTTGGCGGGCAGGAGAAGGCTCGGGGCCGCGCTGGGCACGGCGCTTTTACGGCGCGGCGCTACAGCGGGCTGAAGTGCAGGCTCTGAGAAAGATGCCAGGCGAGTCCTCAGAGTCACCATAGGCAGTAGCTCACAGTGAGGGCATCCGCCGTCGACGAGAGCGAGAGCCGCATGATCCTCACCCAGGCAGGAAACGCAGATGACATGACGGTCCCCGTCGCTGAGTGTGGCTCGGCACGAGCCGCAGGATCTTTGCATCTTGAAAAAGACGCAGCTCTTTTAGCAGAGAGAGAGACAGTGAAAAAATGTGTCGCAGCGGCAAACACACACACTTAGTTTGAAAGGATATAACGCCGGAAAGCGTAGCAGCTACGGCGGCTAAAGGCGGCGATGCCAGCGACTTCAGACTCAATGGCTCGTCCCGCTGTGTGCTTTTCCTCAGACGGCGTGGCTTCTCACTCCGGATCCAGCGATGCGTGATGCTTCGCTGAAGAGATGAAAATCAGTGTACCAGCCTTATCGAGCTATATTTACAGGGCGAGACGTGATGAAATGGGCGCGAAATGCCCCCATTGGATATGTGTCACGCAGCGCCTCTCTCGATAGGCTGCTGCTGTTGCCGCAGGGCAGCCAATAGGTGCGCGAGCTGTCCTGCCTATGTCTGCATGCTGCTGCACAGCGTTTTACATTAATTCAAAATTAAGGATAATTTTTGGCTTCAATATCTCGTGGAAAAGAGGTTTTCCCCATAGCGTAAGATATTACGCAGTACGAGAGATACTCTCGTAAGAGAACAGATTCCTGGTTGCCACGGAAACACTGATGGATCTTGTGATCTCCGTGGCTCTCCCACTTGTCATATTAATGACTTTTACATAAAAACGGAGGTGACTGGTGCTTCTCACGGTGGTGATTATTATTAGTCTACGGAAAGTCAAAATGCCGCCACACCTCCGATTTGAATGAGTCAGCGTCACATCTACGCTTGCCGTCGCCATGTGTTTGACGGCGCGAGAACACCAGTCTATGACACACACTGGCGCGGCACGAGCGGAGCAAACCGAGCGTTTTCAGTTCATTCCTGTGGAAGTTGTGTGCTCACACAAGCTCAAGTTCCATGAAGGAAGTGAAAACATTCGCTAGCTTCGGGCCAGTGTGTGCTTGCTGCTATTGTGCCTGTAAAGCGAGGTTCACAACTTCACAGTAGGCTATGCAGTAAACGCGCCCTGCTGTTTAAAACGGGTATCGCGATTTGTTTAACATTTCAACCGACTTGAATCATCTCACAATTTTATCGATTTTCAACCAGTTGCGATTGAATCGTTACATCCCTAATGATATGGTATGGTACAGAGGCGTAAAGTCCAGGGGTCAGAAAGTAAAAGTCCTGCCATGTTTATTCCACCCATGAACTCAGCCAGCTGATTTCACTAATTAGTTCTAATTAAATCTCCTGGCTGAAAAACTGTGCTAATTAGCAAATCCAGGTGATTGGAACAAAATAGTGTAGATGACTTTTACTTTCTGAACCTGGACTTTACACCTCTGGTATGGTATAATATGCTATAGTATGGTATGTTTACTATATGCTATAAGCATATATACTATAGTATTGTATGGACTATCTGTTTGGCTGACCAATGGCAGAGTTTGGGAAACCATCATTATTTTTTGCAAATCTGGTCTCTCTTGTGGCACAGAAATTAGATACTTTACCTCGAAATTCAGTGGAAATAATGACGTATGAATTAAAGGTGAAGTAACTGTTGTGATTTATACCAGACTCATATTGAGACTATTCTTTGGAATACTGTACTTTTTCTCAGCGTTTCCTCACCTGATTTTAGGGTTGTATTGTTATTTTGTAGTCGACTGCTGGTTAAACACTCTTGTTCTTTTGTGTTTTGCATGTGGGCCGACAGCAAACATCATGAGCTCATGCTGTCTGCTGTTGAGTTTTATTTGTGCCATCTTCAGACACGTCTGTCATTGAGTTAGTGAGACTGTGTCAGTGTCTCCTCTCAGTATTTACAGTAGTTTAGTCAGCAATGCATTTGAATTATATTGCAAATGTTGGTTTACAGTGCAATTTTGACATCGCTGCACCAGAATGTAAGCAACCAGATGAGATCCAGAGCTTTCACTGAGGTTGACATTTCCAATAGGTATGATTCTATTTGTTTAATTGGCATTGCACACAAAGAAGTTTAGCTTTTTGGCATGTCGGAAAACAAACACATTACATGTGCTAGGAGCCAAAAATACTTACAGCCAATGGAAACTCATGATCACATGTGCTCTGTGTACTTAATAAGTTCTCTTATGAAAAGTATTTTTTCATTCAGTTATTTATTCACTCATTCATTCAATTTTATTTATTATTATTTTTAAAAGTTAAAAGTTTTCTCTCACTCACTCAGGATGGCATTTGTCAATGTAGCCAAAACTAAAAAGGTAATATCTCAGGAGAAAACCATCCCCATTCACATGGAACCCACCGAAAACGACTAAAAACGTTGTATTCTTCTGCCAGGCCATTAGATGACGATGAAACACTATAGATTGAGCACCTAATACTCATGTTCATGACGTCATCGTTTTCAGAGATTTGGGTTTTTGTTGTTTACATGGAGACCATTTTCAAAAGCTTTCACTTTGAAACCCGTTTACAAAAGTTCGCGTTTTCAGCCACCCAAAGCGGCGTTGTCGTGTAAACAAACGTCCAAAAGACATAAAAAGTTTTACCTTTTTAGTTGAAAACGATGTCGTGTAAACAGCCCCTGAGAGTGGTATAAATGGAAGTCGAAATGAGCGGGTGATTAGATGCAGGTGTGTGTGATTAGAGTTCGCAATGCACCGCAAAAACCAGGGAGCATCAATGCTCACTATGCTCCCTTCCCGGAAATTACATCACATTTCTAAGGCGCGAAACATAAAACGCACAAGCCGACTCAATAAATAGAATGACACGCGATAGACGGTTTGAAAAGACAAACTGTTTTTTTATTATATGTCAGCATAAACGCACATTGACCGGTAGTCAACACATCTGGTTAACATTTTATAATTAATATTTGGCTAAAATGTTGTAAGGATATGTAACAGAACAATGTGTAAAACAGCATAAAAAAATAACACCAACGGTTAACGTTCTACAACATTGCACGTTTACGTAATCATGTCGCCGGAAATTGAGTAATCCGTGCCCCAATGTGTAGTGAACCAGGTTCCTTACCAGTGCCTGGAATCATGTGCACGATACACTGATTCACAAGCTCGGGAGCTATAAGGAGCTGATTAGGATGCACCTGGAGTGTCATTCGTTCGTTCGTTCGTTAGTTCGTTCATTTTTAGTTGTTTTGTTATTCATTCATTCATTCATTCATTCATTCATTTTATTTTTTGTTGTTTTGTTATTCATTCGTTCATTCATTTTTTGGTTTCTTTCATTGATTCATTCATTCATTCATTCATTCAATATTTTAGTTGTTTTGTCCATTCATTCATTGATTCATTCATTCATTCATTCATTTTGAGTTGTTTTGTTCATTATTTTTTGTGAAATGTATTATTTATTTATTTAAAGTACTCTTGTTATGCTATTTTAAAGATTTCAAATTTTGTTTTGTTTCTCCTACAACAGGTTTAAATTCATCCAAGGTCAAAAAACACTTTAATTTTCTCATAATATACATTGCACATCACTTCATTTCTCAAAGAGTCTGAAAACGGTTTATTCAAAGATTCAGTCCCTCTAAACCCCTCTGCTCTGATTGGTGGGATGGCTGAGTCTGTTGTGATTGGTTACTGCTTACAGCGCGTGTCGGAAACGAATACATCTGAATTTCAGCTCTGGAGGCTTCTTCAGAATTGTATACAAAGTTATGCGAACAGTAACAATGGCATCAGTTTTTCCCTTATCAATTCCAGTGCGAGTCCTCACCCTTTTGAAGTTCATGGAAAGTGGATTTGTAGCGCAGAAAACAACATATTCTTGACGTCGTCAACATGAATAAAAACTCTTCCAGCCTCAGCTACAGTGTTTGAGGCCGGGTCAAAGTAGACGTTGTTCGTGTGCATCCAATGAAGACTGAATGAAGCCTGGCATCATGGAAATCTGTTACATTAGGTATTTATCAGGAAGTGAGACTGGAAATAATTACGACTCATTTCGACAGTTTAGAATCGATTTGTTCTTTTAGGAGACAATAACTCTAAGTGTCTCAATAGACACTTTAATCTTTGATACATTCACAAACAGCTCTATTACACACTTCATCAAGTGTTTGTGCTATTGTATTTTTTTAAATGTAATGAAATGTTTAAATGTTAGGTTTGTTATGTATGCTATTTATTGATTAATGACTTAACTCAGCAATATGTTCCTATGTTTCCTTTCTTCCTGCCCAGGAACTGCAGATGAAATTTAGCTCTGTAGATATAATTCTGGGGCAGCCATGGACTGTCCATCGTCTCCATTGTTAAATAAACTATTAAAAAGTTTTTAGTTGTTCAAAAATAAACCTGTCATACTGAGCATCTCTCTAGAGTAACAAAGTCTAATGGGAACCAAAAAATCTCCATGACACACTCTCAGTTTTAGCACAAACCCCTTTCAACTTCTTAGACTCCTGCTCCTATCTCTCCACAAACCTAAGAGGTTTAAATGTGATTAGGAGCGAGGGAAAAGGCACACTTCAATAATCACTCACTTATCTTCATTACGTGGTGGCAGCAGAAACTGTGATTTGCAGGTCGCATGTGTTTGTGATAAAGGAACTCTCCGGGGCTTTGTGCCGAGTGCAGCGGGGTTCACGTGTTGTCCAGCACTCAGCTCCAGGTGTTTTTCAGCAACTTTTACCTCAAATGAAAGTGTCGTGCCAGTTTCTTTTTGCTTTGTTTTTTTTTAGGATGAATGATCTGAGTTCTTGATCACTCAGACCTCGATACAGGAATCGTAGACTTTTTAGAGCATGTTGAATGCCATTGAATCTGCAGAATTGAGTTTAACAATACAAAATATTCTGTCCAATATACATAGGACATTTAACCCTGCTCTTTGTTTTATACTGTCATCATTGCACATTTTATTTTTCATTATTAAATGTGTTCAATTTATTATTTTCTAACGAAACATCTATGCAAAGCTTTTTGCGATTGTGACCTTGTTTGATGGTTAATGAAGGATCTAAAGTAACATCTGAGTGATTCTAGAACATTCCATTTTTGTCTATTTGACCTGTGTTGAATCATGTCCACTGTGAATATTTCAGAAACGTGTTCCTCGATCGTACATGAAATGGCTGTATTTGTTTGGACGAAGTCAAATAAGCGGTCGGTAATAAGTGTTGAAGGTCTCAATAACGCTTGCCAATGCATTGAACAAAATAACAAACTGTGCTTTCACTTACGACTGGAGCTGCCACAACTGTTTATTTTACCAGACAGTGTCTGCCAGCAACTTCACAGATTTTTAAACAGACATTCAGAGCTTTTGTGTCATTTGACGGGTAGAAACAGAGCTTGGAGTGTGTGTCCATTAGTGTGATGTGTGTACGGCCATAAAGCAGTCAGCGAGGTTTCACTTAAATGTGAGACGAGATGAAAGGTCACACTAGACTTTGCAATCCATTCACCTCCATTCATATCCATTCAAATCTAAGCATGTTCATAGAAGTTTTGTCTCTCTGTGTACCAATGGTTGAGTTTAGTAACTTGTAGTAATTTGTGTGATCGGTCTCTCTCTCTCTCTCTCTCTCTCTCTCTCTCTCTCTCTCTCTCTCTCTCTCTCTCTCTCTCTCAGGAGGTCAGTGAATTCAAGCATGGTACTGTGATAGGTTGCAACCTGTGCATTAAGTCCATTCGTGAAGTCCATTCATTTTCCTCACTACCATTTATTCCACGGTCAACTGTTAGTGGTATTATAACAAAGTGGAAGCAATTGGGAACAACAGCAACTCAGCCACGAAGTGGTAGGCCACGTAAAATCACAGAGTGGGGTCAGTGCATGCTGGGGCTGAGACCTCCAATCTTCGTGTGGCCTTCAGATTAGCTCAAGAACAGTTTGTAGAGAGCTTCATGGAATGGGTTTCCATGGCCGAGCAGCTGCATCCAAGCCTTACATCACCAAGTGCAATGCAAAGCGTCGGATGCAGTGGTGTAAAGCACGCCGCCACTGGACTCTAGAGCAGTGGAGACGAGTTCTCTTGAGTGAAGAATCGCACTTCTCTGTCAGGCAATCCGATGGACGAGTCTGGGTTTGGCGGTTGCCTGGAGAACGGTACTTGCCTGATTGCATTGTGCCAGGTATAAAGTTTGGTGGAGGGGGGATTATGGTGTGGGGCTGTTTTTCAGGGATTGGACTTGGCCCCTTAGTTCCAGTGAAAGGAACTCTTAATGCTTCAGCATACCAAGACACATTTTGGACAATTTCATGCTCCCAACTTTGTGGAAACAGTTTGGGGAAGGCCCCTTCCTGTTCCAACATGACTGCGCACCAGTGCACTAAGCAAGGTCCATAAAGACAATGGATGAGCGAGTTTGGTGAGAATTAATGTTAATTTTGTCATCATTTGTTATATCCAGTAAAGTAAACCATCAGATTGAAAAGGTGATTCTCACAAAACTGCAAGCTTTTTTAAAGGTACATTTAGGTGTCTTTCCAAAAAAGGACACCTGGAGACTCCAAAAGGACACCAAATTACCAAATGATATAAGGAGTCCATATAGTTCATACATTTATGCACACTGCTGGTCATACAGCAGTGGGATGTTTTGATGTTTATTCTGTTTTTCACACAGCGCAATGTGTGAGGGCTGGTGCTCTTCGGTAACCATCACAGAATATGACAGAGCTCGAAACACACACTGGAATGAATAATTCACTGAAAAGGCAATGTGAGTCTCTATTCTCTCTTTACATTAGCACTGTTTTGGACTGATTTGAATGCATTCACTTACTGGATTATTGGACTGAAAACTTTCCCGGAGTTTAGCGGCTTAAAATGATCTGATTTCAAATAGAGAAGATAAATCGAGTACAAGGGTTTGATTGAATAGGAATTTCCATGTGCGAGAACTGAGAAGACGCTCACGATCATTTGATGGGAAAGTGTGAAAGGTAAGCCATTCATTTTGCGGCATTGGTAAGGCACTTTTACGTTTTCTCGTTGGTTTCTCACTATTCGGACATCCAGGAATTGCACACTTTAGAACCATTTTAAACACTAGACCCATCTGCGTCATATCAGTTCTCGCGCATGAGTCGTGGCGCTCTCGTGAACTCGCGTCAGAGGCCCAGACAGAAGAAAATGAATAGTTGAATAAAGTCATTACTTTTGTTTGTTTTTTTGCGCACAAAAAGTATTCTCGTCGCTTGATAAACTTAAGGTTGAGCCACTGTAGTCACTTGGACTATGATGTCTTTAATAACTTTTCTGGGCTGGCAGATGCAATTACCTAGCAGCCTATGAAGGAGTGAGCCAGCTTTCAGATTTCATCAAAAAAATATTAATTTGTGTTCCGAAGATGAACGAAAATCTTATGGGTTTGGAACGACATGAGAATGATTAATTACTGACAGAATTTCATTTTTGGGTGAACTAACCCTTTAACACGTTAACATGGATAGCTCTAGTCACAGTGCTAATAATAATACAAGCCTCAAATCTGAAAGCTGAGTAGATCATGTTAACATTAAGTTTAAAAAAACAACAACATATTTTAGTTAGTTATTTTTTTAAAAGCTTTAGAGACGGACATCATACCCTGCTGCACATACTCGTTTGTGTGTCGGGAATGATTTAGCAAAAATTAACTGAGTAATTGATTTATGCATTATTACTGTAATAATTAATAATAATAATAATAATAATAATAATAATTGTATACATTTGAAATATAGATTTTAATTATATTTTAATTGTAATAATTATCTATTTTTTGTTTTTATATTCTTGTGAATTTTGTTTTGGGAGTTTGAATTTTTTTTTTTTTTACATAAAATTATAAATGTAAAAAATAAATTAAAATAAATTTTAGTCCATTTTATGTCTGTAATTGGATGGTTTTCTAAGTGAAGTAGGGTTTTCATATGGGAAAAAAAGACTAAAGAGGCTACCTTTATCAATTAGGATTGTGAAAAGTGTCTGTTACATCGCAGAATAATGCCAGGTGATTAAAGGAAGTTGATAAGTAAGAGGGATGATGATTTTAGAATCAGAATAGAGTAACGTGCACTGATGAAGTCAATAATGACTTTCTCATTGCGCTAATTCAGACGCAGTCGAATTCCCTCATATCAAACTTGCCGTCTGTTTTGCCGTCTCCTCTGTCTGAAAATAGCCCAGGTCCAGCACAACCCCACCCTATCACTATAAACGCCTCTGAGCCTGGAAAACTCCACGCCAGACACACGCTGTGAATACATTTCAAAGTGGAAAAATCTTGCATAAAGTGTTATAGAACGGTCCGGAGAAGGACTAAAAGGTTTCTAAGGCCAAAATTAGTAAAACACACACACACACACACACACACACACACACAGGAAATATTCACTTTTTCCGGTTTATACTGTAGCTAAACACTGGGTTTTTTTTCATTCAGTGTCTTTAAAGTGACCCACAATATTTAGATGCTTTCCTTGTGCTGTGATCTCATGTGAAAGCCACCCAATGTTGAAGTCATTGATGAAAATTGCAGATACTGTCAGTTGGAAGTCAAAATCTAGACATAGATTTATTTTATATCTTATGAGTGAATCTCAGTACATTTCCAGACCAGTATTCACCCTGGATCAAAAGAAATGATATTTAGCACAAGGGAAATTAGGCCTACTTTTCAGACCATTAAGAATGTTACAAGTTCTCTGCCGTAATGCAAAAATATATTATTTAAATGCATGAATTTATTTTATGTTATGCATGTTATTTTTATTTCATTTTATTCTATTATTTTTATTTTATATTCTATTTTATTTTATTTTATTATTTTTATTTTATTTTATTCTATTCTATTTTTTTTATTTTTATTTAATCTTTTCTTGTTTTGCAGAAGAATAAGGCTGTGGTTAGTTTGAATCAATATGGTCTGGGCATCTGAAAAAGTCTATTATTTTCTGAAGTTCTGAAGTTGTTTCCAGGATACGAGGATGTTCTCACGGTGTTGTGATTTCAGAGCCCCAGGTGAGACAGCCAGACTGCGTGACAGTGTTTAAGGACGGCATGTTACAGTCTAGAAACTTCCTCCATCCTCAGTTTCTCCTTCCTCCCCATGCAGATCTTGAGCCTGAAATATAAATAGAGTTTGCTGTTCTGCAGTTTATCTTGGGCTTAAAACTGCCTCATTGACTTGATTCAGTGCTTTGGTTCGGATAACAGTAGTTGCTGATTGAACAGGGATAAAGCCACTCTCTTTATCTACCTAAGTAAGACATACTCTAACGTTGTGAAATGAAAATATTATCCTTAAACCCTGCCCACGTCAGTGAAGTCAGTGTGTGCTGCCCAAGGGCTGAGCACATGCAACAAAGAGAGTACAAATTGTTTTTATATAAAACAAGTCATACTTTGGTTACAACCCTAATTAGATTTATCCAGCCGTCTGCTGAATGAATTCACAATCATAATTGTGTCGGTTAACCATGTAAAAATAACTTCGGGGATTTTGTGATGTTTAAAATTTAGAATCATTACATGTAAACCTGATGCCACCATGAAGTGAGTACAAGCGAATAGTTCTGTTGTTTTAATTAGTGGTGCTATAACTATCATTGTTTTTCATACTAGAGTTAGTGATTGATACAAACTCCTAAACTTAAGTATTAAAGTTGGCAGGGAATATAGATAAAGAAATCTCTTATTCTCACCAAGGCTACATTTGTTTGATCAAAAATGTAGTAAAAACAGTAATATTGTGAAATTTTTAAACGAGTTTTCTATTTGAATAAATTGATCAAAGCTGAATTTTCAGCATTATTACTTCAGTTTCTAGTGTCACATGATCCTCTAATTATTATTATCAGTTGAAAACAGTTGTGCTGCTTGATACAAATTTTTCCGGATTCTTGATTGAATCAGATTGATGACAAACTATATAAAAAAAATGTAGTTGCCGCCTTTACTTTCGTTTTGTTGTTTGTTTATTTTACCATTATTAAAGTTTGTGAACGTTCGCCGGTTCCTGCCTCATTCTTCCCATAACAACAAACCTCGCTACAGTAATATTTAAAGGGATAGTTCACACAAAAATGAAAATACTGTCATTAATTACTCACCCTTGTCTTGTTCCAAACCTGTAAGACTTTCGTTCATCTTTGGAGCACAAATAAAGATATTTTTAATGAAATCTGAGAGCTTTTTGTCCCTGCGTTGACAGCTACACAACTACCACTTTGATACTTCAAAAAATTCATAAAGAGATCGTAAAACTAATCCATATGAATCTGTTCATAATATAAAGGGATTGTGTCTCTTCAGAAAATTGGACTAAACTGGATTAGTTTTATGATCTCTTTATGAACTTGTTTTGCATAGCGGTCAATGGAGGGACAGAAAGCTCTTAAGGTGATGATACACAGGGCAACTTTTTGAGCAATGTTGCTGGGCAATGTTGCTGTCAATGGGCAACCAGATGAGACACAGGGCCCAGGACCGATCTAAATTATCCAGATATAAATTTATTGCCCATTTTCAATGGGAAAGTGCCCAAGCAACAATCGCTCGGCAAGATTGCCCAGCAACATTGCTCAAAAAGTTGCCCTGTGTATCATCACCTTTAGATTTCATCAAGATCTTCATGTGTGTTCTGAAGATTGACAAAAGTATTACGGCTTTGGAACGACATGAAGGTGAGTAATAAATGACAGAATTTACTTTTGGTGAACAGTCCCTTTAAATATAATAATTTAAATAAATATTTATATATAGCCCACTTGTATAATATTGGGTAGAGAAACCAAAAGAACATGAATCATATTAGTTGGCTTAATTCGTTTAACAAAATGTTTCCTTCAGTTATTACATGCTTAATTATGCGTATTAAAATATATTGTACAAGCTTCTGTTACTGATGTGTGCTCAACAAGCTTGGATGTGTATACGACTGCGCACTCGATCCACTTTGCGTTCTTTACTCATCAGCTTGCGCACAGCTGCTATACAGGCATAGATAATGAATTTATTTTTAGTATTCTATTAATTAGATACATTTATTACATCTTTAATCTCTTATCTTTAATCTCTGAAATGGTGGTGGTTGAGGAGAGACTCCTGATATGATTGTAAAGCGCTTTGGATTTACAGCAGTACATATTATAAAGCGCAATATAAACGCCTCCAAATCTCTGTTTGTTATGTTGTTGTCTTTCTTTGTCTGGACACAAACACTGTACACATGATGTGTGGTATCGTATAGACAGGTACACAAGCGCAGTATCGGTGCAATATTTTCACACGAATAATGATCAGTGATTTTGCACAGGTTCTGGTGTACGTATAGTTTTACAAATCTGAAAATGTTTGTGTGTACGCAAAATCTGCCTTTTGTGCGAACACACACTTTGATGAAATCTGTGCAAAGTTTAATACATGAGGCCCCAGGAATGTGTATTGAGAAAGTAAATTGGTTACAATTTTTATTTTTTTTTTATCTTTCAAGCTAGTCTTGCTGTTCCTTTTAGTTTCCTCTGTTGACATACTGTATCGCGTTGGTCACAGAGTGTAAGAGACGTCTGGCCCCGGGTCCCTGTGGACAAGATGTTTACTGTAACCATCTCTGATCTCTGCACTGTATTTAAACATTGATTGTTTTCTGGAATCAGGACTGTCAAATCAATGTGTTTACATCAGTCACATTGCTCTTTCTGTTTCTAAGCAAATTCGGGCAGCTGGCGAGATGGAAAGAGGCGGAGGAGGCTGTCAGCGCACCGCAGGCGTGTAAACACTCTGAACACAAAATCTCTATCCAAACATTCAGCTTATTTTTGCTAAACTGATGATGCCGTGTGGCATCATGTGTGCTCACTTAGAAAGAGAAAGGACCTCGATTCTTATCGTGAGGCTGAGCTCAGTTTAGCGCTTGTGATGTTAGTTACAGTACTAGGGGTTCAAAGGTATTTCAAATGCGGGGGGAAGTTTAATTGAAATCCAGCTTGCATGATCATGGTTGTGCAACTCATTTTGGACATATTGAGTAATATTAGAATTTCTGTAAAAGTTTTATTTGTGCTTTATCTTTATCATTCTGTGCTTATCATTCCTTTTAACTGAGTAGAAAAAATCTAAACTGTGTAAAAAATAATGGATAATGTACAAGGCTGCGTTTCCCTAAAGCATCATGTGCCCGAGTTGATCATGAAGACCATTACAACCAATGTTCTCTATGATTAACTTTGCTCACGATGTTTTTGGGAAACGTATCCCAGGTCATCAAAACAAACGGGTTTATTTTGTAATAATGACCGACTGATTGACCAATTGGCACACAAACTTTTAATATTAGAAGATCCACCAACATGTTTTTTTTTTGTCAAAATCCTTTAGAAAAAATATGTTTTATTAGATTGCGCCCCATAAAAAAACTTTTTTATTCAATTAACACTTTGGATTTTTTTTTGAACAAAGTTAAAACCAAATATAGTTTTAGAGCTTTTAGCAAAATCAGATTTTAATAACCATGATTTTTTTTCTGGTCATGAATATAAATAGCCATTGAAGCTGGCGTGGAGAAACAAATAAAAAAAAAGGAAACAAACAAACTCATTGATGAATCAGAATTAAATATACCAGAGAGATGCATGATTCTGTATATGATCAACATCCATATTAATGTCCATTAATGGTGACATTAGAAATATATCAAATTTATCAGTGCACCCAATGTATTTGTAAAATACCAATATTGGGAAGAAGTCATGGGATGACAGAAAAATGTCCCTACTTATTACTGTTTAGTCTAAATCATTTATTATTTTACATTAACATGTATTATTTTATTTATAATATTTTTTAATTAGTTCTCTTATTTTTTTTTTATTTTTTTTTACATTTTATTTATAAATGTTTTAAGTGTTTTTAAGCTTCCGTCCAAATCTGAGTTGAATTTTATTTTATTTATTTCATTTTATTTCATTTTATTTATTTTGTTATGTTATTTTTTTTATTTTTTTTTTCATGGTTCTGTCTGAAGCATCTAGAATCTAGATGCTCTCAATATTGTCTTACTAGTGTCCTGTTCTGAGCTGAAACGCTTTGTAACTAAACAAATGGAATAAATTACAACTCTGCAGTAAATTGCAGTTTTTCCTCTGGGAGGCATTTGGATTAAAATGCATTTAGGTTAAAGAAAGAGGAATGCAATCAAATTTAATTGAGACGTAATGGTTGAGATATCTATTAGCCAGACACATGGAGCCAGAGTTTGAGCAGTAGGTGACTCTATACAGTAAGTGTCTCCCAACCATATAAAGTAAATGAAAATGTAATTAGGCACTAGTTTTAGCATTGCCAATGTTGCATATACACTTAAAATATGGTAAGTATAATGTAGAGGGGAATCAATCAGACAGATATATAAAAGCCAATAATAAAATTCTTTTAGACATAACTTGTGTGGTTTTCGACCAGAATTATGTCACTTCTTGAAGAAAATTGGCTATTTTCTTCTTCTAAGGAAATAAGTGTAAATCATTTGTCATGGATTTTTTGTGAAATGCTGTTTCTAGCCAGACATGTTGGTTGATGAAGCCTCTTCCATCGAAAGTGTTGAGCTTCTCATGGAAGTTCCCATCTTCTTGTCTTTTAAAGGCGAGAGTCTGTGGCCATCCGGTGGTTTGCGCTACTATTGGATGAAACCGCTGTGTCGATATTAAGCACAATGTGGGAAGCTTTGGCAGCTGCAGTGTGGGAAAAACTGTGAATAAAGGCCTTTAGATTTTGTAAATAGCTCTCTTGGATTGGATACTCGAGCCATCTGTAATGAATGTCAGCTTTTGCTATGAATGAGTGATGCCTTTTTATTACCCAATTGAGGGCTTAATTGTGTGTTAATTGCCATTTTATGAACATTTACTCGCAGGGATGGCAATAACAGATTCTATGTTAGATTATTTATCTAAAGATTTTGAGGTTTCACTTATAGTGATTGTGAAACATTTTGGTCAAGAGCTTAAAATGTGCTATCCGTTAAATGAAAGGTAAAGTGGGTTATAATTTTTCTGAAATGTTGACTTGCAGGTTTGCCCTGGGTGACACTCGAAGACCCTTACACGAGACCGCTGCCCTGGTGGAAGACATAGTGCACACTCAGCTCATCAACCTCGTAAGTGTGAACATCAGTCTTGTACTTCCACAATGTGACAGATATTTTTGGATTTGATTGGCTTCTGAAAAGTAGGCAAAAATAATATAAATTTTCCCTGCTATGCAGTTCTATTTTATTTTGATGAATTTGAGAACTTTTTTTCTTTAGAAGAATGCAGTGTACTCTATAAACCGCATCACCGGCATTTTTTTTGTACGTGAATGCTGTTTTACGTAAATATTATGACACGAGTGAAGCACAAAGCTTTGTTAACAAAATAAATAATACGTTAGCAATTAAATGTTACTGTACATTGCAGCCGTGGAAACATTTGGATTCGTGCCGAATGAGAGAGGTACATACATTTAAGCTTTGTCGGCTTTGTATTATTTTTTGCGATCTGGTCACCTGATTATCAGCGAATTTAACAATATTCCATTGGACATATATTCTTTTCCCAAATCATCACTCATGTCTCTGCCATTTTCGCAGAGGATTATAAACGCTTCGCGCCCTCTACTCGTCACAGCCCGCCAGAATTGGTGTGGCTTAGCGTATAAAAGTACGGCTCGGAGGCTGCTTCTCTGGTTTTCATCGACTGAAGCGAAAGTCGCTCGTGGCGTGAGCACGGCAGGTTACGCAATACTCGTTCCCTCTTCTAGAGAGAACCGAGGTTACGTACGTAACCGAGTACGCTCTCTTACGAGAGGTTCTCTCGTATTGCGTAAGTTGCTTACGCTACGGGAACCCCTTGTCAACGCTGTGCATCCACTTCATGAGTCCCAGGGAATCCTGGGGAACATAGATAAGTGGGAATCAGGCGGCCAGCAACGCGGGCCGGCACATGTACATAAGCACCCATAGGGAATACAGAGCGGCGTTACCGGTCTATATAATGCATATCAACCCATATTTTGCAGCTCAACCAGGAGAGCTAAGTCACGTGAGAGTTGTCTGCGCACGATCAGATCTGGGCAGAACGTACATCCCACTCATACTAACAGAAGTCTAGCCTGCAAGGCGGGAACTTCCAGGTTATAAAACCTAACAAATGTGGATGGGGAGGCCCAGCCCGCCGCCTCACAAATGTCATGAATGGAAATCCCGCTGGACCAAGCCCACGACGAGGCCACGCCCCTAGTGGAATGAGCCCTGATGCCCAAAGGGCATTTCAGACCTTTAGACACATAAGCATTTTCTATAGCGTCCACTATCCATCTGGACAGACTCTTTCGAGGCGGCGAGACCCTTGGTGCGTCCACCAAACGAAACAAAGAGCTGCTCCGGGTGCCTGAAGGGGGCGGAGCGCGTAATGTAAGCCCTCAGCGCCCTGACAGGGCAGAGGAGATTAACATCGCTCTCACTATCGGATGATGGCAGAGCCGATAGAGAAATGACCTGCGCTCTGAAGGGAGTGCCAATCACCAGGGACATAGCCATGTCTTGGCTTGAGGATGACTTTAGAGTCATTTGGTCCAAACTCAAGACATGCAGCGCTAATGGATAGCGCGTGTAAATCCCCCACACGTTTAACTGATGACAGAGCTGTCAGAATAACGGTTTTGAGCGAGAGGTACTTTAGGTCCACGGAATCTAGTGGTTCAAAGGGGTATGCTTTCAGGGCCTCTAGGATCAAAGAAAGATCCCATATAGGAACCGACGGGGGTCGCGGGGGATTCATCCTCCTGGCTCCTCTAAGGAAGCGGATGACCAGCTCGTTCCTTCCTATTGACTGGCCGTGCGTCGACTCAGCGAACGCTGCAACGGCCGCCACATATACTTTAAGCGTGGAGGGGGACCTGCCCCTGTCCAACAGCTCTTGAAGGAAGCTAAGCAATCGCGATACCGCACATGTTCGTGGGTCCAGATTTCTGTCGGCACACCATTTGGAGAACACAGACCATTTAGACGCGTAGAGCCGTCTCATAGAGGGAGCTCTGGACTGCGTAATCGTGTTCATAACCCCTTCTGGCAAGACAACGGGTATCCGTTGATTAACCATACGTGCAGAGACCAGCGCTCTGGATGGGGATGCCAGATTGAGCCGCGGGCTTGAGGGAGGAGATCTCTCCTCACCGGAATTGGCCAAGGGGCTGTGCGTGACAGCCGCGTCAGCTCCGGGAACCAGATTTGGTTCTCCCATCGCGGGGCTATAAGGAGCACCGAGTGGCGCGTTTCCCTGATTCTCTTGATTACCTGTGGCAACAGTGAGACCGGAGGGAAAGCATAAAGTGGGCGGCTGGGCCAGATTTGGGCCAGCGCGTCCTCGTTCTTCGAAAAGAACATCGGGCAGTGAGTATTGTCTTTTGATGCAAACAGGTCGACTTCCGCTTTGCCGAAAAGGCGGCATAGCAACTGGACTGTCTGGGGGTGCAGGGACAGTCTGGACAGTTTGTCTGGGCCGTCGTTCAGGTGGCCTGGCACATGCGCAGCTCTCAGCGAGCGCAGAAAGTGCTTGAGACCATACGAGGAGGCGTTCCGTCAGATCGCAGAGATTCCTGGATCTGACACCGCCCTGACGGTTCACGTATGACACCACAGACATGTTTTCCGAGCGGACTAGAACGTGGTGGTCTCAGGAGAAAGTGCTTCAGCGCTTTCTCGACCGCTATCATCTCCAGACAGTTTATGTAAAGGCATTTCTCTCGGTCTGACCAAAGGCCAAAGACCGGTCTGCCCTCGAAGAGAGCGCCCCAACCTAGGTTGGAGGCGTCCGTCGAGATGACCTTTCGGTATGCGACGGCTCCCATCGTCACCCCCCGCTGGTACCAGTCGGCCGCAACCAGGGCTGCAGAGCTGAAACGCAGTTCTGAGTCACTCTGATTCGCCTGCAGCCGAAAGCCCAAGCTCGGTGAGGCACCCGAGCATTCAACCAGCGTTGTAGCGGGCGCATGCGCAGTAGGCCCAGCTGAAGCACTGCTGCAGCTGATGCCATACAGCCCAGCATTCTCTGAAATGTTTTCAGAGAAGTGATGCTGCCCTTCTGGAAAGATGCGGCCAGGTGTCGCACACGGCACGCACGCTGTGTCGATAAACGGGCCGTCATAGCCACAGAGTCCAGTTCTATCCCCAGAAAGGAAACTGACTGACTGGGCAGTAATGAGCTCTTGGTCCAGTTGACCGTGAGACCCCGGCTTTCCAGATGACTGAGGAGCACTGTTCTGTGAGATAAGAGTACTATCTCTGACTGTGGCAGAATCAGCCAACAGTCCAAATAGTTCAGAATCCGCATGCCCTGATTTCTCAGGGGGGCGAGAGCCGTGTCCATGCACTTCGTAAATGTACGGGGTGCTAAAGACAGGCCGAACGGGAGGACGGTCTATTGATATACCTGACCGTCAAAGGCGAATCTCAAGAATGGCCTGTGATGGGTTATTATCTGAATCTGAAAGTGAGCATCTTTCAGATCGAGACAGATAAACCAGTCCCTCGGGCGAATTTGCGCGAGAATTTGTCTGGTCGTGAGCGTTTTGAACGGTCTTCTCATGAGAGCTTTGTTCAAATATCTCAGATCTAAGATAGGTCTGAGAGCTCCGTCCTTCTTGGGTACGAGAAAATAGCGGCTGTAACATTCTGACTCGCTCAAAGAAGGAGGTACCGTTTCTATGGCCCCTTTGCACAGCAGTTTGGCTATTTCTGCGCGGAGTAGATGCGCTACTCCCGTTTTCACTTTTGTCGCGGTCCGTGCTCGAAAGCGCGAAGGGCGGCGAGCGAATTGTATCGAATAGCCCTGTCTTATTGTGCTCAGCACCCATTCTGATACCCCCGGAATAGCTTCCCATGCTTTCACATGTATAGCTAGGGGCAGAATGGACTCCGGGTTCCGATCGCCGCAATTCGTGGGCTCGGGAAACTGAACCGGAGGTATGGGCGCTTGCATACGGCGGCTCGCTGACAGCGGTGGCTGGCTGTTTCATATGTGACGTCCCAATTGCTTTGAATGGGGAACGTTTTGTGATAACTTTCTGACGCGCGAGCGGCGTCTGGGGCGAGTTGTTTGTTAGTAAGCGTGAGCGGGCACCTAACTTACATTCATAACCTGACCGATATGAGGCTGTTTTGGCCATGTAACAGAGCAGGCAGAGAGTAGGCGTGGGCACATTTCCTACATCTAACACTCGAGCGGCATTTGCCCGCTTTATGAGAGTGGGCTGGCTCGCTGACAGCGATGGCTGGCTGTTTCACGTGTGACGTCCCGATTGCTTTGAACGGGGAACGTTTTGTGATAACTTCGTGATGCGCGAGCAGCGCCGGGGGCGAATTGTTTATTAGTAAGCGTGAGCGCTCGTGAGCGGGCACGTAACTTACATTCATAGCTAGGGCAGAATGGCCTCCGGGTTCCGATCGCTGCACTTCGTGGGCTCGAAAAACTGAACCGGAGGCATGGGCGCAGTGTGCGCGCCCTTGGTGCTTGAATGCGGCGGCTCGCTGACAGCGATGGCTGGCTGTTTCACGTGTGACATCCCGATTGCTTCGAACGGGGAACGTTTCGTGATAACTTTGTGATGCGCAAGCAGCGCCGGGGGCGAATTGTTTATTAGTAAGCGTGAGCGCTCGTGAGCGGGCACGTAACTTACATTCATAGCTATGGGCAGAATGCCCTCTGGGTTCCGATCGCCACACTTCATGGGCTCGAAAAACTGAACCGAAGGTATGGGTGTGGCGCGCGCGCCCTCGGTGCTTGAATACGGCGGCTCGCTGACAGCGATGGCTGGCTGTTTCACATGTGACGTCCCGATTGCTTTGAACGGGGAACGTTTTGAGATAACTTTGTGATGCCCGAGCAGCGCCGGGCGTTTATTAGTAAGCGTGAGCGCTCGTGAGCGGACACGTAACTTACATTCGTAACCTGACCGATATGAGGCTGTTTTGGCCGTGTGACAGAGCGGGCAGAGAGTAGGCGTGAGCACAGAGTTGTGGGCACATTTCCTACATCTAACACTCGAGCGGCATTTGCCAGCTTTATGAGAGTGGGCTCTGTGAGTGTGAGAGACACGGGGGGTATCGTGTTTGCGTGTAGGGATGAACACTGAGATCTGGCCACATTTTCTACACTTAGGGCCCCAACGGCGTAAGCCGGATAACCAGACATTATACTCTTGAGATTTGTCTGGGTCGCCGTAGAAACGGCGGTTGTGTGCAGGCGAGCGGGTTGCATTACCGGCTCGTTGGCTGCCGAATACACCGCTGCTGTAGCCTTTTCTAAGGGGACTGGGTTTCAGCGTGATCTGAGGTCGAGGTCCCTGCGGGGAGGCGGCCTGTTATGGCTGGATGAGCGCGATCTAGGGTGGCCGCCCTGTCGTCGCTGCGAAGACAGAGGCTGAGCTGGACGCTGGCTAGCGCTTCGCGCAGGAGGCTGATCACGTGAGCGGCCTGCAGTTGAGCTGGAGCGTCGCTCCTTAAATCCGTGATGGCAGCTGGGTCCGAGCCTTTCTCAGGCCAGGATAGAGCAGCTGTCACCTGCGGCATCTCCTTCCGCCTCGTCCGCTGAAGTGACGGCAGTGAGGGGCGGAGCTGGCACTGTGCGTCCCAGAGGGGGTCGGAGAAGGGGTGAGAGAAGCTCGAGGGAGAGGCTCCGGCGAGCGCTTAAATGCCACATCAGGCTCCGTTTTTATAAAAACTCCTCGCGCTCTTTTAGAGGAATGTGAGTGTCGCGGCGGCAAACACACACAGCAAAGCAAAGAGCAAAAGGATACTCGTCACCGGATAGCGTAGCTGGCACGGAAAGCTGAAGGCGGCGAAGACGACCGGCTTCCTCAGACGCTTCCTCTGCTGGCTGGTCTCTGGTTTCAACGGCGGCGGCTTCTCTCAGGATCCAGCGATGCGTAGAGCTTCGCCGAAGAGATGAAAAATCAGAGAAGCAGCCTCCGAGCCATACTTTTATACGCTAAGCCACACCCATTCTGGCGGGCTGTGACGCGTAATTGGGCGTGACGTCACACCAGGCTCAGTGGTAGGCTGCTGCAGTAGCCGCAGGGCAGCCAATGAGCACGCTAGACAGCCTGCTCTAGGTCTGCTAGCTGCTGCACTGTGTTGACAATAAATACAAAATGAAGGATACTTTTTAGCTTCATATCTCGAGAAAAGATGACTTTACCCGTAACGTAAGCAACTTACGCAATACGAGAGAACCTCTCGTAAGAGAACAAATGTTTTTTAAATAATGTTACTTTCGTATATTATTTAGGTTACAAATATTTACTGGTATTTATTTCAATGTTTTACAGGCTGTAGTGTGGTGTTTCTCTAACAGAAGTGCTAGAATAAACACGCGTGTCTGTTACAAAATGGAGATTTAAAGGGATAGTTCACCCAAAAATGAAAATTAACCCATGATGTACTCATCCTGAAGTCATTAAAAAATATCCTGGCTCTTTCAAGCCTTATAATGGGAGTCAATGGATATATATTTTTTGGATAAATATGGATATTTTTCTTACACGAACGCATCGCTTTAACTACAGAAGGCATTTATTAACCCGTCAGAGCCGTGTGGAGCACTTTTATCATGGATGGCTGCACTTTGATTTACTTCCAAAAAAATATACCTATTGACACCCATTATAAAGCTTGGAAGAGCCAGGAAATTTTTAATATAACTCTGATTGTATTCGTCTGAAAGAAGAATGTCATATACACCTAGGATGGCTTCAGGGTGAGTAAATCGTGGGTTAATTTTCATTTTTGGGTGAACTATCTCTTTAAGCCACCCAATACCACCGTGTCACCGCCGGTAGTTTGTCCATTATCACCGCGGTGGTAAAAAACGTACTCTGTTACTAACGTAACCTCGGTTCTCTCTAGAGAGGGAACGAGTACTGCGTAATATCTTACGCTATGGGGAAAACCTCGTTTCCACGAGATATTGAAGCCAAAAATTATCCTTAATTTTGAATTAATGTAAAACGCTGTGCAGCAGCATGCAGACATAGGCAGGACAGCTCGCACGCCTATTGGCTGCCCTGCGGCAACAGCAGCAGCCTATCGAGAGAGGCGCTGCGTGACACATATCCAATGGGGGCATTTCGCGCCCATTTCGTCACGTCCCACCAGAAAAGGGCGTGGTCTCGCCCTGTAAATATAGCTCGATAAGGCTGGTACACTGGTTTTCATCGCCGAAGCGAACCAGAGCTGTGTATGCACGGCAAGATACGCAGTACTCGTTCCCTCTCTAGAGAGAACCGAGGTTACGTTAGTAACCGAGTACGTTCTCTTACGAGAGTATCTCTCATACTGCGTAATATCTTACGCTATGGGGAACACAATGCAAAACGCCGTGCGTACTGGGATCCGACACCAAAGTCCCAAGGGCAGTAGCCCGGGGCTCATGTAGTGCATAATCACCATAGACTCACAGAGAGTCGGAGAAGAGAGGCTGCAAGCATCATTCCCCATGAAATAGCATCCTATAGGAGCTAGTTATGTTAATAGTGTTTCACACAGACAGGGTGAACGTGTTCAGCCTGAACTGGGTAATAGTACAGGTTATTCAACACCCATGGAGCCGTGTTATCGCTCAGTGAGCGATGCACAAGCGAAGCTCAGCATCTGGGCCGGCACAGCGGGGCAGATAGTACTGAATTCTATACCGACAGAAGCATGGCTTGTAAGGCGGGAACCTCTAGGTTATAAAACCTTATAAATGTAGACGGCGAGGCCCAGCCCGCGGCAGTACAGATATCTTGCAAGGCAACCCCACTATACCACGCCCACGACGAGGCCACGCCTCTCGTGGAGTGCGCTCTGACACCCAAAGGACATTGCAGGCCCTTAGAAGTGTAAGCCAGTGCTATGGCGTCGACTATCCATCTGGATAGGCTCTGTTTTGATGCGGCCAGTCCCTTGGATCGTCCGCCAAACAAAACAAAGAGCTGCTCGGTCTGTCTGAAGGCAGACGAGCGGGACACATAAGCTCTCAGTGCCCTGACAGGGCAAACGAGACTCGCATCCTCCTCCTCATTATGAACCGAGAGAGCGCACAGGGAAATAACCTGGGCCCTGAACGGTGTGTTGAGGGATTTGGGCACGTACCCGTCCCTTGGTTTGAGTATGACTTTTGAGTCATTAGGCCCAAACTCCATGCATGACGCGCTTACCGAAAGCGCTTGCAAGTCCCCTACACGCTTCACTGAAGCAAGAGCCATAAGGAATACCGTTTTGAGAGACAGATGTTTCATGTCTGACAAATGGATTGGCTCGAATGGGGCTCCTTTCATGGCTTCCAAAACCGTAGAAAGGTCCCACACAGGGACTGAGGGGGGTCTGGGAGGATTCAGCCTCCGAGCTCCCCTGAGGAATCGCACGACCAGGTCGTTTTCCCCAGTGACTGGCCAGACGTCGGTTTTGCAAACGCCGCTATGGCCGCCACGTATACTTTGAGCGTGGATGGGGTTCTGCCCTTATCCAGCAGCTCCTGAAGGAAGGAGAGCACTTCCGTAACCCCGCAGTCTGTGGGTGAAAAGCCCTGAGCTTGACACCAGGCAGAGAACACTGACCACTTTGAGGAATAGAGCCGTCTAGTAGACAGGGCTCTAGCCTGCTTGATTGTATTTAACACTCCCTCTGGGAGGTTAGCGGGTACCCGTTGATGGCCCATGCATGTAGGGACCATAGTTGCGGGCGAGGATGCCAAATCGAGGCGAAACCGGCCAGCGGTCCATGCCCAGGGCGGAACTCGCGCTTTCAGCCACAGCTGCAGTGGGCGCATGCGAAGCAGACCCAGCTGGAGTACTGAAGCTGCTGAGGCCATGAGGCCCAGCATTTTCTGAAACCTTTTGAGCTGGACTACCGAGCCGCGGCGGAAGGATTTCACGGCGCGCTGAATGTCCAGCTCGCGCTCTGGCGACAGACGCGCTGTCATGGATAGCGAGTCCAGCACTGTTCCCAGAAAAGAAATTTTCTGGCTGGGAGACAGCGAACTTTTTGCCCAATTGACTGTGAGACCCAGGTTCTCGAGATGCTCGAGTAATGTGGTCCTGTGTTCTATGAGCTCTGATCGTATCGAGCTAGAATCAGCCAATCGTCCAAGTAGTTCAAAATTCGCATGCCCTGGAGACTCAGGGGTGCGAGAGCCGTGTCCATGCACTTCGTAAATGTACGGGGTGCCAGGGACAGGCCAAACGGCAGGACTTTGTATTGGTATGCCTGGCCCTCGAAGGCGAATCTCAAGAATCGCCTGTGACGCGACGCTATTTGTATTTGAAAATAGGCGTCTTTCAGATCTATTGACATAAACCAGTCCTCCTGGCGAACTTGCGCGAGGATTTTCCTGGTTGTAATCATTCTGAAATGGCGCTTCGTGAGCGCTCTGTTCAGCTGTCGCAGATCTAGAATGGGTCTGAGACCCCCGTCTTTTTTCGGAACCAGACAATACCTGCTGTAAAGACCCCCTTTGCTCTGAGCCTGAGATAAAGGTTCTATAGCCCCTTTGCTCAGTACTTTCGCTATCTCGGCTCGAAGTAGATGAGATACTCCGTTTTTTACCGTCGTTTCGACTCGCGCCGCGCAACGGCGGGGGCGTCGAGCGAACTGCAGCGAATAGCCTCTTTTTATAGTCTTCAGCACCCATTCTGATACCCTGGGAAGCTTCGCCCACGCATCTGCGTGAATAGCTAGAGGTAGAATGAAAATCTCGGCTCTGGCCGCGGCATAACGGCGGCCGGAGAGCTCCGGTGTGCTGGGAAATAAACACTGTGTTTGCAGTGAGCGAGGCGGGGGGTGCGCTGATCACAGCGGGCAGCCCGGCCGCGCTCAGCTTCTCTCTGACAGGTTGTGGAGAGAATGCGAGCGGGACGAGCCCCGTAGGGTTCGGCATGTCTGTGAGGGAATGTGGGCGCGGGATAGCGGGCACACTCACTGCACTGGGAACACTGTCGCGCCGACTGAGAATGTGTTGGTTTCGTTTTTACAGAAACCGTGGGACATGCTTCGTGTAGTGTTTGTGGGCACTGTGTTGTGGGCACGTACACTACATTTATTGCACAATCGACATGAGTCGATTTTATTTGTGCTAGCCCTGTATTGTGGCGGGCTGTGTCTGTGTGTGGGAATGGGCACTGAAACGTGGGCATTCTTACAACACTTATAACACTATCGGCCGTGGCCGGAATTCCAGAAAATACACTAATTTTGGGATTTATCTGGGTCGCCGTAAAACTGGCGTTTGTGTGCAGGCAAGCGAGCTGTGGTACCAGCTTGTTTACTGCAAAATACACTGGAACAGTCGCATTGTTTGGAACTGAACGAGCGAGAAGTTTCGGTAGAGTCTGGCCGCGGCGAGACTTAAACACCGTGGGCCTTAGCTGACTGTGTGTGTGTTGGTTTCTTTTACAGAAAACGTGGCACATGCAGTGTGTAGTGTTTGTGGGCACTGGGTTGTGGGCACATTCACTATAATTAATGCACAGTTGACATGAGTCGAGCTCATTTGTGCGAGCCCTGCACTTTGGCGGGCTGTGTTTGTGTGTAGAAATGAACACTGGGCTGTGGCATTTTTAATACACTCATAACACCATCGGCTGTGGCCGGAATACCAGAAAATACACTGCTTACATGATTTTTCTGGGTCGCCGTGGAAACGGCATTTGTGTGCAGGCAAGCGGGCCATGGTACCGGCTTGTTTACTGCAAAATACACTGGAACAGTCGAATTTTCTCGGAACTGAACGAGTGAAAAGTTTGGGTGTAAGTCTGGCTGCGGCGAGACTAAATTTTTATCCGCTTCGAGAGCTGGGCTCGAACACGGGTCTCCCGTGCGAAGGCTTTGGGTTTCGCCACTGAGCCACAGGGGGAAACGACAAAAGCTTAAAATAGCCCGAGCGGATAAAGAGCGTCATCACAGTTCTTTGTGTGTCGGCGTTTGCTTGCTCAGAGTCACCATAGGCAGTAGCTCACAGTGAGGGCATCCGCCGTCGACGAGAGCGAGAGCCGCATGATCCTCACCCAGGCAGGAAACGCAGATGACATGACGGTCCCCGTCGCTGAGTGTGGCTCGGCATGAGCCGCAGGATCTTTGCATCTTGAAAAAGACGCAGCTCTTTTAGCAGAGAGAGAGACAGTGAAAAAATGTGTGTCGCAGCGGCGAACACACACACACAGTTTGAAAGGATATAACGCCGGAAAGCGTAGCAGGTACGGCGGCTAAAGGTGGCGATGCCAGCGACTTCAGACTCAATGGCTCGTCCCGCTGTGTGCTTTTCCTCAGACGGTGTGGCTTCTCACTCCGGATCCAGCGATGCGTGATGCTTCGCTGAAGAGATGAAAATCAGTGTACCAGCCTTATCGAGCTATATTTACAGGGCGAGACCACGCCCTTTTCTGGCGGGACGTGACGAAATGGGCGCGAAATGCCCCCATTGGATATGTGTCACGCAGCGCCTCTCTCGATAGGCTGCTGCTGTTGCCGCAGGGCAGCCA
Source organism: Gila orcuttii (assembly GCA_026230005.1). Classification (NCBI taxonomy): domain Eukaryota; kingdom Metazoa; phylum Chordata; class Actinopteri; order Cypriniformes; family Leuciscidae; genus Gila; species Gila orcuttii. The sequence continues at coordinate 19,203,546 of JAPDVR010000013.1, read as the reverse complement.
ATAGGCGCGCGAGCTGTCCTGCCTATGTCTGCATGCTGCTGCACAGCGTTTTACATTAATTCAAAATTAAGGATAATTTTTGGCTTCAATATCTCGTGGAAAAGAGGTTTTCCCCATAGCGTAAGATATTACGCAGTACGAGAGATACTCTCGTAAGAGAACTGCCACCGTCACAGCCCTAATTGGCGAGAAGAATAATGATTCAGAAAACACCTAATTGGTCCTATAGGTTTAACCAGAGTCCTTTAGCAGGTCATTTGGGGTCAAACATGAGTGCTGATAAGAGCTTAAGAGGTAACTAACATGACACCCTGGTGCACATGCACAGCTCGAGACATTTGCATCTGGAAAACGGTTTTACTGAAATCTGTAATTAAATATAAATAGCATCATCAGAGGCAGCCTGTTTTCCCTCCAAAGGGAACACCACCTTCTTCAAATGCTTCCTCGGCTTTTCCAGCCTTCTGAAATGGATCGCATTCAGTCCTACCGCTGCAATGTGATATGAGAATTGCTCAGAGTTAAGTAAATAACTGTGCTTACAAAGCCAATTGCTTTCACTGCTTGGATAAACACCGTTCCTCCCCGGCTTACACCTTGTCATGCCGTTACCACAAGCAAATCAAAACACTGACTGTAACAGACCAGAATTCCCCTGAACGGAGCCCAACAAATATCACCGAGAAACAGCCTGCGCTTTACTGGCACGCTGACTCCAGATATAATTGGTTACGCTCAGAGGGCGCCTTGAGTTTGGAAACTCACTCGGAGAATTATCTTGTTGGGGTCACGTAGCAAACTCTGACACGTTGCGGTGGTTTTAACCTTTCACCCTGTAGCTGCACGGTGCCCTCTCTCGCCAAAAGGAGTAAATCAGCTTTTAACATTCATTGTTTTAACCTTTAGCCCGTTGAGTAGCAGAGCTCTTAAATCAGGCAAGCTGGTGGTCTTCAGGTTCTGCATGCATTTATTTTGTATGATCAAACTAAACGTTGTACGTTTGTTTCTCTTCTCGGAGCCAAACCATCACAGTGGCTGAATCTTTCATATAGAAGCGGAATATGAATGCAAACAAAAGCTGAGTCAAACTAAATATTAGCTCAGTGCTGGTTCGCTTTTGGCAACAAAAGATTTCAGACCCTGTTATTACCAGAATGTTAAAATCAACCCATTTTTCTTTGACACTGCTTTGGGGTCTTGCAGTGTGCAGAGTAAAAGGTCCCACATTTTATTGTGAAGATCAATGTAGTCTGTTCTGACGCTTTCCGAAGTACGAGGGCCCTCATATGTTCCCCTTCCTGCTGAAGAAAGCAGCTGCGTTCAGGCTAAAAAGGAAGCAACCCTCTACCAGATTCTCAAGTTCTTGTCTTGCTCGCTTTATGTATTTATGTTGTCTGTCAATTGCACATCCTTAATATCTGACACTGACTATATGCACACGTTTCCAATCAGATAGGATCAGCAGTGTTGGGGGTAACACAAGTTACATAATCAGATTACTTTTTTCAAGTAAAATAACACATTACTTTTAAATTTACAACACAATTTTTCTCAAAGTAACACATGTTACTTTGTTTTCCCATATATTGACTGACACCTCTCCTGTCCCCATGTTGAGAGAAATCGGAAGTGCAGAGGTGTTTTGTGCGCTGTGTATTTAATCTCAATTTATTAACTAATGTCTTTTAAGCTTTTACCTTTGAACTATATTCTAGGGCTGTGCCCGAAGCACAGAGGTGGACAGTTGTGAAGTATTTTTACTTTACTCAAGTACATTTTTCAAGTAGCTGTACTGTACTTTTTAGTGTTTTTTTTGTTTAGTGTTTTTCTTTGGAAAACTTTTACTTCACTACAATCCAAAGCATAATGTCATACTTTTTTACTGCACTACATTTCGTAAGTCCATGGTCCATTTTTTTTTAACCTTTGATACTTAAGTACATTAGAAATGTTGTACTTTCTTACTTGTACTCAAGTAAAACTTTTAATTTCTTTTACTTGAATAAAAGTAAGAAAATACTAGATTTCCAATGTAATTAAGTATTAAATGAAATTCAATATGAAATGTAGTGCAGTAAAAAGTATGACATTATCCAAGAAACCAAACCAGCTCTAGTAGCCCAACTAAGATGCATATACATTTCTACTACTATCTCTTTTAATGTTTTAAACTTTTTATGAGATGATAAGCTACATGTTTTCTTTGTCTCACTCTCTCTTGGAGATGGCATTTATGCAGGACAGGTACTTTATAATTTGTTCAGCTTTGCATTTTTTTTTTATTTATCATTTAGTATTATTGTCTTAATTAGAAGATAATTGAATATTTATTTATTGGATCACGAAAGGTCCTCAAGCCAGGACTTGAACTCATGTTGCCCGAAGCACGACTGCATCACACCTCATTGCACAACTCATTGCACTGCCTATACAAGGCTACTGGCTCCAACAGTTAAAATATATTTAAATGTTATAATCGTAATAAAAAAAATATTTTATCCGTTATACAAGGCATTTTTGTTCATTGATAACTACGAAGAAAACAGATAGGCTGTAAAACCATAGACATAACGGTCTTCTCAAGTAATTATACAAACGTTTGTTCTTCCAGTTTTATTCGAATACAGATACGAATAATTTTGCGATTTGTTACAGATATATTCCCCTCTGCACACCCCTACTATATTCACAGGCTTCCAGTTACGCCCATACGAGAGTCTAGTTCTGACGAAAGAGTGAACTCTGATCTGACGCATGACGTATTGACAAACTCAGAAGCACAGAGGATAGAGCAACACGAAACACCATTCACGAATTAGAAGTCTAAAATGAGAATATTTAAAGAGAAATGTCGGAGGAGTTTGAGTTTGTTGCCCAGTCTTATTTGTTTGACCCGTGAGAGGCATCTACTCTCACCGAAGCTTACGCTACGCCTACATCATTCGTCATGCGTCGGGTCAGAGGTCACTCTTCTGCCGGAACTCAACTCTCTCGTTAATGCACGTACGGCCGGAACCGGGAGCTAGTGATTACAGTTTATAAAGTTATAAGTATAATTAGAAGGCCTTTATCAACCCCCTGGAGCTGTATGGATTACTTTTATGATGGATGGATGCGCTTTTTTGGGCTTCAAAAAAATGGTACCATTCACTGCCATTGTAAAGCTTGGAAGAGCCAGGATATTTTTTGATATAACTCTTGTGTTTGGCTGAAAGAAGAAAGTCATATACACCTATGGCCTGAGGGTGAGTAAATTATGGGATCATTTATTTTTTGGGTGAACTAATCCTTTAAGAGTGTTTAACTTTCTTCTCCTGTGTTATATTCTGTTCTCTTCTGTAATCCAGAATGGCAGCACAGCTGAAAGGTTTGTTTGAGTGGCACCCTTTACTCTACTGGTGTGCATTTGCATTTCCTTCAGCCTGAGGCTTATTCATTTTACTTTTGGTGTGAAAGGGCCTTTACATTTGGCAAAAATAGAACTTTTGTTTCTTTTTTGTTGTTAAAATCAAATAAGCAAGCCCAGCCCAGGGTGAGAAAGAATAACGCAAAAGTAACTCAATGCATTACTTTGAGTATTACTACTACATAAAAAGTAACTAAGTAATGTAATTAGTTACTTTTTTTAGGGAGTAACGCAATATTGCAATGCATTACTTTTAAAGGTAACTTTCCCCAACATTGAGGATCAGTGTACAAACAACAATCTGAATGAAATTAACTCTAATGTGGGTTAAAGTTGCATCTTTAACAATTGCTGGAATCAGATCATAAGTAAATGATGCTGAATAGGACATCCCCGAATCACTCACTCGCTTGTTAATATCAAATGAGGATCCTCCGCTATGTTCCTCATGCCATCTCTTAAGCATATTTTATGAAATTTATCTGACTTTTGTATAACAAAGTCCACCCTGAGTATAGACGTTGGAACAGGGGGAGCGGGGCTAGGGCGCTGTCAGTTTTCGGTTCATTTATGAGACGCGCTCCAGTTCACACGTCTGCTACAGTATATTTGCTTCTTATTTATTAATCCAGTCAATTTGTTGATGAATCATTGATTAAAATGAAGATACAATTTATACAAAACAAAATTCACTTAAAACAAAACTTAATAAGTGGTCAAAATTATGTCTGACCCATTCCAAATGTATTCCGATATATTGGGCAACTTATGATCCTATCTTAGCCTACTCATCTCATGCGGTTCCCTTTTCATATAATCAACATAGATGAAATAAATAAAATAACATTATATTATTTAAACATAGGTTATAGCCTATATGAAACGTATGTTTAAGTTTTTTTACTTATATTTAAGCGTCACACGTACAGACTCCATGTAGGCCTATGATTCGCTCTTTTGTTGTTCTGTTTTCTTTCAGGATCAAAAACACAACAAATGAAAGCGTTTATCTGTATTTCCGACTGATGAGAACTATGCATATACATTCATAAATCATTCAATTTTGTATTTTATTATGAGATATTTTATTCTAATGTGATCAGTGACTCAAGCACTGATGGACCAAAGAGCGCGCATTTCGACATTTGCAGTAAAAGCTTGAAAAATAAATTCTCAGAAAATGCATTTAATACCAATATATTGACACGTCTGTTTATATACTCCATTAATAAAGGAGTCCAGACATTGGAAAAATATCAGTCCATATGCGTTTTATATTTAATATGAGGGAAATAGACATGCATGCTTGCGTGACAAAAAATCTTTAACTTTTAGTTAAAGATTTCAAAAAAATGGTTTAATTGTTTAATTGGAGCGGCTAATTGGAGCGGCCCCACTGAGCTGTGCGTAACGCCCACAGACGTGAAGTGAACGAGACAGAGGCTGTCCGGTACTGTCTGAAATGGTTAACTCTGTGGCAATGCTTGCGCAAAACAGATTTAACTAATCATAAAGTAGGCCTACACTAAAAAAATCCCCCCCTCCCCCTCAAGAATCCCCCCCCCCCTCACAATATAGTTCCCACGTCCCTGACCCTGAGACCATTTCAGAGTTTTTAATCCCAAGCAAATTATATAGGTTTATAAATTGCTCCTTTATAGCATTTTAACTTGTTATTTGCCATGAAAATAGCCAAGGAAGCTGGCATGATGGTAAGGCACAATAAATAACCAACCAATCAGTTGGTTGTATTATAAATCACATTATTAAAATCTAAATCATGCCCACATGCCATCATGTAAAACTACAGATATACATGATAAAGCTGTGACATGGATTGTGTTGCATGTAATTTACAGCATATTTTCAATTTAATGAACTCAAGAAAGTATTGATTAATGTTTCAGATCACCAGACATCGAGCTTTGAAGAACGTCTCACGCATATCCGCCTTTAAGCACCTTGTAATTTCCTCAAAGTGGCCGATGTTCTTGTGTTTTCTTCATTTCTCAATCCCAGAATGACACGGTCTGTTTGGCATTATGGCACTATTTTCGTGTTTATTTTCTCAGCACTATAAATAACCTGCTCGTCCCAGCAGTGAGCACTAAACAGGGCATGATGGTGATAACCTTTCATTAATTTTGGGTTTCCTCCCTCGTGGATTTATTATTGTTAGGAGAGGCCAGGTGTTGCGCTGCTCGGACTGTAATTGTGAGCAAGCTACTTAGTCGAAGACCACAGCGGTAATAAACCAAATTGCACAATAAATCCTTCCCAGATGGCCTGCAAAATTGTGCACACCACTCTGTCAGTGTGTGTGTGTGTGTGTGTGTGTGTGTGTGTGTGTGTGTGTGTGTGTGTGTGTGTGTGTGTTACATTTTTACACCTCACATACTCTCTCGGGTGTCTGTGACTTACTGCCTCGTGATTTATGGTTTCTCGGGTCAGTTTGCTGCCTGAAACAGTTAGAAACTGTATTTTTTTTTATGTTTTATGTGTATGAATTTCAAATCATATTAATCATAATTCCTGTTACTCAAACAGTAGAGCATGGCGCTAACAACGTCAAGGTCATGGGTTTGATCTCCAGGTAATGCATGAACTGATAAATGTGTTACTTGAATGCAATGTAAGTCACTTTGGATTATATTTATTTATTTATTTATTTATTTATTTATTTATTTATTTATTTATTTATTTATTTATTTATTTATTTATTTAAACAGGAAAAGGTTAAGAGCAATCGGGCCTGACTTAGTATAAAACTGATTTTCAGCAGGTTCCTGTTCTGCAGAACATGAATACCTCAAACACGACAGAACTCCAAGACCATACAATAACAAACACACAACAAGCACACAAACCACGATAGTAAACAAGCATCAGCAGGAGGCCATAAAGCCATCTCAGTGGTCACAGATATACCTGTCTATCAGATGGCGAGCAAAAGTTTTTTTAAATAGCAGGGCCGGCGCTCCGCACACGCACATCACGCACTGCGCGTAGGGCACCAAGTGCTTGGGGGGGGGGGCACCAAAAAATCTGGGTCGTGAAAAATCATCACAATAGGCTACTAGTATAAATAACAAATAAAATATGTCTAAAGTATGTTAATATACAAAAGCAATACAAAAGTAATATAGGCCTAGACCAAATTAGTCGAGAAAAAGGTGAATCTCCTGTGCCAGTCTGCCTCTGGTGCCCCCCCTTCCCCACCTCCCAGTGGTCTGTTCGATTCATAGACTGTAAAAAATTAGGTTCGATTATGCCTCAATCAATGTCAAATTTGGCAGACACCGACCTCAGACATGGCCTCGAAAAGGCACCAAGAGTCGGGGGCGGAAAAAAGGAAAAAGAAGAGACAGCGTGATGATACTCGCGCGTCGCTTGCAGGTAAGACAATGTTTTAAATTAAAATGTTAGTTTTGTAGCGCGGGCGCCCTTGCGTCGTGTATGCATGTCCAGGGGGGCGTCGCTAGTAGGGCAAATGATCCGGGGCAGGCTTTTTTAGGCTTGCATGTTAAATCTTTTATTTTAACGGGGGTCCGGGGGTTTCTCCCCTGGGAAATTTTGAAACTTGGGCTGTTTAAGGTGCAGTTAGTTTGTTTGAGAAGAAAAGGAAGACCGCTTAGATACGTTTTTTCGTTGTTCTTCTATACGGATAATGCGGTCATTTTCAAGAGGTTCATAGGCCATGGCCCAAGGGCGACACCTGTTGGTGAAACTGCAATTAGAACCCCCCCCCCCCCCCCACAATCTCAGTGTTTGTATATTTTCATATTCACAGAGTTGTCAAATTATTAGGGCTGGGAAAAGATTAATCGCATCCAAAATAAAAGTTTGTAGGGTACCCAAATGGCTAGCGCCGGCCCTGAGTCTTATTGATGTTATAGATCTGATGTGCTGTGGAGTCTCATTCCAGGCTCTAGTGAGCAAATTAAAGAAAGATCTCTGTCCATAGCAGTTCCTAAAAGCCGGTATAGGGAGAAGTCCATTTGCAACAGATCTCGTAGTGCGTTCGAGCCTTGAACTGAGTTTTGGAGCCAGCGCAGTCAATCCCGCAGCAGTATGACCATTTAAAATCTGATAAAAAAGGTTCAAACCATGGCTTATTCTATAGTTCTGAAATGTCAAGGCATTACTCAAAGATAGTGCAACACAGTGGTGAGTCCAGCCTGGAAGCCTGTTGTGGATCTCATAGGCTCTATTGTAGAGTCTTGCTACAGGTTCAAGGATCTCATTTGTTGTGAGTGACCAAACAGGTAAACAATACGACAGAGTGGACAATATAATGGCATGAAGATATGTTTTAGAAACAGAATGCAGTAGATATGATCTAATTTACCTATCTAATTATCTAATAAACAAATAACTTTTGGTTTAAATTTCTGATTAAAATTTGGACATGGTCACGATAAGTAAGATGTGAGTCAAGAGAGACTCCCAGATACTTATACGTGGATACAATTGAAAGTTTTAGATTAGAAAAGGTGATGAAATTTGATATAGACAGTTGTTTCCTAGATGAATAAAAATACATACATTCTGTTTTCTTAGTATTCAGTGTTAAATGGTTATCCTGGAGCCAATCATGTAGATGCTGTAGGTCTGAGTTAAGTTTGTAATTAATTGTATCAATATCTGAGCCAGACAAAAAAATGACAGTGTCATCAGCATATAACAAAGTACTAGAAACATCAAACACATTAGGAAGATCATTAATGTACATAAGGAAAAGTAAAGGACCTAAGATGCTGACCTGTGGAACTCCCATAGAACACACTCGTGACTGTGATGTTACTGAGCCGATTCATAAAGTCTGAGATCTGTCACTTAAATATGATTTAAACATATCTATTGCAGAGGAGGACAAATGAAAAGAAAAAAGTTTATTTAACAAAATTTGATGATTGACAGTATCGAAGGCTTTTCGAAAGTCTATATATATGACTCCAGTAACTTGACCTTTATTTAAAGACGCCCATATCTGCTCAGTAAAAAGCAGCAAAGCCGACATAGTTGACCGCAATGGTCGAAAACCATGCTGACAATCATGGTTTAAAGCATCTGCCTAATGCATAATTACCTAAATGTAAATATAATTCAAATAATTTTTCACCAAAGTATATAGGAAGTCGCATATAAATCATTATCTTTTCTCACTTCTGTACATTGTGTTCTAGCTATACATTGTTTTCTAACTGGTTATGTCCTGCACAACAGTGGATCTCACCTGGTTTAATATAGGTTTGTTCTGGTAGTATGAAAAACAATGCTAAAGTAAACTAATGCAACTAACCATGTAATCGGGTATAATCTTACTTTTAAAAAGGAGAAAAATCTTCCTATATCTTTGCTGATGCCAGAGGTCATGTGTCCAATCAAACTCAAACTAAATTTGTTCTAGATGATTCATTCTTATCTGACAAGAACTTAAAGGGTTAGTTCACCCCAAAATGTAAAAAAAAAATAATTGTCATCAATTACTCACCCTCATGTCATTCCAAACCTGTGAGACTTTTAGTTTGTCCTTGAAACATAAATGAAGATATTTTAAATAAAATCTGAGAGATTCATGTCCCTCCATTGACTGTCAACGCAACTACCACTTTGTCACTTCAAAAAGAGATGGAGAGTTCTCGAATTCTCAATGAACCAATGAAATGTGATTTTGAAATTCATGCTGATGTAAACAAATCCAGCTTGTTGCTAAACAGTCACAATAATGCCTTTGGTGATTAACCAAAACACCCCACGCTGTGGTGCATTGTGGTATCATGGAATATCCATCCTCTGAAAGCACAAAAAAAATAAACTTTTTAAGTTTTCAAGCTTTTAATTCAATATTTCGTCAATATATGCCTGTTTATATATATATATATATATATATATATATATATATATATATATATATATATATATATATATATATATATATATATATATATATATATATGTATATTTATATATATTTATATATGTATATGTATGTATGTATGTATATATATATATATATATATATATATATATATATATATATATATATATATATATATATATATATATATATGTATATATGTAGATAGATAGATAGATAGATAGATAGATAGATAGATAGATAGATAGATAGATAGATAGATAGATAGATAGTGAGAGTGCTCAGTCTTTAGTGGCTAATGCTTTAAATGCACTGTGAATATCTGCGAATCTTGTTGGAACAATTTTTATTCAACTTATTAATGACTACTTCAGTGATAATGTGCCATCACCAAAACAAGATGATTGTGGACATTAACGTAGCAAATCTTGAACAATGGTTGGCCATTGACTCAATATGAATCTGTCATGACTGAATTAAAATGAACTTTGCTAGCTGTGTTGATCACTATTTATCTGGCCATTCATCCATGCAGGAAAAATCTAATTCTTTCTCAAAATTTAGTCTTTTTTTATAAACTTAATACGAGATTGGCAATTTGTTATTTATTGTTATTATCAATATTTTGTTGCATCATTTTGCTACATGGATTGTGTAGCCCTTAACCGGTGACACTCTTCTCAAACGGACTGCTAAGCAGACAAATCAGTTAGGGAACAATGTTAAATATTCTTTATATAAATATTTTCAATAAAGTTGAACATATTTTCCCTATAGATATGGGTTTTGACTTGGTGTAATACCAGGGATTTTAATGTATTGTGATTTTTGTTTTGGAACTTTCAGAAAACTTTTACTAGATTTTTCTTAAAATTGATTTTGTTGACTCTAGCAACTTCAAACAGGTGTAGCTCATAAATTTTTTGTCTGATTCCAACTAACAATTATACATCATTTTGAAGGTTTTTAATGGAGAATGTGGAAGTAAGAAGAACTCATGGTAACACTTTATTTTACAGTGTCCTTGTTACATATGTTACATGTACTTACCATAGTAATAACAGTAAATTATGCATAATTGCATGCAACTAACCCTCAACCAAATCCTAATCCTACCCTAACTCTTTAGTAAGTAGTTGCTTAATATTACTCAGTACTTAAATATATAATTACAATGACACCTTAAAATAAAGTGTAACCAAACTCATTTTTGAAAATTTGGTTATTCTGACTAATTGTGCCAGAACCGGTCACAAATGATTACATAATTTTCATTTTTGAGAGAACTATCCCTTTAAGTATAAAAAAAAAAAAGAAAAGTATTTATCCATGAAGTCACACATAAATAATCACCTGTACATTGCATTCTAGCAGGAAAGGGATGTTTGTCCACTAAATCAGTGGTTCTCTGGTGTGTTGTAGTTTTGTATGAAGAATGGAAAAGCACTGCTACATAAAAAATAAAAAAATGCAACTAACAATATAATCATGTATAAAAATGCTTCATCTACTTTTAAAAGGGAGGAGAAAAATCTTTCCAGATCTTTTTTGACGATGCCATAAGTTGTGTGTCCATTCAAACTCTCATATAAAATATGCTTTGTGCGAGGAATATTGGTTCATGAGAATTTAAAACCATTAAAAATTTTTTTTTAATAATAAACAGTTTTGGTACTTGATTTCTTGGAGCAAAACCAGTTGAGAAACACTGATCTGAAATGTTCCATCTTTAGGAGCTTGAGTTGGGACAGGATATGAACTTAGTGATGGTGATTCAGCAAAATCTATTGGGTTGTTGCTGAGTCACAGTCTCCTGTGATGTCATGCATGTGTGAAGGTTTCTGTGAACAGAAAGAATGGCCGTTAGTTGAAAGCAGATTGGTCTGGACCTTTTGTTTAATTCACTAAAGGACTTTGAGTGCTTGTACATTGACAGATGGTCAGGAATGATGACGCTGACCATGAGTCAGTCTTTTGTGGAGCATCTCTCCATTGTGTTCCATACAAGCTGATGTTTAGGGGGTGACCTTACAGTGACCTCTAGTGCTCGACTCCATACTGTATGTGAGATACTGTCATTTTACCTCTAGACTTGCTGCGTCATTCACATTTTGCAGTTGTTTTTAAAATACGAATATGATTGTGTTTTAATTTAAGGTTGCATTTCTATAAAAGTGTACAACAGACTTTGATAAATGTGCTCTGGTTAAACTCAGACACTTTTTTAAACATGATTATAAAGTGATGAGAAGATGATCAGGGTGTTTTGAGCTGATATGATTATCTTTAAAAATTATGAGTTGTAAAAATGATTGTACTCGAGATGTCAGGTTGTTTGTATATTTCCATTTATTTCTTCCATTTCCTAGCGTTCTTTAAATTATCTTTTGTGTTCCGTAAAAGAACTAAAGTTCCATTTATTTATTTCCATTGAAGCTTTAGCTACATTTAAAGATGTTCTTCAGTTAAAGACTGTGTATAACTCTTGCAGAGACAGATGATGGAGTTTTATTAGTTTAGGTTCTGTAATCTGTGTGGGAAATTGTTAATCCAGCATCAGACTTCCTCCTACTGGAATGACTGGTTGGAGAATAACCAAACATGCCTGTGAAAAGCCTTCACGTTTCTCCTGACATGTGAAACAAAGTTCACTTGTTGTTTTCCTGTAGCACCAGGTGCAGATGTTGGCAGGCCTGGCTTTCGTAGGACATTATTCCCCAGGAGTTTTTCCTGATTCCAGTCTTTCTATCAGTCTCAAGGGTCTTGTTTTTTGCAATGACAGCAATTTTGCTATACGACTCTTTCAGTACGGACCACCATTGTAAATGCATGTGAAAATTGCCCTAGTCTGTACTTCTAATGAATATATTGAATATATTGAGTCCAATGTACCCATCAATTTAATTACCAGTAGCCAGCTGGTGAAGTCAAGTTCAGGGATTTATTTTGGTCTCCCAGAAGATGGAAATATTTTCCCCTTGATGTCCCTGTAGATACTTTAGAAGACTATATATATATATATTATTTAATCTCCAAATTTAAAAATTCTCCAAATGAACAAAATCAGGGCTCAATTTTTCTATATGCCCCGTCAGACATGTTCAGATTTTTACATGCCCTATCAAAATGAACAAGAAGTTATTGGGCCCTATTTTAACGATCTAAGCGCATGGTCTAAAGTGCATGGCACAAGTGCACTTAGGACGTGTCCGATTCGGACAGTGGATTCCACTTTTGCTAGTTTAACGACGGGGGAAAAAAATGGTCTAAAGGGGTTGTCCATATTGTCTTAATGAGTAATGGGTGTGTTTTGGGCTTTTACTTGCAATAAACCAATCAGAGTCTCATCTCCCATGCCCTTTAAAAGCCAGTTGCGCTTGCGCCATGGCGGATTCGCTATTTACATGATGGAATTTTATAGTGGAAAGACTGAACGCTTCTCCAGAGGGCAAAAGGATCTGCTCGTGCGCGAGGTTAAAGTGCACAATCAGGCCATCTATGGGACAAGCAGGATTCCACCATATCTTTATTTACACAATAATAATCTTTTACATTGTAATCCTTTTATTTTTATTTGGCATGTTTGTGTGCTGCTGCGCGTCCCTGTGTGTGTAATAAGCAGAGTGTATGTGCGTTGTGGACCCGCCTATAGGCGCACATTACTAACGCGCTCTTTAAATAACATAAAAAATATTGCGCCATTGACTTTAGACCAGGTTTTTGTAGTCTATTTCAGTTGCCTCAAAATAGCAACGCGCCAACAATGCGCCTGAACACTCACATTTCAGACCAGCATACCCATGGGCTCACAGATGGGCGCAAATGCATTTGCTATTTAAACAAAGTAGCGTAGGACGTGAAAATGAAAACTGTGTCAGGCTGAAACTAGCAAAAAACATGTGCGTCGCTCCTGGCACTGCATTGCGCTGGGTGTATGATAGGGCCCATAGTTTTCTTGCTGTTTTTGACCCCGTAACCTCGTAAACTGTGCTTTAAGATTTTTAGGTAGGTCTAACAGGTAGGATATAAATTGAAGCTATCAAACACTTAACAGAGGTCACTGCATAAATTATAAATTAAATATAGATTAAAGCTACAAAAGTTATTTAGCCAAGAGCAGTGAGGGATTTTCCTCTTTTTTCCTTTTTTTATTTATTTATCCTCATTGTCAAAGTTGCATTAAATTATTAAAAGTGAATGCATGATAATGTACATATGCATTAATTTATTTATGCATATAATAAAAAAAAACTGAGCTATGTTCCTGTGACACTGTTTAAATCTGCACAGAAACCATTCAAGCCACAGCTACATAACACAGCTCAACATAAGCTCAAAAGTGGCACTTTTAAAAGAGTTTCTGGCTGTTTCTGTCCAGTGAGTGAGTGAGAGAGTCTGGTGCTTAGTCATACGATATAAATTATTACGTGAATAATGCCAATGTACAGTTTTATTTTACTCTTTAATCCTATAAATATTTTTTTAAAAAATGTTTAAACCTTTTGTAAGGTTAGCTACGAGAGCACTGTTCCCCTTGTAAGGAACTCAGCTTTATGGAAATATTAATAATCAATAATATCTTGTTATTATTAATTATAAATATTTGGGTCAGTTAATTGGATTAACTTGATGTGGCTGAATTAATATTACAATCAATTAATCAGTTCGTCCAACGAACTCTTTTGATTATTAATTTATTCTAAGAAAAGGGTATCTTCCATGGCCACAGAAGAATAATTATTTCTTCGCATATACCGCACGTTGAGCCAGTAGCAAAAACCGTGATCATAAAGTGACAATGTATTGCAAACAAATCAGAACCAAATACATATTATGTACAAGTTTTATTAACTAAATATAGATATTTATATGAATATAAATAAACTAAACAACATATGCACATGAATACATAAATAGGTTAGTGATAGGATGAAATTGGAAACCGGAAGAGGGTCTATGAGAAGAACCATCAGAATTTCATTTTCACATTTCATTGAATTGAATACTTGCATTTGTAATGGGAACAATTCTTGAAGTTGTTGAAAATTGAAGTCGTTGATGGTTCCGGCAGTGTCAAGTGGAAGTTGGTTGAGCGTTCTCTTTCTCCAGGAACGCATGATTGGTTTGGTCAAGGCCTGGGACTCTGTTGAGGCCACGCCGAGTACCCAGGAGAAGTGAGGAAGTCGGAAGGATGGGTGATTGGAGTCGTTGTTGGTTGGAGTCTTTGTTCCAAAACTCCTGAGATTGTCTTTGGTTCTTTGTGAGAGAGTCTCCTCTCTTTTCCATGAGGGCGGATCTGCTTGGGATCCAGGCCTGCTGGAAGGCCTCTTGGCCCCCATGGAGGGGAGAGGGGGGTTTTTCCCCGTATCACCCGAGACCGTGTTTGCGGCAGGATGGAAAACCAAGAGAGGGCGGTCACTATTGCCTGTCTCTGATATAGTCTGAAAAAGAACCACCCCTAAGGTTTGAATGGACCTATGAGTAAGGTGACATGTCCAAGAGGGGAAGCGGCTCTTAGTTGATTTATGGTCTTTGTCCCCAGCGTGCTTAGACTGTTCATTCAAGCTCAAATAGACATAACAAATTCAAATTGCATTCTAAGAGAAGGTGATGTACATCAAAGTATGTGTCATTAAATGAGGATTAATTAAGTAGGAAGAATGATACAGGTGAAGTTATATTGACCGTTGGCTGGTTGTGCAACCACATACACCCCAATCAAACATACCATGTTGTTATACCTAATATTACACGAGACAGTAAATCATCACGGTTTCTGTGAGGCATGTTCCTTCATAGAACAGAGTAATACCGCAAAGTTTATTTAATTAAAGATTGTCTCTCTCTCTTGAGCATGTGGCCACATTCCTTTGAGGTCGTAAAAGTCTGTTATCAGTCTTAAAGTGTTCTGTAACCGGACACCCGGCTGACAAAGTAACTTCATTTGTGAGGTTAGTTTTGGGGGGGAGTTTCATAGACCTTTATATTGATTAAATATAGTGAATATGAATAATTAGTGTGTGTCTGAATGGTCCAGACCCTACACCCTGCACCCTCCCTTTTGAAGTTTCTTTACAATTTGACCTCTGAATACAAGTTATAGCACAAAAAAATGCATGAACATCAAAAGGTATGTTGAAAGCTACAGTACAACTTATCAAAGTTATCATGTCTCATGTAATCACTCAATCACTGTTTCATCCGTGTAAAGATGCCAATAAACCAGTTTGTAAACTGTCACTTAACGTTGCATTTACCTCAAAGTTTGTTAGTTAACTATAGAAAAAACACTAGAGAGGAGCTTATTTACTGTTAATTATATATGCATGTTTGAAGAAATGAAGACACGTGTTTATGAAACTACCTTATGTGCAAATGTGTTGTATACTATAAATTAAACTGAGTTTAATTATTATTTCTAAAAATAAAATGCAGTTGAATATAATAGTTTGGGCTCTATTGTTAATTTTAACCTTTAATATTATAGTAATGCACGAAGTAAGAGGGTTCCCTATAGAGTTTACAGCATTAGTTGGGAGAGATTTAGTTTTTTTCCCTTAGGAAAATCAACTCACTATCATTCTGAATTATCGGCTATTGGTATTTGTGTGGTATTGGTATTGGTATTGGTATTGGATGAATGGATGGATGGGTAGATAGATAGATAGATAGATAGATAGATAGATAGATAGATAGATAGATAGATAGATAGATAGATAGATAGATAGATAGATAGATAGATAGATAGATAGATAGATAGATAGATAGATAGATAGATAGATTTAATAAATGTATTATTCTAAATCATTGATGATATTTAAATATTAATGAAATAATGGTAATGCAAATTAGGGGGAAATGTGCTCTAATGCATAAAAAAAAACTCTCCTGAACAGACGGTTTGCATCCCACAAAATGTAAAAATGAAAAAAGATAATTATTTTGTATATGTAGACAGTACGTCTAACAGTACATTTCCTCTTTTTAAAGTAAAATGAATTCCTTTTTCAAGTAGCATTACTGTCTACGGCCATCCACTTCAGTCAAACGTCGTTGAAGAACTTCTAATGTTCATGTTTTTCTTTTCATTCATGAGAGGTCTAGAACCTAATCTTACTAGATCTGTGTGTTCTGCCAGAAAACCCTCAGCAAACTCAACGTCCCAGACCTGTTTTTGTTTTTATAAATCTGTTTTATAAATATTATATTTTGTTTACACTGTTTGCTTTGCGGACTCTGCCGTGATAGGTGGTCTCTGTTAATAATGAGTGAGATAAATTTCACTGTTCACTTCTTTTTTTAGCCATTGAAGAAGTGTCAGTGCTCGGCCTGGTTTTAATGTAAGAGACGTCCATTCATCCGCAGTGAGTCTGGCTAGAAGACGTCTTCCAGAGCCAGACTCAAACCTGTCCCGAAGCCCAGACGCCTGCAGGATGTTTGGGCTTGAAATGGGTTGGGATGTGGAAGTACGGCTGCCACCTCCAGTCCAGGTGCTCACGTTGACGTATGTCAGAAGCGTTCGGGTGCCCGAATCAATTAGCTTCTGTCGTGTCGAGCAGGGAGGACAAATTGGCAAAGTGTTTTGTTTAAATAAATGGCCTTGGTCTGGTTTTTCCAGGGGAGCGAGGCTTGAAGGAATGTGTAGTCTCATCGTTCTTAGAAATAAGTCGTTGCAGCATCGTCTGTTGACAACACGTTTACTTATTCACACCGTAGCAAAACCATAAACTGAGACCTCCTGGCTGTGGCCGCATTGTTGGAAATTGTGTAATGTGGAATATTTATTGAGTTTTAATCCATCATAATGGGTTTTATTTTAAGTTTATGTTTTGCATTAAGAGGCATCTGTTTAATTGTCATTTGGGACCATTTTGTAACAAATGGAGTTTGAATAAACCCTTTAACCTAAGCATTAAACTTTGGCACAAAACTCGTCCCGTTCGATAACTTTTCTAAGGCCTCAGATTTTCACCTGCTGGACGATATAACAGGCAAAAAACTCCCTCAGATGTACACTGAATGACCCGAGCTATATCTAGAGACCAGAAATTGTTTTTGATGTAAATGGGAAACACTTATTTTATTTATCGAACTGCCCGTCTCACAGGGACTCTGAGTTTCGGTAAACATTGATAAAGTCCGCTGCCAAACATCACCATTTAACCGCAGAACACAAGCAAAACATTCCATCTTGTCGAGCCGGACGAGTTTGTGTTCTGGCGATAATGCTGCTGTGTTACTGTTTTTCACTAATTGTTTTTGACAAATGTTTTTCCTCTGATTTTTCATTGTTATGAAGCAAGACACAAGGTTGCTTGGAGACCAACATTGAAGGGTTGTTTTGGGCAAAACAATTGGGCAAATCACAAGAAAACATGAGCAGCAGGTCACATTTCACAGTAATTATATGTTAGAGTAAATATACAATTTTTAGGACTATTTATTAGGGCTATTCATCAGGTTTACTATTATTAACTAAAACTGTAAAGAAAAAAAAAACATTACTTGAAACAAAATAAACATTAACTTAAACAAAAAAAAACATAACTAGTTATAACTAGCTAGTTGCAAAGGCAACATTTCTCATTATTGTCTCATTTCAACTTGAAATACTAAAATAACAAACTAAAAAAAAATGCAAATACAAATGAATAAAACTATAGACATATTTTTTTAAATGACAAAAACTACAAAATTACTAAACATTTTAACTAAAATTTAAGTGAAAAAATAAAATAAAATTCAAAATATGAACAAAACCTATAATAATATATCAGTGAAACTAAAGTAACAGTCCTATTTACTGAATATAATATAACGTTTTTTTTTTTGCGTTGACATTTTGACTTTTAAGCATATCCCCCCCTTTATCCTCATTTTTTTTATATATATATATATATATATATATACCGAGATATATATATATATATACACACACATTAAATATTTTCATGATATATAAAATATCTGTTCTGTTGCATTTTTTGGGGGAAATGTTCTTAATTGTCATAAAATATATTCTTTATTCAAAATATATTTTCTTATTTCACTCTCTTAATTCTTGATAAAATATGACCCAAGAGTGCTTTTGACAGGTGTTGTGTGATTATCCATGTCACTTACTTTTAAAACATCGCTATATTCCTTCGAAACTGCACCGTAACCAGTGGCCCTCAGGTTTGTGTTGAAAGTATAATGAAGTTTTCAGCCATCACATTAGATTTTCAGGTGATGTGATCAAGACGTGAGTGAGCTTTCCAGTTTAAGTAACCTAAAATCTGCACGTCTGTTATAGGTGAGTTCTGAAAATATCGGCGCTTGTTTTATTTTGTCGTCTTTCAAAAGGAAATAGTGTAATTGATCTTTACAAGGACGCTGTGAGTGGAATTCTCCCCGGTCTTCCTGTTACCTTTTCCAGTGTAATCAAATAATGGATTTGGTTTCAGAGCGCCGCAGTAGCAGAGGAGAGGAAATTATCTTCAGCAGGCTTGTTTATTTGACTTCTGCCATTCTGTTGCATGAAAGCTCTGCACTGTAACATGACATGAACCAGAGACCTGCGGAGGCCAGTGTCGCTTGGAAACGTGTTGTAATTAAAATTGATCTGTCTAATTAAGGAACAAGACCTGTGTGCTTTCCATAGGCCAGGAATCTGTCTCTGAAGTCATTGGCACTGAATTCATCGTTGTGTTGAGCTCTTACTGCTCTTATATGCCAAGTTTTTGGGGGCTTTGTATTCTGTAGCATAAAGATGCATCATATTTCCGGGCTGATCTTCATTTACTCACCTTTGTATTATATGCAGATAAGTTTCTCTTTTAAAACATTTTGTTTGAGTGCTGAAATTGTTCCCTTCCAGCATTTGAAAATCACTTACATTTGGGTGAGTTAATGATAACAAACTTTGATTTTGCCCACAAGGATATCAATACATTTGATTTTAGGGTAAGTTTCATTAGTTAACATTAGTTAACTACCTTCGTTATTAAGATGAACTAAGAATGAACAATACTTCTTTAGCATTTATTAATCTTAGTTAATATTACGTTATTAAAATCAAAGGTTGTATTTGTTAACATTAGTTAATGCATGTGAACTGACATGAACAAACAATGAACAGCTGTATTTTTATTAACTAACATTAACAAAGGTGAATAAATACTGTAACAAATATATTGCTCATTGTTAGTTCATGTTAGTAAATACATTAACTAATGTTAATGAACCTTATTGTAAAGTGTTACTGATTTTAGTCAGTGTTTTTCAGCATGGGTTAGAAAACTGGGCCAGCTGTCAATCAAACCATCATTGGCCCCTCCCTCCTCTCCTGTGTTTACATATTGGATTCAGCCTTCTGTGTTTGCAGCGAAACCATAAACGATAATATCGAGATGGGTAAAAACACCCTCAATCTTATGAATACATCTGTAGTATGATAACTCAGGCATTTCAGAAATGTTAAAACAGTCCTTTGCCACTCGAGTAAACTGTCAACAGCCTGGAAAAAGTCCACAGAGATCCCAGTGTTCGTGGAGTCTCTGAGCCATCCCGAATGGAATAACTGGACCGACTTCATTTAGCCTCACGGCTTTGATCAACCTGTAAAATTAGAGCAATTACTAAAATTAATCTGAAATTTTGCAGAAGACTGTTTTATGAGCCAGGAATTGTAAATGGTACGGAAAAACCTTCCTTAAGCCTGAAAAGAGCCATACTGTGAGACTTTTAAGGGATCATGTTTTTTTTCCCCCCAGTATGGGCCAAACTCAATGAAAACTTTTCCTTAAAAATGGATTTGTGTGCATTTAAGGAAATAAATGATTATTAAAATGTGTTTTTATTCTTGGTTTTCTAGTGCAGACTAAGTCAAATAGGTCATACAAGTTAATGTACAACGAGTCAAAATGCAGAGTATATCAGAATACTGTCCTTTATAAATATAATTCCTCAGGAAAGTGGTTCTGGTTTCCAAGGATGATGGGAATTTTGGCTCGGATGCATGCGGAGAGTGAGGGATGAGATTTTGCATACTTACGGCCATTTTTGTCTATTAAAAACTATTCCTCTGTGAAACGGTGGGACTGACATGGCAGTCGGTATGTCAACCTTGGTGTGATGCCAGGCCAGAGAGATCTATATTAAACTCTTCTGGCGCAGGGTGGTAAATGCTCCCCCTGTGTGTGCATGTGTGGGGTCCGTTCTGCTCGCAGACTTCACGCTCACATGTACGCTCGCGAGCAAATATATTTATGACCAGCAAATGTTTACAGACGCTGAGAATTGTTTGTGTGTATTCCAGGACTCAAGGTGGATTAAGTTTTTACCTCTTCATGAAGAATAGGATCTTTTTCTTTTTTGGACGAGTTGTAGTCAGTTCTGTAAGTTTAATTGGCCCCGTACTCCAGAGTCAAGGATATTTCAAGGGCCCTTCAGTGGCTTTACCAACAAGAGCTCTTTATTGAGGATAGCATGTCAATAGGTTTTTTCCATTGCCTTTTCAGTTTAAATTTAAAATGATTTTTTTTTTTTAAAATAGGTTAATTTAGTTTAAGTCTAAATAGGTGGATCTCACTAATTTCTCAGAATTAAAAGGGAATGAACCTTATTTTAGGTGCAGTTAAGCACATTTTCAAATATAAACCAAAGCATATAAATCCTATAAATAATCAATCACAATTTGATTTTTTAAATGGAAAAAAGTCTTAACAGTGCTTTAAATAGCCTTCATGTTTTTGTGAGATTCATCCAGATATTTTTTGATGCTTAATGTAATCTAAGTTATTTTATTCTTTAAAATAAAATGGGCTGTGCAACAATTAATCGCGATTAATCATGATTAATCGCATCCAAAAAAAAAGTTTTTGTTTTACATAATATGTGTGTGTGTGTACTGTGTATAACTATTTTGTATAAATAAATACACACACATGCATGTATATATTTAAGAATGTGTTATTTATATATAAAATATTTATATATAATATAAATATATAGATATATAAATGTATCTACAGTATATACATGCACATATTTCTCAAGTATATGCATGCATGTGTGTGTATTTATATACATATACAAAATGATTATACACAGTACACATATATTATGTACACAAACTTTTATTTTGGATGCGATTAATCGCAATTAATCGTTGCACAACCCTATTTTGAAGGTTTTTGTTTTACATTTTTCAGATTGTATTTTGTTCTCATATATAAGTGTGTCCTCAACATGAAATCAACTTTTTAACTAAGGAAGCCAGGTGCACAAGTAATCAAATCGTGCTCTTTTTGTGTGTTTGTTATTATATAGGTCACAGATCATTAGTTGTGGTTTAATTCAGTTCAGTTCAGTATATTTATATAGCCCTTTTCATGTACGGTTCTAAAGCAGTTTTACAAAGAATAGTTTTGTTAAACTCAATACACCTTTTTTTTTTATCCTTTTGTAAGAACGGGTTTAAAAATATCAGTAAGTTAACACTACAGTCCTTCCATGAGATTTGCCATAATTCTAGAGCATTCATGGGATATGTTGATTTACATAAGAACAGCTATCATTTCCACCATGATGGATGAGCTGTTTTTCCTCTTTTGGCAACAAAGTGAAATTATAGCACTTCACCAGACATATTTCATTACAGGTTTTTTTGTCCTTCTCAAGCTTAAAGATTTATTTGCATGTGATTTAGACATTCCTCTGTAAACCTCTCATGCACTGGCTGATAAAACGGTCAAGATGATTGTCTTTTTATCTTTACATTAAACCAGGACACATAAAACAAACGTTAAAAACACTGCTACAAGTAATTAATCCCATTTTTAGGCTGTTTATCCTGTTTCCATATCCAGACCACCATCACATGGTATTTTGCTGTGGTCTGTTCATTTTTATCCGTCGTTTTGATGCATTTCTCTCTGTTTACATTGCAGACAAGGACATTTTCTGTCACATTTGAGTGAAATAGTCATATGTTCTTGCACAAGACCTGAAGCTCACATCACGCCATAAGTCCTGCTCTCAAAATAAAAGCCCTTATCAGTTTCCTCAAGGTCTTTAGACTGCACATGCAGTGAGTCACTTGCCTACAATGCGCTGATTTTAAAAACATATTTAGTTATTTTGTAGATGTTAGCGAGCGCTGATTGTTTCTTTGCTGATTGCATTGCCTTTCTTTCCTTCCTCAGCTCCATCAGGCCGCTGAAGTGGCCCTCCTGAGAGGGGCCAGGGTCATTTCATCAGAGGATATCATCTTTCTAATGAGGAAAGACAAGGTAAAAGCACACAAATATGAGACATTACCGCAACATAAATCATTACCCTTCCTTTTTATGGACTACTGGTCTGGGCTGGGTGATATAATAAAACGTCTTTCATAATCTTTTCTAACCCTATGTCTTGATATGTATGTGATTTCAGGGAATTAGGCAAGTCGATTCAATAAGTTTAATGCAAAAATTAAAACACAAGCATTTATAAATATAATGAATCAATCAATCAAATAAAGGTTTTTCCCTGGATATTTTACAAAACATTTGAATAAAATGTACACGATGAACTTGCTTGAATGGTTATGCACAGGAAGTTTGATTTGATTCATTGAAATGGACAATCTGATCAATCAAATTTTTTTTCTACTGAGGTTTATTCATTTTTGCAATATTTCGATATTCAAAATGCTGATTAATTCAGTATTTACAGCAAAATTGTTAATGTATCACCCAGCTAGAAAGAATTTAATTTATTGAATGTTATAGAGAAAAAAAGAAATCAAAGATCACTGTGAGATGGATAGATGGATGGAAATTGTTTTAGTTTAAAAACTGAGCCTGTTTCTTTCTTTCTTCTTTTTTTTTATTCTCTAAGAAAAAATTACGGCGGCTCATCAAGTACATGCAGTTCAGAGACTACAAATCCAAAGTCCTAAAAACCATCGACGATGAGGACCCGCTGGATTCAGGTATGAGATGTGTAGTATTTTCTGATTCATCCACTAATTTTTTACAAATATTTTAAACCTGCCTTTTTGATAACAACAAACAATGAATCATGCACTTAATGTTAAATCCCGTGTATTGCTGAGAGAAAATAAGATCACCATCGCAGCATATTTTATTACACCATTTTGGAAGAATTCAAATCTTTTAGAACCGTTAAAGGATCCAAACATCATGAAAATGACTTGCTTCCAAAAACGGTTAAAAATGTAACCATTTCTGAATGAGAAAATCATTCTCATTCAGACTCCCAACCCAAGTTAACGTATTGTACATTCATATATATTGCAGCTTAGCATGTTTTCCCTTTGAATGATTTTCTCCATAAGATATTCAAAACATTTTCCCCCCATCAACGGCCATTGCCTTAAACGACGAAGCCGTGCATAATGAGCAGAGTCGAGCGAGGTCATTTTGTACGCCACAGTCAATCAGTGAGAGACATTAACCAAAATGCAGACAGAAGCTTTGGCATCAATCTGCTTTGAACAGCGCTCCACCACCCTCATCAATACCACCGAAAACTGAGCACGAGGGAGGATAACCATCCGCAGAAGCAGCGGACGTCCCGTGTAATGTCATGCGGAGTATCATTAGGACTCTTGCTCCTCATCTAGAGTGTAACTTGAGATTAACTTGAGAGATGGAAGAACAGTGAAATGCAGCGTTCCGAGAGTCTCTGTGTCTGAACGCAGATGCTTTTCCATGGCTCACTGTTTTTAACGTGTGCCTCTTCTTGCATGTTGTTTTGGCTCTGAGAGTTTCCTGACCCTATCCGTGACGCTTTCAATCGGGAGATTATTGTTCCCTGACTATTATCTGTGTTATTGCATGCGATATAAAATATAAGAGGGAATTGTTTCATTGTGAGGAGAGAACAGCCTCTTTCTGTCCTGGGAGGCCTGCGGTGGGAGCCGGCCTGTGTTAGGACGTGGTTTTACTCTGGTGTGGTGTGTTCGGAGGGTTGCAAAAGAGGGCAACGTAGAGCAGTTGGGTTTTGACATCTTTCCATACAATACAGTGTTCATGCAGTGACCCCTACAACAAAACTACACTGCAAATGAGGAACTTCTGTTCAACTGCTATTGTCTTTTTTTAGGTTGCTCAGCAGATTTGGGGTGAGATACAGTGTAGCGTGAGATTGTCATTGTGAAATTCTGTTTATTTTCTTACTATGTTTTACATGGTCTTATTGTGAGTAGTGCATGTTAAAATCTGAAATGATTTCCCTTTTATTTTCCATTTAGAGACAATTTTTACCATGTGTTCAATTTTCAGTGTAAATAATTGGTCTTGCATGTTTTTTTCCCCCCCATTGAATTTCCTGTTTCGGAAATACTCATAGTTACGGACGTAAATTTGGTGGCAAGCTCTGTTGGTTGAGTGGTTGGTCGTGTTTAGACATTTAGACACATTGCTCTGTAAACAGACGCTCCGTTAAATTAAGCTACTAGGTACTAGATTTGGAAGCATCATTTCATCATTATTAGATTACCTAATTGTCCAGTTGAACACTTCTCACCGTTTTTTCAATTCTCTGTGTAAAATATTAGGTCTCGCCCATTTTTTCGAGGTTGAATATCCTGTTTCACTTTGATTGATTTGATTTCAAGTAATTGCAAGCTCTGTTGGTTGAGTGGTTGGTCGTGTTTAGACACTTAGACATATTGTTCTGTTAACATACGCTAAGTTAAATTAAGGTAGGTAAGTCAAGTAAAAAAAATGAAAATATGTGATATGAAAAGCTTTATGTACTTTTTTTCAAAGTTTTATCTTTTGATCTGCTGTGTTCAAAACACTTCTGCTCACCCTGTTACAGTCACATTTAAAAAGCCATTTTTTACTTGTACTTCTTAATTTTGAAGGATGAATCCGCTAGATCCAATATGTTTTTACTAGTGTTTATTTAATTAGATTTGAATGCACCATTTCATCATTATTAGATTAACTATTCATCCAAACCAAGATTTTTCAAGGCCTGTTATTCATCCAAATATTGTATCAAATGTCAAATTAAGGATTCTTTAAAGCCAGAATGCACTACTAATTATGTGCGTCGACATATTTGTATCATTTAAAAAGTGAGTTTATACAAAGTGACTTTTTTACCGTTTGATTGAATTGCCCCGTTTACAGAGGAACTCCACAATTACAGTCTGTTCAAGGTTGTGCCGTGCCAGGACCAGCGAACCTGAAGCCCATAAAACAAGCTGTTATTTAGGTGTCATAAATTCAGTAACCTTGATTAAACATTTTCTGGGGCTATTTCTGTCATTCACAACCAGACTTACTTCACAGAAGTGTGTTTAATCAGTGTATTTCCTTTCATTTAATTAACATTTTCCTTCTTTTTTCATTTTCCCACCCTGGAGCTTTATGCCTGTAATGCCCACTGACGCTGAACCACATGAACATGCTGGAAAAAGTGAAAGTCGTTCGCTGTGGTAGAGCTTGAAATTATGCTGCTGTGGGAATTATGTACATAGTGAACAAAACATGTGACACAAATGAAAACCCACTCATATTCGAGGTTCGTATTTGAGTTTCTATATTTCAGCTCTGTTATATATATATATATATATATATATATATTGCCAAAAGTTTTGGGATGTCTGCCTTTACATCCACATTAACTTTAATGATATCCCATTCTTAATACTTAGGGTTTAATATGGATATGGCCCATCCTTTGCAGCTATAACAGCTTCAACTCTTCTGGGAAGGCTTTCCACAAGGTTTAGGAGTGTGTTTATGGGAATTTTTGACCATTCTTCTAGAAGAGCATTTGTGAGGTCAGGCACGGATGTTGGACGAGAAGGCCTGGCTTGCAGTCTCCACTCTAATTCATCCCAAAGGTGTTCGATCGGGTTGAGGTTAGGACTGCGCAGGCCAGTCATGTTCCACCACACCAATCTCACTCATCTATGTCTTTATGGACCTTGCTTTGTGCACTGGTGCGCAGTCATGTTGGAACAGGAAGGGGCCATCCCCAAACTGTTCCCACAAAGTTGAGAGCATGAAATTGTCCAAAATGTCTTGGTATGCTGAAGCATTAAGAGTTCCTTCCACTGCTCTAGAGTCCAGTGGCGGCGTGCTTTACACCACTGCATCCGACGCTTTGCATTGCGCTTGGTGATGTAAGGCTTGGATGCAGCTGCTCCGCCATGGGAACCCATTCCATGAAGCTCTCTACACACTGTTCTTGAGCTAATCTGAAGGCCACATGAAGTTTGGAGGTCTGTAGCTATTGACTCTGCAGGAAGTTGGCGACTTATGCGCACTGTGCTCCTCAGCATGCACTGACACCACTCTGTGATTGTGATAGATTATGGCAAAGAATAAACCTTTTAAGAGTATTATTTTATGGTGAATGTTTTTTTTTTACCCTTTTTTCTATAATATCCAACAAATCATTCAAATCCATTAATTTGAACTGTGATTGACTAAACAGCAATCCACAGATCCCTCCGAT
This sequence comes from Gila orcuttii, assembly GCA_026230005.1. NCBI lineage: Eukaryota > Metazoa > Chordata > Actinopteri > Cypriniformes > Leuciscidae > Gila > Gila orcuttii. The sequence goes on along the minus strand of JAPDVR010000013.1, from coordinate 19,176,790 downwards.
GATAATGTGCACTTATTTTTCCTTATTCAAACAGTTACAAGGCTTTGGCTTTCAGAGGTCTGGCTTGCTTCTGAGCCGAGATGACTCCGAACAGAAAGCACTATAGGCGAGTGGGCCGCTGCATCTCGAGTCAGGTGTAAACAAGCCCAGCTGGCCTGCAGATGTGTTCAGGACAGAGAGTCAGCAAATGTGCCTGTTTCTGTCCTCTTACAGACAAATACAGCAGCAACAAGAGGCAGCGTCTGGCACAGGACTTCCTGGGCTCCATCGACCAGACAGGGGAATTCTTGTCTCTGGTGGAGGAAGAGGAGGTGGATGAAGTCAAGCAGGAGCGGCTGGAGGTGAGTAGGAGGCTCCCAGAAATGTGCTTCAACCTGAACACCCAGAGCTCGCACTCCAGCGATGGTGGACTGCACTGAAACTCAAGGGGATTATCCTGCAGTCACAGAAAGACGGGAATCGGTTCATTCTTTTAAGATAAACTAACTAAAACCCTGTAGTTCAGTTAGCACTCTGTCATGCACATGTAAAATGAGATTTTAAGCATGCTCACATGCACAGCAATGCAATAACTCTCAAAAATCAGTTTATTATACAAATAATAAATAAAATCAATAAACCGGGAATGCAAGAATTCACAAGATTTTGAAAATTCTCTGATAGTGACATCAAAACCTAAACATTCATGTGCATTTTTTTGTCTAACTAAAACCTAATATACAGTTTTTTTGTGGATGGCTAAGGATATCAGAAACATTTTTATTTTTTATATTATATTTTTATGTTTTCTAAATTGGATACTTATTTTTGGTTACACTTTATTTTGATGGTCCACTTTAGACATTCCACTAACTGTAAGTCACTTTGCAACTACATGTCAACTAACTCTCATTAGAGTATTAATAGACATGTTAGAAACATGTAATTAATAGACTGTTAGTTGACATACTGTATAGTTACTCTTCATGGGGGACCATCAAAATAAAGTGTTAGCAGACATTAAGCAGACAGTCTTAATATTTTAATCAGAGTTAGTTCACATGTAGTTGCAAAGTTACTTATTGTTAGTAGTATGTGTAAAGTGGACCATCAAAATAAAGTGTAACTTTTTTTATCATTGTGCATAATAACCTCATGTTTTTCTGTATAGAGCGTAGTCATCCATGAAAATACTGATCAGTACTAATTTCCAGTATAATTTCTTTAGTGAATCAGGTGCTAAAACTACGCAGACAGCATGTGCACTTAAATAACGCTATGAACAGGCGCAGTTTATTCTTGTAGTCATTGTGGAACAGAAGTTTAACTTAAACAAGGTGTTTAAACATGTTGAATATAGTCATGAACCATAGGAGCACCTGATATTGAGATGACACTGAAAAATGTGGTTTTGAGACTCGTGTTCCATAAAAAACAAGTAGCCGAGGATCAAACTCCTGTCAGAAGGTCCGACTGGGTTTCATCCCCTCCACTAGTCTTAACTTCTCATCTGAGTTTCCATTGTGATGTCAAATAAGCCACGAGTGAATCCAGAGAGCGGGAAAACGTCATTATGAAGTCAACAGGAGCGTTTTCAGTCTGATGAGGTGAAGCGATTCTTTATCAGTCCAAATCAGACATTGATGAGTCTCTGCGATATGAACGTGAACTCTTGTGGCATACACACAGGAGTCTTTATAACATCCTTGTGTTCTCACTGTGCCAAGGGAAATAAATGGCCATAAATAAATAAATTACAGCTGAAAGATGTAATTAAAGGTCTGAAGCAAGAACCGTGGACAAGGGGGTATTACCATGAGACTTTATACGTCCCATCTCAATTAAAAACCAAGCACCAGTCTGTTCTGGATGTGGCCAAGAAAGTCTGCGGTTTCCCCCAAAACTTTGTTCCTACTGAGTGTTGTAATGGGTATGTTTTAGCTATCAGGACAACCTTTTGGGAATAAGGAACCATATCCTTCTGGGCCTCCCACTTTGCCCCACTCATGAAGTCCTCGAGAGAGGAGCTTTATGGTTTAACCACACGGCACTGTGCTGCTTTATCTAGTGCCCTGTTCGCCCCGCCACCACCCCCTTGTCTTCTTTAACTAGCTCTTTTAGTGGCTAAGAGCACATGTCTGGTTTTTCTGTGCTCTTCCATCTGCTCGCCTTACCGGTTGCATATAGACGTTGTGGGGTGATCATGTAGTTGTCAGATTTCATAGGGTTTTTTAAATCTCAAATTTATGTTTGACTTTTCATATTTCTTTGCTAGTAGCTAGCTAGTGGCCGCCCAATTTTTCAATATCCAGTGTAGAAGCATCTGTCTGTCACAAGTTTACTTTTTGTAAATGTACATTTGATGAATGCATAATGTTAAACTGTTCTTTCATTCTTCATTTTGCCACTTTTTCCAAACTTAACTTTTTCATTATTCTAAAGCTTTATTAAAAAAATTTTTCTTTCACCATTTGCCAGTTCCCACCGCCGCCTTCCCTGATCTTTAAACAACGTTACATATATGTATGTATTAGGGCTGTGAAAATATTTTTAACGTGTTAAACTGAAAAAAACAATTGCATGCGTTAACACGTTAAAATATTTAAAGCAATTAAAGCAGCATCCGTTTTTTCCATTATCCTTTGGCTAGCGTTACATTGTGATCACGCAGATACCTTTAACACTCTATGGTACGCATTATGTTCTAACCATAAAATATTTTTTCAAAAACGTTTTTTATTACATGAAATAGCTTTAACCCTCTGAGGTCGGCTATCGCGCCGTCGCGATAGTCTCGCTTTTTTTCTTATCAGTGCAAAAGAAACTCAAATAACTCCGTCGATTTTTGTCATACAGACAAGTGTTTTACATGTTTAAAAACTGTTAAATGTCTTCTTTTTTTTGTGTACACTAATAATAAAAACAAAAAGTTGTGTTTTTTGTAAAATAAAGAAAAAAAAACATGATGCACGTTCTGTCTTCTCTCTCAATGTGAAGTTCATTCTGAAACGCGACAGAAAATGATCTTTAACTCAGCCAATACTTGCCACCCACACATGAAAGTAATGTCTTTACAAAGTTCGAAGTCTCCTTTTTTAAATGAAGTAAATCATATCAAAAACAAATATTCTCGGTTTAAGAAATCCGTATGAAAGCAACGACATGTACAGGTTCTCCAGCCCGAGCTCATTAACTTTAATTTGACCACACTCCCACGCGCGCAGTTGTTCTCATTCAAATGATCCACGTGAAGGAACGCAGAGCTGTTAACGCCCTCATCAGCTCTAAACAAAGAATCAGCGACAGCAACTCCAGTATTTCTCTACTTTTCATCAGTTTGGAAGACTGTTTGTGCTGTGGATTTACCTTGGATTTACCTAAGAAGAAGGACACATTTTTATTATGAGAACAATTTTTAAGGTAAGAGACATATTAGTAAGTGTTTTATTGTTGCATAAACTTTACATTGTAGCTACTAAACTCAAACTGGTGCAGCCTAAAATGTTATGAAATGAGATACAAGTAGGCCTATGCTAGTACTAATATGGTGAATATTTTAATGTTTAGACCTGTGTTTACTGTTAAATACTGTGTTTGTGGATATCTACTCAAACGTAGATGTATAATGTAACAACAATGTTTCATAGTTTGGAGCGGCTCGATCACTGCACGCGCTGAGTTTGGGTCTGAGTCGCGCTGTGTGTTTGAAAAGCAAAACACGCCACACATTAGGCTTCACGACAAACTCATCTCATTTCATAACGGATAGAAATATTTGAAGTAACATATGATAAACAATATATGTTTGTCTAGTGTAGTGTTACTGAGAAGTGTTATTTTTTTACGATTTATAGGCTGCCTGCTATCTAGGCTATTGTTATTATTTTATGCAGCCCTACACATGCCTATATACAAGGCACAACAAACTAGATGTTCCTATATATATTTACAAAATACATATACACTGCCGTTCAAAAGTTTGGGGTCGGTAAGATTTTTAATGTTTTTAAGTCACTTATGATTAGATTATTTTTCAGATAAATGCTGTTCTTTTGAACTTTCTATTCATCAAAGAATCCTGAAATAAAAATGTAAATAACTGTTTTCAACATTGATGATAATGAAAAATGTTTCTTGAGCATCAAATCATCATATTATACTGATTTCTGAAGGATCATGTGACACTGAAGACTGGAGTAATGATCACAGGAATAAATTACACTTTACTATATATTTACATAGAAAACAGCTGATTAACATTGAAATATTATTTCACAATATTACTGGGTTTGTTTTGTATTTTTACTCAAATAAATGCAGCCTTTGTGAGCATACGTGACTTCTTTTAAAAACATTAAAAATCATACCGACCCCAAACTTTTGAACGGCAGTGTGTGTGTGTGTGTATATATATATATATATATATATATATATATATATATATATATATATATATATATATATATATATATACATATATATACATATATAAATATTGTGTGTATATATATATATATTGTGTGTGTATATATATATTGTGTGTGTATATATATATGTATATGTGTGTGTGTGAGTGAAAAATCTAAAATGTATTCTCAGAATTGTGCAGCCCTATAGTTTGTCTTGATATCAACATGTTTACAGGTGTTTATCTATTTATTTTTTAGAAAGGGACCAGATGCCAGTGGATGAGTCCTGCTGACTTCAACATTCACATGAGTCTCTGTACATGAACATGGTAAAATGAAAAGTCAAACACCTTGGACATGACAGGTATGTAGGCTACTATGTTTCAGGAATGGCACAAAGGTGTGTGACTGTTTAAGTCTTTGTCTTTACATCAGTGTGTTTACTAATGTGCTTTTTGTCCTTTGTTGTGTATCTTTGGATTATGTTGTGTTGTAAATAAATCCAGACAATCTAAAAGCCATTCTTTTTTTAATTTCTCAACATTCTTTGTGCAAGGCTTCTCATGATAAAAGGGCCTGATAGCCCCTAATAGGGCCATTAGGGGAGGGTCTTTGTCTTTCTCAGGTGTAAAATGCATTCATATTAATGAGAGATCCACGCCCCTTCGCATAAAGCAGCTTCAGACAGCGCTTGAACTTGAAATAGATAGCTTTTGATTATACTGTAATGCTGAAAGGCTATAATGGCTAAAATTGAGAAAACAAAGACATCTGTAGCAGTATTGGTATCTGTGGCCTTCTTTCATAAAAAGATGCCATTAAACAAATATTTAAAATATAGGCTACTGTCTTTGTTATTTATACATTCATTTAAAGATTAAATGTGAAATTATTACAATGTAAAAATATATTAAACACTTTAATGTTAGGTGCGATCAATCAGGATTGATTACAGAAAAAAATATTTAAAAAATGTAAACGATTGACAGCACTAGTATATACTTGAACTCATTTACTGTACTCATGTACTTTACGCAGAGTTATTAAACTGAACTGAATCAATACTGACCTCAGCTAAACAATGAGGCTTTTTTTTTTCTTTTTAGTGCTGCTTTACAGCAGAATTGAATTCTGTTTGCATCATTAAATCATTATTTTTCTGTTTATCGCCGTAAAGCTGCTTTGAAACAATCTGTATTGTATAAGCATTAAAGGATGAAATAAAGCTAAAAAACACAACAGTAGAGACATTTATAATGTTACAAAAATGTAATATTCATATGGATGCTGTTCTTTCTGTTATGTTTTTCATTTATTAAAGGATCCTGAAAGAAATGCTTCCCGTTTCCGCAAAAATATGATGTTTTCAACATTTAAAATAATAAGACATGTTTCTTGAGCAGCAAATCATCATATTAGAATGATTTCTGAAGGATCATGTGACACTGAAGACTGGAGAAATGATGCAGAAAATTCAGCTTTGCATCAGCAGTAAATTGTTTTTGATCTGTGAAATAAACGAAGCCTTGAGCATGAGACTTATTTAAAAAAAAAAAAAATTTAAATTACAAAAAATTCATACTGACCCCAAACTTTTGAAAGGTAGCGCATTCAGTAATAATTAATATTATATTATATTTGTTATATCAATTATTTATGATTTAAATAATTATTTTGTAAAGTAGTATTTAATTATTTACATACAATGATATTTATCATATCATATATCATATAATTATTTTATTTACATAATATATATATACAATTTTACCAAATAATAAAATAAGTAAGTAATTGTGTTTGAAAACAATAGCCAAAATAGCGCAAAGTACCTAAATATCGTCTGCTTCGTTGGCCTGGTTAGTATATCTGTCTAGCACGTAAATATACTAGTAGCTCTCTTTTACAGTAAATCTGACTATTTCAATGACCTCATTTACATCGCCCATTTACTCGCTACTAGATTTTCTCGCTGCTGTAAATAAACTACAACACTTGTGTAAATACTCAGGCCATTATTTCATAGGATTTCCAAAGCCACAGCTTACGGGTCAAACATCTGTCAGATGTCCAGTCCTCTAACTGCACGTGTGAACAGCCAGGGCAGCCGCGATCAGGTCGGCCAGGGGTATAATTCCTACTCTTGATCAGCCGGCGATGGCTTCTCTGTTGTCAGTGGTGTGTGGATTGTATTTCCTCAGGCAGATCATCCATCTTCCCAAGGACCCTCTAAGATCTCTTGACAATCTGTTATTTTCTCGGCCACATTCAGATGGGAATGCTTAAAAGTGTTTTTGTCATGATGTGTGGGATCCGCATTGTTTTGCCTTAATGTCATGATGACAGCAGGATGCTATTCTGGGACACTGGTGATCTGTCTTTGGCAAATTCCCTAGGAAATCGTAAATGCTGAAAACGGCTACGTAAACTCTTGCACTTTTGCTTGCTTGGGTTTTCATAAAACTTTAGTTTTTTTTCCACCTTTAGATTTTTTCTTTAAAGGAAAGTAATGTCATCAGTAAACTAATTAATAACTAGATGTTTTTGAGTCTGAAGACAATGTAAAAGAATATCTGATGTTATTCTCTCTTTAAAAACATGTCTTTTTATGAACTTGAGTGATTTTCTTTTGGGGGGGGGGGGAGGGTTTTGCATGAATTCACAATGTGGCTGGCTTTGAAAGTGAGTGTCTTTTTTGTACATGTTTGTTTAATTAATTCATTTATTTACTAAGTTTTTTACTGACTATATAAATGCAATTATTATAAGACCACTTTTACCTTACATGTCATACTTATATTAAATATAATATATATCATTAATCAATGCCTCTGAATTTGAAAGTGCTTTAGCTCATTTGATCCAGTATTTATTTATTTTTTATTGTTTGTTTGTTTCAAGCAATGTCATTTTTAACATATCATAACAAATTACTTTTTTTTTTACCATATACCATGCCATAATAAATAATGATTTTACCATATTATTTAAATTATAATTCTTAAACCGAAAATTTTAAATTTGTTGTACAATAATATATTTAAAGGGGTGGTATAATGCCCTTTTCACAAGATGTAAAATAAATCTCTGATGTCCCCAGAGTGTGTATGTGAAGTTTTAGCTCAAAATACCACACAGATATTTTTATATAGCATGTTAAAATTGTCACTTTTTGAGGGTGTGCAAAAACACACCGTTTTTGTGTCTGTCCCTTTGAATGCAAATGAGCTGCTGCTCCCGGCACAGAGGGCGGAGCTTCAAGATCTCGTGTGTGTTAGCATCTTCGATTACCTCACACAGACACACACTGAAAATTTCTAAAACTTTTAGCCTTTTATGTTCATACCGGAGTCAAACAAAGATGGAGAGACTCAAGAAGAAGTGACAACATGTAGACAACATTTCTGAATGGTTAGTTAATGAATTTATGTAGCTGATGTGTAGTTGTTTTCTAGTCATTGATTAGCATATTCTTGATAATATATAAATCGTGTTCCCGGCACAGGGTTTATGTAAATTTTAGGTTTGTGATGTCACTAACCCAAGGAGGAAGCTCCTGTAGTTGTAGTCCTTAAAAACAATTTCTTTAAAATGAAATATCTCCCTTTGCTTTGAACTTTGAACGTCGTAACTTTGCAGATGTTGTTTATGGTCAAACAGCCACATTACACACTAACTAATGTTAGAAAAGTGAAATCATAATCAACCACCCCTTTAATATATAATATATTTAATCTAAATTCCACTTGGGTCTGAAAAACCCTCCAAACATTTAAGTTTCTTTCTTTTTTTATTGTAACATACAATGTTTGCTCTTTACTTTCTTTGTGAGTGGCATCAGGTGTCATATTCAGTTCTCTTCGACCTGAAAGTATTTGTCACAGTTTGTTTAAACCAGCGCGTATGATTACACAGAGTTCACTGACTCTCTTTCAAGCAGCTTTAGACTTTTATGAGCAAAAACAGTGGCACTTTAAATTCATTTATGTTTGATCGTCTAAACTTAGCCGTGCGTATGAATGAAATGCCCCACAAATTTAATTATAGCCTGCCTCGGGCTGTTAATTACCGATTACCGGTTGACGCGCATTGAAATATACTAGATAGCCAAAATATATCTTGGGCCTCAGCCTATGGAAATCTCATCGCTAGCAGTGCTACAAATTGAGATTCCCTTTATCCAGACCACACTGGCATGAAATGAAAGTCGCGAGCGGGCCAAATCAAATATTTGCCAACGTCCTCCTATACGGCCGCCGCGTCAGTTGTGGGTATAATTTGGCTATTAGCAGGTGGGTCAACGTTTTGATTTAATCAGCGGCTATACATAGTATTCAAACATCGAATCCCCCGCTGCTCTTTTCAGTCAATAAGCCACAGTCAAAACATTTCTCCTGTCTCTGGCCGACCCGGTTGACAAGAGTTATTTAAAAGTGCAGCGGCTCCAGTCTCGTATCGCTCGCGGCCCAATTTTGAGCGGGACCCAGACACCAAGGCTGCTGTGAATTCCCCCTCCGAGCTGCAAAACGAGACCTCCATTCGGCTCTTAACGACACTAATAGAAATCACAGTTCCAGCGCTGTGTAACGAGAAGGCGCTCGGCATCATTAATATGTATTTTCAAAGATGGAATTTCCAATGACTGCCAGCTAACTAAATAAAAAGACTCCGGTTGGTTTGGGTGGCCTGAAAACGAATCCAGGCTGCCTCACATCGGGCCCCGGAGCCCCGAGCGTCATGTCAGACTGTCCTCAGTCTCCAACTTGACGCTTCCCGCTTACCAGTCTCTCTCTAGACTGTAAAACAGATTCTTTGCGGCGGGTGGGGGGTGGGGGGGGGGTCATAAACCTTGAACCTTTTTTTATGACACACAGCCTGGTAGAGAGCTCAAATTGACTGTTATGTGAAGGTATGAAAGTGGTCCAGGATGAGGAAATGTCTAATTATAGGCTCTGACCTGCAACTTAACACACTCAGCTGTAAATCCAAGTGAAACCTGTTGGGTTGCTATTAAGAGGGTTCATTACTGCGTGTGGCTCTCTTAAAGTTTACGGAGGCCGTCCTTCTCTTATGTTATGCCATTTTATCTTGTGCAGCGTAAAATAAAAATGATATTTAATCCTTGGAGTAGCTGATAAAACTGTGGTTTAAACCATGACATCAAACAGGAGCTCCACAATATCTTAATTGAAGAGATTATTATGGGATCCAAAAAATTGCTATCAGCAAATCCATAACCCAACATTATGATGGGTGATCTTTTAAAGAAATTTTTAACTTTTATTCAGCTAGGATGAATTGATCAAAAGTGGTAAATAAACTGTTATTTTGAACTTTCTATTCATTAAATAGTCCTGAAAAAATGTTTTCAACATTGATAATAATAATAAATGTTTCTTGAGCAGCAAATCAGCATATTAGAATGATTTCTGAAGGATCATGTGACACTGAAGACTGGAGTAATGATGCTGAAAATTCAGCTTTGCATCAAAGGAGTAAAATACACTTTAAGATGTATCCACACACAAAAAAAGTTATTTTAAATTGTAATAATATTTAACAATATTACTGTTTTTAATCAAATAAATGCAGCTTTGGTAAGTACAAAATACTTTTTTTTTTCAAAAACACTTTGAAAAATCACAATTTTACTGACCCCAAACTTTCTAGAAACCAGAATATCACAGAAAGGAAAACCTTAGCAAAGTGGCAGCAAGTTTTGCACAGACGTGTATTTATTGACCTTTGTTTCATGATGTTGACACACGAAAATAGTTAATATTCTTCTTTTCATTTTTTATACAGAGAATTGAGAAGATGACAAGAAACATGGATTCCAGTCTGTACAGTGATTTCTGTGAAAGTCGACAGCTGAGTTTCTGTGAGTAATCATTCACATACTGTACACGATTGTTTTCATTTCATCTTTGCGTTTCCAGAGTGACTTACTTTGCATTGAAGGGACACATTTTATCAGTTAATGCATTACCTGGGGATCGAACCCATGACATTGGCGTTGCAAGTGACATGCTATAGTGTTAGAGCTACAAGAATTCTTTTCTCTGGGGTTTACTACATGAAAGCGTCCGTTTTGTTGCTCCATGAGCAGGTCAGGTATGGTTTGTAGTATCAATGTAAAGCAGATCACTCCTCAGAAGAACTCCTCCATCAGATATTGTCACCGATGAGTTGTTCGGTTGGCAGTTGTGCGCCCGAGGGCTTGTAAGAACGCAGCTGTGGGATTGTGAACACACCACTACTGGCTTCTGAAGGCCACATTTCAGCACTAATAACATGTTCACTGGCTTTGTGCCGCTCCAGTAGCTGTGATGTCTTACTGGCATTGAGCTGCAGGTTGGGACAACAGCGCAGTAAATGTGCCCGAATAACCCTGTTACATAACACTGATGCTGAGTAAACACAACAAAGTGTTTTTTTGGTTTAATAGGATATGTTTGAAATTAATTACTTATTGTTCTTATGTAAACTGTGCAGTTTACACAGTATTCTGTCTGCTGTTTTTAGTTATAGTATGCAGAAAAGCATTCGATATGCAGTGCTGAACCTTTCAAAAAATTATGTGAGTAAGCTAGATTGTCACATTGTGTGTATGTTTCATTCAGCAATTGGCATTCTTCATTCACAAGTAAAACATTTTGCATTTTAATCCAGTTTTATGATAAAATGTCTTGTGAGTCTGAACAAATAATGAGTCAAATTAAGAAATCGTTGATTTTGTGGTGTTTTTTTTTCTTGTAAAGTCAAGTGTATTGCTTAGTAGGTTATAGCATCTCACGTTCTGTACTGCACATTTTGGAAAAAATTCATAATTAATCTTGCCATTGTGTACTACGAATATAGTTGCTATTAGGACAAACTGCTTGTTATTTCCTCACTTTGGTACATCATGTTCTTACGGAGCCCATAAAGGGACATGGTGAAGGAAAAAAAAAATGAGATAGAGGAAAAATTATTTGTCTGTTTTTGCGTTCTCTCGCAAATGTTTTGCGTTCCCCCGAGAAACTTTGCATTTGCTCGCAAAGACCTCAAAAAGATTTCTCGGGGGAACGCAAAGGTTTTGTGAGGGAACGCAAAGTTTCTCAGGGAGAACACAAAGGTTTTGCGTGCAAAACCTTGGGAGGAACACAAATGTTTCGTGAGCGAACGCAAAGTTTCTTGGGGGAACGCAAATGTTTCACCAGCAAACGCAAAGTTGGGAGGAACACAAATTTTTTGTGAGTGAACGCAAAGTTTCTCGGGGGAACGAAAAAGTTTTGTGAGCAGACGCAAAGTTTCTAGGGGGAATGCAAATGTTTCACCAACAAACGCAAAGTTTCTCTGGGGAACGCAAAGGTTTCATGAGCAAATGCAAAGTTGGGAGGAACACAAATGTTTTGTGAGTGAACGCAAAGTTTTTCAGGGGAACGCAAAGGTTTCATGAGTGAACACAAAGTTGGGAGGAATGCAAAGGTTTCGTGGGCGAACGCAAAGTTAAGAGGAACACAAAGGTTTCGTGAGCGAACGCAAAGTTAGGAGGAACACAAAGGTTTCGTGAGCGAACTCAAAGGTTTCATGAGCGAACACAAAGTTAGGAGGAACACAAAGGTTTTGTGAGCGAACGCAAAGTTAGGAGGAACACAAAGGTTTTGTGAGCGAACGCAAAGTTAGGAGGAACACAAAGGTTTCGTGAGCGAACGCAAAGGTTTCGTGAGCGAACGCAAAGTTAGGAGGAACACAAAGGTTTCGTGAGCGAACTCAAAGGTTTCATGGGCGAACGCAAAGTTAGGAGGAACACAAAGGTTTTGTGAGCGAACGCAAAGTTGGGGGGAACGCAAATGTTTCGTGAGCGAACACAAAGTTTCTCGGGGTAACGCAAAGGTTTTATGACCGAACGCAAAGTTTTTTGGGGTAACGCAAAGGTTTCGTCAAGTCACCTTTATTTATATAGCGCTTTTTACAATACAGATTGTATCAAGAAAATGGCGTCATCGTCCACCTTAAGTAAGGCAGATCAGCAATATTGTTGAATATTAAATGTCCCCAACTAAGCAAGCCAAAAGTCAAGGCAACAGTGGCAAGGAACCGAAACTCCATCAGGTGACAGAATGGAGAAAAAAACCTTGGGAGAAACCAGGCTCAGTCGGGGGCCAGTTCTCCTCTGGCCAACGAACGAACAGTGTAGGATTATGATTCAGGCAGCATTACAGGTCAGAAGTCAGATTGGATCAGAAAATTCAGAATACTTATCCAGTTGTTCCATCTGGTTGGAAGTCGGAGTCATCACGCCGGTATGGAGACGAGTTTGTTGAGGATCAGTGACGATGGCTGTCGTGTCGATGAGGCCTTCACAGGGCTGATGAGGCTGGCACTTCAGGGATGTGTTGTGGATGGGTCCAGGCGCAGGTTCACCATCTGATCTGGATACAGCCCGGATCCAGGTGACTTCAGTAAACCTCGGAATAAACAGAAAGACTAACATTAGAGTAGATGCCATTCTAATTATGATGTAACAAGTACATCAGGTGTTATAGGAAGTGTCCCCGGTTCTGGCTGATCTAAACTATGCAGCCTGACATTGAATTATAGAAGTCTATAATGTGTTATGTGAATGCTAAGCCAAAGAGATGTGTTTTTAGTCTAGATTTGAACTGACAGACTGTGTCTGCTTCCCGGACAATGTTTGGAGGATTGTTCCAAAGTTTTGGTGCTAAATAGGAAAAGGATCTACTGCCAGCAGTCAAATTTGATATTCTAGGTATTATCAACTGGCCAGAATTTTGAGATCGCAATAGACGTGAAGGACTATAATGCGTTAAGAGTTTGCTCAAGTACTGGGGAGCTAAACCATTTTGTGCTTTGTAAGTAGTCAGCAATATTTTAAAATTTATATGATAAATTTAAATAAATCCATAAAAAGCCAATGCAGTGTTGACAGAACGGGGCTAATGCGGTCATACTTCCTGGTTCTGGTAAGAACCCTTGCTGCTGCGTTTTGGACCAACTGGTCTTTGTTTATTAAGCGTGCAGGGCAACCACCCATAAGAGCTGTAGCGAATTAGCTCTATGAAATATTAATAACCAATCATAACTTGTTATAATTGATTATGAATATTTGGGTCAGTTAATCGGATTAACTTGATGTAGCCACATTAACATTACAACCAATTACTCAGTTCATTCTGTGAACCCTCAATATTGGTTATTAATTAATAGAAATGTACATTTCCGGGGCATTGGAAATGTCTTTCTTACTAAGTACTACTAGGAGCAAGTAGTCAAGATCGAAATGATTATTGACTTCCAGATATGAGCTTGAGACACGGACAACTTTACGTGTGATATGAACAAGACTTTATTAACTAGACTAAACATTTAAACTACTCTAACATACACATACATACATGCATACAGTTTACCAAGGGAAAGAGAGCTGAAGAAGAATACAGGAAAGCAAGAAGTTATAGCATTGTTTGAAATTCAGCAGATCAACAGCCTTGAGCAAACCATCACTTTAGTTCTAACACGTCCTTTAAAAGGTTTAAGGATACTTAATGTATCAAGTAATGAGACTAAGTTTGATACTTGCATGTCTCGCCCATTTGAATTAAACTGTCCTGATGCAATTTGTTGAGGCTCCAGTTGATCTTTGCTGATGTTGTTTTGATGAGAGAGAACCAGTTGAAGTCAGAGGAACTTTGGTAAATGGAAAGACAAGGCCGCAGCCTGGCACAAGCTTGGTGGTCCTTAGAAAACTTCTAGTTTAGCAGCAACTTCACATCAGGACTAAGAGACTCAAGGGAGTCAAAAAGCCAAGAGCTTTTTGAGAGAGAAAGAGAGAGATGCAATATAAACCCACAGAGAGGTCCCACCTCTCAGGGTTGGCTCGGCCAATAAGAAAGGTGGAAGTCCCAGGCGGGAGAATTTGGTTTATGGCTCTTTGTTTCAAGGGTGCTCATTTGCATGTGCACGCTGGAGGGCTGGTAGCCGATGAAGAAACTATGAAAGATTCTTGTAATAATAATATGTTGTTGTTATCGACATATGTACACAGTCATTTCGATCTTCAAAGTACGAAGTTATAGAGACCAAATATGCCACACATATGATGTTGGCTAACCATAGTATGCAAAGTCTGAAACATTAACCCATTAGAGTTTGCTAGAAAACATAGGCCAAAACAACATCAGAAGGAAAATCATGAGATGTGAAAATTACATACATGTTTATACATTTCTCAAGTGGTTATATATATAGAATATATAGGATTAACAGGGTTTATTTCTCCTTCTCAGGAGAATTAAGTGAGTGTCACATCTCTCAGGAATTCCATTTTAGGGGTCGTAAAAGATTCTTATCTATGTAACAGGACACTGTGAGTGTCCGAGTTCTGCCAGTGGTGTTAGGTTCGGGGGGAAGTTACACAGATCTTTGTTGGGAGAGTGAGTTTGCCGGACTATTCATAAAATTTAATGAATAATTTGTGTGTATGATTGGTCCAGACGCTACAGAGCATTACAATAATCTAGCCTTGAGGTCATGAACGCATGAACTAACTGTTCCGCATTTTTCATTGAAAGCATATGTCATAATTTAGATATATTTTTAAGATGGAAGAATGTGGTTTTACAGATGCTAGAAACATGGCTTTCAAATGAAAGATTGGTATCAAAGAGAAATTTCGTGAGTGAACGCAAAGTTTCTTGGGGAAACACAAAGGTTTCGCAAACAAACGCAAAGTTTCTCGGGGGAACACAAATGTTTCATGAGCGAATGCAAAGTTGGGAGGAATGCTAAGGTTTCGCGAGCAAACGCAAAGTTTCTTGGGGAAACACAAAGGTTTCGCAAACGAACGCAAAGTTTCTCGGGGGAATGCAAAGGTTTTGAGAGGGAACGCAAAGTTTCTTGGGGGAACACAAAGGTTTCGCGAGCAAAAGCATTGACTTATATTTCCTCCCATCTCATATTTTTTTTTCTACCGCCATGTCCCTTTAGGATCTATGCATGTTCTCACTCAAAATGATTCAAATTATTTGCTCTGTTTAGCTAAAAAGGCCTCGAAATTTCGCGAGTGGCTGGACTGCAGCAGTCTGGATGTGAAGCCCAACGCCATGTCCATGGAGATCCTGTCATATCTGGCCTACGAGACAGTGGCCCAGGTGAGCTGCCATCACACTGTTTTTTCTTCCAGCCCAACATTTGCTAAATTGGAACTTTACTTTCACTCCATCTCTGTTTCCAATGCAATAAACCCAGAAAGCCAACATAAAATTAAACCCTTGAAAATAACCTCTTTTGAAGAGTTCCAGTGCTTTGATTTTTTTAATATGATGTTTCCTGGGAAAAAAATATCATCATCTTGTTTTTCATATCAAGTGACATTGCTTATAAGCTGATATGTTTTTATATTTGTTTTATATATGTTTTTATTAAGGTTGTCGACCTTGCCCTGTTGGTTAAACAAGATATGACTCCCAAAACGGGCGATCCGTTTCAACATGCCATATCAGCAACTTTCATCCAGTACTGCAACTCCTCATCTGAGGTAAACAAAACCATTTTTAGTTTACTCTTTGTTAGTCATAGATCTGATGAAGGACCTGCGCCTGGACACGACAACAACGCAGTCCTGAAGTGTCAACTAGTCTCTCCACTGTTGAAGGCCTCCTTCCCCTCCCTTTACCTCTGTACAGATAAAATGTTGTCTGTATAATTCCGGTTCACGTAGCTACGCGGAAGCGATACAAAAATTCAGTATTATACATTTTTCAAGGCTTGTAGCTTGGAACCTATTTCATGGTTTGCATTCTCGAGCCACCAGGCACTGTTTTGTGCAAATGAGTGGCCTAATCGCATTAAGGGGTTTCTGTTAGAACGGTGTCATGTAAGCGGCCCCTAAGTTAATAACTAATGATCGTTGCGACGGAAGTGAATCAATCAAAACTAACTTTAGCTGGACAATAACTTTATTCTAGAGCTGCTGTAAAGCCAAAACAATCTCTGTTACTTTAATTTCCTATTATCACTGTAAAGCTGCTTTGAAACAGTCCATATTGTTAAAAGCACTATATAAATGAAGGTGACTTGACTTGACTTGACTGTTGTTATTGTTAACTAAAATCTATAAAAAATATTTTTTGTTAATTGAAATAAATCTGAAATAAAATCAGATATAAATATTAGATGAAACCTTTATTTTAAATGATTATTAAAACACTTTCTAAATGAAAATGAGAAATTGGTTGGCAACTAACTGAAATAAGTTTTAATACTAAAATGACTAAAACTAAACTGAAATGAAATGAAAATAAATTAAAGCTAAATATTAATATATAAAAAGCAAAAACTAATAAAAATGACAACAAAATTATCAAAATATAAAATAACATTAAAAGGAAAACTGAAAATATACAAATATTTTTTTCTCTAAATAATATAATAGTATACATAATATTAAAATAACACTGTTGTTAGTGAATGATATTTGGAAATTATAAGCTGTTGATTAAGGTTCAGTTCCCTCCAAAAATGAAAATGTACTCGCCCTCATGACGTTCAAAACCTTTGTGACTTTCTTTTGTGGAGGAGAAGTTTTGCAGAAAACAATGAAAGTGAATTGGAACGGATGTGGTAAAGCTGCTAAAATCGCAAAAGAACCATAAATGTGCAATAAAAGTAAAGACTACCAAGAACATTTTTCAAAACATCTTTTGTTTGTAACAGTAAATGATGACAGAATGACAGTCAATCATTGTTTTCTCAGGAGGAAAGCCAGTAATGTGTTTTTTATTTGGTTTAAGCTGCATGCAAGTGATATTCGTTACCAATGCATTCGTATGTTGTAATCCACTATTAAAATGAGTTTTTATCAGATTAGTTGCAGTTTGGTGAGTCTATAGAATAGTTTAAGTGGCTTTACTGGCGTAAATGTATGTGTAGGGATGTGTCAACAGCTTTCTCCAAGCGCTTGTCCATTGGAAAAGAAAACCAAACAAGACTGTCCCGCTGTCTTTTGGGTTTGACCTGTCGCCAAGTAGGGCCGCCAAGTTTGTCCAAGGTGGTTTTGAGCTGCGGACTACGTTCCATGGATGGACTTCTCTGTCACTGAAACCACAAAAACCTCATCTGTCTCTCCTTACACTCTTTTTTCGGACTCGGCCAAGGCCACTCCGGGTCTGGAAGTGCACATGGTATTTTTTAAGCCTGAATTCCAGTATTGTTTTTCTCCTAAACCTTGGGGGTCGATGGTGTTCCCATGTGGCGAGAGTGACAGAATGACCCTGTGAACGATAGGACTGAGACGTGTCGTAAGACTGCAAGTGATATTTTTCAGGGTTGTGTTGAAATGTTTTGTAGCCGTGACCTTTTTATGTCATTGTTACTTTTGTGTTGCCTAAAAGGAGTGTGTTGTGAGAAGGTTGAGCACATTGTGATCCTTATATGAGTTGCAGTTGTCTAACGTCACTCTTAAAAAATAATTAGAAAAAAATAATTATGTTCACGTACATGTAAGTGATTTTTCTGGTCTAATTTAAGGCTGCAAGCACCAAAAAGGAAACGGACTCTCCAGAAAACACCCCTCCGTCCACTCCCAGCGGCCCTCTGACGGCGGGACACCAGGGAAATATGCACTCAATGGCCCAGGGAAACGGTGGGCCAAACCAAGATGGCAGCAGTAAGGTTAAACAGAGGAAAAGGAAGAAGGTACACAAATATTTTAGCAACAATATTATATTACTGTTATTTATGTTAATATTTTCCTAGCAATATGTTACAGATAAGTGTGATTACTGCACCACTAGTGGTTTTTAACTGTTCATTTGAAAAGTCTAACTGGGCTGGACATAACAAGAGTTGCTCAACCATTATTATATATATATATACATACATGCATACATGCATACATACACACACACACACACACACACACCCAATCAAAAGTTTTGGATTGGTAAGATTTTTAATGTTTTTAAAAGAAGTCTCCGCTCACCATTTATTGATAAAAAAAAAAAAACCGTAATATTGTGAAATATTATTACAATATAAAACAGCTGTTTTCTAAGTGAATAGTAAAGTGTAATTTATTCCTGTGATCAAAGCTGAATTTTCAGCATCATTACTCCAGTCTTCAGTCACATGATCCTTCAGAAATCATTCTAAAATGATGATTTGATGCTCAATAAACATTTCTCATTATTATCAATGTTGAAAACAGTTATTTACATTTTTATTTCAGGATTCTTTGATGAGTAGAAAGTTCAAAAGAACAGCATTTATCTGAAATAAAAAGCTTTTGTAACATTAAACACTTCCGTTCAAAATTTGTAGTTTGGAGTCAGTAAGAATTTTTATTTTATTTTTTGGGGCGAAATAAATAAATGAAATCAATACTTTTATTCATCAAGGATGAATTAAATTGATCAAAAGTTACAGTAAAGTCATTTATAATGTTACAATGGATTCTATTTCAAATAAATGCTATTCTTTTGAACTTTCTATTCATCAAAGAATCCTGAAAAAATGTACAGTACTGTTTTCAACATTGATAATAATTATGAATGTTTTGTGAGCATCAAATCAGCATATTAGAATGATTTCTGAAGGATCATGTGACACTGAGGACTGGAGTAATGATGCTGAAAATTCAGCTTTGATCACAGGAATAAATTACATTTTAAAATATATTAAAATAGAATACAGTAATTTTAAATTGCCATAATATTTAACAATAATACTGGGGTTTTTTGTATTTTTAATTTCTCTTGGTGAGCAGAAGAGACTTCTTTTAAAAACATTAAAAATCTACATATATATTAATAATAAATAATAATATATTATAATACATTTTATAATATTAATAATAACATTAATAATAAATTGTAAATAAATACATTTATAGTGTGTGTGTGTGTGTTACATACACTATTTATTATAATTGTTATTATTATTATTCATATTATTCATAAATTCGTTCACTTTCATGTGCCAATGTAAGCTGGTCCAACCTTATGACTGCATTGTAAAAATCCCTTGACTTCCATTGGTCAGATAAACAGATAATCCTGCCCCAACCCACACCATTGGGCCACTTAGAAAACACCCTAACACTGTTTTTTTTTACACTAAAAGAAACCCTGAGGTTATTCTAATATTTTTCATAGATTCCAGCCTCTTCATAAGCAGTAGAAACATTAGCGACGAATAAGTCTTAATATGTTCCTATTCACCCTGTTTTACTGACTCCAGTTTCTCTGATCTTTATTGCAAACATCCAAACAAGGAAGTTGTTTTTCCATCCGACTTGATACCGAGTTGAAATTGTTCCCTTCCCTCCTAGTGACTTCAGAGACACTGCAATTACACCCAATCACACGCAGCACTAACATTTACTGTCAAACCTCTATATATCAGTGCTGACAGTTCATAAAGCATCAAATGACACATAGCATTTATATCTCTCCGGAGGTAAAGCTCTGGCCCATCCTCCGATTTTGATTCCGAAAAGAGTGCGATTGTGTGTGTGCCGTGTCCTCGCCGGGCTGTGTTTGTGCATTAAACTGCAGGACTCCCACAGTGTTTTTGAATTAGCAATAATACGAGCTGTATTTTCTCTGTCTTCTTTGTTGCAGAGCGCGGCGGCCTGTGGCGCGGAGGCTCAGAGCAGTGCCATCCAACCAGCCCACATCAGAGAGGCCATCAGGCGCTACAGCCACAAGATTGGCCCGCTCTCCCCCTTCTCAGTACGTAATAACAGAGCCGTAAAAGAGTTATATTTATAATCGCAGCGCAGCCCCATTTTAAAGTGGTCAAGCCCGAAAGTATTGGAATTGTTTAGCGCAATTTGTGGTTAGTGTAATTTTCCTCATAAAAGTAACATAATTCTACTGGAGAATTAAATAAGCGGAATTTCAATCCTTTTTAGAAATACAAGGGAGATTTAATTTTGTTTTGTTTTCCGTAAGTTCTGTTTACAGCTGAGAAATGCCTACTTATTCCGCGCACTTACGTATGCGACTTTG
This sequence comes from Gila orcuttii, assembly GCA_026230005.1. Lineage (NCBI taxonomy): Eukaryota > Metazoa > Chordata > Actinopteri > Cypriniformes > Leuciscidae > Gila > Gila orcuttii. The sequence goes on along the minus strand of JAPDVR010000013.1, from coordinate 19,156,386 downwards.
CAGCTCGCCGACTGCGAGTTATAATTTTCCATCAGTCGCAGAAGTGTGGGAGTCTTAAGTGCTAGTCTGCATTTGAGAAATGGCTTTTGGAGGCTTTCTCACAGCCAATTTGGAGGCTTTTGCTATTGTGGTCAATCTGCAATTCACAGGTAATGAGCAATTTACCACTGACGGCCTACTTGATCATAACCGATCCAACAACCCGCCAGAAGACCTGGCAAAATCTGTTCTGCAGGGCTGTTTTGTGTTTTAAATACTGATATTTGTTACTTTTCATTATGATGTAATACAGTTACAATAGCAAAGCACTAGATCATGGGGTGTTCTGCTTTTAATGCAAGTAGACAACAATTTTTTTTAATAAGATCTCTTGAGGACTTGTTCAATAAGATCCTTCAAGAACACGCAAAACCTCTTGCATTTAATTTGTTGTATTATTCACTTTTATTTTATTGGGTTTTATTGTATTGTATTCATACAACTGTGTAAATGGTAGAAAATGTACAACACAGCTCTTGGCATGGCATACCAATTTTATTTCATTTTATAGCAGATTTAACTTGTGTTTTACCGAAAGGACCTCCATGCAAATGCACAACATCCTGGGATATTTCCATCATGTCTCTTTTATGTTGTTTGGCCAAATATTCAGTAAGAATTGCTCTAATGTTGAAGAGGCCTTTGCAAACCAAAGTGTGATCGAACCACTTTCTTATTACATCTCTAAATGAACTTAAAAGTCCTACAGTTTCAGTGTCATCAAGCAACGCAGGACAACTGTGACTGGAAAGGGCCATTTCCATGGCATAAACACGAAGCCGACATGTATAACTGTAGGAAACTGGGAGTTGCTTGGGGACGCAGTGTATCGTTTAATATATAAAACAGGTGTTATATGGTTTTCCAGGGTATGATGCTGAGTGAAGACTTCCAGATGTTCTCTAGTGCCACTTGCATTCGCCTTTGATGAGTAAATCTCAGCTCCTTACTGGGAATGGCACTGGAATAATTAGACGGGGGGGATGCAAGTGACTGAGTGAGTGCCGTCAGAACGGAGTTATCATGTAATTGGCTTGGTTTTATTGCGACTGGAGCCAGTTTAAACCCATGATTAATTGCACCAATAAGCAATTTTCACTCTGCTCTTTAAAAAACAAAACAAAGGTAGAAGTAAGCCCTTGTTTGGAAGGTCGAGCGTATATGGGGTCGCTGACAGACGTGAGGCAATTTCTCATTAACATGTACGGTTATCTATTGGGCCGTTCGGTGGTGCGGTCACGTTCCAGATTGCGCTGTACATATGAGCCAACCGTTAAGTCGACATATTAACTTCAAATGCATATGAGATTCTCAACACTCCCCCAGCTTGAAACAAAGAGAAATAGCCAATCTGGAAACGGTTCGCTTTCACTCAAATTTCACCATTGTGGATGTGTAGCATTATGTAATTTAAATGTCTGCCCCAGTGACTGTTGTTGGAGGCTTTATTGGCCTCAAATTACCAAAATCAAGTCATTGTGAGATTATTAACTTTGAAATTGAATTAAGAGGGTAACGCAAGACCTAGAATCATTCAGAGATCATTAGATTACACTCACGCACAGGGCAACGCGATTACCTCCCCCGTCCGCAAGGACAGTAAGTCACCGGCCAAGAAGAAGTATACTTTTATTTGATTCCAGAGTCTGCTGTTGTGGAAAATCGGCTCATCAGATGGAATTGTTTTTTCCTTTTGTGTTTGTTTTTGCCAGTTTTGAAGATGCCTGGTGAAAACATCCTTTTCTGATGCTTAATTTTACCTGCTAATGTGAAGCTAGCAAGGAGAAGGCTGTCACGAGTACATGACGTGTGAATGTAATATCCGCAGGGATTTAATTTTAGTACACAGAAATTCACGTCAGTCATTTTCAAAGCGTTGCATTTGTTGAAAAAACCAAATACCTAAAATTAAGATATTCGTTGTGGTGAATTATAAAGCATTGTATGCTTTTCTACTGCTGAGGAGGTTTGAGGGTTTTTTAGTGCATTTGCTATGGTGTTGCTATGCAGTTGCAATTGTGTTTTGAGTAATTCTTTAGCACAATGCTATGTGGTTTCTAAGGTGTTGCTATGCAAGAGGTTCTGGGTGGTCACTAGGTGGTTGCTAAGGTGTTCATGGTGGTTTTAAGTACATTGATATGTGGTTGCTTTGGTGTTTTGAGTGTTTTTACTTAGCACGTTGCTATGTGGTTGCTGGGTGTTCTGGGTGTTTTTTAGTGTGTAACTATGTGGTTACTAGGAAGTTCTAGCTGATTTTTAGGGCATTGCTATGCCATTATTAAGTTAGATTGATGGGCAGTTTTTTCCCAGTGCATTGCTAGGATGTTACTAGGGGATTCTGGGTGGTTCTAGGATGTTACTAGGGGGTTCTAAGGTTTTCTAAGTGGTTTAGCATGTTGCTATGTGGTTGCATGGTTGTTTTAGGTTGATAGTGATAGAGAAATTAAATCCTGCCTTAACAAAAGCTTCAGACAAGCACAAAAGATATCTTGAAGAGCTAGAGATACGTTCATCATTGCTAGATCTGTTCAAATTTCATTGGCCCTTATGCATGTTTAGAAATTGTTGTAACAGCAATATTTTGTTCCTTACTTACAGTTTCCACCGGTCTCGCTTTATGTAAGTCTTTTTGCCAGAGACAACAAATGGGGGAGTGATACATCTCCTCTCTTGTTTATTGCCCCATCGTCTCTATATCTGAGGATGGACATCTTGTACTGGGCTGCTGACATCCACAGAACTCTCTGTTTCTGTGCCCTTTTCAATGCCTCATAAATGGTGCACCATAAATGGCCCATTGGACCAGGTTTTACATCCCTGAATTCCAGTTGCTTCTCTCATGTTGGCATCAGACGCAAGTTCCTGTGCTCAGTGTCTACAGAGCCATTGAAAACCTTCCCTAACAATTACACATTTACAAGTAGAGACATTGTTCCCTGTGGTTTGAATAGCTTGTTATTACTCCATGAAATTGCTTTGTGGACGTCAAGTGAACGGTCGTACTGGCAGAGTCATACAGAAGTGGGTCAGTTGGAATGGGAAAACGGCATACGGTAGTCTTCCAAAGAGGCAATATTTTATCGAAATGATATTCAAACCTCCCAGTGCAGAAATACAGCCCAAGTACTGGCGCCAATTGAAGTAAAGCGTAATATTTGTCTTTGAAATACGTTTATCAGAGAAAGAACAGCACTCTACAGCAATGTCCAACTTCCTGGATTATGAGCCTTGAACACAAAGAACTGTATTTGTTTTTATTTTACGCCAAAGTGTTGGCAATGGCGGCTTATCTTTTCTTATTTGTTGAAGCATTGATATAAAAATACTAGGCCATTAGAAGCATGAAGCTGAGCGTTTGGTGCCAGAAAACGCTTTGCTATTTCTCTCTCTAGATTTATGGAGTCGTTTTTTTTTCTCCCCCCTCTCCTTCAGTATAATTTCTGTTGAGCCGCATCTGGAAGTATTTATTTCAGTGCCATGTAATCCATCTCGTGGTGCAGTAAACAGACTGGCTATTATTTTTTGAATAAAGTCTCATCTTCAGGCTTCGAGAGAGCGGAGTGCTGCCTGCGAGTCCTCCTGGCTGTTTCAGATGCTATTGATTTACGGTGGGTTTTTCCACATGCTGACCCCCAAATCCCACTTCACAGCGAGGTGGTGTACAGTACGGCCCATTAAGTCAGAGTTCTGGGGATGCACTTCCCCGCTGGAGTGTGCTGGATCTGGATGCGTTTCGACTCCCTAAATAACGGGGCTCCACAGCACAATAACAACTCTAATCCTTTGCCCAGAACTCTCGAAGGTGCCGCTTTATTCTAAATCACAGCGCTTTTAGCATTTCTTCTGTTCAGACTTGAGGATAAAGCTGAAATTCTGATTATAATAGCGCTGTTTACAACATACCCTCATTGGGTATTTCCAAAATAAATTAAGCAATATCAAGATCTATTGGGTTTTGTGATGCCATCACTTACTTATTGTGACTATGCCATGACTTGGATCAGGGATTCCCAAACTTTTTTTTGTCAGCTGAACCCCTTTGACCTAAAAGATTTACTAGAAATGATCTATCTATCTATCTATCTATCTATCTATCTATCTGTCTGTCTATCTGTCTGTTCTTTCTTAATTATGTCTGTGTGTATAATATTGATGTTATAAACACATAAATGTTTAAGAAAGAACAGACAGACAGTTGATGTACAGTAAGTAAATATACAATCATACATATACACTCATGCCAAAAAAAAAACGTGTGTGTTTGTGTTTGGGTGGGCGGGTGTGTGCATGTGTACTTATGTGGACCAGTTTAGACAAATTGGATTGAGGACAAAGTGGGTAAATTGAGGACCTTTTGACCAGTTCTCTTCAGACCACTTTCTGGATGTTTAAAATATAATGTTCTTGTGAACGAAGATCATAAATATTTACACTTTTTTTTATTGAACTGCTGTAAATAAAGGGGAAGCAAACCCATTATATAATTATATAAAGATGTACCAGTGCTTGAGTCTATGAATTGACAGCGTGGGCCATCCAACCAGAGAGTACAGTAAACAATGATGGGTGATGGCTTTTGAATTGGTAATAAACCTTAAAGCTCCATGATAAACTGAATCCAATGCCTATAAACAATGCTTAGGTGCCTGCAGATTGATAATATCACAATAATCTAACACTGAGAAAAAAGTAGCAGCTACTAATCTCCTCCTTGCTTCAAACGAAAGACATGACTTAAATCAAAACAAAAAGACCAATTTCAACTTTAATTTCTTTACAAGATGCTGAACATAGGGCCCAAATGAGATAGTGATCAATTAAAAATCCCAAAAATGTATATTTAGAAAAATCACTGAACCTTAGTAATTGAATATGGACTTGAGAGTGTAGACTTTCTATTTGAAAACATCATTAGTTTCTTTTTAAATCTCTCAATGTATGCTGAACTACAGTACATGAAAACAGATTGAAGATAATTTAGGGTCTGATCTAGTGTTGTTGCAGAGGAATAAATCACCATATCGGCAGCATATATACTGAACAAAATTATAAACGCAACACTTTTGTTTTTGCCCCCATCTTTCATGAGCTGAACTCAAAGAACTAAGACTTTTACAAAGGCCTATTTCTCTCAAATATTGTTCACAAATCTGTCTAAATCTGTGTTAGTGAGCACTTCTCCTTTTTCACGAGATAATTCATCCTCACAGGTGTGCCTTAGGCTGGCCACAATAAAAAGCCACTCTAAAATATGCACTTTTATCACACAGCACAATGCCACAGATGTCGCAAGTTTTGAGGGAGCGTGCAATTGGCATGCTGACTGCGGGAATGTCCACCAGAGCTGTTGCCCGTGAATTGAATGTTCATTTCTCTACCATAAGCCGTATCCAAAGGCGTTTCAGTGAATTGGGCAGTACATCCAACCGGCCTAACAACGGCAGACCACGTGTAACCACACCAGCCTAGGACCTCCACATCCAGCATCTTCACCTCCAAGATCGTCTGAGACCAGCCACCCAGACAGCTGCTGCATCGGTTTTTTGTTTGCATAACCAAAGAACTTCTGCACAAACTGTCAGAAACCGTCTCAGGGAAGCTCATCTGCATGCTCGTCATCCTCATCGGGGTCTCAAACTGACTGCAGTTCGTCGTCATAACCGACTTGAGTGAGCAAATGCTCACATTCGATGGCGTCTGGCACTTTGGAGAGGTGTTCTCTTCACGGATGAAACCCGGTTTTCACTGTACAGGGCAGATGGCAGACAGTGTGTATGGCATCATGTGGGTGAGCGGTTTGCTGATGTCAACGTTGTGGATCGAGTGGCCCATGGTGCCGGTGGGGTTATGGTATGGGCAGACGTATGTTATGGACAACGAACACAGGTGCATTTTATTGATGCCATTTTGAATGCACAGAGATACCGTGACGAGATCCTGAGGCCCATTGTTGTGCCATTCATCCACGACCATCACCTCATGTTGCAGCATGATAATGCACGGCCCCATGTTGCAAGGTTCTGTACACAATTCCTGGAAGCTGAAAACATCCCAGTTCTTGCATGGCCAGCATACTCGCCGGACATGTCACACATCGAGCATGTTTGGGATGCTCTGGATCGGCGTATACGTCAGCGTGTTCCAGGTCCTGCCCAATATCCAGCAACTTATCACAGCCATTGAAGAGGAGTGGACCAACATTCCACAGGCCACAATCAACAACCTGATCAACTCTATGCATGCAAGATGTTGCATTTGCCTGAGGCAAATGGTGGTCACACCAGATACTGACTGGTTTTCGGACCCCCCCAGGATACAGTAAAACTGCACATTTTAGAGTGGCCTTTTATTTTGGCCAGCCTAAAGCCACCTGTGCAGTAATCATGCTGTCTAATCAGCATCTTGATATGCCACATCTGTGAGGTGGATCGATTATCTCAGCAAAGGAGAAGTGCTCACTAACACAGATTTAGACAGATTTGTGAACAATATTTGAGAGAGATAGGCTTTTTGTGTACATTGAGTTCAGCTCATGAAAAATGGGGGCAAAAACAAAAGTGTTGCATTTATAATTTTGTTCAGTGTAAATTAAATTATGAATATGTAATATTAATCCCAATATTATTAATATATAAAATAAATGATAGTGGCCCAAGGACCGATATCTGTGGTACGCCTTTAGTCACAATCAAGGTTTCCAAAGGGATCCCCCCCAATATGTATAAATAGAGTTCTACCCGATAAATAGTTCACAAATCATCCAACAGCTTTCAGCTTCCAACAGCCTCTGCTTCAATATTTAATGATTTAAAGTATCAAAAGCGTTAGATAAAGTGATTAAAAAAGAGTGACGCAGCGTGTCTAGTGAAACCATTAGTTAATTTAATACTTTTAAATTCGCTTTTGTTGTACTATATTTTTTCTTATTTGACCTTATTTGAGGATAAACTTTTTTAAATTGTTCATTCACAATTGATTCCAAAACCTTAGTTAAAATAGACAATTTGGAGATAGTCTTGTTCTCTTACGAGAGGTTCTCTCGTATTGCGTAAGTTTAGCTTACGCTACGGGAAAGATTCATCTTCTCGAGATACTGAAGCCAAAAATTATCCTTAATTTTGTATACCTTGTCAACCAGAGTATGTGAGCGGAGTGGAGTGGGAGCGGAGCGAGGAGTGGAGCGATTTGATTTTGAATGGAGCGCGGAGCGGATTTTTTAAAAGTCGGAGCGTCGTGGTTTTCACTCGCTCCGAGAGCGCTCCACTACCGCTCCATCACGAGTACAATTCATGCCAACGGCTCATTATAGAACTGCATTTTTAGTAAGGATTCACACTTTAAACACATTACGCTAGCATGATACAGATGGATCACTCAAATCAGAAAAAAATTTGAAGGTTATGATGACGCCGATGGACATAAGTGACTGCGGGAGGTTCTCAAGCCTACTGAATATGACCGGGCAACACGATCTCATGAAAGTGCGTATATATAGCACGAATTTTATTTCTCGTGCCGTTTATACGCCAAAAAATAGTTTTTGCGTGCAAATGAAACACAAACCCCTTGGTTAGGATTAGGGATGTGAAGTGCGTGCACGCCATAAAGTGTGTATCATATGCATGCGAAAACTGCGCTATGCAAGCAAAAACTATTTTTGTAAATGGTACGAGAAATAAAATTTGTGCTATAGATACGCACTTTCATGAGATCAGGCTGGATCGGGTGAAAGCACATTTTAAACAGGGAACACTTAATCACACACGCAATCGCTTTCTCACATGCATTGCATTCAAACAAATGTAATCTTACAGTGCTGTCGGTAGCCTATTTGATTTCGAATGAGCAGAAATCTGTAAGAAATGTAGCGACCCGTAGATGAAATAACTGATGAAAACGTAGTTATTTTCCTCTTTCCAAACAAAATGTGCTCTGCAAAAAGCAGCAATGATATTTAACTTTTAATGCTGATAACCATGTAATAAGTATAGCATGGCATAGGAAAAGTTTGCACACTATCCAATAAACCACATTGAAACTATTCTCCTAATGTTGTTTTTTATTTATTTTTATTTAATATGCCTATATATTATGATGAGGAGAAATTTTGTGAGATTTCAAAGCATACTTAAATACTTCATTCGCAATTTCCTCGGGGAGCGAAGACGGAGCGGTGTGTCTGATATCAGTGAGCGAGGAGTGGAGCGGGAGCGGTAAATGGTGAACCCGGAGCGGAGCTGGAGCGGAGTGATTATTAAATGCTTGGAGCGCGGAGGGGAAATTATTGCCGCTCCACTCCGCTCACATACTCTGTTGTCAACGCAGTGCAGCAGCTAGCAGACCTAGAGCAGGCTATCTTGCGTGCTCATTGGCTGCCCTGCGGGCAACTGCTGCAGCCTACCAGTGAGCCCGGCGTGACGTCACGCCCAATGAAGGGCGCCCGCGCCTTCATTGCGTCACAGCCCGCCAGAATGGGCGTGGCTTAGCCTATATAGGAAAGGGGCTGTAGGCTGCTTCCCTGATTTTTGTCTCTTCAGCGAGCTCTTCGCATCGCTGGATCTGAGAGAAGCCACCGCCGCCGTTGAACAGCGAACAGCCAGCTTAGGACAGCGCTGAGGAAGCCGGCCGTCTTCGCCACCTTCAGCCATCCGTGCGAGCTACGCTATCCGGCGACGTATCCTTTTGCCTTGCTATTTAGATCGTATATTTTCTAAAAGAGCAGCGAGCGTCTTTTTCAAGATGCCTCGCACTTCCTGCGGCTCGTGTAGAGCCCCGCTCAGCGCCGGAGACCGCCACCTGATCTGCGCTCTCTGCCTGGGCCTGGAACACGCTGAGCTCGCCCTCGCTTCCGGGGGCTGCGAGCTCTGTGAGGAGCTTCCGTTGGCGACCCTGCGGGCTACACTCGAAGCTCTCAACTCCGCAGCAGTCACTCCGCCCTCTGTGGGACCGCGCAGGAAGAAGCGCCGTTCCCTGAGACAGCCGGAACCTGTAGCCACAGCGACACGCTCGCCGGAGAATCTCCCTCGAGCCTCGCTTTCGCCCTCCTCTCCTCTCCGACGCGCAGCTGCCGCTCACGAGCCTCACTGCAGTCGCTTCAGAGGATGAGGCCGAGGGACACGCCACGAGGGACTGCTGCTCTATCCTGGCATCGGACAGCGAGGAATGGTCGCTTCATTCCGCCGCCTCGTCGATCCAGGAATCCACCCGTACCCGCGCTGGAGCTGACGCTGAGCTAATGCGCCTGCTAACTCAGGCCGTTGACCGGCTCGGGCTCGAGTGGTCGCCGCCAGAGGAACCTGCGCCGAACAGGCTCGACGGATGCTTCCTTCAAAGTCGCCGCCGCTCAGCTTCAGCAACGAGGCCCGCTCCATTCCTGCCGGAACTTCATGCGGAGCTGACGAAGTCATGGAGTACTTCGTTCTCTTCTCGGCTACAGTCACCGGCCTCCGCGTCGCTCTCCCGAGTGGACGGCGCCGCCGAGAAAGGGTACACGGCTATTCCACCGGTGGAAGAGGCGGTCGCAGCGCACCTTTGTCCGCCCTCCGCGAGATGGCGGTCACGGTCAGCCCTCCCGTCTAAAGCCTGTAGAGCCACGTCCGCCTTGGTCTGCCGCGCTCATGCTGCCTCCGGCCAGGCCGCGTCTGCTTTACACTCTATGGCTGTGCTTCAGATCCTACAAGCCGACCTCCTCCGTGAATGGGATGAGAAGGGCCGGGATCCAGCTGCTGTTACAAATTTGAGAAGCGCGACGGATCTCTCTCTCCGCGCCACCAAAACAGCAGCCTAAGCTATCGGACGAGCCATGGCCGCGTTAACTGTTATGGAGAGGCACCTCTGGTTAACGCTCGCGGATATGAGGGAATCTGAGCGAGCCACGTTTCTGAACGCGCCGCTTACCCCCACTGGTCTCTTCGGCCCAGCGGTGAACGGGATCGTTGATCGCTTTTCTGAGGTACAGAAGACCACACAGGCCATGAATCTCTTCCTGCCGCGACGCTCGAGTTCCGCCACAGGCCGCTCTCGCGAGAGACAAAGCCAGCCTCCTGTGCGAACCAGCACCCAGCGTCCAGCACAGCCCCAGCCTCAGCCTTCGCAGCGACGTCAGGGCGGCCGCCCTAGATCGCGCTCAGACAGCCGTCACAGACCGCCGCCTCCCAGAGGGACTCGGCAAAGAATCACGCTGAAATCTGAGCACGCGAAGCCCTCCTAACAGTAAGAGAGAAAAGACGCGCGTGTCCCGCTGCGGCCGGACCGCCGTCAAAGTTCATTTCCCTGTCAGTCCCCTTCAAACAGGCTACTGCAGCGGTTCAACTAGCAGCCAACGAGCCGGTTTATTCACCCTCTCGCCTGCACACAAACGCCGTTTTCACGGCGACCCAGAGAAATCTCAAAAAGAGTGTAATGTCTGGTCCGGCTCACGCCGTCAATGTTTTAAGTGTAGTGAAAGTGCCCACGCCCCAGTGTTCACCCCTACACATAAGCACTCAAAATTCTGTGTCACTCACAGAGCACACTCTCATAAAGCGCAGAAAAGCCGCTCGAGTGGTCCTCGGTGCTCCTCATAGCCCCGCGTTGGGAGAATCAGATTTGGTTCCCGGAACTAGCACGGCTGTCACTTACAGCTCCGTGGCCGATTCCGGTGAGGGCAGATCTCCTCTCTCAGGCTCGCGGCACGATCTGGCATCCCCATCCAGAGCGCTGGTCGCTGCATGCATGGCTGATCAACGGGTACTCGTTACCCTGCCAGAAGGAGTGATGAACACGATCACGCAGTCTAGAGCCCCTTCCACGAGAAGGCTCTACGCGTCTAAATGATCGGTGTTCTCCGGATGGTGCAGCGACAGAGCTCTGGACCCGCGGACATGCGGGGTGGCGCATCTGCTCACTTTCCTACAAGAGCTGTTGGATAAGGGAAGGTCCCCTTCCACGCTCAAAGTATATGTGGCGGCCGTGGCAGTGTTTGCAGAATCAACGCACGGCCAGTCACTGGGAAAACATGAGTTGGTCATCCGCTTCCTTAGAGGAGCTAGAAGGATGAATCCGCCGCACCCCCGTCAGTTCCTATGTGGGATCTTTCATTGGTCCTCGAGGCCCTGAAAGCTTTTCCTTTTGAACCATTAGACTCCGTGGGGTTGAAATATCTATCACTGAAAACGTTTTTTCTGACTGTACTGTCATCAGTAAAACGCGTAGGGGATCTGCATGCGCTGTCTGTCAGCGCGTCGTGTCTTGAGCTCGGACCAAATGACTCAAAAGTCATCCTCAGACCTAGACATGGCTATTTCCCTAAAGTGATGGGCACTCCATTCAGAGCGCAAGTTATTTCATTGTCTGCTCTCCCAGCATCTGACAGTGAAAGTGATGTGAACCTCCTCTGCCCCGTCAGAGCGCTGAGGTTTTACATTACGCGCACCGCCTCCTTCAGGCGCTCGGAACAGCTTTTTGTTTCATTTGGAGGGCGCACCAAGGGTTTCGCCGCCTCGAAACAGAGCCTGTCCAGATGGATAGTAGACGCTATAGCGGCCGCTTACGCGTCAAAGGGTCTGCAATGCCCCCTGGGCATCAGGGCTCATTCCACGAGAGGCGTGGCCTCTTCGTGGGCATGGTCCAGCGGGATTTCTATCCATGACATATGCGTAGCGGCGGGCTGGAGCTCCCCGTCTACCTTTGTCAGGTTTTATAACCTAGAAGTTCCCGCCTTGCAGGCTAAACTGTTGTCAGTCTGAACGAGAGGTGTATTCTGCCCAGATCTCCTGCTCAGATCACTCTCACATGACCCATCTCTCCTGGTTGAGCTACACTAAATGGGATTATGCCATGTGCCTATACAGAGCCCGCGCTGCTCTGTATTCCCTATGTGTGCTTATGTACAAGTGGTGGCCCGCGTGGCCGGCCACCTTATTCTTTCCACTTATGGGGTTCCCCCCCTAGAAAGATCGGGGTCTCATGTGGATGCTTGGCTCGCACGGCGTTGACAAAGTGTTCCCGTAGCGTAAGCTAAACTTACGCAATACGAGAGAACCTCTCGTAAGAGAACGATACTCGGTTACTAACGTAACCTCGGTTCTCTCTAGAGAGGGAACGAGTATTGCGTAACCGGCCGTGCTCGCGCCACGAGCGACTTCGCTTCAGTCGACAAAAACCATGGAAGCAGCCTACAGCCCCTTTCCTTTATAGGCTAAGCCACGCCCATTCTGGCGGGCTGTGACGCTATGAAGGCGCGGGCACCCTTCATTGGGCGTGACGTCACGCCGGGCTCACTGGTAGGCTGCAGCAGTTGCCCGCAGGGCAGCCAATGAGCACGCAAGATAGCCTGCTCTAGGTCTGCTAGCTGCTGCACTGCGTTGACAAGGTATACAAAATTAAGGATAATTTTTGGCTTCAGTATCTCGAGAAGATGAATCTTTCCCGTAGCGTAAGCTAAACTTACGCAATACTCGTTCCCTCTCTAGAGAGAACCGAGGTTACGTTAGTAACCGAGTATCGTTATTTAGTACAGTTGGATTACCCCCTTTGAATAATGGCAGACCATAAGCTGTTAACATAAGCAGCTATCTCCAGATAGAAGATTTAATTTGTAGATAAAGAAAGGTTAAAAAGATATGTTAATGGTGGAGCAATGAAATCAGCTGCCAACTTTAAAAAAATATGATATATATTAACTAAATGTATAAATAAATAAATATTAACTTCTAAAACTGTTACTGGACTAAAGTCAGATTCTTGATCTGCCTTAAAATGACTTTCATCAGAATAAACTTTTAAAGAGTTGTCAATGGTCAAATTATTAGATATTTAAGGTTAGGGAAGGGTTGGGGTTAGGCACTAATAAGGCACTTGTGATGGTCAAGGTTATAGGGTCCTCAAAAAGAGAAATCGTGTGTGTGTGTGTGTGTGTGTGTGTGTGTGTGTATGTGTGTGTGTAAAAATACATTTATATATCACTATTTGTATTTGACATAAAAGTAGGAAGGCAGAAGATTATATATAATTATTGTTCATTTATATATTAATAATATTTTTTATATATTTATATTGATTTGCGTTAAATTAGAACCCTACTAGTAATCGGTATCCACACCATCCTGCTCATTCTACTCATGAAACCTGGACCTGATGATTTTACAGACACAGATACGCTAGAGAGAGAGAGAGCTGGAAGACGGTCTGAAATTCGTTATTGCATTAAAACCCAGACTTAGCCTTGTCTATTTTCCTAAGCCCTCAGGATTTCAGATCGAAGGCGTTTGAAGGAGGTTCTGACCCGGGACGACTGTACATTGATACAGTTGAACTTGCAGGCAGACTTGCGCGCTGGCAGTCTGACGGTGGGGAAGTCCCGGTCATACGCCATCTCGTATGGACCGCAGCCTTGATCCAATTCAGTCGGCTCCAAGCAGACAGGACCACTGCGTATCTCCCTGTCCTCTCCCTCCTCCCGGAGCTCTCGGCGCCGGCACACACACACACACACACACACACACAAACACACACACGAGAGCTTGCACACATTCCCACATCTGTCTTATGCTACTCATGAATATGCACAAGCAGGAGTTACACTTATGGTAATGTCTCCTTACGGTCGGTGAAATGCACAATCATGCATCTTTCTGCTATCTTGTCTTTACATGCCTCTCAGACCTTTCATTCACACATTTGTAAAAGCTTAGTCCACCCAAAAAAGTCCTGTCATTCATCATCATTTACACGCCCCCATATTGTTCCAAGGTGTGCTATGCTGTACAATAGAGCCAACGATATCTTTGTTTTAGGAAAAGAGCGAAGTCATTTGTTGGAAATCGTGCCTTTTGCCACAACTCTCAAATCCCTTTTGCTCTCACTTTCAAGTTTAAAAATGCGAAAGTGTGAATGAGATTAAAGAGCTAAGGTTGAGGGAAATTTTCAATTTTCCTTTTCCTCGCAAAGCTATTGTTTGATTTCAGAGGACATCAAATATAGCGTACAATTTGCATGGGTGTGATATTTTCTTTCAAAATCATCATTGGCTGGTAGAAAGGATAAGTTAAAAACTGTAGCATTACATATTTAATTAATTTTTAATTTTTAATGAAAATAAGATCAAAAACCAAATCATTCAGAGGCATGTGTAAAATTTGTTTAAGAATAATCCACTGAGCTTTCAATCACCAGTGAAGACAGAGAAAGAAAACAAAGAGGGCTTTTTTTTATTATTCTGTGAAGAAAAGTTAGTTTAGGATTAGTTAGGGAAGTGCCTGATATTCTAGAGTAGTCTGTCCATGGAAGCATTGTATGTTTTCATGCTTCTTGAACACTGTAATAAGGTTGTGTAGCCTATACATTACCACTATCCTACACAAAGGTTAACATAAACTAACAATACTTTCTAAGCCTTTTTAAATCTTTATATAAATATCTACATATACCAATTTGTATAGGCTATTAAAGGGTTAGTTAACCCAAAAAATGAAAAGGGTCAGAAAGGTCTCAGATTTCATCAAAAAGATATTAATTTGTGTTCCGAAGATGAACGAAGGTCTTACGGGTTTGGAACGACATGAAGAGAAGTAATAGATGACAGAATAAAAAATTTTGGGTGAACTAACCCTTTAAAATAAAGTGATGTGACATCATTAAGGACTAACATGAACTAACTTTTGGCTTTAGGGGAAGCATTTAAATAATTCTATGAATGCACTCAAAAAATGCAGAATCAAATCGTTAATTGAATCCCATTGTGAATCGTTTCAAACAGAAACTTTATGCTTTTTTAAAAATAGAAACGTAAGCCTATGAATTGTTAATCGAATGGATTCACTGTCTACCCAAAGATTCACAGCCCTAGTGTTCCACAGAAAAAAGAAGTTCATACAGTTTGGAACGACATTGGTGAGAGTAAATGATGACAGACCTTTAGTTTTTGAGGTAAACTATCCCTTTCCTTTTCTCATCCAGTCTTTGGGGTGAAGTTCCTGCCCAGGCTTAGTCTGTGACAGATCTTTGTTTTTCTTTGCTGGTATTTATGTTCTTTTTGTACCGAAGTGTTTAAATGTATTCCTGAACCTTTTGTCTAATGTGTATCTTGGCCTGCGAATCTTGTGTAAAAATGACAAGAAGTGAACTATTGGAGGTGTTTGAGGCTGAAATATGCACCCCACTCAGTTTTATGTTGCGTGCGATGGACTTGGTTTTGTTTATTGACACTAACAATGTTTCTGTGTTCATCAAACCCGCCTGGGCACCGTAAAACAATGACTGTCTGAAAAACCCGTGGCACATTGTTTATGACACGCGGTAAACAATGCCTGATGGCCACCATTTTTTTATTTGGCATAAAAATAAGAGGAACACAGAATGATATTCTAGCTAATGAGCAGAGGTAGAAAGTAACGAATTACATTTACTCGCGTTACTGTAATTGAGTAGTTTTTTTGTGTACTTCTACTTTTTTAGGTAGTTTTTAAAATCTGTAATTTTACTTTTACTTCAGTATGTTTTGTTTGAAGTATTGTAATTCGCTGCATTTTAAAACGTATCCGTTACTGAGTAAAAAAAAAACCATCTCTTTGGGTGAAAACATCGCGCTCCGGAAACTACAGCATTTGATTGATTGAAGGGCGGGAGAACAGACGCGCTAAAATCAAAAAACCATATGGAGAAGGTGACGGACAACTTAGACAGACAGTGATGCAGACCCAGCTGAACACGAAATGCTGTCGAAATTTTACTCGCACACATACCGGTATGTGAAGCCCTGGTCAGTATAGGAATACTTTGGATATAGAAAAAAAATGGAATTTACAGTATAATGCAGATGTCACGTAAAACACGCAAACTGGTAGATGTATGGATGAATAAATCGAAAGTAAAGCTGTACAATAAATCCAATCGCGACATGATCTGTGAATATTAAAGCACAAAAGACGGCTATGTAAATATATAATCTGCTTCTTCTGCGTGTCTCTGTGTGAATGAGCTCTTACTGTTTTCGTCTACTTATTACTCAAGTACGCGACGCGCTCATGCTGTTTTCAGCATCTCACAAACAATACGAGGACATGAATACATGAACATTTCTAGAGCTGCACTGAGAGAACGCCTAATGATGAGCATTTTCATAATTTCATAATTTGAGAAAAAACATTGTCAAACAGGATTTAACAACCCGTCAAAATAAAAGTTCGGTTTTACTAGAAGAAATTATGACAGATATATTACTATTTTAGGCCTACAATATAATGTACTTACTTCTCATAATAATATTAACAACAACAATAATAATACTACAATTTATTTAAACATTATTTAAGGAATATATATTATTTGTCCATGGTTTGAGTAAATCTGTTTTGTAGCACTTTGCCAAAAACTAAAAGGATAAAACGTTTGCTAAACTTTTATTTGATTACCACCGTTTTTGATAAAATATTTGTATTAAATCATAAAAATAAAAAAAATCTGAATAATAAACATTTCATATAACTTTATTTTTAAACATTTTAATAAGTTATTAATGATAAAAATAAGTTGTTAATCTAATTCATAATCAATTATTGAAAGTAGTTGTTTAGATATGTTTTATTGAACAAATGTTTCATTTATTT
Organism: Gila orcuttii; assembly: GCA_026230005.1. Lineage (NCBI taxonomy): Eukaryota > Metazoa > Chordata > Actinopteri > Cypriniformes > Leuciscidae > Gila > Gila orcuttii. The sequence goes on along the minus strand of JAPDVR010000013.1, from coordinate 19,139,761 downwards.
AACTGTCATTTTAACTGATGATAATAATAACCATAATTTAATAATACAGTTTATATAAACTGTGATATTTTCTGAGAGGGTTATCATACTGTGAAACTCTCATACACCCCACCCCCAATGTTAAAAAAGTTACTCAGCAACTTTTACTCTGAGTAAATTTTAAACGAGCTACTTTTACTTGAGTAGATTTTTAGACCGGTACTTTTACTTGTAATTAAGTAAAGTTTTATTGAAGTAATAGTACTTTTACTTGAGTAGAAAATTTTTGTACTCTTTCCACCTCTGCTAATGAGTTACATATGCAAGTTCCCCACAGTGCAGGACTGATAATTGGAGTGTCATCTCTCAGCGGAGAGGAGACAGTTTGTCTCTCACATTTACGCGTCCGCCTGAGACTCGACGGCCAACGAGAGGACACAGCGGCGCTGATCAAAGATAAACCTCCTCTCTCCAGGGGTCATCCTTCTTTTTTCTGCACAATCCTGGCAGTGATGCAACTTAACAGGCTAGAAAAGAGAAGTGCAAACAGTTTCCTTCCTCACGCAAACAAGACGACCAAAGAAGCTTCTCTTTCAACTTGGCTCGGTTTTTGCCTGCGAAAACGACTGAAGAACTGGAGAGTTCTTTATGAGTTGAGCTGTTCTCTCCCTGTAATGGCGATTAGATCACGCTAATCACGCTAATGTATACACATACACTAATTTTCTTGCATAATAGGTTGTCCTTTTTGGTCTCCATGAGAAAAACAGCTTATTATACATACTGAGTGATGTTTGTTTTTTTAAATGTAAAAATACAGAAAGTTTTGTGTGATGGGTAGGTTTAGGGGTAGGGTTAGTGTAAGAAGATTGAATACAGTTTGTACAGTATAAAAATCATGTCTATGGAAAGTCCTCATAAAACATGAAAAAAAAAACATGTTTCCAATACACACATATAATTATAACAAGACATATAGTAACATCTAAGAAAAACATGAATAAGTAGAACAATTAGTTATTATCTCCAAACTTCTGAATAAATGGGACTAATAAATATTATTGTCAATGTTGAGATCAGTTTTTGCATTTGTGGTAAGATTAAAAAAGAGAGATAAATAAATACTTTTATTCAGCATGGATGCAATAATTGATACAAATAAATTACAATTTATAATGTTACAAAATATTTCTATTTAATAAATGCTTCAATAAATTTACTAAATAAATGTAATAAACACTGTTCATTGAACTTTCTATTCATCAAAGAATCCTGAAAAAAGTATCACCATTCCACAAAAATGTTAAACGGCATCTTCAACTTTGATGATGATAAGAAATGTTTCTTAAGGCAGCAAATCAATATATTAGAATGATTTCTGAAGGATCATGTGACATGATGCTGAAAATTCAACTTTGCATCACAGGTATAAATTAAATTTTAAAATAAACTCAAATAGAAAACAGTTCTTTAAATTTGTAATACTATTTCTCAATATTACTGTTTTTACTGTATTTTTGATTAAATAAACGTAGCCTTGGTGAGCAGAAGAAATTTCTTTCAGAAACATTAAAAAAATTGTAATAGCAACTTTTGAATATGTTTATTTATATATTATTTAATATTTATATACTTTATCGGTTTTATATCAGTTCAATATGGTAATTTGTCACGCTGCTGTCTAAATATTGGTATCGGACATGGAAAAATCTGCATCGTTCGACCACTCTTCAATTCAATTCAATTCAATTCAAATTTATTTGTATAGCGCTTTTCACAATACATATTGTTTCAAAGCAGCTTTACAGAAAGTGCATTTCAGAAATGTACGTAAAAAATACAGTTAGTTAATCATCATGTATTAATTTAGGGCATAACATATCGCCGGCGTTGAGTCGTCTCTTCACAGGCGTCGAGTCGTCTCATCGCAGGTGTTGGGGACTCTGAAGTCTCCGTGAGAGGCTGGATACAGACTGTAGCTGAAGAACGCTATTTACCTCGGGACTAGCGTCCCGAGATAACAGCAGAAAAGCAGATGGGAAATAATTAGCGTAGCTGCTGTTCATAATATTAATGCATTCGATCTGGTTCAACAGTAGTATAAGAGGCAAGCATTATGTGAATGCTTGGCTGAAGAGATGCGTCTTTAATCTAGTTTTGAACTGGGAGAGCGAGTCTGAGCAACGAACAGTATCAGGAAGGCTATTCCAGAGTTTAGGAGCGAAATGCGAGAACGCCCTCCCTCCTTTAGTGGATCTGGATATCCTAGGAATGACCAGAAGCCTCGAATTTAGGGATCTTAAAGAACGCGATGGATTGTAGGGCGATAGAAGGTCCATTAAATATACAGGAGCTAGACCATTTAGGGCTTTATAGGTCAGTAATAGTACTTTGTAATTGATACGGAACTTAATAGGTAACCAGTGCAGAGATGATAAAATTGGTGTTATATGATCATATTTTCTTGACCTAGTAAGAACTCTAGCAGCTGCATTTTGCACTAACTGTAGCTTGTTTATTGAGGATGTAGGACAACCAGCTAATAAAGCGTTACAGTAATCTAGTCTTGAGGTCATGAATGCATGAACTAACTTTTCTGCATCAGAAACAGATAGCATGTTACGTAGCTTAGCAATATTTCTAAGGTGGAAGAAGGCTGTTCTTGTAACATATGAAATATGATTTTCGAAAGACAAGTTGCGGTCTAGTATAACACCCAGGTCTTTTACTGTAGTGGATAAAGTAACTGGACATCCTTCTAAATTAAAGTTGTATTGTACGAGGTTTTGTGGGTAGTTTTTTGGACCAATAAGTAATACCTCCGTTTTATCTGAATTTAATAGCAGGAAATTACACGTCATCCAGCATTTTATATCTTTAAGACACTCTGTCAATTTAGATAAGTTAGTGTTTTCATCTGGTCTTGATGAAATATATAATTGAGTGTCATCAGCATAACAGTGGAAATTAATTCCATGTTTTCTTATAATATTACCCAGTGGCAGCATATATATTGAGAATAGCAGAGGGCCTAACACCGATCCTTGCGCCACTCCATAGTCTACTGACGTTATCTTCGATTTTTCACCATTTAAACAGACAAAATGGTAACGGTCTGATAAGTACGATCTAAACCAGCTTAATGCCTGTCCCTGAACACCAGTGTAGTTTTGTAGTCGATCCAAGAGTATTTTATGATCTATAGTGTCGAACGCAGCGCTAAGATCGAGTAGAACTAGTATTGAGATACAGCCTTGGTCAGAAGCTAAAAGTAAATCATTTGTAATTTTAACTAGCGCAGTTTCTGTGCTATGATGCGGTCTGAATCCTGACTGAAATTTTTCATAGATATCATTTTCTTGCAAGAAAGAGCACAATTGAGCGGACACAATTTTTTCTAGTATTTTAGATATAAATGGAAGATTTGAAATGGGTCTGTAATTTGCTAAGTTATTTTGATCTAATTGCGGTTTCTTAATAATAGGTTTTATTACTGCCAGCTTAAATATTTTTGGAACATGACCTAAAGATAAAGACGAGTTAATAATATTGAGAAGAGGCTCTTCCACTACAGGTAACACTTCTTTCAGTAGTTTAGTGGGTATTGGGTCTAATAAACATGTTGTTGGTTTCGCTGCAAAGATAAGTTTATTTAGCTCTTCCTGTCCTATAGTTGTAAAGCGGTGTAGTTGTTCTTGAGGGGCGATAATTGTGGCTGAATCATAAGACACCATAGAGGATTGTACATTTACAATTGTATTTCGGATGCTTTCTATTTTCTCATTGAAGTAATTCATAAAATCATTACAACTATACTGTAACGGAATATTTTGCTCTGGTGATGTCTGTTTATTTGTTAGTCTAGCCACGGTGTTAAATAAAAACCTTGGATTATTTTGGTTATTTTCTATTAGTTTGCGGAGATGCTCAGCCCTGGCTGCTTTTAGAGCCTTTTTATAACGTGACATACTGTCTTTCCACGCGATTCTAAAGACCTCTAAATTAGTTTGTTTCCATTTACGCTCTAAGTTACGAGTTTCTCTCTTGATAACATGTGTAGTACTATTGTACCATGGTGCTTTAGTTTTCTCTCTAACCTTTTTTAATCTAATTGGTGCAACAATATCTAATGTACTAGAGAAAATGGTGCTCAAACTGCTAGTCATTTCCTCTAGTTCATCTGTTTGTTGGGGTTCACTGAGCAGCTGAGATAGATCAGGTAAGCTATTTGTGAATCTATCTATAGTGGTTGGAACGATTGTTCTGCCTGGTCGATAACGTGGCGCAACATGGCAAATTTCAGCAGTACGTAATATGCACGTTACCATACAATGATCAGTGAGATCGTCACTTTGCGCTATAATATCTATATCGGTTGGATTGGTTCCATATGATATAATTAAATCTAGTGTATGATTTAGACGATGAGTGGGACCACTGACGTTTTGCTTGACCCCAAATGAGTTTAATAAATCTGTAAACGCAGCCCCTAACGCATCATTTGTGTTATCTACGTGTATGTTAAAATCTCCAACAATTATTGCTTTATCGGCATTGACCAATAGATCTGAGAGAAAGTCTGAAAACTCTTTTAGGAAATCAGCATAGGGCCCTGGAGGTCTATATACGGTCGCTAAGGCTAGAGATAATAGGGATTTCTTTCTTACATCTAAGAGCGTAACATTTAGCACAAGTACTTCGAACGAATTAAACCTGTGACCTGTTTTCTGAGTAACATTTAGGATATCTCTATAGATTGTTGCAACACCGCCGCCACGACCGATCGGACGGGGCTCATGCTTATAACAGTATCCTGGCGGAGTAGACTCATTTAGACCGAAATAATCATTTGGTTTAAGCCAGGTTTCAGTAAGGCACAGAACATCGAAATTATTATCTGTGACCATTTCATTTACAATAACCGCCTTAGGTGTGAGCGATCTAATGTTTAGAAGACCTAGTTTTAGAAATTCTTTTTGTTCACTGAGATTTAGATTTTCTGGTTTAATTACAATAAGATTTTTCCTAGATCCTAAACTAGATTTATTGTTTGGCCTCACTAGACGAGGAATAGACACAGTTTCTATATAATGTTCTACACTACTTGTATCAATTAAGTTGAGACAGCAGAGATTGTGATTTGGACTTTGACTTACTAGTCAGATGGTGTGTAACGTCTTGGAGATGTTGTCCGACAGCACAGCCGCTCCGATTCTGCTGGGGTGCAGGCCATCAGCACGGTAGAGCCCAAACAACATGACAGTCAGTAAATCATTATATAGTTTTTTATTTTGGGCTTTAACTTTTCTTTTAACTAATGTGACAGTGGGCTGTCTGTAATGATCCATTGTAAATAAATAAAACAATTAATTGGTTTGTGTGACCCTTTTGACCTTTGTGTACGCAACTGCAATCCAAGAGCAAATAATCTTGCTCATGAATATAAAATCCACAGTGTTATTTCTCTTTAGATATTGTGTCAGGCTCACACGGTTGGAGAAAATCATTAATTCACATCTTGCCACCAATGCTAATTTAACAGCTTGCGCGGATAACCGCCAACATGTGTTGACCATTCATTCACAGAAGTGAAGGACACGAGTGCGCGTCCAATAAAGCCTTCCAGACCCCTGCCAGCCTTCCGTATCCACCGATCCCAGATTTCTGATCCATACGCTCTGGATTTCAGCAGAGCACGTAATATACCCAGGCAATAAAAGCAGCGAGGGTCAGTTGCTGGGCTACTGGAATGCGCTTTTACAGCGGCGCTTCTGTACGAGGACTCTGAAACCGCATGCTCTCTTCCTTCTTGTACTGTCAGCAGGCGATATTTCATCAGAAAGCCTCTCTCCACACAGATGCTTCCTCTGCCCATGATGCAGATATTTTTTCCTGGAGTTGTTCTTGGACCCCGTGGGCTGGGTTTCGCCCCGGCAGAGGTGCCACCCACTGCCAAGGCCATGGGCCTGGATGAGCCGGGCCTGAACCCGGAGACCTCCGTGGAGTGTTTCCATAAGGGGGGATCGGAGGTCTTACTTAGCACTATTTATCTGCAAAAATGTAGATTTATGAATGGTCGAGCAGAGGCATCTCAAGGCAGTTTGCAAAAAGCACAAAGGTGGAATGTTTCGCCCGCATTTGAATTTTCCCTGTATTTATATATTGCAGTTAATGGAATTTAAAGAGGACAGAATGAGATCAGAAGCTCTCTCAGATGGAGCTTTTATTCAGCCTCCCTTTCATCAGTGTCCTTTTAAATTTGACTCTGTCTGTCATTTATATTTGCTCTTTGCACTGCACAGTTTCCCAGCTTAAAATAAACTGCAGGTGCTAAAATGCATTGTGCAAGTGTGTTTAGTGAATTGACTCATTGATTTATTCTTTCACAGCATAATTTCTGTTCACAGAAACAGATGTGACTTTTTAGGTGGGTAAATAGTTGTGAGATATCTTCCTAAACAGAAATTCAATAGGATTCAGCACAAAAATGCCACTAAAAGTAACCTGCTGTTTCAGTTTGTGTTGTTAAATGTGGGGCTAATATAATGGGATATTTGATTGACCTAAAATCAGCTCTGATGACACTGAAACATGAAGAAAACAATCTACTCTGACATTAGACAGTATAGAGTGCTTTAATCAAGCATAGGAAGTGGCAAAATATATCTTTAAATTATACACAAAAATAAAATCAAGGCTTTTTTTTCTAAATGTGTACAATAAGGTTTTTTTTTTTATATATAATTTAAAAAATATATAATTTTCCATTTTTTCACTAGTGGGTGCAGGACACTATAGTTCATTTATATAAGTGAGGATAGCAAAATAAAGTTAACTGTGACATATTATACCCAAAAATTCTTCATATAGTGGACTACCAGTAGAATTTATAAAAAATTGGGACCAAAAATTATTCACACACTTTGACCTTACCATATTTTGCTTAAGCGTTTTTTTCTTTAATTGCTAATGCGACCGTTTTACACCACAGAATGAACAAAATTAAGCATGGCTTGGTAATTGGTTGACCTAAATTGGTATACTCTAACTGCGTACTTAAATTTAACAGCTGACAGCTTTTCAACCTAATTAATTTGTGAGACAGTCTAAAAGAAGAATGGCCAAAACCAGTGAAATATCAACTGATTTGATAACTCTGAGTTCTCGTAATATTTTATTACCATTTTCTAAACTATAGCAAATAAACTGTGATAACGTGAGTAATGTTGAAGGTTTCTGAATTAATTTTGGTTTGACTGTATATACAGGTCCTTCTCAAAAAAATAGCATATTGTGATAAAGTTCATTATTTTCCACAATGTAATAATAAAAATTAAACTTTCATATATTTAGATTCATTGCACACCAACTGAAATATTTCAGGTCTTTTATTGTTTTAATACTGATGATTTTGGCATACAGCTCATGAAAACCCAAAATTCCTATCTCAAAAAATTAGCATATCATGAAAAGGTTCTCTAAACGAGCTATTAACCTAATCATCTGAATCAACTAATTAACTCTAAACACCTGCAAAAGATTCCTGAGGCTTTTAAAAACTCCCAGCCTGTTTCATTACTCAAAACCGCAATCATGGGTAAGACTGCCGACCTGACTGCTGTCCAGAAGGCCATCATTGACACCCTCAAGCAAGAGGGTAAGACACAGAAATAGATTTCTGAACAAATAGGCTGTTCCCAGAGTGCTGTATCAAGGCACCTCAGTGGGAAGTCTGTGGGAAGGAACAAGTGTGGCAAAAAACGCTGCACAACGAGAAGAGGTGACCGGACCCTGAGGAAGATTGTGGAGAAGGACCGATTCCAGACCTTGGGGGACCTGCGGAAGCAGTGGACTGAGTCTGGAGTAGAAACATCCAGAGCCACCGTGCACAGGCGTGTGCAGGAAATGGGCTACAGGTGCCGCATTCCCCAGGTCAAGCCACTTTTGAACCAGAAACAGCGGCAGAAGCGCCTGACCTGGGCTACAGAGAAGCAGCACTGGACTGTTGCTCAGTGGTCCAAAGTACTTTTTTCGGATGAAAGCAAATTTTGCATGTCATTCGGAAATCAAGGTGCCAGAGTCTGGAGGAAGACTGGGGAGAAGGAAATGCCAAAATGCCTGAAGTCCAGTGTCAAGTACCCACAGTCCGTGATGGTCTGGGGTGCCATGTCAGCTGCTGGTGTTGGTCCACTGTGTTTTATCAAGGGCAGGGTCAATGCAGCTAGCTATCAGGAGATTTTGGAGCACTTCATGCTTCCATCTGATTTCATATTTCAGCACGACCTGGCACCTGCTCACAGTGCCAAAACCACTGGTAAATGGTTTATTGACCATGGTATTACTGTGCTCAATTGGCCTGCCAACTCTCCTGACCTGAACCCGATAGAGAATCTGTGGGATATTGTGAAGAGAAAGTTGAGAGACGCAAGACCCAACACTCTGGATGAGCTTAAGGCCGCTATCGAAGCATCCTGGGCCTCCATAACACCTCAGCAGTGCCACAGGCTGATTGCCTCCATGCCACGCCGCATTGAAGCAGTCATTTCTGCAAAAGGATTCCCGACCAAGTATTGAGTGCATAACTGAACATAATTATTTGAAGGTTGACCTTTTTTGTATTAAAAACACTTATTTTATTGGTCGGATGAAATATGCTAATTTTTTGAGATAGGAATTTTGGGTTTTCATGAGCTGTATGCCAAAATCATCAGTATTAAAACAATAAAAGACCTGAAATATTTCAGTTGGTGTGCAATGAATGTAAAATATATGAAAGTTTATTTTTTATCATTACATCATGGAAAATAATGAACTTTATCACAATATGCTAATTTTTTGAGAAGGACCTGTATATATATATATACAATCTTTTTTTTTTTACTGGTAACAACCATAATTGTTCACATTTGTAATTTATTTCATTTGTTTTAATTCAGTTGAAATATTTGAGAAAAACAAATAACTGCATATGTTTGGTTAAAAAATTTTAAATGAAAAAAATAAATTTCTGACACTGTTCAACACTGTATGAGTAGTCGAATCTGTGCTGTTTTCCCTTCTTTTCTGTTAGCAAAGTATAAATAATTAGCAGAGGGGAGGACAAGGCTGGAGACGCTCATGTGCAGGTCTCATGTGCAGACGTCAGGATGAAAATATATTCCATACAGGAAGGAACTCTTCCCTGAGATATATCTCAATTGCTTCCCCTTGAAACATGCACATTATATACATATATCAGGGTGGATTTCATGGCTATTTATTTTTCAGGATCTTTAGGGAACTCCTCTTGGTCAGCTTCCTTGAGGATGTGTATTTTTATGTTGGAAAATAAGCCTGCGATGTTGTGCAAGGCCGAATGTAACTGAGAATTTTGCTGTGCTGGAAAAATCCAGCTTTTAATAAAGCACCATTCATTCTCAATCTGTCAAGCTGAGTGAAACAGAATCTGATCAGAATTCACTGAAATTTAAATCGATCAGTTCAGTGAGCCAAAACCTTTATATTGCATCCATTTTTCATTCATACATTTTCAGTTTGAAATGCTTGTTCATATACTTTGTTTTAAATTGTTATTACGGCATTGTCGATGTATCAAGTTAAATTTGATTGCAGTTTTTCCCACATCCAGTGTAACAGATACAGGTGTAAACGCAAAAGCGTTCCTGTTACAGTCGATTCTTGACCGGAGGATCGTATTTTCTCCTGTTCCTCGTTCTTCCTGATTAGCAATCTGCTTCCCAGTGTGCTGATCCTATAATTTGGCTCCGAGATAATGACCCAAAGAAACAGAAGTCGCGAGCAAATCAAGCCTCGACCTTTGAGCTTTGATATACGGGAATCTCTCTTTATAAGTTCCAGGTTGTCCGATGTGGAATGAGAGCTTTCACAATATCCTTTCTCATTTTTTGCCTTATTCTTTCGTGTTTTTTTTTCAAAGTCAGTTCATGTTTCTAGGCCTGTATCTAGTTTGAGTCGTCTGTTTTCCTCTACCGTCTGGGACCTGTCTCCATTTCGCTTTTGTGTCCCGTTAAAATGCCAGCCAAATGAAGAGAGTTCCCCATAATACGAATGCAAAAACACACGCATAAAAAAACAAACAAATTGTATCGCATGGAGGACGAGGCCAAACAGCACACATCTGGTTTGAGTTCTCCTTTTCTTTTATGACGAGGAAATTAAATGACATATATAATAATCTACCACCCAGACTGGGTTTGGATTCTGTCGGCTCCTTCCTTTTTTACCCACAATGCAGCTGTATGCGCTGTATTGTCCTGTCCTCGCAATGGTTTCTCCCTGTGGTTGAATAATCATAATTAATAGTGCTATTACAGACTGTCAGAGGAGTTTGCCGTGTTGAGTTCATAAAGACACTTGTTATTTTTATATGTTGCCCGTGACTGCATCCGCCTTTCACCCCGGGATTGTGGTGATCTGATGGTTTCGTTCATAAAATACAGATCTCTGTTGGCAGAATCATGTCTCAAATAATTAAAATGATGTTTGTGTGTGACCGCTTGTTACCATCCAACCAAGTGCTTATGGTAACTCGAATGACAGATGATGTTAAACATTAAACGCCTCATATGAAGGTTACGCAACTAACTGAGAACATCACAATCATGTTGGTTTATACCGTTTTTTAACAAAAGTTTTGTTTGAATGGCTCTTAAAATTACCTGTGGTTATCCAGGTAAAATTAATGCTTGATTTAGAAGTGAAAATATATATATTTTTTAGGGCTGTGCAATGGTTAATCGCGATTAATCGCATCCAAAATAAAAGTTTGTGTTTACATAATATATGTATGTGTACTGTGTATAATTATTTTGTGTATATAAATACACACACATGCATGTATATAATAAGAAATATGTTTATATTCTGTATATATATTTATATCTAATTTATATTCTATATAAATATTTTATATATAAATAACACATTTTTCTAAAATGTATACATGCATGTGTGTTTATATATACAAAATAATTATACACAGTACACACACATATATTAAGTAAACAAACTTTTATTTTGGATGTGATTAATCGCGTTTAGGGCGACAGCTCTATTATTTTTAAATTAGATATTATTAAATATGGTCATAGTCATGAGCATGAGTAATTTATTGTTTAACCATTAATGTATTTTGTAATAATTGAATAAATCAACACAAAAGAAATGAAGCCACGTCATTGACCCATACAGTACTTTTGCCACCCTTCACAACCAATTTTCAGAAAAATACACTATCGTTCAAAAGCTTGGAGTCAGTAAGATTTTTTATTTTATTTTTTTATAAATTAATGGTTTTATTTAGCAAGGACACATTCAATCGAGTGAGAAAAAAGTGACAGCAAAGGCATTTATAATGTTACAAAATATTTATATTTCAAATAAATGCTTTTTTTATCCTGGAAATGTTTTTTATTACAGTTTCCACAAAAATATGCGTAACTGTTTTCAGCATTGAAAATAATAAAAATGTTTCTTGAGCAGCAAATCAGCATATTATAATGATTTCTGAAAGATAATGTGAGTACTGATGCTGAAAATGTAGCTTTGCATCATAGGAATAAATTACATTTTACAGTATATTCACATAGAAAACAGCTATTATAAATTGTAATAATATTTCTAAATCTTTGTTTTTACTGCATTTTTGATCAAATAAATCAGCCTTGGTGAGCATAAAAGATTTCTTTCAAAAACATCCCAAAAAAAAAAAAATCCCAAACTCACTACTTGAATTGTAGTGTATATTTCTACATGATGATTTTAATATTTCAGTCTCTTTTAAACATTCAGGCCAAAATATTTAAATCATAAAACATATTTGCAACCTAGTTGTTATACAGTTCAGAAATAAAATATGTGAACCATATAACAACTACTTTGCAGTTCTGTGGACCCTCACAATTACACCCCTGTGACCGTTTTAAAGTCAAGCCTTCAACAAATCAGAATGCTGTTTCCCCAAATAGGTTCATAAACCACTTGTTAACCACATTTGTTTTGTATCTGCGTTTCTAATACATGAGGACGGTGTCTCGTAACCCACAGAACCAGAAAAACTTCGATTAAACATTAAAGAGAAAAAAACGCTGCACATTCCAGCCCGTGTCGTCTACGAAACCGGAAAACAAGAGCCGACCTTCTGCCTCTGTGGAACTCCAGTATAATTCATAACACATTTCCTTTTCTCTGCTGTTCCCCGACAGAGTGCCTACCGCAGGAATGGGATGACTTTCCTGGCCTGCTGAGGTGAAGAACGCGAGGAGTGTGTCTGTCACCGAGTGTGTCTGTGTGTTTGCAGGGTCGTTTAGATGGGAAACACTGTGGACTAGCAGGAATCTGGATTGGACTTATGTTTTGTTGGTGTTCATGTAAATTCTAGCAGTAAAAGTGTTCTCTTTTGTGAACAGGTTTCATTTTTTTTTTTTTTTTTAGTCGGTTATAACAAATATTATTTTTTTTTAAGATGATGTGTAGAAGCTCAGGAAGTTTAGTTCCTGATGTTTAATTGTCTTTCTTAATCTAGAATGTTGGATAATGAAACCCATCATCAATGATGCTGTAAAACTTTTTTTTTTCAAGTGTAATATCTTGCTTTTGTATTCATCTTTGTTTGGATTTAAAGGTTTTAATTTCTGTTTTTATGTTTCAAATCTTAAAATAAAGTATGGTCTGTGTTTAAACTTTTATGTATTTACTTTATATTTTAAAAAAAATTAAGAACAAAAACCATGGTGATTACCATGATATTTTTTGTTTGTCAAGAAAAAAGAACAACGCTTAATAATTTTGTCCTTTTTTCAATTTATTCAATCTATCTAGCTGATAGATTACTTTATCACAAAAAAACGATATATATACACTGAGCAAAATTATAAACGCAACACTTGTTTTTGCCCCCATTTTTCATGAGCTGAACTCAAAGATCGAAGACTTTTTCTATGTACACAAAAGGCCTATTTCTCTCCCTATTTCCAATCCAGAGCATCCCAAACATGCTCTCTGTGTGACATGTCCGGTGAGTATGCTGGCCATGCAAGAACTGGGATGTTTTCAGCTTCCAGGAATTGTGTACAGAACCTTGCAACATGGGGCCGTGCATTATCATGCTGCAACATGAGGTGATGGTCGTGGATGAATGGCACAACAATGGGCCTCAGGATCTCGTCACGGTATCTCTGTGCATTCAAAATGCCATCAATAAAATGCACCTGTGTTCGTTGTCCATAACATACGTCTGCCCATACCATAACTCCACTGCCACCATGGGCCACTCGATCCACAACGTTGACATCAGCAAACCGCTCACCCACATGACGCCATACACGCTGTCTGCCATCTGCCCTGTACAGTGAAAACCGGGATTCATCCGTGATGAGAACACATCTCCAAAGTACCAGACGCCATCGAATGTGAGCATTTGCTCACTCAAGTCGGTTACGGCGACGAACTGCAGTCAGTTTGACACCCCGATGAGGATGACGAGCATGCAGATGAGCTTCCCTGAGACGGTTTCTGACAGTTTGTGCAGAAGTTCTTTGGTTATGCAAACAAAAAACCGATGCAGCAGCTGTCTGTATATATATATATATATGTGTGTGTGTGTGTGTGTGTGTGTGTGTGTGTGTGTGTGTGTATATATATACATATATGTGTGTGTTTTTTTTTTTTTTTTGTGATAAAGTATTATAAATTCATAATGTGATAGTAAAGTGTTATAAATTATATTATAAATAATAATTATATTATATATTTTTCTTTTATTAGTATAAGAATATTTTTAATAAATACATTGTATCTCTTATTTTCTATGAGAAAAAATCATGGTATTCAATTGTTTTCTAACTCACACACACACACACACACACACATATATATATATATATATATATATATATATATATATATATATACACACTCTCTTAAAGGATTATTAGGAACACCATACTAATACTGTGTTTGACCCCCTTTCGCCTTCAGAACTGCCTTAATTCTACGTGGCATTGATTCAACAAGGTGCTGAAAGCATTCTTTAGAAATGTTGGCCCATATTGATAGGATAGCATCTTGCAGTTGATAGAGATTTGTGGGATGCACATCCAGGGCACGAAGCTCCCGTTCCACCACATCCCAAAGATGCTCTATTGGGTTGAGATCTGGTGACTGTGGGGGCCATTTTAGTACATTGTCATGTTCAAGAAACCAATTTGAAATGATTCGAGCTTTGTGACATGGTGCATTATCCTGCTGGAAGTAGCCATCAGAGGATGGGTACATGGTGGCCATAAAGGGATGGACATGGTCAGAAACAATGCTCAGGTAGGCCGTGGCATTTAAACAATGCCCAATTGGCACTAAGGGGCCTAAAGTGTGCCAAGAAAACATCCCCCACACCATTACACCATCACCACCAGCCTGCACAGTGATAACAAGGCATGATGGATCCATGTTCTCATTCTGTTTACGCCAAATTCTGACTCTACCATCTGAATGTCTCAACAGAAATCGAGACTCATCAGACCAGGCAACATTTTTCCAGTCTTCAACTGTCCAATTTTGGTGAGCTCTTGCAAATTGTAGCCTCTTTTTCCTATTTGTAGTGGAGATGAGTTGTACCCGGTGGGGTCTTCTTCTGTTGTAGCCCATCCGCCTCAAGGTTGTGTGTGTTGTGGCTTCACAAATGCTTTGCTGCATACCTCGGTTGTAACGAGTGGTTATTTCAGTCAAAGTTGCTCTTATATCAGCTTGAATCAGTCGGCCCATTCTCCTCTGACCTCTAGCATCAACAAGGCATTTTCGCCCACAGGACTGCCGCATACTGGATGTTTTTCCCTTTTCACACCATTCTTTGTAAACCCTAGAAATGGTTGTGCGTGAAAATCCCAGTAACTGATTAGATTGTGAAATACTCAGACCGGCCCGTCTGGCACCAACAACCATGCCACGCTCAAAATTGCTTAAATCATCTTTCTTTCCCATTCTGACATTCAGTTTGGAGTTCAGGAGATTGTCTTGACCAGGACCACACCCCTAAATGCATTGAAGCAACTGCCATGTGATTGGTTGATTAGATAATTGCATTAATGAGGAATTGTACAGGTGTTCCTAATAATCCTTTAGGTGAGTGTATATATATATATATATATATATATATATATATATATTTTTTTTTAAAGGAATCTTTCTGATCACCAATGCTGCATTTATTTGATCCAAAATACAAAGAAATGCTTTTAAAAAATTAAAACAAATCTTTAAAAACATAAAAAAAATCTTGCCAATCTAAGTATATATATATATATATATATATATATATATATATATATATATATATATATATATATATATATACTTAGATTGGCAAGATTTTTTTATGTTTTTAAAGATTTGTTTTTCTAAGCATTACCATAAGTACATCTATCCAAAAAAATACTAACACCAGAATACATTGTTTCTGTTTTTATTTTATTTTTTGTTAGTAAGAAAGTTAGTTTGAAGATGCTAGCTTCAGGTGGGCGTCACGCGTTGCCCTGGATCAACTCGAAAACATCAGAGCTCCAGCTTCTTAGGAGACCACAACATAAATAAACCACACGAGCACGTGACCTCATTTTCCAACCGTTCCTCGAGTGAGACGCACTGACTTTGAGGTTTACCCAGCATAGGTATCAAATAAACACCAGTCATATTGTTTCTAAAGTTCATGTGTGTGCTGAAGTGTGTTTCTCCAGTTCCCGCTGACAGTTATGAACGAGCGGACTGCAGATTACTGTCGTGACCTCAGGGGTCAGTGTCCCGCCACTGGTCAGCGAGGGTTTGAGGGTTTGTGTTGTGTTTGATGGTAATGCCCTCTGGGGGATCACAGTGGTTGTGTTCACCAGAAAACTGATCTAATCACATGGCCAATTGGAAAGGGTTTGGCTATCTGAGGATTGTCAGCTTCTCTTAGCCTTGATTTGTGCACAGACTGCTTTTTTGTTCAGAATGTGTTGCTGCATACAGCAGTTTTTGAAAGCAACTAGTGCATTGCATTCTATATTATGTGTATATTATAATCATTTGTGTTGCTAAATAATATGCAGCACCGCATATCATGCCTAGCAATACTCAACCTTCCATGTGGAATGTGACAAATGACCTGGACAATGATGACTCACTTCATTAAGCATGCAATGTGACGAGACCATGTGACAACAATGCATCAAAGTACTAGTTTTAAAATGTATTGTTTATTGCATATTTGTGGTATAATGTTTTAATATCATTGTGTTCATTTTCTTGATGCATCGATTTAAAATCCTAGCAATGCAACTATATCAATCTTATTTATGATTTTTAAAATTGTTGAGTGCGTTTGTTAATTGGCCTAAAATGCTATATAGTAAATTTATTTGTACAGTATACATTGAAATATACTTACTTTTAAGGAAATCATTTGTGCTGGTCAAAACTGCAGCTTAAACTTTTATATATTTGAATATTTAAATGAGCTATTTTTGCCTAAAGATTAGAAGTCTTTTAATTATTTTTAAATTACTTTTTAGAAGATTGACTCAAATTGTTAATGAATTGAAAATGTTTATTGAATTATTCATTTTAATTATATAATTATAAATGAATTTCACTAAATATAATTAAGAATTATATTAATTATAATTATAAATTAAAAAATATATAAATTTATATATATATATATATATATATATATATATATATATATATATATTATAATATGACATGATGTAAAAGTTTCACTATGTATATAGTTTGTATTATCCTATAGAAAGTATGCAATTATGCAAATTATAAATTAAAAATTATATAAATTTATATATATATATATATATATATATATATATATATATATATATATATAATATGACATGATGTAAAAGTTTCACTATGTATATAGTTTGTATTATCCTATAGAAAGTATGCAGTAGTATAGTATGCTAGTATTCCACTGTGAACAAAGTCATAGGCAATACAAAAAGTAGAAAAAGCTGCTGTTGAGGTTTGACTTTCCTATAGGCCTGTTAACTCGTCTGTCATCGACTCTGCTTTAGTTTAATCAAGTTTGATGTCTTCATGTATTGACCTGTTGCGTTTAAGCAGATAATACTGATCCCAAATGCCTTTAATGTGTGCACATTTTTCTGTCATCACCTTATAAACGTCCCACGGTAAAATCCTCTATGATATTTCAAGGTGTTCGTCGTAAGCTCGACGTATTGATGTGTAGATCCTCGTAAATTCGGCCATGTGAAATCCCAGAGCTTTTC
The DNA here is from genome assembly GCA_026230005.1 of Gila orcuttii. Taxonomy (NCBI): domain Eukaryota; kingdom Metazoa; phylum Chordata; class Actinopteri; order Cypriniformes; family Leuciscidae; genus Gila; species Gila orcuttii. The sequence continues at coordinate 19,122,482 of JAPDVR010000013.1, read as the reverse complement.
TCACAGGAGATGGACAGAGATTTATGGGAGCTGAAGCGATCTGACAGCCTGCTTTTTATTTCATTTTATTATTCACACACTCGCTCACGTCTGCTGACTGAGTTAACGTTCCTCCATTTCAGGGGCCGTTACAGGAACATCCCGACTCCAGGATCCTGTCTTGTCTGTTTACATCTATATGTTCTGTTTAGCTTGTCAGATCTTCATTTAAAATGTGACATTTTTATAATATGGCTATATAAGACTATATATGACAGGTTTTAAATGCTGAAAACTTTTTCATATTTATACCATTTTTAACATGGTTTCATGCACACAATGTGCCTAGATGCAAAGTTACTCAAAATATTAACACAATTATAAATCAATATCAATAGCGATTGACACATTTAACACATTGCAGCCGGGGTGCTTATAGGATAAATGCACTCAAAATAATTTCCCATTTCCCTTATCATTAGTAATAGTAGTAGTGGATATAGTATTGACAACCACAATATGCTTCAATACACCAATGTTAAATAGTTAATTTATTATAAATATTATGTGTTCGATTATTACTACTAATACTATTAATAATTATGATGACGATGATGATATAACTATGAAGATGATGATGCCTAAGATTGATTGATTGCTTTTATACAGTGTAGCTAAACAACTGCAAGACACCAAATTATTTATGGAACATATGTGACTTTTAAAACGTTGTATAAAAGCAGTTTTTAGTAAGTTACTGGCCGCAAGCTTCTACTCAGGCTAAATGAAATGACTGTAACAAGCCTCCTGTGGATTATTGTTTTATTAAAGCAATTTTTCCCCACTTGTGGCACTGAAATCTCCTTTTTGGTTCAGTCCTCTTTTTTTAACCATGAAAGTACCTGTTCCACAGCAGTGTGTGCTCTCGCTGTGACCCCGGACCCCTGGCGTCACTGCCACACGCGGGCCGTCCTCTACGAGCAGAACCCCACGGGTGCGTCCTGTCACAGCATTTGCTGATACGGGCCGGATACGGGGCTTGTCAGGTCATCGCTGCTTTGACTTACAAGACACGAGAGTCTGCTTATCTGTAAAAGCAATGCAATGATTCTCATTCCAGATCGCTGTGAAAGCCATACAATAGTGCAGTCAGTCTTGCGCACATTCAGTCGTATTATTGCAAATATCAGCTATAATGTTACAGTGAATATTTTGTTTACAGTCAAGCTTAATAAATGTGAAAAATATATATATTAAGAAATTTTACAACCCTTAGCCATGCATGGCAGTGAGTTTTGCACGTGCAAGCAACACTCCTTAAGAAAATGTAAAAATCTAGTCTAGTATTTGTGGTATCTGTGGTTGTAATCATTTCAGATAACATCTGATTATGATACGTTATAAATATTGTTTTGTTATAATGCATTATATATACACAGGCTTCACAGAGCATTAAAAATGTAATGAGCAAATGTGTTTAGTGTTGTAATGCAATCTTTTCAGGAAGCTCTGGAGAATTTAGACTGAAGAAATATTACTTGTTTATGAATATGAAATCATAAGCACCTGCTTTACATCATGTTCCCCCGTTACCAAATTACATTTCTTCTGTAAACCTTTCAACCATTCAAGCAGGTCCTTTTTATCCCAAACCTGAAGCGTTTATGGTTATCAACCGCAAGTAAAGCGAAGTTATTTAAGCTCAATAAAGCATGGCACTGCTGTATTGTGTGTTTGCAGTGTTCAACAACTGTTTATTATTCATACGCTTCTGCCAGATGTATTATATTAACAGACATTCGGACCTGTTTTCTAGTGTCCACTCTTTGAGCTTTTTCTGTCAAATGTGAATAAACGTGAAATTACAGCTGTCATGTTTCATTGGAACGTCAAAGTTAATTTATGGCGTAGTTATGCCTTTAATAATTATAATGCATTAACATGCACGCTCAACACTGCGTCAAGCATTCATGGAAAGTTCTTTCAGAGGCTTTTCCTGCACAGTGGGATCTGGAATTTTTTGTTTTCGTTTCTTGTTGATGCCCATGAGTATTGTAATGTGTTGTACGCGTGAATACAGTTATTTAGGAAAAGTTGCAGGCCTCTTAGAAAATGTTAACCTGAATGTACATGATCATCAATGAACATGGCCGACCTGCATGAGCTGTGGGGTTTGTCCCATGTGAAGGGGAACTTGAGTGTTATGTAAACTGTGCAATCTGAGCACTGCATGCATGTGCACACATAAATGAAGCATTGAGCAGCCGAGAGTGATAAAAGACATGCATCACTGGATCTCTGTTAGCGTGATGGGTTTACAGTGGCAGAGCCCACGCTCTAATGAGAGCTGACAGACGGGACAGAAAGAAACTGTGAAAATAAACAGCTGCACATGAGAGACAGACAGAAACACAAGCTCTCTGACTCTGATTTAATCACCTTTAATCCCATTACCTTCATGACCAAACACTGAAAACTGAGGGGATCTGTTTGATATGCATGACAAAATGTTATTTCTTTATTTTTTATATATATAATTTGACAGTTTTTCAAACTTTTACACATTAAATTCAGTGGTTTTACACTGCAAAAAAAAAAATATATATATATATTTTTGTCTTGTCTTATGTTATAAATATCTAAACATTCTGAAATCAAGATACATTTATCTGAGAAGAAAAATGACTTAAGATAATCTTGTTTTATATACAAATTAATTGTTTATGCTTAAATGCATTATTTATGCATTTTTCCTTTGAATTACTTATTGTTCTTGTTTTAAGCATAAACTCGCCTATTTTAAATAGATAAAACTCGACGTGACGACGTAATTGGGATCCCATGGAAAACGCCACGGTTGCTGCCACATCCAGCGCCCTACGGAAGACTCTCAGACCCCTATCTGGCTGGGGCGGAAGACCTGCCTAGAGGAAGTTCACTGCTGTTCCGTTATACCCCACACAGTGGAACTCTTTGGATAAAGAAAGCGTGCCTTTCCAGGGGAGAAGGGACGCTGCGGAAGCCACATCCTGCCCGAAGGGAGGTAACATGTGGAGAATACACATATGGACTGGCCGGAGGGCAGTGCAACATATGGAATGTCACTGGGGTGGCTCCAGCCTGAGAAGGGGGGGCAACACCAGTCAGTGACGGCAGAGTGGACTCTGCCAAGGGAAAGATACGGGCTCACCGCAGGGAGCTGATCGTGGAAGAATACGCATATGGGATCGCCGCAGGGATCACCACATATGGAACCCAGCCTAGCACAAGTTACACAAGCATACGAGCACTAGGCCTGGCGTCAGATGCTCCGCAACGTCTGACTGCCGAAGGGGTGCGGAGGAACTCTACAGGGTTCGCCTGAGTGGGGAACTCGACTTGAGCAAAGAAGCGCACGTATCCACTCCATGTGGAGGGGAGTGGCACAGCAAGCCGACACTAGAGCGGGAACTTCGGTGTTACCGGCTGGTTGAAGCGAGCATACAGGAAGAAACTGGCTCAACGTGTAGGCTATAAAACCTAGCGAACGTGTTAGGTGTCGCCCAGCCCGCAGCTCTACAGATATCTGTCAGCGAGGCGCTGTGTGCCAGCGCCCAAGAAGAAGCGACACCCCTAGTGGAGTGGGCTCTCAACCCGGGTGGGCAAGGCACGCCTTGGGCTTCGTAAGCCTATAAACAGCAAAGGCAGAATCCAAGCAGATGGCATCCTCTATCCAGTGGGCGATCCTCTGCTTGGAGACAGCCTTTCCCTTCTGCTGGCCTCCGTAACAGACGAAGAGCTGATCTGAGGTCCTGAGGCTTTGCGTTCTGTCCACATACAGGCGCAGAGCGCGGACGGGACAGAGAAAAGCCAGGGCTGGGTCTGCCTCCTCCGAAGGCAGCGCTTGCAGGTTCACCTTGAGGAACCTTGAGCACGTATCCGGGCCGGGGTCTCAGGATCACGTGAGAGTTAGCCGGGCCGAATTCCAGGCACGATTCGTCGACCGAAAATGCATGCAGGTGCCCTACCCTCTTGATGGAGGCCAATGCAACGAGGAGTACTGTTTTACAGGACAGAATTTTTAACTCTGCTGACTGCAAAGGCTCAAAGGGTGGTCTCTGAAGTGCCGAAAGGACCAGAGACAAATCCCAAGAGGGTATAGAGAGCGGGCGAGGAGACTAAATCCTCCTCGCCCGCTCTCTACACCCTCTTGGGATTTGTCTCTGGTCCTTTCTGGTCCCCCTCAGGAACCTGACGATCAGATCGTGCTTGCCCAGCGACTTACCCTCAACTGCATCGTGATGTGCGGCGATAGCGGCAACATACACTTTAAGTGTGGAGGGAGACAGCCTTCGCTCCAACCCATCTTGCAGGAAGGAAAGCATGGCTCTGATCGAGCAAGTTTGGGGGTTCTCCTCGTGAGAAGAACACCAGTCAATGAACAGGTTCCACTTCAACGCATAGAGGCGCCTCGTTGTTGGCGCATCCGTGGTGACCACAGAGTGCTTGGACACTTGTTCTAGGGGAACACCTGCCCGCAGGAACGAAGGGTCCGACCACAAGCTGAGAGTTTGGTGACAGTGCGGAGTCACTTGGACCCGGCACGAGCCACTCTGCTACGCCCATCTCGGGACTCGATCGTGGAGCCAGTGTAGGAGCGGCCTCATATGAAGCAATCCAAGCAGCGTTACCATGGCTCTAGATGCCATATGCCCCAGGAGCCTCTGAAACAGTTTCAGTGGTGGCGCTGTTCTGTGTCTGAGCGTGCTCACGCAGTTCAACACTGACTGGACGCGGGCCTCGCTGTCATGTTGATCGAGTCCAACTCCATACCGAGAAAAGAGATCCTCTGCCCGGGGGTGAGTTTGCTCTTTTCCCAGTTGACCCGAAGCCCTAGGTGGCTGAGGTGACTGAGCACCATGTCCCTGTGTTCGCACAACTGCTCTCTCGACTGGGTGAGAATAAGCCAGTCGTCGAGGTAGTTGAGAATGCCAACACCACGCTCGCACATGGGAGCAATGGCCGCCTGCACGCCTGCACGCGACTTTTGTGAAGACACGGGGCGACAGGGCCAGCCCGAAGGGTAAGACTTTGTACTGATATGCCCGTCCCTCGAACGCAAAGCAAAGAAACGGTCTGTGTTGAGGGAGAATCGAGACATGAAAGTATGCGTCCTTCAGGTCGATCGCTGCAAACGAATCTTGGGGACGGATGGATTTGAAAATGCGTTTCTGCGTAAGCATCTTGAACGGCAGCCTGTGAAGGGACCGGTTCAGGACATGCAGGTCCAAGATTGGCCATAACCCACCGCCTTTCTTGGGTACAATGAAGTACGGGCTGTAGAAGCCGGTCTTCATAATGGCTGGAGGGACCGGCTCGATGGCGTCCTTCGCCAGTAGGCTGCGATCTCTGCCCTGAGCACAGGGGCACTGTCCGCCAGAACACGGGTGAACAGAATGCCCTTGAACACAGGGGGACGCCGGGCGAACTGAATCGCATAGCCGAGTCTGACAGTAATGATGAGCCAGCGAGACGGGCTGGGAAACGCTAGCCAGGCTCCCAGACACCGTGCAAGCGGGACCAACAGCACCACAGACCTACCCGGGGTGGGGCAGCGCGGTGGAATGCTGGAACCCGACTCGGACGGCATAGCGGCCCGGAGTGGGGTCTGAGTGTTTGGTTCAACGTACCTGCTTCCATCGAAGGGCAGAGTGAGTGTGCGGAGGCGTCAGTGTGTCCGGAACACAGCAACTGCTGCTCGCTGGCGATGAAAGAGGGGCTTGAGGGTGACAAGGCATAGTGTCGTCGACCGCCAAGCGTGCCCTCTTGGGACCAGACGTTACAGAAATTGCTCTTTTGTTGAAAATGTGGATGTGTCGGATGGCCTCCGTCTGCTTCTGGGCGGCCGAGAACTGTTGGGCTCAGCTCTCGACCGCGTTGCCGAATAACCCAACCTGGGAGAGAGGGGCATCCAGGAACCGATATTTATCGGTGTCCCTCATGTCCACCAGCTTGAGCCAAAGGTGGAGCTCCTGGACCACCAAGGTGGACATCGCCTGACCGACTGAACGTGCGGTTTCTTTCGTCGCTCAGAGAGCGAGGTCAGTTGCCACACAGAGCTCCCGGAGGAGCTCTGGGTCAGAACCACCCTCGTTCATATCCATGAGCGCCTGGGCCTGGTGGACCTGCAGAAGCGCTATGGCATGGAGGGCGGAAGCAGCCTGTCCACAGGCCCTGTAAGCCTTCGCCGTGAGACCGGACGAAAACTTACATGCCTTGGACGGGAGGCGTGGATTGCCCCGCCAGGAGGAAACGGACGCCGGACACAGTTGCATCGCGACGGCACGCTCCACCGGCGGGACATCCACATACCTTTTAGCTGCTCCGCCGTCGAGGGTGCTGAGAAGGGAGTTGCTACTAGGACGGCTTCTGGCACTATACGGCGCCGTCCACGTCCTAGTAAGCTCCTCATGCACTTACGGAAAGAATGGTACCGGGGCGGCGCGCTGAGAACCAGCACGACCCGCCCCGAGAAACCAATCGTCCAACCGAGAAGGTTCGGGACGTGGTGGAGGGTTCCATTCAAGCCCGACCTTCTCGGCGGCCAGGGAAAGCATAGCCGCCCATTCTGGATCAGACTCGGGCAACACTACACTCCCCGAAGGGGGTAATGCAGCTGAATCCTCATCTCCAGAGGACTGAAGCTCCCCCTCCGATGCTGCGATAGACATCTAGTCGTCAGGTGGAACTCCAAAGGACACGGCTGGTCATCCATGAGAAGGACCAGCGCGTTCCTTTGGAGGCTCCAACAGCGGCAGCGCTTGTGATACGTGAGGGACCCACGGAGATTGCCTCGGCGGGGAAGCCCTCACGGTAATCCTCAGATCACCCTGACCATGCACAGAAGTAGGTCTATTCTGAGGTCCAGAATAGACGCTAGATCGGGGCATAGGCGAGAGGACTGCACCTCCCTTGAGGTAAGTGAGTCTCGATCTCAGCGCTGTCATAGTCTTATTCCCGCAATGGGAACATGAACTATTCACAAAAGCTGCCTCAGCGTGCTGAATACCCAAACACGAGAGGCAACTATTCTGGCCGTCTGCTGGCGCCAGGGAACGACCGCATCCAGAAACGCACAAGTGGAATGACATCCTGAAAAGGACGCAGGGTCAAGCTTGTGTTGCTCTTTTAGTTGAAAACAAAAAATATAGAAAAGAAAAAATTACTCTCTCAGTGCTGAAGCACCCAGCGATAGCCGCGGTGTAATCGGGGTACACACTCAAGAGAGGAACGCCCACCGAGACCAACACATACAGACACACACACACACACAAGCAATGCTGTGAAAACAGTAGTTGTGAGCTGTAATGCTCGCGACCACCGCTGATCGCGCCTTCTCACCAGTACTGGAACAGAGTATTTTCTTTGAAGCAGTCTTCAACGATGCAGCAGTCTGCAGAAACTCTGAGTGAGTGCGTGCGCCCGCTTCCTCGGGTGACGCTTCTCACACACGCCCACGTTCATTGGCTCATTCTGTAGACACTTGAAGTTGATAGGGCTCCCTGAAGTCATCCCAATTACGTCGTCACGTCGAACGTGAGCGACTGAAAGGGAACAGACAGTTGATGGACTCCATTGACTAGTATGGAAAACAAATACTATGGAAGTCAATGAGGTCCATAAACTGTTTGGTTACCAACATTCTTCAAAATATGTTCTTTTGTGTTCAGAAGAAGATAGAAATTTATACAGGTTTGAAACAACTTCAAAAGTTTTATTTTGAAGCGAACTAATCCTTTAATGTGCATTCATTTTTATTTATATTATGTGCAAAAAAAAGCAAACTTTGAATGCATTTAAAAAATCTTCACCACAGCTATGAAATCTCATCTCCATTTTATTGGGAAACGAATATCTTCAAAATATCTCCTTTTGTGTTTGACAGAAACAACATTATGGCGAGTAAATTATATAACAGAATTTGAGTTTGAACTATTTATTTAATGATTTCAACTACTTTCACTGTTCAAATTTAGCGGGGCTTCTTTAACTAACCACTGTTCTTTGTTCAGATGATCTCAGAAGTGATTCACAGACTTTTTGTCATCTAAGTGCAAGATGTATTTGATCTAATGACTCTGAGTCTGAAACAAATAATAATCATACACTCTGCCAGTTCATGTTTGAAAACATCTCAACAGTGTATCAGATAAAGTGCAATTTCCTCAGTATGTTATTAAATGTCACGTTAGAGTTTTATTCTTCTGGTCTGGATGATGTTGTGAGGATTGAACGCAGTCTTGAGTTACTGATCAGTTTAATTTCATCTGGAAGGATCTTTGTGTTCCGTCATCCCCAGAATACAAGACATTAAACACACACTGATTGGCTGCTGTATGGTAATTACATTCATCTCTTTTAATGGCATTTTTCTCATTCCATGAATATCTGCTCTATTCAGATGAGGGTCTGTCATAAGCGCTCAGTGTGTGTCTGATCGGGACTGTGTTGTCATACAGACGGCAGTGGCTATAAAATTGGAGACAGTCATTTTTTGGGGAGCGCCGACGCTCATCAAAAGCCCAGTGTCTGTGTTTCTGAGCAGGAAAGGGTCGTGATCGCAGCGATTGGGCGTTTGATTTATTGGACGCTATGTGAAAAGAGGAATGTTGCCTGTGTCCTGCAGCAAACAGACAGAATTTCACATGGAAATCTTTAACTGGCTACAGAACAGCATGACTCCAGTAGAGACAGTGTAATTGTTGTTTTGAAATGTGAAAATGTAGAAAGCATCTCTCTTCTGCTCTCTACATCTTTTATTCATTTTTAAAAACATTTTTATCCAGCTATCCCTCCCAGAAATTTGAGTACCAAAACTGAAAAATCCACCCAAGTAATGGTTTTCAGATGTTTATAATTACTAAGAATAAACTATTATTTGATTTTTCAATATTGTACATATATAAAGATTTTAAGAGAATTCTCGTATACTATTTGATAAAAATTTCAATAAAACCATAATATTGTGAAATATATATATATATATATATAAAGTTCAAAAGAACGGCATTTATTTGAAATATATTTTGTAACAGTTTAATCATCTTTACTGTTTTGATCACATACTGTACATATATATATATATATATGTGTGTGTGTGTGTGTGTGTGTGTGTGTGTGTGTGAGTGTATATATATATATATATATATATATATATATATATATATATATACACACACACACACACACACACATATACATATACACTGGCTTGCGAAAGAAATCAAATCCTTTCTTTTTTCACATTTTGTTATGTTGCTGCCTTCTTAAACCATATTTTTTTCTGCATCCACACTCCATATACCATAATGACAGAGCAAAAACAGATTTGTGAACTTTGCGAATTTATTAAAAATAAAAAAAACATGAAAAGAATACATTCAAACCGTTTTCTGGGACACTTGGAATTTAGCTTAGGAGCACTCCAATTTCCCAAATTCAATGGAATGGGTATGATATGGAAAGGCACACACCTTTTAATAGAAGGTCTAACAGCTGAAAATGTATATCAGAGCAAAATCCAAGCCATGAGGTAAAAAGAATTGCCTGTAGAGCTCAGAGACAGGATTGTGTCAAGACAGATCTGGGGAACACTACAAAAAACAAAACAAAACAAAACAAAACAAATTATTCTGCTGAATTGAAGGTTCACAGAAGCATGTGGCCTCCATAATCCTCAATGGAAGAGGTTTGAAACAACCAGGACTCTTCCTAGAGCTGAGCAAATCGATCTATTGCAAACTGAGCTATTGATGGAGAAGGGCTTTATTTAGGGTGGTGACCAAGAAGCTGAGGGTTGAGCTCCATGATCATATATGCAGACGGGAGAAACTTACAAGAAGGACAAACTTCACTACAACACTTCATTTATATGGGCCTTATGGCAGAGCGGACAGACTCAAGCCTATCATCAGTGAAGACACATGAAAACACACTTGGAATTTGCAAAAAACAAAAAAAACAAAAAACACTGCTCATCACCTGCAAAACACCATCCCAACAGTAAAGTGATGGTAGCAGCATCATGTGTGTTTTTAAGCGGCAGGGACTGGGGGGTTTGTCAGGGTAGAAGGAAAGCTTAACACAGCAAACTATAGAGGTAACCTAAATGAAAACCTGGTCCAGAGCATTCAGAACCTCGGACTGGGCAGAAGGTTCACTTTCCAAAAGGACAATGACCCTAAGCAAACAGCTAAGACAATGCTAGGCTTATGGACAACTGCGTTAATGTCCTTGAGTGACCCAGCCAGAGTCTGGGCTTGAACCCAATCGAACAATTCTGGAGAAACCTGAAAATGTCTGTCCACCGATGGTCTCCAACCGGACAGAGTTTGAGAGGATCTGTTGAAGAATGGCAGAATATCCCCAAATGCAGCAAAGCTTGTCGCATCATACCCAAAAAGACTTGAGGCTGTTAAGGTACTTTAACTAAGTACTGTCTTAAGGGTTTGAATACTTATGCAATATACTTATTTCAGTTTTTCAGTTGGAACAGATCTGGGGTTTTTTAACAAACAAAATGTGAAGGAAAAAAAATGATAAAAAATTAAGGGGTTTGAATACTTTCGTAAGGCACTGTATGTATACATAAAGTCATCTGCCATGTGTCAAATTAAGTCCTCAACAAGCTGCACAGTTTAAGATATAGTAAATACTTTAGGATAAAAGTTTGTTCAAACCAAGAAAAATGTATTTGACCATTTAGAAAGAATATCATTGCCAAAATGGTTTTTAATGGATGTGTGTGCGTTAAATTTTTTTCTGTTCTTTTTCAGGGACGTCAGCTCAGAGTGGTTGGACTGCAGAGACGAGCTGAAATCCCAGATTTGGATGAGCTCCATCAGGGACCCAATAAAGGCTTTGAGTAATGAACGGAGCACTTCCTGCACCAAACTTTTATTAGGTTGTGCTCAAATGCACCAAGTCTCAACATGACTTTCCTGCGAACTTCATCCGTTTCCATGTTCAGTAGACTCCGTGGCTCCCGTCAGCCTTGGACATCACAACTACTCCAGCCTGCCAGATATTAACCGCACAGTTTGCAAGGGTCAGTTTCCATTCTGATTACGAATTAGTTGTTGTTTTAAGACATCTTATGCACTTCTGTATGACTACAGATGTGAGAAGCTGGGGAAGAAATGATGATGAACGTCGTCTCCAGTTGCGTCTGGCCCCTTCGAATCGGGAGTGTCACGATGCCATGAAGTCATCGCAATCATATGGGCAACAGTCAGTGCTATTTCTCAAAGCGAAGTGAGCAATATAATTTCTTGAACATTCCCATTTGATATTGTTGAGGTCATAATTATGACTAGTGTCTTTAAATGCCGGCTCAGCTTTGAAACACAAAGCAGATTCCTGCAACAACCTCATAAATTATTGGGAAAGGTATTGACTAATATGGAGTCTCAAAGGGGGGTGGAAAGCTGTTTGGGAAAAGCTGCAAAGACTTTAATTATGGGCTCATAAAATTAGTAAGTTCTTGAAAAGGGGCAGCCTTTCCCTTTCTTCGCTGCCTGGTTCTGCACAATCACTTTTACCCGAGCACTTCTTCCCAATGTGGGTGCGAATTTCCCATAAGTGACTCACGTAGAGGAACACTGCAACAGCAGACAACTGGATCTTCACACCTCAGTGGCTAAATCAACTGGCTTGTGTGACTGGCAGACTGGGAGAAGGACAGACTTCCTGAGCAGGTGTCTGGATTTTCACGTTTACAAAGTTCAGGATCTGCAGGTTCCAGGCTCGCTGTCACATATCAAATCCGAACAAACACAACCAGAGCTCTGTGTAAGGTCATGTTGTCTGTTCCTAAGAATAACTGGCTGAATTGAGCATTGTGCAGAGAAAAGTGAAAAGGTTTTTGACGTCTCCTTCCTCACAGTTCTACATGATTCCTGTAAGCAGTGGTTGGCAAAGAAGGTAAACTATTAGGGCCCCTATTCAGTGGTTCTCAACTAAAAAAATATGACCCTGAGTGCATTAAATTAAGTGTGCATGATCAACCCGATCTCACAGCAATTAGGTGGCTAATTCGTACAAATTTATACAACCTCACTCGTACGAATTCATACGATTTTTGGTAAATTGTACATATATTACGAGTTGCCCAATTCGTATGAATTCGTACGAATGACCTACCCCTGACCCCGCCCCTAAACCTACCCATCACTGGGGTTTAGACATATTCGTAAGAATTCGTAAGAGTGAGGTTGTACGAATTAGACACCTTTTACTCACTCGTACGAATTGGTCGTGAGATAGTGTTGGCATGATCGCTACCATATCAGTTGTTGGCCAGTATTAGAGAATTTTTGGTCACGCTTTACATCAAAAAAATAAGTACAGTGTTCAATGTACTTATTGTGTTCATGTTGTATTGCAAACCACTTCTGGTGCTTCTGAGGTGGGATACAGGTACAAGAAGGTTCGACAGGTTAAATGATACGGTTTGGTTTAAGGGTGGGTTAAAATGTAATGGAAGGGTAAACAGTGTAATTACATGCAGGTATAATTATAATAATAAGTACAATTCAGAAACATGTAAGTACATGTATGTGCATTGTAACAAATTATTAATTTAAATGTTAAAGACACCTAACATAAAGTGGGACCCAATCAAAATTTCATTCATCAGCATCGGTCGGTATTGTATATTTATTCGTACATGCAATTGCCTTTTTTTTTTTTTTGCATCTCACCTAGTTAACCTTTAAAACACTCATAATTTAATAACACTGTTGATATTACATATTGATACAATTTATTGTTTAATTTATTTAAACAAAGTACACTGTGAAATGGATTTTCTTTTAGTATTTTTTTTATGAATATCAAACATTCTTAAATCAAGATATATTAACTTGTGAAGCAAAATTACATTAATGACAAAAAATTTAATGAATTTATGCTTAATAAAAGTTGTTTCCTTTTGTTTGTTTTTTCTTGTTTCAAGCTTCAAGCTTATAATTTTTCAGAAAACATTTTTCAGAAATCTTGTCATTTTGCTTCATAAGTAAATGTGGTAAAACTTTACCAATAAGGTTTCATTAGTTAACATTAGTTAACTACATTGGTTAACATGAACTAACAATGAACTGCACTTCTACAGCATTTATTAATCCTGTTAATGTTAATTTCAACATTTACTAATACATTATTAAAATCAAAAGTTTTTTGTATTGTGATGTATTTGTTAAAGGTGCATTGTGTAATATTTCTGAGGATCTATTGACAGAAATGCAATATAAGATCCATAACTATGTTTTCAGTGGTGTATAAAGACCTTGCATAATGAACCGTTATGTTTTTATTACCTTAGAATGAGACATTTATATCTCCATAACCGCGGGCACCCCCTTCTATGGAGGTCGACATATTGTGTCGTCATGTTTCTACCGTAGCCGACAGCGAACAAACAGCGCTACAGAGCGCGTTTCGTCACTACCTTGAAAAAGAAGTTTTCAGTGGTGTATAAAGACCTTACTAAATGAACCGTTATATTTGTATTACCTTAGAATGAGCAGTTTTACTGAATAATTAAGTAAACATTATTTCTTAATTTATCCTTGTAAAGAAACCTCATTGCTGAACTGGCTACTCTCTGCTGTCTCAGACGATGACATATTTTCCTGTCGGCCACCGTAACTTTTGTTGGTTGCAATTCATAACCTCACCACTAGATGCCGCTAGAAATCACACACTGCACCTTTAACATTAGTTAATGCACTGTAAAGTAACATGAACAAACAATTAACAGCTATATTTTTATTAACTAATATTAAAAAAGATGAACAAATACAGTAACAAATGTATTGCTCATGGTAAGTTCATGTTAGTTAATACATTGACTAATGTTACTAAATGAAACCTTACTGTAAAGTATTACCGTAAATGTATCTTCATTTAAAAATGTTTGATAGTTGCACTGGAAAACAAGGCAAAAAAAATACTAAGAAAGACATTTTCTGCAGTGTAGTATAATTTTTAGCTCATTTCCAGCCATTTTTCTATTAGTAACCATAGCATTAAACTATTATGACTTATTGGTATTGGGCAGAATTTTAAAATCTGTTCATCCCTGAATCAAATGCATGCTGTAAAATCTGAATTATGGAGCAAAACTCATAGAGAACTAATTATGTAAGTACATGAACACTGATTTAAGCAATGCTAGTTTGATGTAATGTGTTGTTGCATTACAAAAGTATGTACGACTGTGCACTTACAATGCATTGTCAAAGCATTCTGAATTTGCTTACTTGCATACTGAATGTTTCTGTCTTAGTTTAGGAACAGGCCGACTCCCTTTGGAGGATTCCTCCACTCTTTAGCCAAACGCAGTGGGATGGAGGGTCATGTGACCATCTAATAAACATGTCCAAACATGTCTCAATGGGTCACAGATGAGAACAGGCTTTTAAAATACTTTCTCTCTGTTTTGAAGAAATGTGGCCGATAGTGGAGTGATTTACACAGAAGTTATTGAATAAAGCCGTCTTTCACAGAGCTCGGATTGATAAGGATCTCGGAGCAAAACGGACTGTGCTGATATAAACACTGAGAACAGTCCAGGCAAGAGCGTGGAGCCCCAGTGCATGATGGGATATGTGAGTATATGGCCATCTGTATCAGACACAAATCTTCAATGATCAATATACGTACATTGATGCCACTGAAATTTTTAATGACCATCTAGATTGATGTCTATGGTAAAGCTTTATTTTGATTATGCATGAGGGGAATTACATGTTTAATATTTTGGTTGTAATCAGAGTCCACATATATGTATATATATATATATATATATATATATATATATATATATATATATATATACATATATGTATCCCATATATATAACTTACGGTTTGATCTAACTTACGATTACCACATAATTGAATTCCAGGGAATTCTCGGGAAGTCTTCATATTGATATATTACGTTTCCATAACATGCATTATGCTGCCAGTTATTTAACATGTTACACCTGGATGAGTATAATTTGATTATTAGTGATGTTTGCAAAGTCAAGCAAGCTTTAATAGTGCTTGTATTTATAAATCCAGTTTTGCGTGACTGAAATATTAGGCCTACGTCAAGTAGGTACAGCTTGAACAGTGTTTATTATGAACATTAAAAATTGGATAAATAGCAAGCTTATCCTGGTGTTTAACCATGGTTTATAAAGGTTTTAGAAACTAACAAAGAAAAGGATTTAGTACTGATTTCATTTTAAAGATCAGTGATTTGTAAAAATATGCGAAGGTGAACACGGCTAATTGCAAACTGAACAAAGAGGTGATGCGTATAGTGATACAGCGCCATTCTCACGCTAATGAACGGACCCTGGAGGTAGCCAGTACTATCAAAGCATGTGGGGCAAAGAATATGTTTTTTCATTCACAGCCTGACTAATTATACGAAAATAACAGCCAAGATGGAACAGCATACATTTTCGTCAGAAAGAAGGAGGATTTTTGCTTAGCTTGGCATTTGAAACGGCTTCTCGATATTTGACACCTCTGAGAAGTAGTTTGCCAAACTGAACCGTAGCTGCGTCCAAAAGCCCAGAGCACAAATAGAGCACTGAGCACCTGGGTGTCTTAATGCTTGACAAGAAACAGACCACAGCCTAAAAAAAAAAAAAACCTCAGCAACCCTCTGTTTCTTTAAACAGGTGGTCTCGGGGCAGGCCGTGTTTAAAATGATGTTGTGAACTCCTTCAGTAGATGAACTAGTCGGTGAGAGCCGGCACACAACTGTTAATCGGCACATTAAAAAGTTTGCATAGGGAAACTGGAAAATATATATGAGAAATATCACAATAGCACCAACATCAGCATGGCTGTGAGTTGAGTGTGGTAGGTTTCAGGGGCGTCGCCAAGCCCTTTTTAGGGGGGCTTCAGGCTACACAAATTCGTGTTCGCTTCAGTCTTGTTATAATCAGATTCAGCGCGTTCTTCATCTTCAATCTGCAGCGGCGCCGAGCAGAGAGTGCGTCAGAAACAGAGGACAAGGTGTGTGTGTTTGTGTGTGTGTGTGTGTGTGTGTGTTCATCTGAGCCTCATTGGTCTGTCACTGCTCGTCAATGTCAGACTATTTGAGATGACCAATCAAATCAAAGTAGGCGGGCTTTATGTTCACAGACGCTGCTGAGCGCGAATTTTAACAGTGCGACTCGACGCGTACGGTCAAGTGCGAGATAAGATGTAAGTAGCTAAACTTAACATTTCATATTTGAAATTTTTTTAGGTCATAAATGTTAAACGAATGACAAAAAATAATCAGGCAAACTAATATAGTTTTGTCTAATTTCGCCATTTTTAACGGAAAATATGCCTATGTAACGTTACCTATTTTCAGTTCAAAAAGTAGGCTACGTGACTTATGTAATGTAATAATTAGTTTACTGTCATTGTGAGGGGACAAGAAACATTAACAAAGCCATTTTCATCATGTTAGGCACAAGATTAATAATGAATGTGTACATATTGAGAATATAATACAAATTGTAGCCTTTAGTAAATTAAAAAAGCTCAGCTTTAGGAGGGGAAGAGAAAGGGAGAACTGAGAAAAAAGAGAAAGAGTGATGGAGATGAGGAGAGAGCAGGTTTTGACAAATAATATACTGCCCACTGACATGGTTTTAAAGCTATTTCTTATCCTTTTTTATCTTAAAAACGTCTTGAAATGCACATATCAGAGAAATAAAAAATGTGAACCCCCTACCAACCTCAAATTTAGGACCTCTTTGATTATAAAGCCCTGTCTACGGCCCTGTACTGGGCATAAGATCAATAATGAATGTGTAGCCTACATATTGTGAATGCATTTAATAAACTTAATTACCTAGCTTTAGTAGCTTTCAGTAAATAAACGCCTCTGAGAAAATGATTCATAGGCAAAATCAACCTATCAGTTGACCCTATGTTTACTTTCTTCACTGACAGACAAAAATGAAAAGCCTATATCAGTCAAAGCTCAGCTATAGGAGGGGAAGAGACAGGGCAAGATAAAAACAAAGAGAAAAGAGTGTGATGCTGATGAGGAGAGAAAAATAATCAGCTGCCCACTGACATGGTTTTAAAGCTGTTATCCAATTTTTTTGGCCTTCAAAACATCTTAAAATATGTAGATCAGAGAAATCAAAATTTTCTCGGGGAAACACAGAACCCCCCTATCTGCCCTACCTCACATTTGGGACCACAGTGATTATAAAACCCTGCCTTTGCATGGTATTGAAACTGGTTAATAGTGAGCATTAGATCCTAAACTAAAGTGTTACCTTTTTTTATAATTTTTTTAAAAATCATACCCTCATTGGGGGCTTAGAGCCCCCCTAAAATGAAAATCCTAGTGACGCCCCTGGTAGGTTTAATCACAGCCGTGCTTATATAAGGCCATATCACATGGCTACGATTGTTATATTGCTTTTATACAACAGTTTTAAAGAGAAAGTATTTAAACATGTAAGAAAAAACATGGAGTGTCTAAAAAACCCTCTTGTGTGTGGAACTACTTTCTTCCGCAATGGATACAAATCTCAAGTTGACAGTTTAACAGTTGATCCCAAACCTCTGTTACTAATTCGAATGTTTTACTATAAATTTGGTCCCACTTTATATTAAGTGGCTTTAAGTATTTTGTACTTACATTGAAAAATATGTACAATGTACTTATTGTGTTCATGTTGTATTGTAAAACACTTTTGCTGCTATTGAGGTGTGATACGGGTAAGGTTAGGGGCTGGTGTGGTGGTATGGGTTGGTTTAAGGGTGGGTTAAGGTGTAAGGGAAGGGTCAACAGTGTAATTACAAATGTAATTACATACATTAATTACAGCTGTAATTACATGCAGGTATTTTTTAAATATAAGATACAATATAAAAACATGTATGTACACAATAAGTCCATTGTATCAAATTATTAGTTTCAATGTAAGTACATAGTACTTAAAGCCACTTAATATAAAGTGAGACCGCTGCTTTGAAACAATCTGTATTGTAAAAAGCGCTATATAAATAAATGTGGCTTGACTTGACTAGTATTACTGAGTAGAGTATTATGAGAGATAGAGAGAGAGAGAGAGAGAGAGAGAGAGAGCATGTGAATACCTGCATCTGGTATAGTTTTTATTTTCTAGGTCGAATTCGTAAAAATAATAAATCAGTTTGCCATATCTGTGTGCGCTGATGAAAGCAATATATTTGTCGTAGCATCCTTTTAAGAGTTAAAGGTGCAGTAAGCGATTTCTGAGCAACACTGTTGATAAATAAATAAAGTTTTGCAAAAAAATAAAGCCAAGATGACGAATGACCGACAAGGAAGAACAAAAAATTAACACAGGACACAAGAGTATAAACAAGCAAGAGTTCTTTGTTAGTCGCCAGCAGCACATCAGCTCCAGACAAACAATGACACTCAAAACTGTCCTGTTACTATAACTAACATTACAACAACAGCATATCTTGGTTCTGTGAAACAGCAAAACCAATGTTACTCACATATGGAGCAGAAACGTCTACGGTTACGTATGTAACCCTCGTTCCCTGAGTAGGGAATGGAGACGTTACGTCGGATGACGACGAATGGGGTTTCGCTTAGAAAGCCTATCAACTTCGAGTATTACAAAACGAGCCAATGGCAAAGAAATGCCATGGGTCTGCGGAATTTGCATGACGTAACTCCGCCCCACCTCGTGGGTATAAAAGGAGGAAGTCTGCAACAGCAGTTTATGTTTCTTCGCTGAGGAGCCAAGACTGAGCTCAGGCGATCCCCGCGGTACAGCGGAAAGTGGCAGGCAGACGTAACGTCTCCGTTCCCTACTCAGGGAACGAGGGTTACATACGTAACCGTAGACGTTCCCTTTCGTTGTCACTCGGAGTTACGTCGGATGACGACGAATGGGGTTATCAGTCTAATCACGCCACCTTCTCAGCTGTCTTCCAGTGCCCTGCGTAAATCGAGATCCCTGTCATAGACTGGACGTAGGACTCCATTTAACACAGGAATACCAAGGTACACTGGGAAGCATATCCCAAGCTAGGGGAAGTATGCAATTAATGCCAACCCAGAGGGGGGGGGACTTAGAGAATACACATATGACCCGAAGGAAACATATGGAGAACACTGGGGTGTCCAGCCGCAGGTGGAATATTTCAACCCCAGGGGTGGCAAGGTGGCTTGCCAAGGGAAAGACACATGCTCAGAGAGGCTTACAGTGGAAATACACATGTGGGGGTCGCTCAGGGGAGGGACCATGCACACGGGAGGCACCTAGCCGACGCGCAGGCAAGAGACACTGGCGCGGACGTCAGGAGTGCTGGAGGAGCTCAGGGCTTTCGGGGAAGCTCACCTGAGGAGAATATCGCACGTATCCAGTCCGTGGAGTGGAATGGCGAGCAAGCGAAGACACCTGAGTGGGTCCGGTACTAGCTAGCTGAAGCGAGTACATGAGAGGACACTGGCTCCACTCAGAGATTATAGAATCTGGCGAATGTGTTAGGTGTCGCCCAGCATGCAGCTCTGCAGATGTCTGTTAGCGAGGCGCCATGCGCTAGAGCCCAAGAGGATGCCACACTCCGGGTGGAGTGGGCCGTCACACCAAGGGGGCACGGTCGACCTTGCTGCTGGTATGCCAAGGCAATGGCGTCCACTATCCAGTGAGACAACCTTTGCTTGGAGAGAGCCTTTCCCTTCAGCTTCCCACCATAACAGACAAAGAGCTGGTCTGAGGTCCTGAAACACTGCGTCCTGTCTACATAGGCGCGAAGAGCGCGTACTGGACAGAGCAGTGCCAAGGCTGGGTCTGCCTCCTCCGGGGGCAGCGCTTGCAGGTTCACCACCTGGTCCCGAAAGGGAGTGGTAGGAACCTTGGGCACATATCCGGGCCGGGGTCTCAGGATCACGTGAGAGAAAGCCGGTCCGAATTCCAGGCACGCTTCGTCGACGGAGAATGCGTGCAGGTCCCCTACCCTCTTGATGGAGGCCAGTGCAACCAGGAACGCTGTCTTCATAGACAGGAACTTAAGCTCAACTGATTGCAGGGAGCACTCTTCAGGGCAGTTAGAACCACTGAGAGGTCCCAAGAGGGAACGAGAGGAGGGCGAGGAGGATATAGTCTCCTCGCTCCTCTCAGGAACCTGATGACCAGGTCGTGCTTCCCTACCGACTTACCTTCGATGGGGTCATGATGTGCGGCAATGGCGGCAACATAGACCTTAAGGGTGGAGGGAGACAGCCTTCGCTCCAACCCTTGCTGAAGGAAGGAAAGCACAACGCTGATCGAGCATCTCCGGGGGTCTTCTCGGTGAGACGAGCAACAGTCGACGAAGAGGTTCCACTTCAACGCATAGACGTGTCTCGTGGACGACGCTCTAGCGGAAGTGATGGTAGCCGCCACCGCTGGTGGAAGGGTACTCAAACCTACCTCGAGCCGTCCAGGAGCCACACGTGGAGGCTCCAGAGATCGGGGCGAGGGTGCCACAGGGTGCCCCGTCCCTGAGAAAGAAGGTCCTTCCTCAGAGGAACGGGCCAGGGAGGTGCTGTCGCGAGGAGTACGAGTTCGGGGAACCAGGTCCGGTTGGGCCAATACGGCGCGACCAGAATGACCTGCTCCTCGTCCTCCCTGACCTTGCGCAAGGTCTGC
The DNA here is from genome assembly GCA_026230005.1 of Gila orcuttii. Classification (NCBI taxonomy): domain Eukaryota; kingdom Metazoa; phylum Chordata; class Actinopteri; order Cypriniformes; family Leuciscidae; genus Gila; species Gila orcuttii. The sequence continues at coordinate 19,101,814 of JAPDVR010000013.1, read as the reverse complement.
GCAAGAAGGCTCACTGGGGGAAACGCATATTTGCGGCCCGGCGGCCAGCTGTGCGCCAGTGCATCCGTGCCGAGCGTGCCCTCGGTCAGGGAAAAATACAGAGCGCAATGGGTCGAGTCGTGAGAGGCAAACAGATCTATCTGTGCGTCCCCGAACTGGTCCCAAATCAGCTGAACCGACTGGGGATGGAGTCGCCATTCTCCAGGGAGGGGCTGAAGCCGTGAGAGCTCGTCGGCTGCACAGTTCAGCGCTCCGGGAATGAAAATGGCTCGAAGCGACCTCAGATGCTTCTGACTCCATAGGAGGAGGTGGCGGGCGAGTTGTGACATACGGCGGGAGCGTAGACCACCTTGATGGTTGATGTACGCAACAGTGGCGGTATTATCTGAACGGACTAGCACGTGTTGACCCCGGAGCAACGCCCGGAAGCGGTGCAGGGCAAGACGTACTGCCAACAACTCGAGGCAATTGACATGCCATAGCCGCTGGGGTCCTGTCCAGGAGCCCGCAGCAGCATGTCCATTGCGCATGGCGCCCCAGCCGGTGGTGGAGGCATCTGTTTAGACAACAACATGCCGGGAAGCTCGTTCCAGGGGGACACCCGCCCTGAGAAAACTGAGGTTCGACCACGGGGTGAGGAACTGATGGCAGGTCGGAGTAACTCTACTCGGAGCGTGCCTTGTTGCCATGCCCACCTCGGGACTCGGTTGCGAAGCCAAAGCTGAAGCGGTCTCATATGAAGCAATCCGAGCGGCGTGACCGCGGCTGCAGATGCCATATGCCCCAGGAGCCTCTGAAAATGTTTCAGTGGAACCGCACTCTTGCTCTTGAGATGTCTCAGGCAAGTCAGCAGTGACTACGCGCGCTCGCTCGTAAGCTGCGCGGACATGGCGACCGAGTCGATGTCCATACCGAGAAAAGAAATCCTCTGCACGGGGCAAAGTTTGCTCTTCTCCCAGTTGACCCGAAGGCCCAGACGAGCTAGGTGCCGGAGCACTAGGTCCCTGTGTTCGCAAACCTGATCTCGAGAGTGAGCTAGGATCAGCCAGTCGTCGATATAACTCAGGATGCGAACCCCGTGCTCCTGAAGGGGAACAAGGAAAGCCTCGACAACCTTCGTGAAGATGCGAGGAGACAGGGCCAGCCCGAAAGGGAGGACCGCATACTGGTATGCCTGCCCCTCGAAAGCAAACCGTAGGAACGGTCTGTGGCGAGGAAGAATGGAGACATGGAAGTAGGCGTCCTTCAGGTCGATCGCTGCAAACCAATCCCGGGGCCGCACGCATTCGAAAAACGCATTTGGCGGTGAGCATCTTGAACGGCAGCCTGTGAAGGGAGCGGTTCAGCAAGCGCAAGTCCAGGATTGGCCGTAACCCACCGGTTTTCTTGGGGACAATGAAGTAAGGGCTGTAGAAGCCGGACCTCATCTCGGCTGGAGGGACAGTCTCGATTGCACCCTTCGCCAGCAGGGTGGCAATCTCTGCTCTCATGATGGGGGCATTGCCACCGACCAAAGTGGAGCGGACTCCCCTGAAGCGGGGAGGAGACCGTGCGAACTGAATTGCATAGCCGAGCCTGATGGTGCGCGCGATCCAGCGGGACAGACGGGGAAGCTCTAACCAGGCTCCCAGGAACTGAACCAGCGGGATCATGCGGACGACAGGCGTCCCCCCGGAGGGGCAGCGAAGCGGAGTAACTGGCCCAGACGTGGACGGCCTAGCGGCCCGGTGTGGGGGCACAGTTAGCAACCGCGCCCTGGTAGAGGTGGCCAGGGGAGGACCAGGCTGATCGTCCTGCGGGGGCCTGCTCTGCCAGGGGTCTGGCGACAGAGGGGGACAGGGGCGAAGCGGTCCGTGGACGGCACGCCGTGTCAACCGCCTTTGGAACAGAGGGGGGCGAGGAGAGCACGGCTTGTGGCCGGCACTCTGTGTCGCCCGAGAACTCTGTGGGCTCAGGGAAGAGAGGGTCGTTTCTGTCTTTAACCACTTTAGGGTGCTGCCCACCCGTGGGTGAGCAGCGGGGAGCGGAGAACAAAAGATTCTCCGACCGGGGGAAGGAGTGGTCCTGCTACCACCTCCTGAAAAACGACCATCTTCCCTGAGCAGCCCATCTCAGGAGCGCCGCTTGGCCCGGCGTTTAGCGGGAGGCGGGGCGGGAGAGGGCTGTGGCGCCTTCTTGCGGCTTCCTCCGCGACCGGCCCGGGTTTGTGGAGGCTGCTGCGTGGGCCGGGCGGGAGGGGCGGGAGCCGCAGGAGGGCGCCCTCGGCGGGAAACAGGACGAGGCTTCTGCCCGGCCGGCTGGGTGGAGGCAGCAGCTGGCCGGCGGGGCAGAATGTGTTTGATGGCCTCGGTCTGTTTCTGGGCGGTTGAAAACTGTTGGGCAAAGTCTTCAACCGCGCCGCCGAAGAGGCCGGCCTGGGACAAGGGGGCGTTAAGCAGACGGGTCCGCTCCGCGTCCCGCATGTCAGCCAGGTTCAGCCACAGGTGTCTCTCCTGGACCACAGCTGTGGACATCACCAGACCCAGGGAGCGCGCGGTAACCTTCGTCGCCCGTAGAGCGAGGTCGGTAGCGGCGCGCAGCTCATCAAAGAGCCCTGGGTCTGTCCTACCCTCGTGCATGTCTCTGAGCATCTGGGCCTGGTAGACCTGCAGAGTGGCCATAGCATGCAGTGACGCAGCCGCCTGTCCCGCCGCTCTGTAAGACTTCGCCACCAGGGTAGACGAAAATCTACAGGCCTTGGATGGGTGCTTAGGCTCACCACGAGAAGAAGCACTCTGAGGACATAGTTGCATGGCAACAGAGCGTTCAACCGGGGGGAGCCCAGTGTACCCACGGGCGGCTGCATCATCGAGGGGAGGAAAGGCGGATGAGATCAACGAGCGGTCCCGAGAAGACAACGGGGTCTTCCAGGACTTCGAGATCTCATCATGCACGTCCGGGAAGAAAGGTATTGGGGTTTGCCGAGGACGAGAGTCGGCGGCCTTACCCAAAAACCAATCGTCCAGTCGGGAGCGCTCAGGACAGGGTGGAGGCCTCCACTCAAGCCCGATGCTCGCGGCTGCCCGGGAAAGCATGGCCGTCATCTCCGGATCAGACTCCAGCACAGCCGTATGCACACCGGAAGGTGACAGCTGTGACGAGCCCTCACTTCCAGAAGAATCAAACCCACCTTGTGATGCTGCAACAGACATGGCATCATCCTCTGTAGTTTCAACCGAAACACACGGGCCACCAGAGGGTAGACCCGCGGGAATCGGCCGCTCGCTAGCGGGCACCGTCATTGAAGAGGGGGCTGGGGTCGCGGACACATAGTCGGCGCCTTGTTCCAGACCGTCACCCTCAGGTCACCCTGGCCACCAGCCGCAGGACGGGGGGTGGATGAGGGGACTCTCACTCTTGCGAGTTCACCGAGTCTCGACCGTAATGACGCGATGGTCATGTTCCCACAGAGAGAACATGAGTCATCCACGACCGCTGCGCTAGCATGATCAATGCCCAAACATACATACCAATCTGCCGCAACCAGAAGTACACGGGTGAGGCATCTTTAAAAAGACGTGCCGCGTGTAAGCTCTTTTAGTGAGAAAACTCAAGTGTTGAAGCACCCAATGTGCTGTGTTGAAACCCCATTCGTCGTCATCCGACGTAACTTGGAGTGACAACGAAAGGGAACAACAGAACCTCAGCATCCGTTTTCAGGCCTTCTCGCTTAGATCTCTCCAGCACTGAAAAACTTTTGTAATGTCAATGCGGGTCCTAAAGCTCTTGCCTGATCATAACCCTTCTTTTTCCTGTGATTTTCCTCTGACTTCTTCTCTTTTGTAATGTCTCTCAGCCATCTCTCTTTCTACAGTCTTTCTTCAAATCTCCCTCTTGCTCACTCTCTCTCCCCCATCATGAGTGACATGCCCTCCACTGCTGATTGGCTCACTCTGTCTCCTCCCCCATCATTAGTGTCCAGGGTTCTAAATTAACACCCGCCAACCCGCCAAATGCGGGTTAAAATTCATTTTGGCGGGTGTTAATAAAAACTTACTAGCCAGTTTGGCTGGTGATGCATAAGGCTTTGTTCTCCGTCATTTATCCCCTGGCAGTACTTCCTACATTTCCCATGAACACTCTGCCGTAATGCTACGTGATGACGTTTCATACGCCCATTGGCTGCGCGCAGTTTGCAGTGAAACCAGCGCGAGAAATGATCATGGAAACGAACGGAGCGTCCACCAGAAAACACAAGGAAGATGAAGAACGAACGGAGCCAGAGCAGGGAGCATAGACTGAAAGAGGAGGGAGTTAGCTAGTTAAGTAAAGTAAAAAGTTAAGATTAAACTAAATGCGGCGGTGGTTGGGACAGACTTCTGGGTTTAAATTTAAATGTCGTTTAACGAGAGATACGTTATTTTTTTAAGTTTAAGGTTTTTGTCATTATTTCTGAACAAGCTTATACATTAGGCAATATACACAACAAGCTTACTATATATCTTAAGGTTTTCTTTTAGTTGAAAACATTAAACAATATGTGTAAACAAAAAATATAAACAGCAAAAGCATCGCGAACGGGGAAAAATGCTAAAAAAAAGCAGACTGCGCAGTTATTGTACAGAACGTACATACTCAAATCAGCATATGATTATCGTGTTTATATTGTTTCACGTTCATGTTGAGAAAAACAATAATATCCACATGCTCGAGTGAGAAAACGCGCTGCGCTGACACAGACGTTGCAGGGACACGTGTGTGTGTGCAAAGTGAAGTAACAGCACTTTGCGTTTTCTGTTCTTTAACCTGACTCCCTCAATGAAATTTAAAGGAAGCATATGTCTCAAAATCATTTTGCTACCAGAAGATATCATCTCGGATCATGATTCCCTCGGGGTACAGCTGCTGACCTGCAGTTGTTAATGCAGTGATGGACAGCTGCTTCCTCAGTCGACTGGCGTTTCTTTGGATTTCATGTGATTTCTCATTTCTCATATATATATATATATTGTGGTGGTGATATTATGATAACTCAGTTTAATTAATAATTGATTAAAAGTAATTCCATTTTGTAATAGGCTATTATTTTCATCTAAGTAATTCCAAACTTTGTGAGGCAGACAATGACATTATGTGATCAAATACAATCCACTTGTTAAACACGCTAATATGTTATTAAAATGTTAATAAAATGATCAAATGCATTTAGTGGCACTCATAATTTCTCTTATTTTTACCGGAAAACATTTGGCTGGTGGAAATTCTGATTGGCTGGTAACTTTAGAAAGAACTTTAGAAAGTTACCAGCCACATTGGCTGGTGATCAAAAAAGTTAATTTAGAACCCTGTTAGTGTCACGCCCCCTACTGCTGATTGGCTACAAGTGTGTTGTGGTGCTCGGTCCAATCTGCTTTCAGCGTTACTAACTTACTGACGCTTTATTTACGTAGTAACTGAAGTCTTGGAAATGCCGCATTCAGCTCGTCTAAAGCCTTCCTTCTCCTCAACGCTCTCGATCGCTGATGGCGCTGTGGAAAAAGGGTACGAAGCGATTCCTCCCCCCAACACAGACCTGGCTCTGCAAGCCACCAAATCATCCGCCCAGGCGATTGGTAGGTGCATGGCGAACTTGATGATACTTATGATACTGAAGCCCAGACTTCTTCCTTCAACCCCTAGCTATGCGGGCAAAGGCCTGGGAAGCCATCCCTGGAATATCAGAATGGGTGTTGAACATAATAAAACGAGGCTACTCGCTACAGTTTGCTCGCAGACCCCCACGCTTTCTAGCTGTGGTCGAGACATTGGTGAGAAGCGACGCAGCTCACGTCCTTCGCACCGAAGTGTCAAAACTGTTAGTGAAAGGATTTCGCACCAGTCCCCTTATCACTAAGCAAGTCGGGCTTTTACAGTCGATATTTCCTGGTTCCAAATAGAGATGGTGGCCTCAGCCCCATCTTAAATCACAGACACCTGAACAAAGCGCAGCTTATGATACTGAAAAAGCTAAAACAGATACTGATACTGTGTCTCCCAGCCAGAGTATACCTTTTCTGGGAACAGACATAAATTCTATACAGATGAGAGCGCAGCTGACATCAGAGTGTGCGCTCACCATCCAGCGTCTAGCGGCATCATTCAGAGCAGGCGCTTGCGCTCCTATGCCCTTTGCCTGCATAGCTAGGGGTTGAATGAAGTCTGGGGATGGGCCCGTTCAGAATGCTGACAACCAAACAAATACTCGCGCAGATTCGCCTGGGGGATTGGTTTTTCTCAGTGGATCTGAAAGATGCTTATTTTCACGTTCAGATAGCACCCCGTCACAGGCCATTCTTGAGATTCACCTTCCAGGGGCAGGCTTATCAGGACACAGTCCTACCATTCGGGTTATCCCTAGCACCTCGTACATTTACGAAGTGCGTGGACACAGCTCTTGCCCCCCTGAGACAACGGGGGAGTGCGAGTGTTGAACTACCTCAACGTTTGGCTGGTTATAGCCCAATATGAGGCGCAGTTAATAACTCACAGATCCTGGCTCCTCAGCCATCTAGAATGCCTAGGTCTCAGGATCAATGCTTCTAAAAGCGCACTGTCTCCCAGCCAGAGTATACCTTTTCTGGGAACAGTCATAAATTCTATACAGATGAGAGAGCAGCTGACGTCAGAGCGTGCGCTCACCATCCAGCGTCTAGCGACATCAGTCAGAGCAGGCGCTTACGCTCCTCTCAAGAGATTTCAGAGGATGTTAGGCCTCATGGCCTCAGCATCATCAGTACTCCAGTTAGGTCTACTTTATGGTGCGGATATGTTATCCAGAGACAATGTCCCCCCGGGGGTATGGTCTCTTCACCCGCAAATGGTTCAGATGATATTGGGCATCTTCGGCAAGACAGAGATCGACCTCTTCGCTCGTTGCCAAACATTTTTCTCCAAAGACAGGGACGTGCTGGCCCAGAACTACTCTTTGTTAGCCCCGCACTGGAAAAACCAGTCATGGTTCTCCGAGTTTACTCAGCTGCTGGGATCAGCCCCATGGTCGATACCGCTGAGGAGAGACCTCCTCACGCAGGCGAACAGGGCGATCTGGCATCCCTGTCCCGACTTGTGGGCCCTCCATGTATGGCCCCTCAACGGGTATCCGGGAACCTTCCGGATAAGGTGCTAAATACCATTAATGAAGCAAGAGCGCCTTCAACCAGGCGTCTTTATGCTCTAAAATGGTCAGTGTTCTCAAGCTGGTGGACAGCGCGGAGCCTGGACCCCTACTCATGTGGAGTGATAAGGGTTCTTTCCTTTCTACAAGAGCTTTTGGACGCGGGTCGCACCCTCTCCACGCTTAAAGTATATGTGGCGGCCATAGCAGCATTTCACGCTCATGTGGCCGGACAATCACTGGGAAGAAACAACCTAGTCTTGCGCTTCCTCAAGGGGGCAAGAAGGCTAAACCCACCTTGACACCCCTCTATACCTATTTGGGACCTTTCCACGGGCCTGGAGGCCATGAAAGGGGCCCCTTTCGAGCCACTTCAGTCTGCTGACCTGAAAGCGCTTTCACTCAAAACTGCTCTCTTGCTAGCACTGGTCTCAGTCAAGCGAGTGGGTGATTTGCAAGCACTCTCAGTGAGCTCTTCCTGCCTTGAATTCGGGCCCACCGACTCCAGAGTCGTCCTTAAGCCAAGGCATGGGTATGTTCCTAAAGTGCTCTCGACTCCGTTCAGAGTGCAGGTCATTTCGCTGTCAGCTCTTCCTTCGTCAGAAGACGAAAGAGACGCAAACCTACTCTGCCCTGTGAGGGCTCTCATAGTCTATTTGGAGCGTTATGCCCGCTTTAGGCAGTCAGAACAGCTCTTCGTATGCTTCGGAGGCCGCACCGTTACTAACGTAACCTCGGTTCCCTGAGAGTAGGGAACGAGTATTGCGTAACTCGCCGTGCTACTGTGCTTAGATCAGGGGATCACTTCAGTCGATTTAACCTGAATTCTATGGCGAAATGGGGGCTTATATAGCTATAAGCCACGCCCATTCTTTAGCGGGCGCGAAGCATCCTGATTGGTTCTTGCATCCTAGTCGACTCGCCATAGGTTCATGCAGTTGCCGCAGCACAGCCAATGAGCGAGCTAAGGCGCTCAGCTGTATGTCTGCTGAGCAGCTGCACTACGTTTTAAAAATTTGGCTTCAATATTCTCGAGAAAAGGAGTTTTCCCATAGCGTAAGCTATTTACGCAATACTCGTTCCCTACTCTCAGGGAACCAAGGTTACGTTAGTAACCGAGACGTTTTCATGCTAGTTCAATTGAACCAAAACTATTTTTTTCACATGCACATGTGGAACAGTCCTTGAGACACTATGGGCCAGATTTACTAAAGAGGGCAAATTTGCATGAAAATGCAATCCCATAAAAGCACAGATATGAGTGGAAAGTTCTACGCGTGATCTAATGTCGAAGCGCAAATTAAAGGAGCACAGACTCAGCCGGATCATTTCCATAATGACCAACGCAATCTACCAAGACCAGCACAAATTATCGTCTGGTTTAAGACATGCTTTTTTGGGTGGTAAATAAAGGCGCAAATACCAGTAAACTGACTAGCGCAAACCTTAGTATATCACCTTGCGTGATTTATTTCAATACTCTCCTAACATAAATGTTGCATCTGAAAGGGAAACTCCTAAAAATGCAAAATATGCATTCAATTGGTATTTTTTTTCTCTGATTTTTGAACAGTTGCTTTTATAAGAATTTATATATTCATATATTATCCTATATATTATCAGATATATGTTTTCTTAGAATGCTAATAAATCATATTAAATTAAATGTATTATTTATAAAATATAATTAAGTATAAGTCAAGTCAAGTCACCTTCATTTATATACTATTTTAACAATATAGATTGGTTCAAAGCAGCTGATTAGGAAATTAAAGTAACAGAGATTGTTTTGGCTTTACAGCTGCTCTAGAATAAAGTTATTGTCCAGCTAAAGTTACTTTTGATTGATTCACTTCCGTCGCAATGATCATTAAGTTATTAGCTAATAGGACACCGTTCTAACAGAAAACCCTTAATGCGATCCGGCCGCTCATTTGCACAAAACAGTGCCTGGTGGCTCGAGAACGCAAACCATAAAATAGGTTCCAAGGTATAAGCCTTGAAAAATGTATAATACAGAAATTTTTATCGCTTCCGCGTAGCCACTTGAACTGGAATTATCCTGACAACGTTTTATCTGTACAGAGGTAAAGGGAAGGGAAGGAGGCCTTCACAGGGGAGAAACTAGTTGACACTTCAGGACTGCGTTGTCGTCGTGTCCAGGCGCAGGTCCTTTGTCAGATCCGGATACGGCCTGGATCTGGCGGACTGCGGTAAACCTCGGGATAAACAGAGAGACTAATATTAGCGTAGACGCTATCCTTCTTATGATATAACAAGTATATCAGGATTTATGGGACGTGTTCCCGGTTCCGGCTGACCTAATCTATGCAGCCTAACATTGAATTATAGAAGTCTATAATGTTTTATGTGTATGCTAGGTCAAAGAGATGTGTTTTTAGTCTAGATTTGAACTGACATTATATATTAATTCTAGTAAATAAGTATCGTTCAAATAATATAAAATGTAAAAAATATTAATAACAAATCTAAATGTAATAAAGCTATAATCTCTGTCTGTCATTAATGCAGTTTTATAATAATTCTATTAAATAATTATTATTCAATTAATATAAAAATATAAAAATATTTATAATATACCATATATAATACATTATTATATAATTTAATACACAAAATATATTATTTATTAAATATAAAAATACAAAATTTATCTCAGTAATATATATATATGTATATGTATGTATGTATGTGTGTGTGCGTGTGTGTATGTATGTATATAGCCTACTTTTTATATTGAATAAATAATAATAATACATTTTTTATAATTATAAATACGTGATATTTTTATGTTAATTGAATAATAATTATTTAGTAGAATTATTATATGATTAAATGTATTTGATAAATATTAAATGCATTTATACAGGCAGACCGATAGATAGATAAATGGATAGTTTTTTTTTTTTGTTTTTTTTTTTTTATGTGAATATCTAATAAAAGTGAACGGTTATGATCAGGGGCGGACTGGCCATCTGGAGCACCGGGACTTTTCCCGGTGGGCCGCTGGCCAATGTGGGCCGGCCCGGTACACAAATATATATAATATATATATGTAAAACAATGACGGAAATCATATTACATTTTCTACGCAAATGGATGAGGGAATCGATCGCGCGGGCGCGGCTGACAAGGAGTGTGTTTCGTGTGCATGCATGTGACTGTCCCTCCCTGTTAATTAGTTTGGTCTACTCCGTTGCGTATCTTGAAACACGCCCTCTTTAACGTCCTGGAAAAACACAACACCAAGCCGCGCAGATGAAAGCCGACTCCCTCGCCTCGCATGTGTCGTGGGAAAAAAGCTCCATTTGAACACGAGAGAACTACAGCCGACTGTTAGCTAAAATCCGCGTTCTGCGCCTGGGTGTAAATGAAACAACTGTCTATTTCTGCAGATATATTCGTCTACATTCGTCATTCAAAAAGAGAAACCGACTCTGCCCGCTGCAGTGCGTGCTTACCGTTTTGAATCCTGCTAAAGACTTTCTTTATTCCGCTCCGCTCATGTTAATATTTAAATATTCGCCAAGGAACACTCAGGTAAGAAGACATAACATTAGAACAGCCATGGATGAAAACGGGAAGAAAAGAAAAGGTGAAGATGTAAGTTACGCGTTAAAAAAAGCAATAGAGGTAGATCCTGTGAAATGCTTCAAATTAACAATTATACATTTGGCGCGAAGAGTAGCAGTTCAACAGGCTCTGAAGGCTCTAGCTCCCCCTTACTAGCTTTGTGTTACTTAAAATAAATGTTTAAATAGCATTTATTTTTGTATTGTGTTATATTTTTATGCTATAAGTGGTGTTAAAAAATATTCTGCACATTAATGGGCCAATTTGTTATGATGTGGGATGTGGTGTTACGGTGGCCGAGAAAGCTCAACGCGTTGCAACTGAAGAAAACACATGCAAATAGAAAAAAAAAACCGCAATCTTCATCAGTTTCACAACACACCTCTGCTCCAAATACTCACAACACCACCCAAATACAGAAACGCGCTGCAAAAGCTCACAACACAAATACAGAAATGCGCTGCAAATAGGGCTGCAACTAACGATTATTTTCATAATCGATTAATCGGTTCGATTTTTTTGATTTTTTTTTTTTGATTTTTTCGATTAATCGGATAAAATTTCAATTTGATTTTTTGTTTATTACAACTAAATAAAACCCTTAATCATGGTATTTATGTGTAAAAGTGTACAAAAGCCACACATTGAGTTTTACTAATATCAATATTTGCATTGTTTTTAATGATAATTGCTGATGGCAAGTTGACAACCATGAAAAACAAAAAAATCTAAATTATATACAACATTGTTTTAACATAATTTTTGTTAAACACTAATTTACACAGACATGTTCGGATGTGAAGATAGAAACCAAAAACATGTAAAGTACATAATTAATTTAATTTTTATTTAAGATTCAATTAATTATAAGGATAAATTGCTAAAATAAATATAGAAATACTGAAAAAAAGCGTGTGAACGTAGTAGAGCCGCAGTAGATCGCGTTTGTAAAACAATTAAAACTTAATAGAAGACAAATGCTATAAAAAGAGAACGGAATGGAGACGCAGCAAACAGGCTTGATTAAAAGGACAAGAAAATGATGCATTAGTGCACAAGCATTCGCTGAAAACCACTGACTACAGTGACTAAAAAACAATCTTTTACTGCTGCTGTTAATAACTGCCTTTATATTTAGTGCTTCACTTTCTAAACACCGTTTTAATTTAGCCTATTTCTGCGTAGCGCTATTTTAATCCATCACTTATGTTGCGAGCGAAATGATTGCACAACCTGATGCCCGAGACAAAATACAGACACCCCAAGTCTCCCGGACAGTGCCGATCCTGACCTCCCTGGGGCCCTAAGCAAAATTCTGCTAAGGGGCCCTCTACCTGACCCCGTGGGTGAATGTGATTTCACCAAGTACCACATGTTCCTGGATCAACATCTTTGTTGATCCTGGATCAACTTTCCAATCAACCAATCAGATTTGAGGGACAAGTTTACAGTTTATGTCAAGTTTAGGCTTAGAACCAGGGTGAAGTCCTTAAACATCAGTGATCATTACCCTCTGATTTTAGGGAAAAATTGTGGGTAGGGTTAGGTTTAAGGGTAGGGATTGGGTAAGGACTACATTTTGGGACAGGAATGTTGATCCAGGATCAACAAAATATGTTGATCCAGGACCATGTCTTACTTGGCAAAAGCTATGTAAACCGATTGCCATTTCCACACAGTCACACCTGACACTTCAGTGCTCCCAATACAATCCTCCCTCCTTTAAACAAAACAGTCAAAGAATAAGTACAAAAATATAGAACAGAATGAGGTTCAAACAAACAATATTTATTGAATATAGTATTTCTATAGAATATTGGCTGATGATCCAGCATCTCCTCTACTGACAAACTTAAGCATAGCACCTGCAAATTATAGATAACTCATTTTATAAGCTGCATCAGACCCATTCAAACTGGCTCCCAATTTCCTTTTATTCATTTTCAAATATAAAATACTATTAATACTATGGCTTGGCTCTTGTAATATTTAACTAGTGAACTAGTGATGCAGATATCAATAATCCCTGTGAGTGATGACATCATTGATATCAAAAATTAACGTTTGTACAAGTGAACATGTAATTCCTGATATCAAAAATAGACATTGGTAGATAAAAATGTAACTAAGGGGCCTATAGTAAAAAATAATCAAGAATTCACATTGCAAATAGTAAAAAAAAAATTCTTGATATCAAAAATGCATGAACTGTAAATGAATAAAATCTAAAATGGCTTGCCATTGCATGTTAAAAGTTTTTTTTATTATGCATGTTGAAGCAATTTTTGATTTATGATTAATATTTACTGAGGGATGTCCATCCATATTGACCAGTATGTCCAGCTAGCTATTCAACATTTAAAATTCAATATAGCCAATAAATCAGTAGTCAAATTGTCAATACATTGCTTTCCATCTTGTATAATTAGTGCAGTTGTTTAGAGTTTTTAACTACACATTGACTGAGACTAGATAATCAGTGTCTTGTTTTAAAAGTATATACTGTATAATGTGTACTTTGATGAGGAGTGCCATCATTCACGCCCATATATTGTACAGTATGTCTGGTCGTGGTCTCCACATATATTTCTGCTTGAAAAATGGCCGTTTCATTTCGTGCGCGCGCATATGAACGCATGATAACACACGCGACGCGGTTATCTTTTCCGATCTGCAGTAAACAAACACCGTTGCACTTTGTCGTTCATCAAAAACAAACGTAATAAATAAATGTATTTTACTCTCACTTTTGTCAGGCACAAAGTGATGCAAGAGATGCACTGACTGCCTGCCCAGCTAGGTTAGCAAGACCGAAAAAACACAGTAGAAATCCACATAAACTTAACTTTGCTGACATCAAACTTGGAGAGGAGAGAACACAAGTTTACCTGATTGTTTTTCCCGCATTTCACTCTCATGTTTTTCCCCCCTCTTTTCGTGACCAGAAGAATAGTTTCACTTAATTTTGTCATGGATGTTGTAAACATTAATTGACGCGCTATGGCACAAGGGGGAGGCGGGGCCTTGAGTAATTTGCGGGGCCCTACGCAGCTTGCGTAGTGAGCGTATAGGGCGGATCGGCTCTGCTCCCGGAAGTTCCGGGAGTCTCCCGCATATTGATAGCGGCTCCCTGATGCCCGCAAATTAGTTCAAACTCCTGGAATCTAGAGCGTGCAAGCAAGAGAGCGCATGCGAGACAGAAGAGAGTGCTCCAAAGTCCAAACTGTGTAGCGCGCGCACGACAGAGCGGCACAGGGAGAGAGACCTTGCGTGTGTGTGCGTGTGTGCCGCATCATGATAGGCCTGTTTCAACCAATCACCAGTAAATGCTCCCCGTGACGTAAGCAGAGCAACTAATCGATAATGACATTCGTTGACAACGATTTTCATAATCGATTATTATCGATTATATCGATTAGTTGTTGCAGCCCTAGCTGCAAATAACACAGACCACAATGGAAATCTTTCCAGGGGAACCAAATAAATGACTAACCCGGCAGGTGCTTACAGCTTAAAATTCTACTTTATGTATTTATTTATTTTTGCAAAACATACAGAGATTACATTTTTATGACATACAACTTATATACAATATACAAAATGTATTAACAATATGTCCAATGTCATCAGAATACAAATGAGAAAAGAACAATGAGCTGAAAACTAAACTAAATAAATAAAAAAAGATAGAGAAGAAGAACAAGAAGGAAAGATATTGCCCTTCGAAGGGAGTAGGGCATAGGGAAGCTCACGGGCAATAAGCACGTCCCAGCCGGGTTCGTCACTTATTTGGTTCCCCTGGAAACATTTCCGTTGTGGTCTGTGATATTTGCAGCGTGTTTCTGTATTTGGAGTAGAGGATGACACGGGAGTGGATTTTCACTCCTGTCCCGTCCCACTCCTATAGAAAGAAATCTTGTCCCGTCCCACTCCCATAGAAAGTTTAAAAAATAATCCCATCCCATCCCGCTCCTGGTAAATTGACTCCCAGTCCCATCCCTCTCCTGTTTAAACTGACTCCCGCTCCTGTACCGCTCCCATATATTTTTTTCTTCAATTAGTGTTTAGTTAATACATAGAATTTGATTTAATCTGCATCCTCTCCATCCTGTTTTAGACCAGCTGCTGAGCCCCTGTTTCTAGATTTTCTCCAGAAAATGGAAGACAGCAAATAAAAGAAAAACAGTACATAGTTCACACCATGTCTACAATAGTTTAATAAACCCAAACAGCACATAAAGCTGCATTTTACTCATTTATTGTTGAGTAAACAATACATTTATAGTTTACATTTATAGTTTTTTTTAATTACATGTTAACGATTTTTAACATCCTACTCTCATAAACTTAATTAGTATTTCAGACTTTCCGACCAGTTCTGTGAACTTAATAGACATGTCATTACTTCTGACTTTGCGCTGTAAATCATTTTTTGCCACAAACTCCGCGGCTGTTAGCTTCCTCCATCACTGCTCTTTGAATTCCAGCGGTAACCCGTGACAAAAAGCACTGATCCCGTTAACCATTTATCCTGTACCGTCCAAATCCCGTGATTAATAGCAAAGATGACTCCCATCCTGCATGAATCCCACGGGAATCCCGTGACCCGTGGGATTCCCGAAAAAATGTCAGCCTCTAATTTGGAGCACACGTGTGTTGTGAAACTGATGATGATGTTTTTTTCTATTTGCACGCGTTTTTTTCTATTTGCACGTGTTTGCTTCAGTTGCAGCACGTTGAGCTCTCTCGGCCACCGTACGGTGGGCTGCTGTGGGCCAGAAAGTCCAGGGCCACTTTTTGGTCCCAGTCCGCCCCTGGTTATGATTATACAAGCATATGAGTCCAACGCTAATAGACATAAACAAAACGTTAGGTCTTTAACAATGACACTGGGTTGACAATAGCTATAAAAAATAAAAATAAAAAGCCCATCTGGTTTCCAGTGGACATATTTTGGCTTTTGACATTTTGTTAAATACGGTTACATTGATTGTTGCAGATAAATTGTATTAGATTTACATCTTAGTAATTATAAATGGCAAGTGAAACTCGCGCTTTCCCAGCGATGATGACTTAAACAGAAACAGAGAGCGTGTATTTTAAGACGCTGTTTTCTTAAATACCCACAATGAGAGTTCAAGCCATGTAGACTCAGCATATTTCATATCATAACAAATATGTTTTCACGCGTTTACATTCGAACACAGTGTGTTTTTCACATCTTGGAGTCTACATGTCCCGTGAATGAGTTGTATTCATTTCATCTACCTTCCATCAAGACACTTCCAGCAAAAAAAAAAAAAAAAAACGCCGCGCTTTCCAAATGCAGCCATAAAATAGTGTGAACATATTGAAGATCCATTACGACGCAGACAATATTTTCAGATATTCAAATCAGGGGAGTGTGATGAAGGTGATTTACATGATTAAAGCTGGTAAATCTGCCAGTGCTGGCGTGGGAGGACGCGCGTACAGACAGACTCAAATCTATGCGTCTCTCTGCGAGGACGCAAATGCGTGCGTGTGTGCGTAACGGAGCACGTTTCCATTGCAGTTCTGACCAGGATTTGCCACAGACTCTCTCGACTAACCCAAATGTTGACCTGTAAGGGCTCAGGAAGCAAAGACCACACAGCTCAAAGACAAGTAGCCTATGTTATTCCAAAAATGGGGAATGTCATTTTGAGGCTAACACTTCCATTAAGTAGTTTTAAGTCTATTTTACAGCTGTGCTGAGGGTTTAACTGTGTTTTCACTGCCTGTGCTGGCTTGTGTTTGGTTATATCAGAATGCTGATTATTGCTTGTTTGTATAGCCTATATGCTCTTGTGGCCGTCCGGTTTGGTTAACCAGTCCAGCGATTCTGGATGTGCTGATCTTTTAGAGTCCTTCAAAATGATTGGAGTTCATAGTTGTGTTTATTTAATGCAGGAACTATTGCCCACAATGTCGCAAATTGTACTATTTGGCTTCACAACAGAGAACACGTCATAATACAGATTCCAGATGTAGATTAAAACGGTAACACTTTACAGTACGGTTTCATTAGTTAACTACATTAGTTAACATGGACTAATAATGAACTGCACTTCCACAGCATTTATTATTTTTTGTTAATGTTAATTTAAACATATACTATACATTAAACATTTTAATAATACATTATTAAAATCAAAAGTTGTATTTGTTAACATTAGGTAAAGGAATTGTTCACCCAAAAATGAAAATTCTGTCATCATTTACAAACCTGCATG
Source organism: Gila orcuttii (assembly GCA_026230005.1). NCBI lineage: Eukaryota > Metazoa > Chordata > Actinopteri > Cypriniformes > Leuciscidae > Gila > Gila orcuttii. The sequence continues at coordinate 19,084,834 of JAPDVR010000013.1, read as the reverse complement.
AGTTTCTTTCTTCTGTTGAACACAAAATAGGATATTTGAAAGAATGTTGGTGACCAGACAGTTGACGGCACCCATTGACTTCCATTGTATCTTTTTTCCTACTGTGGAAGTCAGAGGCTACCGTCAACTGTCTGGTCACCAACATTCTTTCAAATAACCTCTTTTGTGTTCAACAGAAGAAAGAAATTCATACAGGTTTGGAACAACTTGAGGGTATGTAATGACCAAATTTTCATTTTTGGGTGAACTATCCCTTTAACAAAGAATACAGTAACAAATGTATTGCTCATGGTTAGTTCATGTTAGTTAATAGCCCACATTAACTAATGCTAACAAATGAAACCTTATTGTAAAGTGTTACCATGAAAACTTACTGGACTGATTATTTAAGTCTTGTTCCAGGAATATGATTTTTTGATTCAGAAATACCTTAAACATGAAATTATTGCATTGAAAATGTTAAAAGCATTTTAAATTATCTGTATATTCCCTAAAAGACCGTTTGACTTACTACTGAAGCGTCTAGGTGCAGTCACTTTCATTTGTGTTTGAGATCAAAATCAAACCAGCAGCACAGTTGACTTGGACAACATTCAGATTTTGTCTTCAAAAGCAACTACACTGCTTGTTGAAAGTTTAATTAATACTCGTAAAAACGCTGCATAGCTGTTGAAACGTTGCCCATCAGTTTTCTTTTGTTCAGAATTAACATACATTGCTGACACGATGAAATAATATTTTCATGAGATATTTTACACACAGATACAGTTTAAGAGCTTGGCTGAACCCAGTTACCACATGCATTGAAGGACAATGTCAGGATGTTCTGACTAGGACAATAGCGCCACCTATTGGACACACTGAGCTCAACTTGATGGTGCTTGATTAGTACATGGCACTTTTTCTAAGGAAAGCATCATCATGCATATAGCTAATATTTTTTATTTCTCAAATCATGCTGCTGGTTAAAGAGATGTGTGATGTTACTTTTCTAAGTGATCAAACATACAATTTTCACCTTGTGGAAAATTTATAAATTTAGTTAAACAAATGCAATTCATCACTATTGACTGGCATTAGGTTTCAGCATCATCAAAGCGTGTTTTGTGATTATAACAGGCAGATATTATTTACTGGCAGCGGTCTGGAAATAAAAAAAATATATATACTTATATAGTAATCAAATAAGTAAATATAATATTATTTTATGATGATACATACTAAGTCCCGATTTTGATTTTTTTTTAATTTTGACATAATTATGATCTCTCAATTTAAATGTATTTTTCGACTGTCATAATTTTGACATCTCATAATTACAAATTACAAAACATTACATCATTGTTAATTTGAACTATTGTCACACTTATGACTGTTTGCCATAATTTTGATTTTAATCTCTTAATACAACTTGTTACAAAATGTTTTTTGTCACAATTTGAACGTTTTATTTCACAACTGACTTTTTATCTCATCATTTTGACTTTTTATATCATAATTATGATTTACCAAAACATGATTGTTTTTTTTTTGCCTTATGTGGCAAAAATGGGCTTTTATTTTTATAATTTTCTTTGTCAATTTTTCATCAAAAATAAGTAACTTATTTTTGGCAGACATCACCAAAACGACTCGGTTACTAACGTAACCTCGGTTCCCTGAGAGGAGGGAACGAGTATTGCGTAAGTAGCTTACGCTATGGGAAAACTCCTTTTCTCGAGAATATTGAAGTCTTTATGTAAAACGCATTGCAGCTGCACAGCTGACAGCAATGAACGAAGGCAACTTGCTCGAACCAATGACGGGGCGACTCTGAATGCGCGACCAATGAGCGCGCTTCGCGCCCGCGCGCGTCAGAGCCCGCCAAGATGGGCGTGGCCAAGAGCTATATATTGGGCGCCCCGTCATGAGAGTTCTTTAGGTTAAAACGACTGAAGCGAACTAACCAAGCACAAGCACGGCAGCTTACGCAATACTCGTTCCCTCCTCTCAGGGAACCGAGGTTACGTTAGTAACCGAGTCGTTCCCTTTCGAGAGGTCTCTCCTATTGCGTAAGTAGCTTACGCTATGGGAACACCATGCAAAACGGCGTGCGTGCTGAACTTCGCCTTATGATAGCCAGAGGCAGGTGCCTGAGCTGAAAAGCAAAGTTATCATCCAACTAGCCGGCAGAGGCGAGCTTTATATGTGGGAAAAAAATACAGAGCGGCTAGAAGGTGCTCAGTGTGACACAAGCACATACATAATCTAGATACGAACTCGTAGTTCAACTAGCATCATGCTGATAGTACATTGGAATGCAATGTCGGGACCTGTAGGTTGTAGAACCTGATAAATGTGGACGGTGAGGCCCAGCCTGCCGCCACACAAATATCCTCGATCGGTATCCTGCTCGACCATGCCCAGGAAGAAGCCACACTCCTGGTGGAGTGTGCTTTGACTCCCCAGGGGCATTGAAGTCCCTTAGCTTCATAAGCCAGCGCTATAGCTTCAACTATCCAGTGAGAGATTCTCTGCTTTGAAACGGCGGAACCTTTCGTACGGCCGCCAAAGCATACAAACAGTTGTTCTGTCTGTCTGAATAGGGCAGAACGCTCCAAATACACTCTGAGAGCCCTAACGGGGCAGAGTAGATTAGCGTCGTGTTCGTCTGCTGGAGACGATAGCGCAGTTAGGAAGATAACCTGTGCTCTGAAGGGAGTGGTGAGCACTTTAGGAATATACCCATGTTTCGGTCTAAGGACGACCCTGCAGTCGTTAGGTCCGAATTCTAGGCAGGCAGCGCTTGTCGAAAGCGCATGCAGGTCGCCCACTCTCTTGACCGAGGCGAGTGCCAGCAAGAGTGCAGTCTTGAGCGAGGCTCCAGAAGCCCTTGTAGAAAAGCGAGTACGTTCGTAATCTCGCATGTTTCAGGGTTCAGGCCCTTGGCATTACACCAGTCACTGAACACTTTCCATTTCTGGGCATATAAGCGTCTCGTGGAGGGCGCCCGCGCCTCAGCGATGGTATTTAGTGCTCCGCTCGTGAGGTTCCTGGGAACCCGTTGAGGGCCCATGCATGAAGGGCCCACAGATCGGGGCGGGGATGAAATATCATCCCGCTGGCCTGACTGAGGAGGTCTGGCCTCAGTGGAATCGGCCGTGGTGTAGATTGCATTTGCATCAGATCTGGAAACCATGTTTGGTTCTTCCAGAGTGGGGCTATCAGCAGCACTGCGTTTTTCTCCTCTCTGACCCGACTGATGACCTGTGGCAGCATCGCGATCGGGGGAAAGGCATATAAGGGGCGGCTCGGCCAGCTCTGGGCGAGCGCGTCCGTGCTTTTCGTGAAGAAAAGAGAGCAGTGCGCGTTCTCCTTGGAGGCGAAGAGGTCGATCTCCGCTTTGCCAAAAGGTTTTCCATAACCACTGAATCGTCAGCGGGTTGAGAGCCCATTCTTCTGGGAGAATCTTGTCTCTGGATAGCATGTCTGCCCCCTGGTTCAGGGTGCCTGGCACATGCGCTGCTCTCAGCGAGCGCAAGTTGTGCTGGGACCATAAAATGAGTCTCCTGGCCATTGAATGCATGGAGCTCGACCTGAGTCCACCCTGGCGATTTATGTACGACACTACCGTCATATTGTCCGTTCGGACCAGGACATGTTCGTTTTTTAGATGTGGGAGCAGGGCTCTGAGAGCCAAAGCGACCGCTTTCATTTCCAGACAGTTTATGTGTAGGCGCTTCTCCGGGTTTGACCAAAAGCCGGAGACAGGCCTGCCCTCGTAAAGGGCCCCCCAACCTATTTTGGAGGCATCTGTCATTATCATCTTTCTCCTTGTGTTCACACCCAGACTCACGCCTGACTGGTACCAGTCGGCGGCTTTCCAGTGCGTCAGGGCTTTTATACAGCCGTGGTTCACTCTGATTAAAAAGTGGCCCGAACGCCACGCGTGAGTAGGCGTTGGAGAGGGCGCATATGCAACAATCCTAGCTGGAGTACGGGCGATGCTGAGGCCATGAGTAGTGATCGACCGATATTGATTTTTTATAACCGATACCGATACCGATTATTTGCACGTTTATGTGCCCGATAACCGATATGAAGAACCGATATTTATTTACTGTTATACTTCTGTTTTTGACATAATTATTACAACACAAATGAACTGAACAAACCATTTTATTTAAAACAATCACTCCCTCCTATATAATATATAAATATAAAACTTTATATTTATACACAAATAAATAGAGGGGTCTGAGTCCAAAAAATAAAGTGCCTTTGTTTAAAAATAAAAGCTTTGATGAGGTAAAAAATAAAGCACAAAAATTATTCTAAAATACTGGGGGGAAAAATATAAATTACATGAATTTTAGTAGCTATTTTAGTAGTGTAACTTAATACTCCCAGTTAAGCAGAACTAGGTTGTAGTGTAGAAAAGTCTTTCAGCATTCTGCTCTGTAAGCCTGCTTCGTTTGTTTTCATAAATGGTAAATAAATCAAATTACAATAAAAACATTTATATTATTACATTATATAATTTATATCTAAATTATACATATAATTTATAAGCATCAGCAGCAACAATGTTAACAATAGGCAAAATAAATGTTAAAAGTCTAATGTTTTCATATGGAGAAAATAATTGACAGGGGAGTCATATCACCTTTGCAGAAATGTAATTCATTTTAAACAGTTTTAGAAGGTTTATGTGCCGTTTAATAGGTTTAAACTAAGAGTAAGGAATAATTCACTGGGTAATATTAATTCACTGAATAATATTAGCTAGAATATAACATTGTCAGGAAAGTAACAAACAAAACAGCATATACATCATTGCATTTTCCAACTAGTATGTTAATAATTATTAATAATATTTTTGTAGGTCTAGATCATGAAATGCTTTCTGACGAAGTGCTGTTTATCTATGCATTTTCACAGAACTATAATTTAGGCTACTCAACCGCGATCGCGCGTGCAGATAATAAATAATTAATTTCCACAAAGCGGTCTATTTAGATGTGTATTAGCTAAATAATTGCTATAGTAAATGATAATATAATCTAGGGAGTTTAAACAAGATAATCTTGTCAAAAGTTTCATTCAGTGGCCGTGCTTGAGCATTCCTGATCATCAACCCAGTGAGTGCTCAGCAATATGAACGAACTTTTTTTCGAGACTAATGGTGAGCAAATACAACAGATAAACAATTCAATTCAGCGCTTTTATGTTCAACATGCACTCATTCATGTCTGTTTTATTTAATTCATGTAAAGTTACGTCTTTATTGGGGCAGGACATGACGGATTACGCTACGTGACTCCATGAGTTCGTCTCAATTTTTTAGAACCAAGCTGCATAAACTATATCAGGCATTTATGTCTTAAACATCATTTCTGCATGCCTGTTTTGTTAAATAAAGTTGAATAATTAAAGCAAAGCAAGTAGAACATATACTTTACGTGTGCACAGAGTTGTTGTTGACTGATCTCCTCAGACGCGGGCTGCAATGGCGGAATTCTCAAAACGGCCAAAAGATGGCGCCGTTTATCGGCAAATCCGATATTACAAAACCGATACCCGATTATGGGAAAATGCTTAAATATCGGGAAAAATATCGGTAAACCGAAACATCGGTCGATCACTAGCCATGAGACCGAGCATCCTCTGAAACCGCTTGACGGGGGCGCGCGCGCCCGCCCTGAATGATGTTGCAAGGCGCCGGATGGTGAGCGCGCGCTCTGATGAGAGACGCGCTGTCATTTGCATCGAGTCTAGAACTATTCCCAGGAAAGAAATCCTCTGGCTGGGAGATAGTATGCTTTTTGCAAAATTGATTCTTAGACCCAGGCATTCTAAATGGCTGATAATCCAAGATCTGTGTGTTATTAACTGACTTTCTGATTGTGCTAGAACCAGCCAATCGTCGAGATAATTCAGTATTCGCACTCCCCTTCGCCTTAGGGGGGAAAGTGCTGCATCCATACATTTCGTGAATATACGGGGAGCCAGGGACAGGCCGAACGGAAGTACTGTGTACTGGTATGACTGTCCCTCGAAAGCGAATCTCAGAAACGGCCTGTGATGAGGCGCTATTGGAATGTGAAAGTAAGCATCTTTCAGATCCCCTGAGAGAAACCAATCTCCTGGGCGTACTTGCGCGAGGATACGCTTGGTTGTTAACATTCTGAACGAGTGAATCATTAGTGCTTTGTTCAGGTGTCTGAGATCTAGAATGGGGTGGAGACCGCCATCCTTTTTCAGGACGAGAAAATAGCGGCTGTAAAAACCTACCTCGCTCAGAGAGGGGGAAACAGTTTCCACAGCGCCCTTTTCTATTAGTTTGCGCACCTCGGTGCGTAGAACATGTGAACACTCCTTTCTCACTTTCGTCTCGACCACAGTTGTAAAACGTGGTAGTCTGCGAGCGAACTGGAGCGAGTATCCGTGCTTTACTATATTCAATACCCATTTCGGCATACTGTAATGTTTTCCCATGCCACTGCGTGTACAGATATGGGCTGAATACAGGCTAGGGGCGAATCGCCTGCGAATCGCCTGAGCTCGTAGCTCTCAGAGGCGTGGGCGCGCGCTGAGCAGCTGAGTGAATGGGCGCGTGTGTGATTACAACAGCGCGCGCTGTGTCTGTAAAACTCGCAGCCTGAGCTGGGGTTGTGTTTGACACTGTAAGGACAGTGTTTATAAGTGGGGGTGCATAAACAGTGGTAGGCACACGCGTCACTTTTATAATGTTTCCCGCTTTTACTGGGGATGAATTTATAACTGTGTGAACAGTGCTTGTGTGTAGTGGTGCGTACATGACCGTAGGCACGTGATCTACATTCATGGGGCGCGCAGCCTGAGCTGGGAATGAATTTCGCACTGTTTTGACAGTATCTGGGAATGCACACTTTGTGGACATGTGAACCCTTAGTGACACAGGCAGAAAAAGACTCTTTTTGTGTTTTCTGTGCGTCGCCGTAAAAACGGCGTTTGTTTGCAGGTGAGCGAGCTCTGTGACTGGCCCATTGACTGCTGTATGGACATATCCAGCCGCCTGAAAGGGGACTGGGTAATGTTTGAGCTTTTGCAGAGAGAGTGGTCCGGCTTTTGCGAGACACGCACTCTCTCTTCTCATTCCTGTGGCTAGGACGGCTTTCGAGGCTCAGGGTTCAGCACAATCTTGGGCCGAGAACCCCGTCGCTCAGAAGGCGGCTTGCGGTTGTGAGAGCGCGAGCGTCAGCCTGAGGCGCGGGCTGAGAGGCGGTGGGAGCTGTTCTAGCCCGCTGCGGCTTTGGCGGTCTCTGTCTGCTCTGCGATGAGCTGGAGCGCTTGGGCAGGAAATGACGCATAGCTTGTGAAGCGTTCTGGGCCTCAGTGAAGCGTTCGGCGAAACCCTTAACCGCCGGTCCAAACAGCCCGCTGGTGGAGATAGGCGCGTCGAGAAATGGCGCCTTATCCGCGTCCTTCATCTCCGTCAGAGTTAACCACAGATGACGCTCGAGAACAGTCAAATTAGCCATAGCACGGCCAATAGACTGGGCGGTGGTCTTCGTGGCTCGCAGAGCTATATCAGTTCATATAATTTAAAGCTGGTCAACATTCATGTAATAAAGGTTACAGCAAAAAAAAAGAAAAATCAAATAATAATGTTAATATTGGGATATGTGAAGATGTTCTGCAGTAAATGGGTTTTGAACATTGTTGTCTGTTGATTTCAGTCTATTTCATCAATTTAATTTTGCATCTAAATGCATGTTATAACAGGTTTTTTTTTTTGGACCTCATAATTTTTAATCAAAATGTCATAACTGGATCCTCCGGTGAAAACCACAGACTCTGGTGACGTATGCAAGATTTCTCAGTTTAAATCCTGCCAAAGTACTAAAATCATCCAAGAAAGCACAGAAGACAGTACAAATTGAAACAGATGTGATATAACCTGCTTGACCAGACTCAAACCTCTTGCAATATTGAACATGAAGGATCGGATGAAATAATTGAGCTTTACATTCAGCAAACCCTTGATCAGTTCAGTAACCCCGGCCCTCGCTTTTATAAAACACACTGAAACTACACTGGAATTTAACAGTACAAAATCAGATGCAGGACTTAAATGACATTTGGATCTGATAAACTGTGTTGCCTGCGGGTCAATCTTACACTGGCTGAGAGGGGAGCTGGCAGCGCCCGGCCCGACACACTGCCGGACCGAAAAAGCTGCTTCTCATTCAGCTGTGACATATGTGGAAGTTTGGAAGTGGAGCAGCAAAATGAGCCTTTAAATCCATCTCACTCTCCTGTAAATTACAACCCTGCATTTTTAATTTCCTATGCATCATACAATGCTATTCAGCAGAGTCCAAACCAAACACGACCATAAGGGAACAAACTATCCTTCTGTTCACTGAGGCTCTTAAAATCTCAGGAGTAAAACAGATCTGTCTCTGTAGTGAAAGAATAAAAATTCAATTGATAATTCCTTTACAAAAAGTATGGTGGCAGAACAGTGATTGTTTTTCAGTAATTGAATGTGCCATCGTAACAGTGTTTTTTCAGACATTTACCATATGTTATACAGTGTTGGTGTGTTTTTCGATGTCGCCATATGCAATATGTTTAAATTTAGACTCATGTTTTATTATGGTTTGGATTTGATTTCATCACACATCACACACTCCGCCCCTGCGGCGCGGGTATAAATACGGAAGTGGATGCACGCACTAGTTGCATTTTCGCTGAGGAGCCGAGCGTAACCCGGAGTCAGTGGTGGTCTAGCGGTAGTGGCAAGGGGACTACGTCCTCCGTTCCTTCCTTCAGGGAACGGTGGGTTGCATACGCAACCAGGACGTTACCTTTCAGCCGATAACGTAGTCGACGTCGACTGAAATGGGGAAATTGAACACGCCACTAAAGCTGCCACCTTCCAGTGCCTAGACAAAAGCCTCCTGATGCCCCCGCAATTTTAAGGCGGGGAAGGACAGGGCTTAGGCCAGGGAAGTCACTGCTGTTCCTAAAGGACCACTGGGAAAGCGTTCCCCGTACATTGGAAGGAAGGGACACTGCGAAAGCCTCATCCTTCCCAAAGGGAGGTAACGTGTAGAATACACATATGAACTGGGCGGATGACCGGGCAGTACGACATATGGAATGTCACTGCGTTGGCTCCAGCCTAAGACGGGGGAGACTCACCGGACAGTGACGGCAGAGAGACTCTGCCGAGGGAAGACACGGGCTCGCCGTAGGGAGCCGCATCGTGGAAGAATACACATATGGGATCACCATAGGGACCGCAACATATGGACCCAGCCTAACACAGGTTCCACACTGCTTATGAGTGGTAGGCCTAACACCAGACGTTCCGCAAGTCCGACATCGGAGGGGTGTGGAGGAACTCAACAGGGTTCAGTTTAAGAGAACTCAACTGGAGTAGAAAGGCGCATGTATCCAGTCCATAGGAGGGGAATGGCACAGCAAGCCGACACTTGAACCGGGCTCACGGTGAAACTGGCTTCATGAGAAGGGATCCCACGGGAAGCAGCGGTTCAATCTAGGTGTCGCCCAGCCCCCAACTCTAGAAAATCTGTCAGCAAAGCACTCTGACAACACCTAGGCGGAGCACACACTCACCATAGAGAAGCTCAAGACCTAAGTCGACATGAGCATCTCGGAATTTTTCACCGAAATGAAGGCAGCCACCATCAGTGGGCCAACTTTGCTTGGAAACAGCCTTCCCTCTCTGCTGATTCCTAACAGATAAGAGCTGGACTGAGGTCTAAGGCTTGCGTTCTGTACATGTCTAACCGCTATGAAGCGGACGGACAGAGAAAGCCAGGGCTGGGTCTGCCTCCTCCGCGGCAGCGCTTGCAGGCTCACCACCTGATCCTATTACGGGAGAGTTAGGAACCTTGGGCACAATCCAGGCCGGGGTCTCAGCTCATGAGAGTTAGCCGGCCCGAACTCCAGGCACAATTCGTTGACCGAAAGCGAGCAAGTCCCTACCCTCTAGTAGAGACCATGCGAGCAGAAGAACTGTTTTAACAGAATCTTTAACTCACTGCCTGCAGTGGCTCAGGGGCGGACTCTGCAGTGCAGTTGCACCAGAGATAGGGCCCAAGAGGATAAAGAGGGATGCAAGGATTTACATTACCTTGCTTCACTGAGTTTCAGGAGCATTTCTGCTCAACATGTAAGTGTGATGAATTCACTGAACTTTGAGCAGGTGCCAGGCGATAATGAATCGCAGTTGCTTTTTAGGAGGCTCACTGGGGAACGCATTTCTGCGAGCCCCCGGGGCAGCTGAGAGCGATGCTGCAATGTCAACACTCAAGGCACGAATGCCCGTGCAGTCGGAGGTTGCCCAGGCCTCCGTTAAATCGCGCCCTTTGTACAAGGTTTGGCAGCAGACCGGGGTGAACTGTTGCCACACAGGGTGTGCTGCTCTGCCACGGTCACCTCGGGAGTCGATCTGAAGCTAGCGCTGAAGCAGTCTTCATATGGAGGAAGCCTAATGGCTGCATCTGCCATATGCCCCAGGAGCCTCTGAAAGTTTCTTTCAGTGGGACCCTTTCTCACTTCAATACACACACCAGCTGAACACACTCTTGTGGAGAGAAGTGTTGGACCGAGTCCACCTCCAAACTGAAAAAGATATACTCAACCCGTGGGCGAGATTACTCTCTCCCTGTTGACCTGAAAACCCAACTGGCTATGGAGCACTCGAAGGGAAGGACTCTGTACTGATACTTCACAACCTCACACGCAACACACAGGATGGCCTGCGGTATGGAAGGTAGAGATCTGAAGCACATGTCATTCAGGTCAAATGCTGCAGACAGATCTTGGGCCAAGATGGTCATGACCCACCACCTAGTAGCATGAAGAACGAGTTTACAACTGGCTATATCAAATCCTTCGCCAGCAGGATAAGATAAGCGTGAACAAGTCATGAGCACTGCTCAACAGTAGATGTGATGAATATCACTGGATTTTCAGGAGCGCGTCTGCTCAACACATAATGTGATGATTATCACTGACTTAAGCGAGATAGCCGAGCCTGAGGTGGGGCAGCAAAGTGGAGAGTGTGGTGTTAGTGTGCTGTGCAACACTTACCTGTCTCCACTAGCGGCAGGGGGCGCATGAGAGGGCGGATGACCGGGTCCTCGAACACACCAAGCTCCCTGCTGGCGACCAAGAGGGAGCTGAGGGGTGTAAGGCTATACAGGGTCACACCCGCCAGACTGGCCCTCTTGGGGCCCCAGAAATAGAGAAGTTTGCTCTTTTTTTGAAAATGTGGGTACTGCTGACCCCGTTTTTATAGGAGTCAAAGGCGGAACAAACACACATACAACAAAAAGCTCCAGCCAGCCCTCCAACCGGCCGGAGGGAGTGGAACGGTGGCAACTCCAAGAACACTGGGAGGTCTTCCCGCAAGAACACTGACACACTCGCTCGTTGAAACAACAGCACTCTTCAGAGACATCAATAACGATCGGCTCCGAAGGGAAAGGCAACTAGTGCGTGCATCCACTTCCGTATTTATACCCGCGCCGCGGGGGCGGAGTGTGTGCTGCGAATCACGCACGCCAATTCTATTGGCTCGTTCAATAGTACTCGAAGAACATTGGCTCTCTGACGCGATCCCCAATTCAGTCGACATCGACTGGGAACTCATTCTGGCAAACATATAGTGCTTAGCATAAGTGAATACACCCATGCTAAAGTTGACTAAAAAGAGGAATAAAAATCATCTTTTGGAAATGGATCTCAATGCCTTAATTAAAAAAAATGAGGAAGAATCCAACCTTTAAGGACACCAATTTTCGTAGTGAATGAATAATGTATAGTAAATAAATAAATGTTCTTCCTTAAAATACTGGGTGCATAAGTAAGGACACCCCTATGTTAAATTCCTATAGAGGCAGGCAGATTTTTATTTTTAAAGGCCAGTTATTTCATGGATCCAGGATACTATGCATCCTGATAAAGTTCCCTAGGCCTTTGGAATTAAAATATCCCCACATCATCCTTCGCCATAATTGGCATTGGATACTTTCCATAAGATCATCTCTCAATGCAAATCAAACCAGTGTAGGGTCTGGACCATTCAGACACACACTAATTATTCATATTCACTATATTTAATCAATATAAAGGTCTATGAAACTCCCCGCCCAAAACTAACCTCACAAATGAAGTTACTTTGTCAGCCGGGTGTCCGGTTACAGAACACTTTAAGACTGATAACAGACTTTTACGACCTCAAAGGAATGTGGCCACATGCGCCACATGCTCAAGAGAGAGAGACAATCTTTAATTAAATAAACTTTGCGGTATTACTCTGTTCTATGAAGGAACATGCCTCACAGAAACCGTGATGATTTACTGTCTCGTGTACTATTAGGTATAACAACATGGTATGTTTGATTGGGGTGTATGTGGTTGCACAACCACCCAACGGTCAATATAACTTCACCTGTATCATTCTTCCTACCTAATTAATCCTCATTTAATGACACATACTTTGATGTACATCACCTTCTCTTAGAATGCAATTTGAATTTGTTATGTCTATTTGAGCTTGAATGAACAGTCTAAGCACGCTGGGGACAAAGACCATAAATCAACTAAGAGCCGCTTCCCCTCTTGGACATGTCACCTTACTAATAGGTCCATTCAAACCTTAGGGGTGGTTCTTTTTCAGACTATATCAGAGACAGGCAATAGTGACCGCCCTCTCTTGGTTTTCCATCCTGCCGCAAACACGGTCTCGGGTGATACGGGGAAAAAACCCCCTCCCCCCTCCATGGGGGCCAAGAGGCCTTCCAGCAGGCCTGGATCCCAACCAGATCCGGCCTCTTGGAAAAGAGAGGAGACTCTCTCACAAAGAACCAAAGACAATCTCAGGAGTTTTGGAACAAAGACTCCAACCAACAACGACTCCAATCACCCATCCTTCCGACTTTCTCACCTCTCCTGGGTACTCGGCGTGGCCTCAACAGAGTCCCAGGCCTTGACCAAACCAATCATGCGTTCCTGGAGAAAGAGAACGCTCAACCAACTTCCACTTGACACTGCCGGAACCATCAACGACTTCAATTTTCAACAACTTCAAGAATTGTTCCCATTACAAATGCAAGTATTCAATTCAATGAAATGTGAAAATGAAATTCTGATGGTTCTTCTCATAGACCCTCTTCCGGTTTCCAATTTCATCCTATCACTAACCTATTTATGTATTCATGTGTGTATGTTGTTTAGTTTATTTATATTCATATAAATATCTATATTTAGTTAATAAAACTTGTACATAATATGTATTTGGTTCTGATTTGTTTGCAATACATTGTCACTTTATGATCACGGTTTTTGCTACTGGCTCAACGTGCGGTATATGCAAAGAAATAATTATTCTTCTGTGGCCATGGAAGATACCCTTTTCTTAAAATAAATTAATAATCAAAAGAGTTCGTTGGACGAACTGATTAATTGATTGTAATATTAATTCAGCCACATCAAGTTAATCCAATTAACTGACCCAAATATTTATAATTAATAATAACAAGATATTATTGATTATTAATATTTCCAAAAAGCTGAGTTCCTTACATATGGTGGAGAATGCAGGCATCGTATTAAACATTGTATGCAAGCAGACAGTAATCAATCATATGTTGTCCCATAAGTTGTTATTAACATCTCATACACACGCACAAGTATCTGAAATCAGCAAAACTATAGCCTGAATATGGCTTCCTACGAATGGCAGAAAGTTACTCAAATGCTATAATGCATATTTAAATTGTACGATAAGAAACTCCCGATATTAGCGAAGAAATCCTAATTTCAGATAGAAGTCGAGCGTACGTTAAACCTTCTCTGACGGAGAAATCTCAGATTAGCCGCGCGTATAAATGGTACCAGAACAAATTAATCTGATTATGGACGAAGAAAACTCCATTCTCAGCATTTTGAAGGTGATCTGAGCGATGCTCCTCAGTCACCAATCAAGGCCTTGTTGTTCGTTACTTCATTGTATTCATATTAAACCGCCGAAGCGCTCATATGAAACAATCGCGTCAAATTAGTGGTATAAATTCTAGCCTAACTAACTAGTAGGCTAATTTGCCATTGTCTGGGAAAGAACGGTGCTGTTTGATTTGTGAAAGAGTCACTCACATGCAATGTCATGTGCCTAAGCGAGAGACCCAGTGCAAACTTTCAGCACAGCTCGTCCGCTGCTCCGGCCGATCTGTGTTGTTGGTTGGCATTGCGTCCGGAACGCGAGCAGGCGTTCCTATCTAGTTTTTCTGACAACAGCACCAATCTCACAGACCCTCGTGTAAACAAGCGACGGTTGTAGCCAATAGCTCCCTCAATCCTAACTTACATGCATAACTTACAAGTAAAACCCTCTACCTCGAGTGATAGTTTTAGCACCGCCTAAAAACCTTAGACACTGTAGAGCGTAAAGTGTAACCTTAAACCAAAGACTATAGATTTTGCGTGATTTGAACTGAGTGATTTGAACACGAGTAATGAGAGTCAAAGCTCTTCGAGGCTTTGAATCAAAGGAGTCAACTGCGTCACAAATGATTCTTTGTTTGAAGCGCCCTCGCTGGCGACCCCTGCTGGTCAAAATAGTGGAAGTGTAGCGGAAACTCAAATCAACGGAACACCTTTTACAAACCAATCGCAAAGGTTTTATCAAAAGGTGTAATCAGGTAATGGCAATCCGCGAGCTACCTAATATCGTTTAATATGAGGTGTCTTTCAAGGCACAATATCCTAGTAAACTGTAGGGCTCGTTTTATGAAAGCTTGACTTGAAAGTCAATCAGACCCTTTATCAAATGCGTCATTAAATGTGTACGAATCTATAAAGTGATACAAGATCACATAGAGACCAGATACACACTGGTTCACGAACCGTTGAAATTTAAAACAATTTCGAAACAGCTATGACGCGTAACTAAGCAGTTTAATAAAATCACGTGACCTTAGCAGTGATACCCACTCCGAATGATTTGAGACGAATGATTCACCCTGGTGTCAGAGCTTCACGAAGCACGTCTCATAAGAGGGTTAAACCACTCTCTTCTCTCTCTCTTTCTCTCGCTCGAACCCTTCCTCTTGGTTTCACTTTCAGATTGAAACCCAGATACTGTGGTTTTCATTTGTGTTTCTTTTATTTCGACCCAAACCTACCCCTATCGTATTCTGTGTCTTCACACCTGTTGAGCCTGAATATTCCTATTCGGTTAAGTTGAATTTAATTAAATTTGGGATTTAATTAAATCAATTTGCTTATTCAATTTCCACTCTAGTTACCAGAGCTATGAGAACACTCGATGTTTAATTTTTATTTCAATTTATTTATTTACTTTTGTTTCAGCCTGAATTCTTATATTCAGCTAAATAAAGCTTAACTAAACTTAATTTAATTTAATTACTTGATATGCCTCCCTTTCCCTTTTAGTTTCTTAGAGCTATAAGGACGTTCTTACTTTACCTTTACCATATTTTAGATCACTAGTCACTATCCTCATCTTCTCTCTCTCTCTTTAGGATTACAATATCTAGCGACTGTTGTTTCCTTAGCGAGTTACACAGGTCATTAATATCCTACTTCCTGTCTGTGTTTACCCATCCTCACTCCTTAGCACCAAGCTAAGTACATGAAGTACGGCTAAACACAAACGCACAGTAGGCCCCAGACAGAACTGGAAACACTTCCCGTTGTTTCTTCTTCTTCTTTTGGACCTTGAGATGTTTGATGTGTCCCTGCTAGCTTAGTCTAACAGCAGCATAACCCATAAGTGACTCCTGTTTACCTATGTCTCCTAGCTAAACCTAAATAGGTAAAACACTCCTTTCTTCCTCTTCTTTTCTGGTTTCATCCTATTGTTGTATTTTGGTTTTGCTCTATCTGTTACTCTCGTAGCACAACATGTGAGAAGAACCATCAGCATTTTTGAGTAATAGGTTATGACATGTAAGAGCCCAGTCATCAGTCGATGCTGCTTAAAGCACGTCAAAGATACTCAAATTTTTTTTTTTGTTGTTGTGTGTGCTCCCCAACACTAAATTTTAGCTGCTCCACATAGCCGTTCTCCCACACAGATAGCTCACCACCTCTGTAGAAACTTGCATTTGCCTTTGCATTTTCTCTCTTGTGTTCCCACAAGTGTGCCAGTAGGCCTCAGACACCCAGCCCTGCCACCAGGACCACCTGGAGACCCGGCAGAGCAGTGTCATGGACATCCTTTAGCCGGAAGCAAGCAACGACCTGCCACGGCAGAGAAAGGAACAGTTAGACGACAACGAAAGCGGACGTCCGGCCTGAGCCACCTAGAGCTGACCAGAATCATCTTCTCCTAGGCCGCGCTCCCGCAGGCCTCAAACAGGAGGTAAATTAACTAATGCTGCCAGCCACAGAATTCCACAGAGAACAAACCCTGCTCAGCGTGAGAGGACACAGGACCGATGCAAGGACCCTGACAGAGCAGAGCAACTGAAAGAGATCATCAGTTTTCGGGCGGACGACAGCTCTGAGCACCTGCAAACCAACGGGTAAAGAACTGTTTCACTCAAAGAATTTAAAGAAATGGTTGAACTCAAAGAGAGCTAAAGCCATCAATGTGCAGCGGAAGTCCGAACACTGACTTAGCGATGCTGTAACATTATTGACGCACTCCATGTGGTCCAAAGAGAGCTGCAACAGTCCAACCCACTGCAAATGGACCACACAAGAAAGACGTACCCTGCTGACCTTCACATCAGCAGCGTAAGCTTCCCCAGCCCTGCACAAAGGGGGGAGGAGCCAAAGCCCTCGGCTTAACACTTCACCAGTCAGTGTCCTGAGAGCCCCTGCAACTGCAGGAGGAAAAGGTAACTCAGACAAACCCTGAAATGGCACATAAAGTGACACTCAACAATCTCAAGTGAAAGGTCAGAAACATCCCTGCCAATCTACGAGACATTGATTTTCACCTGCAGTCTCCAACCGGTGTGGCACACCGAGACAGACTCCATCTGATCTGGACACATCCAGCCCAGCTGGGCCCTGGCCAGACACCAAGCAGGACAGACCTAGAAGGGCCTGTGCTACCACCACCGACTCCGAACGAGTTTTCTGTGGAACTTACAACGAACCTGTGACGGAGGAGGACACCAGCGTCAAGAAACTTTTCCTCCAAAACCAGTTAGTCACCATATTTTCACCTGCCCCCATGCAATGCCCACTCAACGATGCGTGACCTGATGCAGAAGGCCTCTAACACAGAAGGCCTCCTCAGGAAGGGTTCCTAAGACCCCATTGATTCTGAACTGCAAAACCAGAAGGCACACAACATGAACACAATGCAAGACTCTGCTAAAAAGTCCCTGGTCAGCATAGGACATAAAACTTTTAAAGTAGATGAAAATGTGTGCTCAAAGAGCAGCAAGACTCTGCATTAGTAAAAGTAGAATTTTACTGATATAAAGAAAATCTTGAATGGACGTGTAAGCCTCACCTGCCAACAGACTATGCACGACTCTTTTGAAACAAACATTTGCTACATGCTGGTTGAACTGGCACTGCTAAACATATTAGTTTCCATGACAATGAAGGGTTACAGGAAACACTAGCTCCAAATAGGGCATACGTCACCTTGATGCCAGAGTGTAGGAAAACCACCTGAGCTTTAAACTACTGTTAACCTACAGGCGTGCATTTGACCATTGTGGTCCAACGGGAACACAACATGCGATACGCATTTTGATCACTGGTTGCTGGCTTGTCTAAATGCAGATAAAACGATAGCTGGAATTGACATCTCTACTGTAAGTGAAAGAGTCTTAGATTTCCAACTGGTATCAGTTAGTTCAGCATTAAAGCGTAAGTCTGTTTGACAAAGGAATCTCATCTCAGCAGCTTGTAAACTGTACCGATATCTATCCTGCTTTGGTTAAAGAAATCCAAATTGCAGTATTGCTAAACCTGTTTCTGACAAAGAAAGCTCAGGACAGTGTTATATATACGTAGACCTGGGTGATGCTCCCCTTTCTACAATGTAAAGGCCTTACAAATTATTGTTAGATTGATGTAATTCACCTAAATTTTTAGCTGCATCTACAAGCAGAGAGCTACCTAGCGATCAAAACTGTTCATTCGCTGAAAAGTCAGCATTTATGCATGAGAGGGACGTAACTATATAGGCTTAGACAAGCTTTGACTTACAGCAAATCTATTTCCTTACTCTGTAAACAAATAGAATAAGTTGTGTAAAGTAAAGAGAAGAGTTCCATGAGTAAAATTAGCAAATGCCAAAACACATTTACATTTTACTGAATGTAACATCAAGTTCTTGAAAGACTTAAAGTATAGGCGCCCCCTTTTAACCCGTTTAAACATGCATAACTCAGTAAAATGTGCAGACATTCTTCAGGTACTGTTGAATTGTTCTGACATGCTCTGGTTCCCATGACAACAACTGGTCACAGGAAGTGCTAACTTGTGATGTCACTTTGTAAACAAACCAGCCTAGGTGGCTAAGCTAACCTAGCATTCATCCAGCTTAGGCTAAGCTAAATAATAACTTCTACAATTAGCAGTTAGCATCATTCACTTGAAGCCTTAATTACAGCTTTTGTTTACACAGTGCAAAGTATTCTAGAATACTTTCTTTAACCCCAGTTAGGGTTTCTAATTCTTCACTTTCCATACTTTCAGTTCTTCTCAGCTAAATTTCACCTTCACTAGTTAGGCATAGTCCTGGCTGAGCGCTGTAGGCAAAATTTGCAGATGCCCTGTCAATTAAACTTAAGTTTAACTACATGTAAACTGTGTAGCTAGAGAAGAATTCGTATAGTAATGAGAATTTCCATCAGCATGTTGATTAAACCTTTGGAGGGACACACACAGTGTGGTCTTGAACACGCAACCGCTGTAACCCACTATGGAGTGTTGGTCCAGACAAATCCAAAGTTTAGTCACTAGTGCTACTGATTATTCTCACATTCAGATCATTACCGCTGTTTTGATTACTTTATTTTTTTATTTTTTTTATTTCCACTTTGATAATAATGGCAGTCAGCTATTCCCTTGTCTATTCGGTCATGTATATGATTTAATTCCATTTCCTCTCTTGTTCGAATGTGGTTCCATTTCCCATTGGGCCCAGAAAGGAAACAGAGACACCTTTATTTGTGATTGTGTTTATTTTCAACAAGTGCACTCATTTTTGTGACCCTGCAACACAAGTAATTTCAACAATTACTAGGGCATAACTATAGTCCTGAGGATTGATAATAAGCATAATTTGAATAGGAAAGCTGTCTCTTTTCCTCCTATCCTTCACTTCGTCAAGCCGTAGTGAACCACCATTTAAGTCCAGAGAAATAATTTAGTCATAAGAACCATCTTAAGTCATTTATTTCATCTCGGCTATGCCCTTTCCAGGAAACACTCTAGGAACCACACAAGTCTTAGCCTCCTAACATCCACAGCTAAGATGATAAAGATACAAGAGACACATCACTAGCTAGATACACATGAAGCACCTAACTTTATGCTACATATCTAGCGAACCCATTAAACAGTGGTTCTGAACTTTTAGGGTCATGCATTAGTCTCTCACCACAAGTGTGCCAAAGTGTCACAGAGCCTCTGCTTAACCTGACCCCAACCTTCCAGCTTACCAAAGACTATGACAAACCAATGGACACTATGAGAAACCACCTCTAACCCCTCCAACCACCCACGAATGCCGTCTGCACCCACCGACAACCGGTGCCCCAGACAACTGAAATCAACAAGCACACGCTGCGTTCACAGGACAACACTCTGTGTTATGCACCTGATGACATCCCTGCGCCAAAGCTTGTGGTGCCACAGTGCAAAAGGGGGGGTCATGCCAGTGTATGCCCATCACGCACCATGTGCTGCACACCGCAGCACCAGAACACCGAAGCAAGTGGCATTCCGGCGTCCTCGAAGCGGAAAGACTGTCCTAGCCAACAAAGGACGACAGTCGCTGAGATCTTTCCTCCCTTTCTCTCTCCCTCCCCCCCTTTGTCTGTTCCAGGATGCTGCTGTGGTTAGTCTTCCTGTGCCTCCAGCCAACCAGAGGACAGCCGCAGTCGGTCATCTCACCAGGTCCGGTATCAGGCAGCGTCCCGAAGGAACAACCGGGACTCCTTATCACCAACTGCAGGACCCACACCCAGAGAGTGTATGTTCGACTCCACTCCCTCGCCCACGCTGAGGCCAATGTCGAACACAAGCTCAACCAACTTGAAAAAAAAAAACTGTCACACAAGCAGAGCTAGATGGACACAACCGCCGCTGCCGTCGGAACTCTGTTAACATTGGCATGTCCAGTGTCAACGCACTGAACCTAGCCACCGTGAGACAACGTGTGGCTGAAATTCAAACTGAAATCCCACAGCTAAAAGGGCAACTCACAACACAGAGTGCCTCCCTGCCGTCCATCGGCAAGACATCGAAGGGAACTGTGGTAATTCTCAACACCCACAGCGTTCGGCTGAACCAGACAGTGAACTCCATGAAACAGCTGTTTACTGTCTTCCAGAATGACTTTACTCAAACTCAGCTGGTCTGTAGCCTCTGATCCAAGACACACGCTGCCCTGCTGAGGCCAAACCTGAATCAAAGCGGGAAACCTCATCCTTCTTCAAGAACCACAATTTCACCCTAACTCCAGAATGACAGGTGATACCCAGTCAAGGCACCTTCTGCCCCAACACCTGCTGCAGAGACCTGTACTGGGCTACTGTCCACATCAACCGCCGTGGAACGACCACCGCTCCAGAAGACGTGAGCAACCAGAGGCCACCATGGCCTTCCAGCCTTCTATGACAAAGGTGTGTCTGATCTCTCGGCACTTTCAACTTCGATCATGGTTGTCCTTGAGGGGGACAACAATGGTTGAAAAGGGGGGATGTAGGGTCTGGACCATTCAGACACACACTAATTATTCATATTCACTATATTTAATCAATATAAAGGTCTATGAAACTCCCCCCCAAAACTAACCTCACAAATGAAGTTACTTTGTCAGCCGGGTGTCCGGTTACAGAACACTTTAAGACTGATAACAGACTTTTACGACCTCAAAGGAATGTGGCCACATGCGCCACATGCTCAAGAGAGAGAGAGACAATCTTTAATTAAATAAACTTTGCGGTATTACTCTGTTCTATGAAGGAACATGCCTCACAGAAACCGTGATGATTTACTGTCTCGTGTACTATTAGGTATAACAACATGGTATGTTTGATTGGGGTGTATGTGGTTGCACATCCACCCAACGGTCAATATAACTTCACCTGTATCATTCTTCCTACCTAATTAATCCTCATTTAATGACACACACTTTGATGTACATCACCTTCTCTTAGAATGCAATTTGAATTTGTTATGTCTATTTGAGCTTGAATGAACAGTCTAAGCACGCTGGGGACAAAGACCATAAATCAACTAAGAGCCGCTTCCCCTCTTGGACATGTCACCTTACTCATAGGTCCATTCAAACCTTAGGGGTGGTTCTTTTTCAGACTATATCAGAGACAGGCAATAGTGACCGCCCTCTCTTGGTTTTCCATCCTGCCGCAAACACGGTCTCGGGTGATACGGGGAAAACCCCCCCTCCCCCCTCCATGGGGGCCAAGAGGCCTTCCAGCAGGCCTGGATCCCAACCAGATCCGGCCTCATGGAAAAGAGAGGAGACTCTCTCACAAAGAACCAAAGACAATCTCAGGAGTTTTGGAACAAAGACTCCAACCAACAACGACTCCAATCACCCATCCTTCCGACTTCCTCACTTCTCCTGGGTACTCGGCGTGGCCTCAACAGAGTCCCAGGCCTTGACCAAACCAATCATGCGTTCCTGGAGAAAGAGAACGCTCAACCAACTTCCACTTGACACTGCCGGAACCATCAACGACTTCAATTTTCAACAACTTCAAGAATTGTTCCCATTACAAATGCAAGTATTCAATTCAATGAAATGTGAAAATGAAATTCTGATGGTTCTTCTCATAGACCCTCTTCCGGTTTCCAATTTCATCCTATCACTAACCTATTTATGTATTCATGTGTGTATGTTGTTTAGTTTATTTATATTCATATAAATATCTATATTTAGTTAATAAAACTTGTACATAATATGTATTTGGTTCTGATTTGTTTGCAATACATTGTCACTTTATGATTACGGTTTTTGCTACTGGCTCAACGTGCAGTATATGCAAAGAAATAATTATTCTTCTGTGGCCATGGAAGATACCCTTTTCTTAGAATAAATTAATAATCAAAAGAGTTCGTTGGACGAACTGATTAATTGATTGTAATATTAATTCAGCCACATCAAGTTAATCCAATTAACTGACCCAAATATTTATAATTAATAATAACAAGATATTATTGATTATTAATATTTCCAAAAAGCTGAGTTCCTTACACCAGCTATTAGGCTAACTGAAATAAAACCAAGCTAATCTCTAGGTATGGTGAAGGGAATGTGATGATGTAGGGCTATTTTAAATCCAAAGGCCAAGGGAACTTTATCACGATGCATAGTATCCTGGATCCATGAAATAACTCGCCTTTAAAAAATACAAATCCGCCTGCCTCTGTGGGAATTGGTGTCCTTAAAGGTTGGATTTTTCCTCATTTTTTTTTAAATTAAGGCATTAAGGCCGGACCCAGGGTTTCCCAGAAGAACATTGCCCAGATTATCACACTCCCTCCACCGGCTTGTCGTTGTCACTTACCCAGGTAAACGTGCACACGTACACGGCCGTCCACATGATGTAAAAGAAAGCAGGACTCATAGGACCAGGCCACCTTCTTCCACCTCACCAAGTTACAGTTCCAATGCTCGCGTGCCCATTGTAGGCTCTTTCGACGGTGGACAGGGGTCATCATAGGCACTCTGATAGGTCTGCGTCTACACAGAAGAATGTTGCACTGTGTTGCGGCATTCCTCCCGTAACCATCATTTAAATTTTGTGCGACTTGTGCCACAGTAGACATTTTGTCGGCTCGGACCGGACGGAATAGCCTTCCTTGCCCTTGTGCATCGATGAGCTCTGGGCGCCCAACACACCTGTAACTGGTTTATGGTTTGTCCCTCCTTGGATAACTGGTGGTAAATTCTCACCACTGCTGACCGGGAACAACACACAAGCCTTGCTGTTTCAGAGATGCTCTGACCCATTCACCTTGCAATAACAATTTGGCCCTTGTCAAAGTCGCTCAGATCTTTATTTCTGCCCAGTTTTCCTGCATCAACACATTATACACACTCCTGTATACACACAGTAGTGGCCAAAAGTGATGTTGGAGTTTGATTAAACCATCAAAATATGAGCGACAGTGGCTCAGTGGTTCATGTAGGTTGTCTACAAACCGAAATGTTGGTGGTTCGATCCCCGGTTCCACCTGACCAAGTGTCCAGGTGTCCATGAGCAAGACACCTAACCCCAACGCGCTGGATGGCGCCTTGCATGGCTGACACCGCCGTCGGTGTGTGAATGAGTGCGTGAATGGGTGAATGTGAGGCAATATGTAAAGCGCTTTGGTTGCCATTGGGTCTGTTAAAGCGCTATATAAATGCACTCCATTTACCATGAGGAAAAAGATTTTATATTAAAATATTTTAAATATGAGTGAAGAACAAAACAATAAACTTGGTATCTGACAAAATTATTTGACAAAAAAGGCAAACTACAGATACAGGTTTTATTAAAAATAAAAACTGATAGGAAAAAGCATACATTGAATACAACAATCAGTTATCAATGTTACGTTGGTTCTCTCTTGTTTTTGCATGTTCATAAAATCTTTGTATGACTGCCTGGCCAAAAATGATACAATGATTAAAGTTTCAATGCGTTATCACAAATAAAACAATTGACTCAACTACGCAATATGCTTACATGTACACCTTTTTAATAGTACTTGAATAAAGGGTGAAGATATCAATTTTCCTAGGCCAGACATCACTTTTGGCCACTACTTTATATATAATACTTATTTAATGTGGGGATTAATTTGTTCCATGGAACACAAACTGAGTTATCAACACGTCAAATGTTTTCTGTGAGTTCTTAACAGAGTAATGCTTTTTTAAATGTTTTTCACTCTTTCTTATTTCCCTTGCTTTTCGACATAATGTTGAAAGCACTTTCATGTTATTGACTCAGGATGAATAGATTTGTTGTAGTCCTCAAGTGTCTTCTAAATGAATAAATGTAAATGTCACACTCTTTTCCTTACAAAGAAAAATGCTGGATGCTCACTGTGAACTTCTTTTGCAGTTTTGCTTGGTTTCATTAAAAAATATGTGGTCATCTCAACTTTAGAGTGATTCTTATTGTGTACTTTAACTGAATAAACTCAATGCCACACCAGAACCTCTAAATGCCAACACATGCATGCTATGAAGCTTGTGGTTTATAGAGGTGAAGAGATTGTTGAAAATATTAATATCGTACTGAACGGGAAAAACAATAGTGTCTATGCCCTCCACATTGCTCTAAATTTATTAAAAACGTTTGAAAACAATGGCATTCAGACAATAGCTGAGTCTCAGAGATATCTGATAGCGTTGTGTCGTTTCCAGGCAGAACTGTTTCTAATCACTCGACTTTCATTCAGACCAGTTCACTTCCAAAACAACTCAGTGTTCCTCTATATTTTTCAATCTTTTTGAACAATGGGACTTAAAAGTGAATAAATGTCAGATTGCATGAAGTGAACATGAAGTAAAGCGCATGAGTTCACGGCACCTCAAGAGCGCTGGAAGAACATGGTCAAATTTCATTTAGATTATTTCATGTTCATTTCAGCAATTTCAAATAATCCGCCTTTTAAAGAAAACAAGCAGAGAACATGAACAAAGAACAGGACACAGGACAAGAACAGAAACACTCAAAAAGTATTTGGATAAACGTGTGAATGTGATTCATTAGATCTGATTCTCAAATGCTGCAGAATCTTTTCTCTTCACTTTTAATTTTTCTTCATCATTTTTTACATTGCAGTGTGTTGGTGATTTTTGATTGATATATGAAGTTCAAAGCTCACACAGGTGTAGATCATTACATTAAAATGTTCCACTAACCACACACACAATACTGTCTTCATTTTCAACACTAGATCTATTGTTTTATTTTAAATAAAAAAATTCTGCACAATTAGACCCTATTAGTTAACATTATAGTTATGTATTAACATTACAGTTTTTCTCATTCGCTTTGGTGGATTTCTCAAATCACAAGTGAAATTCTCAAAACTACTTGTTCAAACTCCACATCATCTAGTGGTCACTTGTACATCATAAAAGCAATTTCTCATTATTCTGAACAAATTGCAAATCCTTTGGTACAGTCATGCAATTGATCATGTACAATTGTCTGCCGTTTCCTACATTATCAATTTCGTTTGTCATATTTATCAAAATGTATTATGCTGGTACGCTGTTGAATAGTCTTACCCCACAAAACATCTAGGCATTAGTTTCTTGCATAAGTCATCAAATGCTAAATGGTTAAACTTGTCATAATGTGTTGTGTATTTTCTATTCTATTAGACATTTTTTTGTAAATGTGTCCTGAATAGATGAATTGCAGAGGAGAATTTTTTATTTCTCTAACAAAGGGAAATGTAAAGGGCTAGATCAACCAGAAATCAACCAGTTTTCTAAAAGAGCTCAGACGTCATCTCATGAAGAGGCCAGGATTATAGAGATGTTTCTGATTAAATAAGGGCCACTATTGTGGACCATGTTCTCAATGAAGCCCTTATGGCCGAGGTGAGGCGGGTCGAAAGGTGCAGCCGAATGCTGGGGAAACAACTGTCCTCAATCATTCAAACGTTTGTAGACAGAACAGGCATGTAATTAGACAGTGTTCACTATACTGTATTTCTATCACTTGCATTTTACATTATACAGTAAATATACTTGATAGAGAAAAACACACACACACACATATATATATATACAGTATGTTTGTATACATAATATATAGACAGACCAACAGTAAATGTGTAACTGTGAATTCTGTCCAGTCTCTTGCAGTCAATATCCCACAGAGTAATGTGTAAATTCGTACTGTTGAAATATATATGCCATTCAGCTAAAGTGCAGTCTTGTGAATTTTCAATAATTGCCAACACAATCGTATTGTTTACATTTGTAAATATTGACAACACGACTAAGCATTTTTATTATCTTGTTTGTGAACAATGACACAATGACTTGTCATTCTGATGGCTCTTTAGTTCATCTATCAAAAGTATTTGAGTAAGTTACAGGTTTTTTGCAGAAAATCCATTGTGGTTCTGTTTGTATGAATTGTTCTTGAAATGCACTTACTGGTTTGCAAATCTTATAAGGATGAAATCGTACTCGGTTACTAACGTAACCTCGGTTCTCTCTAGAGCGGGAACGAGTACTGCGTAATATCTTACGCTATGGGGAAAACCTCTTTTCCACGAGATATTGAAGCCAAAAATTATCCTTAATTTTGAATTAATGTAAAATGTGTTGCAGCAGCATGCAGACATAGGCAAGGCGGCTTGCGTGCCTATTGGCTGACCTGCAGCATCAGCAGCAGCCTATCGAGAGAGGCCCTGCGTGACGCCATATCCAATGGGGGCGCTTCGCGCCACTACGTCACGTCCCGCCGAAATAGGCGTGGCCTTGACCTATAAATATAGCTCGACAGGCTGATACAAACTGGTTTTTCATCGCCGAAGTGAACCAGAGCATGTTGTAAGTGCGGCAAGATAGGCAGTACTCGTTCCCTCTCTAGAGAGAACGTCTATGGTTAGGCATGTAACCCTCGTTCCCTGAGTAGGGAACGGAGACGTTACGTCGGATGGCGACGAAATGGGGTTTCGCTTAGAAAGCCTATCAAGTTCGAGTATTACAAAACGAGCCAATGGAAAAGATATGCCATGGGTCTGCGGAATTTGCATGACGTAACTCCGCCCCACCTCGTGGGTATAAAAGGAGGAAGTCCGGCAACATGCAGATATGTTTCTTCGCTGAGGAGCCAAGACTGAGCTCAGGCGATCCCCGCGGTACAGCGGAAAGTGGCAGGCAGACGTAACGTCTCCGTTCCCTACTCAGGGAACGAGGGTTACATACGTAACCATAGACGTTCCCTTTCGTTGTCACTCCGAGTTACGTCGGATG
This sequence comes from Gila orcuttii, assembly GCA_026230005.1. Lineage (NCBI taxonomy): Eukaryota > Metazoa > Chordata > Actinopteri > Cypriniformes > Leuciscidae > Gila > Gila orcuttii. The sequence continues at coordinate 19,057,644 of JAPDVR010000013.1, read as the reverse complement.
ACGACGAAATGGGTTTACCAGTCTAATCACGCCACCTTCTCAGCTGTCTTCCAGTGCCCTGCGTAAATCGAGATCCCTGTCATAGACTGGACTAAGAACTCCATTTAACACAGGAATACCAAGGTAAGCTGGGAAGCATATCCCAAGCTAGGGGAAGTATGCAATTAAAGCCAACCCAGAGGGGGGGGGGGGAAGGGGGGACTTAGAGAATACACATATGACCCGAAGGAAGCATATGGAGAACACTGGGGTGTCCAGCCGCAGGTGGAATATTTCAACACCAGGGGTGGCAAGGTGGCTTGCCAAGGGAAAGACACATGCTCAGAGAGGCTTACAGTGGAAATACAGATGTGGGGGTCGCTCAGGGGAGGGACCATGCACACGGGAGGCACCTACGCGCAGGCAAGAGACACTGGCACCGACGTCAGGAGTGCTGGAGGAGCTCAGGGCTTTCGGGGAAGCTCACCTGAGGAGAATATCGCACGTATCCAGTCCGTGGAGTGGAATGGCGAGCAAGCGAAGACACCTGAGCGGGTCCGGTACTAGCTAGTTGAAGCGAGTACATGAGAGGACACTGGCTCCACTCGGAGATTATAGAATCTGGCGAATGTGTTAGGTGTCGCCCAGCCTGCAGCTCTGCAGATGTCTGTTAGCGAGGCGCCATGCGCTAGAGCCCAAGAGGATGCCTTCCTCTGGGTGGAGTGGGCCGTCACACCAAGGGGGCACGGTCGACCTTGCTGCTGGGATGCCAAAGCAATGGCGTCCACTATCCAGTGAGACAACCTTTGCTTGGAGAGAGCCTTTCCCTTCAGCTTCCCACCATAACAGACAAAGAGCTGGTCTGAGGTCCTGAAACACTGCGTCCTGTCTACATAGGCGCGGAGAGCGCGTACTGGACAGAGCAGTGCTAAGGCTGGGTCTGCCTCCTCCGAGGGCAGCGCTTGCAGGTTCACCACCTGGTCCCGAAAGGGAGTGGTAGGAACCTTGGGCACATATCCGAATTCCAGGCACGCTTCGTCGACGGAGAACGCGTGCAGGTCCCCTACCCTCTTGATGGAGGCCAGTGCAACCAGGAGCGTTGTCTTCATTGACAGGAACTTAAGCTCAACTGATTGCAGGGGCTCAAAGGGAGCACTCTTCAGGGCAGTTAGAACCACCAAGAGGGAACGAGAGGAGGACGAGGAGGATTCAGTCTCCTCGCTCCTCTCAGGAACCTGATGACCAGGTCGTGCTTCCCCACCGACTTACCTTCGACAAGGTCATGGTGTGCGGCAATAGCGGCAACATAGACCTTTAGGGTGGAGGGAGACAGCCTTTCGCTCCAACCCCTGCTGAAGGAAGGAAAGCACAACGCTGATCGAGCATCTCCGGGGGTCTTCACGGTGAGAAGAGCACCAGTCGACGAAGAGGTTCCACTTCAACGCATAGGCGTGTCTCGTGGACGACGCTCTAGCGGAAGTGATGGTAGCCACCACCGCTGGTGGTAGGGTACTCAAACCTGCCTCGAGCCGTCCAGGAGCCACACGTGGAGGCTCCAAAGATCGGGGCGAGGGTGCCACAGGGTGCCCCGTCCCTGAGAAAGAAGGTCCTTCCTCAGAGGAATGGGCCAGGGAGGTGCTGTCGCGAGGAGTACAAGTTCGGGGAACCAGGTCCGGGTGGGCCAATATGGCGCGACCAGAGTGACCTGCTCCTCGTCCTCCCTGACCTTGCGCAAAGTCTGCGCAAGAAGGCTCACTGGGGGAAACGCATATTTGCGGCCCGGCGGCCAGCTGTGCGCCAGTGCATCCGTGCCGAGCGTGCCCTCGGTCAGGGAAAAATACAGGGCGCAATGGGTCGAGTCGTGAGAGGCAAACAGATCTATCTGTGCTTCCCCGAACTGGTCCCAAATCAGCTGAACCGACTGGGGATGGAGTCGCCATTCTCCAGGGAGGGGCTGAAGCCGTGAGAGCTTGTCGGCTGCACAGTTCAGAGCTCCGGGAATGAAAATGGCTCGAAGCGACCTCAGATGCTTCTGACTCCATAGGAGGAGGTGGCGGGCGAGTTGTGACATACGGCGGGAGCGTAGACCACCTTGAGGGTTGATGTACGCTACAGTAGTGGTATTTTCTGATCGGACTAGTACGTGTTGACCCCTGAGCAACGCCCGGAAGCGGTGCAGGGCAAGGCGTACTGCCAACAACTCGAGGCAATTGACATGCCATAGCCGCTGGGGTTCTGTCCAGGAGCCCGCAGCAGCATGTCCATTGCACATGGCGCCCCAGCCCGTGGTGGAGGCATCTGTTGAAACAACAACATGCCGGGAAGCTCGTTCCAGGGGGACACCCGCCCTGAGAAAACTGAGGTTCGACCACGGGGTGAAGAACTGACGGCAGGTCGGAGTAACTGGTACTCGGAGCGTGCCTTGTTGCCATGCCCACCTCGGGACTCGGTCGCGAAGCCAAAGCTGAAGTGGTCTCATATGAAGCAATCTGAGCGGCGTGACCGCGGCTGCAGATGCCATATGCCCCAGGAGCCTCTGAAAATTTTTCAGTGGAACCGCACTCTTGCCCTCGAGTTGTCTCAGGCAAGTCAGCAGTGACTGCGCGCGCTCGCTCGTAAGCTGCGCGGACATGGCGACCGAGTCGATGTCCATACCGAGATAAGAGATCCTCTGCACAGGGCAAAGTTTGCTCTTCTCCCAGTTGACCCGAAGGCCCAGACGAGCTAGGTGCCGGAGCACTAGGTCCCTGTGTTCTCGAGAAAAAAAACCTTATCTCGAGAGTGAGCTAGGATCAGCCAGTCGTCGATATAACTCAGGATGCGAACCCCGTGTTCCCGAAGGGGAACAAGGGCAGCCTCGACGACCTTCGTGAAGATGCGAGGAGACAGGGCTAGCCCGAAAGGGAGAACCGCATACTTGTATGCCTGCCCCTCGAAAGCAAACCGTAGGAACGGTCTGTGTCGAGGAAGAATGGAGACATGAAAGTAGGCGTCCTTCAGGTCGATCGCTGCAAACCAATCCTAGGGCCGAATGCATTTGAAAACGCGTCTGGCGGTGAGCATCTTGAACGGCAGCCTGTGAAGGGAGCGGTTCAGCACGCGCAAGTCCAGGATTGGTCGTAACCCACCGGTTTTCTTGGAGACAATGAAGTAGGGGCTGTAGAAGCCGGACCTCATCTCGGCTGGAGGGACAGTCTCGATTGCACCCTTCGCCAGCAGGGTGGCAATCTCTGCTCTCATGATGGGGGCATTGCCACCGACCAAAGTGGACCGGACTCCCCTGAAGCGGGCAGGAGACCGTGCGAACTGAATCGCATAGCCGAGCCTGACTGTCCGCGCGATCCAGCAGGACAGACGGGGAAGCTCTAACCAGGCTCCCAGGAACTGAACCAGCGGGATCATGCGAACGACAGGCGTCCCCCCGGAGGGGCAGTGAAGCGAAGTAACTGGCCCAGACGTGGACGGCATAGCGGCCCGGTGTGGGGGCACAGTTAGCAACCGCGCCCTGGCAGAGGGGGCCAGGGGAGGACCAGGCTGGTCGTCCCGCGGGGGCCTGCTCTGCCAGGGGTCTGGCGACAGAGGGGGACAGGGGCGAAGCGGTCCGTGGACGGCACGCTGTGTCAACCGCCTCCGGGACAGAGGGGGAGGAGAGGAAAGCACGGCTTGTGGGCGGCGCTCTGTGTCGCCCGAGAACTCTGTGGGCTCAGGGAAGAGGGGGTCGTTTCTGACATTAACCACTTTAGGGTGCTGCCCACCCGTGGGCCTATGTTTGATGGCCTCGGTCTGTTTCTGGGCAGTTGAAAACTGTTGGGCGAAGTCTTCAACCGCCGAAGAGGCCGGCCTGGGACAAGGGGGCGTTAAGCAGACGGGTCCACTCCGCGTCCCGCATGTCAGCCAGGTTCAGCCACAGGTGTCTCTCCTGGGCCACGGCTGTGGACATCACCAGACCCAGGGAGCGCGCGGTAACCTTCGTCGCCCGTAGAGCGAGTTCGGTAGCGGCGCGCAGCTCATCAAAGAGCCCTGGGTCTGTCCTACCCTCGTGCATGTCTCTGAGCATCTGGGCCTGGTAGACCTGCAGAGTGGCCATAGCATGCAGTGAAGCAGCTGCCTGTCCCGCCGCTCTGTAAGACTTCGCCACCAGGGTCGACGAAAATCTACAGGCTTTGGATGGGTGCTTAGGCTCGCCCCGAGAAGAAGCACTCTGAGGACATAGTTGCATGGCAACAGAACGTTCAACCGGGGGAAGCCCAGTGTACCCACGGGCAGCTGCATCATCGAGGGGAGGAAAGGCGGATGAGACCAACGAGCGGTCCCGAGAAGACAACGGGGTCTTCCAGGACTTCAAGATCTCATCATGCACATCCGGGAAGAAAGGTATTGGGGTTTTCCGAGGACGAGGGTTGGCGGCCTTACCCAAAAACCAATCATCCAGCCGCGAGCGCTCAGGACAGGGTGGAGGCCTCCACTCAAGCCCGATGCTCGCGGCTGCCCGGGAAAGCATGGCCGTCATCTCCGGATCAGACTCGAGCACAGCCGTATGCACACCGGAAGGTGGCAGCTGTGACGAGCCCTCACTTCCAGAAGAATCGAACCCACCTAGTGATGCTGCAACAGACATGGCATCATCCTCTGTAGCTTCAACCGAAACACGCGGGCCACCAGAGGGTAGACCCGCGGGAATCGGCTGTTCACTAGCGGGCACCGTCATTGAAGAGGGTGGCTGGGGTCGCGGACACATAGTCGGCGCCTTGTTCCAGACCGTAACCCTCAGGTCACCCTGGCCACCAGCCGCAGGACGGGGGGTGGATGAGGGGACTCTCACTCTTGCGAGTTCACTGAGTCTCGACCGCAATGACGCGATGGTCATGTTCCCACAGAGAGAACATGAGTCATCCACGAGCGCTGCTCTAGCATGATCAATGCCCAAACATACTATGCAACGCTCGTGCCCATCAGAGTCCGATACCAATCTGCCGCAACCAGAAGTACACGGGCGAGGCATCTTTAAAAAGACGTGCCGCGTGTAAGCTCTTTTAGTGAGAGAAAACTCAAGTGTTGAAGCACCCGGGGAGAAACGCACCGACTGGCAGACCACTGCAGCAGATCAGCAGGAAGCACGCTCTCGCCGTAGATCGCCGTCACACCAACACTCGAGGTACTCGTTTGTAAAGCTGACAATTCAGAGATGGCTTGTGGTGAGAAGAATAAACTTGGCTCCGAAGCGAAAACATATCTGCATGTTGCCGGACTTCCTCCTTTTATACCCACGAGGTGGGGCGGAGTTACGGCATGCAAATTCCGCAGACCCATGGCATTTCTTTGCCATTGGCTCGTTTTGTAATACTCGAAGTTGATAGGCTTTCTAAGCGAAACCCCATTTCGTCGTCATCCGACGTAACTCGGAGTGACAACGAAAGGGAACCGAGGTTACGTTAGTAACCGAGTACGTTCTCTTACGAGAGTTTCTCTCGTACTGCGTAATATCTTACGCTATGGGGAACACAGTGTAAAACGCCGTGCGTACTGGGATCCGACACCAAAGTCCCAAGGGCAGAAACCCGGGGCTCATATAGTGCATAATCACCATAGACTCACAGAGAGTCGGAGAAGAGAGGCAGTAAGCATCATTCTCCAAAAATAGCATCCTACAGGAGCTAATCATGTTAATAGTGTACCACGCAGTCAGGGTGAACAGCTTTCAGCCTGAACTGGGTAGCAGTACGGGTCTTTCAACACCCATGGAGCTGTTCTATCGATCAGTGAACGATGCACAAGCAAAATTCAGCCTTCTGAGCCAGAGCAACGGGGTAGACAGAGCTGATTACTAGACCGACAGAAGCTTAGCCTGTAAGGCGGGAACCTCTAGGTTATAAAACCTTATAAATTTAGACGGCGAGGCCCAGCCTGCCGCCGTACAGATATCCTGCAAGGTAATCCCGCTAGACCACGCCCACGACGAGGCCACAAATCTCGTGGAGTGCGATCTGACACCCAAAGGACACTGCAGGCCCTTAGAAGTGTAAGCCAGCGCTATGGCCTCGACTATCCATCTGGATAGGCTCTATTTTGACGCGGCTAGTCCCTTAGAACGCCCGCTAAACAAAACAAAGAGCTGCTCAGTCTGTCTGAAAGCAGACGAGCGGGACACATAAGTTCTCAGTGCCCTGACAGGGCATAGGAGACTCTTATCCTCCTCCTCATCATGAACCGGAAGGGCGGATAGGGAAATCACCTGGGCCCTGAACGGTGTGTTGAGGGATTTGGGCACGTACCCGTGCCTCGGTTTGAGTATGACTTTCGAGTCATTAGGCCCGAATTCCATACATGTCGCGCTTACCGAGAGCGCTTGTAAATCCCCAATGCACTTCACCGAAGCGAGAGCCACAAGAAACACTGTTTTGAAAGACAACTGTTTCATGTTTGACAAATGGATTGGCTCGAATGGGGCACCTTTCATGGCTTCCAAAACCATAGAAAGGTCCCACACGGGGACTGAAGGAGGTCTGGGAGGGTTCAGCCTCCTAGCTCCTTTGAGGAATCGTACGACCAGGTCGTTCCTCCCCAGTGACTGGCCAGACGCCGGTTTAGTAAACGCTGTTATGGCCGCCACATAAACTTTGAGCGTGGATGGGGTTCTGCCCTTATCCAGTAGCTCTTGAAAGAAGGAGCGAACTTCCGTAACCCCGCAGTCTAGGGGTGAAAAGCCCTGAGCTTGACACCAGCCAGAGAACACAGACCACACTCTAGCCTGTGTGATCGTGTTTAACACTCCCTCCGGGAGGTTAGCGGGTACCCATTGATGGCTCATGCATGCAGGGACCATAGCTCCGGGTGAGGATGCCAAATCGAGCCCTTGGCCTGAGAGAGGAGGTCTTTCCTCATCGGTATTGGCCACAGGGCAGTGCTGATCAGCTGCATCAGGACTGGGAACCAAGCCTGGTTCGTCCAGAGCGGAGCCACAAGCAGCACTGAGCATCCGTTTTCCCTGATTCGTTCCAACACCTGAGGCAGGAGCGAGACAGGGGGAAAAGCATAGAGAGGGCAGCGGGGCCAGACGTGGGCAGTGAGTGTTTTCCTGGGACGCGTCCACCTGGTCCACAGGTCCACCTGCACTCTGCCGAATGTCTCCCACAGCAGTCTGATCGTCAGCGGGTGCAGCAACCATTCTCCTGCTGGAACATTGTTTCTGGACAGTCTGTCTGGTCCCAGATTCAGGTGACCAGGCACATGTGCTGCTTTCAACGAAAGCAGGTTGTGCTGAGCCCAGACCAGGAGGCGTTCCGTCAGCCTTTAAAGGTTTCGGGACCTGATGCCACCCTGGTGATTTATATAGGCCACCACTGACGTGTTGTCCGATCAGACCAGGACGTGGTGACCTTTTATTTGGGGACAAAAACACCTCAGCGCGTTGTCGACTGCCATCATTTCCAGACAGTTTATGTGTAGAAGCTTTTCCCGTTCTGACCACTGGCCAAAGAACGGTCTGCCCTCGAGCAGCGCTCCCCATCCCGAGGTGGAGGCGTCCGTGGACACCACCTTCACACTCGAGGAAGTCCCCAGACTCACGCCTGACTGATACCAGTTGATCGCCTTCCAAGGTTCCAGAGCTGAGATGCATTTCAGATCGACCTTGAGGCGAAACAGACCGGAGGCCCATGCCCGAGGTGGAACTCGCACTTTCAGCCATGACTGCAGTGGGCACATGCGAAGCAGACCCAGCTGGAGTACCGAAGATGCTGAGGCCATAAGGCCCAGCATTTTCTGAAACCTTTTGAGTGGGACTATAGTGCCGTGGCGGAAGGATTTGGCGGCGCGCTGAACGTTCAGTCCGCGCTCCGGCGACAGGCGCGCTGTCATAGACAGCGAGTCCAGTACTGTGCCCAGAAAATAAATTTTCTGACTGGGAGACAGCAAACTTTTCGCCCAATTGACTGTGAGACCCAGGTTCTCGAGATGCTCGCGTAATATGGTTCTGCGTTCTATGAGCTCTGAGCGTAATCGAGCTAGAATCAGCAAATCGTCCAAGTAGTTCAAAACTCGCATGCCCTGAAGTCTCAGGGGTGCTAGAGCCGCGTCCATGCACATCGTAAATGTACGAGGTGCCAGGGACAGGCCGAACCGCAGGACTGTGTATTGATATGCCTGGCCCTCGAAGGCGAATCGCAAGAAACTCCTGTGACGTGACGCTATTTGTATTTGGAAATAAGCGTTTTTCAGATCTATTGACATAAACCAGTCCTCCTGCGAACTTGCGCGAGGATTTTCCTGGTTGTAAGCATTCTGAACTGGCGCTTCACAAGCACTCTGTTCAGTTGCCGCAGATCTAGAATGGGTCTGAGACCCCCGTCTTTTTTCGGTACCAGAAACACTGTAAACACTGTGCTTGCAGCATCTGAGGCAGGGGGCGCGCTGATCACAGCGGGCGGTCTGGCCGCGCTCGATTTCTCTATGGCAGTTTGCGAAGAGAAAATGAGCGGGGTGAACCCCGTGGGTGAATGTGTGCGCGGGACAGCGGGCACATTTACTGCACTCAAAACACCGTCTGCCTGAGCTGACTGAATGTGTGTTGGTTTCGTTTTACAGAAACCGCGGGACATGCATAATGTAGTGTTTGTGGGCACTGGGTTGTGGGCACATTCACTACATGTAATGCACAATCGACATGAGTCGCTGGCCGCGCTCAATTTCTCTAAGGCAGTTTGCGGAGAGAGAGCGAGCGGGACAAAACCCCGTGGGGTTCAACATGTCTGTGAGAGAATGTGAGCGCGGGACAGCGGGCACATTTACTGCACTGAAAACTCCGTCGGCCTGAGCTGACTGAATGTGTGTGTTGGTTTCGTTTTCACAGAAAACGTGGGACATGCATTATGTAGTGTTTGTGGGCACTGAGATGTGGGCACATACACTACATGTAATGCACAATCGACATGAGTCGCTGGCCGTGCTCGATTTCTCTATGGCAGTTTGCGTAGAGAGAGCGAGCGGGACATAATGCATGTTCAACCTGTCTGTGAGAGAACGTGGGCGCGGGACAGCGGGCACATTTACTGCATACACTACACTGGAACAGTCGCATTTTCTGGAACTGAACGAGCGAACATTTTCGGTGCGAGTCTGGTCGCGGCGAGACTTAAACACCGTTGCTTACATAGGAGGGCTAGGAAGACTTTGAGGCCTCGGGCTTTATCTCAATCTTCGGCCGGGGCCCACGCGGAGGGGGGCGGCGTCCGGCAGAGCGAGAGCGCGCGAGAGCGGGCTGCGCGGGCGCCTTCCACTCAAGGCCGAGGCTCGCCTGTGAGAGCAGATGTATCAGCTCGGATTCGATGCTGGCCCGTTTCCCTGACAACTCACGGGCAGAGGGGGGAGGTCCACAGAGCTTGCCCAATCCTCACTGTCCGACGCCAGGATAGAGCAGCTGTTCTCCTCCACAGAAGCAGCCATCTCGTCGTCACCAATGGCGGAAGCGGCAGCATACGGCGGCCACTGTCCGTCGGTGAGCGACTCGAGTGAAGCTGGTGAAGCTGGCGGGCGAACCGGCAAGCTTTCGCAGGCTGGAGAAGGCTCGGGGACCCGTTGAGTACGGCGCTTTATATGGCATGGCACTATAGCGGGTGGAAGTGCAGACTCGGAGAGAGAAATGCCAGGCGAGTCCTCAGAGTCACCGTGGCAATAGCTCGCAATGATGGCAGCCGCCGTCAGCGAGCATGAGAGCTGCATGATCCTCACCCAGGCAGGAAACGCAGATGACATGGCGGTCCCCGTCGCTGAGTGCGGCTCGGCATGAGCCACAGGAATGAGGCATCTTTAAAAAGACGCTTGCTCTTTTAGATAAGAGAGAGAGTGTGAGTCACGGCGGCGAACACACACTCGGCAGAGTAAAAGGATATATACGCCGGAAAGGGTAGCAGGTACGGCGACTGAAGGCGGCGAGATGAAGGCCAGCGGCTTCAGATGCAAAAGCTCGTCCCGCAGAAGGCTTTTTCTCAGACTTCTCACTCTGGATCCAGGGATGTGTGAGCTTCGCTGAAGAGATCAAAAATCAGTTTGTATCAGCCTGTCGAGCTATATTTATAGGTCAAGGCCACGCCTATTTCGGCGAGACGTGACGTAGTAGCGCGAAGCGCCCCCATTGGATATGGCGTCACGCAGGGCCTCTCGATAGGCTGCTGCTGTTGCTGCAGGTCAGCCAATAGGCACGCAAGCCACCTTGCCTATGTCTGCATGCTGCTGCAACGCCTTTTACATTAATTCAAAATTAAGGATAATTTTTGGCTTCAATATCTCGTGGAAAAGAGGTTTTCCCCATAGCGTAAGATATTACGCAGTACGAGAGAAACTCTCGTAAGAGAACCTTCAAGAAATCAAGAAATTCAAAGGGACGATCAAACATATTGATCATTGTTACAGTTTTCTCACAGTAGGCTATTTATAAATCTCTGTTAAAAATGTTAAGAAATACAATTGTATTAGTTTATGTTAGCTCATCGTCATTAAATAATATTAACTGATCAAAGTTTTTATTTTAATAATGAATTCATAAACTTTGAAATTAACAGTAAGAATAGAAAAAGCTTTAGGAGATGCTTTTTTCATTGTTCATGTTAATAATGTATTTAACCAATGTTAACAATCCTTAAAGTGTTACCAACTTCTCAATAGTTTGTTTTGTGTGTAAAGTGTCTTTCTTTCAAATAAATGATACTTGCTGTGATATTTAATATGCTGATACTTTTTGTGTGTGATTCTAAATCCTTTTCAAGGTGTTTAGCAGTAGGCCTACTGAAAATCTGGCAAAAACAAAACGTAAACATGTGAAAAGGGGATATAAAGTCAACATATCATCTACACAGTGATCAGTCAATGGTGTTAAATATTTGAGTAAATGTAATTAGGGCCCGAGCACCGATGGTGTGAGGACCCTCTTGGAATTGCTCTGTTTATTATTATTAGGGCCCAAGCCCTGAAAGGGCGCAGAGCCCTATTGTTTTCCTTAGGATTATTAGGGCCCAAGCCTTGAAAAGGCGAAGGCCCTATTGTTTTCCTAAGGATTATTAGGGCCCAAGCCCTGAAAGGGCGCAGAGCCCTATTGTTTTCCTTAGGATTATTATTAGGGCCAAAGCCCTGAAAGGGCGCAGAGCCCTATTGTTTTCCTTAGGATTATTAGGGCCCACGCCTTGAAAAGGCGAAGGCCCTATTGTTTTCCTTAGGATTATTCTTTATTATTATTCTTTATTATTAGGGCCCAAGCCTTGAAAAGGCGAAGGCCCTATTGTTTTCCTAAGGATTATTCTTTATTATTATTAGGGCCCAAGCCTTGAAAAGGCGAAGGCCCTATTGTTTTCCTTAGGATTATTTATTATTCTTTATTAGGGCCCAAGCCTTGAAAAGGCGAAGGCCCTATTGTTTTCCTTAGGATTATTTATTATTCTTTATTATTATTATTTTACTACCTTTTGGGCACTTTTGGGGGCCTTAACGTGCTCAAAAACTCTTGAAACTTTGCACACGGGTCAGAACCCGCGGCCATCAGGGCCGGACTGAAGATGGTACCCGGGCGTGGCAGGGGGGCTCGACAGCGCCCCCTGGAACGGGATTCGAAAACATGTCCATATATCAAACACGCTTGCATGAATTAATATGAAAATCGGTACACATATAGATCTCATCGTTTCATATATCCTTCGTACTCTTACTTTTTACGCCAGCCCAACAGGAAGTCGGCTATTATGGGTTGTTTGGAAACTCGTGCTCAGGAATTTGAAACACTTCTCCTAGGGAATTCACCCGATCGTCACCAAACTCGGTGTGCATGAAGTCAAGACATTGAGGATGAAAAATTGCCAGGGAATTTTTGATATCTCGAACGGTTTGGCCGTGGCGAGGAAACGAATTTATGGCGAATAATGGAAACAGGAAGTGTGTTATATCTTCTGCATACATTGACTGATCTTGATGAAACTTCAGCAGTGTGTTCGCTGTAAGAGACCGATCACATGGATGTGACTATTGTGAGTCAAAGTTATAGCGCCACCAACTGGCAGCAGGAAGTGTGTCGCTTTCAAAATGCTTTGAAATCACCCTCTTATTTTTACCCGATTTGCTTAAAACTTTATGTGTATAATGTAAACACACGGCAGATTTAGACCTGTGAAAGGATTACTGATATCTTAGAGACATTGAGTGCTGTTGCCGTGGTAACGCATCAAACTTTAAGATTCTTTTTTGATGCTTTTGAGACTCTTAGCATTCTTGAAATTGCATGAAACTCGACAGACACATCACATTTATTAGCCAGTACACATGTGCAACGTTTCAGAAACGGGCGTGGTGCAGGGGCTCAGTAGCGCCACCTTTTGACAAAGAGGGGAAGTTAGGTCTATACTTTTATCTACAATCTTAAAACTCAGTATGTATATTGTTCATATCGAGCTGGACAACTTTCTTATTTACAGTTATTAGCTCAGACCAACAGGAAGTCAGATATTTTGGTTTGAATGTGGATGTTTTGGAGAATTTTCTCTTCCTCTCTCTCTGACCCTACGTCTCTCCGTGTGTTTGGAGGGAGGGGGATTTGTCTGCTGAGTGAGAATGCTTTTATTTTTGTTTTTCAAGGTTTTGGGGCCCTTAACGTACTCGAAAACTCTTGAAACTTTGCACACAGGTCAGAACCCGCGGCCATCAGGGCCGGGCTGAAGCTGGTACCCGGGCGTGGCAGGGGGGCTCGACAGCGCCCCCTGGAATGCGATTCGAACAGTTGTCCATATATCAAACATGCTTGCATGTAATAATATGAAACTCGGTACATATTTAGATCTCATCGGGCCGAACAACTTTCGTGCTCTAAGTTGAACGACAGCTCAACAGGAAGTCAGCTATTATGGGTTGTTTGGAAAATGCATGCTTTTATTTTTTATATACTTCTCCTAGAGAATTAATCCAAACACCACGAAACTCGGTCAGCATGAACATTGAGGATGCTAAATTGCGGACGGATTTTTGATATCTCGAACGGTTTGGCCGTGGCGAGGAAATGAATTTATGACTAAAAAAGGACACATAAAGTGTGTTATAACTTAGATAATTTTACCTACAGTTACAAAACTTGGCGTGTATATTGTTCTCATCAAGCCGAACAACTTTCTAATTTACAGTCATTAGTTCCCACCAACATGAAGTCAGATATTGTGGCTTGAATGTGGATTCTGAGAATTTTCCCTCCCTCTCTCTCTCTGACAGAGAGAATGCACCCTGCCAATCTGTATGTGTGTGTGTCTGTGGGAGGAGGGGAGGGGGGGTCTCTTCGGGTGATAGTTTAAACACAAATTCATACATAGGGCCATACTGCCCTCTTGTGTCCAAAATTGTATTTATACGCACTTGTATTTATTTTGTAAAGACTCAAGGACGGATCTAATCCGTGGGGGATTTGCATATCATAATTAATAATTGGTAATTAATAATTATTCATACATGTTTGGATTAGATCAGTCTTACATGTTAATAAATCTCCTGATAAGGGATATGTCTGTCACAGTCATTGTCTACACCATTCTGTCTTCGTCATCTTCACTACACTTCCCAGTATCCTCTTGTCTCCACACCTGTACTCACTCCCTCAATCATCCACCTGTTCATCGTTATCATCATCTGTGTCACCTGTCCTCACCTCGTTAGTGTTCGTTTGTACCTGTATTTAGTTCTCTGTGTTCTGTCTGTCTTGGTCAGTTCTCGTCTATGTTACATGGTGTGATGCTTGAGTGTTTCCCTATGACCGTCGTTCTGTACCTGACTTTTGATTATATAAGTAAATGTTTGAATTGGAGTCTTTGTGTCAGCCTCTCCTTCATCCTGCACCATAATCCGTGACAGAAGAACCGACCTAGAAGGTAATGGAGGAGGACGCAATGGATACGTTTCTGTTCAACCAGAATGGAAGTTCTTTGGAGGAATTAGTGGAAGTTTACCTGCATCTGTATCAGGATGATTACTGGGAGGAGGAGTTTTTAAAGCAACGGTTTTGGGGGGGACTTGATGATCCACTAACCCAGATACTGCTGCTCAAAGACTTAGACCGACCTTTTCTTGAGTTTTTGGACCGAGCTCTTTGGGTTTGTGGTTCCTCCCTTACTGTAGCACCAGCCGATCCAGAGTCAGCTGAGCCTTTTGACGACCTTCCTTAGCTTCTTCCTCCAGAGACCGTCCAGCCAGAGACCGTCCAGCCAGAGACCGTCCAGCCAGAGACCGTCCAGCCAGAGACCGTCCAGTCAGAGGCCGTCCAGCCAGAGACCGTCCAGCCTGAGAGCCTGGCTGCACTTGAGTCGGCTCTGGAAGACACGGCGCTCATTGTGGTGTCTGTGGCTGTTTTGTGTGTGTGGGCAGCCCACACAACTACAGCCCATGAACCCAGCCCTGAGCTTCCTTCACCGCTGGTCCCGTCCAGCCCTGAGCTTCCTTCGCCGCTGGTCCCGTCCAGCCCTGAGCTTCCTTCGCCGCTGGTCCCATCCAGCCCTGAGCTTCCTTCGCCGCTGGTCCCGTCCAGCCCTGAGCTTCCTTCGCCGCTGTTCCCGTCCAGCCCTGAGCTTCCTTCGCCGCTGGTCCCGTCCAGCCCTGAGCTTCCTTCGCCGCTGATCCCGTCCAGCCCTGAGCTTCCTTCGCCGCTGGTCCCGTCCAGCCCTGAGCTTCCTTCGCCGCTGGTTCCGCCCAGCTCAAAGCCCTCTTCACCGCTGGTTCCGTTCAGCCCAGCCGAGCCTTCACCGCTGATGCCCGTCAGCCACGTCCAGCCAGAGCTTCACGTCAGCCACGTCCAGCCAGAGCTTCACGTCAGCCACGTCCAGCCAGAGCTTCACGTCAGCCACGTCCAGCCAGAGCTTCACGTCAGCCACGTCCAGCCAGAGCTTCACATCAGCCACGTCCAGCCAGAGCTTCACGTCAGCCACGGCCAGCCAGCCCAGCCAGAGACTGTTCCAGAGCCTGTCCCCGACTCTATTCTGGAGTCGGGGTCGAAATCTGTCACGCTCCCCAATAATTTTTTGGGGGGGGGCCAAAGGTCCTCGCCCTGGACACCCGAAGGGTCCTCACCACCATGGCCACCCGAAGGGTCCTCACCACCATGGCCACCCGAAGGGTCCTCACCACCATGGCCACCCGAAGGGTCCTCACCACCATGGCCGCCCGAGGGTTCGTCTGTTCCACCATGGCCACGCCCACGTCCTGCTCCGCCTTGGCCACGCCCATGTCCTGCTCCACCTTGGCCACGCCCACGTCCTGCTCCGCCTTGGCCACGCCCACGTCCTGCTCCGCCTTGGCCACGCCCACGTCCTGCTCCGCCCTGGCCACGTCCTGCTCCGCCATGTCCGCCTGGTCCATCCTGGAGTCCGTCCTCCTGCACCCGGTCCGCCTTCCCGTCACGGACTCCAGGATGCCCACCCTCCCACCCCTGTTCTAAGGCGTGAGGTCACGCCTACCGGGAGGGGGGAGTAATGTCACAGTCATTGTCTACACCATTCTGTCTTCGTCATCTTCACTACACTTCCCAGTATCCTCTTGTCTCCACACCTGTACTCACTCCCTCAATCATCCACCTGTTCATCGTTATCATCATCTGTGTCACCTGTCCTCACCTCGTTAGTGTTCGTTTGTACCTGTATTTAGTTCTCTGTGTTCTGTCTGTCTTGGTCAGTTCTCGTCTATGTTACATGGTGTGATGCTTGAGTGTTTCCCTATGACCGTCGTTCTGTACCTGACTTTTGATTATATAAGTAAATGTTTGAATTGGAGTCTTTGTGTCAGCCTCTCCTTCATCCTGCACCATAATCCGTGACAATGTCATTTTACCTGCATGCATGCGTATCCTTGCAATTAACCACAAGTTAGATCGTAATTAATTACACAGACCACGTCCTACAAAACAGGCTAAATTAATTAGCTCAATTGTCAGAATAATATTTGTGGGGATCCACAACATCATCCTACTTTATATGATTTCAGGAAAAGCAATTCTGTGACCACAAGAATTGGGTTTCCTGTCCTATAAGCAAATACTCTGTAAAGTATCTTTAATTTGTAAGCTTGTAAGATCTTTTGGCACTTAAGGGATTTGAAAGTGAGCAAAAAGCAGTACATCAATCAAATGAATATAATGAATTTAATAAGGTAGAACTACTTATGTATTTACTACGTTACAGGAATACATGCATTTACAAACATTAACAGACAACGACGACAACGCGGGGCGTTTGGACAATGGATACACGTGTGTGAGAGAGAGAGAGGGGGAGAGGGAGTGAGAGAGAGAGAGAGAGCATTGGCAACATTCACCCTGACAGTCGCCTGTCTGTAACAACACGAAAACATCATCTTAATGCTTCTTAGAAGCTCTATAAAGAGATATACTTGCACAAATTTCTGGGTCTCTCTGTGTCGCGGCATTCCTGCGCGAGCGGAGTCCTTTAGGAAGCGGCACGTGGTGCTGCTTGGCGCGCGTGTTGAACGGAGGTTCAAAGTCTTTGGGGTAACATTACCAAAGGAAAATAGTTCGGCTAAGTTCGTTTCACTTCGTGGAAGTGAACAGAGTCGACTACGGAAAACAAAACTTTGACTAACAAAGAAAAGAAATAAAGATCTCTACGGGGAAATCACGCGGAGTTAACGTTACATCTTTGCATGGCTGGTGAAGAAGCGCGCGTGCGTCTCTCGGTCCGGCGCGTCACGTGGTCACGTGCGCGTGTTTCTCCTTCAAAGCGAGCGTGCGCTTGTTTGAAGGTCCCCTGTAGATGGATTTGCTGAAGAGATATGTCATGCGGTGTTCTTTTCACTCGACGATTGGAATTCAACACGGAGGCTTATCTAAGACTGAAAAACACAAACTAAACTAGAAACAAATAAAAGAAAGGCGAAGAGCTCGCCGGAGGAGAGACGTTACATTATGAAACGAGGACGAGAGGGGTAAGAGAGGGATAAACTGGTATTCAGTCCTTTTGAAGACCTGACGTTTCCGCTTCTTTTGGAAGCGGGTCCAATCAGGAGCTGTCCCTTTGGAGGGAGATTTTATGACCGTTTGTGTTATAACCAGGCATTTAAATCTCTAGTTTCATTGGGTGTTTAAGAGAAGAATCTTCACAATTCTTATAATACTAATGTGTCACAAAGTTTAGCAAAATGTAATGTCAATTAACAAATGGGGAATGAAAATTGGAGTTTATCGAGACCAAACTTGCCACAAATGGATTTGGTTAAACATTAGTTGGCAAAGTTTGAAACATTATCCCATTAGAGTTGTCGAGAAACATGGACCAAACCACAAAAAGGCAACTCATGAAATAGGGAACTTAGATACATTGTTCATACAATTCTCAAGTGGATATATAATAGCATATATATATATATATGAATACAGGATTCATTTATCCTCCTTGGTTAGAATTCAGAGAGAGCCAGAGTTCTGTGAACATTCCTTTGGGTCGTAAACGCTGTTATCTAAGAACTCCAGTGATGTTAGTTTTGGTCTCTTTTCACTCCAAAGATGGAAAACATAGTAAACTATATTTTACTGGATATTACTGTACATATTCTGATTGATCACACCGAAAGCATTCTGGAGGTGTCCAGAACTATGTGTACAAGTTATGGGAATAGACATTTATATTTAAAATGCATAATGAAGGTATTTATAATTCACTTTAAGCTACGATAAAATCATAGTCATTCCAATGTGACATGGGCAAATGGACACACATAAAAACACATCGAATATATCTGGTTAAATGTCTAAAAAAAGAATTTTCTTTCTCTTTAGAATCCTTCTTTGGGACATTCCAGTCAGTCATAACTGAATCTCGTAACTGAACACCACGCTCTGTCCTGAGCGGGCTTCACATGTGGGGGATGCGTGTGTAGTTTTGTGTGTGTGTGGGTTAATTTACATTCAAAGATTTTTGGTCTTTAGCAGGATGTATTTAGTTATTCAGATTCACCCTCTTAGCCCAGTCCCTACAGTCCCCCTTTTTGTCTGATGAAGTCCCTGTGTGGACTTAATCGGACAACAATTATCACAATGGACGGATGAAAGGTGAATCATGATGATCGGGTAGCAGGTGCTGTTAGGGCCGAGGGCTCAGCTTGATGAGGTTCAGCACGGCCTCTGGCGTGGTGCCCTCTTTCGGAGGGTGCCGTGAGCTTGGCTGTGGATGTTCGCATCTCGTTGAGTCTCCTGTATAGGATGAAGGCCAAGCCCAGTGTCAGGGTGTGGCTGAGTACCTTAGAGCTACACAGCGAAGTGTCCACTGTGGTCCAGGCCTGGACAACAGGTGGGGTAGTCAAGTAGGGCAGTTGAGACAAAGCTCGGAGGGCTGTGTTGATAGAAGCAATGTCAATTTGCTGGGACCCCCCCCTTTCGCAAACCACAACTCCCGTTCTGGAGTTAGGGTGAGAGTGTGGTTCCTGGAGAAGGATGGGATTTCCAGTTCTAATTTGTACTCTTTGCTTGGAAGATGGTACCATGCCAGGTCGTCAAGGTGAAGGATGGCGCCTTTTGGTACTTGGATGACATGCTCTGGTTGAGCAAGGTGACACAGGTGTCAGTGTCATTCTGGTCATAATTGAGTGCAGCTGTGCGCACAGGAGTGTTAACGAGCCCTGTCACCTACAATCTCTGCTTGGGTCTCGATGACTTGAGTGCGAGGCTTAGCTTCGGCAGGGCAGCGGGTGTCGCTGATCTGCAGCCTGCAGATTCCGTCAGTGTTGTCTCTGAGGAAGGGTTTGTTAGGGCAGAGATAGTGAGTGTCTTTGGTCAATGTGCACACGTACAGGTTCGGAGCTAAGGACAGCTTTGTGTAGCTGTCGTTGAAGTCAACCACGTCTGGCGTGCGGATCTTGATGTGAGTGTTACTTTTCAAAATCTGACATTGACAATGTTCTTGAGCCGGTAGATTCGGCTTGGCTCTATGATGGGCAATTCCGGAGCAAAACCCACTTCTCTCTGCTTGGGGTCGACGCAGAGTGGGCTGGCACTACCCAGCGAGTAGGCAAGGTGTATTTGTAGAGAGTCAGTTGGCGTGGTGATGGCGGAAGCCAGCACGGTTTGCACAAGGCTTAAGGGTATCAGGTGCGGTGGAATTCTACCCATGGCTAGGCTGTCAATGGAGGAGTTCACCTCCTGCAGCGTGTCTGTCATCAGGGCTGTTACCAGCTGAGTTTTAGCAAAGTCATTCTGGAAGACAGTAAACAGCTGTTTCATGGAGTTCACTGTCTGGGTCGGCAGAACGCTGTGAGTGTTGAAAATTACCACAATTCCCTTTAGTGTCTTGTCGATGGTCTGCAGGGATGCACTCTGTTGGGAGTTGGGAGTTGCTCTTTTATCTGTGGAATCTCAGTCTGAATTTCGGCTGCATGCCGTCTCACGTTGGCTAGGTTTACTGCATTCATGCTGGACATACAAGTGTTAAACAGAGTTCTGACGGCAGTGCGGCGGCGGTTGTGGCCACCTGGCTCCACTAGCGTGACAGTCATTTTCTCAAGTTCGTTGAGCATGTGCTCGACATCGGCCTCAGCGTGAGTGAGGGCGTCTTCTGTCCATCGGCCCCTACCCAGCTGTATTGTGTTCTGTAGGCGTTGCTGAGTGCGGGTCCGGCAGAAAAGGAGTCCTGGTTGTTCCCTTAGGACGATGCCTGATGCTGGACCTGGTGAGATGTCCGATTGCAGCTGCCCTCTGGTTGGCTGGAGGCACGGGATGGCGAACCACCGCAGCATCCTGGTAAAAGTGAAAGTGAGAGAGAAAGAGAAAGAGAAAGGGAGGAAAAAATTCAGTAAGTGTCGTCCTTGGTTGGGTAGGACAGTCTTTTCACTTTAAGGACGCCGGTATGCCACTTGCTTCGGTGTGTCTTGCAAGTGTCTCTGGTGCTGCGGTCGTCATGGGCATACATTGGCATGACCCCCCTTTTGCACTGTGGCACCACGAGCTGTGGCGCAGTGATGGCATCAGGTGCAGAACGCTGAATGTTGTCTTGTGCACGCAGCATGTGCAAGGTGTATTGCAGGTGTCTGGGGCACCGGTCATCGGTGGGTTCAGACGGCGTGCTAGGGTGGTTGGAGGGGTCTGAGAGGTGGTTTCTCATAATGTCCATTGGTTTGTCATAGACTTTGGTAAGCTGGAAGGTTAAGGTCAGGTTAAGCAGAGGTTCTGTGACATTTTGTCACACTTGTGGGGAGAGACTAATGCATGACCCTAAAAGTTCAGAACCACGGTTTAACGGGTGTTAGGTATGTAGCATAAAGCTAGGTGTTTCACGTGTGGCTAGCTAGTGAAGTGTGTCTTGTATCCTTATCTTAGCTGTGGATGTTAGGAAGCCAAGAATTTATGTGGTTCCGAGAGTATGTCCTGAAAAGGGCATAGCCGAGATGAAATAAATGACTTAAGATGATTCTTATGACTAAATTATTTCTCTGGACTTAATTAGTGGTTCACTATGGCTTGACGAAGTGAATGATAGGGGGAAAAGGGACAGCTTTCCTATTCAAATTATGCTTATTATCAATCCTCTGGACTATAGTTGTGGCCTAGTAAATTGTTGAAATTACTTGTGTTGCAGGGTCACAAAAATGAGTGCACTGGTTGAAACTAAGCCAAAATAACAAATAAGGGTGTCTCTGTTTCCTTTCTGGGCTCTATGGGAAATGGAACCACATTTGAATAGGAGAGGAAATGAAATTAAATCATATAGATGACCGAATAGCCAAGGGAATAGCTGACTGCTATTATTATCAAAGTCAAAGAAATGAAAGAATTAACGAAGAGCAAAAAAAATTAAAATTAAAAGCAAAAAGGAATAAAGTGATCAAAACAAAGGGAATGATCTGAATGTGAGAATAATCAGTGGCATTAGTGAATAAACTTTGGATTTGCCCGGACCACCACTCCATAGTGGGTTACAGCGGTTGCGTGTTCAAGACCACTCTGTGTGTGTCCCTCCAAAGGTTTAGTCAACATGCTGATGAAGATTCTCATTACTATACGGATACTTCTCTAGCTACACATTTTACATGTAATTAAACTTAAGTGTAAATGGCGGGGCATCTGCAAATTTAGCCTACAGTGCTCAGCAAGGACTATGCCTAAATTAGTGAAGGTGAACTTTAGCTGAGAAGAATTGAACGTATGGAAAGTGAAGAATCACAAACCCTAACTGGGGTTAGGGAAAGTATTCTAGAATACTTTGCACTGTATAAACAAAAGCTGTAATTACGGCTTCAAGTAAATTATGCTAACTGCTAACTGTAGAAGTTATTATATAGCTGAGCCTAAGCTGGATGGGTGCTAGGTTAGCTTAGCCACCTAGGCTGGTTTGTTTACAAGGTGACATCACGAGTTAGCGCTTCCTGTGACAAGTCGTTGTCATGGGAACCAGAGCACGTCAGAACAATTCGACAGTACCTGAAGAATGTCTGGACCTTTTAAATGAGTTCCCTTACGAAGGGAACTCAACGATGCGTCGATCGACGCCATGGGAACGCCCCCAGCGTGACTGCGTCTGAAGCATCTATGTCAACTAGTCCAATGGAAAGAATGAGTGTCACGGGCGGGTGACGTCATGACCAGGAAATGATAAAAGCACATCCGGTGCAAACCGGCATTAGCTTCTGTTGCCTCAGCAAGCGATCTGTGTTATACTGTCTCTGTCTATTTATTGTTGTCTGTTGCAATTTATTCGGAAACGTTATGGCGAAACAAGTGTACAAGCAGTGTGTTCCTCCCTGCCCGCGTTATTTAACGGGTGGGGACACACACAAGCTTTGTGTCATTTGTTTGGGAGTGGAACATGCGGTCTCAGCCTTCGAGGAGGCTGAGTGTCAACACTGTGAAATGCTACCGCTCCGCATGCTCCGCTCTCACCTGTCACTCTTTGATGTAAAGAGTGGGCAGGCTCGCGATCCTCAGGGATCAGGACCCGCGTCTGCCGAGGCGGCGCGGAGAATGCATTCCTGGGGATCGCGGAAGGATCTTTCGGAGGGGTTGGAGACGGGTCTCTTGGCCTTTTCTCCTTCCTTACCCGGAAGATCCAGCGCTCTCCCCCCGGTGTCGGAAGCACGCTCTGCGGTTTCTTCCGCCCGGGGAGAGAGCCCTCCATTACTTCAATGCTCTTCCTCCGAGGAGGTCGATGTTATGAGTATGGAGAGTGAAAGCACACACAGGGGGGAAAAAGATTCACAATTTATTTCCCCAGCATATGATGAGCTGGTGGATGTTATGTCACGGGCTGTAGAAAAATTAAATATTTTATGGCCATCTGAGAATAAAGGCGCTCGTCCTAAAAGTAAATTAGATGAGCGCTTTTTATCATCCACTACATTATCTCCACCACGAGAGCTTCCCTTTTTTCCCGATCTTCACAATGAAATATCGAAATCGTGGAATAAACCTTACTCTTCACGACTTTTTAGCCCTCAAGTTAACACTTATTCGAGAATAAGAGGGCTAAAAGAGTATGGTTATGAGGCGATGCCCCAGGAGGAACAGAATTTAGCCAGCTATCTTTCGCCTGGTCCCGCATCGTCCCTGAAAGCCTCGGCTTTGCCCACTAGACCGCTTAAAGCCACCTCGGTTTTAGTGGGCAAAGCTTATACGGCAGCAGGTCAAGCTGGAGCATGTCTGCATACAATGGCAGTGCTACAGGCGTATCAAGCTGACCTGCTGGGGGATCTGGATAGTAGTGAGGGAATTACTCATGACGATATTCGAGAACTTCGTCGTGCTACCGATCTTTCTCTCAGGGCTACTAAGGAGACCGCCAGAGCAATTGGGCGGTCTATGGCAGCCTTGGTAGCTACTGAGAGACACTTATGGTTAAATCTGTCAGAGATTAAAGAAAAAGATCGAGCTTTTTTATTAGATGCTCCGCTTGAACCTTCTGGTCTCTTTGGCGACGCAGTCCACGCGGTTGTCGAGCGATTTCAGGAGTCTAAGAAGCAAGCTGACGCTTTTAAAAAGTTTATCCCTCGCCGTGTCCAGCCCCCTGGGGCTGCTGGGCGTGAGCAACCCCAGCCGTCGAGCTCATCATATCATGTGCAACAGAAAGAGAGTGTTTCGTCTCGTGCACCTCCACATAAACAATGGAAACAGGCGCAACACTCTCAATCGAAGTCTTCTAAGTCGAAGCCGGATCTGAGGACCGTTCTTCAGGCGAAGAAGACTTCGGCTCAAAAAAAATTAAAAAAGAGGTCCTGACGTCACTGGCGTCAGACCTGTGAGGACAGCCCCGACCGAAGTGGAGCGGTGTACACCTCAGAATATGGTGCCCGTTCCACTTCGGGGTCCTCACGGGACCGTTCTGCCAACCCCGTCACCCTTGGTGCTTCCAGCGAGTCGCTGATGCTATGCTGCGGCACTGCATCGGTTTCGCGCCCTCTGAGGGGGGTTTTAGAGCAGCCAGTTCAGGTAGTTCCTGCCATTATGTTTCAGGCTCCGGGACTGGCTGTCTCGTTAACACCAGAGACCAGCCTCGAGAGGCTGGTTCCCTTAGTAAATTTTCTGGCAGCGTGGAAGCTTCTGCCGAATATTTCTCGTTGGGTCCTGCAGATTGTAGAGAAAGGATACAGAATCCTGTTTGGTTCACGTCCTCCTCGTTACAGCGGGGTGTTGCCCACAGTGGTGCATCCCGAGCAGGCTCTGGTAATGGAGCAAGAGGTAAAGGCCCTGTTAGCGAAAGAAGCTATAGAACAGGTGTACTCACCCGACCGAGGTCGGGTTTTTACAGCCGTTATTTCATTGTTCCAAAAAAGGATGGAGAGTTGCGTCCCATTTTAGATCTTCGTCTGTTAAATCGTTCAGTACAGGAACTCAAGTTCTAGATGCTGACACTCAAACAGATCGTGACTCAAATCAGATCCGAGGACTGGTTTGTCACGATAGATCTGAAGGACGCTTACTTCCATGTCTCCATCCTCCCTCAGCACAGGAGGTTCCTAAGGTTTTCTTTCGGGGGCAAAGAATACCAGTATTGGGTACTTCCTTTCGGTCTAGCTCTATCACCCCGCACGTTCACGAAATGCGTAGATGCAGCTCTAGCCCCGCTCAGGCTGCAGGGCATACGTATTCTGAACTACATCGACGACTGGCTGATTTTAGCGGAATCAGAGCAGTTGGCGGTTCGGCACCGAGGTGTCGTTCTCGCTCATATGCAGATGTTGGGGTTGAGGCTCAATACCAAGAAGAGTGTGCTTTCTCCAGTACAGAGAACCACTTTCCTTGGTGTGGTATGGGATTCAGTGACGATGCGGGCCACCCTATCGCCCGTTCGTGTAGCTGCTATCCTGTCAGCCACAAAAGAGCTGAAGCTAGGCCAGTCACACACTGTAAAACAGTTCGGGAGACTGTTGGGTCTTTTGGCAGCAGCGTCCAACGGGATACCTTTTGGCCTGCTGTACATGAGGCCTTTACAGTGGTGGCTCAGGACCAGAGGGTTCTCCCCGAGGGGAAACCCACTTCGTATGATCAAGGTCACGCGGCGTTGCTTTCGTGCCTTAGTTATATGGAGGAAGCACTGGTTCTTAACCCAGGGTCCGGTGTTTGGAGCTCTTTGCCATCGAGTTACTATCTCGACAGATGCTTCCCTCACCGGCTGGGGAGCGGTAATGGAAGGCCGCTCGGTTCAGGGTCTGTGGAAGAGTCATCATCTCTCGTGGCACATAAATTGCCTGGAGATGATGGCTGTCTTCAATGCGTTGAAGCAATTCCTCCCAGACCTGAGGGGTCATCATGTGCTCGTCCGTACAGACAACACATCGGTGGTCTCTTATCTGAACCGTCAGGGGCTCTGAGGATCCTCCTGTGGTCTCTGGGGAAGGTACTCTCCCTGAGGGCAGTGTATATTCTTGGGGACCAAAATATTGGAGCAGACATCCTGTCGAGGCAGGAGCTGAGGCCAGGGGATTATTTGGGAGTTTTACGGCCAAGCAGAGGTGGATCTGTTTGCGTCTCAGCATACGACGCACTGTCCACTTTGGTTCTCCCTTACTCACCCAGCCCCCTGGGCTGGATGCTATGGTGCAGACGTGGCCGAGGCTACGTCTGTACGCATTTCCCCCTGTTGCTCTGCACCCAGGAGTTCTGGAGCGAGTTCGCCAGTACAGAATAAGCCTACTGCTAGTAGCACCACGCTGGCCGAGTCGGATCTGGTTTGCGGACCTGATCCATCTCTTAGACGGTCCTCCCTTGGAGAAATCCCGATCAGGCCGGGGGCACAATATTTGGAGATTTGGAACCTGTTGGTTTGGCCTCTGAGGGGGCCCAACTCATAGAGAGTGGTCTCTCAACTGAGGTTGTTGAGACCATTCTAAGCTCCAGAGCTCCACCTACTAGGAAACTATATGCGCTTAAATGGAAAGTTTTTTCTGTATGGTGTCACCGACATCAGTGGGATCCGGTTAACTGTTCTGTGAACACAGTACTCGAGTTCCTGAAGGAGCGCTTTACGTCAGGTCTATGTCCTTCCACGCTTTAGGTCTACGTGGCGGCCATTGCGGCTTACCACGCCCTGTGGGGGGTACATCGTTGGGTTGAGACCCCCTGATTTCACGTTTCCTTCGTGGCACACTGCGGACCAGGAAAGGCTGAACCTCTTGTGTCCAGTGCGAGCACTGGATACTTATGTTTATCGGACATCTTCAATGAGGAAGTCCGACCAGTTATTTATTTGCTTGGATCACCTGAGAAGGGTCTTCCTGCTTCTAAACAGACGGTTAGTAAGTGGATAGTTGAGGCTATTTCACTTGCATACGAGTACTCTGACCAGCCGTGTCTTTTGGCGGTCAGAGCTCACTCTACGAGGTGTATGGCGGCCTCTAAAGCCTTATTACTTGGAGTTTCTCTTCAAGACGTGTGTGATGCTGCAGGCTGGTCCTCACCGCTCACATTCATTAGGTTTTACTGCCTGGACCTGGATGCTGCCCCAGGTTCTCAGGTGCTTAGTGCTTAGTTACAACAGACTAACACTCAGGTACTTGGAATTCTGGCGCTTTGGGTATTCTCGTTCCCATGGCGTCGATCGACGCATCGTTGAGTTCCCTTCGTAAGGGAACGTCTCAGGTTACTATTGTAACCATAGTTCCCTGAGAACAGGGAACGAGACGATGCGTCACCCTGCCTTACTTCCTGCATCCCTGTGATCGGCTTGCTTCGGCAATTTTCGAAGCTAATGCCGGTTTGCACCGGATGTGCTTTTATCATTTCCTGGTCATGACGTCACCCGCCCGTGACGCTCATTCTTTCCATTGGACTAGTTGACATAGATGCTTCAGACGCAGTCACGCTGGGGGCGTTCCCATGGCGTCGATCGACGCATCGTCTCGTTCCCTGTTCTCAGGGAACTATGGTTACAATAGTAACCTGAGACGTTATGCATGTTCAAACGGGTTAAAAAGGGGCGCCTATATTTTAAGTCTTTCGAGAACTTGATGTTACATTAAGTAAAATGCGACTGTTTTGGCATTTGCTAATTTTACTAATGTAACTCTTCTCTTTTAGTTTACACAACTTATTCTATTTGTTTATCGAGTAAGGAAATAGATTTGCTGTAAGTCAAAGGTTGTCTAAGCATCTATAGTTACGTCCCGCTCATGCACAAATGCTGACCTTTCAGCGAGTAAACAGTTTTGATCGCTAGGTAGCTCTCTGCTTGTAGATGCAGCTAAAATTTAGGTGAATTACATCAATCTAACAATAATTTGTAAGGCCTTTACATTGTAGAAAGGGGAGCATCACCCAGGTCTACATATATATAACTCTGTCCTGAGCTTTCTTTGTCAGACACAGGTTTAGTCATACTGCAATTTGGATTTCTTTTTAACCAAAGCAGAATAGATATCGGTACAGATTAGAGGCTGCTGAAATGAGATTCCTTTGTCACACAGACTTACGCTTTACGGCTGAACTTACTGATATTAGTTGGAAATCTAAGACTCTTTCACTTAAAGTAGAGATGTCAATTCCAGCTATCGTTTTATCTGCATTTAGACAAGCCAGCGATCAAAAATGCGTATTGCACGTTGTGTTCTAGGTGGATCGCAAAGATCAAATGCACGCCTGTAGGTTAACAGTAGTTTAAGGCTCAGGTGGTTTTACTACACTCTGACGCCAGGGTGACGTATGCCCTATTTGGAGCTAGTGTTTGCTGTAACCCTTCATTGTCAGGAAACCTAATGTTTAGCAGTGCCAATTCAACCAGCATCTAGAAACTGTTTGTTTCAAAAGAGTCGTGCATAGTCTGTTGGCCGTTGAGATTTACATGTCCATTTAAGATTCTTTTAAATCAGTAAAATTCTAATTTTACGAATGCAGAGTCTTGCAACTCTTTGAGCACACATTTTCATCTACTTTTACAAGTTCTATGTCCTATGCTGATCAGGGACCTTTTTAGCAGAGTCTTGCGCTGTGTTCGTGCAGTGTCTTCTGGTTTTGCAGTTCAAAATCATTGGGGTTTTAGGAATTCTTTCTGAGGAGGCCTTCTGTGTTAGAGGCCTTCTGCATTAGGTCATGCATCGTTGAGTGGGCATTGCGTGGTCTTTGGCGAGCTGGAAGGTGCAGGGTAGCGAACTTGAACCTTGACTTGGTGCAGAGGCTGTGTACCCATGGATGCCTGCTGGAGTTCCGGGGAAGTCTGTGACCTCCGAGTCTGGCTTTGTTGTAGTTCTCGTGACCTCTGTGACCGGCCAGTCTGGCTTTGGTGACCTTTGTGACTGGAGGGGGAGGGGTTCTTGAACTTGGGCCCAGACTGTCAGGTGTTTGAAGTCTAATAAAAGCTCAAAATATTCTAGCAGATCTTTGCCAATCAGAAAGGGGTAACTGTCCATTTGTGAGATGTACACATGGTGGATAGGACTCAAAGGACCAATTGTCAGGTGAATGGGAGCTACCTGTTCGAGCCGGATGTCGTTTTGGCTGTACGACTGCACGTTCAACTCACACATTTTGGGTATAAGAGTTCGATCTTCGCTCTTAGCTTTAGCACTGAGTCTTTCAAAGAGTTGAGCTGACATTAAAGTGAGGTCTGAGCCGGTGTCTACCAGGGCTTCAAGGCTCACCTCATTGTCCAGAGTGATGGGTAGGTAGAGTTTCCGGGCTCACCCTCTTTTGATCAGGTTCCCCAGGAGTCTTGGTGTAGGGGCTGGTGTGGCGATCGACGGGCGGTTAGGGCCGGTCTTGTGTAGTTCTCTGCGGAGACAGACAGACAAAGCAGCATTTCTAGGTCTTTTGGGCTTTTGGACCCAGCTGTGGGAAACTGTGCTGTCTCGCTCAGGCTGTGCAGCTGTCAGCTGTGGTGGCTGTGTGCTGCTGTCACTTTGTGATGTGACAGTTTGCTCTGTGGTCTGTGGCTGACGAGCAGTTTTCTGTGTGCCTGTTGTAGGTCTTACGCTCAGGCATAGGATGTCAGGCTCGTCCCTCTTGTATTCTTTGGAAGGTCTTTTGTGAAGAAGCTTTTCAGCGACTTCAGGGTCTCGGCTGTCTCAGACGTGGCGGCACTGTGTTTGTCTGATGTGTGCTCAGACTTGTGCTTACCAGTGGCATGTTAAGAGGGGTACCGCTCCAGGCTGTCTGGGCTTGAGTCTCTTGGTGATGGGGGTCGGCTATTTCTGGGTTCGCCGGCTGGCTTCCTAGAATCTTTCAGAGCGCTCACTCTGGTGCCTTGGACGAGCACCATCACGGTTGTGCTGCCCTCTGCTGGCCTGGAACGGTCTTGACTCTCTGTAAACAGGGCTATGGTGTTGTGGGGCGCCCTCTAGTGGTAGCTCTGCGTAGGGTTCAGAGACAGAGTAGATTGTGTGGTTTTTCAAAGTCTTTTCGGACACAGTCTTTTGCTTGGTGTAAGCTTCTCTTAGCTGTTGAGTAGTCATGCTATGTGGGCTGGCTGGTGATGTTTTGAACAGTGGGCTTTCACCCCCCTGTACAGCTCTGGGTTCTTGGCTGAAAGGTGCGGACCGGTCAGGGGAAACTTGTGGTGTGTGTTCCCCCTTTTCCGGTCATGCTGCAGTTTATAAGAGTGTTGCACTCTGTGTGAACATTGTCAAGTTCGTGTTCGAGATCTTGTCTCTGCTGAACGAGCTTGTGGATGGTAGCACGGGCCTCTTGCGAGTTTATTTCGCAGGCCGTGGCTTTCGAGTCTCTTTAAGTTCAGTCTCTGCTCTTTGCAAGGGGCTTCACTTTTGTCGGAGTTTCTCGTTGAGTTCCTCTCTGGTTCTTTTCTCTGACTCTCTTCGGTCTATGTGCAGATGAGGATCAGACAGGGCAGTTTGAAGGCTTTCCACTTCCTTCTGTAGCTCGGGGTCGTTGTCATACTCTGCTTGCATCCTTAGCGTTGCAACTTCGTGCTCCAGGGCGATGCGGCTCCTTTCGTGAAGGCGTGCTTGTGCGATGAGCTGGCAAGCGAGGTTTTGATGTGTCTGACCGGTCTTTGTCGTGGGAGCTTTGGCTTGGTTATTGCGCCATCAGCTTATCCACGTCTGCGATTCTCTTGGCTCGGGGCTCTGAGTCACTGGCGACCTTGGGCAGGAATGGAGGTGTCATGAATCTCAGCCATGTCTCCAGATTGTCCCAGCGGGTTGTGGGACTGTAGGACCGGAACATACTGGCTTCACTGTGGGCGAGAGGAACACAACACACGCAGAGAGACCAATGCAAGTTCGTTCTAAGTTTAACGAGCTATAATACGGGCTATGCCGTGTATGAAAATTTTGGTTAACTGATGCAGACAGTTAAATCATTCGGTGGGACAATTTGGGTAGGTCAGCATGGGCCTGAATAAAGATTTTTAACGGGGCGGTAGCTTAGGGGTCACCTGTTGATGCTAACGGCTTGGTTGTCAAACTATTATTCAGCGTTCCTTGTTGTCTCAGATAGGTTCTGTCTCTATGTGAACTGAAAGGAACAGAGCACAACAGAAAAGAGCAATGGCAAGATAGCAAAGTTTGAAGTAACATGCAACCATCCAAGATGGAAAGGTCTGTAATGAAATGGCGTTAATAGTACACAGGAAGTGTTACAGGGGAAGAGGAGGCCTAAGCCTGCGTTTTGTGGCTCGGAGAGGAGGAGGGAGCCAAACACTTCAATGACCGGGGGAATCTCTAGATCCTGTGGCCAATACTAAGTGGATGGATTTAATACCTTTTCTAGTTTCCCTGGGGTGAAATGAGGTCACTCAGGTTGGAGTCAGCATCGTGGTTGGTCTTTCTGTCGTCCCCAAACACTTAACAGCAGTGTCTCGGGCCCTTCCGTACATCTGTTCCGATGTGTGCCCTCACGCAACTTGACTTTGAACACAACCGGCAGTGCCAAATTGGTGATGTCGTGTTGCGGGCCGCACCAACGGAGAAATACAGGAAAGTCAGAGACTCGTGCTCAGTCAGCGCTGGTGACGCAGGTCAGACGAACCAGCTTGCTGGACCCCAAGCAGAGATGACTGTCAAATCACCACAGCACGAGAGAAATTTCTACCTACAAACACAAAACAGGATGAAGGACAAGTGAACCTCAACGTGAATTAAAGCTCTCTCTATCTAAATCAAATTAAGTGTCTATTTTTTGTAGAAAAATCATCAAAGGCAACGGCTTTACTAAAATTATGGTACAAACAAAAAGGGAATTATGAAAATGTTAATTATCAGAACAACCTAGCCTCCATTCAGAGAAGAGATTAAGTGCAGCAGGAAGAGCACAGGAGGAAGCAAGCTGTAGTGGCGCGTTTGGGCCACAAAGGGTTTGGGCCACTTCCTCTTAGTGGTCAACCTGGCTGACAGAGAACTTGATTTAAATTGCATTCAAACTGGTTTAAATACAATTCAAATCAAGCGTATGCATAGATGTTAAGTAACTTCTAGAATAGTAAGGATACCGTTGTCATAACGTATCAAAATCAAAATTATTTAAAATAATTTGAAAAAGGAAATATAGAAATAAAGCCATAAAACCATTCCCAACAGGAAAGGAGACTTAATTCAAATTGATCTTGAAATTTGTTTGTTTCAAACCAAATTTGAATAAGTGTAGGAAATTAAAGGTTGGTATTATATTTGATGATGATCACGACTACGGTGAGGTATCAATGATAATAACCAAAATAAAACCAACTGGGAGAAAGCCACTTCAGAAAAGAATGATGTTAGGAACTAAGTGATGAGCTGACATAGTGGGAGGGAGGCCACAAGGGGCGCATTCCTCCTAAGTGGTCATCAGAAACTGCTACTACTTACTTTTAAATTTTAAATTCAACTGTGGTTTGAACCAAATTCAAAATAAGTGTACACAGTCAGGAGTGAAATCATGTTAGTAAAACTGGAACTTGCACATGCATTGAAAGTTAGAAACACAATTTCAGAAATTCAATGAAAAAAAAAATCTGAAATTGTGATGAGAGAAATTGTTTAGGAAAGGACGACCTCGTTACTAGTGTCCACGAGATGGCGCTATTTCGCTCATGGAGGGTAAAGTCAGGGGGCGGTGCGTAATTCGAGAACTGTCAAGCACTTAGGCCTAAGGGCTGCCCTCTAGTGTTTGTCAGCGGAATAACAACCAGCCTGCTTCCATGTGTGATTCAAATTTGAGCGTGCAAATGCTTTGTTTTCTGTAAGATCACACTTATCCAAAATAAAATCTTTTTTTTCTACACACACACATAGGGACAACAGGAATTAGGCATCTGTTTTTCGATTACCACATACAACAATTAGCCATATGATTCACACGTGTATGAATTTTAAACCTCGGCGGGTTTTTTCTATTCGACACACGTGTGCACGGAAGGATTTCTTCGCTTCCACACACTAATATGGACAACAGGAATTATACGTCTGTCGTTCGGATCCAAATAACATTTATCAAATAGCACTTATGATTAAAATGTTTTTAGGTTTTTGATTTTTTTTCGGTGCTATATTCAAACAACACATCTGGCAGGGTTTCTGCACTGTGCATAAAGAAAACAGGAATTATTCGTCTGTCGTTTCGGATCCAAATAACATTTATCAAATAGCACTTATGGTTAAAATGTTTTTAGGTTTTGGATTTTATTTTCGGTGCTATATTCTAACAACACATCTGGCAGGGTTTCTGCGCTGTGCATAAAGAAAACAGGAATTATTCCTCTGTTTTTTTTTTTTTTTTTTGACTCCCATAACATATTATCAAATAGCACTTATGATTAAATATGCTTTAGTTCCCTTTCGTTGTCACTCCGAGTTACGTCGGATGACGACGAATGGGGTTTCGCTTAGAAAGCCTATCAGCCTCGAGCATTACAAAACGAGCCTATGGCAAAGAAATGCCATGGGTCTGCGGAATTTGCATGACGTAACTCCGCCCCACCTCGTGGGTACAAAAGGAGGAAGTCCGCAACAGCAGTCCATGTTTTCGCTTCGGAGCCAAGTTTATTCTTCTCTCCACAAGCCATCTCTGAATTGTCAGCTTCACGAACGAGTGCTTCGAGTGTTGGTGTGACGGCGATCTACGGCGAGAGCGTGCTTCCTGCTGATCTGCTGCAGTGATTTGCCAGTCGGCGCGTTTCTCCCCGGGCGCTTCAACACTTGAGTTTTCTCACTAAAAGAGCTTACACGCGGCACGTCTTTTTAAAGATGCCTCGCCCGTGTACTTCTGGTTGCGGCAGATTGGTATCGGACTCTGATGGGCACGAGCGTTGCATAGTATGTTTGGGCATTGATCATGCTAGAGCAGCGCTCGTGGATGACTCATGTTTTCTCTGTGGGAACATGACCATCGCGTCATTACGGTCGAGACTCGGTGAACTCGCAAGAGTGAGAGTCCCCTCATCCACCCCCTGCCCTGCGGCTGGTGGCCAGGGTGACCTGAGGGTGACGGTCTGGAACAAGGCGCCGACTATGTGTCCGCGACCCCAGCCCCCCTCTTCAATGACGGTGCCCGCTAGTGAACTGCCGATTCCCGCGGGTCTACCCTCTGGTGGCCCGCGTGTTTCGATTGAAGCTACAGAGGATGATGCCATGTCTGTTGCTGCATCACTAGGTGGGTTTGATTCTTCTGGAAGTGAGGGCTCGTCACAGCTGCCACCTTCCGGTGTGCATACGGCTGTGCTCGAGTCTGATCCGGAGATGACGGCCATGCTTTCCCGGGCAGCCGCGAGCATCGGGCTTGAGTGGAGGCCTCCACCCTGTCCTGAGCGCTCGCGGCTGGACGATTGGTTTTTGGGTAAGGCCGCCGACCCTCGTCCTCGGCAAACCCTAATACCTTTCTTCCCGGATGTGCATGATGAGATCTCGAAGTCCTGGAAGACCCCGTTGTCTTCCCGTGACCGATCGTTGGTCTCATCCGCCTTTCCTCCCCTCGATGATGCAGCCGCCCGTGGGTACACTGGGCTCCCCCCGGTTGAACGCTCTGTTGCCATGCAACTATCGTCTTCTCGTGGCGAGCCTAAGCACCCATCCAAAGCCTGTAGATTTTCGTCGACCTTGGTTGCGAAGTCTTACAGAGCGGCGGGACAGGCAGCTGCGTCACTGCATGCTATGGCCACTCTGCAGGTCTACCAGGCCCAGATGCTCAGAGACATGCACGAGGGTAGGACAGACCCAGGGCTCTTCAATGAGCTGCGCGCCGCGACCGACCTTGCTCTCCGGGCGACGAAGGTTACCGCGCGCTCCCTGGGTCTGGTGATGTCCACAGCCGTGGTCCAGGAGAGACATCTCTGGCTGAACCTGGCTGACATGCGGGACGCGGAGCGGACCCGTCTGCTTAACGCCCCCTTGTCCCAGGCCGGCCTCTTCGGCGGTGCGGTTGAAGACTTTGCCCAACAGTTTTGAACCGCCCAGAAACAGACCGAGGCCATAAAACACATTCTGCCCCGCCGGCCAGCTGCTGCCTCCACCCAGCCGACCGGGCAGACGCCTCGTTCTGTTTCCCGCCGAGGGCGCCCTCCTGCGGCTCCCGCCCCTCCCGCCCGGCCCACGCAGCAGCCTCCACCCCGGGCCGGTCGCGGAGGAAGCCGTAAGAAGGCGCCACAGCCCTCTCCCGCCCCGCCCCCCGCTAAACGCCGGGCCAAGCGGCGCTCCTGAGACGGGCTGCTCAGGGAAGATGGTCGTTTTTCAGGAGATGGTAGCAGGACCACTCCTTCCCCCGGTGGAGGGCCGGGGGAGAATCTTTTGTTCTCCGCTCCCCGCTGCTCACCCACGGGTGGGCAGCACCCTAAAGTGGTTAAAGACAGAAACGACCCTCTCTTCCCTGAGCTCACAGAGTTCTCGGGCGACACAGAGCGCCGCCCACAAGCCGTGCTCTCCTCGCCCCCCTCTGTCCCAGAGGCGGTTGACAAGGCGTGCCGTCCACGGACCGCGTCGCCCCTGTCCCCCTCTGTCGCCAGACCCCTGCCAGAGCAGGCCCCCGCGGGACGACCAGCCTGGTCCTCCCCTGGCCCCCTCTGTCAGGGCGCGGTTGCTAACTGTGCCCCCACACCGGGCCGCTATGCCGTCCACGTCTGGGCCAGTTACTCCGCTTCGCTGCCCCTCCGGGGTGACGCCTGTCGTCCGGTTGATCCCGCTGGTTCAGTTCCTGGGAGCCTGGTTAGAGCTTCCCCGTCTGTCCCGCTGGATCGCGCGCACCATCAGGCTCGGCTATGCGATTCAGTTCGCACGGTCTCCTCCCCGCTTCAGGGGAGTCCGCTCCACTTTGGTCGGTGGAAATGCCCCTATCATGAGAGCAGAGATTGCCACCCTGCTGGCGAAGGGTGCAATCGAGACTGTCCCTCCAGCCGAGATGAGGTCCGGGTTCTACAGCCCCTACTTCATTGTCCCCAAGAAAACCGGTGGGTTACGGCCAATCCTGGACTTGCGCGTGCTGAACCGCTCCCTTCACAGGCTGCCGTTCAAGATGCTCTCCGCCAAACGCGTTCTCGAATGCGTGCGGCCCCAGGATTGGTTTGCAGCGATCGACCTGAAGGACGCCTACTTTCATGTCTCCATTCTTCCTCGACACAGACCGTTCCTACGGTTTGCTTTCGAGGGGCAGGCATACCAGTACGCGGTTCTCCCTTTCGGGCTAGCCCTGTCTCCTCGCACCTTCACGAAGGTCGTCGAGGCTGCCCTTGTTCCCCTTCGGGAACACGGGGTTCGCATCCTGAGTTATATCGACGACTGGCTGATCCTAGCTCACTCTCGAGATCAGGTTTGCGAACACAGGGACCTAGTGCTCCGGCACCTAGCTCATCTGGGCCTTCTGGTCAACTGGGAGAAGAGCAAACTTTGCCCCGTGCAGAGGATCTCTTTTCTCGGTATGGACATCGACTCGGTCGCCATGTCCGCGCAGCTTACGAGCGAGCGCGCGCAGTCACTGCTGACTTGCCTGAGACATCTCAGGAGCAAGAATGCGGTTCCACTGAAACATTTTCAGAGGCTCCTGGGGCATATGGCATCTGCAGCCGCGGTCACGCCGCTCGGATTGCTTCATATGAGACCGCTTCAGCTTTGGCTTCGCGACCGAGTCCCGAGGTGGGCATGGCATCAAGGCACGCTCCGGGTACCAGTTACTCCGACCTGCCGTCAGTTCCTCACCCCGTGGTCGAACCTCAGTTTTCTCAGGGCGGGTGTCCCCCTGGAACGAGCTTCCCGGCATGTTGTGGTCTCCACGGATGCCTCCACCACGGGCTGGGGCGCCATGTGCAATGGACATGCTGCTGCGGGCTCCTGGACAGGACCCCAGCGGCTATGGCATGTCAATTGCCTCGAGTTGTTGGCAGTACGCCTTGTCCTGCACCGCTTCCGGGCGTTGCTCAGGGGTCAACACGTACTAGTCCGCTCAGACAATACCGCTCCCGCCGTATGTCACAACTCGCCCGCCACCTCCTTCTATGGAGTCAGAAGCATCTGAGGTCGCTTCGAGCCATTTTCATTCCCGGAGCCCTGAACTGTGCAGCCGACGAGCTCTCACGGCTTCAGCCCCTCCCTGGAGAATGGCGACTCCATCCCCAGTCAGTTCAGCTGATTTGGGACCAGTTCGGGGACGCACAGATAGATCTGTTTGCCTCTCACGACTCGACCCATTGCGCCCTGTATTTTTCCCTGACCGAGGGCACGCTCGGCACGGATGCACTGGCGCACAGCTGGCCGCCGGGCCGCAAATATGCGTTTCCCCCAGTGAGCCTTCTTGCGCAGACCTTGCGCAAGGTCAGGGAGGACGAGGAGCAGGTCATTTTGGTCGCGCCGTATTGGCCCGGCCGGACCTGGTTCCCCGAACTTGCACTCCTCGCGACAGCACCTCCCTGGCCCATTCCTCTGAGGAAGGACCTTCTTTCTCAGGGACGGGGCACCCTGTGGCACCCTCGCCCCGATCTCTGGAGCCTCCACGTGTGGCTCCTGGACGGCTCGAGGTAGGTTTGAGTACCCTTCCACCAGCGGTGGCGGCTACCATCACTTCCGCTAGAGCGTCGTCCACAAGACACGTCTACGCGTTGAAGTGGAACCTCTTCGTCGTCTGGTGCTCTTCTCACCGAGAAGACCCCCGGAGATGCTCGATCAGCGTTGTGCTTTCCTTCCTTCAGCAGGGGTTGGAGCGAAGGCTGTCTCCCTCCACCCTTAAGGTCTATGTTGCCGCCATTGCCGCACACCATGACCTAGTCGAAGGAAAGTCGGTAGGGAAGCACGACCTGGTCATCAGGTTCCTGAGAGGAGCGAGGAGACTAAATCCTCCTCGCCCTCCTCTCGTTCCCTCTTGGGACCTCTCAGTGGTTCTAACTGCCCTGAAGAGTGCTCCCTTTGAGCCCCTGCAGTCAGTCGAGCTTAAGTTCCTGTCAATGAAGACAGCGCTCCTGGTTGCACTGGCCTCCATCAAGAGGGTAGGGGACCTGCACGCATTCTCCGTCGACGAAGCGACCGGCTTTCTCTCACGTGATCCTGAGACCCCGGCCCGGATATGTGCCCAAGGTTCCTACCACTCCCTTTCGGGACCAGGTGGTGAACCTGCAAGCGCTGCCCCCGGAGGAGGCAGACCCAGCCTTGGCACTGCTCTGTCCAGTACGCGCTCTTCGCGCCTATGTAGACAGGACGCGGTGTTTCAGGACCTCAGACCAGCTCTTTGTCTGTTATGGTGGGAAGCTGAAGGGAAAGGCTCTCTCCAAGCAAAGGTTGTCTCACTGGATAGTGGACGCCATTGCCTTGGCTTACCAGCAGCAAGGTCGACCGTGCCCCCTTGGTGTGACGGCCCACTCCACCGGAGTGTGGCATCCTCTTGGGCTCTAGCGCATGGCGCCTCGCTAACAGACATCTGCAGAGCTGCAGGCTGGGCGACACCTAACACAGATTCTATAATCTCCGAGTGGAGCCAGTGTCCTCTCATGTACCTGCTTCAACTAGCTAGTACCGGACCCGCTAGGTGTCTTCGCTTGCTCGCCATTCCACTCCACGGACTGGATACGTGCGATATTCTCCTCAGGTGAGCTTCCCCGAAAGCCCTGAGTTCCTCCAGCACTCCTGACGTCGGCGCCAGTGTCTATTGCCTGCGCGTCGGCTAGGTGCCTCCCGTGTGCATGGTCCCTCCCCTGAGTGACCCCCACATGTGTATTCCACTGTAAGCCTCTCTGAGCATGTGTCTTTCCCTTGGCAAGCCACCTTACCACCCCTGGGGTTGAAATATTCCACCTGCGGCTGGACACCCCAGTGTTCTCCATATGTTTCCTTCGGGTCATATGTGTATTCTCTAAGTCCCCCCCTCTGGGTTGGCATTAATTGCATACTTCCCCTAGCTTGGGATATGCTTCCCAGTGTACCTTGGTATTCCTGTGTTAAATGGAGTCCTTCGTCCAGTCTATGACAGGGATCTCGATTTACGCAGGGCACTGGAAGACAGCTGAGAAGGTGGCGTGATTAGACTGGTAACCCCATTCGTCGTCATCCGACGTAACTCGGAGTGACAACGAAAGGGAACGTCTCGGTTACGTATGTAACCCTCGTTCCCTGAGTAGGGAACGGAGACGTTACGTCTGCCTGCCACTTTCCGCTGTACCGCGGGGATCGCCTGAGCTCAGTCTTGGCTCCTCAGCGAAGAAACATGGACTGCTGTTGCGGACTTCCTCCTTTTGTACCCACGAGGTGGGGCGGAGTTACGTCATGCAAATTCCGCAGACCCATGGCATTTCTTTGCCATAGGCTCGTTTTGTAATGCTCGAGGCTGATAGGCTTTCTAAGCGAAACCCCATTCGTCGTCATCCGATGTAATGTCTCCGTTCCCTACTCAGGGAACGAGGGTTACATACGTAACCGAGACGTTTTTTTTACAATTGAGAAACTACGTCAATGTTTCACCAGGAGTTTATCGTTAATCTAACGATTATAATATCAGGCCTTTCTTAAGAATAGTGAAAGAGCGTCGTTTCACTAAATCTTGTCTTCACCCTGACGAATCTCGTTCGGACAGGGGAGTTTAACATTAAAAATGTCGTAATTCAAAAGAGGTTTCTTCGTCTTTTGTAGGACAAATTTAATACTATGAAACTGCAGTTTACTTTTTAGTTTTGCTGAACTGAGACGGCTTTTTGCCTTTAATCAGTCAGCCAGTGATTTCGCATTGCGTTCGCTCACTCGAGGCGCGCGTACAATATTAAATCACAATATAGACATAGATTGAAACTGAATTGCTCAAAAACAAGTTTAAAGTGTGCCAAGCATATTCTCCACCAATTATGTAAAGACTCAAGGGCGGATCTAATCCGTGGGGGATTTGCATATCATAATTAATAATTGGTAATTAATAATTATTCATACATGTTTGGATTAGATCAGTCTTACATGTTAATAAATCTCCTGATAAGGGATGATATGTCATTTTACCTGCATGCATGCATGTGTATCCTTGCAATTAACCACAAGTTGATTGTAATTAATTACACGGACCACGTCCTACAAAACAGGCTAAATTAATTAGCTCAATTGTCAGAATAATATTTGTGGGGATCCACAATATCATCCTACTTTATAGGATTTCAGGAAAAGCAATTCTGTGGCCACAAGAATTGGGTTTCCTGTCCTATAAGCAAATACTCTGTAAAGTATCTTTAATTTGTAAGCTTGTAAGATCTTTTGGCACTTAAGGGACTTGAAAGTGAGCAAAAAGCAGTACATCAATCAAATGAATATAATGAATTTAATAAGGTAGAACTACTTATGTATTTACTACGTTACAGGAATACATGCATTTACAAACATTAACAGACAACGACGACAACGCGGGGCGTTTGGACAATGGATACACGTGTGAGAGAGAGAGAGAGGGGGAGAGGGAGTGAGAGAGAGAGAGAGAGAGAGCATTGGCAACATTCACCCTGACAGTCACCTGTCTGTAACAACACGAAAACATCATCTTAATGCTTCTTAGAAGCTCTATAAAGAGATATACTTGCACACATTTCTGGGTCTCTCTGTGTCGCGGCATTCCTGAGCGAGCGGAGTCCTTAGGAAGCGTCACGTGGTGCTGCTTGGCGCGCGTGTTGAACGGAGGTTCAAAGTCTTTGGGGTAACATTACCAAAGGAAAATAGTTCGGCTAAGTTCGTTTCACTTCGTGGAAGTGAACAGAGTCGACTACGGAAAACAAAACTTTGACTAACAAAGAAAAGAAATAAAGATCTCTACGGGGAAATCACGCGGAGTTAACGTTACATCTTTGCATGGCTGGTGAAGAAGCGCGCGTGCGTCTCTCGGTCCGGCGCGTCACGTGGTCACGTGTGCGTGTTTCTCTTTCAAAGCGAGCGCGCGCTCGTTTGAAGGTCCCCTGTAGATGGATTTGCTGAAGAGATATGTCATGCGGTGTTCTTTTCACTCAACGATTGGAATTCAACACGGAGGCTTATCTAAGACTGAAAAACACAAACTAAACTAGAAACAAATAAAAGAAAGTCGCCGGAGGCGAGACGTTACATTATAAAAACGAGGACGAGAGGGGTAAGAGAGGGATAAACTGGTATTCAGTCCTTTTGAAGACCTGACGTTTCCGCCTTCTTTTGGAAGCGGGTCCAATCAGGAGCTGTCCCTTTGGAGGGAGATTTTATGACCCTTTGTGTTATAACCAGGCATTTAAATCTCTAGTTTCATTGGGTGTTTAAGAGAAGAATCTTCACAATTCTTATAATACTAATGTGTCACAAAGTTTAGCAAAATGTAATGTCAATTAACAAATGGGGAATGAAAATTGGAGTTTATCGAGACCAAACTTGCCACAAATGGATTTGGTTAAACATTAGTTGGCAAAGTTTGATATAATTATCCCATTAGAGTTGTCGAGAAACATGGACCAAACCACAAAAAGGCAACTCATGAAATAGGGAACTTAGATACATTTTTCATACAATTCTCAAGTGGATATATAATAGCATATATATATATGAATACAGGATTCATTTATCCTCCTTGGTTAGAAACTCAGAGAGAGCCACAGTTCTGTGAACATTCCTTTGGGTCGTAAACGCTGTTATCTAAGAACTCCAGTGATGTTAGTTTTGGTCTCTTTTCACTCCAAAGATGGAAAACATAGTAAACTATATTTTACTGGATATTACTGTACATATTCTGATTGATCACACCGAAAGCATTCTGGAGGTGTCCAGAACTATGTGCACAAGTTATGGGAATAGACATTTATATTTAAAATACATAATGAAGGTATTTATAATTCACTTTAAGCTACGATAAAATCATAGTCATTCCAATGTGACATGGGCAAATGGACACACATAAAAACACATCGAATATATCTGGTTAAATGTCTTTTAAAAAAAGAATTTTCTTTCTCTTTAGAATCCTTCATTGGGACATTCCAGTCAGTCATAAAAATGTCTCGTAACTGGACACCACGCTCTGTCCTGAGCGGGCTTCACTTGTGGGGGATGCGTGTGTGGTTTTGTGTGTGTGTGGGTTAATTTACATTCAAAGATTTTTGGTCTTTAGCAGGATGTATTTAGTTATTCAGATTCACCCTCTTAGCCCAGTCCCTACAATTTATAACATGTATTACGCACACACACACACAGTTCGATCGCGTCTGCGCCTCTCTCTTTCTCTCACACACACACACACAGTTCGATCGCGCCCGCGCCTCTCTCTCTCTCACACACACACTAGTGATGCGCGGGTCGACTCGTAACCCGCGGACCCCGCGGGTAACCCGCGGGTCGGGTTGGGGCGGGTAAAGAAATTGTCACTTTATTTGCGGGCGGGTTGGGGCGGGTCATTAGTTTTTTGTTTTTTTAAATCCATGTATGTTGCTTGCAATTTCCAGCCTATATTAAATATTTGGGAATATCTATTTTCATATTTTATTAGGTT
This sequence comes from Gila orcuttii, assembly GCA_026230005.1. Taxonomy (NCBI): domain Eukaryota; kingdom Metazoa; phylum Chordata; class Actinopteri; order Cypriniformes; family Leuciscidae; genus Gila; species Gila orcuttii. The sequence goes on along the minus strand of JAPDVR010000013.1, from coordinate 19,016,360 downwards.
ATTTGAATACGAATGCCGTAATAACGTAACTTGCGCGAGGTTCCCAAAGCTTTGGCGTCACGTGACACGTCTCGAAAGCGGCGCGCCAAGCAGCTGCGCAGCTCCTGCCGCCAGCCACAACAACAACAACGGAGAAATAAAAGTGAAGATGGAAGACGAGGTGCGGGAGAAATTGAGGTCGGGAATTTACATGATTAAAAGAAAAAAAAGGTCAGGCTGCTAAATCTAATGTTTGGGAGCGGTTCTCAGAAGTAGGCCTAGTTGCAGCAGGAGACAACAGTATTATCGTAATAGTAATAATTATTATTTACATTTATCAGAAAAGGGCACAATACATTTTGAGACAAAAAGACAAACTCGTCTCCCCCGCCCCCCCCCCTTGTGCACGCCACTGTATTGGAACGTGAGTGAAGTACAAACCCTATAATAAAGAATAGTTTTGTAATGATTCCTGTCTTTGTTTCCCTTGTCTTGTGTGAACTTTAGTTCTCTTACGAGAGGTTCTCTCGTATTGCGTAAGTTTAGCTTACGCTACGGGAAAGATTCATCTTCTCGAGATACTGAAGCCAAAAAATTATCCTTAATTTTTGTATACCTTGTCAACGCAGTGCAGCAGCTAGCAGACCTAGAGCAGGCTATCTTGCGTGCTCATTGGCTGCTCTGCAGGCAACTGCTGCAGCCTACCAGTGAGCAGGGCGTGACATCACGCCCAATGAAGGGCGCCCGCGCCTTCATGGCGTCACAGCCCGCCAGAATGGGCGTGGCTTCAGCCTATAAAGGAATGGGCTGTAGGCTGCTTCCCTGATTTTTGTCTCTTCAGCGAGCTCTTCGCATCGCTGGATCTGAGAGAAGCCATCGCCGCCATCGAAACAGCGGACAGCCAGCTTAGGACAGCGCTGAGGAAGCCGGCCGTCTTCGCCACCTTCAGCCATCCGTGCGAGCTACGCTATCCGGCGACGTATCCTTTTGCCTTGCATTAGATTGATTTTCACATCTCTAAAAGAGCAGCGAGCGTCTTTTTAAAGATGCCTCGCACTTCCTGCGGCTCGTGCAGAGCCCCGCTCAGCGCCGGAGACCGCCATCTGATCTGCGCTCTCTGCCTGGGCCTGGAACATGCCGAGCTCGCCCTCGCTTCCGGGGGTTGCGAGCTCTGTGAGGAACTTCCGTTGGCGACCCTGCGGGCTCGCCTCGAAGCTATCAGTTCTACAGCAGTCACTCCGCCCTCTGTGGGACCGCGCAAGAAGAAGCGCCGTTCCCTGAGACAGCCGGAACCTGTGGCCACAGCGACGCGCTCGCCGGAGAACCTCCCTCGAGCCTCGCTCTCGCCTTCCCCGCCTCCCCTCCCCGACGCGCAGTTGCCGCTCACGAGCCTCACTGCCGTCGCTTCAGAGGATGAGGCCGAGGGACACACCACGAGGGACTGCTGCTCTATCCTGGCATCGGACAGCGAGGAATGGTCGCTTCATTCCGACGCCTCGTCGATCCAGGAATCCACCCGTACCCGCGCTGGAGCTGACGCTGAGCTAATGCGTTTGCTAACCCAGGCCGTGGCCGTCCGCCTTGGTCGGCCGCGCTTATGCTGCCTCCGGCCAGGCCGCGTCTGCTTTACATTCCATGGCTGTGCTTCAGATCCTGCAAGCCGACCTCCTCCGTGAATGGGACGAGAAGGGCCGGGATCCAGCTGCTGTTACAGATTTGAGAAGCGCAGCGGATCTTTCTCTCCGCGCTACCAAAGCAGCAGCCCAGGCTATCGGATGAGCTATGGCCGCGTTAACCGTTACGGAGAGGCACCTTTGGTTAACGCTCGCGGATATGAGGGAGTCTGAGCGAGCCACATTTCTCAACGCGCCGCTTACCCCCTCTGGTCTCTTCGGCCCAGCGGTTAACGGGATCGTTGATCGTTTTTCTGAGGTACAGAAGACCAGGCAGGCCATGAACCTCTTCCTGCCGCGACGCTCGAGTTCCGCCACAGGCCGCTCTCGCGAGAGACAAAGCCAGCCTCCTGTGCGAACCAGCACCCAGCACAGCCCCAGCCTCAGCCTTCGCAGCGACGTCAGGGCGGCCGCCCTAGATCGCGCTCAGACAGCCGTCATAGACCGCCGCCTCCCAGAGGGCCTCGGCAGAGAATCACGCTGAAGTCTGAGCACGCGAAGCCCTCCTAACAGTAAGAGGGAAAAGACGCGCGTGTCCCGCTGCGGCCGGTCCGCCGTCAAAATTCATTTCCCTGTCAGTCCCCTTCAAACAGGCTACTGCAGCGGTCCATTTAGCAGCCAACGAGCCGGTTTATTCACCCTCTCGCCTGCACACAAACGCCGTTTTCACGGCGACCCAGAGAAATCTCAAAAAGAGTGTAATGTCTGGTCCGGCTCATGCCGTCAATGTTTTAAGTGTAGTGAAAGTGCCCACGTCCCAGTGCTCACCCCTACACATAAGCACTCAAAATCCTGTGTCACTCACAGAGCACACTCTCATAAAGCGCAGAAAAGCCGCTCGAGTGTTGCATGTAAGAAATGTGTCCACAAGTCTGTGCCCACTATCTGCCCGCTCTGTTACACGGTCAAACAAACAGGTTATAAACGTAAGTCTCGTGCCCGCCGGAGAGCGCTCACGCTTACTAACACAAACCTTTCCCCGGGCCCCGCCCGCGCGCTTAAGCATTATCACGAAACGCAGAGCGTTAATAAAACGCTCCCAGTCTATTATGACCGTGGCGTTAGATACAGTTGTTAGTCTCGTGCCCGCGCTCACGCTTACAGAGAGCTCTGTCACCCAGAGCACGGCTCGCGCATCAAAATGTGGTAAAAGTGTGTTCCCCATCCCCTATGATCGGGACATCTCACATAAGTCAGCCGGTTTCGGCTGTCAGCGAGCCGCCATTGCCCCACGCTCTCGGCTCCGGTTCAGTTTCACAAGCCAGCAAATGGCGGTCTGAACACGGAGGCCATTCGCCCCCTAGCGGCTCGCATAGCCGCGTGGGAAAAAATCCCAGGGATTTCAGAATGGGTGCTGAGCACAATAAAGCAGGGCTATACACTACAATTCATTCGACGTCCCCCGCGCTTTCGAGCCCGGACCGCGACAATAGTGAATGCGGAAGTAGCACACCTACTTCATGCAGAAATAGCAAAGCTGCTGTGCAAAGGGGCTATAGAAATGGTACCGTCTTCTCTAAGCGAGTCAGGCTTTTACAGCCGTTATTTTCTCGTGCCCAAGAAGGACGGAGCCTTCAGACCCATCCTAGATCTGAGAAATTTGAACAAAGTGCTTGCGAAAAGACCGTTCAAAATGCTTACGACCAGGAAAATCCTCGCGCACGTTCGCCCGAGGGACTGGTTTATCTCTCTAGATCTGAAGGATGCATATTTTCAGATTCAGATAGTACCCCGTCACAGGCAATTTTTGAGATTCGCCTTCGACGGTCAGGTATATCAATACACCGTCCTGCCGTTCGCCCTGTCCCTGGCACCCCGCACATTTACAAAGTGCATGGACGCGGCGCTCGCCCCCCTGAGAAGTCAGGGGCTGCGTATAATGAACTATCTGGACGATTGGCTGATATTGGCACAGTCAGAGACAGAACTTCAATCTCACAGAACAGTGCTACTCAGTCATCTGGAAAGCTTGGGTCTCACGGTCAACTGGACCAAGAGCTCACTACTGCTCTGCCAGTCAATTTCCTTCTTAGGAATAGAACTGGACTCGGTAACCATGACGGCTCGTTTGTCGACACAGCGTGCGCGCCGTGTTCGCCACTTAGCCGCTTCTTTCCAGAAGGGCAGCTTCCTCCCTTTGAAAATTTTTCAGAGGATGTTGGGCTGTATGGCATCAGCTGCAGCGGTGCTCCAGCTGGGCCTACTGCGCATGCGCCCGCTCCAACGCTGGCTGAATGCTCGCGTGCCCCCCCCGAGCCTGGGTATCTGGCAGTCGGAAAATCAGAGTGACTCAGACCTGCATAGCAGCTCTGCAGCCCTGGTTAGCGGCCAGCTGGTTCCAGCAGGGAGTAACGATGGGAACCGTCTCTTACCGGAAAGTCATCTCAACAGACGCGTCCAACTCAGGTTGGGGAGCGCTGTTCGAGGGCAGACCGGCCTTTGGCCAGTGGTCAGACCGGGAGAAGGAGTTTCTCATAAACTGTCTGGAAATGATGGCGGTCGAGAACGCACTGCAGTGCTTCCTCCCGTTCATACAGGGCCAGCATGTTCTTGTCCGTTCGGACAACACATCTGTGGTTTCCTATATAAACTGTCAGGGCGGTGTCAGATCCAGAAAACTCTGCAATCTGACGGAACGCCTCCTTATTTGGTCTCAGACACACCTGCGCTCGCTGAGGGCGACGCATGTGCCTGGCCATCTGAACGACGGCCCAGATAGACTCTCCAGAGACAATGTTCCCCCAGGGGAGTGGTCCTTACACCCCCAAACGGTCCAGAAACTGTGGCGCCTATTCGGCAGAGCGGAAGTCGACCTATTTGCGTCAAAAGACAACACTCAATGCCCGATGTTCTTCTCGAAGGACGAGGACGCGCTGGCCCAAGTTTGGCCCTGCCTCCCGCTATATGCTTTCCCTCCGGTCTCTATGTTACCACAGGTGATCAAGAGAATCAGGGAAACGCGCCACTCGGTGCTCCTCATAGCCCCGCGTTGGGAGAATCAGATTTGGTTCCCGGAACTAGCACAGCTGTCGCTTACAGCTCCGTGGCCGATTCCGGTGAGGGCAGATCTCCTCTCTCAAGCTCGCGGCACGATCTGGCATCCCCATCCAGAGAGCTGGTCGCTGCATGCATGGCTGATCAACGGGTACTCGTTACCCTGCCAGAAGGAGTGATGAACACGATCACACAGTCTAGAGCCCCTTCCACGAGAAGGCTCTACACGTCTAAATGGTCGGTGTTCTCTGGCTGGTGCACCGACAGAGGTCTGGACCCGCGGACATGCGGGGTGGCGCATCTGCTCACTTTCCTACAAGAGCTGTTGGATAAGGGAAGGTCCCCTTCCACGCTCAAAGTGTACGTGGCGGCCGCAGCAGCGTTTGCAGAACCAACGCACGGCCAGCCATTGGGGAAACATGAGTTGGTCATCCGCTTCCTTAGAGGAGCTAGAAGGATGAATCCGCCGCGCCCCCCGTCGGTTCCTATGTGGGATCTTTCACTGGTCCTCGAGGCCCTGAAAGCTTTTCCCTTCGAACCACTGGACTCCGTGGGGTTGAAATATCAATCACTGAAAACGTTTTTTCTGACTGCGCTGTCATCAGTAAAACGCATCAGTAAAGTCATTTGGTCCAAACTCAAGACACGACGCGCTGACAGACAGCGCGTGTAGATCCCCTAGATCTACACGCGCTGTCTGTCAGCGCGTCGTGTCTTGAGTTTGGACCAAATGACTCTAAAGTTATTCTCAGACCTAGACACGGCTATGTCCCTAAAGTGATGGGCACTCCATTTAGAGCGCAAGTTATTTCACTATCTGCTCTCGCAGTGTCTGACAGTGAAAGCGATGTAAACCTCCTCTGCCCCGTCAGAGCGCTGAGGAGCTACATTACGCGCACCGCCTCCTTCAGGCGCTCGGAACAGCTTTTTGTTTCGTTTGGAGGGCGCACCAAGGGTTTCGCCTCCTCGAAACAGAGCCTGTCCAGATGGATAGTAGACGCTATAGCGACCGCTTATGCGTCAAAGGATCTGCAATGCCCTCTGGGCATCAGGGCTCATTCCACGAGAGGCGTCGCCTCTTCGTGGGCATGGTCCAGCGGGATTTCTATCCACGACATATGTGTAGCGGCGGGCTGGAGCTCCCCGTCTACTTTTGTCAGGTTCTATAACCTAGAAGTTCCCGCCTTGCAGGCTAAACTACTGTCAGTCTAAACGAGAGATGTATTCTGCCCAGATCCCCTGCTCAGATCACTCTCACATGACTTAGCTCTCCTGGTTGAGCTGCACTAAAGGGGTTATGCCATGTGCCTATACAGACCCGCGCCCGCGCTGCTCTGTATTCCCTATGTGTGCTTATGTACAAGTGATGGCCCGCGAAACGGCCGGCCACCTTATTTTTTCCACTTATGGGGTTCCCCCCTAAGTTCGGGGTCTCATGTGGATGCTTGGCGCGCACGGCGTTGACAAAGTGTTCCCGTAGCGTAAGCTAAACTTACGCAATACGAGAGAACCTCTCGTAAGAGAACGATACTCGGTTACTGACGTAACCTCGGTTCTCTATAGAAGAGGGAACGAGTATTGCGTAACCGGCCGTGCTCGCGCCACGAGCGACTTCGCTTCAGTCGACAAAAACCAGGGAAGCAGCCTACAGCCCATTCCTTTATAGGCTGAAGCCACGCCCATTCTGGCGGGCTGTGACGCCATGAAGGCGCGGGCGCCCTTCATTGGGCGTGATGTCACGCCCTGCTCACTGGTAGGCTGCAGCAGTTGCCTGCAGAGCAGCCAATGAGCACGCAAGATAGCCTGCTCTAGGTCTGCTAGCTGCTGCACTGCGTTGACAAGGTATACAAAAATTAAGGATAATTTTTTGGCCTCAGTATCTCGAGAAGATGAATCTTTCCCGTAGCGTAAGCTAAACTTACGCAATAGTCGTTCCCTCTTCTAGAGAGAACTGAGGTTACGTCAGTAACCGAGTATCGTTATTTCCCGTTCTGTGTCATGTTTTGTAGTCCTTTGTAGTTTTTCTAGTTTATTAGTATCCCCAGGTGTTTCTGATTAACCACGCCCTCTTGTTATCTTGTTTAGCTTGTTAGTCTCTGTATTTAAACCCTGTGTTTTGTTACAGTGTTTGTGGGTTCATGATGTTGTTAGAGGTTGGTTGTGTTGTTCTCTATGTCTGAGTTTTTGAGTCTGTCTAGTTTTAGTTTATTTAATAAAAGTACTACTTCTGCATTTGGATCCTGCTTCCTTCTATGTTCCAACCTGCCACGTTACAGATGAACCCACCGCTAACGTGGATCCAGCAGCAATGACCTCCAGGAATCCAGTAGCACGGATTATGTGTCTCTGTCAAGGAGACCGGCCCATTGAGGAGTATGTACAGGATTTTGTTGATCTGGCAAATATTACTTCTATTGACCCTCTGTGCCTCATGATATTTTTTCGTGGAGGACTATCTGAACCGCTCAGCTCCTTAATGCCATTACATGACCCTAGCTGGACTCTTGAGTTTTATATTGACTTGGCCCTGCAACTGAGCGGCTCAGCTTTTACTGTGGGTTTGGTGGACAAGGCTGAGGAGCTTCACCACGACATGCCTGAGCTTCACCTTGACATGCCTGAGCTTCACCACGACATGCCTGAGCTTCACCACGACGTGTCTGAGCTTCACCACGACGTGTCTGAGCTTCACCACGACGTGTCTGAGCTTCACCACGATGTGTCTGAGCTTCACCACGACCTGTCTGAGCTTCACCACGACCTGTCTGAGCTTCACCACGACCTGTCTGAGCTTCACCACGACATGTCTGAGCTTCACCACGACATGTCTGAGCTTCACCACGACATGTCTGAGCTTCACCACGACATACCTGAGCTTCCAGAGCTTCGTCACGTCTCAGCAGAGCTTCCAGAGCCTCATCACGTCTCAGCAGAGCTTCCAGAGCCCTCACCGCTGGTCCCGTCCAGCCCAGAGTCCTCACCGCTGCTCCAGTCCAGCCCAGAGTCCTCACCGCTGGTCCAGTCCAGTCCAGCGCCCTCATCGCTGGTCCCGCCCAGGCCAGCGCCCTCTCGGAGACGGAGGAGGAGAAGAAAGACTTCCTCCGTGACTGTCCCGGTGGTCCCGAGTCCGGTGGCCCCAAGTCCGGTGGTCCCCGTGCAGCCCACTGTCTTCCCGGAGGCCGTGTCCAAGCAGCCCGCTGCCATCCCGGAGGCCGTGCCCGAGCAGCCCATCATCAGTCCTGCCACGGCCAAGAGAGCGGTCTTCCTCTTTTATGCAGTGGCGGTACTGCATGCGTGGAGGAGACACAGCACTTCTGCCGACCCAGAGACTGTTCACGTCACTTCTGCCGATCCAGAGACTATTTGCGTCACTTCTGCCGATCCAGAGACTGTTCATGTCACTTCCTCCGAGCCAGAGACGCTTCACATCACTTCTACAGAGCCAGTGTCTACAGACAAGATGGCCGATCCAGAGACTGTTCACGTCACTTCCTCCGAGCCAGTGTCTACGGACAAGATGGCCGAACCAGAGACTGTTCACGTCACTTCTGCTGATCCAGAGACTGTTCACATCACTTCCTCCGAGCCAGTGTCTACGGACAAGATGGCCGAACCAGAGACTGTTCACGTCACTTCTGCTGATCCAGAGACTGTTCACGTCACTTCCTCCGAGCCAGTGTCTACGGACAAGATGGCCGCCTCCGAGCCAGTGTCTACGGACAAGATGGCCGCCTCCGAGCCAGTGTCTACGGACAAGATGGTCACCTCCGAGCCAGTGTCTACGGACAAGATGGCCGGCCCAGAGTCTGTTCCTGTTCCCGAGCCAGAGTCTGTTCCTGTTCCCGAGCCAGAGTCTGTGTTGTCTGTTCCCGAGCCAGTGTGTGTGATGTCTGTTCCCGAGCCAGTGTGTGTGATGTCTGTTCCCGAGCCAGTGTGTGTGTTGTCTGTTCCCGAGCCAGTGTGTGTTGTCTGTTCCCGAGCCAGTGTGTGTGTTGTCTGCTGTTCCTGAGCCGGTGTCTGCTGTTCCTGAGCCGGTGTCTGCACCGCCCTGGCCGCCTGAGGGGTCGTCTCCGCCCTGGCCGCCCGATGGACTGTCTTCTCCGCCCTGGCCGCCCGAGGGTTCGTCTCCGCCCTGGCCGCCCGATGGACTGTCTTCTCCGCCCTGGCCGCCCGAGGGTTCGTCTCCGCCCTGGCCGCCCGATGGACTGTCTTCTCCGCCCTGGCCGCCCGATGGACTGTCTTCTCCGCCCTGGCCGCCCGATGGACTGTCTTCTCCGCCCTGGCCGCCCGATGGACTGTCTTCTCCGCCCTGGCCGCCCGAGGGGTCTTCACCGCCCTGGCCGCCCGAGGGGTCTTCACCGCCCTGGCCGCCCGAAGGGTCGTCTCCGCCCTGGCCGCCCGAATGGTCGTCTCCACCCAGGCTGCCTGAAGGGTCTTCACCGTCTTGGCCGCCCGAAGGGTCGTCTCCGCCCTGGCCGCCCGAAGGGTCATCTCTGCCCAGGCCGCCTGAAGGGTCATCTCCGCCCTGGTCGCCTGCACAGCCTGCTCCGCCCTGGTCGCCTGCACAGCCTGCTCCGCCCTGGTTGCCTGCACAGCCTGCTCTGCCCTGGTCGCCTGCACTGCCTGCTCCGCCCTGGTCGCCTGCACTGCCTGCTCCGCCCTGGCCTCTCGTCCTGTCGCAGTCTCCAGGCCCTCTTCCGTCCACGGGCCTGGCCCTCCATCCCACCCCGGGATCCGCCTCCGACCCACCACCCTCCTGGACTATTGTTTTCTGAGGAGTGTCTGGAATCCACTCCTTAAGTGGGGGGCTATGTAATGATTCCTGTCTGTATTTCCCTTGTCTTGTGTGAACTTTAGTTATTTCCTTTTCTGTGTCATGTTTTGTAGTCCTTTGTAGTTTTTCTAGTTCATTAGTATCCCCAGGTGTTTCTGATTAACCACGCCCTCTTGTTATCTTGTTTAGCTTGTTAGTCTCTGTATTTAAACCCTGTGTCTTGTTACAGTGTTTGTGGGTTCATGATGTTGTTAGAGGTTGGTTGTGTTGTTCTCTATGTCTGAGTTTTTGAGTCTGTCTAGTTTTAGTTTATTTAATAAAAGTACTACTGCTGCATTTGGATCCTGCTTCCTTCTATGTTCCAACCTGCCACGTTACAAGTTTAGCATCCAAATACATCGCAAATGTTGAAACAGTTTGATTCTAATGAGAGAGTTACGTGAGGCCAACACCACTTACTTTCACTTTCGCTTCACATTATTTCGGTTACTTCTTGTTTATAGTTTTTTAAAATTCTTGTTCTGTTCTGAATATCATTAAATTTAAAGGATTGCTTGTGTATTATTTTGAGTGTATCATCAAATCAGAATAATTCTCTTGGTTTAGTGATTCCCTAGTTATTTTTTTATTTATTTTTTCATTGTTCTAATCAGGTAAGGCAAGTAATATTCTCTGTGTCTTTATATATATCTATATATATATATATATATATATATATATATATATATATATATATATATATATATATATATATATCATCTGAATTATAAATAACTTATATAATAAAATATAATATTATATAATAAAATATAATAGAATATAATAAAAATTCCTGAATAATCCAGACCAACCAGAGCGCACTATTCCTACAACATCATCAGTGCTGAAGCGGAACTACCAGAGCCGATTGGCAGATAGCGAGCAGATGCAGCATATGTGTTGTATCGAGGCAGGGTCAGGCCAGGGGAATCCATTTGCAGCTTTTTATTAAGAATGGTGAAGACAGGCAGGGTGAACAATGGCAAACAGGGCAGAACAGAAAAGGCAGAGACAAACCAGGTTGACAGGCAAAGGACAAAGACCTCCAGATAAATACTGGGCTTCTCGATTTACACATTTAAGTGCTGCCAAACATATTGACCTAAAAATTATTCTAAATTTAAATGATCTCATATATGTGGCTATTGTGGTTCACGATCAGAGGCCCTGTCCCCAAATGGCACACTTCATATGAATTTTCGGTCTTGTGTATTTATTTCATGTGTCCGTTAAATCCATGAGACCGTAGGCGGTCTCATTTTTCATTTTAGGTTTCAGAAGTTTGCTCACGCATACTTTGTGGTTGATATGTGCCCTCGATGCGCACTTTTGCAGAGCCCACACTGATGCAAGCTCTACAGCACACTTCTTTTCAACAGTCAAAGCGGGGGTTACGTATTTGCACGTCGTGCACAATAACCCTAAAGGCACCGGGGTGGCGGCTTGTTTTTATATATATATATATATATATATATATATATATAAATATAGCTGCGAGCAGCGATGAAGGGGCAAAGCTGGCGGCACCGCCACCCCGGTGCCTTTAGGTAAAGGCACCGGGGTGGCGGTGCCACCGGCTTGGGCCCGCAATCGCTGCTCGCAGCTATATTTATTCTTCTTCTTCTTTTTATTATTTTTTTACTACCTTTTGGGCACTTTTGGGGCCCTTAACGTGCTCGAAAACTCTTGAAACTTTGCACACGGGTCAGAACCCGCGGCCATCAGGGCCGGGCTGAAGCTGGTACCCGGGCGTGGCAGGGGGGCTCGACAGCGCCCCCTGGAACGAGGTTTGAACACTTGTCCATATATCAAACACGCTTGCATGTAATAATCTGAAACTCGGTACACATATAGATCTCATCGGGCCAAACTACTTTCGTGCTCTAAGTTTTACGCCAGCCCAACATGAAGTCGGCTATTTAGGGTTGTTTGGAAACGCATGCTCAGGAATTTAAAACACTTCTCCTAGGGAATTCACCCAATCATCACCAAACTCGGTGTGCATGAAGTCAAGATATTGAGGATGAAAAATTGCCAGGGGATTTTTGATATCTCGAACGGTTTGGCAGTGGCGAGGAAACGAATTTATGGCGAATAATGGAAACAGGAAGTGTGTTATAACGCCAGATGTAGACCTGTGAAAGGATTATTGATATCTTAAATACTGTTGCCATGGCAACGCATCAAACTTTAATATTCTTTTTGGATTCTTTTGAGACTCTTAACATTCTTCAAATTGCATGAAACTCGACAGACACATCTAATTTATTACCTAGTAGAAATATGCAAAGTTTCAGAAACGGGCGTGGTACAGGGGCTCAGTAGCGCCCCCTTTTGACAAAAGTGGGGGGGTTCGTTTTATCTACATTAACAAAACTCGGTATGTATATTGTACTCTTCAAGCCGGACAACTTTCTAATTTAAAGTCATTAGCTCCGACCAACAGGAAGTCAGATATTTTGCTTTGAATGTGGATTTTTCAAGCATTTTCTCTCCCTCTCTGTCTCTCTCTGTCTCTGCCTCTGCGTCTAAAAGCTAGATTTGCTTTTATTCTTGTTTTTCAAGGTTTCGGTGGCTTTTGGGGCCCTTAATGTGCTCGAAAACTCTTGAAACTTTGCAAATAGGTCAGAACCCACGGCCATCAGGGACGGGCTGAAGCTGGTACCCGGGCGTGGCAGGGGGGCTCGACAGCGCCCCCTGGAACGGGGTTTGAAAACTTGGTCCATGTATCAAACATGCTCGCATGAATTAATATGAAACGCGGTACACATATAGATCTCATCGAGCCGAACAACTTTCGTGCTCTAAGTTTTATGCCAGCCCAACAGGAAGTCGGCTATAATCTGTTGTTTGGAAAACGCATGCTTTGGAATTTGAAACACTTCTCCTAGAGATTGCATCCGATCGTCAGCAAACTCGGTGTGCATGAAGTCAAGACATTGAGGATGCTAAATTGCGGACAGATTTTTGATATCTCGAACGGTTTGGCCGTGGCAAGGAAATGAATTTATGGCGAGAAAAGAGAAACACAAAGTCTTATAGCTTCTGCATACATTAACTGATATTGATGAAACTTCAGCAGTGTCTTCGTGGTAAGAGGCTGATCAGATGGATGCGACTATTGTGAGTCAAAGTTAAAGCGCCACCAACTGGCAGCAGGAAGTGTGTCACTTTCTAAATTCTTTTGACAAAAGTGGGGGGGTTAGTTTTACCCACAGTAACAAAACTCCGTACATATATTGATCTCATCAAGCCGGACAACTTTCTAATTTACAGTCATTAGCTCCGACCAACAGGAAGTCATATATTTTGGTGTGAATGTGGTCATTTTCTGTCTCTCTGTGTGTCTATGTCTCTATGTCTGTGTCTCTGTGTGTGTGTGTGTGTGTGTGTGTGTGTGTGTGTGTGTGTGTGTGTGAGGAAGGGAGGGGGTTTAGATAAACCATTTGTATATTTGTATATATATATATATATATATATATATATATGTAAAAAAAAAAAATATATATATATATATATAAATATAGCTGCGAGCAGCGATGAAGGGCCCGAGCCGGTGCCACCGCCACCCCGGTGCCTTTAGGTAAAGACAGCGGGGTTGCGGTGCCACCGGCTTGGGCCCGTAATCGCTGCTCGCAGCTATATTTATTATTATTATTAACTTTTGGGCACTTTTGGGGGCCTTAACGTGCTCAAAAACTCTTGAAACTTTGCACACGGGTCAGAACCCGCGGCCATCAGGGCCGGACTGAAGATGGTACCCGGGCGTGGCAGGGGGGCCCGACAGCGCCCCCTGGAACGGGATTCAAAAACATGTCCATATATCAAACACGCTTGCATGAATTAAATTACCGGATTGGCTTAAAAATTTATGTGTATAATGTAAACACACGGCAGATGTAGAGCTGTGAAAGGATTATAGATATCTTAGATACTGTTGCCGTGGTAACGCATCAAACTTTAAGATTATTTTTTGATGCTTTTGAGACTCTTAGCATACTTGAAATTGCATGAAACTCGACAGACACAACACATTTATTAGCCAGTAGACATGTGCAAAGTTTCAGAAACGGGCGTGGTGCAGGGGCTCAGTAGTGCCACCTTTTGACAAAAGAGGGGGAGTTAGGTCTATACTTTTATGTACAATCTTAAAACTCAGTATGTATATTGTTCATATCGAACTGGACAACTTTCTAATTTACAGTTATTAGCTCAGACCAACAGGAAGTCAGATATTTTGGTTTGAATGTGGATGTTTTGGAGAATTTTCTCTTCCTCTCTCTCTGACCCTACGTCTCTCCGTGTGTTTGGGGGGAGGGGGATTTGTCTGCTGAGTGAGAATGCTTTTATTTTTGTTTTTCAAGGTTTTGGGGCCCTTAACGTGCTCGAAAACTCTTGAAACTTTGCACACAGGTCAGAACCCGCGGCCATCAGGGCCGGGCTGAAGCTGGTACCCGGGCGTGGCAGGGGGGCTCGACAGCGCCCCCTGGAATGCGATTCGAACACTTGTCCATATATCAAACATGCTTGCATGTAATAATATGAAACTCGGTACGTATTTAGATCCAATCGGGCCGAACAACTTTCGTGCTCTAAGTTTAACGACAGCTCAACAGGAAGTCAGCTATTATGGGTTGTTTGGAAAATGCATGCTTTTATTTTTTATATACTTCTCCTAGAGTATTAATCCAAACACCACGAAACTCAGTCAGCATGAAGTCAAGACATTGAGGATGCTAAATTGCGGACGGATTTTTGATATCTCGAACGGTTTGGCCGTGGCGAGGAAATGAATTTATGACTAAAAAAGGACACATAAAGTGTGTTATAACTTAGTTAGTTTTACCTACAGTTACAAAACTTGGCGTGTATATTGTTCTCGTCAAGCCGAACAACTTTCTAATTTACAGTCATTATCTCCGACCAACAGAAAGTCAGATATTGTGGTTTGAATGTGGATTCTGAGAATTTTCTCTCCCTCTCTCTGACAGAGAGAGTGTCCCCTGCCATTCTGTCTGTGTGTGTGTGTGTGTGTGTGTATGTGTGTCTGTGTGGGGAGGGGGAGAAGGAGGGGAAGGGGGTCTCTTCGGTTGATAGTTTAAACACAAAATCATAAATAGGGCTATACTGCCCTCTTGTGTCCAAAATTATATTATATATAAATATATTACATATGTGACTGAGGATGTTGTGTTTTATTGCGAGTGTACACAAATATAAGTAAACAGTTTGCAGTCTGAATGATGTCCTGTATGAAAAAAATGACAGAGTATGTTTCCACTGTTCACACACACACACACACAAGCACACACACACACAGTTGGATCGCGCCCGTGCCTCTCTCTCTCACACACACACACACACACACAGGCGCGCGCACACACACACGCACACACACACACACAGTTCGATCGCGCCCGCGCCTCTCTCTCTCTCACACGCACACACACACACACACACAGTCCGATCGCGCGCGCCTATATATATTCTTATATATATATATATATATATATATATATATATAGCTGCGAGCAGCGATGAATTGCCAAAGCCGGCGGCACACGCACACGCACACACACACAGTTTGATCGCGCCCGCGCCTCTCTCTCTCACACACGCACACACACACACACACACACAGTCCGATCGCGCGCGCCTCTCTCTCAAGGTGGAGTGTGTGTGTGCGCGTGAGAGAGGCGTGCTGGCGCGATCGAACTGTGTATGTGTGTGTGAGAGAGAGAGAGAGAGAGAGAGAGGGGGGCGCGGGCGCGATCGAACTTTGTGTGTGTGTGTGTGTGAGAGTGAGTGAGAGAGGCGCGGGTTATTGAACGCCAAAAGGGTCAAATTTCGCCACTAACCAAACGCGTTTCAATTCTCAAAATCTTTTTACGGCGTTACAGACGAAAAGACGCTACAAAGTACGGCGTTCTGTGATACAAACGCCGCAAATTACGGCGTTTACAAAGCAAAAGCGCCGTCATTTTCGGCGTTTTTTTTATCCAGCCAATGACGCCGTTTCTGACACCGCAGGCCATCCATAGTGCGCCATTGTTTGCGGCGCTTCTGTCTGACAAAGATGGCGTAAAAATATTTTCATATTTTTATTTCTTCATTGGGCACGTGGCAGGCCTATCCCCCTTTTTCCTTTATCATATGTGGGTACATACAGTATGATTGTAGACTCTCTTTACATTCATGTCTGTGAAATACATTAGATTACCAAGATATTTTACTACCTTCAGTAGGGCATTGGTCTGCGTGCATGGAAAGCAGTGTCGTTTTGCTCTTAGTGACAGGGGTTCGACTCCAAGGTCCGACCGTATTTTTATCTCCGCTTCGTTTCTTTTGTATTGGTCTGTTGGTGTATGTCTTTTAAATTTCGGAAGACTACCCGATAGCTGACAACTGATTGAGTAGCAGGCTGTAGGCTACTTATTAAGGAAATGACAGCAGCAACTGTTTTAAGTCCGTGTACAGTGGCTGCTGTGGGTCCCTTTATTCGAATCAATATTTAATCAACGAATGGACTGGATTTAATATATAAGAAGCAAACCAAGAACATCGGGTTTGGATTAAAGTGAGTAACAAATGAACCATGTTTCTGCGGTGCATGTCTCAATTACAGTAGGCCTCTAGGAAGTTATGATATTTGTGGCTTTAAAGCAATATGCTGTATTGTATAAAGTGGTATAAATTAGGAGTGCTGAAATGCAGAAACATCCACATCAGCTTTTTAACTATTTTTTTTATGGCTTGAACGAGACGTTCGCAGATCCCGCTGCTTAAAGATATATATAGCCTATTTAAAAAAAAAAAAACTTTTTATGAGGTCTACTCCAGGCAATTCCAAATGTGCTGAGTCCAAGTTTGACTGAAACAATTCAATTCAAGATTTTATTTTAGAAAAATACAAAAAAAACATTTAAAAGAAAACCTAATAAAATATGTAGCATTAGCCATTATGGAAATACAGGCATCTCACAACTTATTATTTACAGTCCATAAAAATAGGGCATGTATTATACTATTATAATACAGGAATATATTTACAGTTTTCCCGTGTATTTTTACTGAGGCATTGTATTGTGTTTTAGAGTTAACGGAAAATTCCGTAAAATTACTGAATTAAGTCTTGGCAAAAAAATGACCATTACATTTTCCATCTTTAGCCCCCTTTTTCCACAATGGTCTCCTAAAAATAACGCCAGAAATTCTGATTCTGATTCTACAGAAAATGAATAATTTAGTGTTACAAAAAAAAAAAACAACGTCATAAAATCTTTATATTATATGACATCAGAGTGAACAAGGTAGTACAAAATATATTATTCACTGTTAACAATATTAATGTCTATTTTAAGGCAATGGCAGCGTGATAATAAATAATTTATATGTGAAATATATTACAGTCTTGTATGATGGCCAAGAGCAGCGGTGGTCCTCGCTCGGGCTGGCGTCATCTCTTGTTTTAATAGTTCAATCGTTTAGGAAGGCTCTACCTGTGTATCCTGTGAACTGCTAAAATAGTCTTATGATCTTAAAAAGCGAAATGGACTATATCGTGAAGCATAAACCTTGGCCCATCTAAATCATTATAATCAATAAAGGGACCCACAGCAGCCACTGTACATGGACTTAAAACAGTTGCTGCTGACATTTCCTTAATAAGTAGCCTACAGCCTGCTACTCAATGTTGTCAGGTATCGGGTAGTCTTCCGAAATTTAAAAGACATACACCAACAGACCAATACAAAAGAAACGAAGCGGAGATAAAAATACGGTCGGACCTTGGAGTCGAACCCCTGTCACTAAGAGCAAAACGACACTGCTCTCCATGCACGCAGACCAATGCCCTACTGAAGGTAGTAAGATATCCTGGTAATCTAATGTATTTCACAGACATGAATGTAAACAGAGGCTAAAATCATACTTTATACCCACATATGATAAAGGAAAAAGGGGGATACACGTGCCCAATGAAGAAATAAAAATATGACACGATAACAGTCCAAACACCAGTCCTAACAACATTAGAAAAACAGAAGCCTTAAGACGATCGGCATTCGATCGACAATCTACTACATATGTCTTTCCATCTACTTCATTAGATGGGCTGAACTTTGAAGAAAAGGGTGGGGCTGATTATAATATTATACAAAACGCCGCTTATTACGCCGTCTTTGTCAGACAGAAGCGCCGCAAATGACGGTGCACTATGGATGGCCTGCGGTGTCAGAAACGGCGTCATTGGCTGGATAAAAAAAACGCAGAAAATGACGGCGCTTTTGCTTTGTAAACACCATA
Organism: Gila orcuttii; assembly: GCA_026230005.1. NCBI lineage: Eukaryota > Metazoa > Chordata > Actinopteri > Cypriniformes > Leuciscidae > Gila > Gila orcuttii. The sequence continues at coordinate 18,998,597 of JAPDVR010000013.1, read as the reverse complement.
ATTTTCGGCGTTTGTATCACAGAACGCCGTACTTTCCGCCGTCTTTTCGTCTTAAACGTCGAAAAAGCGGAGTTTTGAGAATGCAACGCGTTTGGTTAGTGGCGAAATTTGACCCTTTTGGCGTTCCATACGCGGGCACGATCGAACTGTGTGTGTGTGAGAGAGAGAGAGAGAGAGAGAGAGAGACAGAGAGAGAGAGAGGCGCAGAAATCATTTTATACGGAAATCAATTATTTATAATTCAGATGAGAATAAAGTTATTGTTAATTAAAATTAAGGAACATTTAGTTTTTCTGTTCTGAATATCATTAAAACAGAAAAGGCAGAGACAACATAATGATGAATAATCTTAAGATATTATATCGTATGCTATGTGTTGTGAATACACCCATGTTAAACATTAAAATTTACTTCCATTGCATATCATAGGTCACATAAGCGTAAAATATAATTACATTTATAAACCTATACAAAGACCTCCAGATAAATACTGGGCTTCTATATTTACACATTTAAGTGCTGAAAAACATATTGAGCTATGACATCCTATGACATTAAAAATTATTCTGTATTTAAATTATCTCATATATGTGGCTATTGTGGTTCAAGATCATAGGCCCTGTCCCAAATGGCACACTTCATATGAATACTCGGTCTTGTGTACTTATTTCATGTGTCCGTTAAATCCATGAGACCCATGGATGAGGTGTCTCATTTTTCATTTTAGGTTTCAGAAGGTTGCTCACGCATACTTTGTGGTTGATATGTGCCCTCGATGAGCACTTGCTGCACCCAAACTGATGCAAGCTCTACAGTACACTTCTTTTCACAATCAAAGCAGGGTTACATTTTTGCACGTCGTGCACAATAATCCTAAAGGCACCAGGGTGGCGGTGCCACCGGCTTCTTTATATATATATATATATATACATATATATATACAGGTCCTTCTCAAAAAATTTGCATATTGTGATAAAGTTCATTATTTTCCATAATGTAATGATAAAAATTAAACTTTCAAATATTTTAGATTCATTGCACACCAACTGAAATATTTCAGGTCTTTTATTGTTTTAATACTGATGGTTTTGGCATACAGCTCATGAAAACCCAAAATTCCTGTCTAAAAAAATTAGCATATCATGAAAAGGGTCTCTAAACAAGCTATTAACCTAATCATCTGAATCAACTAATTAATTCTAAACACCTGCAAAAGATTCCTGAGGCTTTTAAAAACTCCCACCCTGTTTCATGACTCAAAACCGCAATCATGGGTAAGACTGCCGACCTGACTGCTGTCCAGAAGGCCATCATTGACACCCTCAAGCAAGAGGGTAAGACAGAAAGAAATTTCTGAACAAATAGGCTGTTCCCAGAGTGCTGTATCAAGGCAGAATACATTAGAAGAGGTGACCGGACCCTGAGGAAGATTGTGGAGAAGGACCGATTCCAGACCTTGGGGGACCTGCGGAAGCAGTTGACTGAGTCTGGAGTAGAAACATCCAGAGCCACCGTGCACAGGCGTGTGCAGGAAATGGGCTACAGGTGCCGCATTCCCCAAGTCAAGCCACTTTTGAACCAGAAACAGCGGCAGAAGCGCCTGACCTGGGCTACAAAGAAGCAGCACTGGACTGTTGCTCAGTTTTGCATGTCATTCAGAAATCAAGGTGCCAGAGTCTGGAGGAAGACTGGGGAGAAGGAAATGCCAAAATGCCTGAAGTGCAGTGTCAAGTACCCACAGTCAGTGATGGTCTGGGGTGCCATGTCAGCTGCTGGTGTTGGTGCACTGTGTTTTATCAAGGGCAGGGTCAATGCAGCTAGCTATCAGGAGATTTTGGAGCACTTCATGCTTCCATCTGCTGAAAAGCTTTATGGAGATGAAGATTTCATTTTTCAGCACGACCTGGCACCTGCTCACAGTGCCAAAACCACTGGTAAATGGTTTACTGACCATGGTATTACTGTGCTCAATTGGCCTGCCAACTCTCCTGACCTGAACCCCATAGAGAATCTGTGGGATATTGTGAAGAGAAAGTTGAGAGACGCAAGACCCAACACTCTGGATGAGCTTAAGGCCGCTATCGAAGCATCCTGGGCCTCCGTAACACCTCAGCAGTGCCACAGGCTGATTGCCTCCATGACACGCCGCATTGAAGCAGTCATTTCTGCAAAAGGATTCCCGACCAAGTATTGACTATTGAGTGCATAACTGAACATAATTATTTGAAGGTTGACTTTTTTTTTTTTGTATTAAAAACACTTCTTTTATTGGTCGGATGAAATATGCTAATTTTTTGAGACAGGAATTTGGGGTTTTCATGAGCTGTATGCCAAAATCATCAGTATTAAAACAATAAAAGACCTGAAATATTTCAGTTGGTGTGCAGTGAATCTAAAATATATGAAAGTTTAATTTTTATCATTACATTATGGAAAATAATGAACTTTATCACAATATGCTAATTTTTGGAGAAGGACCTGTGTATATATATATATATATATAAATAAATATAGCTGCGAGCAGCGATGAAGGGCCAAAGCCGGCGGCACCGCCACCCCGGTGCCTTTAGGTAACTAAAGGAACCGGGGTTGCGGTGCCACCGGCTTGGGCCCGCAATCGCTGCTCGCAGCTATATTTATTATTATTTTTATAATTTTTTTATTACCTTTCGGGCACTTTTGGGGCCCTTAACGTGCTTGAAAACTCTTGAAACTTTGCACACGGGTCAGAACCCGCGGCCATAAGGGCCGGGCTGAAGCTGGTACCCGGGCGTGGCAGGGGGGCTCGACAGCGCCCCCTGGAACGAGGTTTGAACACTTGTCCATATATCAAACACACTTTTTGATTTTTCAAAACAGAATTTTTTAGGTAACTAAAGGAACCGGGGTTGCGGTGCCACCGGCTTGGGCCCGCAATCGCTGCTCGCAGCTATATTTATTATTATTTTTATAATTTTTTTATTACCTTTCGGGCACTTTTGGGGCCCTTAACATGCTCGAAAACTCTTGAAACTTTGCACACGGGTCAGAATCCGCAGCCATTAGGGCCGGGCTGAGGCTGGTACCCGGGCATGGCAGAGGGACTTTCTAATTTACAGTCATTAGTTCCCACCAACATGAAGTCAGATATTTTGGTTTGAATGTGGATTCTGAACATTTTCTCTCCCTCTCTCTGACAGAGAGAGTGTCCCCTGCCAATCTGTGTGTGTGTGTGTGTGTGTGTGTGTGTGTGTGTGTGTGTGTGTGTGTGTCTGTGTGGGGAGGGGGAGGGGGAGGGGGAGGGGGGGTCTCTTCGGGTGATAGTTTAAACACAAAATCATAAATAGGGCTATACTGCCCTCTTGTGTCCACAATTATATTTATATATAAATATATTGCATATGTGACTGAGGATGTTGTGTTTTATTGGGAGTGTACACATATATAAGTAAACAGTTTGCAGTCTGAATGATGTCCTGTATGAAAAAAAAATGACGGAGTATGTTTCCACTGTTCACACACACAAACACACACACAGTTCGATCGGGCCCGCGCCTCTCTCTCTCACACACGCACACACACACGCACACGCACACACACACAGTTCGATCGCGCCCGCGCCTCTCTCTCTCACACACGCACACACACACACACAGTTCGATCGCGCGCGCCTCTCTTTCAAGGTGGAGTGTGTGTGTGCGCGTGAGAGAGGCGCCAGCGATCGAACTGTGTATGTGTGTGAGATAGAGATAAAACTAACAAAACTCGGTACGTATATTGTACTCTTCAAGCCGGACAACTTTCTAATTTAAAGTCATTAGCTCAGACCAACAGGAAGTCAGATATTTTGGTTTGAATGTGGATGTTTTGGAGAATTTTCTCTTCCTCTCTCTCTGACCCTACGTCTCTCCGTGTGTTTGAGGGGAGGGGGATTTGTCTGCTGAGTGAGAATGCTTTTATTTTTGTTTTTCAAGGTTTTGTGGCCCTTAACGTGCTCGAAAACTCTTGAAACTTTGCACACAGGTCAGAACCCGCGGCCATCAGGGCCGGGCTGAAGCTGGTACCCGGGCGTTGCAGGGGGGCTCGACAGCGCCTCCCCATTCATTACACTATCACCCGAAGAGACCCCCTCCCCCCTCCCCACACAGACACACACAGATTGGCAGGGGACACTCTCTCTGTCTGAGAGAGGGAGAGAAAATGCTCAGAATCCACATTCAAACCAAAATATCTGACTTCATGTTGGTGGGAACTAATGACTGTAAATTAGAAAGTTGTTTGGCTTGACGAGAACAATATACATGCCAAGTTTTGTAACTGTAGGTAAACTAAGTTATAACACAAGTTATAACTAAGTTAACTAAGTTATAACACACTTTATGTGTCCTTTTTTAGTCATAAATTCATTTCCTTGCCATGGCCAAACCGTTCGAGATATTAAAAATCCGTCTGCAATTTAGCATCCTCAATGTCTTGAATTCACGCTGACCGAGTTTGGTGACAATTGAATGAATTGCCTTGGAGGAGAAGTTAAAATTCCAGAGCAAGCGTTCTCCAAACAACCCATAATAGCCGACTTCCTGTTGGGCTGGCGTAAAACTTGACCGAGGGAAAGTTGTTCGGCCCGATGAGATCTATATGTGTACCGAGTTTCATATTATTACATGCAAGTGTGTTTGATTTATGGACAAGTGTTCAAATCCCATTCCAGGGGGCGCTGTCGAGCCCCTCTGCCACGCCCGGGTACCAGCTTCAGCCCGGCCCTAATGGCTGCGGGTTCTGACCCGTGTGCAAAGTTTCAAGAGTTTTCGAGCATGTTAAGGGCCCCAAAAGCCCCTGAAACCTTGAAAAACAAGAATACAAGAATTAAAAGTATTCTCACTCAGCAGACAAATCCCCCCCCCCTTCCCTCTCCCTCTCCCTCTCACAGAGAGAGAGAAAATTCTTCAAAACATCCACATTCAAACCAAAATATCTGACTTCCTGTTGATCGGAGCTAATGACTTTAAACTAGAAAGTTGTCCGGCTTGAAGAGTACAATATACATACCGAGTTTTGTTACTGTAGATAAAACTAACCTCCCCACTTTTGTCAAAAGGTGGCGCTACTGAGCCCCTGTACCACGCCCGTTTCTGAAACTTTGCACATGTCTACTAGGTAATAAATTAGATGTGTCTGTCGAGTTTCATGCAATTTGAAGAATGTTAAGAGTCTCAAAAGCATCCAAAAAGAATACTAAAGTTTGATGCGTTGCCATGGCAACCGTATTTAAGATATCAATAATCCTTTCACAGGTCTACATCTGGCGTGTGTTTACATTATACACATAAAGTTTGAAGCAAATCGGGTAAAAATAAGAGGGTGATTTAAAGGGGTCATGAACTAGCTTATATTGTTGTCTGAGGTCAACTTATGACGTTCGCTTGGTTTTTACATTCAAAAACATCAAAATGAATAAGTAATAGGCTATTTTCTACCCTAGTTTTGAGCCTAGCTCAAAAACGCTCGGTTTTTATGGGCGTCTCGCATTGAAGACTTGGAAGTAAACGCCCACTGCTGTGAGTGGATAACAGTTTTGTATATTATAAGGAGTTTCAACTCACTCGTCAGTAACGATTAGACTGATACACATGTACACATAATTATTAGATATCAAACAATCTGTAACAATGCAATACTAGCCTATCAGATTATTATTATTTTTTAAATAAAAATTTTACTCACATAAGTGTGTTGCACCATTCCTGTCGGATCCAATATAGAAGGCACAGCACCGTTTTCTAATCTTAATCGGTCTGCAAATCCAGTCTCGACCTGTGTCTTGTTTACAAAACAATCCTCAGTGAAATGAAGCGAACAAACGGACAATGTTTTACCCACATCAGCTGGAACGTCATTAAAAATAAAGTTTAACCAAGCATTCCTATTGGAATCCAGAGGAAGCTTATGCAGCGACTGTCTTCTTCCACAACCAGGCACTGCACAATATTTTGTAAATGTCATGTTTATTGCTCGGTAGCTCGATCCGGTTTGTCATCACGAGGTAGGCCCATGTTATTTAGCTATGCGTGTAATGCGCGAATCGGTGGGCGGGGCTAAAGTAGCCGGGTTGAAGTAGGCGTTGATCTTCTTCAGCGGGGGTGGTGTTTTATCCTCTTTGACGTCATAGTTCCCCACTTTGAAAAACGAGTCGTTTGGTGAGCCTGGTGTCAATAAAAGCATTTATTGGACTAACAAGGACGTTTTCAGTTCTGAAATTTACAGGATATTCTTATAATATGATGACCTCTTAGATGTCAAAAGCTCAAGGAAAATTTGATTTCTCAGTTCATTACCCCTTTAAAAGCATTTTGAAAGTGACACACTTCCTGCTGCCAGTTGGTGGCTCTATAACTTTGACTCACAATAGTCACATCCATGTGACCGGCCTCTTACAACAAACACACTGCTGAAGTTTCATCAAAATCAATTAATGTATAAAGAAGTTATAACACACTTCCTGTTTCCATTATTCGCCATAAATTTGTTTCCTCGCCACGGCCAAACCGTTCGAGATATCAAAAATCCCCTGGCAATTTTTCATCCTCAATGTCTTGACTTCATGCACACCGAGTTTGGTGATGATTGGGTGAATTCCCTAGGAGAAGTGTTTTAAATTCCTGAGCATGCGTTTCCAAGCAACCCTAAATAGCCGACTTCCTGTTGGGCTGGCGTAAAACTTAGAGTACGGAAGTTGTTTGGCCCGGTGACATCTATATGTGTACCGAGTTTCAGATTACTACATGCAAGCGTGTTTGATATATGGACAAGTTTTTAAAACCCATTCCAGGGGGCGCTGTCGAGCCCCCCTGCCACGCCCGGGTACCATCTTCAGCCCGGCCCTGATGGCCGCGGGTTCTGACCCGTATGCAAAGTTTCTAGAGTTTTTGAGCACGTTAAGGGCCCCAAAAGTTCCCAAAAGGTAGTAAAATAATAATAAATATAGCTGCGAGCAACGATTCCGGGCCCAAGCCGGTGGCACCTCAACCCCGGTGCCTTTAGTTCCCTAAAGGCACCGGGGTGGCGGTGCCGCCGGCTTTGGCCCTTCATCGTATATAAAGGGCCCTTTATATATATATATATATATATATATATATATATATATATATATATATATATATATATATATATATATAAAAAGCCGGTGGCACCGCCACCCTGGTGCCTTTAGGGTTATTGTGCACGACGTGACACAAAATATCTGCTCGCTATCTGCCGAACGGCTCTGGTAGTTCCGCTTCAGCACTGATGATGTTGTATAAATAGTGCGCTCTGGTTGGTCTGGATTATTCAGGATTTTTTATTTTATACAGAAATAAGTTATTTATAATTCAGATGAGAATAAAGTTAGTGTTGATTAAAATGAAGGAAAACAAATATATTGATCTGAAATATAGCACATTCATTTTAAATTTATTTAGGTTCAATTACCAAACATACAATCTTAATTTAATTTAAAGCAAACAATACATTTAAAATATATGGGTTGTATGCACATTTTTTTTTTAATGAAAAAAAGATATATATCCAAAAAGACAAGGCCTTTAAGCAGTGTTACTCATTGCGCGGCTCGCGAGCCGAGCCTCATGCGGCTCGCCAAGTTTTCATTTGTGGCTCGCATGGCGGTAAATAATACAGTGATATGATCAAGCAGTCACTACAGATATTTCATAAAAACATTTAAAAAGAAATAGGACTATAACATAACCCATTAAAAACTCAAAGTGTCAGCTCTATTTTCAAAAAATTTCGATTTTACTGCGTGATCAATACAAACAGCACGGCATAACGGTTCATCATAGTCTCCAAATTATGACCAGAATTTGATATTAAGTCTGCTGTTTAAAACAAATAAAGAACCAATGTAGGAAAATGGTTATTATGCGCCAACAGCGGGAAACTTTGTATAATTGTGCAGTGTGCGAATGTCAAAAAACCTATTCCCAATTTGAATCTTTTGACTTATAAACGTGCACATCACCCCGATCATGCATCATATCACGATGTTAAGCATTCATGTAAACTACAATACATTCAGATTAATCAATCAGAATGAATTCAGACCGATTGAACCAAAAGTTGTGCATGTAAACATATCCAGTCCCTGCGGAGTTGCCAGTTAAGGCGGTATTTCCAGCTCTTAACGCCACATGTGCTCTTGGATGATTAGATACATGAGGGGCTAATGTAGAAAACAATAACTTAATGTCATTCTGGGATGAATCTATTCTGGAAATCCTGCTTTTTTTGTCATTAAGGGAAATCATCTTGTCTCAGTTACAAATTTGACTGGTAAATCATTAAAAAAAAAATTATTTATTGCATTGCAAATTGAATGTTCAGGGGTGATATATTAATAAACAGACATGGTATTTATGACTGGATGTAACTTTTTATACTTTCCTGTAAAAATGGCTCTCCTACTAACTTTGTCCTATCAGTGCGGCTCTCATGAAAAAAATAGTGAAGACCACTGCCTTAAAGGGTTAAACTCTTGTCACTGTAACAGACACAATCTCTCTCTCTCTCACACACACACACACACACACACACACACACACACACATCAAGTCACTTACATTTTAGATGCAATATTGAATAAGCATAAAAATCAGATTTACTGCTCTGAAAATATAAATAAGCATAAAAATTGAATAAGCACTTTGAATATTCTAAACAGAATAAGCACTAGTCGCTAATGAATAAGTTCTAGTACTTAATGGAATAGATACTAGTATCTAAAAAATAAGTACTAGTAGCATGAAAATAGAGACTAGTAGGTTAAAATGATTAAATGTTAAAATGGCTTCCCATATTGGCTCAGAGAGAGAGAGAGAGAAAATGACCTTTTAGATACTAGTACCTATTAATAGATACTAGTATTTATTCAATAAATACTAGTACTAAGTCATTAGATACTAGTACCTATTAAATAGATACCAGTACTTATTCATTAGCTACTAATACGTATTCAAAAGAATATCTAAAGAATAAGCACCAGTATCTAAAGAATAGGCACTAGTTCTAAAGAATAAGCACTAGTCGCAAATGAATAAGTACTAGTACTTAATGGAATAGATACTAGTATCTAAAAAATAAGTACTAGTAGCATGAAAATAGAGACTAGTAGGTTAAAATGATTAAATGTTAAAACGGCTTGTCATATTGGCTCAGAGAGAGAGAGAGAGAAAATCACCATATTCTAACCAAAATATCTGACTTCCTGTTGATCGGAGGTAATGACTATAAATTAGAAAGTTGTCCGGCTCGATGAGAACAATATACGTACTGAGTTTTAAGATTGTAGATAAAACTATAGACCTAACTCCCCCTCTTTTGTCAAAAGGTGGCGCTACTGAGCCCCTGCACCATGCCCGTTTCTGAAACTTTGCACGTCTACTGGCTAATAAATGTGATGTGTCTGTCGAGTTTCATGCAATTTCAAGTATGTTAAGAGTCTCAAAAGCATCAACAAAGAATATTAAAGTTTGATGCGTTGCCACGGCAACAGTATCTAAGATAATAGATACAATAATCCTGCCGTGTGTTTACATTATACACAAAGTTAAGCAAATCGGGTAAAAATAAGAGGGTGATTTAAAAGCATTTTGAAAGTGACACACTTCCTGCTGCCAGTTGGTGGCGCTATAACTTTGACTCACAATAGTCAAATCCATGTGATCGGCCTCTTACAGCGAACACACTGCTGAAGTTTCATCAAGATCAGTCAATGTATGCAGAAGTTATAACACACTTCCTGTTTCCATTATTCGCCATAAATTCGTTTCCTCGCCACGGCCAAACCGTTCGAGATATCAAAAATCCCCTGGCAATTTTTCATCCTCAATGTCTTGACTTCATGCACACCGAGTTTGGTGACGATCGGGTGAATTCCCTAGGAGAAGTGTTTCAAATTCCTGAGCATGAGTTTCCAAACAACCCATAATAGCCGACTTCCTGTTGGGCTGGCGTAAAAAGTAAGAGTACGAAGGAGATATGAAATGATGAGATCTACATGTGTACCAATTTTCATATTAATTCATGCAAGCGTGTTTGATATATGGACATGTTTTCGAATCCCGTTCCAGGGGGCGCTGTCGAGCCCCCCTGCCACGCCCGTGTACCATCTTCAGCCCGGCCCTGAAGGCCGCGGGTTCTGACCCGTGTGCAAAGTTTCAAGAGTTTTCGAGCACGTTAAGGGCCCCAAAAGTGCCCAAAAGGTAGTAAAATAATAATAAATATAGCTGCGAGCAGCGATTACGGGCTCAAGCCGGTGGCACCGCAACCCCGGTTCCTTTAGTTACCTAAAGGCACCGGGGTGGCGGTGCCGCCGGCTTTGGCCCTTCATCGCTGCTCGCAGCTATATTTATATATATATATATATATATATTAGGGGTGTAACGGTACACAAAAATCACGGTTCGGTACGTACCTCGGTTTTAAAGTCACGGTTCGGTACGTTTTCGATACAGCAAAAAGAAAGAAATGGCAGAGAAATTTCCTATTTGTTAAAAGAAAAAATGTTTTTTTAAATAAGTGTGAGTTCCCTTTCATTGTCACTCCGAGTTACGTCGGATGACGACGAATGGGGTTTCGCTTAGAAAGCCTATCAACTTCGAGTATTACAAAACGAGCCAATGGCAAAGAAATGCCATGGGTCTGCGGAATTTGCATGACGTAACTCCGCCCCACCTCGTGGGTATAAAAGGAGGAAGTCCGCAACAGCAGTTTATGTTTTCGCTTCGGAGCCAAGTTTATTCTTCTTTCCACAAGCCATCACCGAATTGTCAGCTTCACGAACGAGTGCCTCGAGTGTTGGTGTGACGGCGATCTACGGCGAGAGCGTGCTTCCTGCTGATCTGCTGCAGTGATCTGCCAGTCGGCGCGTTTCTCCCCGGCAGCAGACACTTGAGTTTTCTCACTAAAAGAGCTTACACGCGGCACGTCTTTTTAAAGATGCCTCGCCCGTGTACTTCTAGTTGCGGCAGATTGGTATCGGACTCTGATGGGCACGAGCGTTGCATAGTATGTTTGGGCATTGATCATGCTAGAGCAGCGCTCGTGGATGACTCATGTTCACTCTGTGGGAACATGACCATCGCGTCATTACGGTCGAGACTCGGTGAACTCGCAAGAGTGAGAGTCCCCTCATCCACCCCCCGTCCTGCGGCTGGTGGCCAGGGTGACCTGAGGGTGACGGTCTGGAACAAGGCGCCGACTATGTGTCCGCGACCACAGCCCCCCTCTTCAATGACGGTGCCCGCTAGCGAGCGGCCGATTCCCGCGGGTCTACCCTCTGGTGGCCCGCGTGTTTCGGTTGAAGCTACAGAGGATGATGCCATGTCTGTTGCAGCATCACTAGGTGGGTTTGATTCTTCTGGAAGTGAGGGCTCGTCACAGCTGCCACCTTCCGGTGTGCATACGGCTGTGCTCGAGTCTGATCCGGAGATGACGGCCATGTTTCCCAGGCAGCCGCGAGCATCGGGCTTGAGTGGAGGCCTCCACCCTGTCCTGAGCGCTCGCGACTTGACGATTGGTTTTTGGGTAAGGCCACCGACCCTCGTCCTCGGCAAACCCCAATACCTTTCTTCCCGGACGTGCATGATGAGATCTCGAAGTCCTGGAAGACCCCGTTGTCTTCTTGGGACCGCTCGTTGATCTCATCCGCCTTTCCTCCCCTCGATGATGCAGCCGCCCGTGGGTACACTGGGCTCCCCCCGGTTGAACGCTCTGTTGCCATGCAACTATGTCCTCAGAGTGCTTCTTCTCGTGGCGAGCCTAAGCACCCATCCAAGGCCTGTAGATTTTCGTCTACTCTGGTGGCGAAGTCTTACAGAGCGGCGGGACAGGCGGCTGCGTCACTGCATGCTATGGCCACTCTGCAGGTCTACCAGGCCCAGATGCTCAGAGACATGCACGAGGGTAGGACAGACCCAGGGCTCTTTGATGAGCTGCGCTCCGCTACCGACCTCGCTCTACGGGCGACGAAGGTTACCGCGCGCTCCCTGGGTCTGGTGATGTCCACAGCCGTGGTCCAGGAGAGACACCTGTGGCTGAACCTGGCTGACATGCGTGACGCGGAGCGGACCCATCTGCTTAACGCCCCCTTGTCCCAGGCCGGCCTCTTCGGCGGTGCGGTTGAAGACTTTGCCCAACAGTTTTCAACCGCCCAGAAACAGACCGAGGCCATCAAGCACATTCTGCCCCGCCGGCCAGCTGCTGCCTCCACCCAGCCGGCCGGGCAGAAGCCTCGTCCTGTTTCCCGCCGAGGGCGCCCTCCTGCGGTTCCCGCCCCTCCCGCCCGGCCCACGCAGCAGCCTCCACAAACCCGGGCCGGTCGCGGAGGAAGCCGCAAGAAGGCGCCACAGCCCTCTCCCGCCCCGCCCCCCGCTAAACGCCGGGCCAAGCGGCGCTCCTGAGACGGGCTGCTCAGGGAAGATGGTCGTTTTTCAGGAGGTGGTAGCAGGACCACTCCTTCCCCCGGTGGAGAATCTTTTGTTCTCCGCTCCCCGCTGCTCACCCACGGGTGGGCAGCACCCTAAAGTGGTTAAAGACAGAAACGACCCTCTCTTCCCTGAGCCCACAGAGTTCTCGGGCGACACAGAGCGCCGCCCACAAGCCGTGCTCTCCTCGCCCCCCTCTGTCCCAGAGGCGGTTGACACGGCGTGCCGTCCACGGACCCCTTCGCCCCTGTCCCCCTCTGTCGCCAGACCCCTGGCAGAGCAGGCCCCCACGGGACGATCAGCCTGGTCCTCCACTGGCCCCCTCTGCCAGGGCGCGGTTGCTAACTGTGCCCCCACACCGGGCCGCTATGCCGTCCACGTCTGGGCCAGTTACTCCGCTTCGCTGCCCCTCCGGGGGGACGCCTGTCGTCCGCATGATCCCGCTGGTTCAGTTCCTGGGAGCCTGGTTAGAGCTTCCCCGTCCGTCCCGCTGGATCGCGCGCACCATCAAGACTGTCCCTCCAGCCGAGATGAGGTCCGGCTTCTACAGCCCTTACTTCATTGTCCCAAAGAAAACCGGTGGGTTACGGCCAATCCTGGACTTGCGCGTGCTGAACCGCTCCCTTCACAGGCTGCCGTTCAAGATGCTCACCGCCAAATGCGTCTTCGAATGCGTGCGGCCCCGGGATTGGTTTGCAGCGATCGACCTGAAGGACGCCTACTTCCATGTCTCCATTCTTCCTCGCCACAGACCGTTCCTACGGTTTGCTTTCGAGGGGCAGGCATACCAGTACGCGGTCCTCCCTTTCGGGCTGGCCCTGTCGCCTCGCATCTTCACGAAGGTCGTCGAGGCTGCCCTTGTTCCCCTTCGGGAGCACGGGGTCCGCATCCTGAGTTATATCGACGACTGGCTGATCCTAGCTCACTCTCGAGATCAGGTTTGCGAACACAGGGACTTAGTGCTCCGGCACCTAGCTCGTCTGGGCCTTCGGGTCAACTGGGAGAAGAGCAAACTTTGCCCCGTGCAGAGGATCTCTTTTCTCGGTATGGACATCGACTCGGTCGCCATGTCCGCGCAGCTTACGAGCGAGCGCGCGCAGTCACTGCTGGCTTGCCTGAGACATCTCAGGAGCAAGAATGCGGTTCCACTGAAACATTTTCAGAGGCTCCTGGGGCATATGGCATCTGCAGCCGCGGTCACGCCGCTCGGATTGCTTCATATGAGACCGCTTCAGCTTTGGCTTCGCGACCGAGTCCCGAGGTGGGCATGGCATCAAGGCACGCTCCGGGTACCAGTTACTCCGACCTGCCGTCAGTTCCTCACCCCGTGGTCGAACCTCAGTTTTCTCAGGGCGGGTGTCCCCCTGGAACGAGCTTCCTGGCATGTTGTTGTCTCAACAGATGCCTCCACCACGGGCTGGGGCGCCATGTGCAATGGACATGCTGCTGCGGGCTCCTGGACAGGACCCCAGAGGCTATGGCATGTCAATTGCCTCGAGTTGTTGGCAGTACGTCTTGCCCTGCACCGCTTCCGGGCGTTGCTCTGGGGTCCACACGTGCTAGTCCGTTCAGACAATACCGCGACTGTTGCGTACATCAACCATCAAGGTGGTCTACGCTCCCGCCGTATGTCACAACTCGCCCGCCACCTCCTCCTATGGAGTCAGAAGCATCTGAGGTCGCTTCGAGCCATTTTTATTCCCGGAGCGCTGAACTGTGCAGCCGACGAGCTCTCACGGCTTCAGCCCCTCCCTGGAGAATGGCGACTCCATCCCCAGTCGGTTCAGCTGATTTGGGACCAGTTCGGGGACGCACAGATAGATCTGTTTGCCTCTCACGACTCTACCCATTGCGCCCTGTATTTTTCCCTGACCGAGGGCACGCTCGGCACGGATGCACTGGCGCACAGCTGGCCGCCGGGCCGCAAATATGCGTTTCCCCCAGTGAGCCTTCTTGCGCAGACCTTGCGCAAGGTCAGGGAGGACGAGGAGCAGGTCATTCTGGTCGCGCCGTATTGGCCCAACCGGACCTGGTTCCCCGAACTCGTACTCCTCGCGACAGCACCTCCCTGGCCCGTTCCTCTGAGGAAGGACCTTCTTTCTCAGGGACGGGGCACTTTGTGGCACCCTCGCCCCGATCTCTGGAGCCTCCACGTGTGGCTCCTGGACGGCTCGAGGTAGGTTTGAGTACCCTTCCACCAGCGGTGGCGGCTACCATCACTTCCGCTAGAGCGTCGTCCACGAGACACGTCTATGCGTTGAAGTGGAACCTCTTCGTCGACTGGTGCTCGTCTCACCGAGAAGACCCCCGGAGATGCTCGATCAGCGTTGTGCTTTCCTTCCTTCAGCAAGGGTTGGAGCGAAGGCTGTCTCCCTCCACCCTTAAGGTCTATGTTGCCGCCATTGCCGCACATCATGACCCCGTCGAAGGTAAGTCGGTAGGGAAGCACGACCTGGTCATCAGGTTCCTGAGAGGAGCGAGGAGACAATATCCTCCTCGCCCTCCTCTCGTTCCCTCTTGGGACCTCTCAGTGGTTCTAACTGCCCTGAAGAGTGCTCCCTGCAATCAGTTGAGCTTAAGTTCCTGTCTATGAAGACAGCGCTCCTGGTTGCACTGGCCTCCATCAAGAGGGTAGGGGACCTGCACGCATTCTCCGTCGACGAAGCGTGCCTGGAATTCGGACGGGCTTTCTCTCACGTTATCCTGAGACCCCGGCCCAGATATGTGCCCAAGGTTCCTACCACTCCCTTTCGGGACCAGGTGGTGAACCTGCAAGCGCTGCCCCCGGAGGAGGCAGACCCAGCCTTGGCACTGCTCTGTCCAGTACGCGCTCTTCGCGCCTATGTAGACAGGACGCAGTGTTCAGGACCTCAGACCAGCTCTTTGTCTGTTATGGTGGGAAGCTGAAGGGAAAGGCTCTCTCCAAGCAAAGGTTGTCTCACTGGATAGTGGACGCCATTGCCTTGGCATACCAGCAGCAAGGTCGACCGTGCCCCCTTGGTGTGACGGCCCACTCCACCCGGAGTGTGGCATCCTCTTGGGCTCTAGCGCATGGCGCCTCGCTAACAGACATCTGCAGAGCTGCAGGCTGGGCGACACCTAACACATTCGCCAGATTCTATAATCTCCGAGTGGAGCCAGTGTCCTCTCATGTACTCGCTTCAACTAGCTAGTACCGGACCCGCTCAGGTGTCTTCGCTTGCTCGCCATTCCACTCCACGGACTGGATACGTGCGATATTCTCCTCAGGTGAGCTTCCCCGAAAGCCCTGAGCTCCTCCAGCACTCCTGACGTCGGCGCCAGTGTCTCTTACCTGCGTGTCGGCTAGGTGCCTCCCGTGTGCATGGTCCCTCCCCTGAGCGACCCCCACATGTGTATTTCCACTGTAAGCCTCTCTGAGCATGTGTCTTTCCCTTGGCAAGCCACCTTGCCACCCCTGGGGTTGAAATATTCCACCTGCGGCTGGACACCCCAGTGTTCCCCATATGCATCCTTCGGGTCATATGTGTATTCTCTAAGTCCCCCCCCCCTCTGGGTTGGCATTAATTGCATACTTCCCCTAGCTTGGGATATGCTTCCCAGTGTACCTTGGTATTCCTGTGTTAAATGGAGTCCTTCGTCCAGGGATCTCGATTTACGCAGGGCACTGGAAGACAGCTGAGAAGGTGGCGTGATTAGACTGGTAACCCCATTCGTCGTCATCCGACGTAACTCGGAATGACAACGAAAGGGAACGTCTACGGTTACGTATGTAACCCTCGTTCCCTGAGTAGGGAACGGAGACGTTACGTCTTCCTGCCACTTTCCGCTGTACCGCGGGGATCGCCTGAGCTCAGTCTTGGCTCCTCAGCGAAGAAACATAAACTGCTGTTGCGGACTTCCTCCTTTTATACCCACGAGGTGGGGCGGAGTTACGTCATGCAAATTCCGCAGACCCATGGCATTTCTTTGCCATTGGCTCGTTTTGTAATACTCGAAGTTGATAGGCTTTCTAAGCGAAACCCCATTCGTCGTCATCCGACGTAACGTCTCCGTTCCCTACTCAGGGAACGAGGGTTACATACGTAACCGTAAACGTTTTCCTACATACTTTCAGGTTTATAAATGGGGGTCATCTTTGAAGGATGAACATATATTGTTTTGGTCATCACATTAAATATTACATTTAAATATATATTTATTTATATAATATTTGAGTTTTGAAGTGCTGAAAAAAGATGTGTGAAGTACTTGAAAGCATTTCACTATTCCAGCCAAACTGGTTACAGTTAGTGTTACTATATTAAATCCATGGTGAATGTTGCTGGACTGTGGACGTAAAGTATTACTAGTTCATTCACGGCACAATGTTTCTCCTGGTTTCCACGTCAGCGCTGTTTGATCTAATAGAGATCTACAGTTAATAACGGAGAAATGTGAAAATGCTTCTCACTAGATCTCGCAGCGATGTTATTACTTCAGTGGCGAATTCAAATGTTTTCTTTACTGGATCTCTTAGCGCTGTGTAGTAACAGTGTCGCTTGATCGAGATCGGCTCGCGCTGCACAGATGTTGCTGGTCCGAACTAATAAACGATCCGTGAAGCACATGAGTAGGGCAGTTTCGTTCCGCTTTCATTACGCTTGCCATTTGATGTTGCGCAACATTGTGGTGGTCGCGCCAGCACGAATTGTGTCGGCAGGAAAAATGGTCCAAGGAATCGTTCGGTTTGTATGCGTACCGAACCGGAAGCCTCGAACCGAAACGGTTCAATACGAATACATGTACCGTTACACCCCTAATATATATATATATATATATATATATATATATATATATATATATATATATATATATTTATATATAAGAAGCCGGTGGCACCGCCACCCTGGTGCCTTTAGGGTTATTGTGCACGAGGTGCAAAAACGTAACCCTGCTTTGACTGTCGAAAAGAAGTGTGCTGTAGAGCTTTCATCAGTTTGGGTGCATCAAGTGCGCATCGAGGGAAGATATATACACAAAGTATGCATGAGCAACCTTCTGAAACCTAAAATGAAAAATGAGACACCTCATCCATGGGTCTCATGGATTTAACAGACACATGAAACATGAAATAAGTACACAAGACCGAGTATTCATATGAAGTGTGCCATTTGGGACAGGGCCTATGATCGTGAACCACAAAAGCCACATATATGAGATAATTTAAATATAGAATAATTTTTAATGTCATAGGATGTCATAGCTCAATATGTTTTTCAGCACTTAAATGTGTAAATATAGAAGCCCAGTGTTTATCTGGAGGTCTTTGTACAGGTTTATTAATGTAATTATATTTTACGCTTATGTGTTCTATGATATGCAATGGAAGTAAATTTTAATGTTTAACATGGGTGTATTCACAACCCATAGCATACAATATAATATCTTAAGATTATTCATCATTATGTTGTCTCTGCCTTTTCTGTTTTAATGATATTCAGAACAGAAAAACTAAATGTTCCTTAATTTTAATTAACACTAACTTTATTCTCATCTGAATTATAAATAATTGATTTCCGTATAAAATGATTTCTGCGCCTCACTCTCTCTCTCTCTCTCTCTCTCTCTCTCTCTCTCTCTCTCTCTCTCTCTCTCTCTCTCTCTCTCACACACACACAGTTCGATCGCGCCTCTCTCTCTCTCTCTCTCTCTCTCTCTCTCTCACACACACACACACACACATACACACAGTTCGATCGCGTCTGCGCCTCTCTCTCTCTCACTCACTCACACACACACATACAGTTCGATCGCGCCCTCTCTCTCTCTCGCTCTCTCTCTCTCTCTCTCTCTCTCTCTTCTCTCTCTCTCTCTCTCTCTCTCTCTCTCTCTCTCTCTTTCACAGTTCGATCGCGCCCGCCCGCCCTCTCTCTCTCTCTCTCTCTCTCTCTCTCTCTCTCTCTCTCTCTCTCTCTCTCTCTCTCACTCACTCCCACACACACACACACACACACACACACAAAGTTCGATCGCGCCCGCGCCCCTCTCTCTCTCTGTCACACAGTTCGATCGCGCCAGCGCGATCGCACACAAACACAGTTCGCTCGCGCCAGCGCGTCTCTCTGGCACGCACACACACACTCCAGCTTGAGAGAGAGAGGCGCGCACGTTCGAACTGTGTGTGTGTGTGTGTGTGTGTGTGTGTGTGTGTGTGTGTGCGTGTGTGAGAGAGAGAGGCGCATTGTTAAGTGCATTTTTTGTTAACAGAGAATGAGAGTCCATTGCTTTTATTGTTTTTGGTTTTGTTCATTTATTGCACATATTTAAAATGTTTTCAGTGTTAAATAGTCTATATAAATAAGTTTATTGATCTTTGAAAAGGTATACCTGCATTATTATGCCATTATCATTATTTTAGATTTATTTTATTATCGTTTATTATCAATATTATCGCTTATCACAATAATTTCTTGGACAATTTATCGTCCAGCAAAATTTGTTATCGTGAAAGGCCTAGCTATCAGTGTGTTTATAGGTGCAGACATGAGGCCATTTTTTTTTTTTTTTTGCTGATCCGAAAAATGATCCGATCCGTGACTCTGATCCGAGAAACGATCCGAACCGTGAGTTTTTTGATCTGTTGCACCCCTAGTATAGCCCTATTTATGATTTTGTGTTTAAACTATCACCCGAAGAGACCCCCTTCCCCTCCTTCTCCCCCTCCCCACACAGACACACACACACACACACACACACACACAGACAGAATGGCAGGGGACACTCTCTCTGTCCGAGAGAGGGAGAGAAAATTCTCAGAATCCACATTCAAACCACAATATCTGACTTCCTGTTGGTCTGACCTAATGATTGTAAATTAGAAAGTTGTCCAGCTCGATATGAACAATATACATACTGAGTTTTAAGATTGTAGATAAAAGTATAGACCTAACTCCCCCTCTTTTGTCAAAAGGTGGCGCTACTGAGCCCCTGCACCACGCCCGTTTCTGAAACTTTGCACATGTGTACTGGCTAATAAATGTGATGTGTCTGTCGAGTTTCATGCAATTTCAAGTATGCTAAGAGTCTCAAAAGCATCAAAAAAGAATATTAAAGTTTGATGCGTTACCACGGCAACAGTATCTAAGATATCAATAATCCTTTCACAGGTCTAAATCTGCCGTGTGTTTACATTATACACATAAAGTTTTAAGCAAATTGGGTAAAAAAAAAAGGGTGATTTAAAAGCATTTTGAAAGTGACACAATTCCTGCTGCCAGTTGGTGGCGCTATAACTTTGACTCACAATAGTCACATCCATGTGATCGGCCTCTTACAGCGAACACACTGCTGAAGTTTCATCAAGATAAGTCAATGTATGCAGAAGTTATAACACACTTCCTGTTTCCATTATTCGCCATAAATTCGTTTCCTCGCCACGGCCAAACCGTTCGAGATATCAAAAATCCCCTGGCAATTTTTCATCCTCAATGTCTTGACTTCATGCACACCGAGTTTGGTGACGATCGGGTGAATTCCCTAGGAGAAGTGTTTCAAATTCCTGAGCATGAGTTTCCAAACAACCCATAATAGCCGACTTCCTGTTGGGCTGGCGTAAAAAGTAAGAGTACGAAGTATATATGAAACGAAGAGATCTATGTGTGTACCGATTTTCATATTAATTCATGCAAGCGTGTTTGATATATGGACATGTTTTCGAATCCCGTTCCAGGGGGCGCTGTCGAGCCCCCCTGCCACGCCCGGGTACCATCTTCAGCCCAGCCCTGATGGCCGCGGGTTCTGACCCGTGTGCAAAGTTTCAAGAGTTTTCGAGCACGTTAAGGGACCCAAAAGTGCCCAAAAGGTAGTAAAATAATAATAAGAATAATAATAATAATAATAAATATAGCTGCGAGCAGCGATTGTGGGCCCAAGCCGGTGGCACCGCCACCCCGGTGCCATTACCTAAAGGCACCGGGGTGGTGGTGCCGCCAGCTTTGGCCCTTCATCGCTGTATATATATATATATATATATATATATATATATATATATATAAACAAGCTGCCACCCCGGTGCCTTTAGGGTTATTGTGCACGACGTGCAAATACGTAACCCCCGCTTTGACTGTTGAAAAGAAGTGTCAAGTCAAGTCAAGTCAAATATATTTATATAGCACTTTTCACAATACAGATTGTATCAAAGCTGCTTCACAGTATCAATCAAAACAACTTAACAATGTTTGTTTATTACTGGAAAAAAAGACCAAGTTTGGTAGAGCTGATCAATGGTATGATTGGTTAATTAATTTGAATATCCCCAACTGAGCAAGCCAAAGGCAACAGTGGCAAGGAACCGAAAAACTCCATCCAGTGACCTAGTGTGCTGTAGAGCTTGGATCAGTGTGGGCTCTGCAAAAGTGCGCATCGAGGGCACATATCAACCACAAAGTATGCGTGAGCAACCTTCTGAAACCTAAAATGAAAAATGAGACAGCCTACGGTCTCATGGATTTAACGGACACATGAAATAAGTACACAAGACCGAAAATTCATATGAAGTGTGCCATTTGGGGACAGGGCCTATGATCGTGAACCACAATAGCCACATATATGAGATCATTTAAATTTAGAATAATTCTTAGGTCAATATGTTTTGCAGCACTTAAATGTGTAAATCCAGAAGCCCAGTATTTATCTGGAGGTCTTTGTCCTTTGCCTGTCAACCTGGTTTGTCTCTGCCTTTTCTGTTCTGCCCTGTTTGCCATTGTTCACCCTGCCTGTCTTGACCATTCTTAATAAAAAGCTGCAAATGGATTCCCCTGGCCTGACCCTGCCTCGATACAACACATATGCTGCATCTGCTCGCTATCTGCCGATCGGCTCTGGTAGTTCCGCTTCAGCACTGATGATGTTGTAGGAATAGTGCGCTCTGGTTGGTCTGGATTATTCAGGAATTTTTATTTTATACAGAAATAAGTTATTTATAATTCAGATGATATATATATATATAAAGACACAGAGAATATTACTTGCCTTACCTGATTAGAACAATGAAAAAATAAATAAAAAATAACTAGGGAATCACTAAACCAAGAGAATTATTCTGATTTGATGATACACTAAAAATATTACACAAGCAATCCTTTAAATTTAATGATATTCAGAACAGAACAAGAATTTTAAAAAACTATAAACAAGAAGTAACCGAAATAATGTAAAGCGAAAGTGAAAGTAAGTGGTGTTGGGCTCACGTAACTCTCTCATTAGAATCAAACTGTTTCAACATTTGCGATGTATTTGGATGCTAAACTATTTTTTATTATAGGCTTTGTACTTCACTCACGTTCCAATATGTGTGTGTGTGTGCGTGAGAGAGAAAGAGAGAGGCGCGGGCGCGATCGAACTGTGTGTGTGTGTGTGTGAGTGTGAGAGAGAGAGAGGCGCGGGCGCGATCGAACTGTGTGTGTGTGTGTGTGCCTGTGTGGGAGAGAGAGAATCGCGGGCACGATCGAACTGTGTGTGTGTGTGCGTGTGAGAGAGAGAGGTGCGGGCGTGATCGAACTGTGTGTGTGTGTGTGCGTGAGTGAGAGAGAGAGATGCGCGGGCGCGATCGAACTGTGTGTGTGTGTGAGAGAGAGAGAGAGAGAGACGCAGGCGCGATCGAACTGTGTGTGTGCGCGGGCGCGATCGAACTGTGTGTGTGCGTGAGACAGAGAGAGAGGCGCGGGCGCGATCGAACTGTGTGTGTGTGTGAGAGAGAGAGAGCGAGAGAGAGACGCGGGCGCGATCGAACTGTGTATGTGTGTGTGTGCGTGTGTGAGAGAGAGAGAAGTGCGGGCGCGATCGAACTGTGTGTGTGTGTGTGTGAGAGAGAAAGAGAGAGGCGCGGGCGCGATCGAACTGTGTGTGTGTGCGTAATACATGTAATAAATAAATAAAAGTGGGTATAAGTACAATTTTGGACACAAGAGGGCAGTATGGCCCTATGTATGAATTTGTGTTTAAACTATCCCCCGAAGAGACACCCCCCCCCCTCCCCCTCCTCACACAGACACACAGACACACACACATACAGAATGGCAGGGTGCATTCTCTCTGTCAGAGAGAGAGAGGGAGGGAAAATTCTCAGAATCCACATTCAAGCCACAATATCTGACTTGATGTTGGTGGGAACTAATGACTGTAAATTAGTAAGTTGTTCGGCTTGATGAGAACAATATACATGCCAAGTTTTGTAACTGTAGGTAAAATTATCTAAGTTATAACACACTTTATGTGTCCTTTTTTAGTCATAAATGAATTTCCTCGCCACGACCAAACCGTTCGAGATATCAAAAATCCGTCCGCAATTTAGCATCCTCAATGTATTGACTTCATGCTGACCGAGTTTCGTGGTGTTTGGATTAATTCTCTAGGAGAAGAATATAAAAAATAAAAGCATGCATTTACCAAACAACCCACAATAGCTGACTTCCTGTTGAGCTGTCGTTAAACTTAGAGCACGAAAGTTGTTTGGCCCGATGAGATCTAAATATGTACCGAGTTTCATATTATTACATGCAAGCATGTTTGATATATGGACCAAGTTTTCAAACCCCGTTCCAGGGGGCGCTGTTGAGCCCCCCTGCCACGCCCGGGTACCAGCTTCAGCCCGGCCCTGATGGCCGCGGGTTCTGTCCTGTGTGCAAAGTTTCAAGAGTTTTCGAGCACGTTAAGGGCCCCAAAACCTTGAAAAACAAAAATAAAAGCATTCTCACTCAGCAGACAAATCCCCCTCCCCTCAAACACACGGAGAGACATAGGGTCAGAGAGAGAGGAAGAGAAAATTCTCCAAAACATCCACATTCAAACCAAAATATCTGACTTCCTGTTGGTCTGAGCTAATGACTTTAAATTAGAAAGTTGTCCGGCTTGAAGAGTACAATATACATACCGAGTTTTGTTACTGTAGATAAAACTAACCCCCCACTTTTGTCAAAAGGGGGCGCTACTGAGCCCCTGTACCACGCCCGTTTCTGAAACTTTGTACATGTCTACTAGGTAATAAATGAGATATGTCTGTCGAGTTTCATGCAATTTGAAGAATATTAAGATTCTCAAAAGCATCCAAAAAGAATATTAAAGTTTGATGCATTGCAACAGTATTTAAGATATCAATAATCCTTTCACAAGTCTACATCTGGCATGTGTTTACATTATACAGATAACTTTTGAAGCAAATCGGGTAAAAATAAGAGGGTGATTTCAAATTATTTTGAAAGTGACACACTTCCTGCTGCCAGTTGGTTGCGCTATAACTTTGACTCACAATAGTCACATCCATGTGGTCGGCTTCTTACACGAACACACTGCTGAAGTTTCATCAAGATCAGTTAATGTATGCTGAAGTTATAACACACTTCCTGTTTCACGTTTCTCGCCATAATTTCGTTTCCTCGCCACGGCCAAACCGTTCAAGATATCAAAAATCCCCTGGCAATTTTTCATCCTCAATGTATTGACTTCATGCTGACCGAGTTTTGTGCCATTTCTTTGAATTCTGTAGGAGAAGTACTTTAAATTCCATTGCATGCGTTTTACAAACAACCCTAAATAGCCGACTTCCTGTTGGGCTGGGGTAAAAGTAAGAGTATGAAGTATATATGAACCGATGCGATCTATATGTGTACCGAGTTTCATATTCTTACATGCAAGCGTGTTTGATTTATGGACCAAATTTTCGGACCCCGTTCCAGGGGGCGCTGTCTAGCCCCCCTGCCACGCCCGGTTACCATCTTCAGCCCGACCCTGATGGCCGCGGGTTCTGACCCGCGTGCAAAGTTTCAAGAGTTTTCGGGCACGTTAAGGGCCCCAAAAGTGCCTGAATATTCGAAGAAAAAAAAAATTATATATATATATATATTTATATATCGCTGCTCGCAGCTATTGCGGGCCCAAGCCGGTGGCACCCCCACCCCGGTGCCTTTACCTAAAGGCACCGGGGTGGCGGTGCCGCCAGCTTTGGCCTTTCATCGCTGCTCGCAGCTATATATATATATATATATATATATATATATATATATATACATAAAAACAAGCCGCCACCCCCGTGCCTTTAGTGTTATTGTGCACGACGTTCAAAAACGAATCCCCGCTTTGACTGTTGAAAAGAAGTGTGCTGTAGAGCTTGCATCATTGTGGGCTCTGCAAAAGTGCGCATCGAGGGCACATATCAACCACAAAGTATGCGTGAGCAACCTTCTGAAACCTAAAATGAAAAATGAGACAGGCTAGGGTCTCATGGATTTAACGGACACATGAAATAAGTACACAAGACCGAAAATTCATATGAAGTGTGCCATTTGGGGACAGGGCCTATGATCGTGAACCACAATAGCCACATATATGAGATCATTTAAATTTAGAATAATTTTTAGGTCAATATGTTTTGCAGCACTTAAATGTGTAAATCCAGAAGCCCAGTATTTATCTGGAGGTCTTTGTCCTTTGCCTGTCAACCTGGTTTGTCTCTGCCTTTTCTGTTCTGCCCTGTTTGCCATTGTTCACCCTGCCTGTCTTGACCATTCTTAATAAAAAGCTGCAAATGGATTCCCCTGGCCTGACCCTGCCTCGATACAACACATATGCTGCATCTGTTCGCTATCTGCCGATCGGCTCTGGTAGTTCTGCTTCAGCACTGATGATGTTGTAGGAATAGTGCACTCTGGTTGGTCTGGATTATTCGGGAATTTTTATTTTATACAGAAATAAGTTATTTATAATTCAGATGATATACATATATATAAAGACACAGAAAATATTACTTGCCTTACCTGATTAGAACAATGAAAAAATAAATAAAAAATAACTAGGGAATCAATAAACCAAGAGAATTATTCTGATTTGATGATACACTCAAAATATTACACAAGCAATCCTTTAAATTTAATGATATTCAGAACAGAACAAGAATTAAAAAAAAACTAGAAACAAGAAGTAACCGAAATAATGCAAAGCGAAAGTGAAAGTAAGTGGTGTTGGGCTCACTTAACGCTCTCTTTAGAATCAAACTGTTTCAACATTTGCGATGTATTTGGATGCTAAACTATTCTTTATTATAGGCTTTGTACTTCACTCACGTTCCAATATGTGTGTGCGTGTGAGAGAGAAAGAGAGAGGCACGGGCGCGATCGAACTGTGTGTGTGTGTGCGTGTGTGTGTGAGAGAGAGAGGCGCGGGCGCGATCGAACTGTGTGTGTGTGTGTGTGCGTGTGAGAGAGAGAGGTGCGGGCGTGATCGAACTGTGTGTGTGTGTGTGTGTGTGTGTGTGTGTGTGAGAGAGAGAGAGAGAGATGCGCGGGCGCGATCGAACTGTGTGTGTGTGTGTGTGTGTGTGTGTGTGTGAGAGAGAGAGAGAGAGAGAGAGAGAGAGAGACGCGGGCGCGATCAAACTGTGTGTGTGTGTGTGTGAGAGAGAGAGAGAGGGGCGCGGGCGCGATCGAACTGTGTGTGTGCGTGAGACAGAGAGAGAGGCGCGGCGCGATCGAACTGTGTGTGTAAGAGAGAGAGAGAGAGAGAGATGCGGGCGCGATCGAACTGTGTGTGTGTGTGTGCGTGTGTGAGAGAGAGAGAGGCGCGGGCGCGATCGAACTTTGTGTGTGTGTGCCTAATACATGTAATAAATAAATAAAAGTGCGTATAAATACAATTTTGGACACAAGAGTGCAGTATGGCCCTATGTATGAATTTGTGTTTAAACTATCACCCGAAGAGACCCCCCCCCTCCCCCTCTTCACTCAGACACACAGACACACACACATACAGAATGCCAGGGTGCATTTTCTCTGTCAGAGAGAGTGAGGGAGAGAAAATTTTCAGAATCCACATTCAAGCCACAATATCTGAATTTCTGTTGGTCGGAGCTAATGACAGTAAATTAGAAAGTTGTCCGGCTTGATGAGAACAATATACACGCCAAGTTTTGTAACTGTAGGTAAAATTATCTAAGTTATAACACACTTTATGTGTCCTTTTTTAGTCATACATTTATTTCCTCGCCACGGCCTAACCGTTCGAGATATCAAAAATCCGTCCGCAATTTAGCATCCTCAATGTCTTGACTTCATGCTGACCGAGTTTCGTGGTGTTTGGATTAATTCTCTAGGAGAAGTATATACAAAATAAAAGCATGCATTTTCCAAACAACCCATAATAGCTGACTTCCTGTTGAGCTGTCGTTAAACTTAGAGCACGAAAGTTGTTCGGCCCGATGAGATCTAAATATGTACCGAGTTTCATATTATTACATGCAAGCATGTTTGATATATGGACAAGTGTTCGAATACCATTCCAGGGGGCGCTGTCGAGCTCCCCTGCCACGCCCGGGTACCAGCTTCAGCCCGGCCCTGATGGCCATGGGTTCTGACCTGTGTACAAAGTTTCAAGAGTTTTCGAGCACGTTAAGGGCCCCAAAACCTTGAAAAACTAAAATAAAAGCATTCTCACTCAGCAGACAAATCCCCCTCCCCTCAAACACACGGAGAGACGTAGGGTCAGAGAGAGAGGAAGAGAAAATTCTCCAAAACATCCACATTCAAACCAAAATATCTGACGTCCTGTTGGTCTGAGCTAATGACTGTAAATTAGAAAGTTGTCCAGCTCGATATGAACAATATACATACTGAGTTTTAAGATTGTAGATAAAAGTATAGACCTAACTCCCCCTCTTTTGTCAAAAGGTGGCGCTTCTGAGCCCCTGCACCACGCCCATTTCTGAAACTTTGCACATGTCTACTGGCTAATAAATGTGATGTGTCTGTAGGAGCTATTTGTGACATTTACGTTTAAGTTAATTTAATGACCCCTGCTGGTGAATCATGATCTTGCGGCCTTGGAAGGCCTTGGAACAGAAGGAGTTAAATTTGCACACCTGTGCCAATTAGTGGCATTAAGGTAGACAAAGGAGGATTCTGGTTGAACAGTTTTTTGTGTTTTGGACGTTGGAAATGCATGGACGCCAGCAGGCATATGGTTTTCAATTTATTTACTTGTCGGTTTATTTATCGAGAGAATCAAATACTATACTGGAATAAATCGAACAATCTATTGAAACCCCTGAGGCGTCCGAAGTGACTTACTGGAAGGCACTACATATTTGAAACGTCCAAAACACAAAAAACTGTTAAACCAGAATCCTCCTTTGTCTACCTTAATGCCACTAATTGGCACAGGTGTGCAAATTCAACTCCTACGTGTTGCAATTTTTATATTGAAGAAAAAACAAAAAAACAAACAAAAAAAACAGCCAAACCTTTGAATTCAGAAGAGCACTGGCCTTGAGACCACGAGATGCACAATCTGCTGGATTTTGTTTAGTGTTTATATATCTCCATTGTTTTACTTTGCTCATTTCTCTGATGGTGTTCACTCTATTAGCCACGAATGTTTTAAATCTTTTGTTCTCATTCTGAATGTACTTCAATGTTGATGTACTATCAGTCCAGAAAATGGAGTTCTCGAGAGCAAGTTGTAACTCTGCTTTGATCAGTCTATCCATTCGTACTGCGAGTACTGCTGCAGTGAGTTCCATTCTTGGCATTGTAGTTTGTTTCAGTGGTGCAACTCGTGATTTCCCCATTATAAATGAGGTGTGCACTTCATGTTCTAAATTTGTGAGACGAAGGTACGTGACACAGCCATAACCACTTTCGGACGCATCACTAAAGTGGTGTAGTTCTGCAGATGTTATCGGATCAAAGCCCTTTGGCTTGAGACATCTGTTGACACTGAGCTCTCTAATGTAACTTAGACCTGCCGTCCATTCATGCCACAGCTGTATGTAGGGGTCTGGTAAGGCTTTGTCCCAGGCATAATTCAGCTTGCAAAGATCTCGCAGAATGTTCTTAGCAGTAAGGACGAATGGAGAGATGAAGCCGAGAGGATCGTATACTGAGAATATGATGGACAGTATCCCCCTTCGAGTACATGGCTGATGTTTCAGGCTTACTGCAAAGCTGAGTTTGTCTCTTTCTATGTGCCATTGTATGCCAAGAGTTCTTTCTGTAGGAAGATCACTGTCTTCCAAGTTAAGGTCTTTGACCTCCTTTGCCCTGGCTGCTTGTGGGATGGACATTAGGACTGTTCTGCTGTTACTTATCCATTTGTGCAAACGAAAGCCTCCCATTGAACAAGCTCTTTCAAGCTCTTTGCACAACGTCACAGCATCAGCTTCAGTGGCCACCGATTTTAAGCAATCATCTACATAGAAATTTTGCTTAATTGTTTCCACTGTTTCCGGCAAAAAGAGATCTTTGAAATCTTGGGCAGTTTGTCTGAGGACGAAACTAGCACAATTTGGTGAAGACGTTGCTCCAAATAAGTGCACTGTCATTCTGTGTTCTTTCAGTGGTTGACCTGTGTCACCACTTGGCCACGATAGAAAGCGCAAAAAATCCATGTGCTTCTCCATAATTCTCACTTGGTGAAACCACGTCTGCCATAAGGGCGATTGGCTCCTGGCGGAAGTGCAACAGGACGCCTACCAAGTTATTGGTAAGATTTGGACCTTGCAGCAATTTGCTATTCAAGGATACCCCCTGAAAGGATGCGGAGCAATCAAATACAACTCTCAGGGAGCCCTTCTTTGGATGGTGCACTCGATGATGTGGAATGTACCACGCCTTTCCGCTTTGTGTATCCAGTTCATCAGATGGCACAGATTCTGCGTGGCCCTTTTTAAGCATTCCTTCTAAAAATTCAGTATATTCTCTATGATATTGTTCATTCTTTTCGAATTTTCTTTTCAGACATAGCACGTTGTTGTGCCTGTTGGTAATTGTTTGGCATCATTACATCATTTTCTTTAAAAGGTAACGGTAAGTAATAATGACCATTTCTTAGTTCCTTTGAACTTTCCATCATAGACATGAACTGTTTGTCTTCAACTGACATCTCTGATTTCTCCTCAGCTGCCAGTTCTGGAAAATCTTGATGATACCGTTTAATCAACAAGTCATTCAAATCTGCTACAGATATGCGATTAACTACAGTACATGAGTGACTTCCTTGCATTTGACATGTTGTTTCTTGCATGAGCCCATTGACAACCCATCCCAAGGGTGTTCTAACAGCATATGGCCCATTACCTCTACTGTTTATTACCTTCCAAGGCTCCATAAGCTTTGCAGCATTTGTGCCTATTAACAACTCAATGTCAGCATCCAATTGTGGAATCTTCAAAAGTATTTTGTATTTCAAAAGTATTTCCATGTGTCTATTGATTCTTGTATTGGTATGTGTCGTTTTGAAACTGGTAATTTTGTTTGAGTATAGACTTCTGGGAGTTTATGATACAGAAGGCCTTCCATACTGCTGACTTCAAGACCAGAGACTATACTACTGCGGACGTTTTTCTCCTGTCCCATTGTGCACAAGAGTATTGTGGTGTTTTTACCAGTGACGTTTAACTTTCTTTTCAATGAGTCCGTGCAAAATGTAGCTGAGCTACCGGGATCCAAAAATGCATGAGTACTTATGACTTTATCTGAATTTGAGACTTTTACTTTGACTGGCACAATAGCAAGTGTGTATTGTTTTGATTGACTGAATCCCATTAGGTCATCATCTTCTACAGAAACCATAGCACTACTCAATGGTTTGTTTTCAGTTATGACGCAGTCATCTTTAATTCCATCCTTTTCTTTGCCAGTGAGAATGTGAAGGATGGTTGGATGAGACAGAGAACATGTTTCACATTTCATTCTGTTTTTGCAGGTTTTGCTAACATGTCCCGTTGTGAAACATCCAAAAACACATCCCGTTTAGTTTCAGGAATTCTATTTTCTCACTATTTGGTTTAGACTTAAACTTTTCACAATTTTCGAATGTGTGATTTCTTTCACAAAATAAGCAAGGCCTTCCAAGCGCACACTTATTTATATTCAGTTTGTGTCCATATTGTGACTCGTTCTTTTTTATTTCAGGTGCCTGAGCAACTGTAGTGGCAAAGCTGGTCCTCCCACTAAGCTTGGTGAATGTTTTTTGTGGTTTAGGTCTTGACGTTACTTTACTCTCTGTTGAGTTGTGTATGTCACCGAAAATTGGATCAAGCTTTGCTCTGGACTGTCTTTCAATAAAGTCTATCAAGTCCTTGAATGTTGCTCTGTGTTTGTTATCCTGCATGCTACACACATTTGCTCGCCATCTATCTCGCAGCCTAAATGGAAGTTTAGACATGATGAGTCTTAAGTTGGTGGAACTTTCAAGCTCTTTTAGGCCACCAATGTCTTGCATTGTATTGTAGCAGGTATATAAAAAGAGAGCATATGCTCGCAACCCATTGCCATCCTCTGGCTTGATGGTTGGCCAGTTCAAGGCTTTATTCATGTAAGCAGATGCTATTTTATAGCTGTTTCCAAAATTGTATTCTAGTTGCCTTTTAGCTTCTTTATACGCAGTGGATGAATCCATATGCATAAAGCTACTGACGAGGTTTCTGGGTTGGTCTCTTGTATACTGTTGTAAATAGTATAGCCGGTCATCCATATTAGTAGTTTTATTCTCAATACATTGCTCGAATGCTTTGATGAACGTCCTATATTGAAGAGCATCACCATTAAATATGGGAATTTCTCTATCTGGCAGAAGAGAGAGTGTTTGCTGCTTCACTAACATTTCAGTGATTTCAGTTTGTCTTTTTAATACATCAGTGACGCTTGTATCATTGTCATTTGGGTGAATCGCGCTTCCTATTGGCGCTGAGACGCTTTGATTTGCACTTTGTTGCGCACCTACAGTTTGCCTAGGGTCAGTTCTAGGAGCTGGTCCTTCTCTCTGGCTTCTCACCGGTCTTTGTACTGTTGCAGGGGTACCATACTTCCTTGATGTCCCGTATTTGTATACGCCCGACACTGAACGTTGTTTTTCAGCTTCTCTGAACACCCTAACCTTTGCCTCTGCAGCAGCAAGTTCAGAATTGATGACCAATTTCTCTTTTCTTGCTTTTAATTTTGCAATGATATTTGCTTCTTCGATATCAAGATAAATTTTTTCATTCAAAGCCTGCGCCTTTGCTCTAATAGCCGCACATTCTGCTTCGGCCTTTAGATGAGTGAAAGATTCTCGTGACGCGCAACTGAGAGCGCTTGTTGCTTTGCAGCTATGCGTGACACTGTGCGCTACTTGAGATGCGCTATCTTGGGGCTGAACCGAACCAATATCGTCCTGCTCCTCCTCTTCTTTTTCACCATCTTAATCAACCTCGAGCCAGTTCGTGACACCTTCTAAGAAGCTTTTGAAAAGTTGATATTTGGGTTGGTACCAGTCTAAGTTATCGGCCTCCTTTTCGTATGCATCTTTCGTCAATTTTTGTACGGTTACTTGTAAACTAATAAACTCAGCGAAAAATCCATCAAACGAGTTAACTTGTTTCCTAACAGTTTCTTTGTCCTGTCCAGCTTCAATAAGACTATTGATTTCATTTCGTTTGCATGTTAAAACACCAAGCTTCCCCCTACGTGTTGCAATTGAAGACACATGAAGAAGAAGATGATGATGATGATGTGGAAGTGAAGAAGGACGTTCTCATCATGAATTTAATTGTAAAGGAAGAACAAAATCCCACTCACACATTCATACACTATCCCTCAAATTGGAATAATCTAACCAGAGCAGTAGCATGGCTACTTAAGCTAAAAGACGTTCTCTTGCAATTAAGTCTGAAAAGAAAGGAAATACTTACCAACATGAGTATTAAGAACTCCAATGCAGAGAAACAATGTCTGATGGAAAGAAAAATGCAAGCAGTCAAAAAATGCATGAACGTACAACAGATTACTTTAGAAGATGTGAAAAAGGCAGAAAATGCAATTGTACGCTTTACTCAAATGGAGGCATTTCCAGAAGAAATCGAAGCCTTGCAAAAGGAAAACGCTCATGTCAGTCATCAGAGCCACATTTGTAGGCTTGATCCTATTCTGCAAGATGGATTACTTCGTACAGGAAGGAGATTAAGCAGAATGGCTATGCCAGAGGATCGAAAACATCCTATGATTCTTCCAAAACACCATCATGTGTCCGAACTGGTGTTGAAACACATTCATGAACAACTAGGTCACTGTGGAAGGCCAAATGTTGGCCAAACTGCGACAGCAATACTGGATTCCAGCAGCAATTTCCCTTGCTAGAAAAATACGGTCTGAGTGTGTGTTCTGTAGACGCCTACATTCAAATTTAGGAGAACAAAAAATGGCAGATTTGCCAAAAGAAAGAATAACACCAGATTTACCACCATTTACCTTTGTTGGTGCAGACTTCTTCGGTCCAATTATAGTAAAAAGAGGACGCAGTGAAGTTAAAAGATACGGTGTCATTTTTACATGTTTCACAACTCGAGCAGTACATTTGGAAATAGCCAATTCACTTGACACTGATTCATGTATCAATGCTTTCCGCAGATTTATAAGCAGACGAGGGCAAGTACGGCAAATAAGATCTGACAATGGAACTAACCTGACTTCAGCCGATCGTGAACTAAAGAATGCCATAAAGGAATGGAACCAAAGCAACAAACTCCAAGTTGCTCTGCAACAAAAGGGCATAGAATGTACTTACAACCCACCTGCCTCTTCACACTTTGGAGGAGTATGGGAGAGGTTAATAAAACAGGTCAAACTAATACTTCTATCACTAACAAAGGATCAAATAGTAGACGACGAATCCCTTCACACTTTTGTCTGTGAGGTAGAAGCCATAATGAATAGTCGCCCACTTACCTCAAACCCAGATAGTCCAAATGACCTCGAACCTTCAACACCCAACCACCTTTTACCTCTCAAAGGACAACCCACATTACCGCCCGGCTTATTTCAGAAATCAGATGTGTATAGTAGACGCAGATGGAAGCAAGTACAATACTTAGCTGATATGTTTTGGAAAAGATGGGTTAGAGAGTATCTTCCAAACCTACAAGAAAGACAAAAATGGCTTAAAGAGAAAAGAAACTATGCAAATTATGACATCGTGTTAATTGCAGACCCTACTGCCCCTAGGGGATCTTGGATGTTTGGGAGAGTCGTTGACACAAAGAAAGATTCAAAAGGGATCGTTCGTAGCTTGACCTTAAAAACAAAGACAAGTGTTATAGACAGACCGATTACAAAGGTTTGCTTATTGTTGGAAAATGACATGTGGATATGAATGTCCAATGTATATGTAATGTTTACTTTACCTTGTAGGAACTGACATTTATACTGATCTTTACACACGCACAATGGACTATGGACTATTCGAGCAAGAAATTTCCTGCAACGTGCACACATGCGTATGTACACGCACATAAATACTCACATACACACTGAAATGAACTTTTTGAACGCACAATGTCTCTTGTGGCATAATGAACCGTTTACGTTACACACTGGACAAGAAGAACTCTAACGAAGGAGCATCGATTGCATTGCTATTGCATTGAAGGACTTTTTATGTGAATCAAAATTAATATTGTCACGAATGAACTGAAAGAAACTTGACATGTTTCAAATGAAATATTCATGTTTGTATTTGTGAACAATTCTGATTATTGATGATTTGACAGATTTATATCTTTACTGTGTATATTGTGATATGGCTCCATATTTCTTGTTTTTTTTTTTTGTTAGTTTATTATTGTACCTATTTAGCCGGTAGCAATAAGAGGGCCGGTGTGTAGGAGCCATTTGTGACATTTACGTTGAAGTTAATTTAATGACCCCTGCTGGTGAATCATGATCTTGCGGCCTTGGAAGGCCTTGGAACAGAAGGAGTTAAATTTGCACTCCTGTGCCAATTAGTGGCATTAAGGTAGACAAAGGAGGATTCTGGTTGAACAGTTTTTTGTGTTTTGGACGTTGGAAATGCATGGACGCCAGCAGGCATATGGTTTTCAATTTATTTACTTGTCGGTTTATTTATCGAGAGAATCAAATACTATACTGGAATAAAACGAACAATCTATTGAAACCCCTGAGGCGTCCGAAGTGACTTACTGGAAGGCACTACATGTCGAGTTTCATGCAATTTCAAGTATGCTAAGAGTCTCAAAAGCATCAAAAAAGAATCTTAAAGTTTGATGCGTTACCACGGCAACATTATCTAAGATATCAATAATCCTTTCACAGGTCTAAATCTGCCGTGTGTTTTACATTATACACATAAAGTTTTAAGCAAATCGGGTAAAAATAAGAGGGTGATTTAAAAACATTTTGAAAGTGACACACTTCCTGCTGCCAGTTGGTGGCGCTATAACTTTGACTCACAATAGTCACATCCATGTGATCGGCCTCTTACAGCGAACACACTGCTGAAGTTTCATCAAGATCAGTCAATGTATGCAGAAGTTATAACACACTTCCTGTTTCCATTATTCGCCATAAATTCGTTTCCTCGCCACGGCCAAACCGTTCGAGATATCAAAAATCCCCTGGCAATTTTTCATCCTCAATGTCTTGACTTCATGCACACCAAGTTTGGTGACGATCGGGTGAATTCCCTAGGAGAAGTGTTTCAAATTCCTGAGCATGAGTTTCCAAACAACCGATAATAGCCGACTTCCTGTTGGGCTGGCGTAAGAAGTAAGAGTACGAAGGATATATGAAATTATGAGATCTATATGTGTACCGATTTTCATATTAATTCATGCAAGCGTGTTTGATTTATGGACATGTTTTCGAATCCTGTTCCAGGGGGCGCTGTCGAGCCCCCCTGCCACGCCCGGGTACCATCTTCAGCCCGGCCCTGATGGCCGCGGGTTCTGACCCGTGTGCAAAGTTTCAAGAGTTTTCGAGCACGCTAAGGGCCCCAAAAGTGCCCAAAAGCTAGTAAAATAATAATAATAAGAATAATAATAATAAATATAGCTGCGAGCAGTGATTGCGGGCCCAAGCCGGTGGCACCGCCACCCCGGTGCCATTACCTAAAGGCACCGGGGTGGCGGTGCCGCCAGCTTTGGCCCTTCATCGCTGCTCGCAGCTATATATATATAAAAACAAGCTGCCACCCCGGTGCCTTTAGGGTTATTGTGCACGACGTGCAAATACGTAACCCCCGCTTTGACTGTTGAAAAGTAGTGTCAAGTCAAGTCAAGTCAAATATATTTATATAGCACTTTTCACAATACAGATTGTATCAAAGCTGCTTCACAGTATCAATCAAAACAACTTAACAATGTTTGTTTATTACTGGAAAAAAATACCAAGTTTGGTAGAGCTGATCAATGGTATGATTGGTTAATTAATTTGAATATCCCCAACTGAGCAAGCCAAAGGCAACAGTGGCAAGGAACCGAAAATCTCCATCCAGTGACCTAGTGTGCTGTAGAGCTTGCATCAGTGTGGGCTCTGCAAAAGTACGCAGCGAGGGCACATATCAACCACAAAGTATGCGTGAGCAACCTTCTGAAACCTAAAATGAAAAATGAGACAGCCTACGGTCTCATGGATTTAACGGACACATGAAATAAGTTCACAAGACCGAAAATTCATATGAAGTGTGCCATTTGGGGACAGGGCCTATGATCGTGAACCACAATAGCCACATATATGAGATCATTTAAATTTAGAATAATTTTTAGGTCAGTATGTTTTGTAGCACTTAAATGTGTAAATCCAGAAGCCCAGTATTTATCTGGAGGTCTTTGTCCTTTGCCTGTCAACTTGGTTTGTCTCTGCCTTTTCTGTTCTGCCCTGTTTGCCATTGTTCACCCTGCCTGTCTTGACCATTCTTAATAAAAAGCTGCAAATGGATTCCCCTGGCCTGACCCTGCCTCGATACAACACATATGCTGCATCTGCTCGCTATCTGCCGATCGGCTCTGGTAGTTCCGCTTCAGCACTGATGATGTTGTAGGAATAGTGCGCTCTGGTTGGTCTGGATTATTCGGGAATTTTTATTTTATACAGAAATAAGTTATTTATAATTCAGATGATATATATATATATATATATATATATATATATATATATATATATATATATATATATATATATATATATATATATATAAAGACACAGAGAATATTACTTGCCTTACCTGATTAGAACAATGAAAAAATAAATAAAAAAATAACTAAGGAATCACTAAACCAAGAGAATTATTCTGATTTGATGATACACTCAAAATATTACACAAGCAATCCTTTAAATTTAATGATATTCAGAACAGAACAAGAATTTTAAAAAACTATAAACAAGAAGTAACCGAAATAATGTAAAGTGAAAGTGAAAGTAAGTGGTGTTGGGCTCACGTAACTCTCTCATTAGAATCAAACTGTTTCAACATTTGCGATGTATTTGGATGCTAAACTATTCTTTATTATAGGCTTTGTACTTCATTCACGTTCCAATATATGTGTGTGTGTGTGTGTGTGTGTGTGTGTGTGTGCGTGAGAGAGAAAGAGAGAGGCGCGGGCGCGATCGAACTGTGTGTGTGTGCGTGTGTGAGTGTGAGAGAGAGAGAGGCGCGGGCGCGATCGAACTGTGTGTGTGTGTGTGGGAGAGAGAGAGGTGCGGGCACGATCGAACTGTGTGTGTGTGTGTGTGTGCGTGTGAGAGAGAGAGGTGCGGGCACGATCGAACTGTGTGTGTGTGTGTGCGTGAGTGAGAGAGAGAGATGCGCGGGCGCGATCGAACTGTGTGTGTGTGTGTGTGTGTGTGTGAGAGGGAGAGAGAGAGACGCAGGCGCGAACGAACTGTGTGTGTGCGCGGGCGCGATCGAACTGTGTGTGTGCGTGAGACAGAGAGAGAGGCGCGGGCGCGATCGAACTGTGTGTGTGTGTGAGAGAGAGAGAGCGAGAGAGAGACGCGGGCGCGATCGAACTGTGTGTGTGTGTGTGTGCGTGTGTGAGAGAGAGAGAGGCGCGGGCGCGATCGAACTGTGTGTGTGTGTGTGAGAGAGAGAAAGAGAGAGGCGCGGGCGCGATCGAACTGTGTGTGTGTGCTTAATACATGTAATACATTTAAATTAGAAAGTTGTCGGGCTTGAAGAGTACAATATACATACCGAGTTTTGTTACTGTAGATAAAACTAACCCCCCACTTTTGTCAAAAGGGGGCGCTACTGAGCCCCTGTACCACGCCCATTTCTGAAACTTTGCACATGTCTACTAGGTAATAAATGAGATATGTCTGTCGAGTTTCATGCAATTTGAAGAATATTAAGATTCTCAAAAGCATCCAAAAAGCATATTAAAGTTTTATGCGTTGCCATGGCAACAGTATTTAAGATATCAATAATCCTTTCACAAGTCTACATCTGGCGTGTGTTTACATTATACACATAACTTTTGAAGCAAATCGGGTAAAAATAAGAGGGTGATTTCAAAGCATTTTAAAAGTGACACACTTCCTGCTGCCAGTTGGTGGCGCTATAACTTTGACTCACAATAGTCACATCCATGTGATCGGCTTCTTACAACGAATACACTGTTGAAGTTTCATCAAGATCAGTTAATGTATGCTGAAGTTATAACACACTTCCTGTTTCACGTTTCTCGTCATAATTTCGTTTCCTCGCCACGGCCAAACCGTTCGAGATATCAAAAATCCCCTGGCAATTTTTCATCCTCAATGTATTGACTTCATGCTGACCGAGTTTTGTGCCATTTCTTTGAATTCTCTAGGAGAAGTACTTTAAATTCCATTGCATGCGTTTTACAAACAACCCTAAATAGCCGACTTCCTGTTGGGCTGGGGTAAAAAGTAAGAGTATGAAGTATATATGAACCGATGAGATCTATATGTGTACCGAGTTTCATATTCTTACATGCAAGCATGTTTGATTTATGGACGAAGTTTTCGGACCCCGTTCCAGGGGGCGCTGTCTAGCCCCCCTGCCACGCCCGGGTACCATCTTCAGCCCGACCCTGATGGCCGCGGGTTCTGACCCGCGTGCAAAGTTTCAAGAGTTTTCGGGCACGTTAAGGGCCCCAAAAGTGCCCGAATATTCGAAAGAAAAAAAAAAAAAAAAAAAAGAAAAAAATAAAAAAATATATATATATATATATATATATATATAGCTGCGAGCAGCGACCCCGGTGCCTTTACCTAAAGCTTTGGCCCTTCATCGCTGCTCGCAGCTATATTTATATATATATATATATATATATATATATATATATATATATATATATATATATATATATATATATATATATATATATATATATTTATGTATATAAAAACAAGCCGCCACCCCGGTGCCTTTAGTGTTATTGTGCACGACGTGCAAAAACGAATCCCTGCTTTGACTGTTGAAAAGAAGTGTGCTGTAGAGCTTGCATCATTGTGGGCTCTGCAAAAGTGTGCATCGAGGGCACATATCAACCACAAAGTATGCGTGAGCAACGTTCTGAAACCTAAAATGAAAAATGAGACAGCCTACGGTCTCATGGATTAAACGGACACATGAAATAAGTACACAAGACCGAAAATTCATATGAAGTGTGCCATTTGGGGACAGGGCTTATGATCGTGCACCACAATAGCCACATATATGAGATCATTTAAATTTAGAATAATTTTTAGGTCAATATGTTTTGCAGCACTTAAATGTGTAAATCCAGAAGCCCAGTATTTATCTGGAGGTCTTTGTCCTTTGCCTGTCAACCTGGTTTGTCTCTGCCTTTTCTGTTCTGCCCTGTTTGCCATTGTTCACCCTGCCTGTCTTAACCATTCTTAATAAATAGCTGCAAATGGATTCCCCTGGCCTGACCCTGCCTCGATACAACACATATGCTGCATCCTTTTCGCTATCTGCTGATCGGCTCTGGTAGTTCCGCTTCAGCACTGATGATGTTGTAGGAATAGTGCGTAGGAATAGTTTCCATTATTCGCCATAAATTTGTTTCCTCGCCACGGCCAAACCGTTCGAGATATCAAAAATCCCCTGGCAATTTTTCATCCTCAATGTCTTGAATTCATGCACACCGAGTTTGGTGACGATCGGGTGAAGTCCCTAGGAGAAGTGTTTCAAATTCCTGAGCATGAGTTTCCAAACAACCCATAATAGCCGACTTCCTGTTGGGCTGGCGTAAAAAGTAAGAGTACGAAGGATATATGAAATGATGAGATCTATATGTGTACCGATTTTCATATTAATTCATGCAAGCGTGTTTGATTTATGGACATGTTTTCGAATCCCGTTCCAGGGGGCGCTGTCGAGCCCCCCTGCCACGCCCGGATACCATCTTCAGCCCGGCCCTGATGGCCGCGGGTTCTGACCCGTGTGCAAAGTTTCAAGAGTTTTCGAGCACGTTAAGGGCCCCAAAAGTGCCCAAAAGGTAGTAAAATAATAATAATAATAATAATAATAAATATATTGTAGCCGCAATCAGATGGCCAGTTCTGCAATTTTGATTAAATTACTGACAATCTAAGCTACAAACATAGCTCCACTGTTCTCTGATCGGGACACCAGCAAATGGGTGGCTGCCATTTGATTAAATTACTAGTGAATACACAAAGCAGTGTCCGGTTTTACCACATGTGACCAAAAGGCATATGACCAAAAGGCCGCTTTGGCTCAAGATCACGCGGAGAACTCCCCAGGGTTTCCCTTCCCAAGGTTGCCCTTCCCCAGGGTTTCCATTCCCCGCTTTGGCTCAAGATCACGCGGAGAACTCCCCAGGGTTCGTCTTCCCAAGACGAACATTGTCACTTCCACATTGTCCATTCAAATACGCACATGTATATAGAACACCAGTGGATGAGCAAAATTAATTCTCTAGGAGAAGTATATAAAAAATAAAAGCATGCATTTTCCAAACAACCCATAATAGCTGACTTCCTGTTGAGCTGTCGTTAAACTTAGAGCACGAAAGTTGTTCGGCCCGATGAGATCTAAATATGTACCGAGTTTCATATTATTACATGGAAGCATGTTTGATATATGGACATGTTTTCGAATCCCGTTCCAGGGGGCGCTGTCGAGCCCTCCTGCCACGCTCGGGTACCATCTTCAGCCCGGCCCTGATGGCCGCGGGTTCTGACCCATGTGCAAAGTTTCAAGAGTTTTCGAGCACGTTAAGGGCCCCAAAAGTGCCCAAATGGTAGTAAAATAATAATAAACATAGCTGCGAGCAGCGATTACGGGCCCAAGCCGGTGGCACCGCAACCCCGGTTCCTTTAGTTACCTAAAGGCACCGGGGTGGCGGTGCCGCCGGCTTTGGCCCTTCATCGCTGCTCGCAGCTATATTTATATATATATATATATATATATATATATATATATATATATATATAAGAAGCCGGTGGCACCGCCACCCTGGTGCCTTTAGGGTTATTGTGCACGACGTGCAAAAACGTAACCCTGCTTTGACTGTCGAAAAGAAGTGTGCTGTAGAGCTTGCATCAGTTTGGGTGCATCAAGTACGCATCGAGGGCACATATCAACCACAAAGTATGCGTGAGCAACCTTCTGAAACCTAAAATGAAAAATGAGACACCTCATCCATGTGTCTCATGGATTTAACAGACACATGAAATAAGTACACAAGACCGAATATTCATATGAAGTGTGCCATTTGGGACAGGGCCTATGATCGTGAACCACAAAAGCCACATATTGTCAGCATTTGGGACTGCTGTTTCCTTAGTTTTACCACTAGATGTCATGCCACTCACCTGTGGCCTATCATTTGTGTAATCATCTTCACCTGCACCTCGTTTCCCCCAGTGTATTTTAGCTCTGTCTTGGTTCTCTTGTTACTTGGTCTTTGTATGAGGTGTCTGCCTGGTGTCCTGAGTTTCTTTGGATTTTTTGAGACCCTGTGAGAAAGTAAGGTTTTTGTTGTTTAAATTATTTGAAGAAGTTCTCTTGCATCTGTTTGTTTTTCTCCCCTCGTGGAGTTTTATTTTGTGTTTTTGTTATACCTCCATTGTGAGAAGATTCTTTGTTGTAACTTTTTTGACACCATCTTTTGTTTATTAAACTATCTTACCTGAGACCTCGTATCCTGTGTTTCGATTGGATCCAACCCCTGCTTTCTGGTGGCTCAGTGGTATTACCGCCTAGCTCTGACACCAGAGACCCGAGTTCTAGGCCGGGTCGTGACAGAAAGACCAAGACACTCATGGATCCAGAAACACTCACCTATAAGGACCTGGTGGCAGTGACGGCTCAGCATGAGGTAGCATACCAACGCCATGAAGCGGTTCTCACCCGTCAGGAGAAACTGATGGCCAAGCACTCTGACCTTCTCGCTGATGTGATGAAATCCATTGGCCAGCTTTTTCAACGGATCCCAGAGAGTTCACCTCCTCCAGTACCACATCCGCCTCCCATTGGTGGACCCCAAGTAGTCGCTGAGCCTCGGCTTCCACCCATGAATGCCAATTCATGTGGAGGATTC
The DNA here is from genome assembly GCA_026230005.1 of Gila orcuttii. Classification (NCBI taxonomy): domain Eukaryota; kingdom Metazoa; phylum Chordata; class Actinopteri; order Cypriniformes; family Leuciscidae; genus Gila; species Gila orcuttii. The sequence goes on along the minus strand of JAPDVR010000013.1, from coordinate 18,956,819 downwards.
CTGACTCCGTGTTCTCTGACATTTGAACTCCAGCCCTCAAGCTTCCCTACTGACCGCTCTAAGATTGCTTACATCATCACTCTCCTTGCAGATAAGGCACTTTCCTGGGCCTCTGCGGTGTGGGAATCTCAGGATGTCTGTTGTGGCACATATTCTCTCTTTGTGGAGGAGTTCAAGCGGGTGTTCGACCATCCAGGGAGTGGTCGGGAGTCTTCCAGGCAACTACTCACCCTTAAGCAGGGATCACGTAGCGCTGCAGAGTTCGCTATAGAATTCCGGACCATTGCTTCCGGTAGTGGATGGAACAACAAAGCCCTAATGGCCTGCTTCCAGGGAGGGTTGTCCGGATCCATTCTGGACGAGCTAGTTACTCGCGAACCCGCAACTGATCTCGAGTCCTTGATCACCATGGCTATCCGTCTGGACAATCGGCTAAGAGAGAGAGAGTCTACTCGTCACAAGACGTCTCCGCCCCAATTGTCTGGAAACAGACAACCCTATCCTGCACGCTTCTCCTCACCCAGTTCTGAGAAACTCGAGCCCCCGGAGGAGATGCAATTGGGGTGTTCCAGACTCTCACCTGCCGAGAGGGAACGCCGCATGAGGGAGAATCGCTGCCTATACTGTGGTGCATCTGGGCATTTCCGTCTCCTCTGTCCAGAGCTTCCGGGAAACGATCCTCCCCGCCCAGTTACAGGAGGGCTGTGATGGGGAAGATTAGTGCTCCTCCTCCCAATGCATTGCTTTCTGTTCCTGTTACTCTCTCTTGGGAGGGCCATCAACATCAGGTCCGAGCCATGATCGACTCTGGGGCGGCTGGCGACTTCCTGGACCGGTCTCTGGTCAGGAGACTTGGTGTACCTACCCAATTACTTCCTCGACCCCAAACCGTTACTGCCCTTGATGGCAGACCCTTGGAACCGGGCTGCATTACGGAGATCACTTACCCTCTTCGTCTCACTGTTCTCCAACATCAACAAATGGAAGAGTTTTATCTAATTGACTCTCCAGAGTTCCCTGTGATCTTGGGTTATCCCTGGCTGCACCAACACAACACTTGCATCGACTGGCTAGCTGGAACCATCCTGAGTTGGGGTACTGCATGCCAGGTTACCTGTCCCCTCTCGAGTCCCCCAGACCCGAGTCTCGAGTCTCAAGAACCTATCAACCTGTCTCGAGTCCCTAGTGTCTACCACTGCTTCCAGGCTGTTTTTAGTAAGTCCCGAGCCACTTCCTTACCACCACACCGCTCCTATGATTGCACCATCGACCTTCTCCCTGGCACCTGTCCCACTAGAGGTCGGATCTTTTCCCTGTCTCCGCCCGAGCGCATCGCTATGGACACGTACATCAAGGAGTCCCTAGCGGCTGGCATTATCCGTGCTTCCACCTCCCCGGCAGGAGCGGGCTTCTTCTTTGTGGGGAAAAAGGATGGAGGACTCAGGCCGTGTATTGATTACAGGGCACTTAATAAAATCACGGTTCGAAATCGCTATCCCCTTCCTCTGATGGCCTCCGCCTTTGAGCTGCTTCAAGGGGCTTCCATTTTCTCCAAACTGCATCTACGCAACGCCTACCATCTTGTGCGGATTCAGCAAGGGGATGAATGGAAGACGGCCTTCAACACTCCCACGGGTCACTATGAGTACCTGGTGATGCCGTTCGTGCTCACCAACGCTCCAGCGGTCTTCCAGGCCCTAATAAATGACGTACTCCGGGACATGCTAAACAAGTTTGTTTTTGTCTACTTGGACGACATTTTAATCTTTTCGAGATCTCTCCAGGAGCATGAAGGGCATGTCAGTGCTGTTCTCCAACGCCTCCTGAATAACCATCTCTATGTGAAACCTGAGAAATGTGAGTTCCACGTCACCCATGCTCAGTTTCTCGGTTTTATTATCACCCCAGGTCATGTTGAGATGGATCCCAAGAAGGTCGAGGCAGTCCTGAAATGGCCTACCCCTACGACAGTCAAGGAGGTTCAGCGCTTTATCGGCTTTGCTAACTTCTATAGGAGGTTTATCAAGAACTTCAGCTCAGTGGCTGCACCCTTAACTGCACTGACTAAGGGAGGTGTCACCAAGATCCGCTGGTCCTCAGAGGCAGAGGGAGCCTTCCGTGACCTCAAGCGTCGCTTCACATCGGCACCTATACTCTCAGTTCCCGATCCTGAAAGACCTTTTGTGGTAGAGGTGGATGCATCGGACGCAGGAGTTGGGGCCATCCTTTCTCAGAGAGGGGAGGACGGTAGGATGCACCCTTGCGCCTTCATGTCCCGTCGCCTGTCGGAAGCAGAACGCAAGTACCACGTTGGGGATCGGGAACTTCTTGCGGTGAAGCTCACCTTGGAGGAGTGGCGCCACTGGCTTGAGGGGGCTCAACACCCCTTTCAGGTTCTCACAGACAACAAAAACCTTGAGTACCTGCAGCAGGCTAAGCGACTCAATCCTCGCCAAGCTCGATGGTCTTTATTTTTTAATCGTTTTCAGTTCCTTCTGTCCTACAGGCCCGGCACCAAGAACGTCAAGCCCGATGCTTTGTCCCGAGCTTACTCTCCTGAGTCACATGAGAAGTCTCTAGAACTTGTCATCCCTAAGGCTAGGATCGTTGCACCGCTGCGCTGGGAACTGGAAAGGGAGATACGTGAGGCCCAAGCCCAAGAACCAGACCCAGGAGGTGGTTCCCCAGGTCGCCTTTACGTTCCTCGAACCGTCCGAGCCCGGGTTCTTAAGTGGGGTCATGACTCTCCCCTGACCTGCCACCCTGGTATTGCACGTACCCTGGACTTCCTCCAGCGGCGGTTCTGGTGGCCTTCCATCAAGGAGGACGTAAGGAGCTTTGTGGAGGCCTGTCCAGTGTGCTGCCAAGGGAAGTCAAGGCGCCAGCGGCCTTTAGGACTCCTGCACCCTTTGCCTGTTCCCCATAGACCGTGGTCGCACATATCTCTGGATTTCATCACAGGCCTTCCTCCATCCCAGGGCAACTCTGTCATCCTGGTTATCGTGGACCGGTTCACGAAGGCCGCCCGATTCATCCCCTTACCCAAACTGCCTTCAGCCAAGGAGACTGCCGTGCTCCTGATGAATCACGTCTTCAGAATCTTTGGAATTCCTCAGGATGTCGTCTCCGATCGAGGTCCCCAGTTTTCATCTCGATTCTGGGGGGCCTTTTGTAAATTGGTCGGGTCATCTGCCAGCTTGTCATCTGGGTTCCATCCTGAGTCTAATGGCCAGACAGAACGGGTCAACCAGGACCTCGAGACCACCCTACGCTGCATGGTGGCCAACAACCCCACCTCATGGTCCACCTTCATCATGTGGGCAGAATATGCCCACAACACCCTCCGATCATCTGCCACGGGACTGTCCCCCTTCGAGTGTCAGTTTGCCTATCTCCCTCCTCTGTTTCCTGAGGATGAAGCACAGGTCGGTGTCCCATCTGCCCAACACTTCGTCCGACGCTGCCAGTCGACCTGGAAGAAGGCTAGACGTGCTCTTCTGCAGACCTCCAGGAGGTACCAGCATCAGGCTAACCGTCATCGACAAAGGGCTCCCAGCTTCCGGGCCGGCCAACGGGTCTGGCTGGCTACCAAGAACTTACCTCTTCGGGTTGAGTCTAAGAAACTTGCCCAGAAGTTCATTGGCCCTTTCCGTATTGCCAGGAAAGTAAACCCTGTGTCTTACCATTTGTACCTTCCTCGTTCCCTTAGAATTAACCCTACCTTTCATGTGTCTTTGTTAAAACCTGTTTTGTCTTCTCCTTTTGCCCTCCAAAGCAGACCCCCTCCGCCCCCCAGGATCATTGACGGCCAGCCAGCCTTCACGGTCCGCCGGATATTGGACTCAAGAAGGGTCCAGAACTCCTTGCAGTATCTGGTGGACTGGGGGGGTTACGGGCCTGAGGAACGCTCCTGGGTTCCGACCAAGGACATCCTGGACCGCAGCTTGATTCGGGAATTTAATGCCCGGAGACCGGGGTGTTCTGGAAGGAACGTCAGGAGCCGTCCCTAGGGGAGGGGGTCCTGTCAGCATTTGGGACTGCTGTTTCCTTAGTTTTACCACTAGATGTCATTCCACTCACCTGTGGCCTATCATTTGTGTAATCATCTTCACCTGCACCTCGTTTCCCCCTGTGTATTTTAGCTCTGTCTTGGTTCTCTCTTGTTACTTGGTCTTTGTATGAGGTGTCTGTCTGGTGTCCTGAGTTTCTTTGGATTTTTTGCGACCCTGTGAGAAAGTAAGGTTTTTGTCGTTTAAATTATTTGAAGTTCTCTTGCATCTGTTTGTTTTTCTCCCCTCGTGGAGTTTTATTTTGTGTTTTTGTTATACCTCCATTGTGAGAAGATTCTTTGTTGTAACTTTTTTGACACCATCTTTTGTTTATTAAACTATCTTACCTGAGACCTCGTATCCTGTGTTTCGATTGGATCCAACCCCTGCTTTCTGGTGGCTCAGTGGTATTACCGCATAGCTCTGACACCAGAGACCCCAGTTCTAGGCCGGGTCGTGACATATATATGAGATAATTTAAATATAGAATAATTTTTAATGTCATAGGATGTCATAGCTCAATATGTTTTCAGCACTTAAATGTGTAAATATAGAAGCCCACTATTTATCTGGAGGTCTTTGTACAGGTTTATTAATGTAATTATATTTTACGCTTATGTGTTCTATGATATGCAATGGAAGTAAATTTTAATGTTTAACATGGGTGTATTCACAACACATAGCATAGCCTACGATATAATATCTTAAGATTATTCATCATAATGTTGTCTCTGCCTTTTCTGTTTTAATGATATTCAGAACAGAAAAACTAAATGTTCCTTAATTTTAAATAACACTAACTTTATTCTCATCTGAATTATAAATAATTGATTTCCGTATAAAATGATTTCTGCACCTCTCTCTCTCCCACACACATACACAGTTCGATCGCGCCCGCGCCTCTCTCTCTCTCTCTCTCTCTCTCTCTCTCTCTCTCTCTCTCACACACACACACACACACACACAGTTCGATCGCGCCCGCGCCCCTCTCTCTCTCTCTCTCTCTCTCTCTCTCACACACACACACACACACACACACACACACAGTTCGATCGCGCCCGCGCCCCTCTCTCTCTCTCTCTCTCTCTCTCTCTCTCTCTCTCTCTCTCACACACACACACACACAGTTCGATCGCGCCCGAAAATAAAACACAACATCCTTAGTCACATACGTAAAATATTTATATATAAATATAATTTTGGACACAAGAGGGCAGTATAGCCCTATTTATGATTTTGTGTTTATATCACCCACGTTAAGGCCCCCAAAAGTCCCCAAAAGCTAGTAAAATAATAATAATAAAGAAGAAGAAGAATAATAAAGAATAATCCTTAGGAAAACAATAGGGCCTTCGCCTTTTCAAGGCTTGGGCCCTAATAATAATCCTTAGGAAAACAATAGGGCCTTCGCCTTTTCAAGGCTTGGGCCCTAATAAAAAATAATCCTTAGGAAAACAATAGGGCCTTCGCCTTTTCAAGGCTTGGGCCCTAATAAATAATCCTATGGAAAACAAAAGGGCCTTCGCCTTTTCAAGTCTTGGGCCCTAATAATCCTAAGGAAAACAATAGGGCTCTGCGCCCTTTCAGGGCTTGGGCCCTAATAAAGAAGAATAATAAAGAATAATCCTAAGGAAAACAATAGGGCCTTCGCCTTTTCAAGGCTTGGGCCCTAATAATCCTTAGGAAAACAATAGGGCCTTCGCCTTTTCAAGGCTTGGGCCCTAAAAAAATAATCCTAAGGAAAACAATAGGGCCTTCGCCTTTTCAAGGCTTGGGCCCTAATAATCCTAAGGAAAACCATAGGGCCTTCGCCTTTTCAAGGCTTGGGCCCTAAATATCTGCCAATGGGCTCAGAAAAATCAACTGACTTCAAATGGAAGTTTACATAACTCACTAACAACTATTTGTTTTTGTTTTTAAGATAAACTCACTTAATTTTTCAAGACTTTATTTTGCATTTGCATCTCAAATGAATGATTGTATCCAGATCAGATGAAGGACCTGCGCCTAGACACGACCAAAACACATCCCTGAAGTATCAGCAGAGATTGTGTCAACTAAACTCTCCCCTGTGAAGGCCTCATCGACACGACAGCCATCAGCACTGATCCTCAACAAACTCGTCTCCATACCGGCCTGACTCCGATCTTCAACCAGATGGAACTGGATAATATTCTGAATTTTCCAATCTGACTTCTAACCGGTAATGCTGCCTGAATCATAATCAAGTCAAGTAAAGTCACCTTAATTTATATAGTGCTTTTAACAATATAGATTGTTTCAAAGCAGCTTTACAGTGATAATAGGATATTAAAGTAACAGAGATTGTTTTGGCCTTACAGCAGCTCTAGAATAAAGTTATTGTCTAGTTAAAGTTAGTTTTGATTGATTCACTTCCGTCACAACGATCATTAGTTATTAACTTAGGGGCCGGCGCTAACACGACACCATTCTAACAGAAAACCCTTAATTCGATCTGGCTGCTCATTTGCACAAAACAGTGCCTGGTGGCTTGAGAACGCAAACCATGAAATAGGTTCCAAGGTACAAGTCTTGAAAAATTTATAATACAGAATTTTTTATCGCTTCAGCGTAGCCACATGAACTGGAATTATCCCGACGTTTCATCTGTACAGAGGTAAAGGGAAGGGAAGGAGGCCTTCATAGGGGAGAGACTAGTTGACCCTTCAGGACTGCGTTGTCATCGTGTCCAGGCGCTGGTCCTTCATCAGATCCGGATATGGCCTGTATCCAGCGGACTGTGGTAAACCTTGGGATAAACAGAGAGACTAATATTAGCGTAGACACCAGGATTTATGGGAAGTGTTCCCGGTTCTGGCTGACCTAATCTATGCAGCCTAACATTGAATTATAGAAGTCTATAATGTGTTATGTGTATGCTAGGCCAAAGTCTAAATTTGAACTGACAGAGTGTGTCTGCTTCCCGGACAATGTTAGGAAGACTGTTCCAGAGTTTTTTTGGAATTGTCAACTGGCCAGAATTTTGAGATCGCAATAGACGTGAAGGACTATAATGCGTTAAGAGCTCGCTCAAGTACTGGGGAGCTAAACCATTTAGTGCTTTGTAAGTAATCAGCAATATTTTAAAATGTATACGATGTTTAATAGGGAGCAAATTAAGTTTTGACAGAACCAGGCTAATACGGTCATACTTCCTGGTTCTGGTAAGAACTCTAGCGGCTGTGTTTTGGACCAGCTGTAGTTTATTTATTAAGCGTGCAGGCCAACCACCCAGTAGTGCATTACAATAATCTAGCCTTGATGTCATGAACGCATGAACGAACTGTTCCGCATTTGTCATTGAGAGCATATGACGTAATTTATATATATTTTTAAGATGGAAAAATGAGTTGCAAAATAAAGTTTTACAGATACTAGACGCGTGACTTTCAAATGAAAGATTGGTATCAAAGAGCACACCCAGGAAGTTTAGTCACCTAATTATACACTGTTCGTTCGTTGGCCTTAATGAATTTAAGAGCTTTTAATTTGTGTAAAGGGCAAAATAAGACTTTAAGACCTGCTGAAACCCTGTGAGTGTCTGTAGACGTTTAACCCTCCTATTATCCTTGGGGTCAATTTGACCCCATTCAATGTTTAACGTCTGTAAATACATACTTTTTTTTTTTTTTTTGCTTCAGATTTAATTACTTTTCCTAATGGGGACAACTCTGTAAACATAAAATTAACCTGCTGATATTTTTTCAATGTCCTGTACACATTCTGTAGCATCGGTGTTCCTTGGGGTCAATTTGACCCCAGGCTCTTTTAGCTGTATAAAACATAAGAAATATTAAAATTGCACACACATTTGTTTTGGTTGCTTTATTGAGGTCACTTTAACATGTTATAATTGTATAATGTTCATTATAATTTTACATAAATTTATTCCCCCCGTGCCGTGGGGGAGGGGAAAACATAATTATCATGGTTTACCAAACAAAGGGGAGGAGCAAACATTATAAAAGCATGAACAGAAGCCTTCTAAACCATTTCTCTTTGTGCTCTGTGTGCTCTCTATGTTCTCCATCTCTCTCATTTGAAAATGACATCTAAAAACCCTTGGCACCCTCGTCCTGATCTTTGGAACCTCCATGTGTGGCTCCTGGATGGGATGAGGCAGGTTGAGTATCCTACTACCAGCGGTGGTGGTTACCATCACTTCCGCTTAGCATCGTCCACGAGACATGTCTACGCGTTGAAGTGGAACCTCTTCGTCAACTGGGCTCTTCTCACCAAGAAGACCCCCGGAGATGTTCGATCAGTGTCGTGCTTTCCTTCCTTCAAGAAGGGTTGGAGCGAAGGCTGTCTCCCTCCACCCTAAAAGTATACGTTGCCGCTATTGGCGCACACCATGTTACAGTGGAAGGTAAGTCCGTAGGAAAGCACGACCTGATCGTCAGGTTCCTGAGGGGAGCGAGGAGACTGAATCCTCCACGCCCTACTCTTGTTCCCTCTTGGGACCTCTCAGTGGTTCTAAATGCCCTGCAGAGTGCTCCCTTTGAGCCTTTGCAATCAGTGGAGCTTAAGTTCTGGTCAATAAAGACAGCACTCCTGGTTGCATTGGCCTCCATCAAGAGGGTAGGGGACCTGCACACATTCTCCATTGACGAAGCGTGCCTGGAATTCGGGCCGACTTACTCTCAAGTGATCCTGAGACCCCGGCCTGGATATGTGCCCAAGGTTCCTACCATTCCCTTCCGGGACCAGGTGGTGAACCTGCAAGCGCTGCCCCTGGAGGAGGCAGACCCAGCCTTGGCACTGCTCTGTCCAGTACGTGCTCTCCGCTCTGTCCAGTACGTGCTCAGTACGTGTTTCTGGACCTCAGACCAGCTTTTTGTCTGTTATGGTGGGAAGCTGAAGGGAAAGGCTCTCTCACTGGAAAAGATAGTGGACGCCTTTGCTTTGGCATACCAGCAGCAAGGTCGACCGTGCCCCCTTGGTGTGACTGCCCACTCCCCGGAGTGTGGCGTCCTCTTGGGCTCTAGCGCATGCCGCCTCGCTAACAGAATTCTGCAGAGCTGCAGGCTGGGCGACACCTAACACATTCGCCAGTTTCTACTATCTCCGAGTGAAGCCAGTGTCCTCTCATGTACTCGCTAGTACTGGACCCACTCAGATGTCTTCGCTTGCTCGCCATTCCACTCCACGGACTGGAAATGTGCGATATTCTCCTCAGGTGAGCCTCCCCGAAAGCCCTGAGTCCCTCCAGCACTCCTGACGTCGGCGCCAGTGTCTATTGCCAGCGCGTCAACTAGGTGCCTCCCGTGTGCATGGTCCCTCCTCTGAGCGACCCCCACATGTGTATTTCCACTGTAAGCCTCTCTGAGCATGTGTCTTTCCCTTGGCAAGGTCTTTCCCTTGGCCACCTGCGGCTGGACAGCCCAGTGTTCTCCATATGCATCCCTCCGGGTCATATGTGTATTCTCTAAGTCTGGAGGTTTAAATTACTGGGGTCAAATTGACCCCAGTGGGTAAAAGATGTTATCGGATTTGAGGGTAACAGGAGGGTTAGAATCAGAATCAGAATCAGAAAGAGCTTTATTGCCAAGTGTGCTTGCACACACAAGGAATTTGTTTTGGTACTGAGGCTTCCAGTGCACATATACAAATACAGATACAACAAGTAATAGTAATACAAATAGTAATACAAATTCTACGAATAAAATTATAAAAAAATATGAAAGTACTATAAAAATATATGGTCACAGTTGGGTTTTGTCAGAATAAACATTTACAGATAATGAACATATTTACAGTATTTTGTATAGTATGAATAAATATAAATATAAATATCACCTGAATTTTAAAGATATTGCACTAAACAGTGGGAGTATTGCACTTCAGGCATATGCCTTGGGAGATATGTTAACTGTTCAGAAGGGAGATAGCCTGTGGGAAGAAACTGTTCCTGTGCCGAGATGTTCTTGTGGCCAGTGCTCTGAGTCGCCGTCTTGACGGTAACAGATCAAACAGGAGGTGTCCAGGGTGAGTGGAGTCTGTGATGATTTTACCTGCTCTCTTCCTCACTCTGGAAGAGTACAGGTCCTGGAGGGTTGGCAGGGGGGCACCAATGATCCTCTCCGCAGTCCGGACTGTCCGTTGTAGTCTCCTGATGTCTGATTTGGTAGCTGAACCAAACCAGACAGTGATGGAAGTGCATAAAACAGACTCAATAACGGCTGAGTAGAACTGAATCAGCAGCTCTTGTGGCAAGTTGAACTTCCTCAGCTGGCGAAGGAAGTACAGTCTCTGCTGGGCCTTTTTCACAGTGGAGTCAATGTGATTGTCCCACTTCAGGTCCTGAGAGATGATAGTGCCCAGGAACCTGAATGACTCCACTGCTTCCACAGTGCTGTTCATGATGGTGAGTGGGGGGAGTGCTGGGCTGTTCCACCTGAAGTCCACGATCATCTCCACTGTTTTGAGCGTGTTCAGCTCAAGGTTGTTATAACTGCACCAGACAGCCAGCTGTTCAACCTCCAGTCTGTAAGCAGACTCGTCACCGTTTTGGATGAGACCGATGACAGTGGTGTCGTCTGCAAATTTCAGGAGCTTGACAGTGGGGTCTTTAGAAGTGCAGTCATTTGTGTACAGGGAGAAGAGCAGTGGGGAGAGAACGCACCCTTGGGGGGCGCCAGTGCTGATTGTGAGTGTCTTGGATGTGTGTTTCCCCAGTCTCACTCGCTGCTGCCGGTCCGTCAGGAAGCTGGTGATCCACTGACAGATCGAGGATGGCATGGAGAGCTGGGTCAGTTTGGCTGTGAGAAGACCAGGCATGATGGTATTGAAGGCCGAACTGAAGTCCACAAAGAGGATCCTTTCATAAGTCCCCGGTCTGTCGAGATGTTGCAGGATATAATGCAGTCCCATGTTGACTGCATCATCCACAGACCTGTTTGCTCTGTAAGCAAACTGAAAGGGATCCAGCAGGGGTCCGGTGATGTCCTTCAGGTGGGCCAGCACCAGTCTTTCAAACGACTTCATGACCACAGACGTGAGAGCGACAGGTCTGTAGTCATTAAGTCCAGTGATTTGGGGTTTTTTGGGGACAGGAATGATAGTGGAGCGTTTGAAGCAGCAGGGAACTTCACACTGCTCCAATGATCTATTGAAGATCTGCGTGAAGACCGGGGCCAATTGGTCAGCGCAGGCTTTTAAACAAGCAGATGAGATGCCGTCTGGGCCTGAGGCTTTCCTAGTCTTCTGTTTTTTGAAGACTCTGCTCACGTCCTCCACACAGACCTTAAGCTCAGGTTGGATGGCAGGAGGGGGGGGGAGTGGGAGTGCAGGAGGTGATGGTGAATGTGTGAAGTGCAGATCAGACCGGGTGTGTGGTGTGAATGAGGGCTTTTCAAACCGGCAGTAAAATGAATTTAAATCGTCAGCCAGGTGTTGATTGTCCACAGATCGAGGGGATGGTGACTTGTGGTTGGTGATGTTCCTCAGGCCATTCCAGACTGATGATGGGTCGTTGGATGAAAACTGTTTTTTCAGTTTATCAGAGTAGTTCCTTTTAGCAACTCTGATCTCCTTTGTCAATCTGTTTCTGGCCTGGTTATACAAGATTTTATCCCCACTTCTGTAAGCATCCTCTTTGGCATGACAAAGGTGTTTGAGTTTCCCAGTAAACCATGGTTTATCATTAGTGAATGATAAGAATGTCCTGGTAGGAATGCATGTATCCTCACAGAAACTTATATATGATGTTACAGTATCTGTGAGCTCATCCAGATCGTTGGTAGCAGCTTCAAAAACAGTCCAATCAGTGCAATCAAAGCAGGCCTGTAGATTCTGCTCTGCTTCATTAGTCCATCTTTTTACAGTCCTTATTACAGGTTTAGCTGATTTCAGTTTCTGCCTGTAGGTCGGTATGAGATGAACCAAACAGTGATCAGAGAGCCCCAAAGCTGCCCGTGGGACCGAGTGATACGCATTTCTTATTGTGGCGTAACAGTGGTCCAGTATATTACTGTCTCTGGTGGGACATGTAACGTGCTGTCTGTATTTTGGTAGTTCACGGGAAAGATTTGCTTTGTTAAAATCCCCAAGAATGATTAAAAGAGAGTCTGGGTACCTTTGTTCCGTTTCAGCTATTTGTTCAGCCAGCTGTTGTAGCGCCGCGCTCACGCACGCGTCTGGAGGGATGTAAACATTCACGAGAATGAAAGAGGAAAATTCCCGAGGCGAGTAGAAGGGTTTACAGTTTAAGAAATGTGCCTCTAAATTAGGAGAGCACATCTTCTTCAGTGTTGTTACATCTGAACAAACCATACTTGAGTAAAAGTTAAGACATTTAGGTTAAGACATTTACTCAGGGTTAATGTCAGGGTTAAGGTTAAGACATTTACTCAAGTCGTATTGGAATTGGTGACGTGTAATGGACTAATTTTACTCTAGTATGGTTTTCAGGTACTCTTTACACCTCTAGAAACAGTTTCTGAAATATCGAGACACGTCCCTCTGCAGACAGACAAGAGACACCAAACATTCTGCAGATGAGCTCACATCAACATTCACAAACACTTCCAAACAGATCTGATCAGTCTAACATACAAAGTGTGGTTTGTTACACACCATAATGAAAATCTGACTGTTTCTGATTGCAATGAAACAAACAAACATTCTTGTACAGGTGTTTAAATTAAACAAAAGCCAACTTTGTGTTTGATGATATTTAATCAAATGTAAAGTCATGCAACCATGATATTAGCTTTTGTTTTGAACTGAATTGAAGCTGTTTTTGCACTGATACCAGACTGAATTTGATAAAAAGAAAATAAAAATGTAAAATTTAAAAATAATACAAAAATTAAATGGAGTACCCAGTAAAAAATAAAATAACTGAAATATAAACTACCCAGTATTTTTTTATTTTTTATTTATAAAACAGAAAAAAAAAAAAAAAAATCAATACTATTACCACCACACTTCATTACTTCTTATATGTGCATAATTGATCACAGAACGCCAAATTTGAAGCACATGTAAGATTTGAGAATGAAAGCTTTTGACAAACGTGACAGTCATTCACAGCTGGGAGCAACTCAGCACTGATGATTTATTTTGTAAATGATGTACATTTTCAATACCAGACATTCCAATTTACACCTGAAAAGAAGCAAAAGCTTCTTATATTCAGAACAAACCCAAAAATGGCTTGACAAAAAAAGACGATATTTACACTTACAAGATCGTATTTGCACAAGTAAAATGAAAATCATTTTTAAAAACAAAAATCTGTGAATTAGATCCCGGTGGGACATTAAGCTGAAAGCAGTTCATAACAGCAGAAAGAGAAGGATCCACACAGTAAAGATGTAAAACATGCTGATGTGGACACTGAAGCGGGACGGGAAGGCTAGACTTTAGAATAAGCACAAACAGCTACTGTACTGCCTACAGGAAATACAGAGATGCTCAGAACTTCTGCGAGAGCGTCTGTTTCTCCAGGAGCAGGTCAGCGAATCTCTGCTGCAGCTCTTTTTCTCTGTCCTGTTGCCTCTGAACATCCTCTCTCAGGGCCTGGATATGAACGACAGTGTTGATCAGTGATAATCAAGTATTACCTTTGTAAGCAATTTAGTTTTAATTTTCCCCCCAGGTTTGTTTGTTTTTAACACCATCACACAAAAAAAAAAAATAATAAGTTAAGCAAATCATTTTATTGAGTGAGACTTGAGTGACAAATTAATGTATTCAAAGAATGGACCCCATTTATAATTTCCTAAACTTTTGCAAGCAACTGAATTTTATGGTTAAAATTCCCTGAATTTTATAACATAAATATATAATATATTCTTTCTTTCTTTAAAATGTAATATTTTTTATTAATAATATTATATATTGCATATAACAAATGCATATAATTTATCAGATTTAATTAAATAATATCTGCATTATTTACATTACTTAATTTTATAATTACAATTTTTTATATATACAGCTCTGGAAAAAATTAAGAGACCACTGCAAAATTATCAGTTTCTCTGGTATGTTATCAGTTTATCTGTATGTGTTTGGGTAAAATTTAAATTTTTGTTTAGTGCTATAAACTACTGACAACATTTCTCCCAAATAACAAATAAAAATATTGTCATTTAGAGCATTTATTTGCAGAAAATGACAACTGGTCAAAATAACAAAAACTATGTTGCATGGAGCATTGTCCTGCTGGAAAAACCAATCCTCAGAGTTGGAGAACATTGTCAGAGTAGAAGGAAGCAAGTTTTCTTCCAGGACAACATTGTACGTGACTTGATTCATGCGTCCTTCAAAAAGACAAATCTGCCCGATTCCAGCCTTGCTGAAGCACCCCCAGATCATCAATTTTCAGCTTTGTCCAACACCTGGTCGTCTAATGTTAGACGGAGACCTGGAGAGGCCTACAAGCCACAGTGTCTCGCACCCACTGTGAAATTTGGTGGAGGATCAGTGATGATCTGGGGGTGCTTCAGCAAGGCTGGAATCGGGCAGATTTGTCTTTGTTATCAAGACCCTGTCATGGCCAGCCCAATCTCCAGACCTGAACCCCATTGACAAGTTCTGGAATGTGATCAAGAGAAAGATGGATGTCACAAGCCATCAAACAAAGCCGAGCTGCTTGAATATTTGAACCAGGAGAGGCATAAAGTCACCCAACATCAATATGAAAGACTGGTGGAAAGCATGCCAAGATGCATTCAGGGTTATTCCACCAAATATTGATTTCTGAACTCTTCCTAAGTTAAAACATTAGTATTCTGTTGTTTAAAAATTAATATGAACTTATTTTCTTTCCATTATTCGAGGTCTGACAACACTGCATCTTTTTCGTTATTTTGACCAGTTGTCGTTTTCTGCAAATAAATGCTCTAAATGACTATTTTTATTTGGAATTTGGGAGAAATGATGTCAGTAGTTTATAGAATAAAACAAAACTGTTCATTTTACCCAAACACATATCTATAAATTGCAAAGTTATCAGTTTCTCTGGTTTTACTGTGGTCTAAATTTTTTCCAGAGCTGTATAATTGCAATTTACCCATGTCGTTTAACCAGCAAAATACCGGAAGTGGTGCATTCCATGGATGAGAATCCAAGGATCCTGCATTATTACACCGGTTTCTAAGGCTGCACGATATATTAAAATCATTTCATAGTGTAATTGTGAAAACAAAGGCTGCAATTCAATTAAATAAATATATGAACTGCGGGTTTCGGAGTGATTTGTTGTTTAAGATTAAGTCAGGGTATATACAGAAATCCTAGAGGTAAATTCAATACCTTTTAATACCATTTTTAATACCTTCTCAATATTTTTTAAAACCAACACGCCATTGAGTTGTAGGTTTATACGGCAACACGGGGGGGGGGGGGGGCTTTATTTTTGTCATTATTTTTTGAGAATGCAAGACGCACAAACACATGCCCATCTTCATAATTATAGTTTTGAAATCCAAAATTTCACGGCAATATACAGTGAAAGTCCAAAGTTTCAATACTGCTCAACACCATCTTTTATTCATGATTAATATTGCATTGCATATAATGTGTGCTGGTCAACTAGTCTAAAATTAAGAAACCCCTAGAAAACAGTAAATAAATAAAAATAAAAAAACACTAACATCAGAACATTGTACATTTAAGATATGCTACTTTAAAATTATTTAAAATACATATTGGAATAATAAATTAAGGCTTCTGTTCACTTAGGTCTATTTTAATTACCACAAAAAATATTATCCGATTACTCAATCAAAATAATCGACCAATTACCAAAATAACCGTTAGTGACAGCCCTAGATTAGTTAAAACATTTCCAAAAGCACCTGCATTGTTTTGCATTTTGTGACTTTGTCACATATTTTGTCATTGAAGATTTCTTAAAAATAGTGTTAAAATATTGTCTCGTCTCATGAACCCAAAATCGTGTATTGTCTCGTCTTGTGAGCTAAGTGTTTCATCACACCCCTAATCACAACATCTAATAGAGATAGTAAAGTTTTTCACCTCTTTTCTGCGTGGAATGGCGTGGTCTTCCTGTTTCTTCAGCTCCTGGAAGGTGTGGAGCTCCACGTTGGCCTGTTCCACCTGATCCCAGAGTTCACTGAGCTGTTTAAGCAGTCCCATGGCCCGAGACTGATACCCGCCCAGAAGAATCTTCATCTTCTTCTCCATCTTCGCCGCACGCTTGGCTTCTGTGGTCATGTGACCTCTGTTAATCTGTTAGACAGAGGAAGTGAGGGGAACTGTTACAAACAAGACAGCAATCAGAATGATTTAAAGATGACTTTGAATTGTAATTGAATAAACCACATGCAAAGCCTGAACTACCTGCTGCATTCATTTTAGAACTGTTGAAAGTGTATCATTGAAACTGTTTTTGCACTGAAGCCAGACTTAATTTGTCTAGATAAAAAGAAAATAATGGATGAGGTAAATATATATATATAAACATAAAAAAAGAAATAATAAAATAATCTAAAATATCAACTAAAAAAATACAAGCTCATACAAATAAATTACATACATTTATGAATCTTTTAATTTGTGTAAAGGGCGAAATAAGACTTTAAGACCTACAGAAACCCTGAGTGTAAAAAAAAAAATAATCTAATAAATAAATAGTATCCAAAAACAACACAAAAATCCCACAATAAGCAACATTTAATCTCTGCTAAATTGAAACAGTTCTTAGTCTTGTCATGCTGCGATGGGAGGTCTAAGAAAAATCAGGATTCAATTCTTTCCTTCTGACACTGGCACCAAGAAATATTGAAACCACTGCAAACGTAAACTATTTTCCGACGTTCAATTTTGCAATAATGTGAGACATGCATAAAAGCAGTGGATTCTAAAAAGTTATGAGATGGAAACAAAAACAATAAACCTCCAATGTCAACACAGGCCTCAGAAACACACGCCACGTCTTTGGGCTTTAACAAACCATTATGCAATTATAATGGATCTGTTTTCATTCGTGGGCCTGACGTTTTCCAGCAAGCGTCCGGCTGCCAGCTGAAAGTCCTGACTGGGCATCTCTGGGTAAAACATCCAGATGAGCCGAGGCAATGAGACCAGCACAACATCCAGACAACAGCAGACGCAATGCAGATCATCTCAA
This sequence comes from Gila orcuttii, assembly GCA_026230005.1. Lineage (NCBI taxonomy): Eukaryota > Metazoa > Chordata > Actinopteri > Cypriniformes > Leuciscidae > Gila > Gila orcuttii. The sequence continues at coordinate 18,939,644 of JAPDVR010000013.1, read as the reverse complement.
AGTGACTATCAGCTGATCAACTAAGTATATTATGAACACATTCAAAATTTTGAAGAAAGAAAAAATTCCTTTATTAATATTTCATATTAAAGTAGGGTAGGTAGGGTAGGTAATTTTCAGAGAGGCTAGCAATAGCGATCCCACCCTCCCTTTAGAGCGTTTCTAAAGCCACTCCTCATCCAAAACACATGAACGCGTGCAACCAGAGCAAACAAAAGCATCACGAGAGACAGCATTAAACTACCTCATGTCTCAAAGTACATAACATTACAAAAACAATAAAACAAACAGCTTTAGTTGTACCACCTGACTGCTGCAGATTCATTTCGGACCGAATTCAGTGATTGGATGAACATTTTATGGTCCTTTTAGGCCTTCCACAGACAACATTTATACACATATAAATACATTTAGACCACTTAGTGATTTCTATCAGGATGTGAAGAGACTTTCAAACCAGCATAAATGTTTCTGGATCAAATAGCCTATCCTGCCTTTAACAAAATTGAACAGAATTGTGAGATATAAACTCACAATTGTGAGAAAAAAAGTCTGAATTGTGAGATAGGTCGCAATTACTTTTTTTTTTAATTGTGGCAGATTTTTTTTTTATGCAAACACAGAATATCAAATGTAAATATATAATTTTCTAACTACACCTGAGGTCGGTTACCAATAATCTAACTACACCTGAGGTCGGTTTATAAATGTGCAGTGCAGATGCTGCCGGCATAAATCTGGTGATTCTGTGAATGAGAGCCGCGTGCCACGGCTTCCCTCTTCCTGCAGGAACACCAGCTCCCCCACGGCTCTGAACGTGCTGCTGTGTGAATCGCCTCCAAGTTTCCGCAACACGCTCCCAGCCAAGACATATGAACACAAACGCAGTCTTTGTGGAAGAGGGGATTGGGGGGGGCGCCTAATGAACTGAAGCTCTGCACGTGCACGTCCTGAAACTGCAGGCAGCTGGCTGGCTGTCTTACTAGTGGCGACCATTTCTGTTTGTGTTAAACCAAGCATTAATGCCCAGGAGAAGTTTAGAGCCATCCTCATTAAAACAGAATTAACGGATTTATCACACTTTCTTTTGACTGGTTAATTACAAGGTTAACACTCTGGATAGCATTTAAGCACTAAGAGGAGATCGGAATTAATGGTCTCTTGTACTAAAAGCAATAAGACACTCAAGTGATTTTAACAAAACCCGTTACTAAACATAAAAAATAAAAATTGAAAAAGAAATGTAAAAGAAATAAAGTAAAATACAAAAAATATATTTATATATATAAAATTCACAAAAAATAAACACTGCATGCCTTTTAAGAGCAAAAAGAATGGATTGGAATAAACTGTCTCTAAAAGCAATAAGACACTCAAGTGATTTTATCAAAACCCTGATTAATACTTTAAATCCTTAAACATAAGCTTCAATCAGCCAGACGACGATGACGCCATCTACTGGGCGCAAAGGGAGTGTACAGAACACAAGGATGATGATCTTACCTCCAGCTTCTTCTCCATAGACTCGATTCGGTCCTTCTTGCTGGCCAGATTGGCTCGGGTGTAGCGGCTCTGTCCGGGCAGGTACAGGACCTGACTGTAACACTCCTCCCACACTTGATTATAAGCCTCCATAGAGAGATCTCCATGACTCATCCCATGTTTCACCACCTCCATCTCCTGGCCCAGCAGCTCTCCTGCCTTCAAACGCACACATACAGCTGAGCCTTCTGACGCATTGGGTTTGAATACATATAGTGATGTACTTTTATGACTGAAGATAACTGATGCCGGAACCAAATATAAAATTTTATTTGCATAAAAAACAACAACATTTTTTTGCAAGGTGACATTATTTCTGACAATTAAGCATATTTACCCTCAATTTTCAGAAGAAAATTGTCCTGACTGAACAACTCTGTTTTTTTAACTCAGCATACTATTACTTAATACTTATACTTAATTTGTACATACATTTGCAACAGCTAATAAAAAAGCATAAATACTTTATTTTGGAGTGAATTTTCTTTACACTTTTACGAGATTCACCCTTCTAAATAATTTCCCAGGCCACACTGAATCTGTACCTGCAGAATGACAAAAGCTCCAGAGATTCACAGAATTTTAATGTCATGTTTAAAATTCTAGACCTCTCCAAAGCACTGTGTGTTCCCAAGTATAATTTAATGAAATCATTTTATTATAAAGCACTCTCAGATTTTCCACCCAGATTAAAAAAAAGTGCCTATGCCATATGGGTCTAATAATTAACCAAAGCAGCAAACCTTTTTGAGCTCTTCCTCTGAGATCTTATCGTAGGGTGTTTTCTCTAGGTAGGAGATGTGCTCGGCGTTGTTGGAGCTGGATCCCACTCCTTTACCCTTCCTGGCCTGGATGTCACTGAAGGGGTGATGCAGACAGTCGTAGTGGATCATGGTGATCATTTCCTTCTTGACGAGTTCTTCTGCCAGCTGCAGGTCCGTCAGAGGCGGCTCCACATTATGAGGCCGGAGTATCGTCTCATTCACCTGAACACACAGATACAGACTTCATCTCATGGTAGTACACATACTTTTTTTTTTTTTTTTTTAAAGTACTATTTCTTTATCTATACAACTTAATGAAGCAAAAATGACTAGGTGCACTTTAAAGAACTGGTCACAACCCATCAACTAGTCAATTTTTAATGTTGTGTTGCATCCCCCAGTTTTGCCCCACATTACTTCCCTCTGAAATGTATTGCAAAATCTTTAAGACAGTATGTTGCTAAAAAGTTTATTTAATTTATATAGCATTTTAAAAAAAGAAAGCAAGGCTGATCAAAGTGCTGAACAACCATAGATACATTATATGTATTTATATAATAAAAAAGTATGTGCCAGTGTTGCTATCGTTAACAACACTAAAACCAGAACTACTGAAAACATTTATTAATTCAAATTAAAATGAATATATAAAACTTAATTTTAAATTATTTTTATATTTTGTTTTCTTTTAAATTTGCAAGTTTTTGCAATTTAGTTCTGTATTTTTGTCATTTTAAGTATTTTTTTTTAAATGTCTACAAATAGATTTAATTTTATTTCAGTTATTTTATTACAATAACCTTGTTGGGACAGATCAGCAAGTATGGATGTTCTCACCTCTGAAGGTCTTGGTAAATCTCTCTGGACTGCCGTGTGTCTCTGACGCAGCTCCTTCTCCCTCTCAGCATCTCTCACGGCCTGTGGAAATGTCACACAAGATAAATAACACCAAAAACAAACAAACAAACAAAAGCACCCTCTGGGTCTTGAGCGACCACTTTATGAACATCAGTGTGTTTACAGATCACAACGTCAACAGACCTGTTTACGCAGTTCTATCTCGGCCGCATCCTCCACAAAACTCTCGTCCACCTCAGTTTCCTCCAGCTCTTTCTCAGCGTTTTCAGGAAGAACAATCTCAAAATCATTTTTGGGCACCGGCAGAGACATCAAGCCCAACTTGAGCTGCTCGCGGGACTCCCTTTGCTGGAACAAACAGAACAAATCTAACCATGATGCAAAAACACAATGCTGACACATCTGTACTTAAATCAAAACTGCACTGAAGGACAATGATTTAACACACCAAGTGTTTGGCAAATGATGGGTCACTGTAGTCCACACTCCCCTCCTCTGTGTTGATGTTGAGTTTGTCCCGCAGCGGGGTCCTGCCTGGGGTCACACCAACTGAGGGTTTAGGAGTCATTCCACCTTGAGGGGTCATGCCCTCGGCTCCATGGCTGGGGGTTCTGGGAAACCATATTCATAAAGGCATTATTCACACAGCTTATTAAACCTGAAATTTAGCATATACTTTAAAATTATGATATATTCAATGCAGATAATAGATAATATCTGGTTTAAAATACAATAATTTTCAAAGGTTTGGGGTTGGTAAGAATTTGTTTTCAAAAGAATTCTTTTCAGCTCACCAAGGCTGCATTTATTTAAATGAAAATATAGTAAAACCTGTGATATTGTGAAATATTACTCTTCTTATTTGAATATATTTTAAAATGTAATTTATTCCTGTAATGCAAAGCAGAATTCAGCATCCTTACTCCAGTCTTCAGTGTCACATTTTCTGCTCAAGAAACATTTCTGATTATTATCAATGTTGAAGACAGTTGCTGCTTCATATTTTTATGGAAACTGATAAATTGTTTCAGGATATTTGGAATAGTTCAAAAGATCTTTTCAAATTTAAAATAGAAGTCTTTTGTAACATAATCAATGTATTTACTGTTAATTGAATGCATCCTTGCTGAATGAAAGTATTAATTTTATTAAAAAACAAATACATAAAAAGCTTACTGACCCCAAACTTTTGAATGATAGTGTATATTATAGCTCTAGCACTAAAATCTGAAATCTATACTAATGTGCCCAACCATAACTTAAACATAAGTTACTGTGTAGAATATTGGTTTAATCTTTACTTTTAAATATTTAATAATAATTCTGACTGTTGTCAAACACTGTTGTCTTGTTGCTTTGGTGGCATTTTATTTAAGCAATAAGATACTCAAGGACGTGTGATACAGTGATTTTATTTGCATCAACAACCCAGAACCATAAGACCAAATCACTTGTAAACCACTCAAGTGGCTTAAGCTGTGTTCACACTAACAGTGACTTTGTCGCTGCATGTCACCAGCGGCTGGCGGTGAGATCACTGTAAGTGTTCCCTCTACTGGTTGCCAAGTAATGTTTGTGAATGATATTCACGGATGTTACTCCATGATGTAGACAAATCAAATTTCTTACCGCTACAAACAAACGTTTCGGAAGGAAAAGACTAAATATTAATGGAATCCATACATAAAATGCTTCATTTTAAAGATGAACTGGAAACAGCGAGTGCTCTTTGACATTGTGGCTATTTATCTGCAAGCGCCAGTCTATCTGGGTACACAAAACCATTCAGGCTTAACCCTCAATAGGACACTGGGGTCTATATGACCGCCAATCGACTTTTCCTTAGTAAAAAAAAATGGTTCCCTTCATCTCAGTGGAATAAGATTTTGTAACTTTTCCTACATTATCTATCTATACACACACAAAAAAACTGGGCTTGATTCGGTTGTTCTATAGGTATGTAAAAAAAAAAAATTTTACACTTCTGGTCTTCGGGGTCAATATGACCCCACATTGAAATGAATGGGAAAATCGAAAAAAAATTGTTTTTTATTTTTCATTTGTCAAAAAAAAAATCAATAAATCCACAATAAATCTGAAAAGTTCCATACCGCAATGAAGTCCTGGTACTAGAGCACAAATGCAATGTGGAACGAACATGATCACTTGCACACACACATGTACACGCACACAAACAAACATAAACGTATGACTGCAATAGAAAGCATTTTTATTGAAATTGGAAAATAAAATCAATAATTTCTGCATAAATCTGAAAATTCTCACACATAAATGAAGGCCTGGTACTAGATCACTAATACAATGTGGAATGAACATTATCACACACACATGTGCGCCCACACACACACAGACACAAATACACACACAGATAGAGAGAGGTGAGACTGCAATAGAGAGCATTTTTATAGAAATTGGGAAATAAAATCAATAATTTCTGCATAAATCTAAAAATTTTCACACACAAATGAAGGTATGATATGAGAGCACAAATGTAATATGGAAAGAACGTGACTACACACACACAACATACACACAGAGAGACACACAAACAAACAAACAGGTGTGACAGAAATAGAGAGCATTTTTATAGAAATTGGGAAATAAAATCAATAATTCCAGCATGAATCTAAAAATGTTCACACATAAATGAAGGCCTGGCATTAGAGAAAAAAACAATGTGGAATGAGCATGATTACACACACACACGCACGTGTGCACACACAAACACACACAGACACAGGTGTTTATTCTTCACTCCTGTTCATATCCGCCTATAGCTGTTTGTTTTTTGTTTTTTTTCCTTTTAAAAATTAATTTCTTATTCTAAAGTTAATCGTTTTATACATTTCGATTATTGAAATAATATGAAATTGCAATCAAGTATTTTCTTTTAGTGGTAACTTGTGGCATTATTGCAAATTTATTTGGCATTACTGCAAAATTTATATAGCATTATTGCAATAACAAGATACTTCAAAAGACCTAAAACAACAACAAAAATAATTCTAAACTTTGACAAAATTCTGATTTAATGTATTTTAAGCGTTTAAATATATATATTCATAACAAAAGCTGTTATAAGAGCAGTAAGTCACATCCAGAAAAATGAATGGATCTCTATGCGGCCTCTGCTGGAAGTATATGGTAATTACACTTTAAGGCTAAAAATATATTATCTACAAAAAAACATCTAACCAGCAGATGGCAGAATTATGCATCTAACACCTAGATCAATATCCAGAAACGATTCCTATTTAAATTTGATCATCATTAATGTGTTTTTTCATAATATTTTTAATATTTCATACGTATGCTAATGGTGTAGTGGAGGAATTCTGCAGTAAATAGGTAAAAAAGTACTTCATATCTCCCAAAACACAACATTAATGAATAGATTAGAAGGAAACAAAAAAAATGATATATTATTTGTATGATTAAAAATGTATATTTTTTGTACAATTACTCTATCAATTGTTGGGGTCATATAGACCCCAAAGCCCTGAAGTGTAAACAGGAAATGAAGAACTTGAAGGTTAAAGTCAGCATGGCGAGTAACCCAACATGTACACAGTTACATATATATTATAGGAAAGTTGCTGAGCACTAAAATAAGATCTTGCCTCAACACTCTACTACATTATGTCGTGACATCACGTGCGCTCTAGTGGTGTGTGATATTGACAAAAAAATATATAATTCGATATTTTCTGGGATTTTCTCGATAACGATTATTAGACGATATTTTACTGAGTGTGTTTATTGTGTTGGTACTTTGGCAGGTTTAGGACTGTCGTGGACAGCCGACTCCTAAAGTTTTTGATGTTCTTCATACTCTGTGTGGTGATCAGTTCACAGCAGTGACAGAAATTATTTTTGTTGTTTCAATTGATTTTTACCTTATATGGGCATTTTTACCTTTATAAAGCCATTTTAAACCTAATTATATGCATATTTTGTGTCAATTTCACAAATTTAATCAAATTCAATTATAAAAATAAGACACAATAGGACTGTTACCAATCAAATTAAATCAGTATCAACAAAATGCATCTGTGCAATATTGAATATTGATATTTAAAATGATTTGAAACAAGAAAATACTTTAAATGTGAAATTTAAACCACCAGTAGGTGGCAGCAAGTCACTGTTAATGAGCAAATCATTGAGATTCAACCGATTCATTCAAATGGCTGATTCATTCAAGGAAAGCATTTGACTGTTTATCTATCCTAGTCAACTGATTCGTTCAAAAAGCTGATTCACTTAGTAAGGAAACACCGCCATGTGTGGCTGTTTTCGTTGGCGAAATAGAGCAAAAACAGGCAATATGGTGTCTAAAATGTAAGTCAATTAATATTAATTTCTTGTTTATTAAACTTGTATAAAATCAAAATCACATTTGTTATGCTGATATTTGGAGAAAAACTGCACTCTTGTGATATTTATTACTAAATTATATAAATAAAGACTAAATCACGCAGTAAAAGCGTGCACTCTAAATGCCCACCCACACTAGTCTAATCTACAAGACTACATCATGTAAAATATGCATGACCCCTCATTGAAACATATCTCAACTTTTTTACGTTGCTGGACACGCCTACATCCTGTCGTCAACGGTGCCAGCTAGTAGTGTTGTCACGGCACCAAAATTTCAGTATTCGGTACCAATACCAGTAAAAATCCACGGTTCTTGGTACCAATTTCGGTACTTAACCCTTGTGCATCAATTAAAAAAAGTTACACATAGGTACACAGAGGACAAAAATGTCCATGTTTAAAAACTGTCATAAAAATGGGAAGCTTGGGAGCACAGACTTAAGTTTGGTATCATTTTAAAGAAGACCCTTGGGAGATTATTGCTGAAGTAAAAAAATTATAATAAGTAAATCCAAAAAAAAGTTATATAGGTATAAGTTTATGAAAATTATTTATGAAAATTATTTTATACAAAATATATATTTTATAAATCAAATTGAACTCTAAAACGGCAAGAAAATAAAAGCCATAAATCTAACTAAATTGTGTTCCAAATTTGAGGATGATATCTCAAAAAATGAGCTTTCGGTAAGAGTTTGTTTGGGCGCAGTAACAGATTTTCCCCATTGGGTGCCAGCAAAACTCCACTAGTCACACAGTGATTGGATTTGTTATTTGCAGTTGAGTTTTTCTCTCTCAATATTACAAACACACACATGCACACACACACATATTTTTTTATAACATACATACTAACCACACTCTGACATCCATACCAACACACCCACACAAATATCGTTGCATAATTTATCCAATTGGCTCTATAATATGCCGAAGCAGAAAACAGGAATAAAGCGATATTTGTTTTAGAGGCCAAACCTGGAAAAATGGCACCATCTGATAAAAAAATAGTCAAAATTAAAAATTTTAAGCCTTGCCAACATAATGAAAGCCTCTTAACAAAGATTGCATCATTTTATAGTTGAATGGCCCTGAGATTGAAAATTGCAGTTTTAATGGGTTTCAATGGGGACATTTTTGTCCAAAAGGCGCTGAGAGGGAAGTATTTTGTGGACCTAGTGCAAAAAAGATTTTTCAAAGGAAATGGGGGTGAAATAGTAAAATTACAATAAAAACACACCTGTGCCAAAATTCATGCAGTTAACATTAACAAAAAAAAAAAAGTTACACATAGCTACAAAGTGGACAAAAATGTCCATGTCAAAAAACTGTCATAAAAATTTTAGGTTTGGGTGCAAAGACTTAAGTTTGGTCTCATTTTAAAGAGGACCCTTGGCAGATTATTGCTGAAGTTAAACAAGTGAAAAAAGTCAAACCAAAAATTTTGTATAGAGGTTTAAGTTTATGAAAATTATTTATGAACATTATTATCGTTATTTTATATAAAATATATATTTTATGAAACATGTTGAACTCTAAAACTGATATAAATTCAAAGCCATAAATCTAAACAAGTTGTGTTCCAAATTTGAGGATATCATCTCAAAAAATGAGCTTTCGGTAAGAGTTTGTTTGGGCGCAGTAACACATTTTCCCCATTGGGTGCCAGCAAAACTCCACTGGTCACACAGTAATTGGATTTTAGATTTGCAATTGAGTTTTTCTCTCTCAAATATTACAAGCACACAAACACATATACACACACATTTTTTTTTATTACACACATACAAACCACACTCTGACATCCATACCAACACACCCACACAATTATCGTTCCACAATTTATCCAATTGGCTCTATAATATGCCGAAGCAGAAAACAGGAATAAAGCGATATTTGTTTTATAGGCCAAACCTGGAAAAATGGCACCATCTGATAAAAAATAGTAAAAATTTAAATTTTGAAGCCTTGTCAACAGAATGAAAGCCTCTTAACAAAGATTGCATCATTTTATAGTTAAATGGCCCTGGGATTAAAAATTGCAGTTTTAATGGGTTTCAATGGGGACATTTTTGTCCAAAAGGCGCTGAGTGGGAGTATTTTGTGTAGCTAGTGCAAAAAATATTTTTTTAAGAAAATGGCGGTGAAATAGTAAAATTCCAATAAAAACACACACCTGTGCCAATTTTTATGCAGTTAGCATTAACACTGGCAAAGTGATCAAAAAAACAAAACTGAAAAGGACAAAAATGTCCATAAGGATGCACAAGGGTTAAGCTTAATTTAGGGTGTTGTTCCGATACTGTGCTCATATACTCGTAAAACTACCCCAATACAAACGCACCCGATACCAATTTAGAGGCCGTTCACATATCGCGTTTTTTGCGCGTGAAAATTCTTTATTTCAAATGTAGGCTATGCCGCGGCGAGGTCTCAACAGGTCATGCGAAAAAAAACAACCGATCTGCTTCATCCTTTCCATAACAACATTGAAAGCTCAGCCGAACAGCTGATCATAGCTAACCCTAACCAATAAATATATCTAGTAGTAAAGCAATTGCAAGGGCTAGAAATCAATTAATTCTTTGCTGATACTTCCTCGTCATCATGGAGCACAGTTCGCGCCGCTTTCTCCTTTCCACAAGCTCTCCCGTGGCGTCTGTCGTTGCTATGCAACCATGAACAGAGGCACGCCTGGAAAAACGAGCGTGCCGCGTCGCTTCTATTATGAGCGCGCTTGCCGCGCGCCTACATTTGAAATTGCGAATTTGCATGTGAACGGCCCCTTATGGCAACGTGACATTAGCCTAATCCAAAATATTTCCATATGTGGCTCTTTCCTCCTTCCGCGTCAACAAGTGGATTCAGAGCCACCGCATTAGCAGCGCCGTCGGTCGCCATGTCTCAGAGCGTTTTTATGAAGAGGACGCAACTGTGCACCTTCCGGACAGCGCATCAAGAACCGGATTAACCCGGTACTTCGGTACCACTGGTACTTAAGAAAAGCTGGTACCGTAACAGTTTAATTTTTTTAGTACCGACTTGGTACCGAAGTACCGAGTCTTTTGACAACACTAGTCGCTAGACTCCGGAAATCGCCAGCTCTCCATTGAAATAAATGGGATGGTGTCGCTTTGTTTCTGCCAGTGTGAACACAGCTTTATTGTTTTAATATGGCATTTTATTTTTGAAGACGTTTTACAAAACTCAATTACTATGATTATGAATATGCTAACCTACATTTTCCATTTAAAAGTAGACATTTTCATGCATGATGTGTACCTGAAGGGTGTAGACAGCACAGTGTTTGGCGTCTGGACCACTTGTCTCTGTGGAGTGACACCAGAGAAGTCGCTCTCATGGAGGGGGGTATTCAGCCCTCCTTTAAGAGGGGTGTCCACGTTCGTAAGTGCCATCAAGTTCTGGGCTTCCTGTGGGGGTAAAAGAACTGAGCAGTGAGACTCAGGGCAGAACATTAAACAACCAGTTAGAAAAGTGTGTGAAACTGCACCAAACCTGCAGGATCTTGTCCTGTGCCGCTGGAGTTTTGGGTGTGCGAAGGGCCATGGAGTTATTGGTCACGTTGTATTCAGACAGGAGAGCGCTGGAGGCTGAGTTGGTGATCCCAGACTCCTCTGCGGTCTGACGGGCGATTTCGCTGGCCTGACCCATTTTGACAACCTCCTCCAGCTCAGCATCAGAAATCTAAAATCAAAACAAATCCATCAAATTCAAAATAAACTATCTGCAAATCTATTATAAAACAAATTGAGTGGCTAACGTGTTATGATTAGTGTTATTTCAGTATTATTAATATACTATTATAATATTTTAATTTTTTGTTTTCATTTTAATTTTAGATTTTTTTTAGCAATTTTATGTGATTTTGTAATTTATCTGGGTTTTTTTTTTATACTTCTGTTCAGATTTTTTAATTTGGTTAACATGTTGCAATCAGTGTTATTTTAGTATTATTTACATTCTATTATAGTATTTATTAATATTTTGAATTAGCTTTTATTTTTATATTTTCAGTTTCCATTTAAAAAAATTTTCAAGTTATGTGCTTTTGTAGTTTTTTCTATTTAATTTTTCTATTTTAGCTTTATTAATTTTAGTCTTTTTTTTCTTTACTTTGACTAAATTTGGATTTACTTGGTTAAAAACCTTTTCACAAGTATCAACAGAATAAAAAAAAAGTTCCTCAAAGGGGTAGAAGTATTACATTGCAGCAAAATATGTTTAATGGACAGTGGATTATGACAAGATGAACACTCTGGTGAATTTTCTCCTGATAGTAAACATTAACAAAACAAAAACAGTAAATGACTTCATCCCAGCAAATATTAAAAGGGAATATGTGTTTTGTCGTAACATTAAGATTTATTTCTCACAATTTATTTAAGCACTGATCCCAAGTTTAAGTTATAATCTATATTTATATTTCAGCTTTATTTAAATTAACAAAAATTATTAAAGCAACACTATGTCGTAAACTAGCATGTTAGTGTAGCTACCAGATTGATAATTCGCTACTCTACTAGCATTACTTGATTCATGAAGATAAATGGAGGACCAGATAGATTCCGTAACATGGCCAGGCCTTTTACATTTCGCGCGATAGTCAGCTCCCTGACTCCCTGATTTATTTATAAATGTATAAACACTTTACAGATGACTGACTGTTGCGCTTGTGACAGGGTGCATGTTACTGAAAGAACGAGCAGAGAGAGCCGGTCGTGCGCGCGCACACTCTCACCGTGTTCAAACTGTCTTGCTCTCCCTCCAATAGTGATCCTCGTCCGGTCTTTTAAGTTGTTACTCTCCCTTTTTCTTCTTTTAGTCACCTCTGACAAAACCTTTGCCTTCGTCCTTTTAGTTGTTGCTTCGGTCATGACAACAACATACAGGCGGGTATCAAACGCTAGTTGGGCTCTCACGTCAGAATCTGAGGAATTGGGGGAAGTGACGTATGCCGTAAAGCAGTCGAATTTTGTAGTTTTTTTTGTGCTCGGGTTCCTACCCAAAACCCGAAGTTACATAGTGCCAGTAAAAGCGATACAGACACTGTCAGGCTATGGCAGGCGTGTCATTCAACCTATTGTAAGTCGATGTACCATCACAAGGGTCTTGGAAATATATAATGAAGGTTGAAAAACTACATAGTGTTACTTTAATAGTTTTAGTTAACAATAGGACTGGTTGCGATGCAGTTTCTGGAATGACTGGGTGGTTGAGAAGGCGTTTATGCAGTTTGTGTTAAGGCAAGAAACACAGAAGTTAGTGATTTTTACCACGGTTAAGGTGGTAACGTTTGTGCTGAACTGACCTGTGGTGCCGGAAGCACCAGTTTGCTTCTCTTCTTTGTGAACTCGGACACTCCACTGGTCTGCAGGATGGCTGAAGGCAGATCGGACTCCTTCTTCTTCTTGATCTTCTGTCTGTCCTTCTTTCGGTCGCGATCCTCCTTCTCACTATACACAAAACAGCAGAGGGGCGGTCAAAAAAATGTCCATCCGAGCCACTGAAGTACCTGCAGCTCAAAAACACGACCCCGCTCACCTCCTGAGATCTTTATCCAGATGCTGCTGGCGCAGTCGTTTGAAGTCAGGTTCCAAAGGATCATACAGCTCCATGGACGTATCGTAGAAGCCCTGAGCGGGTTTCTTTTCAAACGGGATCTCAGCATTATAGTCGACACCTCTCTTCTTCTTGCGCTTCTTCTGTATGTCGATGCCTGCTGCTCGCAGCTCCCTGCGCTTCTGAAGTGCTGCCAGACGACTGTGGAAGACAATGCAGGGAAGAATGAACAGTGAAGACAGCTTTATAATTAACTCCAACACTGTGAGAACTAATAAAATCCTAATAATGACACCATCAACTACACTTTTTTAGATCATAAAATCAACAACAGTTATTTAGTTAACTAAAACTAGTGATAATTGCCATTGGACCGATAAGTTTTTCTGTTTGGTCGAGGTGTTGAAAGCGAAAAAGTATTAAAGCATTTGCTTTTCTATTTAAACTATGCTGCGCTCTATCCAGTTGGCCACGGTGTTATTTCATGTCACTTTCACTGCATGTTGTATGTAAAATTAGAGTTAGCCTGTCTTTAAAAATATATATATACACATATATATATATATATAAAATTCCCAGTGCACACAAGCTTACCAGATTACTAAGTGCCCTTTTTGTTACAGTGTTTACTTCCTTTTTATTCCCATTTCTTAATTTCTTTTATAAATAAATTATAAAACAAAACTATACAGACATTTAAAAATGACAAAATATACAACAAAATAAAAAAAAAAAAAAAATAAAAACATTTAAAATTTTACTAAAAACTATAGTAGTATGTCAAAAGATTATTCAATGTTACCCCCCAAACCTCTCCTAATGACACAAGATCTTACCGCGCTTCCTCCAGCTGTTTCTCTCTGGCCTTCCGCTTTGCCTTCTTGCCTTGTGTGTTGGCCAATCTAGCTCTGGCTTCAGACAGCATCTCCAGCTCATCTGCACAAGCATTTGTGAATGGTATGCTTTTTATTTTTCATTGTAGTGTAAAGCGTTTTTTGTTTTTTTCTGACATTACATTAAACCAGGGGTCTCCAACCTTATTTCATTTGAGAGCTACTTTTTTTTAAAAGATAGTGGCTGAGAGCTACTCATGTAATACAATGCTTAAATCTCTTAAATAATGTCTCATAACTCTCATATTAACAACTATCTAAACTGTTTTAGACCTAAAAGAGTTTTTGTAGGCCTATATTTGTGCCCCTTAAATGTCAGAGAAAAGAACAGAATCAGAGATTCATTTTTTTATAGAAAATTGTACTTTGCATATTATACTGTAAAAACACAATTATAGTTGATTTTATAGTGCATCTTAACTAGAGATGAAATGGCATGAAAATTTCATTTCATAATTATAGTGAACAAAATGATCACGGTTATCACAGAATCCTGTTCAAAGAGTACTAATACTACACAATAAAATCAATTCAACAAGTTTTGTCGAAAACCAGCAAATAACAAATATAATTAGCATTAGTATGCACTTTTTGTTTACATAAAAATTAAAATAACAACATTAAAAATGATGGCCAGATTTTAAAGGAGTGTCTTGCGACATGTTATCTACTAACATGAACAAAGATTTATAAAAAGAAACCTCGCATATTTTAGCCTTTAAATCATTTTTATAAAAAGAATGAGTCAAAAAAGATAAATTACTGAAGTTTACAATGCACATTAGCTTATCTTTTATTATTAATACTAAAATTCGGTCTGATTTTCCCTTGGCGTCTGTCGTTGCTATGCAACCATGCACTGCGCTCTCCACAATGACAAAGTTTTAATGGATTTTTTCATCTCGCTGCGCCTGGAAAAAATTAGTGCGTCGCTTCAATTATGAGCTTCCTACATTTGAAATAACGAACTTGAGCACGCAAAAGACGAGCTACCTCCAAACAGGCCACGAGCTACTGGTAGCTCGCGAGCGACGTGTTGGAGACCCCTGCATTAAACAGACACCCTCACCTTCATCCATATCCACAGGGTCAGGTCTGGCTGGTTTGGTCTCAGGATTTGGGTCGATCTCTCCTGGTTTTAGTTTGCGAGGGTCATCACCCACATCATCTTCATTCTCTCTCTGAGCAGCTTTATCTCTGCAGTCATAAAGAATTAATTCAAGCTTATCTTCGTTCTGCAAAAAGGTGCATGCAAACATACAAAATGACATTGCAATTGTACAGCATTACATTCCCATAAACTGACTAAAACATTGAGGATTTGACTGAATTGTGAAAAGTTAACCTATAACATTAATGATTTATATTATTTTTATCTGACAGTACAAATGGAAGTTATTACATGTTGCTTGTATTCTGCATCAAAGAAATGTACTTACAGCAGATATTCATAATGCTCCAGACACTGAGCAGCCGTTCGTCCAATGATGGGGGCGATTGTTCTCCACTGAGTGGGCATAAGTTTGGCCAAATGAAGAAGTTTCTCCTCTTCCTCACGTGACCATTCTGTTTTCTTAATGCTGGGGTCCAGCCACTCATACCTGCATGAAACACACCATAAGTGAAATACACATGTGTTTTAAAGAGAGAAACCTGTAATTTAGAGCGTAAATGGAAAAAAACTAATTTAGAGGTCTTTAGAATCGCGTGGAAAGACAGTATCTCACTTTATAAAAAGGCACTTAAAACGGCCAGGGCTGAGCACCTCAGCAAATTAATAGAAAACAACCGAAATAATCCAAGGTTTTTATTTAATACCGTGGCTAGACTAACAAATAAACAGACGTCGTCTGAACAAAATACCTCGTTACAGTTTAGTAGTAATGATTTCATGAACTTCTTCACCGAGAAAATTCGTAAACGTTCGATCTTTGCTCGCGCCTTATAATTCGGCCGCAATTATCACCCCGCAAGAACAATTACAATGCTTTACAACCATAGAACAAAAAGAGTTAAATAAACTTATCACTTCATCTAAAACAACAACATGTTTATTAGATCCTATACCAACTAAACTACTGAAAGAAGTGTTACCTATAGTGGAAGAGCCTCTTCTCAATATTATTAACTCATCTTTATCTTTAGGTCATGTTCCAAGAACGTTCAAGCTGGCAGTTATAAAACCTCTTATTAAGAAACCACAATTACATCCAAATAACCTAGCAAATTACAGACCCATTTCGAATCTTCCATTTATGTCAAAAATATTAGAAAAAGTTGTGTCCGCTCAACTCGGCTCTTTCTTGCAAGAAAACGACATCTATGAAAAGTTTCAGTCTGGATTCAGGCCACATCATAGCACTGAAACTGCGCTTGTTAGAATCACAAATGATTTACTTTTAGCTTTGGACCAAGGCTGTATCTCAGTACTAGTTTTACTTGATCTTAGTGCTGCGTTCGATACTATAGATCACACAATACTCTTAGATCGACTACAAAATTACACTGGTGTTCAAGGACAAGCATTAAGCTGGTTCAGGTCATACTTATCTGACCGCTACCATTTCGTCTACTTAAATGGAGAAAAATCGATTATAACTTCGGCAAACTATGGAGTGCCGCAGGGATCTGTGTTAGGCCCTTTATTATTCTCAATATATATGCTGCCACTTGGTAATATTCTAAGGAAACATGGAATTAGTTTCCATTGTTATGCTGATGACACTCAAATATATATTTCATCACGGCCAGATGAATACGCTAAATTATCCAAATTGACAGATTGTGTTAAAGATATAAAAGATTGGATGACGCATAATTTTCTTTTATTAAATCCAGACAAGACAGAGGTAATACTTATCGGTTCTAAAAACCGTCCACAAAACCTTTCACAGCACGACTTTAACATAGTAGGATGCCCTGTTACTTTATCCGCTACAGTAAAAGACCTGGGTGTTACATTAGACTGCAACCTGTCTTTTGAAAAGCATATTTCATATGTTACAAAAACTGCCTTTTTCCACCTTAGAAACATTGCTAAGCTACGTAATATGCTATCAGTCTCTGATGCAGAAAAGTTAGTTCATGCATTCATGACCTCGAGACTAGATGACTGTAATGCTTTATTAGCTGGTTGTCCTGCATCTTCAATAAACAAGCTACAGTTAGTCCAAAATGCAGCCGCTAGAGTTCTTACTAGATCAAGAAAATATGATCATATAACATCGATTTTATCATCACTTCATTGGTTACCTATAAAGTTCCGTATTAAATACAAGGTATTGCTTTTGACTTATAAAGTAGAGCCCTGCGCGGGACTGTTTTCTTCATCCCGCTCCCGCCGAATTTCTGACCATTACCGCCCGCTCCCGCAATGTATGTGTTACACTCCCGCCCGCTCCCGCAATATGCATGTCCACTCCCGCCTGCACCCGCAAAACTCTGAGAATTTATTCCCGCACAATAATAGAGATGCATTGATTTTGTGTCTTCTCCCGTCCCGCAGTTAAAAAACACGTATTTGTATTGCTATTAGTAAAGAGATTCATGGGGTTGTTTGTTTCGTTTCCCTAGCCTGCATGTATTCTGACGCACTGATCAGGAAGATGAATAATAGTAGTCCAAATGTCAGCCTTGCTTAGGTTTTGTGCTGTAAATACCTGTTTGAAGTTCTTTTCCACATTCATTTATTGACCATCATGTCGACTCGCTAGGCTACCTCCCGATCCCGCAGTTTTTTTTTTTAGCCGCCCATTCCCACCCGGAGCAAAGTTCAAACCGCCCGCTCCCGCGAGATTTGCGTTGGGTCCCGCGGGACCCGGCGGGACTCAATCCCAATGCAGCCCTCTATTATAAAGCTCTAAATGGTTTAGCTCCAGTCTATTTAACGGATCTTCTATCGCCTTACAATCCATCGCGCTCTTTAAGATCACTAAATTCGAGGCTTCTGGTCATTCCTAGGATATCCAGATCCACCAAAGGAGGCAAAGCATTTTCACATTTAGCTCCGAAGCTCTGGAATAGCCTTCCTGATATTGTTTGTAGCTCAGACTCGCTCTCCCAGTTTAAAACTAGACTGAAGACGCATCTATTTAGCCAGGCATTCATATAAATTTTTTATCTTACAGTTACTGTAAATTCGGCCTCTAGTTCATAAACACCAGAGGAGAACTGGCCCCCGACTGAGCCTGGGTTCTCCCAAGGTTTTTTTTTCTCCATTGGGTCATCTGATGGGGTGTTAGGACACCATTAGGTCACTGGATGGAGTTTTTCGGTTCCTTGCCACTGTTGCCTTTGGCTTGCTCAGTTGGGGATATTCAAATTAATTAACCAATCATACCATTGATCAGCTCTACCAAACTTGGATGTCTTTTTTCCAGTAATAAACAAACATTGTTAAGTTGTTTTGATTGATACTGTGAAGCAGCTTTGATACAATCTGTATTGTGAAAAGCGCTATATAAATATATTTGACTTGACTTGCATTCATTACATTTGCTCATTTAAATGCACCTATGATGTTCAAAAATGACATGATCACTAGGTTGAGACATCACCTGAATAAGACAGACTCAAAGATATAAACTCACCATCTGGCTTTACACTGTTTGGCTGATTTGCGGTGCAGAAGGGATGCGATTCGAGACCACTGATTTTTGCCATATTTCATTACAGCTGCTTTGAGAATCTCATCCTGTTAATAAATCACACAAAAGACATGACTAGTTAAAGAGGTTTTATAAAACACAGAGAGCCCATGAAAATAGACGCAACAACAAGAAGACTCATAAATGACAGATTATTTTACTATTACTAACCTAACTTGAACTTTGAAAAGCTGAAAATTGTAAATCAACTATCAAACCTTTTTCCACCATAATAAAATAAAATTACCTGAATAAATTTCACTCAAAATTTAGAATACTTCTTGTTTATAAAAGAAACATCAGTGTCAATGAAAAGCAAGGCAAATGTCACTTTTGAGCAGAATATATTTTCATGCGTGCGGTGCCACTAACAAACAAGCTGTAAATTAATAAATAAAATAAATATTAAATAATAGGGATGCACGATATATCGGCCACCATATCGGTATCGATATATGTTAATTTGAATGTTATCGGCCTGATAAGAAAATTTGGACGATATATTAAAGCCGATAAATAATGGATTATATCCTTCAGCCGAGACACTTCAGATGCGCACTGTTTGAAATGATGGTTTTGAATTGCCTGAAATATGATTGGAATCACTTCAAAAAGAGAAAATACAGTTAAGTAAGTCCAACATGTGCAGCACAAATCTGTCATATCGGCTACATAAAATTATAAGAACAACATTATAAATCTGTGTTTGGGACATGGCTTTTAATGGTGAGACTTTTGTTTTTTTGTAATCAGGCTTTCAAAAATTATATAAAAATTTGGATTTAGATTCATCAGCCAATATATCAGTTATCAAATATAAAGATTTATCGGTATCGGCCTAAATGTTCATGTGATCAGTGATTCGGTGCATCCCTATTAGCCTAAATAGTCTACACACGACCAAAAGCCATAGTTGGAAAACACCTATAACTTAGAGATATATTGACAGTTAATACACGTGTAATTTAACGATTTAATGATTATGTTATTAAATATATGGTTATTAAAACCGTATCATTATTTGTGTTCAATCTTGACGTATGTTAATGTCACCTAATTTTTATGCAGTTTATAATTAATAATCTTGCCTAAAACAATCTCAACTTTGTAAGTTTGATATTTTATTAACTCAAAATACAATTAAAAAAAATGTAACATACACCGCGAGCTGAATTCATTCTAACGTTACATCATCACTCACAACATAAAGAGATAAGTAAATGAAACCACAGCAACGTGAATATGGGTAGAATTCAGAAATTAATACCTATTTGACGTTTGAATGCCTTTAACAAAATGCTCATGAGTTTTAATGCTACAATACTGTGTGCTTTCTAAACAAACCTCAGTGTTGCGCCACACGCCTCCTTTAATCATAATCCGCGGCATGTTGGCAATTTAAAGTCTTCACAGGCACTCGCGCAAAATAATATTGTTCTGGAACCTCAAATATGTGCAATTAAAACGAAATAAGAGAAATACACTTAGTTTATATGCAGCACGTTAAACTGCAGATGGGGAAACAGAAATGGTGGCGAGCGCACAGAACTGTGGGAAGCAGGCTCTTCTTCTATTGATTCATTCGGGATCTGTCATGTCTCTTGAACTCAATAACGCCCCCCACGTCAGAGAGGCGAACGACATGCTCAACAAATGCATTCAATAATATACTAGCGTAATGTTGCACAGACAGTAAAGGTGATGATACACAGGGCAACGTTTTGAGCAATGTTGCTGGGCAATCTTGCAGAGCGAATGTTGCTTGGCACTTTCCCATTGAAAATGGGCAATACATTTCTATCTGGATTATTTAGATTGGTCGTGGGCCCTGTGTCTCACCTGGTTGCCCATTGATGGCAACATTGCCCAGCAACATTGCTCAAAAAGTTGCCCTGTGTATCATCACCTTTATAACCGTTTAAAAATATTTGATAGTGTATTTATTTTGATTTTATTTACATTTAATTTAATTCTATTCTATGTTGCTTTATCAGCATTTCATTGTGTTGTTTTCAGTTCCTTGTAATTTGTGTCATTTGCTTGTTTATATATGTAAAGCACTTTGCATTGCATTGGATTTGTTTGAAAGGTGTTATAGAAATGAAGTTTTAATTAATTTGTAGCCCAGTGGTAAACTTGGCTATTATAGTGTAATGGGAACCGGGTGGGTTATGATTAATCTCACTTACTCTCAAAAACGATTCACATGACTTTTAAAAAAGTAAACGTTTATTTTCTTTGAAATAATTAATAGGGGACATCTGATTTCTAAATAAGGAAATATAAATGAATTTTACATAATTAAAAGGAGATCGATATTTGGTCATTTTATTTCATGATAGTAATTAAAACTAAAGTTTAAAGTTTATATTATTTAGCTAAATAATATTACCAGAGGTTTTATGCATTAGTGCACGTGGCACCAGGACGCCCTAGGTCGCAGGTCGATGATCGACTTTGTGGTCGTTTCATCTGACCTGCGGCCGTATGTCTTGGACACTCGGGTGAAGAGAGGAGCGGAGCTGTCAACTGATCACCACCTGGTGGTGAGTTGGATCCGATGGCAGGGGAGGAGGCTGGACAGACTCGGCAGACCCAAGCGTACTGTAAGGGTTTGCTGGGAACGTTTGACCGAGTCTCCTGTCAGAGAGATCTTCAACTCCCACCTCTGGCGGAGCCACGACCGGATCCCGAGGGAGGCTGGAGATATTGAGTCTGAGTGGACCATGTTCTCCACCTCCATTGTCGAAGCGGCTGCTCGGAGCTGTGGCCGTAAGGTCTCCGGTGCCTGTCGAGGCGGCAATCCCCGAACCCGGTGGTGGACACCGGAAGTAAAGGATGCCGTCAAGCTGAAGAAGGAGTCCTATCGGGCTTGGTTGGCTTGTGGGACTCCTGAGGCAGCTGACAGGTACCGGCAGGCCAAGCGGACTGCAGCCCCGGTGGTTGTGGAGGCAAAAACTCGGGCCTGGGAGGAGTTCGGTGAGGCCATGGAGAAGGACTATCGGCTGGCCTCGAAGAGATTCTGGGAAACTGTCCGGCGCCTCAGGAGAGGGAAACAATGCCCTACCAACGCTGTTTACAGTGGAGGTGGGCGGCTGTTGACCTCAACTGGGGATGTCGTCGGACGGTGGAAGGAATACTTCGAGGATCTCCTCAATCCCGCCGTCACGTCTTCTATTGAGGAAGCAGAGGCTGAGGGCTCAGAGGTGGACTCGTCCATCACCCTAGCTGAGGTCACCGAGGTAGTCAAGAAACTCCTCGGTGGCAAGGCACCGGGGGTGGATGAGATCCGCCCTGAGTACCTCAAGTCTCTGGATGTTGTGGGGCTGTCTTGGCTGACACGCCTCTGCAGCATCGCGTGGCGGTTGGGGACAGTGCCTCTGGGATGGCAGACCGGGGTGGTGGTCCCTCTTTTTAAGAAGGGGGACCGGAGGGTGTGTTCCAACTACAGGGGGATCACACTTCTCAGCCTCCCTGGGAAAGTCTATGCCAGGGTACTGGAGAGGAGAATACGGCCGATAGTGGAACCTCGGATTCAGGAGGAACAGTGTGGTTTTCGTCCAGGCCGTGGAACACTGGACCAGCTCTATACTCTCTACAGGGTGCTGGAGGGTTCATGGGAGTTTGCCCAACCAGTCCACATGTGCTTTGTGGATTTGGAGAAGGCATTCGACTGTGTCCCTCGCGGCGGCCTGTGGAGGGTGCTCCGGGAGTATGGGGTCCGGGGTCCTTTGCTAAGGGCTCTCCAGTCCCTGTATGACCGAAGCAGGAGCTTGGTTCGCATTGCCGGTAGTAAGTCAGACTTCTTCCCGGTGCATGTTGGACTCCGGCAGGGCTGCCCTTTGTCGCTGGTTCTGTTCACAGTTTTTATGGACAGAATTTCTAGGCGCAGCCAGGGGCTGGAGGGTGTCAGGTTTGGGGACCACGCGATTTTGTCTCTGCTTTTTGCGGATGATGTTGTCGTGTTGGCCCCTTCACACCAGGACCTTCAGCATGCACTGGGACGGTTTGCAGCCGAGTGTGAAGCGGCTGGGATGAAAATCAGCACCTCCAAATCCGAGGCCATGGTCCTCAGTCGGAAAAGGGTGGCTTGCTCACTTCAGGTTGGTGGAGAGATCCTTCCTCAAGTGGAGGAGTTTAAGTATCTTGGGGTTTTGTTCACGAGTGAGGGAAGGATGGAACGGGAGATTGACAGACGGATCGGTGCAGCTTCTGCAGTAATGCGGTCGATGTACCGGTCTGTTGTGGTGAAGAAGGAGCTGAGCCGTAAGGCAAAGCTCTCGATTTACCGGTCAATCTACGTTCCTACTCTCACCTATGGTCATGAGCTTTGGGTCATGACCGAAAGGACAAGATCCCGGATACAGGCGGCCGAAATGAGCTTTCTCCGCAGGGTGGCTGGCCGATCCCTTAGAGATAGGGTGAGAAGCTCGGTCACTCGGGAGGAGCTCAAAGTAGAGCCGCTGCTCCTCCACATCGAGAGGGGTCAGCTGAGGTGGCTCGGGCATCTGTTCCGGATGCCTCCTGGACGCCTTCCTGGGGAGGTGTTCCGGGCACGTCCCACTGGGAGGAGACCCCGGGGAAGACCTAGGACACGCTGGAGAGACTATGTCTCCCGGCTGGCCTGGGAACGCCTCGGTGTCCCCCCGGAAGAGCTGGATGAAGTTTCCAGGGAGAGGGAAGTCTGGGCATCTCTGCTCAGACTGCTGCCCCCGCGACCCGGCCCCGGATAAGCGGAAGAAGATGGATGGATGGATGGATGGATGGGTTTTATGCAGTTAGCCTTATATTCTGGACCATTCAGACACACACTAATTATTCATATTCACTATATTTAATCAATATAAAGGTCTATGAAACTCTCCCCCAAAACTAACCTCAATGAAGTTACTTTATCAGCCGGGTGTCCGGTTACAGAACACTTTAAGACTGATAACAGACTTTTACGACCTCAAAGGAATGTGGCCACATGCGCCACATGCTCGAGAGAGAGACAATCTTTAATTAAATAAACTTTGCGGTATTACTCTGATCTATGAAGGAACATGCCTCACAGAAACCGTGATGATTTACTGTCTCGTGTACTATTAGGTATAACAACATGGTATGTTTGATTGGGGTGTAGGTGGTTGCACAACCACCCAACGGTCAATATAACTTCACCTGTATCATTCTTCCTACCTAATTAATCCTCATTTAATGACACATACTTTGATGTACATCACCTTCTCTTAGAATGCAATTTGAATTTGTTATGTCTATTTGAGCTTGAATGAACAGTCTAAGCACGCTGGGGACAAAGACCATAAATTAACTAAGAGCCCCTTCCCCTCTTGGACATGTCCCCTTACTCATAGGTCCATTCAAACCTTAGGGGTGGTTCTTTTTCAGACTATATCAGAGACAGGCAACAGTGACCGCCCTCTCTTGGTTTTCCATCCTGCCGCAAACACGGTCTCGGGTGATACGGGATTAGCTCAGATACGGGGAATCTCAGATTAGCCGCGCGTATAAATGGTACCAGAACAAATTAATCTGATTATGGACGAAGAAAACGAAGAATTCTCAGCATTTTGAAGGTGATCTGAGCGATGCTCCTCAGTCACCAATTAAGGCCTTGTTGTTCGTTACTTCATTGTATTCATATTAAACCGCCAAAGCGCTCATATGAAACAATCGCGTCAAATTAGTGGTATAAATTCTAGCCTAGCTAACTACTGGCTAATTTGCCATTGTCTGGGAAAGAACGGTGCTGTTTGATTTGTGAAAGAGTCACTCACATGCAACGTCATGTGCCTAAGCGAGAGACTCAGTGCAAACTTTTAGCACAGCTCGTCCGCTGCTCCGGCCGATCTGTGTTGTTGGTTGGCATTGCGTCCGGAACGCGAGCAGGCGTTCCTATCTAGTTTTTCTGACAACACCACCAATCTCACAGACCCTCGTGTAAACAAGCGACGGTTGTAGCCAATAGCTCCCTCAATCCTAACCTACACGCATAACTTACAAGTAAAACCCTCTACCTCGAGTGATAGTTTTAGCACCGCCTAAAAACCTTAGACACTTTAGAGCGTAAAGTGTAACCTTAAACCAAAGACTATAGATTTTGCGTGATTTGAACTGAGTGATTTGAACACGAGTAATGAGAGTCAAAGCTCTTCGAGGCTTTGAATCAAAGGAGTCAACTGCGTCACAAATGATTCTTTGTTTGAAGCGCCCTCGCTGGCGACCCCTGCTGGTCAAAACAGTGGAAGTGTAGCGGAAACTCAAATCAACGGAACACCTTTTACAAACCAGGTTTTATCAAAAGGTGTAATCAGGTAATGGCAATCCGCGAGCTACCTAATATCGTTTAATATGAGCTGTCTTTCAAGGCACAATATCCTAGTAAACTGTAGGGCTCGTTTTATGAAAGCTTGACTTGAAAGTCAATCAGACCCTTTATCAAATGCGTCATTAAATGTGTACGAATCTATAAAGTGATACAAGATCACATAGAGACCAGATACACACTGGTTCACGAACCGTTGAAATTTAAAACAATTTCGAAACAGCTATGACGCGTAACGAAGCCCAGTTTAATAAAATCACGTGACCTTAGCAGTGATACCCACTCCGAATGATTCACCCTGGTGTCAGAGCTTCACGAAGCACGTCTCATAAGAGGGTTAAACCACTCTCTTCTCTCTCTCTTTCTCTCGCTTTCAGATTGAAACCCAGATACTGTGGTTCCCTTTCGTTGTCACTCCGAGTTACATCGGATGACGACGAATGGGGTTTCGCTTAGAAAGCCTATCAGCTTCGAGTATTACAAAACGAGCCTATGGCAAAGAAATGCCATGGGTCTGTGGAATTTGCATGACGTAACTCCGCCCCACCTCGTGGGTATAAAAGGTGGAAGTCCGCAACAGCAGTTTATGTTTTCGCTTCGGAGCCAAGTGTATTCTTCTCTCCACAAGCCATCTCTGAATTGTCAGCTTTACAAACGAGTGCCTCGAGTGTTGGTGTGACGGCGATCTTCGGCGAGAGCGTGCTTCCTGCTGATCTGCTGCAGTGATCTGCCAGTCGGCGCGTTTCTCCCCGGGTGCTTCAACACTTGAGTTTTCTCACTAAAAGAGCTTACACGCGGCATGTCTTTTTAAAGATGCCTCGCCCGTGTACTTCTGGTTGCGGCAGATTGGTATCGGACTCTGATGGGCACGAGCGTTGCATAGTATGTTTGGGCATTGATCATGCTAGAGCAGCGCTCGTGGATGACTCATGTTCTCTCTGTGGGAACATGACCATCGCGTCATTGCGGTCGAGACTCAGTGAACTCGCAAGAGTGAGAGTCCCCTCATCCACCCCCGCCCTGCGGCTGGTGGCCAGGGTGACCTGAGGGTAACGGTCTGGAACAAGGCGCCGACTATGTGTCTGCGACCCCAGCCCCCCTCTTCAATGACGGTGCCCGCTAGCGAGCGGACGATTCCCGCGGGTCTACCCTCTGGTGGCCCGCGTGCTTCGGTCGAAGCTACAGAGGATGATGCCATGTCTGTTGCAGCATCACTAGGTGGGTTTGATTCTTCCGGAAGTGAAGACTCGACTCAGCTGCCACCTTCCGGTGTGCATACGGCTGAGCTCGAGTCTGATCCGGAGATGACGGCCATGCTTTCCCGGGCAGCCGCGAGCATCGGGCTTGAGTGGAGGCCACCATCCTGTCCTGAGCGCTCGCGGCTGGACGATTGGTTTTTGGGTAAGGCCGCTGACCCTCGTCCTCTGCAAACCCCAATACCTTTCTTCCCGGATGTGCATGATGAGATCTCAAAGTCCTGGAAGACCCCGTTGTCTTCCCGTGACCGCTCGTTGGTCTCATCCGCCTTTCCTCCCCTCGATGATGCAGCCGCCCGTGGGTACACTGGGCTCCCCCCGGTTGAACGCTCTGTTGCCATGCAACTATGTCCTCAGAGTGCTTCTTCTCGTGGCGAGCCTAAGCACCCATCCAAAGCCTGTAGATTTTCGTCGACCTTGGTGGCGAAGTCTTACAGAGCGGCGGGACAGGCGGCTGCGTCACTGCATGCTATGGCCACTCTGCAGGTCTACCAGGCCCAGATGCTCAGAGACATGCACGAGGGTAGGACAGACCCAGGGCTCTTCAATGAGCTGCGCGCCGCGACCGACCTTGCTCTCCGGGCGACGAAGGTTACCGCGCGCTCCCTGGGTCTGGTGAAGTTCACAGCCGTGGTCCAGGAGAGACACCTGTGGCTGAACCTGGCTGACATGCGGGATGCGGAGCGGACCCGTCTGCTTAACGCCCCCTTGTCCCAGGCCGGCCTCTTCGGCGGTGCGGTTGAAAACTTTGCCCAACAGTTTTCAACCGCCCAGAAACAGACCGAGGCCATAAGACACATTCTGCCCCGCCAGCCAGCTGCTGCCTCCACCCAGCCGGCCGGGCAGACGCCTCGTCCTGTTTCCCGCCGAGGGCGCCCTCCTGCGGCTCCCGCCCCTCCCGCCCGGCCCACGCAGCAGCCTCCACCCCGGGCCGGTCGCGGAGGAAGCCGTAAGAAGGCGCCACAGCCCTCTCCCGCCCCGCCCCCCGCTAAACGCCGGGCCAAGCGGCGCTCCTGAGACGGGCTGCTCAGGGAAGATGGTCGTTTTTCAGGAGATGGTAGCAGGACCACTCCTTCCCCCGGTGGAGGGCCTGGTGAGAATCTTTTGTTCTCCGCTCCCCGCTGCTCACCCACGGGTGGGCAGCACCCTAAAGTGGTTAAAGACAGAAACGACCCTCTCTTCCCTGAGCTCACAGAGTTCTCGGGCGACACAGAGCGCCGCCCACAAGCCGTGCTCTCCTCGCCCCCCTCTGTCCCAGAGGCGGTTGACAAGGCGTGCCGTCCACGGACCGCTTCGCCCCTGTCCCCCTCTGTCGCCAGACCCCTGGCAGAGCAGGCCCCCGCGGGACGACCAGCCTGGTCCTCCCCTGGCCCCCTCTGTCAGGGCGCGGTTGCTAACTGTGCCCCCACACCGGGCCGCTATGCCGTCCACGTCTGTGCCAGTTACTCCGCTTCTCTGCCCCTCCGGGGGGACGCCTGTCGTCCGCTTGATCCCGCTGGTTCAGTTCCTGGGAGCCTGGTTAGAGCTTCCCCGTCTGTCCCGCTGGATCGCGCGCACCATCAGGCTCGGCTATGCGATTCAGTTCGCACGGTCTCCTCCCCGCTTCAGGGGAGTCCGCTCCACTTTGGTCGGTGGCAATGCCCCTATCATGAGAGCAGAGATTGCCACCCTGCTGGCGAAGGGTGCAATCGAGACTGTCCCTCCAGCCGAGATGAGGTCCGGGTTCTACAGCCCCTACTTCATTGTCCCCAAGAAAACCGGTGGGTTACGGCCAATCCTGGACTTGCGCGTGCTGAACCGTTCCCTTCACAGGCTGCCGTTCAAGATGCTCACCGCCAAACGCGTTCTCGAATGCGTGCGGCTCCAGGATTGGTTTGCAGCGATCGACCTGAAGGATGCCTACTTTCATGTCTCCATTCTTACTCGACACAGACCGTTCCTACGGTTTGCTTTCGAGGGGCAGGCATACCAGTACGCGGTTCTCCCTTTCGGGCTAGCCCTGTCTCCTCGTACCTTCACGAAGGTCGTCGAGGCTGCCCTTGTTCCCCTTCGGGAACACGGGGTTCGCATCCTGAGTTATATCGACGACTGGCTGATCCTAGCTCACTCTCGAGATCAGGTTTGCGAACACAGGGACCTAGTGCTCCGGCACCTAGCTCGTCTGGGCCTTCGGGTCAACTGGGAGAAGAGCAAACTTTGCCCCGTGCAGAGGATCTCTTTTCTCGGTATGGACATCGACTCGGTCGCCATGTCCGCGCAGCTTACGAGCGAGCGCGCGCAGTCACTGCTGACTTGCCTGAGACATCTCAGAGGCTCCTGGGGCATATGGCATCTGCAGCCGCGGTCACGCCGCTCGGATTGCTTCATATGAGACCGCTTCAGCTTTGGCTTCGCGACCGAGTCCCGAGGTGGGCATGGCATCAAGGCACGCTCCGGGTACCAGTTACTCTGACCTGCCGTCAGTTCCTCACCCCGTGGTCGAACCTCAGTTTTCTCAGGGCGGGTGTCCCCCTGGAACGAGCTTCCCGGCATGTTGTGGTCTCCACGGATGCCTCCACCACGGGCTGGGGCGCCATGTGCAATGGACATGCTGCTGCGGGCTCCTGGACAGGACCCCAGCGGCTATGGCATGTCAATTGCCTCGAGTTGTTGGCAGTACGCCTTGCCCTGCACCACTTCCGGGCGTTGCTCAGGGGTCAACACGTACTAGTCCGCTCAGACAATACCGCTACTGTAGCGTACATCAACCATCAAGGTGGTCTACGCTCCCGCCGTATGTCACAACTCGCCCGCCACCTCCTTCTATGGAGTCAGAAGCATCTGAGGTCGCTTCGAGCCATTTTCATTCCCGGAGCCCTAAACTGTGCAGCCGACAAGCTCTCACGGCTTCAGCCCCTCCCTGGAGAATGGCGACTCCATCCCCAGTCGGTTCAGCTGATTTGGGACCAGTTCGGGGACGCACAGATAGATCTGTTTGCCTCTCACGACTCGACCCATTGCGCCCTGTATTTTTCCCTGACCGAGGGCACGCTCGGCACGGATGCACTGGCGCACAGCTGGCCGCCGGGCTGCAAATATGCGTTTCCCCCAGTGAGCCTTCTTGCGCAGACCTTGCGCAAGGTCAGGGAGGACGAGGAGCAGGTCAATTTGGTCGCGCCGTATTGGCCCGGCCGGACCTGGTTCCCCGAACTTGCACTCCTCGCGACAGCACCTCCCTGGCCCATTCCTCTGAGGAAGGACCTTCTTTCTCAGGGACGGGGCACCCTGTGGCACCCTCGCCCCGATCTCTGGAGCCTCCATGTGTGGCTCCTGGACGGCTCGAGGTAGGTTTGAGTACCCTTCCACCAGCGGTGGCGGCTACCATCACTTCCGCTAGAGCGTCGTCCACGAGACACGTCTATGCGTTGAAGTGGAACCTCTTCGTCGACTGGTGCTCTTCTCACCGAGAAGACCCCCGGAGATGCCCGATCAGCGTTGTGCTTTCCTTCCTTCAGCAAGGGTTGGAGCGAAGGCTGTCTCCCTCCACCCTTAAGGTCTATGTTGCCGCCATTGCCGCACATCATGACCCCGTCGAAGGTAAGTCGGTAGGGAAGCACGACCTGGTCATCAGGTTCCTGAGAGGAGCGAGGAGACTAAATCCTCCTCGTCCTCCTCTCGTTCCCTCTTGGGACCTCTCAGTGGTTCTAACTGCCCTGAAGAGTGCTCCCTTTGAGCCCCTGCAATCAGTTGAGCTTAAGTTCCTGTCAATGAAGACAGCGCTCCTGGTTGCACTGGCCTCCATCAAGAGGGTAGGGGACCTGCACGCATTCTCCGTCGACGAAGCGTGCCTGGAATTCGGACCGGCTTTCTCTCACGTGATCCTGAGACCCCGGCCCGGATATGTGCCCAAGGTTCCTACCACTCCCTTTCGGGACCAGGTGGTGAACCTGCAAGCGCTGCCCCCGGAGGAGGCAGACCCAGCCTTGGCACTGCTCTGTCCAGTACGTGCTCTTCGCGCCTATGTAGACAGGACGCAGTGTTTCAGGACCTCAGACCAGCTCTTTGTCTGTTATGGTGGGAAGCTGAAGGGAAAGGCTCTCTCCAAGCAAAGGTTGTCTCACTGGATAGTGGACGCCATTGCCTTGGCATACCAGCAGCAAGGTCGACCGTGCCCCCTTGGTGTGACGGCCCACTCCACCCGGAGTGTGGCATCCTCTTGGGCTCTAGCGCATGGCGCCTCGCTAACAGACATCTGCAGAGCTGCAGGCTGGGCGACACCTAACACATTCGCCAGATTCTATAATCTCCGAGTGGAGCCAGTGTCCTCTCATGTACTCGCTTCAACTAGCTAGTACCGGACCCGCTCAGGTGTCTTCGCTTGCTCGGCATTCCACTCCACGGACTGGATACGTGCGATATTCTCCTCAGGTGAGCTTTTCCGAAAGCCCTGAGCTCCTCCAGCACTCCTGACGTCGGCGCCAGTGTCTCTTGCCTGCGCGTCGGCTAGGTGCCTCCCGTGTGCATGGTCCCTCCCCTGAGCGACCCCCACATGTGTATTTCCACTGTAAGCCTCTCTGAGCATGTGTGTTTCCCTTGGCAAGCCACCTTGCCACCCCTGGGGTTGAAATATTCCACCTGCGGCTGGACACCCCAGTGTTCTCCATATGTTTCCTTCGGGTCATATGTGTATTCTCTAAGTCCCCCCCCTCTGGGTTGGCATTAATTGCATACTTCCCCTAGCTTGGGATATGCTTCCCAGTGTACCTTGGTATTCCTGTGTTAAATGGAGTCCTTCGTCCAGTCTATGACAGGGATCTCGATTTACGCAGGGCACTGGAAGACAGCTGAGAAGGTGGCGTGATTAGACTGGTAACCCCATTCGTCGTCATCCGACGTAACTCGGAGTGACAACGAAAGGGAACGTCTCGGTTACGTATGTAACCCTCGTTCCCTGAGTAGGGAACGGAGACGTTACGTCTGCCTGCCACTTTCCGCTGTACCGCAGGGATCGCCTGAGCTCAGTCTTGGCTCCTCAGCGAAGAAACATAAACTGCTGTTGCGGACTTCCTCCTTTTATACCCACGAGGTGGGGCGGAGTTACGTCATGCAAATTCCGCAGACCCATGGCATTTCTTTGCCATAGGCTCGTTTTGTAATACTCGAAGCTGATAGGCTTTCTAAGCGAAACCCCATTCGTCGTCATCCGACGAAACGTCTCCGTTCCCTACTCAGGGAACGAGGGTTCCATACGTAACCGAGACGTTTTCATTTGTGTTTCTGTTATTTCGACCCAAACCTACCCCTATCGTATTCTGTGTCTTCACACCTGTTGAGCCTGAATATTCCCATTCGGTTAAGTTGAATTTAATTAAATTGGGAATTTAATTAAATCATTTTGCTTATTCAAGTTCCCCTCTAGTTACCAGAGCTATGAGAACACTCGATGTTTAATTTTTATGTTTTTATTTTATTTCAATTTATTTATTTACTTTTGTTTCAGCCTGAATTCTTATATTCAGCTAAATAATTCTTAACTAAATTTGAAATGTAATTAAATTACTTGATATCCTTCCCTTTCCCTTTTAGTTTTCTTAGAGCTATAAGGACTTCTTACTTTACCTTTACCTTATTTTAGATCACTAGTCACTATCCTCATCTTCTCTCTCTCTTTAGGATTACAATATCTAGCGACTGTTGTTTCCTTAGCGAGTTACACAGGTCATTAATATCCTACTTCCTGTCTGTGTTTACCCATCCTCACTCCTTAGCACCAAGCTAAGTACATGAAGTACGGCTAAACACAAACGCACAGTAGGCCCCAGGCAGAACTGGAAACACTTCCCGTTGTTTCTTCTTCTTCTTTTGGACCTCTGTTACTCTCGTAGCACAACATGTGAGAAGAACCATCAGCATTTTTGAGTAATAGGTTATGACATGTAAGAGCCCAGTCATCAGTCGATGCGGCTTAAAGCACGTCAAAGATACTCAATTTTTTTTTTTTTTTTTTTGTGTGTGCTCCCCAACACTCAATTTTAGCTGCTCCACATAGCCGTTCTCCCACACAGATAGCTCACCACCTCTGTAGAAACTTGCATTTGCCTTTGCCATTTCTCTCTTGTGTTCCCACAAGTGTGCCAGTAGGCCTCAGACACCCAGCCCTGCCACCAGGACCACCTGGAGACCCGGCAGAGCAGTGTCATGGACATCCTTTAGCCGGAAGCAGGCAACGACCTGCCATGGCAGAGAAAGGAACCGTTAGACGACAACGAAAGAGGACATCTGACACCCAGCCTGAGCCACCAAGAGCTGACCAGCCTCATCTTCTCCTTGGCCACGCTCCCACAGGCCTCAAACAGGAGGTTAATGAACTAACACTGCCAGCCACATAATTCCACAGAGAACGAACCTTGCTCAGCGGTAGAAGACACAGGACAGAGGCAAAGACCATGACAGAGTGGAGCAACTGAAAGAGATCCCCAGTCTTCAGGCGGCTGACAGCTACTGATTACCTGCCAACAACCGGGTAAAGAACTGTTTCACTTAAAGAACTTAAAACTGGTTGAACTTAAAGAGAGATGCTAAAGCCATCCACATGCAGCTGAAGTCCGAACACTGACTTAGCGATGCTGTAACATTATGGACAAACTCCATGTGGTCCAAAGAGAACTGCAACAGTCCAACCAACTGCAAATGGACCCCACAAGAAAGATGTACCCTGCTGAACTTCTCATTAGCAGCGTAAGCTTCCCCAGCCCTGCACAAAGGGGGGAGGAGCCAAAGCCCTCAGCTTAACACTTCACCAGCCAGTGTCCTGAGAGCCCCTGCAGCTGCAGGAGGAAAAGTCTCCAACCGGTGTGGCACACTGAGACAGACTCCATCTGATCTGGACACATCCAGCCCAGCTGGGCCCCGCCGAGACACCAAGCAGGACAGACCTAGAAGGGCCTGTGCTACCACCACCAACTCCGAACGAGTTTTCTGTGGAACTTACAATGAACCTGTGATGGAGGAGGACACCAGCTTCAAGAAACTTTTCCTCCAAAACCAGTTAGTCACCATATTTTCACCTGCCTCCACGCAACGCCCACTCAACGATGCATGACCTGATGCAGAAGGCCTCTAACACAGAAGGCCTCCCCAGAAAGGGTTCCTAAGACCCCATTGATTCTGAACTGCAAAACCAGAAGGCACACAGCATGAACACAATGCAAGACTCTGCTAAAAAGTCCCTGGTCAGCATAGGACATAAAACTTTTAAAGTAGATGAAAATGTGTGCTCAAAGAGCAGCAAGACTCTGCATTAGTAAAAGTAGAATTTTACTGATATAAAGAAAATCTTGAATGGACGTGTAAGCCTCACGTGCCAACAGACTATGCACTGCTTTTTGAAACATACAGACATTGTGCCACCCGCTGGTTGAAATATACACTGCTGCACATTAGTTTCCATGACAATCACTTGTTACAGGAAATACAAACTCCAAATAGGGCATTCGTCACCCTAATGCCAGATAGTAAGCAAACCACCTGAGCTGGGAAAACTAGCATGACCTAGAGCCCCTTCGTAACCACTGTTATCCTAAAAGTGCTTATTTGATCATTCCGATCCAAATAGAACATGATATGCGATACACATTTTGATCACTAGCTGCTGGCTTGTCTAAATGCAGATAAAACGATAGCTGGAATTGACATCTCTACTTAAAATAATAATAAAAAAAAGAAAAAGGTCTAAGGTCTAAAAGGTCTGGTATCGGTAATTTCAGCATTAAAGCGTAAGTCTGTTTGACAAAGGAATCTCATCTCAGCGGCATGTAAACTGTACCGGTATTTATTATTCTGCTTTGGTTGAAGGAATCCAAATTGCAGTATTGCTTAATCTGTTTCTGACGAAGGAATCTCAGTACAGTGTTATATACACGTAGACTTGGGTGATGCTCCCCTTTCTACAAAGACCTTACAAATTATTGTTAGATTGATGTAATTCACCTAAATTTTGGCTGCATCTACAAGCAGAGAGCTACCTAGCGATCAAAACTGTTCACCTGCTGAAAAGTCGGTATTTATGCATGAGATGGACGTAACTATATAGGCTTAGACAAGCTTTGACTTACAGCAAATCTATTTCCTTACTCTGTAAACAAATAGAATAAGTTGCGTAAAGTAAAGAGAAGAGTTCCATGAGTAAAATTTGCAAATGCCAAACCACATTTGCATTTTACTGAATGTAACATCAAGTTCTTGAAAGACTTAAAGTATAGGCGCCCCCTTTTAACCCATTTAAACATGCATAACTCATTTAAAATGTGCAGACATTCTTCATGGACTGTTGTATTGTTCTGACATGCACTGGTTCCCATGACAACTACTTGTCACAGGAAGTGCTAACTCGTGACGTCATTTTGTAAACAAAAAAGCCTAGGTGGCTAAGCTAACTTAACATAGCGTCAATCCAGCTTAGGCTAAGCTAAGCTAATCTAGCATCCATCCAGCTTAAGCTAAGCTAAATAATAACTTCTACAGTTAGCATAATTCACTTGAAGCCTTAATAAGCCTTAGGGTTTCTAATTCTTCACTTTCCGTACTTTCAATTCTTCTCAGCTAAATTTCACCTTCACTAGTTAGGCATAGTCCTGGCTGAGCGGTGTAAGGCTAAATTTGCAGATGCCCTGTCAATTAAACTTAAGTTTAACTACATGTAAACTGTGTAGCTAGAGAATAATTTGTATAGTAATGAGAATTTCCATCAGCATGTTGACTAAACCTTTGGAGGGACACACACAGTGTGGTCTTGAACACGCAACCGCTGTAACCCACTACGTGGTTTTGGCCCAGGCAAATCCAAAGTTTAGTCACTAGTGCTACTGATTATTCTCACATTCAGATCATTACCGCTGTTTTGATTACTTACTTTATTTTATTTTTTATTTCCACTTTGATAATAATAGCAGTCAGCTATTCCCTTGTCTATTCGGTCATCTATATGATTTAATTCCATTTCCTCTCTTGCTCAAATGTGGTTCTATTTCCCATTGGGCCCAGAAAGGAAACAGAGACACCTTTATTTGTGATTGTGTTTATTTTCAACAAGTGCACTCATTTTTGTGACCCTGCAACACAAGTAATTTCAACAATTACTAGGGCATAACTATAGTCCTGAGGATTGATAATAAGCATAATTTGAATAGGAAAGCTGTCCCTTTTCCTCCTATCCTTCACTTCGTCAAGCGGTAGTGAACCACCATTTAAGTCCAGAGAAATAATTTAGTCATAAGAACCATCTTAAGTCATTTATTTAATCTCGGCTATGCCCTTTCCAGGAAATACTCTAGGAACCACACAAGTCTTAGCCTCCTAACATCCACAGCTAAGATGATAAAGATACAAGAGACACATCACTAGCTAGATACACATGAAACACCTAACTTTATGCTACATATCTAGCGAACCCATTAAACAGTGGTCCTGAACTTTTAGGGTCATGTATTAGTCTCTCACCACAAGTGTGCCAAAGTGTCACAGAGCCTCTGCTTAACCTGACCCCAACCTTTCAGCTTACCAAAGACTATGACAAACCAATGGACACTATGAGAAACCACCTCTAACCCCTCCAACCACCCACGAATGCCGTCTGCACCCACCGACAACCGGTGCCCAAGACAACTGAAATCAACAAGCACACGCTGCGTTCACAGGACAACACTCTGTGTTATGCACCTGATGACATCGCTGCGCCAAAGCTTGTGGTGCCACAGTGCAAAAGGGGGGTCATGCCAGTGTATGCCCATCACGCACCATGTGCTGCACACCGCAGCACCAGAACACCGAAGCAAGTGGCATACCGGCGTCCTCGAAGCGGAAAGACTGTCCTAGCCAACAAAGGACGACAGTCGCTGAGATCTTTCCTCCCTTTCTCTCTCCCTCCCCCTTTGTCTGTTCCAGGATGCTGCTGTGGTTAGTCTTCAGCCAACCAGAGGACAGCCGCAGTCGGTCATCTCACCAGGTCCGGTATCAGGCAGCGTCCCGAAGGAACAACCGGGACTCCTTATCACCAACTGCAGGACCCACACCCAGAGAGTGTATGTTCGACTCCACTCCCTCGCCCACGCTGAGGCCAATGTCGAACACATGCTCAACCAACTTGAAAAAAAAAACGGTCACACAAGCAGAGCTAGATGGACACAACCGCCGCTGCCGTCGGAACTCTGTTAACATTGGCATGTCCAGTGTCAACGCACTGAACCTAGCCACCGTGAGACAACGTGTGGCTGAAATTCAAACTGAAATCCCACAGCTAAAAGGGCAACTCACAACACAGAGTGCCTCCCTGCCGTCCATCGGCAAGACATCGAAGGGAACTGTGGTAATTCTCAACACCCACAGCGTTTGGCTGAACCAGACAGTGAACTCCATGAAACAGCTGTTTACTGTCTTCCAGAATGACTTTACTCAAACTCAGCTGGTCTGCAGCCTCTGATCCAAGACACACGCTGCCCTGCTGAGGCCAAACCTGAATCAAAGCTGGAAACCTCATCCTTCTTCAAGAACCACAATTTCACCCTAACTCCAGAATGACAGGTGATACCCAGTCAAGGCACCCTCTGCCCCAACACCTGCTGCAGAGACCTGTACTGGGCTACTGTCCACATCAACTGCCGTGGAACGACCACCGCTCCAGAAGACGTGAGCAACCAGAGGCCACCATGGCCTTCCAGCCTTCTATGACAAAGGTGTGTCTGATCTCTCGGCACTTTCAACTTCGATCATGGTTGTCCTTGAGGGGGACAACAATGGTCGAAAAGGGGGGATGTAGGGTCTGGACCATTCAGACACACACTAATTATTCATATTCACTATATTTAATCAATATAAAGGTCTATGAAACTCTCCCCCAAAACTAACCTCAATGAAGTTACTTTGTCAGCCGGGTGTCCGGTTACAGAACACTTTAAGACTGATAACAGACTTTTACGACCTCAAAGGAATGTGGCCACATGCGCCACATGCTCAAGAGAGAGAGACAATCTTTAATTAAATAAACTTTGGGGTATTACTCTGATCTATGAAGGAACATGCCTCACAGAAACCGTGATGATTTACTGTCTCGTGTACTATTAGGTATAACAACATGGTATGTTTGATTGGGGTGTATGTGGTTGCACAACCACCCAACGGTCAATATAACTTCACCTGTATCATTCTTCCTACCTAATTAATCCTCATTTAATGACACATACTTTGATGTACATCACCTTCTCTTAGAATGCAATTTGAATTTGTTATGTCTATTTGAGCTTTAATGAACAGTCTAAGCACGCTGGGGACAAAGACCATAAATTAACTAAGAGCCGCTTCCCCTCTTGGACATGTCCCCTTACTCATAGGTCCATTCAAACCTTAGGGGTGGTTCTTTTTCAGACTATATCAGAGACAGGCAACAGTGACCGCCCTCTCTTGGTTTTCCATCCTGCCGCAAACACGGTCTCGGGTGATACGGGGAACCCCCCCCCTCCCCCCTCCATGGGGGCCAAGAGGCCTTCCAGCAGGCCTGGATCCCAAGCAGATCCGCCCTCATGGAAAAGAGAGGAGACTCTCTCACAAAGAACCAAAGACAATCTCAGGAGTTTTGGAACAAAGACTCCAACCAACAACGACTCCAATCACCCATCCTTCCGACTTCCTCACTTCTCCTGGGTACTCGGTGTGGCCTCAACAGAGTCCCAGGCCTTGACCAAACCAATCATGCGTTCCTGGAGAAAGAGAACGCTCAACCAACTTCCACTTGACACTGCCGGAACCATCAACGACTTCAATTTTCAACAACTTCAAGAATTGTTCCCATTACAAATGCAAGTATTCAATTCAATGAAATGTGAAAATGAAATTCTGATGGTTCTTCTCATAGACCCTCCTCCGGTTTCCAATTTCATCCTATCACTAACCTATTTATGTATTCATGTGTGTATGTTGTTTAGTTTATTTATATTCATATAAATATGTATATTTAGTTAATAAAACTTGTACATAATATGTATTTGGTTCTGATTTGTTTGCAATACATTGTCACTTTATGATCACGGTTTTTGCTACTGGCTCAACGTGCGGTATATGCAAAGAAATAATTATTCTTCTGTGGCCATGGAAGATACCCTTTTCTTAGAATAAATTAATAATCAAAAGAGTTCGTTGGACGAACTGATTAATTGATTGTAATATTAATTCAGCCACATCAAGTTAATCAAATTAACTGACCCAAATATTTATAATTAATAATAACAAGATATTATTGATTATTAATATTTCCAAAAAGCTGAGTTCCTTACACCTTATATTACTTTATTGTTACTGTTTTTATGTTACTAATTTTATTGGTCATTTGGGTATTCACGTTGTATAGTCAATAGTGTTTGGCTGCAGATATACACGTGACGTGGAGAGAGATGTGTGAGGAAGTGGTGAAAGTTTTTTTTCCTGGCTGTATCCAGAGCCATAGAGAGAAAGAGTTGCGACACGCTTTGATGTCGCCGCTATGGCTGTCACGTGGTTCATGTAAGCCCCAATAGTTCCAAAACATATGCTGACTGTCATGTTCTTCTATGGGACAGACAGCAGAGATCATTATTGAACGGTAACCATAAAATAAAACACACACCCAAGTACTTTTTAAGCTGTTATTGCATTTTGTTAATGTCAATTTTGCATTTCGAGAGGCAGGGTGACAACGAAATACTGTATATTACTTAGATAAGTTTTAGGCTATATTTTTGGAGGGAAAAGCTTTGTTCATGTTCGCATGGGTAGTAGCACTGGCTTTAGCGGCTCTAACTTAACTTTTCCATATCATTCATCTGATGATGGACGTCTCATGATATTTTAGCACAACTGGGCTGTATTAGGCTATTGATTCCCGTGATTTTGCTTATAAATTCCGATTCAGCCATTAGCCTACCTTCGTGATCGCGCAAAGAGGCCTGCCTTCTGATGAAAGTGGCCACCCCCAGGACCACAACGTGAAACATGATCATGTTAAGACTAAGAATATAATTTTAAGATTAAGCCATACACATATATTATCAAAACTATAACAGATTAAAAACGAATTTACGCTTTTATGTTTGGGTCTATAGGTAAGTGCAGAGTGAAGATTTTTCTCTATGGCTCTGGGTTAGTGTACAGAGTAGGCTATGAGTAAGGGTAACTAACTCAATCCAAGTAACTTAAGCAATTAACTAACAAAACACTTGTAACTTCTGTTACAGCTATTGAGACATCAATTAAGCACGGCTGATACAATGAAGGTTTTCAAATAATTTTTTTTTATTAAACAATGACAGACAACAAAAATGTGTGCTTGTGTGTGAACAAGAAAAACAAAAACCAGGGGAAGGTGATCCATGAAACAGACAGGACTGGTGATGGCCATAACAATCCTAGAGGTCCAGCATTCACTCAAGACAAAAAAACAAACGGTGGGATAAAGTACAGGATATAAAACCCTCCAAGCCATGAATATGCCTCTGCCTGACATCAGGACCATTCAGAGGAGGATGCAGCATGGTAAACTGGAGCCAGGAGTGTTGGAGGAGGTGTTTGATAGGCAGAGGCTGAGGGCAGATGCAAACATGGGGTTTCAAATTATTGAAAGTATTTAACTTTAGGAGAGGGAGCCTGAAAATATGAATATTATAAATATTACAACTATTTAAAGAAACAGCCGTTGATCCAAGGGCAACAAAAACAGGTTTTTCAACAAGAAAAATAAAAATGACGAGGCCACTTTGCCAGGGGGAGGTGAGTGATCCAGCGACCAGACTGCCAGGGGCCATAGAGGACCTAATAGAGCAACTCAGAATGGAAAAGGAGAGAAGAGAGGGTGTTACACAACAAAACAAAACAATACATGAAATAAAAAATATATATGTCAGGAGAAAGATATTTATTTATCAAATATTTTAAGTTGTACAACTATTTACAAAAAATAACTATTTACTATTTACAGAACTCTAGGGCATCCAAGAGCCTAACCATTTAAAAAATAATTAAAAAATAACAAGGGTTCCTTTGTGAAAGGGACATCCTCTTTCTCATCTGTTTCCTGGGCCCTATAAAGCAGTAAGAATAGGGACAGTGGTCAATAAGGGGAGAGAATACAGTTAAAGCAACACTATGTCGTTTTTGCGGTTTTTGCTCTTGGGGTCCCCCTAGAGTTGGGAAACAGTATTGTCTTCTACTACTGTCGTAAAATCTGTCATGGTTACACCAGGCGATACACGTGTGCATTTGTTGACAAGCCGACACCGTCTTGAGTTCTCACAAGTTCTCACGTCTTGGGCAGACTGCCAGCGTTGCGTGTGAAATGTCTTCATCCCAGGTACATTGGCATATATTTCAGCATGTCATATGAATATAATTTCATGGGTTTTATTTTTTTCAAACGTCAAAAGATCGCGTTGCTCACGTTTACAAGACTGCGTCATTATAGTAGCCTATTGTCTACTGTTTTACATAACGGATATGCTAATTCAATTCAATGTTTGTGTGGTAGGTAATAGCCATATATCGTCAATATTATATAAAGCTACCATAGATGAATCTGCAAATTTGAAATCGATTTGCATTATAGCCAGAGGCAAGACACTTTCACCAGAAAAATAAATACACAAACATATCAGCCTGCAGACATTAGGATAGTTATCCTGAATGATTATTTATTATAACCATCGTAAACTAGCATGTTAGTGTAGCTACAGATTGATAATTCGCTACTCTACTAGCATTACTTGATTCATGAAGATAAATGGAGGACCAGATAGATTCCGTAACATGGCCAGGCCATGTTATTCAGCCTTTTACATTTTGCGCAATAGTCAGCTCCCTGACTCCCTGATTTATTTATAAATGTATAAACACTTTACAGATGACTGACTGCTGCGCTTGTGACAGGGTTCATGTTACTGAAAGAACGAGCAGAGAGAGAGAGAGTCGGTCGCGCGCGCGCACTCTCTCACCGTCTTCAAACTGTCTTGCTCTCCCTCCAATAGTGATCCTCGTCCGGTCTTTTAATTTGTCACTCTCCCTTTTTCTTCTTTTAGTCTCCTCTGACAAAACCTTTGCCTTCTTCCTTTTAGTTGTTGCTTCGGTCATGACAACAACATACAGACGGGTATCAAACGCTAGTTGGGCTCTCACGTCAGAATCTGAGGAAGTGGGGGAAGTGACGTATGCCGTAAAGCAGTCGAATTTTGTAGTTTTTTTTTGTGCTCGGGTTCCTACCCGAAACCCGAAGTTACATAGTGCCAGTAAAAGCGATACAGACACTGTCAGGCTATGGCAGACGTTTCATTCAACCTATTGTAAGTCGATGTACCATCACAAGGGTCTTGGAAATATATAATGAAGGTTGAAAAATTACATAGTGTTACTTTAAAAGCAGACTCAACAGAGGACATAGCAGGTAGCGCTATATAATTGGGACAACCCAATCACAACATATTCGAACATCACAAACATACTGTACATTGTGTCATTACCACAACAGCAATCATTATAACAGCCCTAAACAAACTCAAATGCAGTGGCACAGCTGGAACAGGAGGCCATGTTACTGGACAGCAACCTTCCCTCATGCCATGACCTGAAGAAAAAAATCATCTCCACATACATCAGGCTGAGGTTAAGGATTGCATCAAAGTGCATCAGGGCTGAGACGAAGGAAAAAAAAATAAAGGCTATCTTGGCAGCAAGAGTCAGAGTAAGAAGGCAAAGACGACCCAACAGACTTCTGCACCGAAGGTCATAACAGCTAGGCGACTCCCAAGCACCTTACTCGTTGCCATGGATGTAATTGGCATCTCCATTCCCAGTCCACCGTCAGCAGCCCCCAACCTCCTCTTCCTTCAGCAGTCATCACCTGCAGCCGTCGCCAGCACCAGCAGCAGCCTTGGTTGACATGAGGCTGAGAAAAAGTGTTTATTTTGTTAACAATTCTTGTTAAAAAAAATCTTCTTACCATTTTGGATGCATGACCATGTTTAAGGCTCATCCTTTATTCACTCCTGTAGAGTAGCCTGTCAAGTAGTCTATTTGTTTTAAGACTACTGAATAATACCTTGCATAATACTTTTGAAGAACAATCATTAAAGCTTCTGTATTTAATATTTATTTTACCGCTTCAGTGCAGAATTTATCTGACACTTTTGGTACAAGAATTAAAAATATAGTGACACCAGATTATAATAAGACCGTTTTTAAGATAACCGAAGTTCCTGAAAATAAAATTTGTAAGACATTAAGCACTTTAAAGTTCTCAAAGGCAAAAGATATATTTAAGTGGGATTCAACATTTCTGAAGAACAATATTCATTCCCTCAGCACCCCCATTACACACCTAGTTAATTTATCGGTAAAGCAATAAATTTTTCCATCTTCCTGGAAGGATGCAGTGTTAGTTCCGATCTTCAAGGCAGGGGAACCTACTGATGTTGCTAATTATAGACCCATCAGCATTTTGCCGGTGACATCAAAAATTGCAGAAAAGGTGGTAACTGAGCAGTTAACCGACTTTTTAAATATTGAACAAATACTTCATCCAATGCAATTTGGTTTTAGAAAAAAAATTTCGACTGAAATGGCCACTTGCTATTTTGTTGAAAAAATTAAATTAAAACTAGATAGTGGGAGTGCTGTAGGAGCAGTTTTTTTGGATTTAAAAAAGCTTTCGATACAGTAAATCATAATGTCTAAATTGTCAAATTTAATTTTTTCTGATGCTGCTGTAAAATGGATGGAGTCCTATCTTACCATGAGAAAACAAAGTACCAGGGTTGGGAATAAAATGTCATCTTTTAGTAACTGTACTGTTGGCGTCCCACAAGGCTCAGTTTTAGGCCCTTTGTTATTTAGTCTATATGTTAACGACTTGCCATTAATATGTCCTCAAGTTGATACTCAAATGTATGCAGATGACACAGTCATTCTGGCACATGGAAGAGACAGATACGAAGAGGCAACCAAATTAACAGTAGCAATGGCTAAAATTGCCACATGACTTTCTGAGTCTTGCATGACGCTAAATGTCAGTAAAACCGTGTGTATGTATTTTTATATAAGGAAAAATGAAAATCAGCCAGTTGTCGTTGTAAATGGGGAAAAAATCCGGGTTGTGTCAAACTTTAAATATCTGGGAGTTACTCTTGATTCACAGTTGTCTTTTAAGAAACATATAAAGCAGGTCTGTAATACTGTTAAATTTAATTTAAGAAATTTTAGACACATTCGTAATCAGTTACCTCTAGATGCTGCCAAATTGTATATGTATTCAATGATTGTCTCACATTTTACATATTGCATTACAAGTTGGTCACAAACCGGAAAAACAATACTTGCTCCATTACAAACGCTATATAAACAAACTCTTAAAGTATTGGATAAAAAGCCATCAGGTTATCACTACTGCAATATCATTCAAAAACATAAACTCTTGACTTTTGAAAATTGTATGTGTTTTGCTAATGTTTGTTTAGTGTATAGAGTAATTAAT
The DNA here is from genome assembly GCA_026230005.1 of Gila orcuttii. Lineage (NCBI taxonomy): Eukaryota > Metazoa > Chordata > Actinopteri > Cypriniformes > Leuciscidae > Gila > Gila orcuttii. The sequence continues at coordinate 18,895,858 of JAPDVR010000013.1, read as the reverse complement.
AATTTGGCTGCGCCCCCATTAGAGGAGTTTATAATATTGCTCTCAGATAGCCGGAGAACAACTAGGGCGTCCAGTAGAGGTCACTGTGCCGTACAGCGCAGACGTACTGAGTTTGGCAGATCAGCCTTATCTATTGGAGCCTCTAAGCAGTGGAATTTAGTTCCAAAAGAGATTAGAGACATTAGTACATTCACTTGTTTTAAATATAAAGTAAAATTATGGTTAAAATCGATACTCGGTTACTAACGTAACCTCGGTTCTCTCTAGAGAGGGAACGAGTATTGCATAAGTTTAGCTTACGCTACGGGAAAGATTCATCTTCTCGAGATACTGAAGCCAAAAAATTATCCTTAATTTTTGTATACCTTGTCAACGCAGTGAAGCAGCTAGCAGACCTAAAGCAGGCTATCTTGCGTGCTCATTGGCTGCCCTGCGGGCAACTGCTGCAGCCTACCAGTGAGCCGGGCGTGACATCACGCCCAATGAAGGGCGCCCGCGCCTTCATAGCGTCACAGCCCGCCAGAATGGGCGTGGCTTTAGCCTATAAAGGAATGGGCTGTAGGCTGCTTCCCTGGTTTTTGTCGACTGAAGCGAAGTCGCTCGTGGCGCGAGCACGGCCGGTTACGCAATACTCGTTCCCTCTCTAGAGAGAACCGAGGTTACGTTAGTAACCGAGTATCGTTCTCTTACGAGAGGTTCTCTCGTATTGCGTAAGTTTAGCTTACGCTACGGGAACACTTTGTCAACGCCGTGCGCGCCAAGCATCCACATGAGACCCTGAACTTTAGGGGGAACCCCATAAGTGGAAGAATAAGGTGGCCGGCCATTTCGCGGGCCATCACTTGTACATAAGCACACATAGGGAATACAGAGCAGCGCGGGCGCGGGGTCTGTATAGGCACATGGCATAATCCCTTTAGTGCAGCTCAACCAGGAGAGCTGAGTCATGTGAGAGTGATCTGAGCAGGAGATCTGGGCAGAATACATCTCTCGTTCAGACTGACAGCAGTTTAGCCTGCAAGGCGGGAACTTCTAGGTTATAGAACCTGACAAAGATAGACGGGGAGCTCCAGCCCGCCGCTACACATATGTCGTGGATAGAAATCCCGAAGAGGCCACGCCTCTCGTGGAATGAGCCCTGATGCCCAGAGGGCATTGCAGATCCTTCGACGCATAAGCGGCCGCTATAGCGTCTACTATCCATCTGGACAGGCTTTGTTTCGAGGAGGCGAAACCCTTGGTGCGCCCACCAAATGAAACAAAAAGCTGTTCCGAGCGCCTGAAGGAGGCGGTGCGCGTGATGTAGACCCTCAGCGCTCTGACGGGGCAGAGGAGGTTCACATCACTTTCACTGTCAGATGCTGTGAGAGCAGACAGTGAAATAACTTGCGCTCTGAATGGAGTGCCCATCACTTTAGGGACATAGCCGTGTCTAGGTCTGAGGATGACTTTAGAGTCATTTGGTCCAAACTCAAGACACGATGCGCTGACAGACAGCGCATGTAGATCCCCTACGCGTTTTACTGATGACAGCGCAGTCAGAAAAAACGTTTTCAGTGATAGATATTCCAACCCCACGGAGTCTAGTGGTTCGAAAGGAAAAGCTTTCAGGGCCTCGAGGACCAATGAAAGATCCCACACAGGAACCGACGGGGGGCACGGCGGATTCATCCTTCTAGCTCCTCTAAGGAAGCGGATGACCAACTCATGTTTCCCCAGTGACTGGCCGTGCGTTGGTTCTGCAAACGCTGCCACGGCCGCCACGTACACTTTGAGCGTGGAAGGGGACCTTCCCTTATCCAACAGCTCTTGTAGGAAAGTGAGCAGATGCGCCACCCCGCATGTCCGCGGGTCCAGACCTCTGTCGGTGCACCAACCGGAGAACACAGACCATTTAGACTCGTAGAGCCTTCTCGTGGAAGGGGCTCTAGACTGCGTGATCGTGTTCATCACTCCTTCTGGCAGGGTAACGAGTACCCGTTGATCAGCCATGCATGCAGCGACCAGTGCTCTGGATGGGGATGCCAGATCGTGCCGCGAGCTTGAGAGAGGAGATCTGCCCTCACCGGAATCGGCCACGGAGCTGTAAGTGACAGCTGTGCTAGTTCCGGGAACCAAATCTGATTCTCCCAACGCGGGGCTATGAGGAGCACCGAGTGGCGCGTTTCCCTGATTCTCTTGATCACCTGTGGTAACAGAGAGACCGGAGGGAAAGCATATAGCGGGAGGCTGGGCCAAATCTGGGCCAGCGCGTCCTCGTCCTTCGAGAAGAACATTGGGCATTGAGCGTTGTCTTTTGACGCAAATAGGTCGACTTCCGCTCTGACGAATAGGCGCCACAGTTTCTGGACCGTTTGGGGGTGCAAGGACCATTCCCCTGGGGGGACATTGTCTCTGGACAGTCTGTCTGGGCCGTCGTTCAGATGGCCAGGCACATGCGCCGCCCTCAGCGAGCGCAGGTGTATCTGAGACCAAATAAGGAGGCGTTCCGTCAGATTGCAGAGATTTCTGGATCTGACACCGCCCTGACGGTTTATATAGGAAACCACAGATGTGTTGTCCGAACGGACAAGAACATGCTGGCCCTGTATGAACGGGAGGAAGCACTGCAGTGCGTTCTCGACCGCCATCATTTCCAGACAGTTTATGTGAAACTCCTTCTCCCGGTCTGACCACTGGCCAAAGGCCGGTCTGCCCTCGAACAGCGCCCCCCAACCTGAGTTGGACGCGTCTGTTGAGATGACTTTCCGGTGAGAGACGGTTCCCATCGTTACTCCCTGCTGGAACCAGCTGGCCGCTAACCAGGGCTTTAGAGCTGCTATGCAGGCCTGAGTCACTCTGATTTTCCGACCGCCAGACACCCAGGCTCGGGGGGGGGGGCACGCGAGCATTCAGCCAGCGTTGGAGCGGGCGCATGCGCAGTAGGCCCAGCTGGAGCACCGCTGCAGCTGATGCCATACAGCCCAACATCCTCTGAAAAATTTTCAGAGGGAGGAAGCTGCCCTTCTGGAAAGAAGCGGCCAGGTGGCGAACACGGCGCGCGCGCTGTGTCGACAAACGAGCCGTCATGGTTACCGAGTCCAGTTCTATTCCTAAAAAGGAAATTGACTGGCTGGGCAGTAATGAGCTCTTGGTCCAGTTGACCGTGAGACCCAAGCTTTCCAGATGACTGAGAACCACTGTTCTGTGAGATAGAAGCTCTGTCTCTGACTGTGCCAACATCAGCCAATCGTCCAGATAGATCATTATACGCAGCCCCTGACTTCTCAGGGGGGCGAGTGCCGCGTCCATGCACTTTGTAAATGTACGGGGTGCCAGGGACAGGCCGAACGGCAGGACGGTGTATTGATATACCTGACCGTCGAAGGCGAATCTCAAAAATTGCCTGTGACGGGGTACTACCTGAATCTGAAAATATGCATCCTTCAGATCTAGAGAGATAGACCAGTCCCTCGGGCGAACGTGCACGAGGATTTTTCTGGTCGTAAGCATTTTGAACGGTCTTTTCGCAAGCACTTTGTTCAAATGTCTCAGATCTAGGATGGGTCTGAAGGCTCCGTCCTTCTTGGGCACGAGAAAATAACGTCTGTAAAAGCCTGACTCGCTTAGAGAAGGCGGTACCCTTTCTATAGCCCCTTTGCACAGCAGCTTTGCTATTTCTGCGTGAAGTAGGTGTGCTACTTCCGCATTCACTATTGTCGCGGTCCGGGCTCGAAAGCGCGAGGGACGGCGAATGAATTGTAGTGTATAGCCCTGCTTTATTGTAATCAATACCCATTCTGAAATCCCTGGGATGTTCTCCCACGCGGCTATGTGAGCCGCTAGAGGGCGAATGGCCTCCGGGTTCAGACCGCCATTTGCTGGCTTGTGAAACTGAACCGGAGCCGAGAGCATGCTGATTTATGTGAGATGTCCCGATCATAGGGGATGGGGAACAAACTTTTACCACATTTTGACGCGCGAGCAGCGCTCTGGGTGAAAGAGCTCTCTGTAAGCGTGAGCGCGTGGACGCGGGCACGAGACTTACAACTGTATCTAACGCCCCGGTCATAATAGACGGGGAGCGTTTTATTAACGCTCTGCGTTTTGTGATAACGCTTAAGCGCGCGGGCGGGGCCCGGGGGAAGGTTTGTGTTAGTAAGCGTGAGCGCTCTCTGGCGGGCACGAGACTTACGTTTATAACCTGTTTGTTTGACCGTGTAACAGAGCGGGCAGATAGTGGGCACAGACTTGTGGACACATTTCTTACATGCAACACTCGAGCGGCTTTTCTGCGCTTTATGAGAGTGTGCTCTGTGAGTGACACAGAATTTTGAGTGCTTATGTGTAGGGGTGAGCACTGGGGCATGGGCACTTTCACTACACTTAAAACATTAACGGCATGAGCCGGACCAGACATTACACTCTTTTTGAGATTTCTCTGGGTCGCCGTGAAAACGGCGTTTGTGTGCAGGCGAGAGGGCGAATAAACCGGCTCGTTGGCTGCTAAATGAACCGCTGCAGTAGCCTGTTTGAAGGGGACTGACAGAGAAATTAATTTTGACGGCGGTCCTGCCGCAGCGGGACACGCGCGTCTTTTCTCTCTTACTTTTAGGAGGGCTTTGCGTGCTCAGATTTCAGCGTGATTCTCTACCGAGGCCCTCTGGGAGGCGGCGGTCTGTGACGGCTGTCTGAGCGCGATCTAGGGCGGCCGCCCTGACGTCGCTGCGAAGGCTGTTTGAAACTGACCCGGAGCCGAAAACGCGGCGCGCGCGCTCTCGGTTCTGGGCAATGGCTGCTCGCTGAAAACCGAAAACCGGCTGATTTATGCGAGATGTCCCAATCATAAGGGATGGGGAACATTCTTTTTTCACTTTTTGACGCACGAGCAGCGCTTCCGGGCGAAAAAAGCTTCTTGTAAGCGTGAGCGCGTGAGCGGGCACTAGACATACAAGTGTATTTGACGTCCCGATCATAATGGATGGGGAGCGTTTTATTAATGCCCTTCATTTTGTGATAACACTTAAACGCGCGGACGGAGCCCGGGGGGAGGTTTGTGTTAGCAAGCGTGAACACACTCTGGTGGGCACGAGACTTACATACATAACCTGCTTCTTGATCGTGTAACAGAGCGGGCAGATAGTGGGCACAGACCTGTGGACACATTTCTTACATTCAACACTCGAGCGGCTTTTCTGCGCTTTATGAGAGTGTGCTCTAGGAGATTCGGAGTGCTTATGTGTAGGGGTGAACACTGGGGGCGTGGGCACTTCACTACACTTACAACACCGATGGCATAAGCCGGACCAGACATTATACTCTTTTTGAGGTTTTTCTGGGTCGCTGTGAAAACGGCGTTTGTGTGCAGGCGAGAGGGTAAACAAACCGGCTCGTTGGCTGCTAATTGAACCACTGCAGTAGCCTGTTTGAAGGGAACTGACAGAGAATAAACTTTGACGGCGGTCCGGCCTTAGCGGGAAGCGCGCGTATTTTCGGAGGCGATGTGTCTATTAGTAAGCGTGAGCGCTCGTGAGCGGGCACGTAACTTACATTCTTAACCTCATATATACTCACTTAAGACTTCTGTGGGTCGCCGCGAGAACGGATGTGTGCAAGCGAGCGGGTTGCATCACCGGCTCGTTGGCTGCCAAATACACCGCTGCAGTAGCCTTATCTAAGGGGACTGACAAGGCGAGACATTTCGACGGCAGCGCGCAAGCCCGTCCGGGTCATGCAGAGAGCTCGAGAGGGCTCTGCATGACGCGCTAACGGGGACGCGATTGCGGGGTAGCTCTCTTGTAACGTAAAGAGAGCTAGCCGCGTGCTCGTTGGTCGAGCAGAACTGGAACAGTGTTTGTACGAGGGCGCGCGCACGAGTAGTGGGCACGGGACCTACATTAACACAGATGATGCCCGTCCGGGTCATGCAGAGAGCTCGAGAGGGCTCTGCATGACGCGCGAACGGGGACACGAGGGCGGGGTAGCTCTCTTATAACGTAAAGAGAGCTAGCCGCGTGCTAGTACGTGTCCCTCGGCCTCATCCTCAGATGCGACGGCAGTGAGGCTCGTGAGCGGCAACTGGGCGTCGGTGAGGAGGGGCGGGGGGTTGAAGGCTTCGAGTCGAGCCCGCAGGGTCGACAGGGGAAGCGCTTTACAGAGCTCGCAGCCCCCGGAAGCGAGGGCGAGCTCTGCGTGTTCCAGGCCCAGGCAGAGAGCGCAGATCAGGTGGCGGTCTCCGGCGCTGAGCGGGGCTCTACACAAGCCGCAGGAAGTGCGAGGCATCTTGAAAAAGACGCTCGCTGCTCTTTTAGAAAATAATCTAAATAGCAAGGCAAAAAGGATACGTCGCCGGATAGCGTAGCTCGCACGGATGGCTGAAGGTGGCGAAGACGGCCGGCTTCCTCAGCGCTGTCCTAAGCTGGCTGTTCGCTGTTCGACGGCGGCGGTGGCTTCTCTCAGATCCAGCGATGCGAAGAGCTCGCTGAAGAGACAAAAATCAGGGAAGCAGCCTACAGCCCATTCCTTTATAGGCTAAAGCCACGCCCATTCTGGCGGGCTGTGACGCTATGAAGGCGCGGGCGCCCTTCATTGGGCGTGATGTCACGCCCGGCTCACTGGTAAGCTGCAGTAGTTGCCCGCAGGGCAGCCAATGAGCACGCAAGATAGCCTGCTCTAGGTCTGCTAGCTGCTGCACTGCGTTGACAAGGTATACAAAAATTAAGGATAATTTTTTGGCTTCAGTATCTCGAGAAGATGAATCTTTTCCGTAGCGTAAGCTAAACTTACGCAATACGAGAGAACCTCTCGTAAGAGAACTATACAGTCATGTATCCATTAATCATGTCAAACTTGTTGTCTGAGAGGTGACTTGTGTGATGATGTTTTATGGTATATTTATATGTGTTTGTTGGATTGTTAATTGTATGTTTTCCTTTCCTGCCCAGGGACTACAGATGAAATTTAGCTTGTAGCTAATTCTGGTATGGCTGAATGTAAATAAATAAAAAAATAAATAAATAAAAATAAAAAAATAAACTAGTGTGGATATTACAATACAAAGTTTCCTCACAGTAAATGAGTATCTGAGATGGGCTCTGATACAAATTAAGTACAGCCAACACGTCACATACTGAAAAGTTAGTATATCCCAAAAAAATTAATTAAATAAAAGTTGCTATAAAGGTATCAGCGATTCATTATCGAACTCTTACTGTCACAGCTGACGAAGTCGCGCTAGCTAACTAGCTAGCAGGCAGGGCTTGAAAATTGGTTGAAACAACCAACATAAAATATAAATAATTACGCTGTGCATGTACAAATGAAGACCAGTATAAGCATTGCAAAGGGACTCTGATACAATATAAACAGTTGACAATTCAAAAGAGGTCGATATTTCAGAAACTTACCTCTGGAACAACTCAACGCGCAGCATTCACCACTCAAAACTCAGCCAACACGTCACATGATGAAAAGTTAGTATATCCCAAAAATTCAATTAAATAAAAGTTGCTATAAAGGTGATAGCGATTCAACCACTATTGCTATTCAAATTGTTATTCTTACACAACATTATGGAAGAAGCTGAAAATGAATGGGGTTCAGTGCTGGAACTATCAGTGTTTAGAACTATAGGGACGTCCCGCGTGACGTCACGCCATTTGGAGCAGCCATTTTGACGAAATAGAAAATACTATACCGCCGGTGATAATACAGCTCGTCGTGATATATTTCCATCATGCCCGAGCGATGCTGTGCAGTTGGATGCGATCAGATACGTGATCATACAAAAGGAATATCTTTATACCGTATGTGGCAAAGCGTGAGAGGAGGGAGCCACTGTCTCCTCTAATACCCCTTTTCCACCAAAGCATTTTGAGAGCCGGTTCGGAGCCGGTGCCTACTCGCGAACCAGTTCTTTGTGTTTCGACAGCCAAAGAACCGGTTCTCGGCCAGGAAAACTGGTTCCAAAGCGGCACCAACTCTTTGCTGGACTAGAACCAGAGAACCGTTCTTTTACAACGTCATGCTTACGTCGGGGGCTGGGGGCAGGGTTATATGTGCTCTAAACATCTTTTCTGACCGCAAAGCCGGGAGAAACATTTGCAGAAACACGATGTAGTCCGCCATTGTAATTGTTATGCTTGAAGTTGGCGCAAGCGTTTCTAGCTTTTTTTTATTATTTTTATTTTTTTATTTAAAACATTATGTAAGCAAAGAAGAAAACAGTCACAATATAGAACAAATAAACGGAAATAAAAAAAGACACAAGACAGGGCTACATAACTAATCAGAAAAGATTACATATCAAAGGAAAAGATTAAAAGACTTACATATTTCAATTGTTTTTTAAAGCCTTCTTGGTACACGAGTTAGAGATAATCCCAAAGTAATGTTGTACTTGCAAGCGTTTCTAGCTAAGACGTACAGCGACGTACACAGTGACGTAACGACGTCGTTCGCTGGGCGCTCTAGTCAGTGGAAAAACAAACAGGTCCTGAGAAGGTTCACAAGTTGAACCAACTCCGAACCAACTTTGAACCAGCACCAGTTCCGAACCAGTTCTTTTTTGGTGGAAAAGGGGTATAAGAGCAACATAAAAGCTCCAATAATGGCAACAACGGTCGACTACGCCACCCCAGAATACTGGGGACTAACCGCCCTAAGGGCGCACAGGTTCGTCATTTAGGACGTGGGTAAAGAGACGTGGGGCAACATATAGAAAAAAATAGACTTTATTTCTCTTATCAGCACTTCATAATAAATAGTTAAAAAAGTCACAAGATTCTCAGAATCAGTTTTACAGTAACGTTCACGCAGTTTGCATCAGAAACACATTACAACAAACCTATATCTAAATTTAACTAATTGACCAGCAGTGGAGGTTCCTGGAGGTATAGGCTAGCTGCCAAATTAACAGGAGCCCATACACGCGCCCCCACACACACACGCGTGAAGATTGGATGCAAGAAAACGCGGCCTAGGTGTAAATCACCACACATGATAGCAGCTAGCCCTCCCTCTCCGGAAACCTCCAGCTCCTGCAAAGAAAATAACACAATATAAATGTAAAACAGTAACAAGAGAACCACAAAAAGAAACATACAAATAACTGTTCTCGTAAGGGAGAACAGTAAAAAAAAAAAAAAAAAAAACACATTTCACTCAGCCATTATACACTACAATGCCCAGAGTGAATTATGCACCATAACAAAATAACAAACATTCATAAAGAAACTCCATGTACTGATGCACAATCAGAAGATCAAGCAGGCGGCAGCTGGTGAAGACAGACCAGCCAACCAATGCCGCACCAGCCTTGACCGAGGCACATGACGATACCGCACCAACGTGCACACAGTTTAACGTTACTATAAAAACTAGACAGAGGCAAAACAGCAACATAGTCACACTTAGCCGCTTCACGAGTTAATATTGACGCTCAATCCCATTAAGTAGGCAGGGAGAACCCTCAGATCTGCAGATAAACCTGCAGAGCATAGCAATATGTTAAAGAGAGTAACATTACTAAAATCAACAAAGCTATAATTATACATACCGCGGGATGGTCAATGTAACCAAACCATTAATGGTCGCACACCATGCGGGAATACAGCCACTCCATTAGAAACATAATCGCTGTAAATGACATGCTATAAATATTTCACTGTGAATAAAACGGATAGCAGCTAAACAGGGTCAACACTCATTTATGACACGGCTGAACATACCTGTGACAAGTAGGCAGCGAGCGCACCGCAGACACGAACAGTTTAAACCGTCGGCGGCAACAGATGACATGACATCACGGCAATACCAAGACGCATATCCGGTCGCCAAAGCCCACTTCTTTTATACTCCATACAAGGGCAGCCAATAAGCCACACACATGCGCACGATCTCCCAATAGGTGGAGTTATTCCACCTTGCTACACGTATTCCAAAAGAAACAAAACGGAGAAACAAGTGGTTGGCGGCAATAAACAGGCAAAAAGCTGATGGCGGTGTTACTGTTTGGCTTCCAACTTAACACAGTCCAACTCAACACAGCTTTGCAGTCTTCATTTTGGATCAGGTAAGTTGTCCCCTCGAAGGCTAATGAATGATTTCTCGGAGTTCGGGATCAAATGTTATAAATCCACTGTTGCCATAGAAATCCGCAATGTGTGTGTGCACTAACTTACCATTAAGCGTAACATAAGCTTGTCTTAGCCAGACACATCAGGCTCCCAATTTTACGATATATATATATATATATATATTTTTTTTTTTCTTTAAACAGAAAATCATTTGTTAATCAAACGTTTAGCTGTCGCCCTTTATGATAGAGCTATTGTGCATTTTTTTCACGGTTCTAACGGTGTATGGGTTGACTACATTTTTCTACGTTTTTTTGTAGCAGTGAAAAAAAACCTTACCAACATTAGGTAGAAACAGTATTAAAGTAGTAGTAAAGAGAAGAGAAGAGAGCCGTGGAACTGCTCAGCTTCAGAGTCAGTAACGTTACTGGTAAATGCATTTACCTAACACACTGTAGCCCAATGTCAAAACGTTTTTATGTAATTATATTATTAGTATAATAATATACTAATAATATATATTACCCACGGCAATGGATCTGTTATTAGGGGTGGCCCACCCTTAACAAAGAGTATAGAAGAACAACTTCTATACTCTTTGCCCCTAATAATAGATCTATTGCCACTGAGGTATTCCGTATTCCGTCAAAAATGTATTCCGTCAAAATGGCTGACACGCGGCTAGGGGTCACGTGACTGGGAGATCCCTATTGGCTGCTCCATGAGACGCGTTACTTCCGCATTCCTAAGTTCCTATGGCGGTCTATGGGAGTGTCGCAACTCTTTCTCTCTATGGCTCTGGCTGTACCCATGTGGAGCACAGGAAGCTGGCACGTGGAGAATGAAGAAATAAGACGCTAGAAAGGGCTGGCAAAGCCGATGAAACTGAGCGGGAGGCTCCGAGAAGCCGGAGACCCGTCTGACGGAGTGGGAGAGAAGGAGCGGGAGCCGTGATCGGAGGTAGGCGAGATAGCTAGCCACGGTGGGCGAATGCTGGGCGGAGCTGACGGTTAATCGCACCGCACCTGATCAGCCGGACTGAGGTATTTCCACGCACAAGTGTCCATTCAGCGCACTCAATGTTTTGCAAGACCAAAACAGGCCTGCAACAATTTTTTCTTCTTCGTTCAAAACATTACTGTGAGTAAACTGGACCGTGTGCAAATGTGTGTGTGAGTGGGCCCACCACTGCATTTACTAAGACTGGTTTCAGGACACTTGGAGGGTTTTTCTTTTTTGTTTATTGTAAAGTTCTCTGTGTATTCTCGATTGTTAGGAAAGAGATAAGGGAGGGGGACTTTTAGACCACTTATTTTGGTGTAACAAGTGTGATTGAAACTATTGGGGTCTAACTAAATTTAAAGGGGCTATTATTCAAGTGTTTGGGGAATCTTTTGGTTATTTATTTTGTATATTCGTTAATATTGAGTTGCGGGGAAAAGCTTTTATATTCTATTTGCCAAATTCTTTTATCCAATTAAACAAGGGCGTTACCCTATTTTTTTGCTAAAATAACAGCCATCTCTGGGTCTCATTATTTGTAAATATTTTACTGTTAAAAGTTTTACAACTCATTATACACTTATTAGGTGCACCTTCGTGGTATCCACCTGAACTACATAGAACCCAAGCACCCTCCATTCTCACGTAAGTAACTCACAGAGTGGTTGTACGGGTGCTACATAAATAAAATGGAGGCACCGCTGGGATACATTTAGTCCAAAAGTAGTTTCAAATCAGCTCTAATTTTAGTTTGACCCAGAGATTTAAATAGTTTGTGTACAAAGTAGCTTAGAACCAAAAGCTGGCTAGCTATTAACCTACATGTAAAACCATATTAAAGATTACCTATTGTGAAAACTTTAAAACTGCAGTAGTGGAGTTCTACTAAGCATCCTGAGTCAAGAAAACGCAAATTAAGCTTTATCTGTGTTAAACTACAACTAAAATCTACCAAATTCAGTTCTGACAAGTGATCACTGTAAGCGCACAACCCGTGGGGATGGCTCAGTTGAAGAACTGGTGTGTTGGAGAAGGCATAGACCCGGTGAAAGCCTTAGTGGTTAAAGATGTACCTCCGGAAACTGAAGTTGGGTTCATTGAAGAAACGCTGCAGACTGTCAAAGCACTCGGGAGAGTCAGGGTGAGAGGAAGAATGTATGACCCACAGTCTCAAAGTTTAACCGTGCTATGTGAGTGCAGGGAGAATGTGAATACAGACACCATTCCTCTTGATGTTGTTCCTGAGGGGTTTGCTATGACCTGGAGAATCTTTGGACCTTCTGAGCAGGAGGAAGAACACCAAGCTCAGGCAGCCGGTGATGGCAAAAATGTGCCGCTGCCAGATTCCATTTTTTTTCCCCACTGCAAGCGTTCACTCCTGAAGCTATCATTCGAGCAGTGAGTGATGTCCTGCAAATGACAAGCAAGCCCACACACGGTGACAACAATCTTTACAGAAGACTGCGTACTTTCTCAGGGGTCATGCCCACACCCCCGGGAGAAGAACAGTTGGAAAACTGGGTTGAACAAGCCAGACTTATGATTGAAGAATATGATCGTCCGGAAAGAGAAAAAAAAAATGAGAATAATGGAAAGTGTAAAGGGTCCTGCACTCGAAATCCTCCAGGCTGTTCGTTTCAACAACCCAGCTGCAACCTCTATGGACTACATTGATATTCTCGAGACCACATTTGGCAACCCCGAGAGTGGTGAAGAACTTTACTTCGCCTTCAGAATGTTGTGTCAACACCCCAACGAGAAACTCTCTGAGTTCCTGAGACGCCTTGAGAGAGTCGTAAATAAACTTGTCCAAAAGGGTGGACTCCAGTCATCGGCGGCAGACAAAGCACGTCTTGACCAACTCATTAAAGGGGCCATCAGGTCTGACATTATTATATTAAATCTCGGATTAAGAGACCGCAGAGACAGTCCTCCCACTTTTCTTGGGCTGCTGAATGAGATACGCCTGGAGGAGGAGCATGAAGCTTCACGTCGCAGACTCCATCCGCCCAAGGCCGTCTACGCCAAAAGTGCTACTGTGACTTCTGACCCTGAGTTAAAAGATTTGAAAGCCGAAATACACCAACTCAGAGCACAAGTAAGTGAACTCTCAGCCCCCGCCACCATGTCAAGTCACTTTTCGACGAACACACTGCTTCCAGTCACTCCGGCGGCAGAGAACTCAGAAGATAAGAACGTTCAAGCTTTAAAGAAAGAAGTTGTTAAGCTCCGAAAGCAAGTCTCTATCATGTCAGTCAAGCCCAAGTACAGTCCTGCTACTGAGCCCTGCCCACAAGAGACCTCGTCAAGACCATGGCAGTCAAGAATTGCTACAGCCAGAGACGCAAGTGCTTTTTTCTGCTATCGCTGCGGTGAAGACGGGCATTTTGCCAACAAGTGTGCCTCTCTTGAGAACTATCCCAAAGTTATTCAGAAACTGCACTAACTTACCATTAAGCGTAACATAAGCTTGTCTTAGCCAGACACATCAGGCTCCCAATTTTACGATATATATATATATATATATATATATTTTTTTTTTTTTCTTTAAACAGAAAATCATTTGTTAATCAAACGTTTAGCTGTCGCCCTTTATGATAGAGCTATTGTGCATTTTTTTCACGGTTCTAACGGTGTATGGGTTGACTACATTTTTCTACGTTTTTTTGTAGCAGTGAAAAAAAACCTTACCAACATTAGGTAGAAACAGTATTAAAGTAGTAGTAAAGAGAAGAGAAGAGAGCCGTGGAACTGCTCAGCTTCAGAGTCAGTAACGTTACTGGTAAATGCATTTACCTAACACACTGTAGCCCAATGTCAAAACGTTTTTATGTAATTATATTATTAGTATAATAATATACTAATAATATATATTACCCACGGCAATGGATCTATTATTAGGGGTGGCCCACCCTTAACAAAGAGTATAGAAGAACAACTTCTATACTCTTTGCCCCTAATAATAGATCTATTGCCACTGAGGTATTCCGTATTCCGTCAAAAATGTATTCCGTCAAAATGGCTGACACGCGGCTAGGGGTCACGTGACTGGGAGATCCCTATTGGCTGCTCCATGAGACGCGTTACTTCCGCATTCCTAAGTTCCTATGGCGGTCTATGGGAGTGTCGCAACTCTTTCTCTCTATGGCTCTGGCTGTACCCATGTGGAGCACAGGAAGCTGGCACGTGGAGAATGAAGAAATAAGACGCTAGAAAGGGCTGGCAAAGCCGATGAAACTGAGCGGGAGGCTCCGAGAAGCCGGAGACCCGTCTGACGGAGTGGGAGAGAAGGAGCGGGAGCCGTGATCGGAGGTAGGCGAGATAGCTAGCCACGGTGGGCGAATGCTGGGCGGAGCTGACGGTTAATCGCACCGCACCTGATCAGCCGGACTGAGGTATTTCCACGCACAAGTGTCCGTTCAGCGCACTCAATGTTTTGCAAGACCAAAACAGGCCTGCAACAATTTTTTCTTCTTCGTTCAAAACATTACTGTGAGTAAACTGGACCGTGTGCAAATGTGTGTGTGAGTGGGCCCACCACTGCATTTACTAAGACTGGTTTCAGGACACTTGGAGGGTTTTTCTTTTTTGTTTATTGTAAAGTTCTCTGTGTATTCTCGATTGTTAGGAAAGAGATAAGGGAGGGGGACTTTTAGACCACTTATTTTGGTGTAACAAGTGTGATTGAAACTATTGGGGTCTAACTAAATTTAAAGGGGCTATTATTCAAGTGTTTGGGGAATCTTTTGGTTATTTATTTTGTATATTCGTTAATATTGAGTTGCGGGGAAAAGCTTTTATATTCTATTTGCCAAATTCTTTTATCCAATTAAACAAGGGCCTTACCCTATTTTTTTGCTAAAATAACAGCCATCTCTGGGTCTCATTATTTGTAAATATTTTACTGTTAAAAGTTTTACAACTCATTATACACTTATTAGGTGCACCTTCGTGGTATCCACCTGAACTACATAGAACCCAAGCACCCTCCATTCTCACGTAAGTAACTCACAGAGTGGTTGTACAGGTGCTACATAAATAAAATGGAGGCACCGCTGGGATACATTTAGTCCAAAAGTAGTTTCAAATCAGCTCTAATTTTAGTTTGACCCAGAGATTTAAATAGTTTGTGTACAAAGTAGCTTAGAACCAAAAGCTGGCTAGCTATTAACCTACATGTAAAACCATATTAAAGATTACCTATTGTGAAAACTTTAAAACTGCAGAAGTGGAGTTCTACTAAGCATCCTGAGTCAAGAAAACGCAAATTAAGCTTTATCTGTGTTAAACTACAACTAAAATCTACCAAATTCAGTTCTGACAAGTGATCACTGTAAGCGCACAACCCGTGGGGATGGCTCAGTTGAAGAACTGGTGTGTTGGAGAAGGCATAGACCCGGTGAAAGCCTTAGTGGTTAAAGATGTACCTCCGGAAACTGAAGTTGGGTTCATTGAAGAAACGCTGCAGACTGTCAAAGCACTCGGGAGAGTCAGGGTGAGAGGAAGAATGTATGACCCACAGTCTCAAAGTTTAACCGTGCTATGTGAGTGCAGGGAGAATGTGAATACAGACACCATTCCTCTTGATGTTGTTCCTGAGGGGTTTGCTATGACCTGGAGAATCTTTGGACCTTCTGAGCAGGAGGAAGAACACCAAGCTCAGGCAGCCGGTGATGGCAAAAATGTGCCGCTGCCAGATTCCATTTTTTTTCCCCACTGCAAGCGTTCACTCCTGAAGCTATCATTCGAGCAGTGAGTGATGTCCTGCAAATGACAAGCAAGCCCACACACGGTGACAACAATCTTTACAGAAGACTGCGTACTTTCTCAGGGGTCATGCCCACACCCACGGGAGAAGAACAGTTGGAAAACTGGGTTGAACAAGCCAGACTTATGATTGAAGAATATGATCGTCCGGAAAGAGAAAAAAAAATGAGAATAATGGAAAGTGTAAAGGGTCCTGCACTCGAAATCCTCCAGGCTGTTCGTTTCAACAACCCAGCTGCAACCTCTATGGACTACATTGATATTCTCGAGACCACATTTGGCAACCCCGAGAGTGGTGAAGAACTTTACTTTGCCTTCAGAATGTTGTGTCAACACCCCAACGAGAAACTCTCTGAGTTCCTGAGACGCCTTGAGAGAGTCCTAAATAAACTTGTCCAAAAGGGTGGACTCCAGTCATCGGCGGCAGACAAAGCACGTCTTGACCAACTCATTAAAGGGGCCATCAGGTCTGACATTATTATATTAAATCTCGGATTAAGAGACCGCAGAGACAGTCCTCCCACTTTTCTTGGGCTGCTGAATGAGATACGCCTGGAGGAGGAGCATGAAGCTTCACGTCGCAGACTCCATCCGCCCAAGGCCGTCTACGCCAAAAGTGCTACTGTGACTTCTGACCCAGAGTTAAAAGATTTGAAAGCCGAAATACACCAACTCAGAGCACAAGTAAGTGAACTCTCAGCCCCCGCCACCATGTCAAGTCACTTTTCGACGAACACACTGCTTCCAGTCACTCCGGCGGCAGAGAACTCAGAAGATAAGAACGTGCAAGCTTTAAAGAAAGAAGTTGTTAAGCTCCGAAAGCAAGTCTCTATCATGTCAGTCAAGCCCAAGTACAGTCCTGCTACTGAGCCCTGCCCACAAGAGACCTCGTCAAGACCATGGCAGTCAAGAATTGCTACAGCCAGAGACTCAAGTGCTTTTTTCTGCTATCGCTGCGGTGAAGACGGGCATTTTGCCAACAAGTGTGCCTCTCTTGAGAACTATCCCAAAGTTATTCAGAAACTGCTGCAAGCTCAAAGAAAGTCCAAGCAGAACCACAAATCTGATAATGAAACAAGAACCAAGACCGCAAATGCAAGTGTCAAGAGAAGCTCGGTAAATGTACAGACCAACAGTTTGCCTGAGGGACTCGTGGGACCGCCCTCCACTGCTCAGGTCAGGATCAATGGCAACCCCTGCACCGCGCTGATGGACAGTGGATCTCAAGTTACCATCATCTTTGACAGCTGGTATGCCAAACACCTGTCACACATCCAGTTAAACTCTGTGACCGGTCTAGCCATATGGGGCCTAAGTGAGTCAGAGAGCAGTTACCCGTACAAAGGTTACATCCAGGTAGAGTTGGAGCTGCCACAAAAATCTAAGTCCAACAAAGTCAAGTCTGTTCCTGTCCTGGCCCTGGTGTGACCTGATCCACGTTGCCCTGAGACTATACCTGTCCTGATCGGCACAAACGTCGGGGGGGTTCAGCCCTTCAGGTCCAGAACAAAGAAAGAAGACTTAGAGAACGTCAACTCAGTCACAATCCAAGTTCAAGAGAAAAAACACTTACCCGTTCCTGCAGGGATGACCATAAAAGGCCACAAAGACTTGCCTGTGGCAAGTCTGGGCCGGGTCCTCTCAGCATCCCTCCTGGCACTAAATACGTGGCTAGCTGCAAAGTTAAAGAAAAACAAGACATCGGAGACAGCATACTCATCATTGAACGAGCCCACTCACCTGCTCTTCGTCCCAGTGTACTTGTCCAGCCAACTGTATTGTTCTCCAAGATGCTAGATCCAAACAACTTCCTGGTGCTCCTGCGTAATGAGTCTCTAAAGCAAACTGCCATTCCAATGGGCACCGTGATCGCTCACCTTCACGTCGCTGACATGGTGACAGATGCACCAAACCCTAAAGTCGAATCTGTTCCAGCTATGGATCCTTCTTTGTTTGACTTCAGTGAGTCACCCATCAGCGAAGAGTGGAAAGAGAGGCTGAGTCAAAAGCTTGCCAAACACCCCCATGTGTTCTCTATTGAAGAGTGGGATGTCGGTTTGGCCAAAGGGGTAGAACATCACATCCGCCTGAACGATAACACTCCCTTCAGAGAGAGATCTCGAGATCTCTGCTGATTTGGATGATCTTCGGCGTCACCTGCAAGGTTTGTTGGCGGCTGGGATCATAAAAGAATCAAGAAGTCCATATGCTTCACCGATTGTTCTTGCATGTAAAAAGAATGGTCAACTTCGTATGTGCGTCGACTACCGCACCCTGACCCGGAGAACTATCCCAGATCAGTACACTGTACCACGAATCGACGACGCTCTCGATTGCTTGTCCGGCAGTAAGTGGTTTTCAGTGTTGGATCTGCGCAGTGGCTATTATCAAATCCCAATGGCTGAGGAGGACAAGGAGAAAACCGCTTTTATCTGTCCTTTGGGATTCTTCCAATTTGAGCGGATGCCGCAGGGGATCACAGGGGCTCCTGCGACATTTCAACGACTCATGGAAAAGGCAGTCGGCGACATGCATATGCTGGAAGTCATCGTCTATCTGGACGACCTCATTGTTTTCGGCAGGACTCTGGGGGAGCGTGAGCAAAGACTCCTCAAAGTCATCGCTCGTCTTGAAGAAGCTGGACTCAAGTTGTCCCTCGACAAGTGCCAGTTCTGTCGCTCACACGTCACCTATGTCGGGCACATCGTTTCTGAGCATGGTATCGCCACAGACCCGGACAAAGTTGAAGCAGTGACGCGGTGGAAGAAGCCAATCGACCTTCCTTCTCTGCAGTCATTCCTGGGGTTCTGCGGCTACTACCGCAGGTTTATACAAAACTACTCCATCATCGTCCGACCACTTACAGAGCTGTGCAAAGGGTATCCTCCCACCCAAAAGAAGCGAAAGTCTACCTTTTAATCAGACAAGACCTACTACAAAGTCAATGAGCCTTTTGGTGAACGGTGGGACCAGTCGTGTTCAGAGGCATTCCAAAAGATCATCCACTGCCTCACAAATGCACCTGTGCTGGCATTCTCCGACCCCACCAAGCCTTACATACTTCACATTGATGCCAGTTTTCATGGGCTCGGTGCTGTCCTCAACCTAGGGTTTGAGACCTGTTGCTTTCGCAAGCCGCAAGCTGAGTGCCTCCGAAAAGAACTATCCAGTGCACCAGCTGGAGTTTTTGGCACTTAAGTGGGCAGTGGTAGACAAGTTCCACGACTACTTGTATGGAGCCCAGTTAACCGTGAGAACCGATAACAACCCCCTAACTTATATTCTCACGACTGCCAGACTCAACGCGACAGGTCACCGCTGGCTCTCAGCACTCACCACGTACCATTTCACACTGCAGTATAGGCCTTGGCAGCAGCAACATTGACGCCAATGCTCTGTCACGCAACCCTCTTCCAACCACGGAAGAAGGCTGGCAAAGCTTACCGACTGAAAGTGTTCAAGCTCTGTGTAAGCAGATCGAGTGCCGTGAAACTCCGACAGAGTCCACAATTATTGTTGAGTCACTCGGAGTATCACCTGATGGTATACCAAAGTGTTTCGCCTCCCCAGTTCGGTTGGATCTCGGTTCTCTGAGTCAGCTCAGTCACAAAGACCTGGTCACCGCTCAAGATGTTGACTCTACTATCGCTCCAGTCAAACAGTCACTTCGTGGTGGTCCATCATTCACCAGCTCCGACAATCCAACTTCTGTCTTGTTGAACAAAGAAGCAAGCAAGCTGTTCATTCAAAACAATCTGCTCTACAGAAAGGTTGAGAAAAATGGAACTGAGGTAAAGCAGCTGGTACTGCCCAGAGAGTATGTCCCGATGGTCCTGAGATCTCTGCATGATGAGTCCGGTCACTTGGGCATGGACAAGACCATCGAACTTATCAGAAATCGGTTCTATTGGCCAAAATGGGAGTCGAGGTTGAGCAGTACATCAAGAACTGTGGCAGATGCATCACTCGCAAAGCCCTTCCTCAGAGAGCTGCTCCCTTAAAACAGATCACCAGCCAAGGCCCTCTAGACCTTGTCTGTATCGATTTTCTGTCACTTGAGCCAGACTCTCAAGGTTTCGCCAACATCCTTGTAGTGACAGATCACTTTACTCGATACGCCCAAGCTTTTCCAGCCAAAGACCAGACGGGCGACCACCGTTGCCAAGATACTGTATGAGCGCTACTTTGTACACTACGGACTCCCTGCCCGCATACATTCGGATCAAGGCCGCGATTTTGAAAGCAAACTGATCCAAGACCTTCTGATGATGCTGGGTATTCGTAAGTCAAGAACATCGCCTTACCACCCTCAGGGAGATCCGCAACCGGAAAGATTCAATCGTACGCTCTTGTCAATGCTTGGCACACTCGATCCAAAACAAAAACAAAAATGGAGTCAAAAGATCAGTCAGTTGGTCCACGCCTACAACTGTTCTCAAAATGACGCAACTGGTTATTCGCCTTACCTGCTAATGTTCGGCAGAGAAGCTCGCTTACCGGTAGACATCTGCTTTGGCGTGAGCGAGGACAACCAAAAGACAAAGTCTTATCATCAGTATGTTGCTAAGCTCAAGAAAGATCTCCAAAGGGCCTACAGTCTTGCAACAGAAGAGAAGAGGACCGCGGTGTAGCGACAATGAGTCTTACATTGAATGCATTAACATTAGCTCAAATGATATAAAGGGAATTTTAATAATTAATCATGAATATGATTAATATACTGCATATTACAGTTAAATTATCGAAGTTGAAAATAGATCGATTATACATATGAATGATCAATCACAACGAATTATAATTCATCATTCATATATCAATGGTCCACTTCCAGATCGATTATGTGAGATAACCTTTAATGGAATTAATTTAGCTATCAAACTGTTTGTCCAGCAAACGGCCGTAAGATTAACTTGTCAACTTCCTAACAAAGTTATCCCTTCTTATAAACTCCAAGAAATATCAATGTCCTGGCCGTGAACATTAATTTCCCTGCGTTAATAAAATTAAACTACTCAACGTAGTCAATAATAAAAGCTTTTGTAGCTAGGATCACATTTCATTGACTTGTAAAAACGTCTCGGTTATGTATGTAACCCTCGTTCCCTGAGTAGGGAACGGAGACGTTACGTCGGATGACGACGAACGGGGTTTCGCTTAGAAAGCCTATCAACTTCGAGTATTACAAAACGAGCCAATGGCAAAGAAATGCCATGGGTCTGCGGAATTTGCATGACGTAACTCCGCCCCACCTCGTGGGTATAAAAGGAGGAAGTCCGCAACAGCAGTTTATGTTTCTTCACTGAGGAGCCAAGACTGAGCTCAGGCGATCCCCGCGGTACAGCGGAAAGTGGCAGGCAGACGTAACGTCTCCGTTCCCTACTCAGGGAACGAGGGTTACATACGTAACCGAGACGTTCCCTTTCGTTGTCACTCCGAGTTACGTCGGATGACGACGAATGGGGTTACCAGTCTAATCACGCCACCTTCTCAGCTGTCTTCCAGTGCCCTGCGTAAATCGAGATCCCTGTCCTAGACTGGACGAAGGACTCCATTTAACACAGGAATACCAAGGTACACTGGGAAGCATATCCCAAGCTAGGGGAAGTATGCAATTAATGCCAACCCAGAGGGGGGGGGACTTAGAGAATACACATATGACCCGAAGGAACATATGGAGAACACTGGGGTGTCCAGCCGCAGGTGGAATATTTCAACCCCAGGGGTGGCAAGGTGGCTTACCAAGGGAAAGACACATGCTCAGAGAGGCTTACAGTGGAAATACACATGTGGGGGTCGCTCAGGGGAGGGACCATGCACACGGGAGGCACCTAGCCGACGCGCAGTCAAGAGACACTGGCGCCGACGTCAGGAGTGCTGGAGGAACTCAGGGCTTTCGGAAAAGCTCACCTGAGGAGAATATCGCACGTATCCAGTCCGAGGAGTGGAATGGCGAGCAAGCGAAGACACCTGAGCGGGTCCGGTACTAGCTAGTTGAAGCGAGTACATGAGAGGACACTGGCTCCACTCGGAGATTATAGAATCTGGCGAATGTGTTAGGTGTCGACCAGCCTGCAGCTCTGCAGATGTCTGTTAGCGAGGCGCCATGCGCTAGAGCCCAAGAGGATGCCACACTCCGGTGGAGTGGGCCGTCACACCAAGGGGGCACGGTCGACCTTACTGCTGGTAAGCCAAGGCAATGGCGTCCACTATCCAGTGAGACAACCTTTGCTTGGAGAGAGCCTTTCCCTTCAGCTTCCCACCATAACAGACAAAGAGCTGGTCTGAGGTCCTGAAACACCGCGTCCTGTCTACATAGGCGCGAAGAGCGCGTACTGGACAGAGCAGTGCCAAGGCTGGGTCTGCCTCCTCCGGGGGCAGCGCTTGCAGGTTCACCACCTGGTCCCGAAAGGGAGTGGTAGGAACCTTGGGCACATATCCGGGCCGGGGTCTCAGGATCACGTGAGAGAAAGCCGGTCCGAATTCCAGGCACGCTTCGTCGACGGAGAATGCGTGCAGGTCCCCTACCCTCTTGATGGAGGCCAGTGCAACCAGGAGCGCTGTCTTCATTGACAGGAACTTAAGCTCGACTGACTGCAGGGGCTCAAAGGGAGCACTCTTCAGGGCAGTTAAAACCACTGAGAGGTCCCAAGAGGGAACGAGAGGAGGGCGAGGAGGATTTAGTCTCCTCGCTCCTCTCAGGAACCTGATGACCAGGTCGTGCTTCCCTACCGACTTACCTTCGACTAGGTCATGGTGTGCGGCAATGGCGGCAACATAGACCTTAAGGGTGGAGGGAGACAGCCTTCGCTCCAACCCCTGCTGAAGGAAGGAAAGCACAACACTGATCGAGCATCTCCGGGGGTCTTCTCGGTGAGAAGAGCACCAGACGACGAAGAGGTTCCACTTCAACGCGTAGACGTGTCTTGTGGACGACGCTCTAGCGGAAGTGATGGTAGCCACCACCGCTGGTGGAAGGGTACTCAAACCTACCTCGAGCCGTCCAGGAGCCACACGTGGAGGCTCCAGAGATCGGGGCGAGGGTGCCACAGGGTGCCCCGTCCCTGAGAAAGAAGGTCCTTCCTCAGAGGAATGGGCCAAGGAGGTGCTGTCGCGAGGAGTGCAAGTTTGGGGAACCAGGTCCGGCCGGGCCAATACGGCGCGACCAAAATGACCTGCTCCTCGTCCTCCCTGACCTTGCGCAAGGTCTGCGCAAGAAGGCTCACTGGGGGAAACGCATATTTGCGGCCCGGCGGCCAGCTGTGCGCCAGTGCATCTGTGCCGAGCGTGCCCTCGGTCAGGGAAAAATACAGGGCGCAATGGGTCGAGTCGTGAGAGGCAAACAGATCTATCTGTGCGTCCCCGAACTGGTCCCAAATCAGCTGAACCGACTGGGGATGGAGTCGCCATTCTCCAGGGAGGGGCTGAAGCCGTGAGAGCTCGTCGGCTGCACAGTTCAGGGCTCCGGGAATGAAAATGGCTCGAAGCGACCTCAGATGCTTCTGACTCCATAGAAGGAGGTGGCGGGCGAGTTGTGACATACGGCGGGAGCGTAGACCACCTTGATGGTTGATGTACGCTACAGTAGCGGTATTGTCTGAGCGGACTAGTACGTGTTGACCCCTGAGCAACGCCCGGAAGCGGTGCAGGGCAAGGCGTACTGCCAACAACTCGAGGCAATTGACATGCCATAGCCGCTGGGGTCCTGTCCAGGAGCCCGCAGCAGCATGTCCATTGCACATGGCGCCCCAGCCCGTGGTGGAGGCATCCGTGGAGACCACAACATGCCGGGAAGCTCGTTCCAGGGTGACACCCGCCCTGAGAAAACTGAGGTTCGACCACGGGGTGAGGAACTGACGGCAGGTCGGAGTAACTGGTACCCGGAGCGTGCCTTGATGCCATGCCCACCTCAGGACTCGGTCGCGAAGCCAAAGCTGAAGCAGTCTCATATGAAGCAATCCGAGCGGCGTGACCGCAGCTGCAGATGCCATATGCCCCAGGAGCCTCTGAAAATGTTTCAGTGGAACCGCATTCTTGCTCCTGAGATGTCTCAGGCAAGTCAGCAGTGACTGCGCGCGCTCGCTCGTAAGCTGCGCGGACATGGCGACCGAGTCGATGTCCATACCGGGAAAAGAGATCCTCTGCACGGGGCAAAGTTTGCTCTTCTCCCAGTTGACCCGAAGGCCCAGACGAGCTAGGTGCCGGAGCACTAGGTCCCTGTGTTCGCAAACCTGATCTCGAGAGTGAGCTAGGATCAGCCAGTCGTCGATATAACTCAGGATGCGAACCCCGTGTTCCCGAAGGGGAACAAGGGCAGCCTCGACGACCTTCGTGAAGGTGCGAGGAGACAGGGCTAGCCCGAAAGGGAGAACCGCGTACTGGTATGCCTGCCCCTCGAAAGCAAACCGTAGGAGGAACGGTCTGTGTCGAGGAAGAATGGAGACATGAAAGTAGGCGTCCTTCAGGTCGATCGCTGCAAACCAATCCTGGGCCGCACGCATTAGAGAACGCGTTTGGGGGAGAGCATCTTGAACGGCAGCCTGTGAAGGGAGCGGTTCAGCACGCGCAAGTCCAGGATTGGCCGTAACCCACCGGTTTTCTTGGGGACAGTGAAGTAGGGGCTGTAGAACCCGGACCTCATCTCGGCTGGAGGGACAGTCTCGATTGCACCCTTCGCTCTCATGATAGGGGCATTGCCACCGACCAAAGTGGAGCGGACTCCCCTGAAGCGGGGAGGAGACCGTGCGAACTGAATCGCATAGCCGAGCCTGATGGTGCGCGCGATCCAGCGGGACAGACGGGGAAGCTCTAACCAGGCTCCCAGGAACTGAACCAGCGGGATCAAGCGGACGACAGGCGTCCCCCCGGAGGGGCAGCGAAGCGGAGTAACTGGCCCAGACGTGGACGGCATAGCGGCCCGGTGTGGGGGCACAGTTAGCAACCGCGCCCTGACAGAGGGGGCCAGGGGAGGACCATGCTGGTCGTCCCGCGGGGGCCTTCTCTGGCAGGGGTCTGGCGACAGAGGGGGACAGGGGCGAAGCGGTCCGTGGACGGCACGCCATGTCAAGCACCTCTGGGACAGAGGGGGACGAGGAGAGCACGGCTTGTGGGCGGCGCTCTGTGTCGTCCGAGAACTCTGTCTTCCCAGAGACGGGAGAGTCAGTTCTTAGGAGAATAAGGATTTTTCCCCGGCCCTCCACCGGGGAAAGGAGTGGTCCTGCTACCAACTCCTGGAAGAACTGAGTCCCATCTCTGTGGAGCCCGTCTCAGGAGCGCCGCTTAACCCGGCACGTAGCGGGGGCGGGGCTGGAGAGGGCTGTGGCGTCCGCCCGCGGCTTCCAGAGCCGGCCCGTCTCTTTAAACGGGCGGGGTGGGAGCCGCGGGGGGGCGCCTTCGGCAGTGGGCAGACCAGGGGATCTGAGCGGACGGCGGGCCATCGGGACAGAATCACGTCAGTCTGCACATGGGCGGTTGAGAGCTTTTGGGCGAAGTTCTCAACCGCACCGCCGAAGAGGCCGACCTGGGATATGGGAACGTCGGACAGACGGGGCCGCGCGACATTCAGCACATCAGACAGGTTCAGCCACAGAATGGTAGGCATCACCTGACCCAGGGAGCGTACGGCCACTTTCGTCGCTCGGAGAGCAAGGTCAGTGGCGGCGCGCGACTCAGTGAAGAGCCCTGGGTCAGTCCCGCCCTCGTGCAAGTCCATGAGCATCTGGGTCGAGGACCAGCAGAATGGCCATGGCCTGCAGAGAGGCGGCTGCCAGTCCCGTGGTGCTATAGGATCTCGCCACAAATGTAGACGAAAACCATAGACCACGGGCGGGTGCTTAGGATTGCGCCGAGAAGAAGCACTCTGAGGACACATAGCATCGCAACAGAGCGTTCAGCCGGGGGAACCCCAGTGTACCCGTGACAGCGGCCCCATCGAGGGGGGAAAGGCGGATGAGATCAGCGAGCGGTCCCGAGAAAACCAGGGGGTTTTCTGGGACTTCGAGATCTCATCATGCACGTCCGGGAGGGAAGGTATTGGGGTTTGCCGTGGACGAGGGTCGGCGGCCTTACCCAAAAACCAATCGTCCCAGGAAAGCATGGCCGTCATCTCTGGATCAGACTCAGGCACAGCCGTATGCACACCAGAGGGTGGCAGCTGTGACGAGTCGTCACTTCGCAGAGAATCAAACCCACCTTGTGAAGCTGCTACAAACATAGTATCATCCTCTGTAGCTTTAAATGAAACACACGGGCCACCAGAGGGTAGACTCGTGGGAATCACCTATTCACTAGCGGGCACCGCCGTTGAGGGGAGGCTGGGGTCACGGACACGGAGTCGGCGCCTTGTTCCAGACCAACACCCTCAGGTCACCCTGGCCACCAGCCGAAGATCGGGGGGTGGATGAGGGGACTCTCACTCTTGCGAGTTCACCGAGTCTCGACCTATATGACGCGATGATCATGTTCCCACAGAGAGAACATGAGTCATCCACGAGCGCTGCTCTAGTATGATCAAGCCCAAACATACCAGACAACGCTCGTGCCCATCAGAGTCCGATACCAAGCTGCCGCAACCATTCGTTTTTTTTTTTTTTTTTTAAATGCACGGGCGAGCCGTCTTTAAAAAGACGTGCCGCGTGCGCTCTTTTAGAGAGAAAACTCAAGTGTTGAAGCGCCCGGGGAAGCACGCGCTCTCTGATGAACCACTGCAGAGATAAGCAGGAAGCACGCACTCGCCGGAGATCGCCGTCACACCAACACTCGAGGCACTCGTTCGTGAAGCTGATAATTCAGAGTTGGCTTGTGGAGAGAAGAATACACTTGGCTCCGAAGCGAAAACATAAACTGCTGTTGCGGACTTCCTCCTTTTATACCCACGAGGTGGGGCGGAGTTACGTCATGCAAATTCCGCAGACCCATGGCATTTCTTTGCCATTGGCTCGTTTTGTAATACTCGAAGTTGATAGGCTTTCTAAGCGAAACCCCATTCGTCGTCATCCGACGTAACTCGGAGTGACAACGAAAGGGAATGAGCATTTCAGACGAACAATCAAGAATATAATGGTTTTAATAATTGGACTAATAATGCATCAAACTACAATTCACACGGAATATATGTGTATACACTCGAAACAAACAAACAAAAAACATTACAAACACGAATTAAAATAGGATGAGAGAGGGAGAGAAAACGATGTATATATATATATATATATATATATATATAGAGAGAGAGAGAGAGGATGAGAAAGTGAAACTAAAGGATTAGAGATTGCAGTACGGCACAAAACACAGACAAAATGAACCTTGAGAGACACAAAGATCAAATCCCCTGAATGGGGTAAACAGATCTTAAAGCATTTAGATCGATAGGAATTACGATACTTGCATGATTCTTCGTGTGGCTGAGAGCCAAAGCGTGTGTGTGTGTGTCTCTGTCCTCGTGTCACGCGTTCACGTGGTCTTTCAGAGCGAGGGAGCGCGTTAGTTTGAATGTCCTTTGAGGTGCAGTTGCTGGTTGGTTCAAAGAGTCTCTTTAAAGTCGAAGTTGCCGATTACATTCATTTCGCTGAAAGTGAACGTAGGAAAGTCCGAAGACGAAAATAAAGAAAGATTAAAGAAAAAGGAGAAACACGGCGTAAAGCTCCCTAAGGAGCCATGGCACGGAAACCTCTCACAGGGAAAAAGCTCTCCCAGAAACTTCTGTGTCAGTCTTTTATGGAGAGGAGGGGTTCACGCCTGCTTCGAGTATGTGAACCAATTATCTTAGAGTATCTCGAGCGGGAAAAGTTTTTCTTTGTCCTGTCAGGATAATTTGTGATGGTATGAAATTTTGTCATTTCTACCCAGAAAGATTGTACACACAGAACAATACATTTTACTGTAATATCCTATGTATGACTTGTTTAGTCAATGGCCGGAAAGAGTAGAAGAAACATAAAGTTACATTCATATGCAGAATTACACACATTTAATGTTCACTCACACGACTATAAAGCCATAATACCGGCTACCATGACCTAGGAAAGATCAAATTCAAGTTTATACATTTCTTAAGTGGTTATACTTATAGAAAATATAAGATTGCAGAGTCTATTCCTCTTTCTTTATCAGAATTCAAGTGGGAGCTATGATTCCCTTGGAATTCCTTTTGGGGGTCATAAAGTTTTATGACCTAGCAAGAGGGAGAGGCACAGAATTTGATCCTGTTAGGTATTCTTTCTTTAAAAATACACTTAAGATTCAAAGTTACAGAACAGTCTCAAATTTAATCTATAGAATAAGACAAAACTAATTAGATATGCATGCGTACAGGAACGTTAGATACAATTCTGTGTTATATACATTAAGGATATTTCTATCCTAAGTTGCACACAAAGGACGTTTGTGTGCGGGTATGTATGGCGTGTGTATAAGTTCATCCCGTGGTTGGCGCGGGCTGTTGCTCCCCCCTTCTTGGGGAATCACGTGGGGAATCCATCCGTGGTGTGTACCACGTGAGGGTTTCAAGAACAACGGGGTTCTGTTTCTTAATTGCGCAATGCGTCATAAATGGATTTAATCAATGACCTGCTGGCAGACATTGGGGCACCATTTCACATGATTCAAGGTTTTGTGAATTAAACATATATGTGTTCATATTTGCTCAGTAGTGAAAGGAAAACAGGATTCGGTCAGTCGCTACAGATTCCCCCTTTTCGTCGGATGAAGTCCCGGTGTGAACATCATCGGACGACAATCATCACAATGGCCGACTGGCAGGTGAATCCTGATAGTAGGATGGCAGGTGGAACCTGTCGGTAGGATGGCAGGTGGATCTTAAAGCTGAGGATTCAGCTCGATGAGGTTTGGCGTGGTCTCTGACTTGGCACCCCCTTTCCGGGGATTCCATCTGAGACCTTCAGGCACGGCTTTCGTGAGCTCGGCTCTGTCGCATCTGGTTGAGTCTTCTGTACAGAATGAATGCCACGCATAGTGTCAGAGTGTGGCTGATTACCTGTAGAGATGCACAGCACAATGTCGGCTGAGGTTCCGGCTAGGACCGCAGATGAAGTGTTCAGAACGGACAGTCGAGACAGTGCTTGGATGGCTGTGTTGACCGGAGCAATGTCAATGAGTTGGGACCCCCTTTCCTCGATCCGGAGTTCCAGTTCTGGATCTAAGATGAAGTTGTAGTTCTTGAAGGACGGGAGTTCCAGTGCTGTCTGATATGCTTTGCTCGGAAGATGGTACAATGCCAGATCATTCAGGTGGAATATGGCACCTTTCGGGGCTTGAATCCACGTACTCTGGTTGAGCATGTTGGCACGGCTGGTTGTGTCATGCTGGTCGTAAGTGAGAGTAGCTGTACGCACAGGTGTGTTAACGAGCCACCTGTCACCTACAATCTCTGCTTGCGCCTCTGATGACTTGAGTGCGAGGCTTAGCTTCGGCAGGGCAGTGGGTGTCGCTGATCTGCAGCCCGCAGGTTCCGTCAGTGTTGTCTCTGAGGAAGGGTTTGTTAGGGCAGAGATAGTGAATGTCTTTGGTCAATGTGCACACGTGCAGGTTTGGGGCCAGGTGCAGCTGTGTGGCGCTGTCGTGGTAGGCCACCACATCTGGAATGTGTGTCTTGATGTGGGTGTTGCTTTTCAAAAACCCGACATTGGCAATGTCTTTAAGTCTGTAGACTTGGTTTGACTCGCTGATGGGCAAGTTCAGGAGCAAAACCCACTTCTCTCTGCTTGGGGTCGACGCAGAG
The DNA here is from genome assembly GCA_026230005.1 of Gila orcuttii. Lineage (NCBI taxonomy): Eukaryota > Metazoa > Chordata > Actinopteri > Cypriniformes > Leuciscidae > Gila > Gila orcuttii. The sequence continues at coordinate 18,866,299 of JAPDVR010000013.1, read as the reverse complement.
TGGGGTGGCGCTACCCAGAGAGTAAGCAAGGTGAGTTGCTCTTTTAGCTGTGAAAGTTCAGTCTGGATTTCAACCACATGCCGTTTCGCAGTGGCTATGTTTGCTGTGTGGACACTTGGCATACCAGTGTCGAACAGAGTTCTGGCGGCAGCGACGGCTCCGAGCAACGCTCCCAGGAACCGTTTGGAGTGTTAGTTGGTGCTTAGGAGTCCTGATTGTGTAACAGTCACTTTCCCAAGTTGGTTGGACATGTGTTCGACCTTGGCCTTGGCGTGAGAGAGGGAGTCCTCTGTCCATCGGGCACTTGCCCAGCCGTATTGGGCTACGGTGCTGGGGTAGTGTGCTCTGTAGGCCTTGTGGCTGGATGAGTCGAACATGCGCTTAATGGGTGTAGGTCCTGCAGTCGGTGATCAGGAGTCTCAGTTGTTCTCTCGGTGGCAGCTTTCCTCTGGATGGCTGACAGCACAGCATGGCGAACCACAGCAGCAACCTGGTACAGACAACAGGGAGAGAAAGAAAGGGGAGGAAAAAGCCAGCAAGGGCTGTCTTTGGTTGGACAGGGCAGTCTTTTTATTTCATGGGTGGCAACTAGGTTTAGCTTGCCTTGGCCCATGTTTTGCCACATCTTGCTGCTGGCATGTCGCTTGCTTCAGTGTATTGTCAGTGGCTCTGGTGCTGTGGTTTGCAGCGCATGATGCGTCATGGACGTACATTGGCCTTATCCCCCCTTTGCGCCGTTGCATTACACGTGTTTGCATTGTGGTGTCAGACGGTGCACACATAGAATGTAGCTCTGTGCACGCAGCATGTGCTTGGTGTCATGCAGTGTTCTTAGTAACTGGTTTTCAGTGAGTGTAGACGGCATTCAAGGGTTGGTTGGAGGGGTCTGAGAGGTGGTGAAGCAAAGTCTTTATTGTTTCAGAAGCCCGCATGTTCGTTATGTTTGTCTTTGTAAACAGCGGAGCTAGCGTAAACTGCTCTGAGGTGGACAGTTTAGTTTGTAAAGTTCTTATGCTGTGTGTAATCACTTCAAACTTCAGGGTGGGTGGGCGGGTTTGAAGTGACCACAGCTAGTCGTTTGGTGCGCCAGGCTTAGCGAGGGTATGGGTTTGGTCATTCAAGTCTTTGTCAAGGCCCGGTTGCCTTGAGTGTCCTTTCACCTTTTTCCAGTAGACAATCATGTTGTTTGTTCTTGTGATGTCATCGCATGCCTGGAACCGGTGTTGGTGTGTGACAGGCATGTGTTTTGAAGTCTTACAGCCATTTTGTTTCCAGCCTGGAAGTTGGTATAGGAAACTGAGTGTGGCATAGTTAAAGTCTGTGCACATAAGGAGTTCTTTGATTTTATGCGTCAACGCGATGTGCAGCGTTATGAGAATGGCTGCTACCTCAGTATATTGTGATGACTGCGGGCCCAACTTGAAGTATTGTGGTGGGCACGGTATGTCATTTACCCACAGCATGCCCGCACCTGATTGAGGGGTGCCCTCATGGTGGTAGGAACATCCATCGATGTAGGCTGTGGGCATACCTTGACACGCATTCTCTTTAAAGTACCTGTGACAGGTCAGTTGTTGTTGTTGGGGTTCTTCTACATCCACCGTTGCAGCTGGTGTGTTATCAGAGCAGTTTTGGCAGGCTGCCAGGCCGTTGCCTAGCGCAGACTTGTGATTTTGAGCATGACGTGCCTCAACATTGCGCGCCTGGAGGGCCATTAACCATGTGGCTATGCGTGAATTGGTGACCACGCCATCTTGGATGCGCTGGCTGTTGAGGAACGTTACAGCCCATACAGTGCATAGCAGAGATTTTTCACAGTCTGAGAATGTAGTCTCTGGTGGCAGAAGTGTCTTACTGGCATATGTAACGACTCTTTTGTCTTGATCATGCCTTTGGTACAGGCCAGCACTGAGACAGTGGTTGGAGAACCCAGCTTCTGGATAGAACTCTTTTTGTGGGTCAGGGTAAGCCAGACATGGAGCTGTGCCTAGGTGTCGTTTAGCTCATTCATGGCATTTTCTTGAACTTCTGTCCATACAAAGGGGCAGTCTCTTTTTTAGAAGGGCAGTTAGAGGTTTTGCAATGTCTGAGTAGCTTTTGCTGAACTGCCGTGAGTAATTGCACACCCCTAGAAAGCTTCGCAGCTCTGAGATGTTGGTGGGTGGCTTGATGTTTTGAACAGCTTGAATATGGCTGGAGTGCGGTTCGATGCCCCGTGATCCGATGAGTAGACCCGCATAGTTGACTTTGGTTCGACACCACTGTCCTTTGTGGAGGGCGTTCTTGGCGCCGGCAGTGGATAATTGGTTCAGAACATAGTCTATCTCTTTCAGGTGGTCAGCCACTGTTCTGCTTTTCATGAGAACATCATCAACGTAGATAAGGTTACCTCTCCTTCTGGCATCTGGGCATGCTTTGTTCAGGGAGGTGTTAAACTCAGCAGGTGAGTTGGCATAGCCGAACGGCACCTGGTGCAAGTGAATTGTCTGTTGCCGAACGTAAAGACTAGCTTGTGCTGATCTTCTGGAAGCACAGGTATGGTCCCGAATCCAAAGGCCACATCAAGTGTAGACAAGATTGTGTCTCCTCTGATTCTGGGTGTTTCTTGCTCCAGCTGGGTCAAGGGCCATCGGGACAGTGGCACCTGTTGATGCAGTTTCCTGTAGTCAATGGTGGGGTGCCATTTGCCGTTTTGTTTGAGGACGGGCCAGATGGGGGCAGAATAGGTGCTGAACTTGAGACTCAAATCCTGGGTACGGCTCCTCTGTTGGTGTGTCGTCTGTCGTGTTGGCAGGCAGAGGTGCAGCAGTGTCATCAGTCTCGCAGGCAGGCTGTCTGGAGACTTTGTATGCTGCAATGTGTTGGTCCTCTGTCAGTGCTGTTCTGCATACCTGGTCTTTGTCCATCGGCATGACCGAAGTAATGGAGATGAGTTTGAAGGGTGCTGTGAACACTGTGTGGTCTGTGATCCCTTCGGGCATCATTGAATATGGGATGGGCCCAATGATTGGTAGTGTGAGTTCAAAAGTCATGGAAGTCGTGGCTCAATAGCCATCCCACTCGGTAGGCTTTGGGAATTGTGATGTCCCTTGCCATGCCGTTGTTGACTACACAAGATGACACTTCCGTAAGGGGTGTGGCTTGCAGCGTGAGTCCAAGTTCAACACATTCAGGTGAGTGTTGAAAGAAGCCCAGCGTGTGGTTTAGGGTTCGACCACAACGCATGTTGAGGCGGTCGGCGACCCCTTCGGTGTAAAATGGTATCACAGTTCCCTGTTCGTTGATTAGGGTGCAAACCTCAGGAATGGTCTGACCTGACAGGAGGTTCTCAGTGTTGGTTGGAACAACGGGGGGCTGTAAAGTCAATGGGGCCCACACTACCTCATTAATGATGTCCACATGAGCCTTGTGGCGAGTCAGGATGTCTGCTCCGATGTAGACATCATGGGGCGGGTCCGGAAGGACCAGGAAGTAATGGGTCAGACAGTCGGTGGTTCCAGTTCAGGTTCAAAGCGCAGACACCTTTGGCCGTCATCATGGTTGATGGGCACGTGTTTAAAGGAAAATGGGTGTGCTTGCTGGCAGAAGGAAGGTCCGGTGTGTCTTCAATGAGAGCATTGAATAGTGAGACACTGATGGCTGAGTTGTCTGCCCATAGTGCAAGTACAATGTCAGTGGTGGTTACGTCATTCAACTGCAGGTCAGTTGTGACCTTGGGGCCAAAGGAGTCAGAGTCTTTGGTGAGCTGTAAGGTGCAGGGTAGCAGATTCGAACCTTCAGTTGGTGCTGAGTCTGTGTCTTCCTGGCTGGCTGTGGGAGTTTCCGTGAACTCTGTGACCTGACAGTCTGGCTCTGCGGGAATTCTCGTGACCTCTGTGACCCAACAGTCTGGCTCGGGTCGCCTGTGTGACTGGAGGGGGAGGGGTTCCCGCACTTGAGCCCAAACTTACAGTTATTTGAAGTCCAGTAAAGGTTCAAAGCGATCTAGCAGGTCTTTGCCAAGTAGAAGTGGGTAAGTGTTCATTTTTGAGATGTACACTGGGTGGATCAGATTCATAGAACCAATTGTCAGGTGGATGGGAGCTACCTGTTTGAGCCGGATGTCGTTCTGGCTGTGGGATTGCACATTCAGCTCACATGTTTGAGATTTAAGAGTTCGATCTTGGCTCTTAGTTTTAGCACTGAGTCTTTCAAATAGTTGGGCTGACATTAATGTGATGTCTGAGCCGGTGTCTAGCGGGGTGTCAAGGCTCAAATCATTGTTCACAGTGGTTGTTAGGTAGAGGGTTCGGCCCACCCCCTTTTTGATCAGGTTTCCCAGAAGTCTTGGCGTCGGGGCAGGTGTGACGATCAATGGGTGGTTAGGACCGGTTTTGTGTGGCTCTCTGCGGGTGCAGATAGCCAAAACAGCATTTTCTGGTACCTTGGGATAGTGGTACCTGATATGAGGAAGTGTGCTGTCTCATTCAGGGTGTGCAGCTGTCAGCTGTGGAGCTTGGGTGATGCTGACACCTTGTGATGTGACAGTTAGCTCTGTGGTCTTTGGCTGACGAGCAGTGTTCTGGGTGCCTGTTTCAAGTCTTACGCTTAGACATAGGACGTCTGGCTCGTCCCTCTTGTTTCTCTTGTGAGATCTCATGTGCAGAAGCTCTTTCAGCACCTTCAGGATCTCTGCCGTCTCTGACGTGGCTGCATTGTTTTTATCTGATGTGTGCTCAGACTTGTGCTTACCAGTGGCATGCTGAGAGGGGTACCGCTCCGGGCTGCCTGGGTTTGAGTCTCTTGGTGATGGGGGTAAGCTGTTTCTGGGTCGCCGGCAGGCTTCCCAGAATCCAGAGCGCTCGCTCTGGTGCCTTGGACGAGCACCATTGCGGCTGTGCTGCCCTCTGCTGGCTTGGAACTGTCTTGACTCTCTGTACAAAGGTCTGTGGTGTTGTGGGGCGCCCTCTAGAGTCAGCTCTGAATAGTGTTCGGAGACAGGGAAGATGGTGTTGTTTTTCACAGTCTTTCTGGACACAGTCTTTTGCTTGACATAAGCTTTGTGAGCCAAGTCTCGTAGCTGTTGGGCAGACATGGTCCGTGAACAGGCCAGGATGCCCATGTGATGACTCACTGTGGGATGCAGGTTTTGGAGAAACAAGAGTTCTGAAGTTTGAAATCCTCTTCCATACCTGGCTCTTTCCGTGCTCCGAAGTAGGCTTGTCGGAATCGGCCGTAGTAGGTCCGTGGGGTTTCAATTCTTGTCTGCTTGAGGTCCATGGCGATGAGGACCCCTTGGTCTGATTCTGGATCAGAGAATTCTTTAATCAAAGATTGTCGCAGCTGCTGGTAGTCAGTTTTGACAGTCTCTGGTTGACGATATAGGAAGCTGCGCATGTCACGGCTAGACGTAATCCTTAGCAGGTGAAATCTGTCACAAGTAGTTACATTGGCTACAGTCTGTGAATGAAAGTCGATGTCTTGCAGGGTTCGGAGTGAACGTAGGGATGTTTCTGGCCAGCTTGACGAGTTCTTTGGGGGCCATGCCATGGTTAGCGGCAGGGGTTCTCTGGAAGCTGGCTGGTGACATTTTGAGCAATGGGCTTTTAACCCCCCCCCCCCCCCCTTTCAGTTCTGAGTTTGTGGCTGAAAGGTACGGACCGGCTGGTTAGGGGAAACTTTGTGATGTGCGTTTCCCCTTCCCGGTCATTCTGCAGTCTATAAGATTGTTTCAACTCTTCGTGAACAATGTCAAGTTCGTTTTTGAGATCGTGTCTCTGCTGAGTAAGCTCGTGGATTTCAGCTCGGGCTGCGTGCAAGTGGTTTTTGCATGCCTTGGCTTTAGCGTCTCTTTCTTTTAGTTCAGTCTCTGCTCTTGCAAGGAGAGCTTCACCTTGTCTGAGTTTCTCGTTGAGTTCCTCTCTGGCGTTTCTCTCTGGCGTTTCTCTCCGCTTGCTTTCTTTGGTCTGTGTCGAGACGAAGATCACACAGGGCCTTTTGAAGTCTTTCCGCTTCTTTCTGTAGCGCTGGGTCTGTTGCATCCTCTGTCCCGCGCTGGTCGTGGGTCTCGCGGAGTAGTTGATCTAGATGGCTCTGCGCGTGGGCCTGGTTCCTCCGGTTGAAGCTTTAGCGTTGTGGCTTCCTGCTCCAGGCTGATGCTGCTCCTTTCGCTGAGCCGTGCCTGGGCGAAGGGGTTGTGTGCGATGCCTCCGACGATTCTGGCCCAGTCTTTGTAGTTGTAGCTCTGGGTCGGATCGTGGGCCATCAGCTTGTCCACGTCGGCGTCCTTAGGCAGGAAGGAGGTCGTCATGGCTCTCGACCATGACTGTAGGACCGGAACATACTGGCTCACTGTGGGCGAGAGGAACACAACACACAAAACAAAGAGAGCAGTGCAAGTTCGTTCTAAGGTTAACGAGCTATACTCATACGGGCTATGCCGTTTATGAGAATTTTGGGGCTAACTGATGTAAACAGTTAGCGGAGCCAATTGATTTGGGTCGACGAAGGACCCGAACTAGAGTTTTGACAGGCAGTAGCCTAGCGGGTCACGTGATGACACCGGTTGCGTAATTGTCACTCTATTCTATTATTTAGCTTCCTTGGTGGCTCTCACAGGTTACTGTCTCTAAGTGAAATGAAAGAAACAAATCACAACAGAACACAAGATAGAAAAGATCAGAATGAAATAAAACAATAGGTCTGTAAAGAACTGGAATAAATACTAACACTGGAAGTGTTAGAAAGACTAAGGAGGCCTAAACCTACTACCGCTGATAGGGTTTAAGATAGGGCCTACGGGTGAGTGGGGTTGTCAGGATAGCAACCTAAGAAGAGGTGTGGCTTGGAGAAGAGATGGGCCAAACACTTAAAATATCCGGGAGATATCTAGTATTTTGTGGCTCATAGTAGGTGGAATGTTGTTTTTAATTAAATTTAGTTTACCTGTGGTGAATTGAGTCCACTCCGGTGAGAACCAGTGGCATGGTCAACCTCCCTGGCGCTTCCCAAACACTCAACCGCGGTGTCCTCGGCCCTCCTTTACTCTGTGTCGCGTTGCGCCCTCCCAAACAGTCTTTTTGACTTTAAACACAACTCGGCAACGCCAAGATGTCAACCGCCAGACAACACTACAAAATTGGGCTTTTCCCCAGAACCCTCCCGGAGGAGTGGCCTCTTTTTAGGCCACGGTTTAGGTACTGGTCCCAGAAATTGCCTTTTTGTGTCGGCTGGACTGGTTGACTACCTTTGGAGTGCCAAATTGCTGATGTCAGCACTGCGGGCCGCAACGACGGACAGAGATAAGAGAAACCGAGATTCACGCACAGCCCGTGTTGGTAACGCTGGTCGGACAACCCTGCTGGCCTGAACACCACCAGAGATGACTTCAAATCACCAAGGGAGTACTACAATAGATACACAAAAGGATGAACAAGGGAAGCATAAAGTGAATTAAGGCTTGTTTGTTTAAACCAAATTGAGTAATTATTTATGTAGCAATAAGAGTCGAAGTTTTTACTAAATAATAATAAACAAGAGGGAATTATGATAATGTTGGTCTTTATCAAAATAACCTAACCCAAAAGAGAGGAAAAATAATAAAAATCAAAATATAAAGAGACAGGATTTAAACACGGTAGAAGAAGCAGGCCGCAGTAGTAGGTTTTCACCACAAGGGCGCGTACTCCTTCTCCGTGCTTTGCCTGGGGAACAGAACACTTGATTCAAATTCAAAATTCAAAACTTGTTTAAATTTAAAATTTAAAACAAGCAGGAAAGAATTAAAAGGGAAATCAGAATGATATCCTATAATAGCTAAAAAGGTAAAGCATCATTAATAACTATAAAATAATCAAAAGGGGAAGATGAGATAGATGCACAATTCAAAACAGAGGAGGAAAAGCGTGATGTCGACTTAGTGAGGAAGGCCACAGGGTGGCGCTGTTTCCTCCACATGGATATCAGTGGCTGACAGGCAAACACGACGTAAATTTACAATGGTTTAAAACAAATTAAAATAAGCGTGAAAGGAGATTGAGAAATCAGGATAAAATTTTATAATAATTACGATAACAGTGAAGTGTCATCAATGATTATAAAATAATAACAAGAGAAAAAGTAGAAATAAAACAATTCAAAACAGAATTTGAAAAGAGAGAAAATGAGAGTTGAGTGAACCGACTTGGGGGGGGGGGGGGGGGGGCAGCCACTAGGACTTCCTACCAAGTGGTCTCACGATAGGCTGGGATTTTAATCTAAGTTTTAATTCAAATCTTGTTTGACCAAACTTAGAGTAAATGTACCAGTCAAAAGCAGGAAAATTGTCTAACACAAAATAATATTCGCACAAGCAAAGCTATAAATGCAAATAATTATTGAGAATTTAGACAGGCTAATTAACAGGGAAATGAATTCAGCAGTAACGAGAGCATTAAACGGCCACGAGATGGCGTAATTGTGCTCATGCATACTGATGTCAGAAGGCGGGGCGTAATTTGATATTTCTAAATACCTAAAGGACGCCCTCTGGTGTTTAGCAAGCGGAATTACAACCGACTTTAATGTGATTTAAACTTAGAGCTTTCAGCTCGCGTCGTGCGCTGATTTCCTGCCATAAAATCACAAATAAACAAACAGATCTCGGTGGATCTTTTCGGTGCTATAGTGCACAAGAGCGTGAAACAGGATTTCTTTGCTGTGAAAACACGCGGATGTGAAACAACAGGAATTTTCGTCTGTTGTTACTCACATAAACATTTTTATGTATTAGATTTACATTTAAATGTATCAGATCTTTAATTGGGTAGCTAAACCAATTTTGACCAGGAGCTTACCGTTTTTGTTGAATATCACTGGGTTAACCACGAATTCAATAACGACATTATGTAAGTAAGGCCTTTTACCACTGAACAGAGGAAACTCGCTCTCGATCAGATTTACGTCTTGCTCTGATAAAGAGATTCTCGTCTTAATCAGGCGTTTAAATAATATTAACATGTACCAGCTGCAAAGAGTTTGCTTCGTCTTTACAGGGACAGTTATAATATTATGAACTGCAGTTTAATTTAGCAATTAACAGTGTTCACATGTTAAACATATTTCACAGGGTCAATTTGCTTAACTGAGATCGGCTTCGTGCCGATCAGTTCTTCAGTGGGTTGCGTTGCGCGACTTTCACTGGAGCGCGCTTAAAAAAAAAAAAATACACAATATACTCATAGATTGAAACTGAATTTGCTCATAAAACAAAGTTTGAAATGCGTCGCGGTCTCCACCAAACATGTAGCGACAATGAGTCTTACATTGAATGCATTAACATTAGCCTCAAATTATATATATGGAATTTTAATAATTAATCATGAATATGATCAATATACTGCATATTACAGTTAAATTATCGAAGTTGAAAATAGATCGATTATACATATGAATGATCAATCACAACGAATTATAATTCATCATTCATATATCAATGGTCCACTTCCAGATCGATTATGTGAGATAACCTTTAATGGAATTAATTTAGCTATCAAACTGTTTGTCCAGCAAACGGCCTTAAGATTAACTTGTCAACTTCCTAACAAAGTTATCCCTTCTTATAAACTCCAAGAAATATCAATGTCCTGGCCGTGAACATTAATTTCCCGGCGTTTATAAAATTAGACTACTCAACGTAGTCAATAATAAAAGCTTTTGTAGCTAGGATCACATTTCATTGACTTGTAAAAATGAGCATTTCAGACGAACAATCAAGAATATAATGGTTTTAATAATTGGACTAATAATGCATCAAACTACAATTCACACGGAATATATGTGTATACACTCGAAACAAACAAACGAAAAACATTACAAACACGAATTAAAATAGGATGAGAGAGGGAGAGAAAACGATGTATATTATATATATATATATATATATATATATATATATATATATATATATATAGAGAGAGAGAGAGAGAGAGAGAGAGAGAGAGAGAGAGAGAGAGAGAGAGAGGATGAGAAAGTGAAACTAAAGTTTTGTGCCGTACTAAAGTACGGCACAAAACACAGACAAAATGAACCTTGAGAGACACAAAGATCAAATCCCCTGAATGGGGTAAACAGATCTTAAAGCATTTAGATCGATAGGAATTACGATACTTGCATGATTCTTCGTGTGGCTGAGAGCCAAAGCGTGTGTGTGTGTGTGTCTCTGTCCTCGTGTCACGCGTTCACGTGGTCTTTCAGAGCGAGGGAGCGCGTTAGTTTGAATGTCCTTTGAGGTGCAGTTGCTGGTTGGTTCAAAGAGTCTCTTTAAAGTCGAAGTTGCCGATTACGTTCATTTCGCTGAAAGTGAACGTAGGAAAGTCCGAAGACGAAAATAAAGAAAGATTAAAGAAAAAGGAGAAACACGGGCGTAAAGCTCCCTAAGGAGCCATGGCACGGAAACCTCTCACAGGGAAAAAGCTCTCCCAGAAACTTCTGTGTCAGTCTTTTATGGAGAGGAGAGGTTCACGCCTGCTACGCGTATGTGAACCAATTATCTTAGAGTATCTCGAGCGGGAAAAGTTTTTCTTTGTCCTGTCAGGATAATTTGTGATGGTATGAAATTTTGTCATTTCTACCCAGAAAGATTGTACACACAGAACAATACATTTTACTGTAATATCCTATGTATGACTTGTTTAGTCAAAACAAGACGGTCAAACAGGTACCAAGAATGGCCGGAAAGAGTAGAAGAAACATAAAGTTACATTCATATGCAGAATTACACACATTTAATGTTCACTCACACGACTATAAAGCCATAATGCCGGCTACCATGACCTATGAAAGATCAAATTCAAGTTTATACATTTCTTAAGTGGTTATACTTATAGAAAATATAAGATTGCAGAGTCTATTCCTCTTTCTTTATCAGAATTCAAGTGGGAGCTATGATTCCCTTGGAATTCCTTTTGGGGGTCATAAATTTTTATGACCTAGCAAGAGGGAGAGGCACAGAATTTGATCCTGTTAGGTATTCTTTCTTTAGAAATACACTTAAGATTCAAAGTTACAGAACAGTCTCAAATTTAATCTATAGAATAAGACAAAACTAATTAGATATGCATGCATACAGGAAGGTTAGATACAATTCTGTGTTATATACATTAAGGATATTTCTATCCTAAGTTGCACACAAAGGACGTTTGTGTGCGGGTATGTATGGCGTGTGTATAAGTTCATCCCGTGGTTGGCGCGGGCTGTTGCTCCCCCCTTCTTGGGGAATCACGTGGGGAATCCTGTGGTCAGCATCTGTCCATCCGTGGTGTGTACCACGTGAGGGTTTCAAGAACAACGGGGTTCTGTTTCTTAATTGCGCAATGCGTCATAAATGGAGTTAATCAATGACCTGCTGGCAGACATTGGGGCACCATTTCACATGATTCAAGGTTTTGTGAATTAAACATATATGTGTTCATATTTGCTCAGTAGTGAAAGGAAAACAGGATTCGGTCAGTCGCTACAGCGGACTCGGGATGTTTGTGAGCTGAGAGACTGAGTGAGAAACGAAGCCGGAGACCCGTCTGACGGAGCGAGAGAGAAGGAGCGGGAGCCGTGATCGGAGGTAGCCGAGATAGCTAGCCACGGTGGGCGAATGCTGGGCGGAGCTGTCGGTTAATCGCACCGCACCTGATCAGCCGGACTGAGGCATTTCCACGCACTCAATATTTTGCAAGTGTCCGTTCAGCGCACTCAATGTTTTGCAAGACCAAAACAGGCCTGCAACATAATTTTCTTTTTCGTTCAAAACGTTACTGTGAGTAAACTGGACCGTGTGTGAATGTGTGTGTGAGTGGGCCCACCACTGCATTTACTAAGACTGGTTTCAGGACACTTGGCGGGTTTTTTTTTTTTTTTGTTTGTTTATTGTAAAGTTCTCTGTGTATTCTCGATTGTTAGGAAAGAGATAGGGGAGGGGGACTTTTAGACCACTTATTTTGGTGTAACAAGTGTGATTGAAACTATTGGGGTCTCTAGCTAAATTTAAAGGGGCTATTACTCAAGTGTTTGGGGAATCTTTTGGTCATTTATTTTGTATATTCGTTAATATTGAGTTGTGGGGAAAAGCTTTTATATTCTATTTGCCAAATTCTTTTATCCAATTAAACAAGGGCGTTACCCTATTTTTTTGCTAAAATAACAACCATCTCTGGGTCTCATTATTTTTTAATATTTTATTGTTAAAAGTTTTACAACTCATTATACACTTATTAGGTGCACCTTTGTGGTATCCACCTGAACTACATCGAACCCAAGCACCCTCCATTCTCACGTAAGTAACTCACAGAGTGGTTGTACAGGTGCTACAAATTGATTGATTTGTAGGTTCCACTTTGGAATAAGTTCCATAGAAGCTAGCAGAGCCGTTCTTTTTGGTCCTTCTTTGACATGTGGATCTGCATTTCCTGGAACATCTAGAGGAAATCAAAAGACAGTGTGACATCTGATGTTTCACTGAATGATTTTAGAAGCTTGGAATGATGTTTGATGTGTTTTTCGATTGGAAGAACCTCATGTTGAGCTTTCAGAACAAGCCAGATTATAGGAAGCCCGTCAACTCTGAAACATCTCTTTCTATGGAATCTCATTTATTCTGAACATAATTCTGAAAGTCAGGCCCAAAAGTACCAGTAATGAAACCACTATAAACATTTGGGGACCATGCATAAGAGGATACGTCCCATTCTATGCAGTAGTTACATTCTTTAAATGTATTTATTTATTACTTAATGAGTAATATTTATGTCTTTAAATTGCATATAAAACTTCCATCCAGTTTTAAAGTTCACCCAAAAATGTAAAATTCTGTCATCATTTACTCATGCCAACCAGTAAGACTTTCCTTCATCATCGAAATACAAGTGAAGATATTTGAAATGAAATCTGAGAGATTTCTGTTTTTCCATTGACAGTCCACACAACTGACACTTTGTCTCTTTAAAAAAGTTCATAAAGAGATCGTAAAACTAATCAAAACGTTTTAGTCGAAATTTTCTGAAGAGAAACGATCAATTGATAAATGGATTTAATTGAGTTATTCTTCAACTCAATTGCTTGAAGTGTAAGAACCAATGAGGTTAATTCTCGTGTTACGCATCATGTTAGAGATTCAGCAAGAACCAATGAAGTTTATTCTTGTGTTACGCAACACGTTTGAGCTTTAGCGAGAACCAATCAGGTTCATTCTTGTGTTACGCAGCACGTTTGAGCTTCCACAAGAACGAATGAGGTTCAATATCATGTTATGCAGCACTTTGAGCTTCAGCAAGAACCAATCAGGTTCATTCTCATGTTATGCAGCATGTTTGAGCTTCCACAAGAACCAATGAGGTTCATTCTCGTGTTATGCAGCACGTTTGAGCTTTCACAAGAACGAATGAAGTTCAATATGATGTTACGCAGCATGTTTGAGCTTCCACAAGAACCAATGAGGTTCATACTCATATTACGCACATTTCAGCTTCAGCGAGAACCATTCAGATTCATTCTCGTGTTACGCAGCACGTTTGAGCTTTCACAAGAAGGAATGAGGTTCAATATCATGTTATGCAGCATGTTTGAGCTTCCGCAAGAACCAATGAGGTTCATTCTCGTGTGTTACGCAGCACGTTTGAGCTTCAGCAAGAGCCAATCAGGTTAATTTTCATGTTACGCAGCACGTTTAAGCTTCACAAAGAACCAATGAGGTTCATTCTCGTGTGTTATACAGCACATTTGAGCTTCAGCAAGAACCAATGCGGTTCATTCTCGTGTTACGCAGTACGTTTGAACTTCCGCAAAAACCAATGCGTTTCATTCTCGTGTTACGCAGTACGTTTGAGTTTCAGCAAGAACCAATGCGGTTCATTCTCGTGTTACGCAGTACGTTTGAGCTTCAGCAAGAACCAATGCGGTTCATTCTCATGTTACGCAGCATGTTTGAGCTTCAGCGAAAACCAATTATGTTCATTACGGAGCACGTTTGAGCTTCAGCAAGAACCAATAAGATTATTTCTCGTGTAATGCAGCACTTTTGAGCTTCCACAAGAACCAATGAGGTTCATTCTCGTGTTACGCACATTTCAGCTTCAGCGAGAACCAAACAGATTCACTCTCGTGTGTTATGCAGCATGTTTGATCTTCCACAAGAACCAATGAGGTTCATTCTCGTCTTACGCGCATTTCAGCTTCAGCGAGAACTAATCAGGTTCATTCTCGTGTGTTATGCAGCAAGTTTGAGCTTCAGCGAAAACCAATGAGGTTCATTCTTGTGTTACGCAGCCCATTTTGAGCTTCAGCACAAACTAATTAGGTTCATTCTCGTGTGTTATGCAGCAGGTTTGAGCTTCAGTGAAAACCAATGAGGTTGATTCTTGTGTGTTATGCAGCCCGTTTGAGCTTCCGCAAGAACCAATGAGGTTCATTCTCGTGTTACGCAGCACATTTGAGCTTCCACAAGAACCAATGAGGTTCATTCTCGTGTGTTACGCAGCAGACTTGAGCTTCAGCAAGAACCAATGAGGTTCATTCTCGTGGTATGCAGCGCATTTGAGCTTCCACAAGAACCAATGAGGTTCATTCTCGTGTGTTACGCAGCAGACTTGAGCTTCAGCAAGAACCAATGAGGTTCATTCTAGTATGACGCAGCATGTTTGTATTTCCAAAAGAACCAATTAGGTTTATTTTTGTGTTACGCAGCACATTTGAGCTTCCACAAGAACGAATGAGGTTCATTCTCGTGTTACGCAGCACATTTGAGCTTCCACAAGAACGAATGAGGTTCATTCTCGTGTTACGCAGCACGTTTGAGCTTGTTTACGACGCAAAGGAATTTCAAGAGAGAGGTTTGACTCTCACTTAATTCTCGTTGAAAAGGACAAATAAACCCTTTTAATCCCATATATTCTATATGTCACAGTTGTGTTTCTGTCTGAGTCTTGTTTTCATTAGTCACGTCTTTGTTCTGTTCCCTTTCGAGAGGTCTTTCGTATTGCATAAGCTAGCTTATGCTATGGGAAAACCCCTTTTCTTGAGAATACTGAAGCCAAAACTTTAAAACGCAGTGTAGCTGCGGCAACTGCTCGAACCTATGGCGAGGTGGCTCAGACGCTCGAACCAATCAGGGCATTTCGCGCCCTGACACGTCAGAGCCCGCCAAAATGGGCGTGGTCCGCGTCCATAAAAGGACCAGGCCTCACCTAGGGAGCCCAGATTTATCTCCTTCAGCGAATCACCACTTCGCTGACCTCCGGATACAAGCCTTTGCGCCGTTGAAAAGCTTCCAGCGGGACGAGCAGCTGCATCGCAGTTCTGAGGACGTCGGCTCCCTTCGCCGCCTTCAGCCCGCCATTTCTGCTGTGCCATCCCTATATCCTTTTAATGCAGTAATGTGTTCGCCGTTGCGTCACACTTTTTCTAAAAGAGCAATTCTGTGCCGTTGTTTCAAATGCCTCTTTCTAAAATGTGCCTCGTCAGAGGCCCTCCCTTCGGTGGAGACCGTCACATCCTCTGCGCTTCCTGTCTGGGCCGGGACCACGCGGAAGCTGCACTCGCTAAGGGCGTTTCCCCTGAGTGTGATGACATGGATCTCCCCACAATGCGGGCTCGACTGGCTGTTTTCGCCGCCGACGACCCCACGCTTCCCGCTCCCTCTCTCCCTTTGATCGAGCCGCGCAAAGAAGCGACGCTCACAAGGGATGCCAGAGCGGACAGACAGTCCCCACCGGGCTAGTCCCCACGTGCCTCGCTCTGTGTCGCGCGTCATGCAGAGCCCTCTCGAGCTCTCTGCATGACCCAGACAGACACTATGAGTGAGTTTTCGGCCTGGAAACCAGACACGCTGAAACTGCATCTCTCACGACGGCTGTTCTTGGCTTAGAACATGCCGCTCTCCTAAGGGGACTAACTTCGCACTAACTTCTCTTACGTCATTCCCGCCCCTTTGGCTCAGTGGTGGATACCAAGACTTCTGCGTCAGAGACCCGTGTTCAAATCCTGGCTCTGACAGCAGGTGATATGGATACAGCACATTTTAACGTCCGATTTGCACGTCATGTATGAACTGTCTACATGACTTGGACGGACACAATGAATGTGTTTTCTTGCCTGGGATACAGCTACGCTGAAACTGCATTCACTCAAAGTCACAACAGCTGTTCTCACTAGGACATGCTGTTCTCTTCACTGCGCTTGCGGCCAGCTTCCTTACGTACAGGAAGCGACCCCGCCCCTCCCATTTCAGAGCGCTCAAAAACAGGTGAGCCCACGTGTGACTCACATTCTGCACGTTGGACTCAGTGGTGGAATATAAGACTTTCATGCCGGAGACCCGAGTTCGAATCCCGGCTACGTGTTTCCCACCTGAATCTTTTCATCAAAGCAGACGAGCTCACGCCGCCCCCATCCTGCATGACCTCTTTGGCAGTGTCCGAAGACGGGGATTGGTCGGGCTCAACTTTGACCCCACCCCCCATCTAAGCGCAGCATAAGTGAAAAACAATGTGACTAAGCATGGACAGCAATCCTCTCTAGCTCAAGCCAGAGATATCCTAAATGCAGGTTATGAGCCCACTGTAATGTATGCTCCCCTGCACACAAGCACTGTTCCCACAGTCCTAAATTCTCCCACAATCCACGCTGGAAACACATTAAGTGTAGGTCATGTGACCACTCCGAAGTGCTCACTCCTACACGCAAACACTGTTCACACAGTATCAAGTTTTCCTCCAGCTCATGCCGGGAGCTTAATGACCGTAGTGCGTGTGTGCGCTATGAAGCATGCACCCCTACTCACACACGCGGAGATCGCATTAAAAGTAGATCATGTGCTCACTATGAAGTACGCACTCCTACACACAAGCACTGTTCACACAGTATCAGGCTCTCCAGCAGAGAGTGTAATGAATGTAATGCTATGAAGTGTGCACCCCTACACATAAACGAGACCACCGTAATATCAATTCTCCCCCCAGCTCATGAGGGCGTGGCTCACGTCCTTCGCACCGAAGTGTCGAAACTGTTAGAGAAGGGAGCTGTGGAAACAGTCCCATTATCACAAAGAGAGTCTGGATTTTACTTCCTCGTCCCAAAGAAGATGACGGTCTCAGACCCATCCTAGACCTCATACACCTGAACAAAGCGCTTATGACCGTTCAGAATGCTGACAACCAAACAAATCCTGGCGCAGATTCACCCGGGGGATTGGTTTATCTCAGTGGATCTGATGGATGCTTATTTTCACATCCAGATATCGCCCCATCACAGGCCATTTCTCAGATTCGCCTTGAGGGGCAGGTTTACCAGTACACAGTACTATCGTTCGGCCTATCACTGGCACCTTGTGCTTTTACGAAGTGCATGGACACAGCACTTATCCCCCTGAGACAGTGGGGAGTGCGAGTGTTGAATTACCTTGATGATTGGCTGATTATAGCCCAATCAGAGGAACAATTGATAACTCAAAGATCCTGGCTCATTAGCCATATAGAAAGCCTGGGACTCAGGATCAACGTTTCAAAGAGCACACTGTCTCCCAGCCAAAGTATCTCTTTCCTGGGTACAGTGATAGACTCTATACAAATGAAAGCGCGCCTCACATCAGAGTGCACGCTCACTATTTAGCGCCTAGCGGCATCTTTCAGAACAGGCGCACATGTGCCTCTCAAGAGATTTCAGAGGATGTTGGGTCTTATGGCCTCAGCATTATCAGTACTCCAGCTTGGACTACTGCACATGCATCCTCTCCAGTGCTGGCTAAAACCCCGTGTACCAACTCACACATGGCGATCTGGCCACTTACAAATCAGAGCGAACCATGGCTGTATCAAGTCAAGTCAAGTCATCCTCATTTATATAGCGCTTTTAACAATGTAGATTGTTTCAAAGCAGCTTTACAGAGATAAACATATAATTTAAGGTAACAGAGATGGGTTTGGTTTTATAGTGATTCTTGAATAATGTTTTTTCCAGCTAAAGTTAGTTTTGATTGATTCACTTCCGTCTAAATGATCGTTTGTTATTAAATTAGGGGCCGCTAAGACAACACCGTTCTCTCTAAACAGGTTTTAAACTCGAACCTGTGATAGACGCTGATGGCGTTCACATGTGCATTAAGAATTGATTCTATAGTTATGTGCGTTTGAATATATGTGCGCAGGTTTGTAATTCCTTACAAACCATGCCTAAACAAACTACTTGTCTTGTCTATAAATTTTGATGCAGAATTTTATTTTATCACTTCAGGTAGGTATGCAAACCGAAAAAAAATCCACAACGCTTTATCTGTAGAGTGGTATAGGGATCCTCCATAGGGAGAGGCTAGTTGGCACTTCAGCACTGCATTGTCATCGGGTCCAGGCGAAGGTCCTTCGTCAGATCTGGAAACGGCCTGGATCCGGCAGGCTGCGGGAAAACCGCGGGATAAACAAAGACACTAAAATTATTGTAGATGCCATTCTTCTTATGATGTAACGAGTACATCAGGATTTAAGGGAAGTGTTCCCAGTTCCGGCTGACCTAATCTAGGCAGCCTAATATTGAATTATAGAAGTCGATAATGTATTATGTGAATGCTAGGTCAAAGAGATGTGTTTTTAGTCTAGCTTTGAACTGACAGACTGTGTCTGCTTCCCGGACAATGTTAGGAAGACTGTTCCAAAGTTTTGGTTCTAAATAGGAAAAGGATCTACCGCCAGCAGTCGATTTTGATATTCTAGGTATTATCAACTGGCCGGAACTTTTAGATCGCAATAGACGTGAAGGACTATAATGCGTTAAGAGCTCGCTCAAGTACCTCGGAGCTAAACCATTTAGTGCTTTGTAAGTAATCAGCAATATTTTAAAATTTATACGATGTTTAATAGGCAGCCAATGCAGTGTTGACAGAACCGGGCAAATATGGTTATACTTCCTGGTTCTGGTAAGAAATCTAGCGGCTGCGTTTTGAACTAGCTGTAGTTTGTTTATTAAGCGTGCAGGGCAACCACCCAGTAGAGCATTACAATAATCTAGCCTTGAGGTCATGAACGCATGAAAATAGTTGTTCCGCATTTGTCAATGAGAGCATATGACGTAATTTAGATATATTTTTAAGATGGAAAAATGCGGTTTTACAGATACTAGACATGTGACTTTCAAATGAGAGATTGGTATCAAAGAGCACACCCAGGTTCCTAACCGACGACGAGGACATGACAGAGCAGCCATCAAGTGTTAGACAGTATTCTAGGTTATTACGTGTGGAAGTTTTTTGTCCAATAATTAGAATCTCTGTTTTTTTTTCAGAATTTAGTAGTAGGAAATTACTAGTCATCCAATTTTTTATATCAACTATGCATTCCGTTAATTTTGTGAATTGGTAAATTTTGTTAGGTTTTGAAGAAATATACAGCTGAGTATCATCAGCATAACAGTGAAAGCTAATTCCATGTTTCTTAATGATATCTCCTAAAGGTAGCATGTACAGAGTGAACAGCAGCGGCCCTAGTACTGAGCCTCGTGGTACGCTATACTGAACTTGTGATCGATAAGACATCTCTTCATTTACTGCTACAAACTGATGGCGGTCAGATAAATATGATTTAAACCATGCTAGTGCAATTCCACTAATGCCAACATAGTTTTATAGTCTATTTAAAAGAATGTTTGGTCAATGGTGTCAAATGCAGCACTAAGATCAAGTAACACTAATAGAGAGATACAACCACGATCGGATGATAAGAGCAAATCATTTGTGACTCTAATGAGAGCTGTCTCAGTACTATGGTACGGTCTAAATCCGGACTGAAAATCCTCGTAGATACCATTTCTTTCAAGAAAGGAACACAGTTGTGAGGATACTGCTTTTTCTAATATCTTTGACAGAAAAGGTAGATTTGAGATCGGCCTGTAATTGACTAATTCTCAAGGATCAAGTTGCGTTTTTTTAACAAGCGGTTTAATCATAGCCAGCTAAAAGGTTTTTGGTACGTATCCTAGAG
Organism: Gila orcuttii; assembly: GCA_026230005.1. Lineage (NCBI taxonomy): Eukaryota > Metazoa > Chordata > Actinopteri > Cypriniformes > Leuciscidae > Gila > Gila orcuttii. Next base: position 18,846,332 of record JAPDVR010000013.1, on the reverse strand, counting down.
ACAAAGACAAATTAATGATATTAAGAAGAGGATCTATGACATCTGGAAGCATCCCTTTCAGTAGCTTAGTCGGTATAGGGTCTAACATACATGTTGTCGATTTAGATGAATTAACGAGTTTGCGAAATTCTTCCTCTCCTATAGCAACAAATGAATCAAATTTTACCTCAGTGAGACTACAATCCACTCCCTGATGCGATACTGTAGTAGACGGTTGCATAGTTATAATTTTGTCCCTAATATCATCAATCTTATAAGTGAAGAAGTTCATAAAGTCATTACGGCTGTGTTTCTTGTAAACTGCTGGGCTTGAAGCCTTCGTTTTTCGTTAGTTTAGGGGCAATTCCATGCAAAGGTCATCTTTACCACGAAAAAATAAAGTTTTAACCAAAAGAACAAAACCCTTTTTAAGTTGTCCATTTAGGTCTGTAATATACTGTATTAATGTGCTTTAACAAAAAATTTAAGAAAATTGCCTTGCTTATGCTTATTAGGATAGACAATTCATCTCACTACTTTGCTCTGAACAACCATAATAATGCGTTACGGATGTGACCGTTACGGACGCTTCATATTAAATCATGCATATGACTATTGTGATCTGTTTCAAGACAGAAATGATTTTGGCCACTTCATTTCAAGTTTTGTTTTGTAGAAAGACTTTATTTAAAGTGAATTTCGTTTTGTATAAATTGTATCTTAATTTTAAATCAAAGTTTCATCAACCAATTGCCTGGATTTAATAAATAAGCAAATATAGCATGGAGGTGCGATCACTTGCAACACGTAAACTTGAGCGCATCTCATAACTGAACAGAAACCCAACGTATGCCTCTCAGAAATATAGCCTATCTATAGAAAGATTGCAAAGATCAAAACGAAAAGAAATAGGCAACTCTCTGATTGTGTAATCTGTATGTGCTTTTTCCACCTCCACGTCCCTTTAGAGGCTCGGTACGATCACGCTGACAAAATAATAATAATAATAATAATAATAGGCTAATAATATTGCGTGTCAATTATTTTGTCAAATCATTTTTATACTAAATAAATTGTGATGATTTTGACTCGCGACTGTGCATTAAAATCCATAAACTGGCCGAAAACCGTGCAATCTTTTAGACACAAAAAACGTAGGCGTTACATGATTGCTAGTGACTCACATCTACGGACAATAATGTCCATCGGTTCACCTGACTGTGGAGGAAACCTGTGATTTGAACTCCTATATGACAAACATTAATTGTTAATGTATTTTAATTTTGACTGTCTTCCGTAATAGTCTCTGCTTTAATGTTCCCTCAATGTATAGTAGCCTATTCACGTCCTAGCCGAGAGGCGTCCTGCAATTGCGCGAGGAACCTGATTGGTCTAGGCGCGAAACAGGCGCCCTCTAATTCGCTCGCGCTTCCTGTCATTCAAGCTCAGGTTTTGACAGCTCGAAGATAGCGTTATCTTAAAGCTAAACGCCTACCACAACTACAGATGGATAAAATGGTAAGATGATACTAAAAACCGCACACAATCAGGGAAAATAAATTGAGTAAAAATCTAGTTATATTAATGTGTCATATCAAATATCCTTGTCACCTCAGAGTCATCACCTCAGATAAGATACCATGACAATATAACAACCTACTTTATAGCAGGCTATATATGTATACATATATGTGTGTGTGTGTGTGTGTGTGTGTGTGTGTGTTTGTGTGTGTACACACATACATATTCACATTGAATATTCACATACATTTTCACATTGGCTCGATTGCTTTTGTCCGCCTCGCTGCCTGCTGTGAGCTGTGAGTTTGTTTGCGTCGTGGCTGTCTAAGCCTCGTATTAGCTTCGTATTTCCTTCTGTTTTTCCGTATTTCTCTCTTTATTCTGTTTTGAACCATCATTTAACTCATAATTACAACTCGGACTGTTGGCCAGACGCGTCTCAAGCCATTATACGGCTGGAACCGCAAATACGGTTGGAACATTGGTTGTTGGTCGTAGAGCGAGACACCGCTTCACTGCTGTTCGCCCTGCGATCGACTGCTTTTGTCAGCCTCGTTGCCCGCTGTGTGTTTGTTTGTTTGTTTGCATTTGTTTGTTTGCGCAAATATGGTTTGAACATTGGTTGTTGGTCGTAGAGCGAGACACCGCTTCACTGCTGTTCGCCCTGCGATCGACTGCTTTTGTCAGCCTCGCTGCCTGCTGTGAGTTTGTTTGTTTTCCCGTCTATCGTGCGTCTACATTACACCCATACCACTAAAAAGACGGTTTTTACCCAAGACTTGAGTCATAAATTAGTATAAATATTAATAGCATCACTGGTTGCATCATTGCTAACTTACTGTCCATCTGTTAAAATAGCGAATATATCAGTTGTATGTTATTTACCTTTTGGTGCAGATGAGAACAAATCTGAATTGCTCGCGGTGCAGTCTGAATTAGAAGCTGTAGAAAAGCAGATCCGTGACCTTCTAGAGAGACAAGCTGAGCTGAGAGACCGGCGTTTAGCTCTTGAAACATCACGCGCTGATGCACACGGATCAGTGATTAACGTTAGTAACCCGAGCGTCCCGAGCGTCCAGGTCACGATCAGCCATGATTTCATTCACTCCGGCTCCAACACACCACCACGAAGCCTGGGTGGTTCCGCGGAAGCTGCGAGCCAGGACAAGAATCTTTTCGCCCCTCCCAGTTTTCGAGATCTCCACTCAGAACCGCTTCTCCCCTCTTCGCGAAACGGAACGCGATGCTGTGATCATCAGCGATTCCACCGTCCGACACGTCCACGCTGCGTTAGGTAAAAGTAAGGTGCACAGTCACTGCTTTCCTGGTGCTCGTGTTCTCGATATCACTGCGCGGGTAACTGAGATCTTGAACGGTGACGAGCGCGTCGGAGCTGTTGTGCTGCACGCGGGAGCTAACGACATTAGGCTGCGACAGACGGAGGTTCTGAAGAAAGACTTCAGGAGCCTTATCGATACGGTACGCAGCACATCGCCTGAAACATCGATTATTGTGTCTGGACCGCTTCCTACGTACCGACGAGGGCATGAAAAATTCAGTAGATTATTCGAGCTAAATGAATGGTTATTGTCATGGTGCAATGAGCAGAAACTGATTTTTGTAAATAATTGGAATCTGTTTTGGGAGCGACCAAGGCTCTTCCGCGCTGATGGCTTACACCCAAGTAGAATCGGGCGAAACCTTCTTTCGGATAACATCTCCAAGATGTTAAATACCATTTGACTAGTAACCAAAAATCCAAATCACAGTCTCTACTGCACCAATTTAATTGATATTAATACTAGTGTAGAACATTGCATAGAAACTGTGTCTATTCCTCGTTTACTAAGATCAAATAATAAATCTACTGCGGGATCTAGAAAAAATCTAATTGTTATTAAAACAAAAAATCTCGCTATTAGTGAACAAAAACAATTTCTAAAGCTAGGTCTTCTAAACATTAGATCGCTCACACCTAAGGCGGTTATTGTAAATGAAACGGTCACAGATAATAATTTCGATGTTCTGTGCCTTACTGAAACCTGGCTTAAACCAAATTGGTATTTCGGTCTAAATGAGTCTACTCCGCCTGGATACTGTTATAAGCATGAGCCCCGTCTGATCGGTCGTGGCGGCGGTGTTGCAACAATCTACAGAGATATCCTTAATGTTACTCAGAAAACTCGTCATAGGTTTAATTCGTTTGAAGTGCTTGTGCTAAATGTTACGCTCTTAGATGTAAGAAAAAAATCCCTATTATCTCTAGCATTGGCTACGGTATATAGACCTCCAGGGCCTTACGCCAATTTCCTAAAAGAGTTTTCCGCTCAACTCGGCTCTTTCTTGCAAGAAAACGACATCTATGAAAAGTTTCAGTCTGGATTCAGGCCACATCATAGCACTGAAACTGCGCTTTTTAGAATCACAAATGATTTACTTTTAGCTTCGGACCAAGGCTGTATCTCAGTACTAGTTTTACTTGATCTTAGTGCTGCGTTCGATACTATAGATCACACAATACTCTTAGATCGACTACAAAATTACACTGGTGTTCAAGGACAAGCATTAAGCTGGTTCAGGTCATACTTATCTGACCGCTACCATTTCGTCTACTTAAATGGAGAAAAATCGAATATAACTTCGGCAAACTATGGAGTGCCGCAGGGATCTGTGTTAGGCCCTTTATTATTCTCAATATATATGCTGCCACTTGGTAATATTCTAAGGAAACATGGAATTAGTTTCCATTGTTATGCTGATGACACTCAAATATATATTTCATCACGGCCAGATGAATACGCTAAATTATCCAAATTGACAGATTGTGTTAAAGATATAAAAGATTGGATGACGCGTAATTTTCTTTTATTAAATCCAGACAAGACAGAGGTAATACTAATCGGTTCTAAAAAACGTCCACAAAACCTTACACAGCACGACTTTAACATAGTAGGATGCCCTGTTACTTTATCCGCTACAGTAAAAGATCTGGGTGTTACATTAGACTGCAACCTGTCTTTTGAAAAGCATATTTCATATGTTACAAAAACTGCCTTTTTCCACCTTAGAAACATTGCTAAGCTACGTAATATGCTATCAGTCTTTGATGCAGAAAAGTTAGTTCATGCATTCATGACCTCGAGACTAGATTACTGTAATGCTTTATTAGCTGGTTGTCCTGCATCTTCAATAAACAAGCTACAGTTAGTCCAAAATGCAGCCGCTAGAGTTCTTACTAGATCATGAAAATATGATCATATAACACCGATTTTATCATCACTTCATTGGTTACCTATAAAGTTCCGTAATAAATACAAGGTATTGCTTTTGACTTATAAAGCTCTAAATGGTTTAGCTCCAGTCTATTTAACGGATCTTCTATCGCCTTACAATCCATCGCGCTCTTTAACATCACTAGATTCGAGGCTTCTGGTCATTCCTAGGATATCCAGATCCACCAAAGGAGGCAGAGCATTTTCACATTTAGCTCCGAAGCTCTGGAATAGCCTTCCTGATATTGTTCGTAGCTCAGACTCGCGCTCCCAGTTTAAAACTAGACTGAAGACGCATCTATTTAGCCAGGCATTCATATAAATTTTTTACCTTACAGTTAATGTAAATTCGGCCTCTAGTTCATAAACGCCAGAGGAGAACTGGCCCCCGACTGAGCCTGGGTTCTCCCAAGGTTTTTTTTTTTCCATTGGGTCATCTGATGGGGTGTTAGGACACCATTAGGTCACTGGATGGAGTTTTTCGGTTCCTTGCCACTGTTGCCTTTGGCTTGCTCAGTTGGGGATATTCAAATTAATTAACCAATCATACCATTGATCAGCTCTACCAAACATGGATGTCTTTTTTCCAGTAATAAACAAACATTGTTAAGTTGTTTTGATTGATACTGTGAAGCAGCTTTGATACAATCTGTATTGTGAAAAGTGCTATATAAATATATTTGACTTGACATACATATACATACACACACACACATATGTTAAATAATTTTATAAAAATTATAAATGCAAATGGAACTAATACTAGGCTGCTACACAATAGGTAAAAGCTATGTCCAATGCTGAACGTCAGAAAGCTTTCAGGGAAAGGCACAAAAATGATGAAAACTACAAAGAAAAGGAAAGGAAAAGAAAGAGAGAGGAAAGGGCCAGAAAAAAAACTCTGCAAACTAATGAGGAGAAAGAAAGAGTTTGCACTCTTGCAAAAGAGAGACAAAGGAAAAGGAGACTCCGTTTTAAACGTCAACATTTAGATGAACAAAGGGCTCCTGTCCCGGCATACAAGAGTAAGCAGTCTCTTGGGAGGGCAGTCAAACGAGTCCTCACTGCTCTTCTTCAAAGTCCAAACAAAAAAAAAGCAGTGATGAAAAATATTGTTGACACAGTTGGATGTGTTGAGCACAGTGTAATGAAACAAGTAGGCCTATCAGTTACAACAGACCACATTAAAGAAAAGGTTAAGCAATTTTATGTCCGGGATGACATTTCACGACAGGCACCTGGGAGGAAAGATTCTGTTACCATAAAAGAAGATGGAGTTAAGACATATCAAAAGAGGCACTTAACTATGTCTATTTTAGAGGCATATTGTTATGTGGGTGGCGGATGAACCCAGGCGCAGACAGTATGCAATCACAGAACGTTTATTGTAGACAGAAAACAGGGGAAACAAAACCCACGGGGGGGTAAAACAAGGGCAACTCTGACGAGGGAAGACTAAACTAGACTAACACTTGACAAACTATACTATAAACTAACAACAGAAACAGGATCAGTAATACACTAGACAAAACTCACAAGGTACTCACAGGTAAGTTAGCAATGACTCACACAACGTATGACAAAGTCAAACAATGAACCGACACAGGACAGCAAACACAAGGGGATTATAAAGGGAACACTAATGACAAGGACAGGTGAAACGGACTAGACAATAATGACGAGACGAGGATAACAAGGGGGCGGGGTAATGAAACGAGACAACACAAGCACATGGCCCAAACAACAGACCATGCGCTTGTACATAAAACATGGGTCTGTCATGATCCTGCCACAATACTAGAAGAAAACAAGGACATGATGGCAGAATCATGACAGAACCCCCCGCTTAAGGAGCGGCTTCCAGACGCTCAAAGGGACACTAAGCACAAGACAAGACGGAACGAGACATTGACAAAAACCAACTAAACATGGAAAACACTAATAACGGCATACATGAATAAACAATAACAGGATTAGGGTGAAACATCAAAAACAACATACAAGGCAGAGGAGGTGGAGGAAACACAGTGTTCATGGGGGGAGGTTCAGGGAAGATGGGAAGACTGGGGGTCTTGTGTCCACGGGATGAGGGCTGAGGACGAGGACTCTGGGCAGGCTTAGACGGAGACACACGAGGAGAGGTCTTGGGGGAAACAGTCCGGGGCTTAGTGGAGACAGGGAAAACAGTCCGAGAACTAGTGGTGACAGGGACAAACGGGGAAACAGTCCGGGGACTAGTGGAAACAGGGACAAACGGGGAAACAGTCTGGGGGGCTGGTGGAGACAGGGACGAACGGGGAAACAGTTCGGGAATTAGTGGAGACAGGGGCGACCGGGAAAACAGACTGGGATACTGCTTCAGTGGTAGCAGCAACAGATTCAGACATGGAGGACACAGAGGATGAGGAAACGGGACTCCTGATGGGGGACATAGCAGGCGAAGGGGCAGGACTGGGTGCAGCGCTCTCAGTGGCAGACTTGGGTGCAACGCTCACAGGGACAGGATCGGGGGCAGTGCTCACAGGGACAGGATCAGGTGCAGCGCTCACAGTGGTAGGCTTCGGAATAGAGCTCACAGACACAGTGGGCTCGGGACAAGACATGACGGGCACATCGAGGATCTTGACAAACTTGGCAAGGTAATCTGCTAGAGTCTCGTCAGCAACAATGATAGGCATCCTCTTACGAGCAGACACCGCTTGCAGGACTGCTTCTGCAGCTTGATCGGCCGCAGCTCTCACAGAGGCAGATTCAGTAACCGGGCAACCAGCTGCTGATTCAGGAACAGCGCTTGCAGTAGCGGGCTCTGGGACGGCGCTTGCAGGAGCGGGCTCTGGAACGGCGCTTGCAGGAGCGAGCTCTGGGCTTGCAGTAGCGGGCTCTGGAACAGCGCTTGCAGTTGCAGCCTCAGGAACAGCGGTCGCGGCTGCAGAATCTGGAGAAGATGGCGATGGGAAACGGGAAGCTCCCTTCTTTCTCCTCTTTCTCTTTGGTCGCGGGGCAATGGTCACAGCAGGGCTCGCGATCGGCTGGCCGGGCTCAACGGAAGACAAAACGGGAACAGGGAAGACCACTTCTGGTTGGGTGAGGTCAGATGACGATGACTCCGAGGGGGAATCCCAAGAAACCCGTCTCCCTCGTTTACCATGGAGGTCAGCGGGTGTGGAAGACGCCTCTGGAGTCGTGGGGGAACCAGCCTGGTCCCCAAGCGTTGCGACGCCTATCATTCGACCCTCGGGAATGATAGGTAGGCAGGCAGAAGGTGAAGACGGTATAGTGGGAGCCTGCGAATCCTTCCTCGACAAGCAGGCCACCATATCCTGGAACGGGCGGCGAGCCAGACTCTCCCGTTCAGCCAGGGGAGGCAGAACATTTAGGCCCGCAATGAGGTAGCGATTAACTAGAACCTCAGGCAAGGGGAACCGCCTCTCAGCCGCGACCCGGGCGTACTGTCTCAAGGTCTGCTGCCCCTGGGAAGGAAATGGGAGCGTTCCATTCCTGGAATCGGAAATCACCTCCTGCCAGCAATGTGCAAGATCGTCAGGCATACTGTCTGCTGGGTTCTGTTGTGGTCGGTTCATTCTGTTATGTGGGTGGCGGATGAACCCAGGCGCAGACAGTATGCAATCACAGAACGTTTATTGTAGACAGAAAACAGGGAAAACAAAACCCACGGGGGGGTAAAACAAGGGCAACTCTGACGAGGGAAGACTAAACTAGACTTAACACTTGACAAACTAGGCTATAAACTAACAACAGAAACAGGATCAGTAATACACTAGACAAAACTCTCACAAGGTACTCACAGGTAAGTTAGCAATGACTCACACAACATATGACAAAGTCAAACAATGAACCGACACAGGACAGCAAACACAAGGGGATTATAAAGGGAACACTAATGACAAGGACAGGTGAAACTGACTAAACGATAATGACGAGACGAGGATAACAAGGGGGCGGGGTAACGAAACGAGACAACACAAGCACATGGCCCAAACAACAGACCATGCGCTTGTACATAAAACATGGGTCTGTCATGATCCTGCCACAATACTAGAAGAAAACAAGGACATGATGGCAGAATCATGACACATATAGAGTCTTTCAGCAAGAGTACCCAGAGATTAAAATCGGAAAATCTAAATTTGCAGCACTGCGGCCAGGAGATGTCTTCACAAAAGCAGAAACACCTCGAAATGTTTGCTTCTGTAAATACCATGAGAACACAAAAATGCTGCTTGAGAGTGTACATAAACACATCCCACGACATGCTTTCGAAAGCATATCAGCATTTATCAGAGCTGTGGTCTGCAGTCCTGACTCTCCGGAGTGTATGTTAAATGGATGTGAAACATGTTGTGATGCAATTCTCCTTCAGAACATCATTAGCAACATCCCAGATGAAGATAAGAACATCCAAACAACATGGCATTCATGGGAATCTGAAGGGGGTTTCAGGTTAAGATAATGAAGAGTGGAGTATTGCGCGGTGTGTTCGCATTGCTGCTGGCGTCGACCACTAAATTTCTTAAGCACTGCTTCATAAAAAGAAATCAAAGTGCAGTTTTCCAACAGAAGATGAAAGAGGTAAGTGAGACTAAAGTGGTGTTACAGATTGATTTTGCAGAAAATTACACTACTGCATATCAAGATGAAATCCAGGCAGCCCACTGGACCAGCAGACAAGTCACACTTTTCACTGCTGTTGGATGGAGCAAAGCAGAGGTGCAATCCTATGCTATTGTCAGTGATACACTGGAGCATGAAAAGAAGGCTGTTGCTACATTTTTCTCCAAGGTGGAGGATGACCTGATGAAAAAAAAAACCCAAGCATGGAAAAGTTGCACATCTTCAGTGATGGAGCAGCATCGCAGTTTAAAAACAAATTCATTTGGTCATTCATGTCAACAATTTTCAGGAACATCTTTCCAGACCTTAAGGTATGACTATTCAAATGTTATTGTATCATTATGGACTTGTGTGTTAGAAGGTTACATATGGTGTTCTTTAGTGATATTCATTTGACTCTTTAATCCAGGTGGAATGGCACTTCTTTGCCACAAGTCATGGAAAGGGAGCCGTTGATGGAGTAGGTGGGACAGTGAAAAGGTGCGTTAGATCAGCTGTGCTAAGCCGCAAGGTAATTGTGAACAATCCACAGTCCTTTGCGGAAACAGCTGCACATTACTGCCTGAACATTAATATTAAACTCGTTTTGGAAAGGGACATCCAGATGTTCACACATGAACACCAGCTAGACCGTCTGTGGACTAATGTAAGACCTCTCATAGGTAAGTATTGGATAGCAATTTGTGCTCCCTAATGGATGTGTACATAATGTTATTCAAAGCGATATCTGTATTATTATGATGACCTCTTTGCACTCTTTCTTAGGAACCCAAAGTGTGCACCACATTGAGCCCACCTCTTGGGGCCTCATCAAACATAGTCCGTATTCATCCTCAGAGGCAGCAACACACGCGTTTCATCATTCAAGTGAGGTTGAGCCTCAAGCCCACCCATGTGAGCCATTGGGCAACATAAAAACAGGTAATTGCCTGCTGATCAGTTACAAAGGAAAGAAGTCCAGCAGGCAGTTTGTCGGCCTTGTCACTGATTTGGATCCTGGTGGTTTTGAAATGCAATTCCTAAGGAGAAACGATGAACTGGGCTTTGTCTATATCCTGCCCACAAAGGAGGACAAGTCGTGGGTGGAGAAAGGACAAATTATCCACCATCTCAATCCTTTCGTTGACAACAGAGGCCGTTATAATTTCAAAGAGGCTGTACTGGCAGAATGAATGAATGAAAAATATTCATTAGTTAAGAAGAATGTGGCAAGGGGGGCGTGGTTTAGCGGAGTCTGTAGCGGAGAGCGAGGGTGGAGCCGAGCGGTGAGTAAGTGAGTCAAGTGCAAAATGACGAACACCTGTTTCTGATTGCAGTGATTGGCGTGGGGAGACCGGATAAAAGCCGGATGTCAGAGAGAGATCGGAGAGAGAGAGGGACTGGGACCTCGTGCACACATGGACTGAATTTTGATGCTGTGTTATTTTGTTTGTGGAACGTGCTATAGGTTATCTATGGTGAAGGCGCTCATGCGCAACTGTGATTCCTGTTCCGAGTTATTAATAAAAGTGTACGAGACCCAGTCACACCGACCCTTGTCTTCTTCCATCCTCAACATATTGAACCTTGAACTTTGTTACACTGGTGCCGAAACCCGGGATGGAAGAAGGAGCCGCCGCCAGACCAACTCCGTCGCCACTTGAGGATATCATCCACGCGCTCGCGGGACTCCACCAAGAGCAACATCGGGCCCTGGTGGATGTAAAGGAGGAGCAGGAGCGTCGCTTCGAGATGCTCCTCAGGGCCCAACAAGAGGACCGCGAGCTGTTCCGGAGCTGGATAGACCGGGAGGAACGGGCCAGCTCCTCAATACCAGCATCCGCCTCGGCCGGATCCCTTCCCCTTCAGAAAATGGGTCCGAATGACGATCCGGAGGCATTCCTCGACTTGTTCGAGAAGGCGGCCGAGGCTGGGGGCTGGCCCATCTCGGACTGGCCAATCCGGCTGATCCCCTTGCTGTCCGGATAAGCACAGATCGCCGCACAACAACTGCCAGTCCAGAACCTCCTGGTCTATCGGGACCTGAGGCGCGCTATTCTCCAGCGGGTCGGTCGGACCCCTGAGGAGAGTAGACAACGGTTCCGGTCTCTGGAACTCGGGGAGTCTGGCCGACCCTTCGCGTTTGCGCCACAGCTCCGGGACGCGTGCCGCAAGTGGCTGATGGCCGAGGATCGCGACGTCGAGGGAATAATCGATCAGGTGGTGCTGGAGCAGTTCGTGGCGAGGCTGCCAAAGAGGACTGCGCAGTGGGTCCAGTGCCACCGCCTGACGTCGCTGAACCAGGCCATCCAATTGGCGGAGGACCAGCTGGTGGCGTGCCCAGGGGTCGGTGAAAGCCTGCCATCGTCCTCTCTCTCTTCTTCTTTTTCTTCTACTTTTTCTTCTCCCACTGTCCCTGCTCCCAGGTTCAGAGGATCGGCTCCACCCAGACCAGCACCACGATGGAGGCCTGGGGTCGCAATGAATCCAGGTTCGGGTCCGACACACACGCTCTCCCCACGCCAACCCCTTGACCCACTTCCCGCCATTGGAGCGGCGGGAAGGTCTGGGCCGGCCTGTTGGCGTTGCGGGGACCCTGGGCATTTTGTCGATCAGTGTCCAGTGATGGAGGTAGGGACACTGGTCAGGGTTTCCGACACGCCGCAGGCTGCTCCCGGTCAGGGCGGATTATACCAAATACCTGTGAGTATAAAGGGGGGTACGTATCAGGCTTTGGTGGATTCAGGCTGTAACCAAACCTCGATTCATCAAAGCCTGATGCAATCCGAGGCATTGGATAAGAGCCGCGCGGTTAAGGTGAGGTGTGTGCACGGGGAGGTGATAGAATACCCTTTAATGCCAGTCATTATCCAATTCAGGGGACAAAAGCATAGTGTAGAGGTGGCAGTTAGTCAGCACCTCCGGCATCCGCTGATTTTGGGGACCAATTGGCCAGGGTTCAAAACTTTATTGGGACATTTGTGTGCGGATGCTTCTGGGACAAAAAGGAAGCGGGGGAAGAAAGCGGTTGCTCAGGTGGGGGAGGCTGTTCCGGGACCATCGGAGTCTGTTCTGGAGGAACGGAGCCCGATTGAAAGAAGAGAACTTTCAGAGCGTGATGATTTTCCTCTGGAGCAGTCCCAGGACGAAACGCTTAAAAACGCATTTGATCAGGTCCGCACAATCGACGGGCAGCCTCTTCACCCAGACCGGCCTCTTTCATATCCTTATTTTGTGATTATAAAAGATAAGTTGTATCGGGTGACCCAGGACACCCAGTCAAAGCAAGATACAACGCAATTGTTAGTTCCGAAAAGCCGCCGGGAAATGCTTTTTCAGGCGGCTCATTGTAATCCAATGGCTGGGCATTTAGGGCAGGCGGCTACACTCAATCGTCTAATGACCCGATTTTTTTGGCCGGGCATTCACGAGAATGTGCGCAAGTGGTGCGCCTCTTGTCGTGAATGTCAGCTGGTGAATCCGCCGGCCAACCCAAAAGCACCTTTGTGTCCTCTTCCTTTGATAGAGGTCCCCTTCGAGAGAATTGGTATGGACCTCATCGGGCCATTAGAGCGATCTGCATGGGGGCACTTTAGTCTTAGTGGATTATGGAACGCGGTACCCAGAAGCAGTGCCACTTCGTACTATTTCCGCGAAGAGCGTGGCGAGTGCACTGTTTCAATTAATCTCCCGGGTGGGAATCCCAAAAGAGATTCTCACCGATCAAGGCACGGCGTTTATGTCACATATGATCCGCGAACTTTACGAATTGTTGGGCATTAAATCGATTCGCACCAGCGTCTATCACCCACAAACAGACGGACTGGTGGAACGTTTTAATCGCACGTTAAAATCCATGATTCGGAAGTTCGTGCAGGAAGACGCCAAAACTTGGGATAGATGGCTAGAACCCCTCTTGTTCGCTGTACGCGAGGTCCCCCAAGCCTCCACGGGGTTTTCCCCCTTCGAGCTTCTCTATGGGCGCCAGCCCCGCGGGGAGCTGGACGTGCTTAGAGAAACTTGGGAGGACGGACCCTCGGATAGCAGAAATGAAATTCAATATGTCATGGACCTGAGAACAAAACTCCACACTTTGGGGCGGCTCTCTCTGGAAAATTTGTTACAGGCTCAGGACAAGCAAAGTCGGCTGTACAACAGGGGGACTAGACTGCGAGAATTTGCACAGGGAGATAAAGTACTTGTATTACTCCCCACGTCTAGTTCTAAATTACTCGCAAAGTGGCAAGGACCGTTTGAGGTTACACGGCGAGTTGGGGATCTCAATTATGAGGTTATTCGAACAGACAGGAATGGAGCATGTCAAATTTATCATCTTAATCTATTAAAAAAATGGAATGAGGTGGAGTCAGTGATGTTGGCATCGGTAGTGAGTGGGGAGGAGGATCTCGGTCCAGAGACGAGCGCAAAATCACAATCTCTCGCTCTGGCACTTGGAGGAGACCACCTCTCGCCGATCCAGATCACTGACATACGTAATCTACAAGCAGAATTTGCTGACGTGTTTTCGCCCCTGCCTGGTCGAACAAATCTCATTCGGCACCACATTGAGACGGATCCGGGCGTAGTAGTGCGCAGCCGGCCATATCGTTTGCCTGAACATAAAAAGAAAGTGGTTCAGGAGGAATTAGAGGCTATGCTGGCCATGGGGGTAATAGAAGAGTCCAACAGTGACTGGGCTAGCCCGATAGTTTTAGTGCCTAAAACGGACGGCTCGATTCGGTTCTGTGTGGATTATCGCAAGGTGAATGCCGTGTCGAAATTCGACGCATATCCAATGCCTCGGGTTGATGAGCTTCTTGATCGGCTGGGTACTGCTCGTTTTTATTCGACGCTGGATTTAACAAAAGGATATTGGCAGATCCCCTTAACTCCAATATCTAAAGAAAAAACAGCTTTTACAACGCCGTTTGGTTTACACCAATTTGTCACACTTCCTTTCGGTTTGTTCGGGGCTCCGGCCACCTTTCAGCGTTTGATGGACAGAATTCTCCGGCCGCATGCTGCATATGCCGCTGCCTACTTGGATGACATCATCATCTATAGTAACGACTGGCAGTGCCATATGCAGCATTTGCGGGCCGTCCTCAGAGCGCTGCGAGGGGCCGGACTCACGGCCAACCCAAAGAAGTGTGCGATTGGGCGAGTGTAAGTTAGGTATCTGGGTTTCCACTTGGGTCATGGGCAGGTGCGTCCCCAAATTGATAAGACGGCAGCAGTTGCGACCTGTCCAAGACCTAAGACCAAAAAGGAGGTTAGACAGTTCCTGGGGCTGGCGGGATATTATAGAAGGTTTGTACCTAATTATTCGGACCTCGCTAGCCCGCTGACTGATCTAACTAAAAAGGAGGCACCAGATACCGTCCAGTGGACGGAGCAGTGTCAGCAGGCCTTTACCCAGATAAAGGCTGCTCTATGTGGCGGACCGCTCTTACAGGCTCCTAACTTTTCTCTCCCTTTTATTCTACAGACAGACGCGTCGGACAGGGGGCTGGGCGCAGTCCTGTCCCAGGAGATGGAGGGTGAGGAGCGGCTGGTGCTGTACATTAGTCGGAAGCTCTCCAAGAGAGAGACTAAGTACAGCACCATTGAGAAGGAGTGCCTTGCCATCAGATGGGCCGTTCTCACCCTCCGCTATTATCTCTTGGGACGGGAGTTCACCCTCTGTTCGGACCATGCTCCCCTGCAGTGGCTCCACCGCATGAAAGATACCAACGCGCGGATCACCCGGTGATATCTAGCCTAACAACCTTTTAAATTTCAGGTGATCCACAGGCCGGGTGCACAGATGGCTGTGGCTGACTTCCTCTCAAGGAGGAGGGGGGGGAGGCTGCAGACCGGATGGCTCCCCGGCCTGAGTCGGGCGGTGGGGGTATGTGGCAAGGGGGGTGTAGTTTAGCGGAGTCTGTAGCGGAGAGCGAGGGCGGAGCCGAGCGGTGAGTAAGTGAGTCAAGTGCAAAATGACGAACACCTGTTTCTGATTGCAGTGATTGGTGTGGGGAGACCGGATAAAAGCCGGATGTCAGAGAGAGATCGGAGAGAGAGAGGGACTGGGATCTCGTGCACACATGGACTAAGTTTTGATGCTGTGTTATTTTGTTTGTGGAACGTGCTATAGGTTATCTATGGGGAAGGCGCTCATGCGCAACTGTGATTCCTGTTCCGAGTTATTAATTAAAGTGTACGAGACCCAGTCACACTGACCCTTGTCTTCTTCCATCCTCAACATATTGAACCTTGAACTTTGTTACAAAGAATTTTCATGAATTACAATTATAAAGATGAAAGTGTTAAGTATGAACGAATGAAATACATAAATCAAATAAATACCTTCACCCTCATCTTCTCTTATTGTCAATTATTTTACATATTGAATTAAGATGTACAGTAAGATCCAAGCTAAAAAAATAACTAATTCATAATTGGGGGGGGGGGGTCTTCAGAATCATTTCAGACAGTCTTCTTAATGTGAAAACACAGCCATTATGCGTCAACAAAAGTGCCATGATGGTTTGATTGTTGATTTTCCAAACAGATTTTATGTATTTCAGACGCGTCACATCCATAACAGGGTTTTTGTCACATCCATAACATTGTTTTTTCCTCATAATACACTTCATAAAAATATATATATTTTAAACATTGATATTTGTATGTTCAGCTAAGACCCCTTCATCATGTGGATAGCAATATTTATACATTGGATTTAAAAGTTCACAGACTTTAAAGGAAATCTAACAGTATACCAAAAACTCTGTAATTTCCCGTCACATCCATAACGCATGCATATTTTCCTTTTTTGGGGGTGCTTAAATATATTTTAGAAAAACATATTTTGCCTGTCAATTCCCCAGATTGGGTGCTCTGAGAATATGCATTTCCAATTTAAATATTGTACGTTTTTTTTTTTTTCTGAGACATTTCACCTGTCATTATGAGTTCAAATGTCACATCCATAACGCTGGAATTAACCTTAGCCACTTTTTCAAATAAATACCTAGGATTATGTTTATTTTCTTCTAATAGGGTTGAAAAATAAGCAGATCTAGCAGCTTTTAAAGCCTCTCTGTAAGCAATTGAGCTCTCCTTCCATGAAATACGAAATACCTCTAGTTTTGTTTTCTTCCAGTTGCGCTCCATTTTTCTGGCTTTCCTCTTTAGGGCCTGGTTGTGCTCGTTGTACCAAGGCATTGGACTATTTTCTTTAATCTTCTTTAACCGCAACGGAGCAACTGTGTCTATAGTGCTGGAAAAGAGAGAGTTAAAAGTTTCTGTTGCAATATCAAGTTCTGCTAAGCTATCTGGGATGCTGAGATGATGAAACTGATTAGGAAGATTATTGATAAAGCAATATTTAGTGGCAGAAGTGATAGGTCTAACATATTTGTAACACAGAGTCGGCTTTGCAGCCTTGGCTAAATGTAATTTACATGAGACTAGATAATGATCTGAGATGTTGTCGCTCTGCTGCAGAATTTCAACGGCATCAACATTGATTCCATGTGATAATATTAGATCTAGAGTATGATTACGACAATGAGTAGGTCCTGACACGTGTTGTCTAACTCCAATAGAGTTAAGAATGTCTTTAAATGCCAATCCCAATGCATCTTTTCCATTATCTACATGTATATTAAAATCACCAACAATTAGTACTTTATCTGTAGTCAATACTAATTCTGATAGGAAGTCATCAAATTCTTTGATAAAATCTTTATGGTGCCCTGGTGGCCTGTATACAGTAGCCAGCAGAATTCTCAAACGTGATTTATCGTTTACATTATATATTTTTACATTAAGCACCAACACTTCAAAATAAGTATATTTAAAACTAGATTTCTTAGTGGTTTTGAAAATATTACTATAAATTACAACAACACCTCCCCCTTTGCCTTTTGCACGAGGGTCATGTATATAACAGTAATCTTGGGGGGTGGACTCATTTAAAGTAATGTAATCGTTTGGTTTTAGCCAGGTTTCTGTCAAACACATCACATCTAGGTTATAATCTGAAATTATATCATTAACTATGAGTGCTTTTGAAGTAAGGAATCGAATATTCAGCAACCCAAGCTTTATCATTTGCTCATCTGTATTATATCTATTTTTTATTTGTTGAACATCAATTACATTTTTAACCTTAGATGGGTTTGGACGTTTTTTGAATTTCCAAATTCGGGGAACAGACAGAGCCCTGGCTCCCTGAAAAGCAGACGACTGGTAACAGTCAGGAATGAGTATGGGTGTGGTTACAAGGAGAAAGGTGATCTTGACAGATGCCTTCAATCTAGGTTGAGGGGCCCTTTACGAGGACAGGCCCATCTCTGGCCTATGGTCAGGCCTGGAGAAGCGCCTACATACAAACTGTCTAGAGATGAGAGCAGTTCTCCCGTACTTAAAAGGCCACCACGTCCTGGTCCGGACGGACAACATGGCGGTGGTGTCCTATACAAATCGCCAGGGTGGTCTCAGGTCAAGCAACCTGCACACCATGGCCAAAAACCTCATCTTATGGGCCCAGCACAACCTGCACTCCCTAAGGGCGGTGCATATGCCAGGCATTCTGAACCAGGGTGCGGATATGTTATCCAGAGACAATGTTCCCCCAGGGGAATGGTCTCTTCACCCACAGAGGGTTCAGCTAATATGGAGCATCTTCGGCTAGGCAGAGGTCGACCTCTTCGCCTCAGAAGACAACGCTCATTGCCAAATATTTTTCTCAAAGAGCAGGGACGCACTTGCCCACGATTGGCCGAGCCATCCGCTGTATGCATTCCCTCCGGTCACGATGTTACCACAGGTCATCGAACGGATGAGGGAGAGCAAGTGTGCAGTGCTACTAATAGCACCTCTCTGGAAGACCCAATTATGGTTCTCCGGGCTGGCACAGCTGCTGGAAACAGCCCTATGGCCGGTTCCGCTGAGGAGAGACCTCCTCACGCAGGCAAACCGATTAATTTGCCATCCACATCCCGACTTGTGGGCCCTTCATGTATGGTCCCTCAATGGATACCCGGGTGTCTCCCGGAAAGGGGTGCTGAAAACTATCACTGAGGCAAGAGCGGGGTCAACTAGACGCCTCTACGCTCAGAAATGGGTGTTTTTTTCTGGCTGGTGCGCTGCACGGAGCCTGGAACCCTATTCATGCGAAGTATCGAGTATACTCGCCTTCTTACAAAGGCTTTTGGGTGCGGGTCGTACCCCCTCCACGCTCAAAATGTATGTGGCGACCATAACAGCTTCTCATGCTCTTGTGTCCGGCCAATCACTAGGAAGAAACTGCCTTGTCATACGCTTCCTTAACCCTCTGAGGTCGGCTATCGCGCCGGCGCGATAGTCTCGCTTTTTTTCTTATCAGTGCAAGAGACTCAAAATACTCTGTTGATTTTGATCTTACGTGTTAGTGTTATACATCATTCGATTTTGTTAAGTTTCTATTTTTTTTGTGTATACTCACAATATAAACAAAGTATTGTGCTTTTAGTCAAATAAAGAAAAATAAACATGATGCTAGTTTTGCCTTCTCTCTGTCAGTGAAGTCCATTCTGAAACGCGTCCGAAAATTAACTGTAATTCCGCGAATACTTGTCATACAGGCACGAGTGTTTTTCCATAATGAAGCTTTAACTCTATTCTTTTAAATGAATTAATTTATATAAAAAAACAAATATTCTCAGTTTATGTAATCTGTATGAAAAGAGAGAGATGTCAGTCTTTTTCTTTCCAGCTCATTATACCTCATTACGTGTTAATGTGCCACGCCCACGGAGCGCGCGCGGTATTCAAACGCAAATGATCTAAGGCAAGCCATTCAAACATGCCAACGCCCACCAGCTGGATTATAAAACACATCATGTTTAGGAAGTATCTTACTACCGCTGTGTGTGTACACAGCGTATCCCTACGCTGTGAAGAATAATACTATCTAATAACCCTGGAAAATGTACCAGAAGTGCTGGCAGTTTCATGTCGTGGAGCAACGGATCCAGCTGATGTAGTAAGTCATTTATTCTTAAGTGCTTTGTTCTAATTGCGATATTGGATAGTGTCTGTAAACCGCAAAAAGACTGTTTAAATATGAATTGCATGTCTGTGTGTAGGCTAAATGATGAATGAACGACACAGGCGCGTGCGCGTTGTTTACTTAAGTTATACAGCGCGTGTCTGTGCCGTTCATACACTCTTGCACCTACATTAGTGAACATGTTATTTTTACATGGACACATCCAAACAATATTGCTATAGCCTACTAAGATGAGTAAAAATAGACTGAAATATGTTGAAATAAAATGTCTGTATAAGCAACAAACTGCAAATTAACATGCTAATATAATATCATAAACACGATATGTTAAAGACTAAATATGAATGTTTAGACAAGATTTTGTGATTGGTTTTGGATAGATTATAAAGTTTTGACTGTAAAAAAAGACTACTGTCACATTAAATAGGTAAGCTTTTGTTCGCCAATTTCTGCTAATATGTTAAAAATACTATAGTATGGGATGTTTTGTCAAAAATAAAGTAGGTATATTGAATTATCAACTAAGATGTTATTATAGTGTTTGTTCCAATATTCAAACCAATTAATCCTTACCTTTTTTAATACGTATGATAAAACGTATACTTTTTACAAAGAAAGAATACACTTGAAATATTGTTAAAATTGTAATTGTTGTTGTAATTGTAACCTATTTGTAATTGGTTACAATTTCTAATTGTAAAATATATATATAATTTCTTTTGTCCGAGGTCGCATTCTTGGGTACCCAGTGACACAGCTGTGTGAAAGGTTCATTAATATGCAGCTCGCACATTATCCGGCCTTTGTCTTCTCAGGTGTGAACACGCCTCCACGCATATTGCCTTTCCAAACAAAAGGTGTCTTATAAAATTTAAATCAATGTATTGTTTTGTGTAAATTATTAGGCAGGATGATTTTCAGATCATTTTGAAGCAAAAATTCTAGGCAACAACACCCATTAGTCAAAAGTCTTGTGGACACATATTTAGTATGTGTTTTGTGGCCTTATTTCAGACACTTTAAGTTTTAGTTTTTTCAATAACCATGCATAAACAATATTCTCTCAAAAATACAAACATGTACATACATCTTTCTCACATATTATGGTAGCCCTGTTTGTGCTAAATAGAGTGTAATTACACCTTTGCAATTCATATGTTTATAAGCAACTGAAAAAAGCACAAATGTCAGGGCATGTCAAAACATCTCAAGGACCCCAAAAACACCTTAGACCTCAGAGGGTTAAAGGGGCAAGGAGGCTGAACCCTCCTCTTTCTGTGCCTATCTGGGACATCTCCACGGTCCTGGAAGCACTGAAAGGGGCCCCATTCGAGCCGCTGCGGTTTGCGGACCTGAAGCATCTCTTGCTACAAAACGCTCTCTGTGTTTGGGTATCGCTTCAGTCGATTAAACCTGGGCTCCCTAGGCGAGGCCTGGTCCTTTTTTGGACGTGGACCATGCCCATTTTGGGCATGGTCCTCTGTGTCAGGGCGCGAAATGCCCTGATTGGTTCGAGCGTCTGAGCTGCCTCGTCCCGCTGGAAGCTTTTCAACGGCGCGAAGGCTTGTATCCGGAGGTCAGCGAAGTGGTGATTCGCTGAAGGAGATAAATCTGGGCTCCCTAGGTGAGGCCTGGTCCTTTTATGGATGCGGACCACACCCATTTTGGCGGGCTCTGACGTGTCAGGGCGCGAAATGCCCTGATTGGTTTGAGCGTCTGAGCTGCCTCGCCATAGGTTCGAGCAGTTGCCGCAGCACAGCCAATGACCGCACTCACGCTCATCTGTGTCTGCTGTGCAGCTACACTGTGTTTTAAAGTTTTGGCTTCAGTATTCTTGAGAAAAGGGGTTTTCCCATAGCGTAAGCTAGCTTACGCAATACTTCGTTCCCTCCTCTCAGGGAACTGAGATTACGTTAGTAACCAAAGTAGTTTTCCCGCCACTCCTATGTTTCCACGGTAACCTCCATTAGTTCTTGTCACACCTGTTTCCTCGTTAGTCTTGTCAGCTGTGCCTCGTTTCCTTGATCTGTGTCCCTATGTATTTAAGCCCTGTGTGTTGCCTTGTTGATGGTCCGATCTCCGTTATATTTAGTGTGTGTTGATGCCTGTTCTGCTGTCCTGTGTTTAATTACCTTTAAATCTTTGTTAAGGAAAATATCCTCGTCTGCCTTCCTGCAACCACCCATGACAATATATAACCACTTGAGAAATGTATAAAAACGTATCCAATGTTCTCATCGCATGATTTTCCTTTTATAGGGTTTAGCCCATGTATTAATTCAAACTCTTTTGGATTAATGTTACAGAACTGCATACTATGATTAACTAAAATCACATGTGTAGCATGTTATCTATTAACTTCAAAATTCGCTTCCTATTTGTTAATTTACATTACATTTGGCTAACTCTGTGGCACAATATACTATTATAAGAATCTTGAAGGTTATTCTTTTAACCACTTATGAAGGCATTTTTAATGATTTCACATCTAAGTGGCATATTTAAAAGTAATGGCTTATAACTCTACAGATAAAAAAGATATAAACAAGTGCATGGTCCCATTTGATAGAAAACCTTTAAAATATTAAAAAAAATAAATTTGATCATGTTTGGAGGTTCTTATGTTACATAATTGCTGAGAAAACCCCAGAAAAAGTGATGCAATTTATTGATTTATTTTGTAATTATTGATGATTGACATGATGACAAAGTATATATGGAAGCTCATAAAAATCAAGTTTGGACTTGTTCACAATCATGTCAACTGTATCTGGGCCAAATTTTTTGTTGATATCTCAAAGCAATCAAAAGTTAAGGCATTTGGAACCATTTAGCCTGTTTATCAAAAAAAAAAAAACTCTCCAAACAAGAGTGTTTTACTGAGCATAAGAACTACTTACATGTGTAAATCTACAATAAAGCATACAATTATTTATAATTACATAGAATAAGTATCAAGGGTAACACTTTACAATAAGGTTCATTAGTTAATGCATTAACTAACATTAACTAACCATGAGCAATACATTTGTTACTGTATTTGTTAATCTTTGTTAACGTTAGTTAATAGAAATAGAGCTATTCATTGTTTGTTCATGTTAGTTCACAGAGCATGAACTAATGTTAACAAGATTTTAATAAAGTATTAGTAAATGTTGAAATTAACATGAACAAAGATTAATAAATGCTGTATAAGTGTAGTTCATTATTAGTTCATGTTAACTAATGTAGTTAACTAATGTTAACTAACGAACCTTATTGTAAAGTGTTACCGTATCAAGTAATAAGATCCTGGTTGGTGAGTCTTCCAGCACTGTTTCAACTGTGCACTCCTACTCTGTGGCGCACAGTAAATCAAGACGTGTCAATCAGGGCAATCAGCCCAATCAAGCGTGCTACTGGAAGGGAGTGTCCGATTGCTCTCTACACATCGTCCCATCCCACTATACCCATCCACATCACATGATATCCAGTTTCCACTGGTTGAACTTTCAAATGACGCTGCGTCATGGGTCGTTTCTCAATATGCTTTCTTGTCTCTACTTGTCTTGTCTGTACTGAAACGTCATCAGTTGCTCCCCAAGTACTGTTCTAATTCAAAGTTCACATCTAGTACAGTTCAAATCCCCTGATGTGTTCTTGATCCACCCATTTTTCTTGGGCACAGGTATCCCAGAATGCATCTCGCACCAATCAGCAAGTATCAATAGCAGAGGAGAAAACCCGCGTAATTTAAAAATACTACTGTTATTGTGTCATGAAATTTAGTTTTAAGTGTTTTTCAGGAAGGAATGTAGTTGTTTATAGCTCAAATCTGTGGTTTATTTATAAAGACAGTGCCTATTTGAAAATTTTATCTGACATTTTCAGAGTTGTGAGATCCAGATAATCAGCAGGCTCTCAGCGCTCATTTACCCCGCAGAGAACAGCTGTACCTCGGCTAGTCCTTTTGACGTTTGCGGCTGGCTCTGATGTCTCTGTAGTGGTTAAACATAAGATATAATTCGTCTTGTGTGTATCTAACGGGCAATCTTTGGTCTCATGAATCTATAATTGTTTCCCACTTCCCATAAATCCTGATGTACTTGTTACACCATAAGAATGATGGCGTCTATGCTAATATTAGTCTCTCTGTTTATCCCGAGGTTTACCGCAGTCCACCGGATCCAGGCCGTATCCGGATCTGATGAAGGACCTGCACCTGGACACGACGACAACACAGTCCTGAAGTGTCAACTAGTCTCATCCCTGTGAAGGCCTCCTTCCCTTCCCTTTACCTCTGTACAGATAAAACGTTGTCGGGATAATTCCGGTTCACGTGGCTATGCGGAAACGATAAAAAATTCTGTATTATAAATTTTTAATGCTTGTACCTTGGAACCTATTTCATGGTTTGCGTTCTCGAGCCACCAGGCACTGTTTTGTGCAAATGAGCGGCCAGATCGCATTAAGGGTTTTCTGTTAGAAAGGTGTCGTGTTAGCGGCCCCTAAGTTAACAACTAATGATCATTGCGACGGAAGTGAATCAATCAAAACTAACTTTAGCTGGACAATAACTTTATTCTAGAGCTGCTGTAAAGCCAAAACAATCTCTGTTACTTTATTTTCCTATTATCACTATAAAGCTGCTTTGACACAATCTATATTGTTAAAAACGATATATAAATGAAGGTGACTTGGCTGTACTCTACATAATACAACAAGCATCAATGAAATGACTCAATGTTCCTTTGTTACTAGTTCTTTATATATATATATATATATATATATATATATATATATACATATATATATATATATATATATATATATATGATTTATTTATTGAATTTTTCACAACTGAGACAAACACTCAATACAAAAATAAATTAATTAATAAAAATTAAAAATTAAAAAAAATGATTAAATAATAATAAAAAACATCAATACAAAAACACCAACACAAAGTCCTTCACCCCACTAACAGGTTTAGTACAATATATAATATAACAGAACTGTATGTAATAATACAGACATAGGCCAAAGTAAGCCTTAAAGGAATAATTCACCCAAAAATGAAAATTCTGTCAGTATTTACTCACCCTCATGTTGTTCCAACCCCTTAAGACCTTCGCTTATCTTCGGAACACGAATTAAGATATTTTTGATTAAATCTGAGAGCTGGATCACTCCTCCATAGGCTTCTTAAGGGATTGAAACTTGTTCCCCGAAAAGTTATTAAAGACATCGTTAAAATAGTCCAAATGACTACAGTGGCTCAATCTTAAGTTTATCAAATGACGAGAATACTTTTTGTGCGCAAAAAAAAAATAAAAAAGTAACGACTTTATTTCAACTATTCATTTCCTTATCTGTGGGCCTCGAGTCAGTTCACTAGTGTAATAGCGTAAGCTACTATTGTTGTACGTAACACGCATCACACACATTACCAGCGTCAGCCAATAGTGAGCCTACGTGTGACGTAGCAATACGCAATCACACTACGTTAACTGACTAGAGGCCCACAGAGAAGGAAATGAATAGTTGAAATAAAGTCGTTATTTTTATTTGTTTTTGAGCACAAAAAAGTATTCTCGTCACTTTATAAACTTAAGATTGAGCCACTGTAGTCACTTGGACTATTTTAACGATGTCTTTAATAACTTTTCGGGGCTGGCAAGTTTCAATCCCTTAAGAAGCATATGGAGGAGTGATCCAGCTCTCAGATTTAATAAAAAATATCTTAATTCGTGTTCCGAAGATGAACGAATGTCTTACGGGGTTGGAACAACATGAGGGTGAGTAAATACTGACAGAATTTTCATTTTTGGGTGAACTAACCCTTTAACTAGGTCCACTAAGTAAAGCTGAGTAACCCAAGAACTTAGTAAATAAAGTGAAGGATAGGAGGAAAAGAGACAGCTTTCCTATTCAAATTATGCTTATTATCAATCCTCAGGACTATAGTTATGCCCTAGTAATTGTTGAAATTACTTGTGTTGCAGGTTCACAAAAATGAGTGCACTTGTTGAAAATAAACACAATCACAAATAAAGGTGTCTCTGTTTCCTTTCTGGGCCCAATGGGAAATGGAACCACATTCGAACAAGAGAGGAAATGGAATTAAATCATATAGATGACAGAATAGACAAGGGAATAGCTGACTGCCATTATTATCAAAGTGGAAATAAAAAAAAATAATAAAAAAAATAAAGTAATCAAAACAGCGGTAATGATCTGAATATTAGAATAATCAGTAGCACTAGTGACTAAACTTTGGATTTGTCTGGACCAACACTCCATAGTGGGTTACAGCTGTTGCGTGTTCAAGACCACACTGTGTGTGTCCCTCCAAAGGTTTAATCAACATGCTGATGGAAATTCTCATTACTATACGAATTCTTCTCTAGCTACACAGTTTACATGTAGTTAAACTTAAGTTTAATTGACAGGGCATCTGCAAATTTAACCTACAGCGCTCAGCCAGGACTATGCCTAACTAGTGAAGGTGAAATTTAGCTGAGAAGAACTGAAAGTACGGAAAGTGAAGAATTAGAAACCCTAACTGGGGTTAAAGAAAGTATTCTAGAATACTTTGCACTGTGTAAACAAAAGCTGTAATTAAGGCTTCAAGTGAATGATGCTAACTGCTAATTGTAGAAGTTATTATTTAGCTTAGCCTAAGCTGGATGAATGCTAGGTTAGGTTAGCTTAGCCACCTAGGCTGGTTTGTTTACAAAGTGACATCGCAAGTTAGCACTTCCTGTGACCAGTTGTTGTCATGGGAACCAGAGCATGTCAGAACAATTCAACAGTACCTGAAGAATGTCTGCACATTTTACTGAGTTATGCATGTTTAAACGGGTTAAAAGGGGGCGCCTATACTTTAAGTCTTTCAAGAACTTGATGTTACATTCAGTAAAATGCAAATGTGTTTTGGCATTTGCTAATTTTACTCATGGAACTCTTCTCTTTACTTTACACAACTTATTCTATTTGTTTACAGAGTAAGGAAATAGATTTGCTGTTAGTCAAAGCTTGTCTAAGCCTATATAGTTACGTCCCTCTCATGCATAAATGCTGACTTTTCAGCGAATGAACAGTTTTGATCGCTAGGTAGCTCTCTGCTTGTAGATGCAGCTAAAAATTTAGGTGAATTACATCAATCTAACAATAATTTGTAAGGCCTTTACATTGTAGAAAGGGGAGCATCACCCAGGTCTACGTATATATAACACTGTCCTGAGCTTTCTTTGTCAGAAACAGGTTTAGCAATACTGCAATTTGGATTTCTTTAACCAAAGCAGGATAGATATCGGTACAGTTTACAAGCTGCTGAGATGAGATTCCTTTGTCAAACAGACTTACGCTTTAATGCTGAACTAACTGATACCAGTTGGAAATCTAAGACTCTTTCACTTACAGTAGAGATGTCAATTCCAGCTATCGTTTTATCTGCATTTAGACAAGCCAGCAACCAGTGATCAAAATGCGTATCGCATGTTGTGTTCCATATGGACCGCAATGGTCAAATGCACGCCTGTAGGTTAACAGTAGTTTAAAGCTCAGGTGGTTTTCCTACACTCTGGCATCAAGGTGACGTATGCCCTATTTGGAGCTAGTGTTTCCTGTAACCCTTCATTGTCATGGAAACTAATGTTTAGCAGTGCCAATTCAACCAGCATGTAGCAAATGTTTGGTTCAAAAGAGTCGTGCATAGTCTGTTGGCAGGTGAGGCTTACACGTCCATTCAAGATTTTCTTTATATCAGTAAAATTCTAGTTTTACTAATGCAGAGTCTTGCTGCTCTTTGAGCACACATTTTCATCTACTTTAAAAGTTTTATGTCCTATGCTGACCAGGGACTTTTTAGCAGAGTCTTGCATTGTGTTCATGTTGTGTGCCTTCTGGTTTTGCAGTTCAGAATCAATGGGGTCTTAGGAACCCTTTCTGAGGAGGCCTTCTGTGTTAGAGGCCTTCTGCATCAGGTCACGCATCGTTGAGTGGGCATTGCATGGGGGCAGGTGAAAATATGGTGACTAACTGGTTTTGGAGGAAAAGTTTCTTGACGCTGGTGTCCTCCTCCGTCACAGGTTCGTTGTAAGTTCCACAGAAAACTCGTTCGGAGTCGGTGGTGGTAGCACAGGCCCTTCTAGGTCTGTCCTGCTTGGTGTCTGGCCAGGGCCCAGCTGGGCTGGATGTGTCCAGATCAGATGGAGTCTGTCTCGGTGTGCCACACCGGTTGGAGACTGCAGGTGAAAATCAATGTCTTGTAGATTGGCAGGGATGTTTCTGACCTTTCACTTGAGATTGTTGAGTGTCACTTCATGTGCCATTTCAGGGTTTGTCTGAGTTACCTTTTCCTCCTGCAGTTGCAGGGGCTCTCAGGACACTGGCTGGTGAAGTGTTAAGCCAAGGGCTTTGGCTCCTCCCCCCTTTGTGCAGGGCTGGGGAAGCTTACGCTGCTGATGTGAAGGTCAGCAGGGTACGTCTTTCTTGTGTGGTCCATTTGCAGTGGGTTGGACTGTTGTAGCTCTCTTTGGACCACATGGAGTGCGTCAATAATGTTACAGCATCGCTAAGTCAGTGTTCGGACTTCCGCTGCACATTGATGGCTTTAGCTCTCTTTGAGTTCAACCATTTCTTTAAGTTCTTTGAGTGAAACAGTTCTTTACCCGTCGGTTTGCAGGTGCTCAGAGCTGTCGTCCGCCTGAAAACTGATGATCTCTTTCAGTTGCTCTGCTCTGTCAGGGTCCTTGCATCGGTCCTGTGTCCTCTCACGCTGCGCAGGGTTTGTTCTCTGTGGAATTCTGTGGCTGGCAGCATTAGTTAATTTACCTCCTGTTTGAGGCCTGCGGGAGCGCGGCCAAGGAGAAGATGATTCTGGTCAGCTCTAGGTGGCTCAGGCCGGACGTCCGCTTTCGTTGTCGTCTAACTGTTCCTTTCTCTGCCGTGGCAGGTCGTTGCCTGCTTCCGGCTAAAGGATGTCCATGACACTGCTCTGCCGGGTCTCCAGGTGGTCCTGGTGGCAGGGCTGGGTGTCTGAGGCCTACTGGCACACTTGTGGGAACACAAGAGAGAGATGGCAAAGGCAAATGCAAGTTTCTACAGAGGTGGTGAGCTATCTGTGTGGGAGAACGGCTATGTGGAGCAGCTAAAATTTAGTGTTGGGGAGCACAAAAAAAAATATATATATATATATTTTGAGTATCTTTGACATGCTTTAAGCAGCATCGACTGATGACTGGGCTCTTACATGTCATAACCTATTACTCAAAAATGCTGATGGTTCTTCTCACATGTTGTGCTACGAGAGTAACAGATAGAGCAAAACCAAAATACAACAATAGGATGAAACCAGAAAAGAAGAGGAAGAAAGGAGTGTTTTACCTATTTAGGTTTAGCTAAGAGACATAGGTAAACATGAGTCACTTATGGGTTATGCTGCTGTTAGACCAAGCTAGCAGGGACACATCAAACATCTCAAGGTCCAAAAGAAGAAGAAGAAGCAACGGGAAGTGTTTCCAGTTCTGTCTGGGGCCTACTGTGCGTGTGTTTTTAGCCGTACTTCATGTACTTAGCTTGGTGCTAAGGAGTGAGGATGGGTAAACACAGACAGCAAGTAGGATATTAATGACCTGCGTAACTCGCTAAGGAAACAACAGTGGCTAGATATTGTAATCCTAAAGAGAGAGAGAAGATGAGGATAGTGACTAGTGATTTAAAATAAGGTAAAGGTAAAGTAAGAACGTCCTTATAGCTCTAAGAAACTAAAAGGGAAAGGGAAGCATATCAAGTAATTTAATTAAATTCCAAATTTAGTTAAGCTTTATTTAGCTGAATATAAGAATTCAGGCTGAAACAAAAGTAAATAAATAAATTGAAATAAAATCAAAAAATAAAAATTAAACATCGAGTGTTCTCATAGCTCTGGTAACTAGAGTGGAAATTGAATAAGCAAATTGATTTAATTAAATCGCAAATTTAATTAAATTCAACTTAACCGAATAGGAATATTCAGGCTCAACAGGTGTGAAGACACAGAATACGATAGGGGTAGGTTTGGGTCGAAATAAAAGAAACACAAATGAAAACCACAGTATCTGGGTTTCAATCTGAAAGTGAAACCAAGAGGAAGGGGTCGAGCGAGAGAAAGAGAGAGAGAAGAGAGTGGTTTAACCCTCTTATGAGACGTGCTTCGTGAAGCTCTGACACCAGGGTGAATCATTCGTCTCAAATCATTCGGAGTGGGTATCACTGCTATGGTCACGTGATTTTATTAAACTGCTTAGTTACGCGTCATAGCTGTTTCGAAATTGTTTTAAATTTCAACGGTTCGTGAACCAGTGTGTATCTGGTCTCTATGTGATCTTGTATCACTTTATAGATTCGTACACATTTAATGACGCATTTGATAAAGGGTCTGATTGACTTTCAAGTCAAGCTTTCATAAAACGAGCCCTACAATTTACTAGGATATTGTGCCTTGAAAGACACCTCATATTAAACGATATTAGGTAGCTCGCGGATTGCCATTACCTGATTACACCTTTTGATAAAACCTTTGCGATTGGTTTGTAAAAGGTGTTCCGTTGATTTGAGTTTCCGCTACACTTCCACTGTTTTGACCAGCAGGGGTCGTCAGCGAGGGCGCTTCAAACAAAGAATCATTTGTGACGCAGTTGACTCCTTTGATTCAAAGCCTCGAAGAGCTTTGACTCTCATTACTCGTGTTCAAATCACTCAGTTCAAATCACGCAAAATCTATAGCCTTTGGTTTAAGGTTACACTTTACGCTCTAAAGTGTATAAGGTTTTTAGGCGGTGCTAAAACTATCACTCGAGGTAGAGGGTTTTACTTGTAAGTTATGCGTGTAAGTTAGGATTGAGGGAGCTATTGGCTACAACCGTCGCTTGTTTACACGAGGGTCTGTGAGATTGGTGCTGTTGTCAGAAAAACTAGATAGGAACGCCTGCTCGCGTTCCGGACGCAATGCCAACCAACAACACAGATCGGCCGGAGCAGCGGACGAGCTGTGCTGAAAGTTTGCACTGGGTCTCTCGCTTAGGCACATGACATTGCATGTGAGTGATTCTTTCACAAATCAAACAGCACCGTTCTTTCCCAGACAATGGCAAATTAGCCTACTAGTTAGTTAGGCTAGAATTTATACCACTAATTTGACGCGATTGTTTCATATGAGCGCTTCGGCGGTTTAATATGAATACAATGAAGTAACGAACAACAAGGCCTTGATTGGTGACTGAGGAGCATCGCTCAGATCACCTTCAAAATGCTGAGAATGGAGTTTTCTTCGTCCATAATCAGATTAATTTGTTCTGGTACCATTTATACGCGCGGCTAATCTGAGATTTCTCCGTCAGAGAAGGTTTAACGTACGCTCGACTTCTATCTGAAATTAGGATTTCTTCGCTAATATCGGGAGTTTCTTATCGTACGATTTAAATATGCATTATAGCATTTGAGAAACTTTCTGCCATTCGTAGGAAGCCATATTCAGGCTATAGTTTTGCTGATTTCAGATACTTGTGCGTGTGTATGAGATGTTAATAACAACTTATGGGACAACATATGATTGATTACTGTCTGCTTGCATACAATGTTTAATACGATGCCTTAAAATTCTCCACCATATGTAAGGAACTCAGCTTTTTTGGAAATATTAATAATCAATAATATCTTGTTATTATTGATTATAAATATTTGGGTCAGTTAATTGGATTAACTTGATGTGGCTGAATTAATATTACAATCAATTAATCAGTTCGTCCAACGAACTCTTTTGATTATTAATTTATTCTAAGAAAAGGGTATCTTCCATGGCCACAGAAGAATAATTATTTCTTCGCATGTACCGCACGTTGAGCCAGTAGCAAAAACCTTGATCTTAAAGTGACATTGTATTGCAAACAAAGCAGAACCAAATACATATTATGTACAAGTTTTATTAACTAAATATAGATATTTATATGAATATAAATAAACTAAACAACATACACACATGAATACATAAATAGGTTAGTGATAGGATGAAATTGGAAACTGGAAGAGGGTCTATCAGAAGAACCATAAGAATTTCATTTTCACATTTCATTGAATTGAATACTTGCATTTGTAATGGGAACAATTCTTGAAGTTGTTGAAAATTGAAGTCGTTGATGGTTCCGGAGGTGTCAAGTGGAAGTGTGTTGAGCGTTTTCTTTCTCCAGGAACGCATTATTGGTTTGGTCAAGGCCTGGGACTCTGCTGAGGCCACGCCGAGTACCCAGGAGAAGTGAGGCAGTCGGAAGGATGGGTGATTGGAGTCGTTGTTGGTTGGAGTCTTTGTTCCAAAACTCCTGAGATTGTCTTTGGTTCTTTGTGAGAGAGTCTCCTCTCTTTTCCATGAGGCCAGATCTGGTTGGGATCCAGGCCTGCTGGAAGGCCTCTTGGCCCCCATGGAGGGGGAGGGGGGGTTTCCCCGTATCACCCGAGACCGTGTTTGCGGCAGGATGGAAAACTAAGAGAGGGCGGTCACTGTTGCCTGTCTCTGATATAGTCTGAAAAAGAACCACCCCTAAGGTTTGAATGGACCTATGAGTAAGGTGACATGTCCAAGAGGGGAAGCGGCTCTTAGTTGATTTATGGTCTTTGTCCCCAGCGTGCTTAGACTGTTCATTCAAGCTCAAATAGACATAACAAATTCAAATTGCATTCTAAGAGAAGGTGATGTACATCAAAGTATGTGTCATTAAATGAGGATTAATTAGGTAGGAAGAATGATACAGGTGAAGTTATATTGACCGTTGGGTGGTTGTGCAACCACATAAACCCCAATCAAACATACCATGTTGTTATACCTAATAGTACACGAGACAGTAAATCATCACGGTTTTTGTGAGGCATGTTCCTTCATAGATCAGAGTAATACCGCAAAGTTTATTTAATTAAAGATTGTCTCTCTCTCTTGAGTATGTGGCGCATGTGGCCACATTCCTTTGAGGTCGTAAAAGTCTGTTATCAGTCTTAAAGTGTTCTGTAACCGGACACCCGGCTGACAAACTAACTTTATTTGTGAGGTTAGTTTTGGGGGAGAGTTTCATAGACCTTTATATTGATTAAATATAGTGAATATGAATAATTAGTGTGTGTCTGAATGGTCCAGACCCTACACTCCTTTGTCTAACCATGTCCATGCTTCATACAGAGGAACGTCTTTGTACAGATCAATTATTGATTCAGGAGGCATAATTGTCTTCTGTGCTGCACTACCTGAACACACTTGTACATTTGCATAGAAACAAGCCTGTTTAGCTGCCATATCGGCAAGAGCATTACCTTTAGCTTCCGTAGTATTAGTTGTGAGATGTGCTTTTACTTTGATCACTGCTAATTTCTTTGGAAGTTTCATGGAAAACATTAGATCTTTCACTAATTCAGCATGCTTAATGGGGGATCCAGCAGAAGTTAGAAACTGTCTGGTTTGCCAAATGACACCAAAATCATGAATTACCCCAAAAGCATATCTGGAATCTGTGTAGATATTAGCAACTGATCCTGAAGCTAGCGTGCATGCTCTTGTTAGGGCTACTAGTTCTGCAGCTTGAGCTGAAAAATGATCTGGAAGACGTCCTGAAGCTAACACTTCCGTGGTGGACGTTACTGCATAATCTGCTCGTCTGTTACCTTCAATTACTTGAGCTGAACCGTCAACGAACGACTCAAATTCTGAAATCTCTATGGGATTTTCTTTTACTTCACTCGTAGGGGTATATGTAAGCGTAACACAATCGTGTGTCATTTCTCCTTCATCCTCTAACAAAACTTCAGTCATAGCAGACATCATACATGAGGACGGATTCGTGACAGGTGCACGCTGTAAGACAATATTCGGGGCTGTGAGAGTTGCTAACCATTTCCCCAGCAAGAGGAAGTGACAGAAGTGACTTTTGCTTGATTCATTAATGCGGACATTACATTGAGGGCATTTTAACTTTACAGCCTGACCCAGCTCATTACTAATGAAGGGCCTGTGCTGTAGACAACATTTAAGGCTGTGAGTCTACTTAACCACTGTCCCCACAAAGGAAAGCTGAGACAGTCACTTTTCCTTTTGTTCTTTTAAACATAAGAATAAGTATTTTATCTCTGTTGTAAGTTACTGGGGAAATTAAGCACTCACAGCCCAAATGGTTAACACCTCAACAAGCTGCCCCACCCGTTTAACGAAGTGGGGAATGGCTGCTTCAGAGTAGCAAGCAGACTGAGTAGGAGCTGAGCAACATTGTTAACTTCTCTAAAGTTCTTTTTGCTTTTCCTACATTCTGTCACGTGATAATCAGGAAACATAAACGAGGACTCAATTGCAGGAAAACAAAAGGTAAGATTTTAATTAACAAGCTAAACAAAGTACAAACAAAACTCCCACGTGGGGGAAAAACCAGAACAAATACTAACAAGGCAAAAACACTAGGAACAAGAAACAGGAACTTAGACAAACGAACCAGCACCGGACTGAAAACACAAAGGAGGCTATAAAGGAAACACACAGGAGGGTAACGAGACAACAGGTGAGGAATGTTGATTACTAAACAGATAACGAGAAGGGAGGAGCTAACAATTAGACAAAGCACATGGCACAGGAATAATCAGGAGCCATGTGCTCACATGAAACTAGACTAAGATAAACACGAGACAGACAGGAAATGTCACCACACAGAACTAGTAACAAAAGCAGAACCATGACATTACTCCCCCTCAAAGGGGACGCCACCTGGCGTCCCAAACTCAGGGACATCAAACAAAACCAAAAACACACAAGAAAACAAACAGACCAGACAACCACATCAGAAACACTAAAACAGGGAGAGAACCCAAACCAGTCCATAATCGCATAGCGGTAAAAAGTCCAAGATGGCCAGGGAGGGATGGGAGGGTTAAACCAGGTAGTGCAGGCCTACAGGGCGAAGCAGGCTGTGTAGGCGGCCAGGGCGGAACAGTTCGTGCAGGCGGCCAGGGCGGAACAGTTCGTGCAGGCGGCCAGGGTGGAACAGTTCGTGCAGGCGGCCAGGGCGGAACAGTTCGTGCAGGCGGCCAGAGCGGAACAGTTCGTGCAGGCGGCCAGGGCGAAACAGTTCGTGAAGGCGGCCAGGGCGAAGCAGGCCGTGCAGGCGGCCATGGCGGCCCCGGTTGTACAGACGACCAGGGCGGAGCAGATTGCACAGACGACCCAGGCGAAGCAGGTCGTGCAGATGACCAGGGCGGAACAAGCTGTTCGGGCGATCCTGGTGAAGAAACCCTCTCGGACGGCCCAAGAACAGTCTCTGGATCGGCAGACATAGCATGAACAGTCTCTCTATCAGCAGATATGACAGGAACAGTCTCTAGATAGGCAGCCGTGACCTGAACAGTCTCTGTATCAGCAGATGTGACAGTAACAGTCTCTGAATCCTCAGACTTGACCTGAACGATCTCTGGATCAACAGACGTGAAGGGAACATTCTCTGAATCACCAGACGTGACCTGAACAGTCGTCTCTGGACCATCAGACGTGACGGGAACATTCTCTGAATCATCAGACGTGACCTGAACAGTCTCTGGATAATCAGACGTGACCTGAACAGTCTCTGGATCATCAGACGTGACGAGGACATGCTCTGAATCATCAGAAGTGACCTGAACAGTCTCTGGATCATCAGACGTGATGGGAACATTCTCTGAATCATCAGACGTGATGGGAACAGTCTCTGGATCATTAGACGTGACCTGAACAGTCTCTGGATCATCAGACGTGACCTGAACTCTCTTCTTCCTCCGCTTTCGTGAGCGGGTAGTCTCTACCAGCTGCTCTACAACCCCTGAGGTCTTAGCAGGAAGAGTAAAGCCCTCTGGAACCCTTGAAGAAGGATCATCCAGGACCACCGGGGTTGGGACCGCCGAAGTCAAAACCTCCAGGACCACCGGGGTTTTCTTCCTCCTGCGATGATCAGTACAAGACGGTACAGGCAACCCCGCCTCTGGGAATGCAATGGCTGGCCACTCTGGAAGTTTCCTCTCGGGATCCAGAGCATTGATGAAACCCCAGAAGTCGAACTCCTTCAGTACCCCCATCTCCACTGCACTGAGTGGTTTGTCAAGTGCAAAATTAAACAGGTCCTTGAGGGCCATCTTCCCCAGGCTCAGTCCCTCAGCCTCCTGATGGAGAGAAACCAACGCGTTGAATTTCATAACCCGTTCATATTGAGGGCAGGTAATCGAAGGGCCTGGTGAGTGGTATGACGTTTTCCGCTGAGTCCTCATTCTAGGCTGGTTCGTTCTGTCACGTGATAATCAGGAAACATAAACGAGGACTCAATTGCAGGAAAACAATTGGTAAGATTTTAATTAACAAGCTAAACAAAGTAAAAACAAAACTCCCACGTGGGGTAAAAACCAGAACAAATACTAACAAGGCAAAAACACTAGGAACAAGAAACAGGAACTTAGACAAACGAACCAGCACCGGACTGAAAACACAAAGGAGGCTATAAAGGAAACACACAGGAGGGTAACGAGACAACAGGTGAGGAATGTTGATTACTAAACAGATAACGAGAAGGGAGGAACAATTAGACAAAGCACATGGCACAGGAATAATCAGGAGCCATGTGCTCACATGAAACTAGACTAAGATAAACACGAGACAGACAGGAAATGTCACCACACAGAACTAGTAACAAAAGCAGAACCATGACACATTCTTTTCTCCAATGTCCAGGCTTACCACAGTAATAACAACTGCCCTCTCTGTGTTGATCTTAAACGATGCTGCTGCAATTTTTACTCTCGCCCTGACATCAGAACCTCTTTCCCAAGTAGCTAACCTGTCTAGGTTGCTTTGCAGGGTCCTAGTGGACCATGTGATTTCTAAGAAAGGCAATGCATTTCTATGTTCTGACAAAAGACCATCAAACCATATGCGAACGAGGGCACCATTGTCCTCTAGCACCTTCTCTGAAGTGTCAACAATCCCACTGTAAGCTGCAGCGGTCTGGCAAAATCTTTCTGTGTACTCGCATACATTTTCACCCTTCTTCTGTACCAAACTAGTGATCTTTGACCAGTCCATGTTTGGTCCAACAATGTTCTTTAACACTCTCAGAACTCCCTCTCTCAGTTTATCTTTTCTGGCATGTTGTAGTTCAGAAGTAACAGCAGACTCAAAACTGTTGAATTCAGATTCAGTTAGAATTTGTGAGATCAGCTGTGTGACTTCTGCCAACGACATGTCGTAAAGACGCATTTTACTGATCAATGCCCTTCTAAATTCAGAAAAATCTGTGCGTACTGAAGGTAAGCTTTGGGATATTTTTTCTATATCCTTAGGTCTTAGCGCTTTGGCAATTTGAACAACAGGAGAACTGGGAGGAACACTTTCTGTCTCCTCACTTCCCTGTGATCTTTTTTGAGCCCCACACACCTTCACAGAATTTACATGCTTATCAGATAATGATGGGATGTCTACATCTGTTTCAAAAAATGCTTGTAATTTAGGATAAGTTTCATCTGACTGTTGGTCTTCTGAGTCACATTTGGTTGAGGCCTGGTTATGGCCCACCTCAGTGTGCAATTGTTCGTTCTGTTCTTTTAATTTAGCTATACACCTAGCTTGTTCTTGTGCAATGGATAAGCTAAATTCCATGTGACAGAAAAGAATGCCTTTTATGTTTCTCTTCCTGATACATGCACCTAACACCTTTTTGCATTCTTCAATAGACCAAACTTTTTCTGGGTGAATACCAAATTTCTTTGTCAAATTCAATCTGACTGACTGAGTCACTATGGAGTCCATGTGCTCTCCTAACAATGACTTAAACTCACTGTCTGTCCATACAGGGCTAGCTAGTCCACCTTTCTCAGTTGATGGAACTAGCCTAGCAATCCTTCTAACCATTTTTGTGAGTTTCTTTGTTACCACACAAACAAACAGTAAAACTTCTCTGATCAGCAGAGGTTACACTCGTTAACACAGACTTGTTACCAACACATCACAAACTATTAGCATGTTACGCTGATCTTCCCTGCCTGAAACAGAGGGTCAAACTTTTCTTCTCTAAAATAATTTTTTAGAGGGTAACAACACAAAATAACAAAACAAAAATTATTAGCAAAACAAAACAAATAATTAGCAAAATAATACTAATCTTCCCTGCCTGGATATCTTTTTAACACGATGTTAAAAACTTCCCTGCCTGAACAGAGGATCAAACTCTCTTCTCTAAAAGAATTTTTTTTTAGAGGGTGACACCACAAGGTAACAAACAACAAAACAAATAATTAGCAAAATAATACTAATCTTCCCTGCCTGACACAGAGGATATCTTTTTAACATGTGATGTTAAAAACGTCCCTGCCTGAACAGAGGATATATTTTCATCT
Source organism: Gila orcuttii (assembly GCA_026230005.1). Lineage (NCBI taxonomy): Eukaryota > Metazoa > Chordata > Actinopteri > Cypriniformes > Leuciscidae > Gila > Gila orcuttii. The sequence continues at coordinate 18,808,511 of JAPDVR010000013.1, read as the reverse complement.
TTAAAAGACAACTTTTAAAGGATAACTTTAGGTAATCAAACACTACAGCTGTCTGATAACTCTTTCTCTGACGGCGCAGAGGCACAAAATTCATACTGGTCTGGTTCTTTGAATAGAGTGAAACTCACCGAATTGTTGTTTGAATGAAAAGATTCAGTCTGGAAAACTCAGTCAGCTTTGTTGAGGTCCAGTTGAGATTCAGTTCTGGAACTCAGTCAGAAAGTTCATTCTTTGTTGAGATCTTTGTTGAGCTTGAGGTTTTCAAGATTCCGTCTGGAACTCAGTCAGAAAGTTCATTCTTCGTTGAGATCTTTTGTTGATTCAATCTGGATTCTGGTGAGTGGCTCTATCTGGGTCACGGCACCATCTGTTGTAAATCTTGTTCTTCTTAAGTGTAGGAGACTTAGAAGCGAAGACCAGGAGACGTTGGGATTGTATCTTTTAAGCAGGATTGTTTATTTGCTGTAGTCTGCTTCATCCAAAATCTTACCCAAGTCTAACTAAGGGAACTTTACATTGCAGTTTATATACATTTCAAGGGGGTGGGATTAATTTAATAGAGGAGGGGACTCTTGATTCAGCTGGTTACCTGATTTCATCAGGTGAAATCAGGTAACCAGGTACCTGATCAGGTACCTGATTTCATCAGGTAACAGTGTAACTCAGAGTCTTGAGATGCTAATCCAATCAGCCTGATTAGATCAACAAAAGGCCCAGCTGACCTTTGAGATGTGACAAGAGGTTAATGTCCGAAACCCTGATTGCCTCAAAATGGACAAAACAGTGTGCAACTTTCTCAGTTAAAATACTATAGTATTGGAAACTCAATTAAACATTTAAATATAATTTGTAATCCTACAGATTATTCATCACATCATCACCACGGCACTTCACTCGGGATTACTGACCATCTTGTCCCTGCGTTACCAGCCTGTTGTGTGTGCTCTGACTGTGTGTGTGTGTGTGTTACACAATTAAATGAGTTTTACTTGCATTCTGCTTCCGCATCTTCTATCGTGATAGAACGATCTGACCAACGATGGAAGCAGCAGGTGAATCTCCGACGTTGGAAGGATTCGTCCAGTCCAGTCTTCAGCGTATGGACAGTCGAGAAAGAAACCTAAATGATACGGCGCGCGTTCAGGCGCTGGTGACGCAGGTGTCCGAGAGGGAGGCTATGGAGAAATATATTTCTGATTCTCTAGCAACAAAGTTTATCCGCCCTTCCTCTTCTCCAGCTGGGGTGGGGTTCTTTTTTGTGGAGAAGAAGGATGGATCACTTCGACCTTGTATTGATGACCGAGGGTTGAACAGCATCACGGTAAAGAATACCTATCCTTTGCCGTTGATGTCTTCAGCCTTCGAGAGGTTGCAGGGAGCATCTATCTTCAATAAATTGGACTTAAGAAACGCTTATCATTTGGTTCGCATCAGGGAGGGGGATGAATGGAAGACTGCTTTTAACACCCCTAGGGGGCACTTTGAATACTTGGTCATGCCTTTCGGGTTGTCCAACTCCCCAGCAGTCTTCCAGGCACTCGTCAACGACGTGCTGAGAGATATGGTTGACCAGTTCATATATGTTTACCTGGATGACATATTGATATTTTCATCTTCTCTCCAGGAACACGTTCAGCACGTCCGACGAATGCTTCAGATGTTGCTAGAGAATGGGCTTTTTGTCAAGGCGGAGAAATGCGTTTTTCATGCACAGTCTGTTCCGTTTTTAGGATTCATTGTGTCGACTGAATTCGCATGGATCCTGAGAGGGTTAAGGCTGTGGTGGATTGGCCAAGTCCAGAATCTCGTAAGGCCCTACAGAGGTTTCTGGGGTTCGCCAATTTTTACCGGTGGTTTATTCGCAATTTCAGCCAACTGGCCGCTCCTCTGACCGCCTTGACCTCCCCCAGAACCACGTACAGGTGGTCAGACACTGCTGAGGCAGCGTTTGCCAAACTAAAAAGCCGCTTCGTTTCGGCTCCCATCCTCACCGCCCCTGATACATCACGTCAGTTCGTGGTGGAGGTCGATTCGTCAGAGGTGGGCGTAGGTGCAGTGATATCCCAGCGTTCTCCCACAGACGACAGGATGCATCCGTGCGCGTTTTTGTGATATCCCCTGCCGAAAGTAATTATGACATTGGTAACCGAGAGTTGTTGGCAGTCAAGTTAGCGTTGGAGGAATGGCGTCACTGGTTACAAGGGTCAGGGGTACCTTTTATCGTCTGGACTGATCATAAGAATTTGGAATACATCAGAACTGCTAAAAGATTGAACTCCAGGCAGGCTCTGTGGGCACTTTTTTTCGGACGTTTTGATTTTACTCTCTCGTACCGCCCGGGTTCTAAAAACATCAAACCTGATTCTTTGTCGCGCATTTTTGATCGCTCCGAACGCCCGTCTACTCCAGAGTGCATTTTGCCGGAGAATCTATTCATCTCCATACTCGTATGGGAGGTCGAATCGAGGGTCAGAACGGCCCTAGAAGGGGTAACGCCTCCGCCCGGTGGCCCACCGAATCGTTTATTTGTGCCAGAGGGATTACGGTCTGACGTTATTCAGTGGGGTCATTGCTCCAACGTGGCTTGTCATCCAGGAGTTAATCGCACTCGTTTTTTAGTCAAGCAATGGTTCTGGTGGCCACTCATGGCTCGTGACATTCACAGTTTTGTTTTGGCTTGCTCGGTTTGTGCCACTGGTAAGACTTCCAATCGACCCCCAGATGGGTTACTTAAACCGCTGCCTGTCCCTTCGAGACCCTGGTCACATATCGCTCTAGATTTTATCACCGCCCTCCCACCCTCCCAGGGTAACACGGTTGTTTTAACTGTGGTGGACCGATTCTCGAAGGAGGCACACTTAATTCCCTTACACAAATTGCCCTCAGCTAAGGAGACAGTGTTGACAGTCGTTGATCACGTCTTTCGCTTACATGGCCTCCCGATAGACGTGGTCTCCGACAGAGGACCCCAGATTGGGTGCAAATTTTGGCGAGAGTTTTGTAGGCTACTGGGAGCGACTGTTAGTCTGTCCTCAGGGTTTCATCCCCAGAGCAATGGCCAAACCGAGAGAGCCAACCAGGATTTGGAAAGGGTGTTGCAATGTTTGGTTTCCAAGAACCCTTCCTCATGGAGTCAACAACTGTCTATGGTGGAGTACGCCCACAACACATTACCAGTGTCATCCACGGGTCTGTCTCCGTTTGAATGTAGTGTAGGGTACCAGCCACCTATTTTTCCCAGTCTGGAGTCCGAGGTCGCGGTTCCCTCCGCTCACGCTTTCGTCCAGAGGTGTCACCGCACAAGGCAGATCGCCACCGGTCGAAACCTCCCGTATACGTCTTCGGTCAAAAAGTGTGGCTTTCTACTAAGAACATTCCTCTCCGCTCCGTCTCTAATAAACTTGCTCCCAAATTTATTGGCCCGTTTACTGTCACCAAAATCATTAGTCCGGTGGCAGTCCGCCTCAACTTGCCTCCAGTGTACAGGAGGATTCATCCCGTCTTTCATGTATCTAAAATCAAACCCGTGTTTCACTCTCACATTAATCCGCCAGTCCCGGTCCCCCCCCCCCCCCGCCGCGTCTCGTAGAAGGGGAACCCACTTATTCAGTCAACCATATTCTGGACTCTAGGCGGAGGGGACGCGGATTCCAGTACTTGGTGGACTGGGAAGGTTACGGTACGGAGGAGAGAAGTTGAGTACCTGCTAGAGACATCCTGGATCACTCCCTTATTGATGATTACAATCGACAGGTAGGGGACCCTGGGACCGCCAGGAGGCGTTCCTAGGGAAGGGGGTACTGTCACGGTTTATATATTCATTGTCTCGTTTTAGTCTCGTGTTTCTGTTGTTAGATGTGTGGGTGTGCGTGAGTGGGCGGCTCCACTCTGATCAGGTCGATTAGCGATCCAGCTGATCGCAATCACCTCCCCAGCTGCTACCTATCATCTCACCTTTAAATATTCACTGAACTTTCCTGTCTTTGTCAGATCGTTGTTTGATGTTTCCCCGTGTGTGATCCTGTTCCCGTCATCGTCTTGTCCTGTTTCCAGTCTGGTTCCTCGGTTCTTCACGTTTGGATTATTCATCACATCATCACCACGGCATTTCACTCGGGATTACTGACCATCTTGTCCCTGCGTTACCATCCTGTTGTGTGTGCTCTGACTGTGTGTGTGTTACACAATTACATGAGTTTTACTTGCATTCTGCTTCCGCATCTTCTATCGTGATACTCGGTGGGTATTTACAGTTACGTGTTAAATGGTCCTGCTGACCACAATTAAACCACTCTCTGTCGGCTCCAACTTACTGCACACCCTTGAAATAGTGTGTCCCATTCAGGAATGTAAACAGAGCTGATAAGCAGTTCTCTGTATTATTTTACAGTCCACCAGTGGCGGATTCAATCCCAATAGCCAAATCATAATCTTCATCATTATTATTGACAGCACATTCATTTTCATAAGCTGCACGGAAATGCTCAAAATATTCTAAGTTGTTTTCACAAAGTTTTCGTTTAACTTTAGTCATACTTGTCCAGGGAAATTATCCCCAACCCAGAATTTATTTTATAAAACAGACAATATTTTTTTTTCCTTCAATGACTTAATATCAACAAAATATCCGACATTATACATTATTGATTTCCAGAATCTATGGTCAAAGCTGTCTTTACATCTTGCTAATTTGGTATTATCATCAACAACACTAATTACAGAACAAGTACATATTTAACATCTGGAAGCCGAGCTGAATAAGCAAACCCTGTTGCTGTACCCCCAGCATAGCTGGACCCCTGTAGGTTCAAAACACAATGGTTGTCAAACTAAAATTAAACATAATTTCAATCATTATTTTACCATTAAAATATAGAATTGTTCCCCATTATAGAATTGTTCTCTGCAGAGACCTAAGGGTATTTTTACAATAAATTTTCCGTCTGGTGTTATTCACTAAAAAAGCTTGTAAAACATCAACCCTTTTTTGCACAGACAATTGACACACCTCTTTTTTTTCAGGACAAATTGAACTTTCAGCATATTTGTGTTGCATTGATGTCACCTGAATGAAAAAATAAGTTATGGGACCACAAAGACAAATGAAAAAATAAATCGGAAATTGAATCACTCAAATATTTATTGAAATCACACACAAATAAATAAAAGCTAAGCAAATTTCCTCTGGAAAACAGTTTGTTCATGTCTTTGGAGTCCTGGAGCACAGGAATAAACATTATAACTTGTACAGAACCAAAACTATTTACATTTTTCCATAAGAAGTCCAGGCGTTTTGGGCCTCATGAAATTCACTGGTGCCAAGCCTCAAAACAGTTCCTATCAGCAATCACACAGAGGGCCACATCACAGGCTTTGCATTTCTATTTTATTTATTTTATTTATTCTTTTATTTATTATATTCTTTTTATACTTTTATACTACATTTATAATACTCATTTGTATTTGATAATACTTTTTTACAGTAAATAAATAAATGGCACTTCAGCTGGGTCTATCCTGGTAATCTAGTTCCTCATCTGTCAAAAAGCTCTGTTCTCCTGAAAATCCATCATCCTGCATGGCATCAAAAAAGGCCAGAGCTCGATTTACATCCATTTTTCTTTGTGTTTCTCTGTAAAACGCGCGTCTCTTTGTGCGTCTCTCTCTCCACAATATCAGAGCTTGGTTCGTGCGTGATGACGCACACCAATGTTTACAACGGATCAGCCTGTAATTGGTCAACAACCATCACGTGAAAACATCACGTGATATCCAAAATGGCAGCTTGCATCGAGCTAGCAGCAAAAATGACGGAATATTTATAAATTATGGACATCAAGAGGCTCATACTTGGATATAAGCGTTTGGATTTATTGCTGAAAAACTCCGAAAGGATGCACAAGTTCCAGGCTGGATAGAAAACCTTCTGTAAAGGCTAGAAAGACACCAAAGACACCCCCGTGATGGCTAGCTCGTTAGCTTTCTGCTGAAAAAAACGGTAAGAAAATCGATAAATCTGTCACCGAATAATATAAATATTTATCGGAGGTGCCATGTGGCGTCGTCGACGATGCCGTCGGTTTCTGAGTTAATAAAACATTATTATCTTCATATCACATTAATCCCTGTTAATCATACAATGCCTTATTTTTATTCTGAAACTCACTTTTCATACCAGTTAATTTGACTTCCATAAATTCTGTCAGACATTTTATTTTCATCACAGATAGTTTTCTACTATGTTTCTTCCATCTTTCCCTATTTCCCTACATGCCAGTTCCTTCTGCATCCTCTCCTTTCTTTCTCTACATGCCAGTTCCTTCATTATCTAACCAGTACATGATTGTTTGCTTACAATCTCCACACACATCTCACACATAACCTTTTTTGTGCTTTCATGCCTGTTCCACTGATTCTCGCACGACTCTATCTAGGTGTGCTCAGTGTTCCCTCCCTGTGAAAATCATAGTTTTTTGATTAACATTTCAATACCCTGCATGCATTTTCCCCGTATTTTTTCATTTGACAGAAAACCGGTATATCAAATTTGGCAAGCTTGTTTTGAGATTTCCCCATACTGGCTGTTTTCTGTTCTCCCTGGATTTTCGTTCGACGCACGTCTAATAATTTGTCAGACGTCTCCGACAGATCCGATTTCTAACCTAAAATCAGCCAGGGGTCGTTAATTATGGTTTACCCAAAATCAGTATTTCAGTTAGCCTTAATTAACTTTTGGTGTGGCAAAATCTCTTGACCTGTTAATAGGTCTCAATTTCCCACTTTTGCGAGAGCTCAATCCTCAGTCAAAACTTCTTGACTCAGCCTCAGTTTCGAAAATCTCTTGACCTGTTTAAGGGTCTCAATTTCTTGGTCGAGGACCTCTTGCCTCAGTTTATGTCTTAAATCTCTTGATCTCGCACCATAGAAAACAGTCTCAGCCAGTATAGTTCGTTTTACCCCTTTTTCTCTTTTTTATATTTACTCTTTTCTTTTCCCCCAAAAGAAAATAAATTTGGCTGTTTCTTACCAGTGATTTTGGGTTGCCACGGGTTCGCTTTTATTAAATTCCAGTGGAGTTACTCCTGGCCCTGATAGCGGTCGGCCCCTCTCTTTAAAGCTTACGAGGTAGAGCTGGAACTTCTCAGTCCAGGATGATCAGTCACCGTCCGCTCTCAGGTCCAGAAGGCACTTCCAAGGAATCCCACTGTTCTGACACCAAATTGTTGTGGCAAAAATTCTGTTAAACATCATCACTGCGTATGAGACACTCAGAGTCAAATTGATAAAAAGAGAAGTATTTATTCTTGCAAGAATAGGTTCAGTCTAGTACACAGAAGTTACGCTGTGCAAGAGAGTGACACACAACAGGAAGATATGAGACAGCCTTTATACTCTTTTCAAGGTTCCTCCTCATCCGCTGTACCTTTCACCCACCCAAATAAGGTCCTTACTGCTGTTCAGTGTCTACTTAAAGACAAACTGGTACTGAAATAAACTGGCCAAAACTGACCGTCCCTAAGGTTTGATTGATTGATTTTATTTGACCCTTTTGTTTAAAATACGATACATCTTTGCACCATACATTAAAATAAACAAAAACAAAGTCAGGATAACACAATAAAGCCCTAGGGCTTATTTCCATTGTGGTCCCGGGGAGGGGGGGGCAGAACAAGTGGCAACAAATAAAGCATCAATCATCACATCCATATATATATTAAATAGAACCATCAAGACAAAAACATAAAATATTATCATACTAAGTTTGACATCTGAGCCATTTTTTCAGTGCCAGCTTAAAACCTACTAAACTTCTAGTCATCTTTAGATTTCCTGGCAACCTGTTCCACAAGCTTGTTGCTACATACAAAAAGGACTCTTTACCTAAATTATTCTTAACTCTAGGAGGTACAAAATCAGTAGAGCTGCCCCTGGTGGAGTAGCAGTGAACATCTCTCACTCTATTAAAATAATTAATCAAATATTTGGGGACAGCCCCATGCACTGTCCTATGTACCATGCACAGGTGAATCTGTGAATCAAGGTCAGAGGTCCTGTCCCATATTTTCCTGAAACGTCACACACAAGCACTGTTTTTACACACATTTTTTACACACTGAATAGGTTCTCTCTCCTATGATACCTGTTAGGGATCAATGACTATTAAAATTTCTACAACAATCCCTAGCCCAAGTAATCCGCAGACTATCAGAGGCCAAGAGGTAACGTGAAAAAGGTGTTATATATCGTGGAGATGGCCCCTCTTTGATAAGGATTAATATTTGATATGGTATCGACAATGGTGGAGGGTGGGATCAAGGGGAACCCCGGAAAATGCTTACGGACAAAGTCCCGGACTTGCAAGTATCTGAAAAAGTGAAACCTTGGTAAGTTAAAAACTTGAGTCAATTGTTCAAAAGAAGCGAATGTTCCGTCAATGTAAAGATGCTTAATGGAACTTATCCCGTGATCCACTCAGGCCACAAAAGCCTTATCAATGCAAGAGGGAGGAAAGAGGGGGTTAAAATGCACTTGGCATATAAGAGGTGTTGACTGTAAAGTAAAATGGCGTCTGAGTTGACACCAGATCTTAAGACAATTTTTAACAATAACATTACTGGAGAAGGTTAAAGGTGACAACGAGAGAGGAAGACACAGAAGAGACATAAGCGAAGAGCTGCCACATGCAGCCTCCTCAATCCTCAACCAGGGTGGAGGCTGATCACTGGAACAGCACCAGAATAACATGTTACGAACATTTGCAGCCCAGTAATAAAACAAGAAGTTAGGTAGTGCTAAACCCCCCAGCTCCTTAGTTTTTTGTAAAATGCTTTTCCGTATTCTTGGAGTTTTTCCATTCCAAATAAATTGAGAAATAGAGCTAAAGAGTGAAAGAAACGCTTTGGAATAAAAACTGGTATGCACTGAAAAAGATAGAGAAATTTAGGCAGTACATTCATTTTAATACAATTTAAACAGGTCAGAGTAATACTTGGTTACACAGATGGCCAAATAATTAAATTGATCTAATGATGAGGGTAAGCTACGGCTGCAGAATTTATAGGCATGAGTTCACTCTTATGCAGATTCAACTTATACCCCAAAACCTGCCCAAATTCCTTCAGTAAAGCTACAACTTGGGGTATAGATCTGTCTGGCTCAGAGACGAAAAGTAAAAGGTCATCAGCATATAAAGACAGTTTGTGCACAGAGCCCCCTCTTATAATGCTCATCATCTGACTAGACCTAAGGGCCACTGCCAATGGTTCAATAGCGATGGCGAACAATAAGGGGGAAAGTGGACAGCCCTGCCGAGTACCACGTCCAAGGGGAAAATAATCAGGATAATCATTGTTTGTGCGGACAAGAGCCAAAGGAGAAGCATAAAGAATTTTAATCCACGAGATAAATTTACAGCCAAATCCAAACCTTTTTAATGTATGGAACAAATAAGGCCACTCCACACGGTCAAATGCCTTCTCTGCATCCATCGAAATAACCAACTCAGGGGTGGAAGATATTGAGGGAGAGGACAATATATCAAATAGACGCCTGACATTGTGAAAAGAGTGCCTACCCTTGACAAACCCAGTTTGGTCTGTAGAAATTATTGAAGGCAAAACAGCCTCTAGACACCTTGCCAGCATCTTAGCTAATAATTTAACATCCACAAATAACAAAGAAATAGGGCGATAGTTACTACAGAAAAGGGGATCCTTGCCTTTCTTCAATAAAAGGGAAATGGTGGCCTGTCTTAAAGTAGGAGGGAGTATGCCGCATTGTAAAGATTTGTTAAACATATTTAGCAGTAGTGGGGAAAGTTTATCTGCAAACGCCTTCAAAAATTCAGTAGGAAGACCATCAGGTCCTGGACATTTCCCACTCTGCATTGAGTGTAACACATCTTTAATTTAATCTACTGTAAAAAGCTCATCCATCCTAGAAGATGTCTTAGGGTCAATGGAAGGAATGTTTAGGGGCCTAAGGAAACTGTCCAACTGCACCTCTTCAGATGAACACTCAGAAGTGTATAACAAAGCATAAAAATTCCTGAATTGGTCATTAATAGTTTGAGGGTCAATAGCTGTGCCATTGACAGTATTAATTTGTAAGATATGTTGAGCCGAGGCAGCTTGTCGGATTTGGTGAGCCAATATCTTGCCTGGCTTATCTCCAGACTCATAATAACTAAGACAAGACTTAAGTAATGCTTCTATTGCCCCATCGGCAGCCAAAATATCAAATTCAGACTTTTTAGTAAGCAATTCTTTGATTAGTCCAGGTTCAGGTGTGTCTTCACATCTGGACTGCAGGTCAGCCAATTCCCTAGAGATAGAGATACTCCTTTCAACAGTTAACTTTTTCCGAAAGGCAGAGTAAGAAATAATCTTATTTCAAACGCTGACACTTCTGAATTAACATTAGTGGAAATGAAAAGATCAATGCGACTATCAATGGTTTTTATGAAATCCGGGTCAGTAAGTAGAAACGAGTTAAAGCGCCATGGGGATCACGTAAAGGACACACCAGGAAATGAAATATCCACTGTGATAGTAGCATGATCTGAAATAACTATAGGACTGTAGAAACAATTGTTAACAGAAGAGAGCAGCTTGTTGTCAATGAGAAAGAGGTCGATTTGTGTAAAAGTACCATGTATGGGAGAGAAAAAAGAAAACTGCTTATCACTGGGATTGAAGAAGCGCCACACATCAGAGACTGCATACTGCTCCATAAACAGCTGAATAACTTTAGATGATTTAGATGGAGAGAGAGAGGCTTATTGGATGATCGATCGAGTGAGGGATCAAGACAGCAATTAAAGTCTCCACCGAGAATAAGGTGACTAGACACTATATCAGGAATTGAAAAAAGAAAGTTTTTATAGAAATCCTCATTATCCCAGTTTGGGTCATACACATTAGCTAACGTCAGAGTAGTGCCAAAAATTTTCCCTGTAACAATAATAAAACGACCACTGGGATCCGATATGACTTTAGAGACAGACAGAGGTACTGACTTATGCACTAAGATTGCAGTCCCACGGGACTTACTTGAAAATGAAGAATGGTAGAGTTGGCCTACCCATCCTCTACGAAGTTTAAGATGATCAGATGGTTTAAGGTGGGTTTCCTGCAAAAAAGCAATTTTAGTGTTTAAATCACATTCCAGCTGGTAAACCTCAAACCACCACTAGATGCCAACTTGGTGTTATAATTTAACATAGAAAGGATATGTTAGAGGTGATATAATCCAACAACTCTGCACCAATGACAGATTCCCAGCAGCACAAGAGAGGGAGAAGGAGGAAGCACACACAATTGGAAGAGGAGAAAAAAAAAACACACACACACACAGCACAAGACACCAAACAAACATACAAAAAAAAAATATATATACTAACCCCAACCCGGTTGCCGTAGAGAACAAAAAGAGCAAACGAACACAACTCTGATACAACGATCAGTGAGTATTACTACTTCCCTATAGCAATCGCTCTGCCCCCACATACAAGTGCAATTGAACCTAAAGAGTACAAGTCAAACCTTATCAAACATCTAGAGTAAAACACATTGAAAAAAAACAAGACTTGGACTTATAAGACCCGGGAGGCCCATGTAGTCAACAGAAAAGATAACAAAACAGCATTCACCATACAGCAGGTGTACGGTGCAAGGATGCATGTTATAAAAATCAAAATATACAGGACTTTAAAAAAAGTGGGTACCGTAACATGCATTTACCGTCCGTAAAAAGGCGAAGATTGCGATGAAAGACAGGAAAAAGGTCTGCACCGCCATAGGAGCCTAGGCCACAGAGACTCATATAGTGACATCAGAAAATGTCAATTGGCTTGCTTACGAGTTTGTGTTTAAGTCCTGGTCCTGGACGAATTTGACCTTCGTTACTAGTTCTAAAGTGACGTTTTAGAATTAGTAACGGGGGCTTGGGCTCAACTGTCAAACTGTCGGAAGGAAATAGTTCTGCACAAAAGAGGGGTTTTAAAGACACTTTGTTTCTTATTTATTTACTCACGTGTGCCACTGAACTGTTGTATAAATGCAATATCCCACTCTTAGCCTTGCGAAATGGCTGTATATCAGCACGCTGTGATTATCTATGGACGAATCACAGCTGTGCTGATATGCAGCCATATCGCATCGGAAAAGGAAAAAAGGTTCAGAACAGGCATCAGGAACGGAGCTGTCAAAGAGAGAATCGACAGGTCAGGAGGAAAAAAGAGGATTATAAGGTAATGATAAAATTCTTATCAGAATCCTTAAGTATGATAAATCCAATCAGAATAACTAAAGCATTGAAGGAAGCTATCAGTAAAATTGAAAATGCAAAAATGTTGCGAGATGCAAGTCTGCTGATATTTTGTATGGACAGCAAGCAACAAAAAATAGCACTAGGACTCACTATTAGTGTACTGGAAGAAAAGAAGATTAGAGGAGTAGTAACAGGAATTCCCACGGACATAACAGAGGAATTGATCAAAAAGAATCTGTGATAAGTATAAGTATAAAATGCTTGAAGATGATCAAGAATAAGGAGAGGAAAGATAGTCTATCAGTCATGATTAATTTCGGAGAGGAATGAATGCCCTATAGGGTATTTCTTGGTTTCATTAGTTATGCTGTTCGTCCATAGCCTGGTCCCACCAGACTCTTGTAGATTTCATTTCATTTGTACATAGAGTCTGGCACCGCTCCATTGACAAGCGTTAACTTCCTTGTAGGCGGGTACTCTATTGAAGTCTAAAACTATTGGATCTGCCCAGAGTCACTCTGGATCTGCCATAACCAATAGCTAACGTTTGGTCGTATCGTATGCCTAGCGTTCGCCTTAGTCACTCATTCACCACTAACGGAGCGAGCTGGAAAAGCAAACTTTTCCCGAACCCCATTGGGAGGTTCTTGCTCCTGCTTTAACTTCTTGATAGTTGCCACAACGGACCGAATGGCTTCGCTCGCATCTTTCTCCGCTGCAATTACTGAATTACAACTCAAAATAACACATGACATCAACGTTATCGTTCTCAGCCACTCCCTCTGTTCGCTGATTGGCCCGGTAAAAAATTGATCGGAGAAAACCAAAGTCTACAGCACAATCCCAGACTAGTACTGAAGGAAAATGAAAATTGAGCGGAAGTACGTAGGAGGGCGGAGCCAGGCTAGTTCGTCCATACATTCCGCCTCTGATAAGATGTTTTAAATGTCAGAAGTTTGGGCATGTTGCGGCTAATTGTAAAGGGAAACAGCAATGTGCTAGATGTGGTGGAGAGCACGAATATGGTAAATGTGGACATAGAGTTGATATGAAATGTTGTAATTTGTGGAGGCACACATAGTGCTGGGTACGGTGGATGCCAAGTCAAGAAAGAGGTTGAAGATATTCAGAATAAAAAAGTTCTGGAGGGAATGACATATGCGGATATCCAGTTCAACAGAAAGTATAAGAAAATACTGGTTCAGCAGAAATGGAGAGGAGTAAATTAGTGGGAATATTTAATTTAACATTTAATGTAATATTCAACAATAATGTCTGATCTGCCTGCATTGACACTATTATACAAGAACTGAACTGAGCTGGACGATGACATCACGGTGTTCTCCAGAGCGGCTATATATATAAATTAACTAAATTAATTATTTTTTTTAAACAAAAATGAAACATCACTGAACTTACTTAAGCTGGACTGTGACACTATTTTCTTCTGGAAACAAACTTTTTTGCATTATTTTCCTGTTATCTCTGTAAAGCTGCTTTGAAACAATCTGTATTGTAAAAAGCGCTATATAAATAAATGTGACTTGACTTGACTAGCCACCAGTGTAGAGTGAAAGAATGGTCTGATAGTGGACTAGATTTCCTTCATTGCCTTCACTGCGGAAGTGATAAACTGTTCAGCGCAAACTGATAGCAGATCTGATTAGAATAACCATAAGGGCAGGGAAATACTTGGATGTAGAGGGAATAACAGTCGAGCAAATAAACGAAATACTAAAAGTTCTCAAGCTGCATGTGGTGGTTTGTAAAAGAGGTTTTAAAGAGGTCCTTGATCATGATTTCACTTTTTTAACTTTAGTTATTGTGTAATGTTGCTGCTTGAGCATAAACAACATCTACAAAGTTACGACAATCGAAGTTCAATGCAACGCTGCCAATCACAACACACTGGACCAGCTAACCAATCACAGCACATTTCGTATTTCGGAAGGAGGGGCTTCATCGAAAATGACGCCTTCAACCAGACTGGGGAGAGAGGAGCTGTAATAATGTAAAATATGTGAAAAATAATATGTTTTTTGAATAATCAAGCATGAAAACTTATTCTAGTACTCCCCAAAAGCAAAATCAAGACTTTGTAAAAGGGCATAATAGGACCCCTCTAAGAAATGTATAGATGATTTGGATGAAAAACTTCAAATAATCTGCGTGCAAGTATCATGGCTTAAATCTCATCTGCAGTTTGGGGTGCACGGCAGTACGAAGCTAGGGATAGGAAAGTTGGAAATGGTGGTGGGGTGATAACCTTCATTAAGCTAGGTTTAAGATTTAGAGCTTTAGATGTAAGCACAGAGTATGAAGCAGTAACCGTGGAGGTATGGGGTGGGAATCAGAGTATAAGATTAATTCATTTTTATAACCCATGTGAGAAGTTAAGCAATGATTTATTAGGAAAGATAGGGGGTGAGGGGAGTAACAGGGTGGTGTGCTGTGGAGATTTTAATGCACATAGCACATTATGGGGCAGTTCAAACACTGATAGTAATGGATTTGTAATAGGTCTGGTTTGTATAAATGATTATAAATTATATATTTATGTATACATTATTAAAAGAATGGATGCAGTTTAAGGACATTATTCTGCAATTGATTTGACAATTATGTCACAAAGTTTGGATCATACATCTTTGGGTAGTGATCACTTCCCTATTATAAGTAAAATTGGAGTAGAGGTAACATCAGTAAGTATTGAGAGAATTTCAAGATTTAAAATCTGCAGATTGGGTCACATTCAAAGATATATGTGACCCGTCACAGAAACCAGGGACACAAGTCGGCAGCACAACTTTCGAGCAAAATGAGAAAGAAGAGTTTTTTTTTCAAAATTGGTGAATTTCATTTTTTTGCAGAATCTGTTAGTTGAAATCACGAAGAAGCCTCTCCATGTTTGAGATAGCAGTATTGGTATATTTAAAAGCTTACATTTTGAGGTTGAAATCGGCTTGTTTTCGGAGATTCTAGCACGCAGTAGGGGCGTGGCGTGTTATTGTCTGTGTGTATTTCCATACTGAATATGGCGCTTTTGTCCCCGCCCTCCAAGTGAACCGCATGGCTACTTATTATGCTGTGCTCTGGTAGGCTCTATCTGATATCAAAATTCAATGAAGATGGACGCCGCAAAGATTGTCGCAGACGAGCTGAACCGTGGCAGTTACACCGAAAATGTTTTCGCCGCTCGGGAAACTGAACCGGAGGTATGGGCGCGGCGCGGCGCGGCGCGCGCGCCCTCGGTGTTGAATATGGCGGCTCGGCTCGCTGACAGCGGTGGCTGGCTGTTTCATATGTGACGTCCCGATTGCTTTGAATGGGGAAAGTTTTGTGAACTGAACAGACTTAATGGACTGGCAACAATCTCCATAGAACATGAACTGGCACAGAGAATCGAAATAGAGGATGCAGTTAAGATCTTTGCTGCGATGAAGGCGATGAAGGCCTGCCGTGTATGGCAAGCCGTTTTAACTTTTATTCATTTTCAGGATATGAATTCTTGATATCAACAATTCAATTTTCACTAGTTAAAATAATAGTTATTGATATCAGGAATTAGATTTCTACTAGTAACAATGGCAATTTTTGATATCAGAAATTACATTTCCACTATTAACAATGCTAATTCTTGATATCCACAATTAAATTTTCACTAGTTAAAATTATAATTCTTGATATCAGCAACTGAATTTCAACTAGTAAAAACTATAATTCTTGATATCTGTAATTGTATTTTCACTAGTGAAAAGTCTCCATTGGCTGCCATTCAAAATCAATTGTTGATATCAAGAATTGATTTCTTACTAGTTGAAATTCCAATTTCACATATCAGAAATACAATTCTTACTAGTAAAAACCTTTATTTTTGATATCAAGAATTCAATTGTCACTAGTTGAAATGTCTATTCTTGATATCAACAATTAATTTTGAATGGCAGCCTATGGTGACATTTCACTAGTGAAAATACAATTACAGATATCAAGAATTCAATTGTTGATATCAATAATTATATTGTTGATATCAAGAATTCAATTGTTGATATCAAGAATTCTATTGTTGATATCAATAATTAAATTGCTGATATCAAAAATGTAATTGTTGATATCAACAATTGAATTGTTGATATCAAGAATTCATATCCTGAAAATGAATAAAAGTTAAAACGGCTTGCCATAGCCGTGCGCGTTTCTGAAACGTAAGTTAAGCTTCATTTGCTCTTTAGTCGTTATTTAAGATGCTGAACCTGCTGATGATATAATGTGCTTGCGGACATTTCATTTGTGTGTGTATAGTATACGCACATAAGAAAGTGGTGTAAAGAGATTTGCAACAGTAATTTGAGGAGGTGAAATGTGATTATTTGGAAAATTCCTGTCATGACTGCTTAAAGAAAAATGCCAGCAGGCATGCCTCCTGCATAAACTTTAATATTGTTGACATTTTGGGCACACGCGCGTTGCGCACTATTTGCGTTATATGTAGGCCTATGGCTTATTGGTCTTTGTGTGTTGTTGCTGGTTTTGCGTTATATGTATGGCATATTGGTCTTTGTGTGTTGTTGCTGGTTTTGCGTTATATGTATATGGCATATTGGTCTTTGTGTGTTGTTGCTGGTTTTGCGTTATATGTAGGCTATATGGCATATTGGTCTTTGTGTGTTGTTGCTGGTACGTTGCAAATAGAGGGGCATCACAATTGTTTTTCGCCTAGAGCTGCTGTAGAAGTGCACTCATTCGAAGTGCAAAAAAAAGCTGTAAAGCACAGGGGTTATGGCTTATCTAAATGAGATGTAAATGAGCCCTATTGTCACTCCTAGCAGCAGAGAGAGGTGAGAACTGCACAATCTTTCGAGGTCGTTTTCTCATCTTTGAGCTTTTTTAAGTGCCTACCTTCAACTTCTCCAAATATTATCAGATTTCCACATGTTACACATCGTTGGAAAGCTTGGAGACTACACTTTCAGAATCTATGAATAACTCAAAATGCCCCAGAACCGACTTGTGTCCCTAGCAGGCACGTGCACAGGTAGGGCTCAACCTGTGCAGAGCACATGCCCTTTTTGCTCTTACACTCGAAGTGCCCTTTTTTTTTTTGGTGGTGGTGGTGGTGTTTTTTTTCTTCTTCAATAAATCAATGCTATTGCTATTGGTCACCCTTTACGTCTGTCTGTCTGTTTTAAAAATATTTAGCCAATAAAAGTTCTTAAAAAGAGCTTGTGTAAATCTTGTTCGATCCTCAAACTGTCAGTAAACCTGATAACTCCGCCCCCTCTATCGTGATGAATGAACTGAAGCTCTGCAGCAGCCGCACAGCAGACAGCAGCTGAACGAAGTTTTGCAAGGGTAAATAAAGATCTTGTTGTTTGAATAAGTACTAAACACTTTGTCTATAAAAGCTCATATTTTATTTATTTGATATCTGACTGAGACATGTGGGACCTGAGAGAGAGGTCTAGGCTAGAAGTTGCCATCTAGTCATATAGCCAATACATAGTCTACACTTAAATAGCCTGTGCATACAGTAGCATTTAATCTTTCATAAAATGCGATTTTGGCCAAATGTATTTTACAACAGGAAAAACTGAGCGCCTATATAGCTACAACAAACTTAACCCTTTGATGAAAATGTAACTTAATGTGATGCCGCCGGCGCCGTTTTAATGACGGACAAAATGCACATTTGCACACATTCGCTGGTCAAAAACCCCGTAACTGTATTTGAGTTTGACTTTTGTAAAATGTTAACAATATATTCATAAGTAATACAACAACATATCATTTGTTTTTACCATCGGAAAATCATAAGCACAGACGCGCCCCCGCGCTGTTTCATACTGAAACTACACAAAGCGACTGAGTAATCCTCGTCGTCACCTAGGTAACATGTATTTCTAAGAAATTTTCTTCTTTGATTTATGGTTGCTGATACACTTAATTTATTAACATTTTATCTTGTTATTGTAATAATATCAAATTATGGTTAATTCAAGGCTGTTGATATGCACGTATTCGGTATATAGTTTTTTTAATCTATAGTATTCTATACTCTCCGCTCGTCCTCACATGTATAAATGTAGTAATGTTGTAGTAGTAACTAAAAAAAAAAAACATTACAAAAGATCACTGTGAAATCTTTATATTTTATCATGCAGAATGTAATTCATGATTTAATTCATTCCAATGCTTAATTTATTTGATCCAAAATACAGCAAAAACAGTAATATTGTGAAATATTTTTACAATCTAAAATAACTGTTTTCTATTTAAATATTTTAAAAAGTAATTTATATCTGTGATCAAAGCTGAATTTTCAGCATCATTACTCTTCAGTGTCATGTGGTCCTTCTGAAATGCTTTTCACTGCAACTGTACTTTTCACACTATTTTATTTATTTATTTTCATTGCTGGCTTATTTTAGGGAAAGTGTGGTGAACAAGGGACCTTCAAGAGACCAACATTCCTTGTCCTCCACAGTATCAAGTTTTTGCCAGGTAGGCGGATACATGTTGGATATGCTATAGTTGTATGCTACCATTGAATGGCTATAGTTTCTTATAATCTGGAATTGAGTTGGACATAATTATTTCAATTATATTTCAAAATAGTTTCTCAAAAATACTTGACTCATGTTTATGTGTCACATTGAGAAGAGGGGAAGGTAGAGCAATGTTAACCAAATAATACAAATTAGCTTATGAAACCAAACAGAATAGCTAAACAAATATATTTTATTGAACTTTGTGTGTGCAAAGCAGAGAAAAAAATTATATACATACATACATACATATATATATATATATATATATATATATATATATATATATATACACGTTTTTTTATAACTATAACATTTATTTAAAAAAATTATAACTGATATAACTATTTTTTGTCCTTTCTTATAAAAAGGGAGGGGGGTGCCCTTTTTCAGTTTCAGCACATGCCCCTCAAAAGGTCTGTGCACGGCCCTGGTCCCTAGTATCCGTGACTGGTCACATATGCGAGGAAAGATTAAACTTAGGTATTAGTTGGGTCAACAGAACAATAAGATGAGCTTAATTGCATAAGAAGTGGAATTATGTGTAAAACTGCAGAAGATGTGATAGGAAAAAGCAAGGGTAATAGGAAAAAGAAAGCAGTACCATGGTGGACAGAAGATTGTTGAATGGCAATTACAGTCAGAGGTTATTAAGAAAAGGAAGACGATTTTTTCATTTGATGATTTTATTTTACAGAAGAGCTTAGGAAAATGTAAGGAAAAAGAACAGCAAAAATAAGTCATTGGAGAGAATTTTGAGATAAAATAGGTGACAAAATAGATATTTCAGAAGTATGGGGAATGATTAGAAAGATGGGTGGGATTCAGAGGTGTAATAGTATTACTGGTTCAGTAAGTGAAGGAAAAAATTGTATTACTGATGGTGAAAAAGCAGAAGTCAAGTCAAGTCAGGTCACCTTCATTTATATAACGCTTTTAACAATATTGATTGTTTCAAAGCAGCTTTACAGTGATAATAGGAAATTAAAGTAAAAGAGAACTATGTGACAACGTTTTATCTGTACAGAGGTAAAGGAAAGGAGAAGGAGGCCTTTACAGGGGAGAGACTAGTTGACACTTCAGGACTGCGTTGTCGTCGTGTTCAGGCGCAGGTCCTTCATCAGATCTGGATACAGCCTGGATACGGCGGAGTTTTGGACATACATTTTGCAGTAAACCTTGTGATAAACAGAGGGACTAATATTAGCGTAGATGCCATTCTTCTTATGATGTAACGAATACATCAGGATTTATGGGAAGTGTTCCCGGTCCCGGCTGACCTAATCTATGCAGCCTTACATTGAATTATAGAAGTTGATAATGTGTTATGTGTATGCTAGGTCAAAGAGATGTATTTTTAGTCTAGATTTAAATTGACAGAGTGTGTCTGCTTCCCGGACAATGTTAGGAAGACTGTTCCAGAGTTTTGGTTCTAAATAGAAAAAGGATCTACCGCCAGCAGTCGATTTTCAACTGGCCAGAATTTTGAGATCGCAATAGACGTGAAGGACTATAATGCGTTAAGAGCTCGCTCAAGTACTAGGGAGCTAAACCATTAAGTGCTTTGTAAGTAATCAGCAATATTTTAAAATGTATACAATGTTTAATAGGGAGCCAATGCAGTGTTGACAGAACTGGCTAATATGGTCATACTTCCTGGTTCTGGTAAGAACTCTGCTGCTGTGTTTTGGACCAGCTGTAGTTTATTTATTAAGCATGCAGGGCAACCACCCATAAGAGCATTACAATAATCTAGCCTTGATGTCATGAACGCATGAACTAATTTTTCCGCATTTGTCATTGAGAGCATATGACATAATTTAGAAGAATTCAGTTTTACAGATACTGGAAACGTGACTTTCAAATGAAAGATTGGTATCAAAGAGCACACCCAGGTTCCTAACTGACGACGACGACTTGACAGAGCAGCCATCAAGTGTTAGACAGTATTCTAGGTTATCACGTAAGGAAGTTTTTTGTCCAATAATTAATAGTAATAAATAGTTTCGTTAGGGCATGAAGAAATATATATCTGAGTATCATCAGCATAACAGGGAAAACTAATGCCATGCTTCCTAATGATATCTCCCAAGGGTAGCATGTACATAGTGAACAGCAATGGTCCTAGTACTGAGCCTTGTGGTACTCCAAACTGAACTTGTGATCGATAAGACATCTCTTCATTTACTGCTACAAACTGATAACGGTCCGATAAGTATGATTTAAACCATGCTAATGCAATTTCACTAATGCCACAATAATTGTTGAGTCTACACTCACCTAAAGGATTATTAGGAACACCATACTAATACTGTGTTTGACCCCCTTTCGCCTTCAGAACTGCCTTAATTCTACGTGGCATTGATTCAACAAGGTGCTGAAAGCATTCTTTAGAAATGTTGGCCCATATTGATAGGATAGCATCTTGCAGTTGATGGAGATTTGTGGAATGCACATCCAGGACACGAAGCTCCCGTTCCACCACATCCCAAAGATGCTCTATTGGGTTGAGATCTGGTGACTGTGGGGGCCATTTTAGTACAGTGAACTTATTGTCATGTTCAAGAAACCAATTTGAAATGATTCGAGCTTTGTGACATGGTGCATTATCCTGTTGGAAGTAGCCATCAGAGGATGGGTACATGGTGGCCATAAAGGGATGGACATGGTCAGAAACAATGCTCAGGTAGGCCGTGGCATTTAAACGATGCCCAATTGGCACTAAGGGGCCCTAAACTGTGCCAAGAAAACATCCCCCACACCATTACACCACCACCACCAGCCTGCACAGTGGTAACAAGGCATGATGGATCCATGTTCTCATTCTGTTTACGCCAAATTCTGACTCTACCATCTGAATGTCTCAACAGAAATCGAGACTCATCAGACCAGGCAACATTTTTCCAGTCTTCAACTGTCCAATTTTGGTGAGCTCTTGCAAATTGTAGCCTCTTTTTCCTATTTGTAGTGGAGATGAGTGGTACCCGGTAGGGTCTTCTGCTGTTGTAGCCCATCCGCCTCAAGGTTGTGCGTGTTGTGGCTTCACAAATGCTTTGCTGCATACCTCGGTTGTAACGAGTGGTTATTTCAGTCAAAGTTGCTCTTCTATCAGCTTGAATCAGTCGGCCCATTCTCCTCTGACCTCTAGCATCAACAAGGCATTTTCGCCCACAGGACTGCCGCATACTGGATGTTTTTCCCTTTTCACACCATTCTTTGTAAACCCTAGAAATGGTTGTGCGTGAAAATCCCAGTAACTGAGCAGATTGTGAAATACTCAGACCGGCCCGTCTGGCACCAACAACCATGCCACGCTCAAAATTCTTGAGCGTCACCTTTCTTTCCCATTCTGACATTCAGTTTGGAGTTCAGGAGATTGTCTTGACCAGGACCACACCCCTAAATGCATTGAAGCAACTGACATGTGATTGGTTGATTAGATAATTGCATTAATGAGAAATTGAACAGGTGTTCCTAATAATCCTTTAGGTGAGTGTATTTAAAAGAATGTTGTGGTCAATAGTATCAAATGCAGCACTAAGATCGAGTAACACTAATAGAGAGATACAACCACGATTGGATGATAAGAGCAAATCATTTGTGACTCTAATGAGAGCAGTCTCAGTATTATGATATGGTTTAAATCCTGACTGGAAATCCTCGCAGATACCATTTCTTTCTAAAAAGGAACATAGTTCCTAAAGGATACTGCCTTTTCTAGTATCTTTGACAGAAAAGGTAGATTCGAGATGGGCCTGTAATTGACTAATTCTGTAGGATCAAGTTGCGTTTTTTTTAACAAGCGTTTTAATCATAGCTTTGTCCGTCAGCTAAAAAGTTTTTGGTACGTATCCTAATGACAAAGATGAATTAATGATATTAAGAAGAGGGTCTATGACCTCTGAAAGCATCTCTTTCAATAGCTTTGTCGGTATAGGGTCTAACATACATGTTTTCGATTTAGATGATTTAACAAGTTTAGAAAATTCTCCCTCTCCTATAGTAATGATTGAATCGAATTTTTCCTCAGGGAGACTACAATGCACTGCCTGATGCGATACTGTAGTAGACGGTTGCATAGTTATAATTTTCTCCCTAATAAAATCAATCTTGTAAGTAAAGAAGTTCATAAAGTCATTACTGCTGTGCTGCTTGAAAACGCCTGGGCTTGAAGCTTTATTTTGTGCTCGTGTACTTATTTTGTGCTCGTGTACTATGATGTTGGACTATTTTCTTTAATCTTAAGCGCAAAGTAGCAACTGTGTCTAAAGTACTGGAAAAGAGAGAGTTAAAAGTTTCTGTCGCAATATCGAGTTCTTCTAAGCTATCTGGGATGCTGAGATGATGAAACTGATCAGGAAGCAATCTTTAGTAGCAGAAGTGATAGGTCTAACATATTTGTAACACGGAGTCGGCTTTGTAGCCTTGGCTAAATGAAGTATACACAAGACTAGATAATGATCTAAGATATCACTCTGCTGCAGAATTTCAACGGCATCAACATTGATTCCATTTGATAATATTAGATCTAGAGTATGATTACGATGATGAGTAGGTCCTGACACGTGTTGTCTAAATCCAATAGAGTTTAGATTTTTATTTAAATGCCAATCCCAATGCATCTTTTTTGTTATCTACATGTAAAATCAACAATAATTAGGACTTTATCTGCAGCCAGTACTAGCTCTGATCATTCTTTGATAATGTCTGTATGGTGCCCTGGTGGCCTGTATACAGTAGGCAGCACAAATCTCAAACGTGATTCATCACTAATCTCACTGTATGGGTTATCACGGAACAACAGTTTCAGATATACTCTGTGTAGCCCTCTTCTATCGTCCTTCCAGGCAAGAAGGGGCAAGAGGCTCTCGCACAGGGTGCTGGATGGGGTCAGCAGTTGTGGCGCTTTGGTAGGGATTCCTATTCCTCTGTCATGATGTACGTTGAGAGTGACCGACTGATAGGGAACGTCTCGGTTACGTATGGTAACCCTCGTTCCCTGAATGAGGGAACGGAGACGTACGTCCCGTCGCCACATCTGCTGTGACCCACCGGGGCAGCCAGCTCATCGGCTTGGCTCCTCAGCAAAAAAGTGCAATTGCACCTGCTGCTCCCGCGCTGCGTGGCTGAGCAGCTGATGCAAATGATTGCACGCCAATGTGCATTGGCTCGTTTAGTTTCACTCGAAGTAGATTGGCCTCTCTAGCAAGATTCCTATCCATCGGTCACGATGTACCTATCCGTCGGTCACGACGTACGTATCCATTCCCTCCTTCAGGGAACGAAGGTTACCATACGTAACTAAGATGTTATGCTGTTGCTAGGGTGTTCTGGATGGTTGCTAAGCAGCCACTTACCCAGTTTACAAACAATGTTCTAAGAACTTTTTCTATACATTTTGGCTGTAGGAACGGTGATTTGAAATGTTTTAGAAACGTACTGGTCCAAATCAAAAGAGTCGCCCTTCATCTCTCTTTGAGTTTGTGGTCTCTAGATATGGCTTTGTTTTATTTTACTCAGTATGTGTTTTACAGCTGCAGCTACAGGAATACATTTCCATGACAAGTAGGTCTCTTGCACTTTTAATTCCCCTTTGCTTGTGTTTGATGCTCTGTGTTGGAGGAAGTAGACTACTGTAGTGAATTGGGATTAGAGATTACAGTGAGATGATGCGATTTAGAGCGTTGAGATATAATCTGCTTATAGTCATATTGTGCCACTGTGCCGAGCTCATTAAACCAATAAACTTTAAACCAATAAACTCAAAGTGAAATTCAGCAACCCAGGAGGAGAAATTAATCTGCCCAACAAGACGGCATGAACATACTGAGAGAGAAACGGAAATTAATTATATTTATTAACTTATTATTATTTAAAAAATTATGAGATTAGTTCTTTTATAACAGTACTATTGGTAATATACACAAATGCCGAGCTGTGATGAGGCAATAGCTGTAGAATTGCATTTTGTGATTAACTGCTTAATTGCTAATTATCCCATTTATTTTTATTTTACACTGTCAGGCACAATGTGGCTCTTATTGAACATAATGAAATTGGAACCTTTAAAGACATGGTTAAATTATGAATGCCGTTCTGCCTGTCATCTAAAGTACTCTTTGAAGGAAAGGTTCTATATAGAACCTTAAAGGGTTCTGTCAGGCACTTCATATATAACCTATAATGACTTCCTTGAGCTTAACCTTCTGTCTCCCCCTGGATATTGCCATATGTCAAAACCATGTCTCACTGGCAGGGGTGGTGGCCTGGCAGTGGTAATTAAGAGCAATTATAATATTACCAAATATGACTTCCATTTTGTTGCAAGCTTTGAATGCATGTCATTTAAAATAGCTGGACCTGTTCTCTTGATTCTCCAGAGGCCCGTTTCAGAAAGGAAGTTAAGTTAAAACTATGAGTATGTTAGCCCTGAAATGAGGGAAACTCTTTCCGTTTCAGAATGGGAGGTATGTCAAACCCGAGAAAGCGGAGTAAGTCAAGCCAGTTTCTAAAAGAGAGGCAACTTATACTTATATAGTTATATATCTCCCAGTGGGCTAAGAAAAATAATCTTAATCTTAATGCAAATGGAAACAAGATTATTTTAGACAAAAATACTAAGGAAAGCATTTGTTGCAGTGCAGGTACATTCATTCATTGCACATATTTTCTATATAACGTCGGGGATGGAGAGCGCATTAGTAAGGCCGCTGTATGCAGAGAAGTAAGGACAGTGTGCCTCGCTCTCAAGCTCTTTCTTTGAATTTTTGTGTTGTTTCCTTGGCACAATCTTGTGAAAGCCAACAAAGAGGCGTTTCACAGGATTGCAGATCAGTTGTGCATAAATCGGCTTAAATGGAAAATGTGTAGTTTTTTAGGTATTTTATTATCTAAAATCAATATTTTTATTCATAAATATGTCCTTCCTGGTGTACAAATACCTCTGCCAATGATCTGACTTATCCTCGTAAACGAAGAATTTATTATCTTTATATACATGTGACGGGTAGGTCCACGGAGGCTTCCATGTAGTTCCGCCATCTTGAAAAACTATAATAGCAGAGAGGGTAAAAAAGTACCAGGCCAACGCGTTTCCACAACGCGTTTTCGTTCAGAGCCAGCGTCACGTAACTGAAAGCAGCAGAAACGGAGGAGCAGAGCAGAGCAGTGAGAGGCGCTTGTCACTGCCCCGGCAAGTCAGTCAGTAATTCATACTTTAACATTCGTTTGTTCGCTGGTGCTATTTTGCAGTTCCAGAAAACGCGTTGCACGTATATTCAGATGCTATTTTAAGCGCGCATGCTTGGCCATAATACAGAGTGTGAACAACGCGCATACACTGTAGATGATTCTCTCATCTATACAGATGCATTTTCCTTTTTGCAAATGATACATTATTATAAGGAAAAATATTAAAACACGAGGGAAATCATTGTTGTGTCCATGACGATGGGAAAAATAGGCATAAAGCTTACACATTTACCCAAATTATTATATGCATGTTTAACCGAAGCTAATTTGGGTGGGTTTGTCCCATCCCCAATGTCACTTCTCTTTCTTTTACGGCCCTGATGAGAACATTGATCTCCTCGGCTGAGAACCGATTCTGAAGCGCGCCTGGTAAATGCGCCGAATAGTATTGCGCCATGGTACAAGCGCACCTCGTTCATCATGCTCTTAAAGGGAATGTGATATAAAGCTCTTATTGGTTTGTTTCCCGTTACGCCCAAACCACACCTATGAATAATGAAGCAAGGTGATAAGGCAAGCCATATGCATTGGGCATACACACACACACTCACATATGTTTGTAATACATATACACTCACCTAAAGGATTATTAGGAACACCATACTACTACTGTGTTTGACCCCCTTTCGCCTTCAGAACTGCCTTAATTCTACGTGGCATTGATTCAACAAGGTGCTGAAAGCATTTTTTAGAAATGTTGGCCCATATTGATAAGATAGCATCTTGCAGTTGATGGAGATTTGTGGGATGCACATCCAGGGCACGAAGCTTCCGTTCCACCACATCCCAAAGATGCTCTATTGGGTTGAGATCTGGTGACTGTGGGGGCCATTTTAGTACAGTGAACTCATTGTCATATTCAAGAAACCAATTTGAAATGATTCGAGCTTTGTGACATGGTGCATTATCCTGTTGGAAGTAGCCATCAGAGGATGGGTACATGGTGGCCATAAAGGGATGGACATGGTCAGAAACAATGCTCAGGTAGGCCGTGGCATTTAAACGATGCCCAATTGGCACTAAGGGGTCTAAAGTGTGCCAAGAAAACATCCCCCACACCATTACACCACCACCACCAGCCTGCACAGTGGTAACAAGGCATGATGGATCCATGTTCTCATTCTGTTTACGCCAAATTCTGACTCTACCATCTGAATGTCTCAACAGAAATCGAGACTCATCAGACCAGGCAACATTTTTCCAGTCTTCAACTGTACAATTTTGGTGAGCTCTTGCAAATTGTAGCCTCTTTTTCCTGTTTGTAGTGGAGATGATTGGTACCCCGTGGGGTCTTCTGCTGTTGTAGCCCATCCGCCTCAAGGTTGTGCGTGTTGTGGCTTCACAAATGCTTTGCTGCATACCTCGGTTGTAACGAGTGGTTATTTCTGTCAAAGTTGCTCTTCTATCAGCTTGAATCAGTCGGCCCATTCTCCTCTGACCTCTAGCATCAACAAGGCATTTTCGCCGACAGGACTGCCGCATACTGGATGTTTTTCCCTTTTTACACCATTCTTTGTAAACCCTTTTTCACGCATGGTTGTGCGTGAAAATCCCAGTACAACTGAGCAGATTGTGAAATACTCAGACCGGCCCGTCTGGCACCAACAACCATGCAATGCTCAAAATTGCTTAAATCACCTTTCTTTCCCATTCTGACATTCAGTTTGGAGTTCAGGAGATTGTCTTGACCAGGACCACACCCCTAAATGCATTGAATCAACTGCCATGTGATTGGTTGATTAGATAATTGCATTAATGAGAAATTGAACAGGTGTTCCTAATAATCCTTTAGGCGAGTGTATGTGTGTGTGTTTTTGTGTGTGTGTGTGTAGTGCTTTCAAATTGATTAATTGTGATTAATCGCATCTAACATAAAAGTTTGTGTGTGTATATATCTTTTCACATGTATATATTTGTACTCTCACACAGATACATTGTCCTTTCACATACATATGTGTATATTTGGGTTCTTTTTAGCCCAAGGGCTGGGTAAATATAGGGCAGAACACAGGTTGGGCTAATTTTGCCCAGCAAATTTGAGTTGATTATTTAACCCAGCGGTAAAGGGTTGATTTTATTAATTAATTTTCTATGATATAGTTTATTTAGTATTTACAGATTAAATCTAAACCAGTGGTTCCCAACCTGTTTAGCCTCAAGTACCCCCACAACCCCATCAATAAGGCTCAAGTACCCCCTTCATTGACACTAAACCTATATTTTAATGCAGTTATCATAATTACCTAATTTGCCAATGCAGCAGTTTTATTTATTGAAATTGAGACTTGAAGACAATGGGAACATTTGAATAAGAAACTCAGTGTTTGTAGTTGGACAGTCCAGCACTTAAAATGTTATTGTGAACATGATGACAAAAAACATTATTCATTTACCCTTCAGAAATTGACCTCATTTGTAAAACTGAAAGTTTAAAGATGTTGGAAATCCAACATTTGATGGAAAGCACTTTTATTTAAAAATAAAAAAAGACCACTATAGCCAGTAGATGGCAGCAGAGGAGCACTTATTGGCTCATATTAGCCATTTCCAATCTCTAACCCGTTTTGCTATTTAATTTCTTTTGCTTTTGAATTTATAATAGTCATTATAAAATCACTAGGTTTAAAAATCAGTTGTCAAAGTTCAGCGCTTTTGTACTGAAGCAGGAAAAGTCCAAAAGTTTCATGAAAAATAACTTTTCTTTAAATTACGAATGAATTACACAGAAAGCGAGCAATTCAAGAGCTCCATTAATCACTGAAGCTGTTGGTTGACACTTGCGAAAACTCTACTTTTATCAATGAATCTGACTAAAGTGCACAAAAAATCTTTAAAGGGGTGGTAAAACGCATTTTTCGAAGGCTTTATTGTGTTTGTGGGGTGCACTGTAACATGTGTTCATGCTTTGTTTTTTAAAAATTGCATTATTTTTCATATATTTTACCTTTATTCTACACTGCTCTGCCCACTCCTTGTAAAAACGGTCTGATGGTTTTCTGGTTCTATGAAGCCAGTCCCTCAAAACTACGCAATGGGCTCAGATTGGTTCGGCCCAGTGTGTTGTGTTTCGCTAACCGACTAGTGAACGTTCTCCGGAAACGTCACGCCCTGTACCTTAACCGGTAGCCTAGTTTGTGCTTTGGTGTATTACTGTACTGATCCACTTTTCCGCACACGACTGAAGCGTGGTGTCGCACGCCTCTCCACATTTGTAAGTTGATGGGCGTTCCTCAAGTTTACCGCTATGGCCGTGGTTTTGACCCAGCGGCCAGTCTAGAACAAAAGGCCCCTCGAGAGACTACTTCTATTGGATAGACGCGTCGCGTTTGACGGATTCATTTGCATAAAGCTGGGCATCGGCCAGCTTTTGGACGCGCAATATTTTTTCAAATGAAGCGCCGCCTTCCCGGGATGCTTTGCAGGCGCGTTAAAGTCGCGTGACGTCACCCATAGGAATAAAGTGGAGTGCGGCGCGACTGAAGTGTCGCACGGACAAGTGGATCAGTACCGTTACGGTACTGATCCACTTTTGCGACACGACTGAAGCGTGGTGTCGCACGCCTCTCCACATTTGTAAGTTGATGGGCGTTCCTCAAGTTTACCGCTTGGGCGTGGTTTTGACCCAGCGGCCAGTCGCGTGAAAAATAGGCGTCGGTTCTATTTCTAGCATGCATGCGTTTTCCGCGCGGCTCAAGCAGTGCCTGAGACGCGTGTAACGCAGGCAGTCTGCAAGCTGTGTGTCACCGGCCTTATAAACAATTAAACTTTAGTGAAGATGATCGAGCAGAACCTGTTCAAGAACGGCTGTTAAACGACGTTTCAGAAAGGTTTGTTTTTGTTGTTCTCTCATTACTTTTTAGATAAGCTGTTATTTAATTGTACTAATTATTATAGAATTACAAAAAAATAAGCTTCATAAACAAGAATTTCATATAACCGTTCTAACAAATTATACTACAGTCCTCAAAGGGATTTTTTTTAGTAAAGACTGCGGATCTATAGTGATCGTTTCTGACTGTATATATATGATCATACTGACTGTATGCCACCGTTACTTTTGTATTTTTAGAACGATTGTAGACAAATATCTGTCCACAAAACTATTAACCCAAAACGAACACTAAACATCGGCTGCCAAATCAAACACAGAACCATGTTTAGCATGCCTGTAGATAAACAAGCATGTAGATAAACATAAAAGCTCTAATCAAAGAATAATTTACACTAATTCCAAGTTCGCTGTTGAGATTTAAAAAAAGTTTGTAACGTTAGGTGTTTGTCGGATAATGTTAAGTATGAATGAGCATTTAACAAACCAGCAAAGCCAAACAGCGTTGTCATTTGTTTACTTCCTTGGTACAACCTACAATTAACAATACGAACTATTACAGGAAAACACATCGACGAAAAATAAATCATACTTACAGGTTGTGGCCCGTAAACAAAAGCTTCTGTTTTTAAGTTGGAACTGCTCCATCTTTCAGAACAAGCCGATGTGCGAATCCTGCATTGAGCGAATCCTGCATTGAGCTCACGAAGATTGTGAAAGCTTTCCTCCGTAACATGTGCAGCACAGAGAGCGAGATTTGGGTCATAATTATGAGGGACCGAGTTAAAAATAAATTAACCATTGATCCCTAACTCCCCCGGCCCTAGGAAGGCTGAACAAAGTGGACCTGCAACCGGGATGAAAATAACAGCAGAGTTTCGACGGCATTGCGACAACTCATCTCCAAAACAGCAATATAAAATGGCCTCGCCCCGCTTATTAAGTATTCTCGGAGGAGGGGTTTATGTAAATAATGGGATATGCTGACATCAGCAAACCCGGAGGAATGTCGTGTAGTCCAAAACCGGTCATTTTCTGTAGTCCTTAGAAATTGAATTTTTTAAAAGCAAATATCTCCCTTTGCTTTGAACTTTGAGCGCTGTAACTTTGCAGATGTTGTTTATGCTCAAACAGCAACATTACACACTAGCTTAAGTTAGAAAAGTGAAATCGTGTTTTACCATGTCTTCCTATTCTGAGGATATTCCTTTACTGAACGGCTAGGAGTAAATTTCGGATATTCACATATTATTCATATTATGCATATTATTCACGTGAAGGGGGCACACGGATCATGCAGAGCATCAGCGGGGAGTTACGAGCCAAGTTGCAGTCTGCTGAATTTTGGGGGCTGCTTTTTGATGGATCTGAGGACATCACCAAAACTGAACAGGAAATCGTTTGCATTGTTTCTGTGTCCAGCAATGGAGAGTTTACCTCAGACTTTATTGGACTGATTGAATTGGGTGCTGACCGAACTGCGCAGGCCATAACAGACGGACTTGTGAGACTTTTCCAGGACACAGGCTTGGATGACTGGACAACAAAGTTGGTCGCTGTGTGCACAGACGGGGCTGCTGTCAACGTCGGTATGTACAATGGCATTGTGCCAAAACTCCTGCAACTTGCTGTGGTTGGAGACTCCCTTGTGCACATTCTGTGCACCGCACACACACTGGAGAATTGCGCAAAATCAGCTGATCGCAACATTACTTACTGTGAGACATTTAATCGCTCTGGTCAAGCTGCTGCAGTTTTATTTACAAAAAGGTGGAGCAAAAAAAACCTGCTGAACTGAAGAAGCTGTGTGAAGAAAATGGGATCTCCTTCGTGAAGCTGGGTAAGTTTCATGGTCTGCATGGAGGCATGAAACACTGTTAAAAATATCAAGACTATTGCCAGCCATAAAAATGCAACTGGCTAGGAGTGATAACAGTGACTTGCAGCATACAGTATCTGCACAGAACGTTTTCAGTGCTTTCTGTCAAACATGCTTGACATTGGTAACATTTTGAAGACCACATCCATTAGGTTTCAGAAGGAAAAGCTGACCATTGGAGAATGTAAGGATGAACTCATGCTGGCCATTGGACAGTTCACACTTCTTGTTGATGGTGAAGGCCACAGGGCACACACTGTTTCTAATGCTGATGCTGACAGAGATAAGACAAAATTACTCAGGGGGTTAATTGAAGAGTTTGAAATCAGATATGACTCCCTCAAGTCATGTGATCATTTCCTAGTATTTGACCCTTCAACATGGCCTCAGGAAATGCAAGACCTCCATAGGTTTGGAAACACAACAGTTTGCAGCATTCTCAAGAAATTTGAGGCCACCTTGCAACTTGACAAAGACACCACTGTGACAGAATGGATGCGATTAAAGCAGGCAGGAAAACGCCTGGGAGCCTCTTCTGTGTATGACTTGGTCCAAATAGTAAATACAAGTAACCCAGATGCTTGACCCAAAGCAAGCTGTTGACCTGTGGATGGAGAAAGGTAATCGGAGGCTCAACCAAGGACAGGGAGGTGCATCTGCAGCATCTTCATCATCTACTATGCAGGAAGCTGAAGCAGAGGACACTGAAGAGGACAGTGAGGAAGACTGCACTTATTAAGACCACTCTACATATGGGGTGAGTACCAAACACCATCTCCTGGTACTCACCTGAGTAACTCACTGATAAAGTTATGTGCACCCCTGGCTATAATGAGAGGATTTGTGAGCATGTAGGACTTAATCTGGCTCTAAACAGAAACTCATTCATCGTTTTGAGGGACATTGAGCTGAGTCTCACAATGAACCGGTAACTTAAACACCTCTGAACTATAGAAAACTGTCTAACAATTGATGGCTGCTCTGTCAAGTCTTCGTCGTGGATGTGCTCTTTGACACCAATCTTTCATTTGAAAGCCACGTTTCTAACATTTGTAAAACCGCATTCTTCCATCTTAAAAACAAATCTAAATTACGACTTATGCTTTCAATGAAAAATGTTAGTAGACAAAAAACAGTTAGTAGAAGCGTTCATGACCTCAAGGCTAGATTATTGCTTATGGGTGGTTGCCCTGCATGCATAATAAACAAACTACAGCTGGTCCAAAATGCAGCAACTAGAGTTCTTACTAGAACCAGGAAGTATGACCATATTAGCCCGGTTCTGTCAACACTGCATTGGCTCCCTATTAAACATCGTATACATTTTAAAATATTGCTGATTACTTACAAAGCACTAAATGGTTTAGCTCCCCAGTACTTGAGCAAGCTCTTAACACATTATAGTCCTTCACGGCTATTGCGATCTCAAAATTCTGGTCAGTTGATCATATCTAGAATATCAAAATCGACTGCTGGGGGTAGATTCTTTTTTCCTATTTAGCACCTAAACTTTGGAACAGTCTTCCTAACATTGTCCGGGAAGCAGACACACTCTCTCAGTTTAAATCTAGACTAAAAACACATCTCTTTAACCTGGCATACACAAAGAAAACTATACATTCCTATTATTCAAATCAGTTAAATGATTATTAGGCTGCATAAATTAGGTCAGCCGGAACCGGGAACACTTCTTATAACACCCCATGTACTCGTTACATCATACGAAGAATTGCATCCAGTGGCGGTTCTACATTGAATTACACCCTGGGTGAGACCCCCCCCCCCCCAAAATAAATAAATAAATCACACACACTATCCACAAACAGTCATATTTTATTATAACAACATAAGATAAAGAGAAAATTATATTTCTCAATTGCACAAATCCTTCATTACATCCAACATTGCCAAAAGACAATGAACACAATTCTGCACAAATTATGACTGTTTAAGTTATCAGAACTTAAATATACACTATATACATAAATGTGCCAAAAATATATACAATCAGATATATAAAAACTTTAACAAGAGAAGAGAGCAACAATAATATAAAACATTAAGAATAATATACAAATAAAATATAGAATACATATTCTATAGCACAAATACTTTATCACACAAATGTGAAAACACACTAAAGAGAATCTAATTATTACACTATTGTACTAAGAACAGAACATTGGCTGTCATCATGAGGCCATTATAACTGTGTCATGAATATTTTTCTTGACCTCAACTACAGAGGTACAAATTGAATTTGTCATTAAAATGTCATTGTACCACTGTAGTTGAGGTCAAGAAAAGTATACTTGACTTGAAACTACCTACAGATTTGAAAATTCCATTGGCTAATTACAGGGCCTAACGTTAACCCAACTGATGGAAATAAATAATAACTGGACTTGTAACAGTTTTGTTGCAAAGCACAATATTATGGTGAAATTAGATCTCGTGTTTGTTGACTTAAAACTTAATGATTGTTGTATAAGCATAACAAGCATCATAGCAAAAAGGCTAAGAAACGTAAGAGACGAGTTACCCACAATTAACATTAGCCCTTCATTCATGACAACATGGATACCGTAATCATACCACAGAGAGAACATAGTTGCATACCTTTATCTTTTGCTTGTTTCTCCTCTTCTTCTTTTCTTTTTTTTCTAAATTGTGCACCTGATGGCTTTGACCTTTTCATGTCCATCTCTGTTTATTTGGCACTCGACAATCAACAGATTTCCCATCCCCCGCCCCCCAACACTGTCACTCACGTCACGGCCAGAAGTCAAGACTAAACCAATTCACCTTGGTGAGGTGACCCACATAATCGTTTTGTATTACTTATTTGGTAACGCTTTAGATTACAGCCCGGAAAGTACTGCGTAATTAAAGCGATTTTACAGTGTAACCTTCGGTAATTATAGTGTACCTATAACGTACTTACAATATAAGTATAAGGGAACAATATTTTAAGTTTGGGGAATAAAGGAGTAACAACCAGGAGAATTAAAAAATTATTTATACTGTAAGTATTATAGAACTAAGGGGTGCTTATTCTACTATTATGATATATTAATCTTACATTTGGGAACAATTTACTGCGTACCTTTTTGTAATAATGGTGAACCAGTGCATACTGTAAAGCCTTTTTAAAAAATTACAGGGTACATATCTATGCATTTATAAAGTAATCT
Source organism: Gila orcuttii (assembly GCA_026230005.1). Lineage (NCBI taxonomy): Eukaryota > Metazoa > Chordata > Actinopteri > Cypriniformes > Leuciscidae > Gila > Gila orcuttii. The sequence continues at coordinate 18,773,543 of JAPDVR010000013.1, read as the reverse complement.
TTTTAACAAAAATGCACTGAAAATGAAAACTATTGCAAATTTTGCTTAAATATTGGAGAAAGATACTCTTGTTTCATAGTGGTGCTTGTTACCCCCTTGTTCCATGTAGTTACAGGGTAAAGGCCTGTTCACACCGGGACGAATTTGGCGCGCGTTATTCGCCGAAGTTTAACGCCTCGTGACTAAACAAAGGGCGCCAATGTGAGTGTCCACAGAGTGTAAAAGCGTCAATTTTAAAAAAAAAACTCGGGTTCGTTTTTTTTAGTTTGACGCGCCGCGTCAAAAACTTCCCGACCAATGAGACTGGCGCTTTTGCTCACGTGTCTGGTGCTTCTGAAGTTACAGACAAACACAACTTGGGGGCGCTCAAACACAAAACGGTCACAAACGTAACGGCGAAGAAGATATACGCCACCGTCTATACTGCCGGAAGACGAGGAAGATGCAAAGCAAGATGTCTATGGGCAAGATGAATGTTGAGCTGCTGGTCTCGAGATGGTCTGTTATTGTGACTTCATTGCACTGCTGTTTTTTAATATAGAAATGTCATTGTATTTTATTAACATTCAAGAATTAGTTGAATGTGTATGTGCACTACTGCAGTAATTGTGACTTATTTGCTCGACTGTTTTTTTATATAGATATATATGCCTTTGTATTTTACTTACATTCAAGAAATGGTTGAATGTGTATGTGCACTATTGTTCACTTGCACTACAGTCATTGTGACTTATTTGCACTAACTTTTCTGACTTCCTTTTTTACTTTGATTGCAACTTGTAGTTCATTGAAAAAAATAAATGTTTAATTTTTTCAAAGGACATTGTGTTTTCGTGACTTACTTGAAATTAATGTAACATATTTTGGGATTTAACATTTGTACATCTTGACCTCTTGTTAAAAATAGCTATGTGCCTAATTACAGAGTCACTGCATTTATAGGCATGTTATCAATCTACAGGAACATAACCATGTTGGGCACAGAAGGGAAAGAAGATTTTAAAGAAAATGCTTATAAAAAAGTTTATTACAGATACACATTTTCAAAATCACAACTTAAGTTTAGCTGTAAATAAGTGACCAAATACTTTCCATGTTTTCTTTGTCTGATTTAGAAAATCGCGTAAATTCTTGCTCTCTTCATCGGAGGTGAAAGCGATTATCAGAAGCGTAAAAGTTGCGCAGCGCCACCTTGTGTAACGGGGTATTTCTGTTTTGCATTACGCGCCATCTAGTGTCAGGGAATGAATTTTCATGTTCACTCGGCTTATCATCAGCGAAAATCGCTTGGGTGTGAACACAAAAAACGCGTTGAAAAATAACGCGCGCTGATATTCGTCCCGGTGTGAACAGGCCTTAAGACTGACATTGTGGGCTGTAAATTAAAGTGGTGCTTGTTACCCTCTTGTTCCATGTAGTTACAGGGTAAGTACAATAAAAATGCATACACAATCTTATATCACTGATTCGGAAACCTTTATTTATTATACAAGCACCACTTACCCTGTAACCACATCAAACTAGATATATTTCCCAGTATTTAAAAAAATTGCAATAGTCTTAGCTTTTCTTGCCTTGAAACATGTTAACCCAAACTTAAACCTCTGCACTTTAGCGATAAAAAATAAATAAATAAATGCACAGATATGTACCCTGTCATTTTTAAAAAGACTAAACAGTATGTATTGGTACACAATTATTACAAAAAGGGAGCAATTACACAGTATGTATTGGTACACAATTATTAAAAAATTACACATTGCTCCCAAATATAAGATTGTTTCATAATAGTAGAATAAGTACCCCTTAGTTCTATAATATTTACAGTATAAATATATTTTTTGTTACCGCTGTATTCCCCAAACTTAAAATATTGTTCCCTCATACTTACATGAAAGTACTTTATAGGTACACTATAATTACAGAAAGTTACACTGTAAATTCCTCTTAATTACACAGTACTTTTGCCATTTCACACAATTCAGAAAAACAAAAATTTGCAGGAACTATAGGCCTGTATTTATAATATTATGAATGAAATGTGCGTTATTTTGGAAGAAAGTTGAGGTGGTGTGACTGACTTTAGCCCACTAATTCCATTAGAGTATTGCTGATACAGTGCTCCTACTACGCGCTGCCGCGCCGCCTCTGCGTGCGGTGTGTGAATGCTCTAATCTGTTAACATGGGCGCCGAAAAAAATACGCACTGCTAACGCGTGCAGTGTGAAACCGGCGTTACACACGGCACCTTCTCAGCAAGCAGGGGCGCCAATTTGCCAATTCCCCACACAGTGAAATGATAGATAATAGAAAACTGCTTCGTGGCGCTGAGGATTTTTTTTTAACTGCCCCCCATGTGACATGAAAAAATGCCGCCCGGGCAACTGCCAAGTTCGCCCGTGCCTAAAACCCGGTACTGATGGCATCTATGCTAATGTTAGTCTTTCTGCTTATTCCAAGGTTTACTGTAATCAGCTGGATCTGGGGCGTATCCAGATCAGATGGTGGACCTGCGCCTAGACACGACCACAACGCATGATGTAGTCAGCCGGATCTGGGCCGTATCCAGATCAGATGGAAGACCTGCACCTAGACACGACCACAACGAATCCCTGAAGTGTCAGCAGAGATTTGAATACATTTGCATAAGAACAAAATGTATGAATGTGTGCATTAAAATATGTGACTATGAGAGCAAAAATATATGTATGTAAAAGTAGAACGTAAGTGTGAGAGCAAAAATATGTGTAGCCTATGTGAAAGGAGAATGTACATGTGTGAGAGTAGAAATATTTGTATGTGAAAGGAGAATGTAAGTGTGTGAATTTTGGCTTGTTTGGCTCCTCATAGATTTGACAGCCCCAATATATAATGTTCACTACATAGTGACTGTCACATAATTAACTTAATGAGGACCACTGTTTGTTGTTAATTATATAATATTTATATTTATAATATTGTGCACTTCAAATAACATTACACATGCAGCATGTTTTGAATGACAATAAAAACTATGTAAAATTTTACCTGATGTATTCCAAAAAGTCAGATTTTAATAGGATTTGATATATACTGGATGTGGTTTATTTATACATAAAATAACATAACATAACATAACATAATATATAACATAAAGCGATTGCTAGTTTTGGTGTATAACAATTTAAAATGAAAAACCAAGACAACAAGGTACAGTAGCAAGAACAGCCAATTTCAGAGTGTCAGAGAAAGGGGTGGAAAATTATCGTGTAAAAATAATTGATGTCAGTTTTGTTTCAAAAACCTTGCAGACATAACAGTGGACATCTGGGGGAAAATACAAATTTACTTGTTTTGTGAGGTCAGCTTCTGTTTTGGTCTGACAAGAAATGCTTCATTTTTTTGCGAAGTGTTTGACCATAAATATCTTGAGAAAGACAGCAGTAATTATATTGCATTGTGCTCAGAGCTCATTCTCAGCTCCATTATTCAGCTCAAGCACCTGTTCTCCCTCATTATCATCCGAGTGGAAATACTTGCTTTGACTCGTTCACTTTAGCATAAAAGGGAAAAAAAGGTACTGGAGTGTCACAGTCATCTGTCATCATGGGAATCGTCTGCCTGACCCAAACCAGCAACTAGACTGATTGATTCATTAAGATCTGAGACACTGTCTCGACTCCTTCCTCATAGTTTAACATCAGATCCATGTACGTTCCTAGCCTGGTTCTACCAGACTCTCGTACATTTCATTTGTACAGAGAGTCTGGCACCGCTCCATTGACAAGCGTTAACTTCCTTGTAGGCGGGTATTCTATTGAAGTCTAAACTATTGGATCTGCCCAGAGTCACTCTATCAGCCATAACCAATCGCTAACGTTTGGTCGTGACATATGTCTTTTCCCGAACCCCGTGGGAGGATGGCCATAAACACAAAACTAAGCAAAGATTGTTCTTGCTCCGGCTTTAACTTCTTGATATTCGGCAGCGTTGCCACAACGGACCGAATGGCTTCGCTCGCATCTTTCTTATTTTGAACTACAACTCAAAATAACGCACGAGTTGACATCAACGTCATCGTCCTCAGCCACTCCCTCTGTTCGCTGATTGGCCCGGTAAAAAATTTATCGGAGAAAACCAAAGTCTACAGCACAATCCCAGACGTAGTACTGAAGGAAAATGAAATTGAGCGGAAGTGCGTAGGAGGGCGGAGCCAGGCTAGTACGTTCCATGCACACTAGGACATAGACAAAAACGGCTCATTACAGTGTTTTCAAGGCAGCTCTCTATTGATACTCGTCAAACATTCTGGTTAAGGTTCTCTTACGAGAGGTTCTCTCGTATTGCGTATGCTAGCTTACGCTACGGGTAAAGTCATCTTTGCTCGAGAAATTGAAGCCAAAAATTATCCTTAATTTTGCATTTATTGTCAACGCAGTGCAGCAGCCAGCAGACCTAGAGCAGGCCATATTGCTTGCTCATTGGCTGCCGTGCTGCAACTGCTGCAGCCTGTCAGTGAGCCTTGCGCGTGACTTCGCGCCCTCTACGCGTCATAGCCTGCCAGAATGGGGGTGGCTTAGCGTATAAAAGCCAGGCTCAGAGGCTGCGTCACTGATTTCATCATCTTCAGCGAAGCTCTCCGCATCGCTGGACATAAGCCTTTTCCGCCATCGAATCTAGCGACCAGCAAGCTTAGGAAAGCGCCTGAAGAAGCCGGCCGTCTTTGCCACCTTCAGCCTTCCGTGCCTGCTACGCCATCCGGCGTTGAGTATCCTTTTTGTGCTTGCCTTCTGTGAGTGTTTGCCGCTGTGACACTCACTCTCTCTCACTAAAAGAGCCAAGCGTTTTTCTAAAAATGCCTCGCCTTTCCTGCGGTTCGTGTAGAGCCCCGCTCAGCGCAGGAGACCGCCATGTCATTTGCGCTCTCTGCCTGGGCCCAGACCACTCAGCCCTCGCCCTGGATTCGGGCGGCTGCGAGCACTGTGAAGCGCTTCCGTTGTCGACCCTGCGGGGTCGACTCGAAGCCTTCACCCCGGACGCTGTCACTCCACCCTCTGGACCGCGCAAGAAGAAGCGCCGTGCGCAGCGGTTGCCGGAGCCTGTGGCCACAGTGAAGTGCTCGCCGGATCGCATCCCGCCAGCCTCACTCTCTCCTTCTCCGCCCCTCCCGGACGCGCAGCCGCCGGCTTCGGCCCGCGCTGCCGCCGCCTCAGGGGACGAAGCTGAAGGAGCATACCCAGGTGACAGCTGTTCCATCCTGGCATCGGACAGCGAGGAGTGGTCGAGTTCCCATCACTCCGCCTCCTCCTCGATCCAGAAATCCAGCAGGACTCGGGCTGGCGTGGACGCCGAGCTCATACGCCTCCTTTCAAAGGCCGTCGACCAACTCGGCCTGGATTGGTCACCGCCTAAGGAGCCCGCGCCCAATAGGCTCGACGGCTGCTTCCTTCACAGCCGCCGCCCCCCGCCCGTTTCCAGATCTGCGCCATTTCTGCCAGAGCTTCATGCCCAGCTTTCTAAGTCGTGGAACACACAATTCTCCGCGAGGCTCCACTCACATGTCTCCTCGGCGCTCTCCAAAGTGGACGGCGCCGCCGAGAAGGGGTACACAGCTATCCCCCCAGTGGAAGAGGTGGTCGCAGCGCACCTTTGCCCGCCCTCTGCGAGATGACGCTCAAAGTCTGCCCTCCCGTCTAAAATCTGCAGGACCACCTCAGCCCTTGTCGGCCGCGCGTTCTCCGCCCTGCACTCAATGGCCGTGCTGCAGATCCTCCAAGCTGATCTCCTCCGCGAATGGGACGAGAGAAGCAAGGACCCAGCCGCCATCACGGATTTGAGGAGCGCGACGGATCTCTCCCTTCGTGCTACGAAATCCGTGGCTCAGGCAATGGGCAGATGCATGGCCTCGCTCACCGTCACAGAGAGGCACCTCTGGCTGACGCTTGCGGATATGAGGGAGTCAGAGCGCTCCGCGTTTCTCGACGCGTTGCTCTCCCCTACTGGTCTCTTTGGCCCAGCGGTGAACGGGATCGTCAACCGCTTCTCCGAAGTGCAGAACACCTCATAGGCCATGAACCTTTTCCTGCCTCGACGCTCTAGCTCCTCTGCAAGCCGCCCACGCGAGTCGCCTGCACGACACGCTAGCCAGCGCCCAGCTCAGCCCCAGCCTCCGCAGCATCGACAGGGCGGCCGCCCTAGATCACGCTCGTCTGCACGCAGGCCGCCTCCCCCCCGGGGACCCCGACCCAAGGTTGCGCTGAAGCCCAAGCAGGCAAAGTCCTCCTAGCAACACCAGAGAGGAAAAGACGGCTGGGTCTCGCTGCGGCCGGACCACCATCAAAATATCTCGTCCTGTCAGTCCCCTCAGAGAAGGCTACTGCAGACGCACATTTAGCAGCCAACGAGTCGGCAACACAGACCGCTCGCCTGCACACAAATGCCATTTTTATGGCGACCCAGAGAAATCTCAGAAAGAGTATAAATTCTGGTTATCCGGCTCACGCCGAGGGTGTTTTAAGTGTAGAAATAGTGCCCAGAAGTCAGTGCTCACCCCTACAAATAAACACGATGCCCCACGTGTCTCACACACTCACAGAGCCCACTCTCATAAAGCTGGCAAATGCCGCTCGAGTGCTAGATGTAGATAATGTGCCCACAAATCTGTGCTCACACCTACTCGCTGCCTGCTCTGTTACACGGCAACAGCCTCACAGCGGCCAAGTTATGAATGTAAGTCACGTGCCCGCCCACGAGCGCTCACGCTTACTGACAAACACTTCGCCCCAGGCTCCGCTCGCACTAAATATCGTCACAAAATTTTCCCCATTCCCAGTAATCGGGTCATCTCAAGTGATACAGACAGTCACAGCTGTCAGCGAGCCACCGTTTCCAAGATCAGAGTGCGCGCTCGCCCCCCACACACCTCCGGTTCAGTTTCCCGAGCCCGCGAAGTGCGGTGATCGGAACCCGGAGTCCATTCTGCCCCTAGCTATACATGTAGAAGCATGGAAGGCTATTCCAGGTGTGTCAGAATGGGTGCTGAGCACAATAAGACAGGGCTATTCGCTTCAGTTCGCTCGCCGTCCCCCTCGCTTTCGAGCGCGGACCGAGACAAAAGTGATTGCGGATGTGGCGCATCTACTCCGTGCAGAAATAGCCAAACTGCTGTGCATAGGGGCCATAGAACCAGTACCTCCTTCTCTGAGCGAGTCAGGCTTTTACAGCCGTTATTTTCTCGTACCCAAGAAGGACGGAGCTCTAAGACCTATCTTAGATCTGAGATATTTGAACAAAGCTCTCATGAGACGGCCGTTCAAAATGCTCACGACCAAACAAATCCTCGCGCAAATTCGCCCGAGGGACTGGTTTATCTCTCTCGATCTGAAAGATGCATACTTTCAGATCCCGATAATCCCCCGTCACAGGCCATTCTTGAGATTCGCCTTCGACGGTCGGGCATATCAATACACCGTCCTCCCGTTCGGCCTGTCTTTGGCACCCCGTACATTCACAAAGTGCATGGATGCGGCTCTCGCCCCCTTGAGAGTGAAAGGGCTGCGAATTCTGAACTATTTGGACGATTGGCTGATTTTAGCACAGTCAGAGATAGAACTGTTATCTCACAGAACAGTGCTTCTCAGCCATCTGGAAAGCTTGGGCCTCACGGTCAACTGGACCAAGAGCTCATTACTGCCCAGTCAGTCAGCTTCCTTTCTAGGAATAGAACTGGACTCTGTGGCTATGACGGCCCGCCTATCGACACAGCGCGTGCGCCGTGTTCGACACCTGGCCGTGTCTTTCCAGGAGGGCAGCATCACATCTTTGAAGACATTCCAGAGGATGCTAGGCTGTATGGCATCAGCTGCGGCTCTGCTTCAGCTGGGCTTGCTGCGCATGCGCCTGCTACAGCGCTGACTAAACGCCCAAGTGCCTTACCAGGTTTGGGTTTCAGGCTACAAACGAATCAGAGTGACTCAGAGCTGCGTTTTGGCTCTGCAGCCCTGGTTAGCGGCCGACTGGTACCAGCGGGGAGTGACAATCAATGAAAGGTCATCTCGACGGACTCCTCCAACTTAGGTTGGGGCGCCGTCTTCGAGGGCAGACCGGTCTTTGGCCTGTGATCAGACCAGGAGAGACGCTTCCACATAAACTGTCTGGAAATGATAGCGGTCGAGAACGCGCTCAAACGCTTCCTCCCGTTCATACAGGACCACCATGTGCTAGTCTGCTTGGACAACATGTCTGTGGTGTCCTACATAAACCGTCAGGGCGGTGTCAGATCCAGAAGCCTCTGCCATCTGACAGAACGCCTTCTTGTATGGTCTCAGTACCTCCTGCGCTCGCTGAGAGCTGCACATGTGCCAGGCCACTTGAACGACGGTCCAGACAAACTGTCCAGGAACTACGTTTCCCCAGGGGAATGGTCCCTGCACCCCCAGACAGTCCAGTCGCTGTGGCACCTTTTCGGCAAAGCGAAAGTCGACTTGTTTGCGTCAAAAGACAATGCTCATTGCCCACTGTTCTTTTCAAAGAACGAGGATGCGCTGGCCCAAATCTGGCCCTGAAGATCTGGGATCTTTCATTGGTCCTGGAGGCCCTGAAAGCTTTCCCCTTTGAACCGATAGACTCCGTGGATCAAAACCACCTCAGTCAAACGTGTGGGGGATTTACACGCGTTATCCGTTAGCGCTGCGTGTCTTGAGTTCGGGGCAAATGACTCTAAAGTCATCCTTAAGCCAAGACATGGTTATGTCCCTAAAGTGTTGGGCACCCCCTTCAGAGCGCGGGTCATTTCTCTTTCGGCTCTGCCAGCATCCGATAGTGAGGGTGATGTTAATCTCCTCTGTCCCGTCAGGGCGCTGAGGGCTTACATTACGCGCTCCGCCTCTTTCAGGCGTTCGGAACAGCTCTTTGTTTCATTTGGTGGGCGCACCAAGGGTCTCGCCGCCTCGAAACAGAGCCTGTCCAGATGGATAGTGGAAGCTATCACATCTGCTTATAAGTCTAAATGTCTGCAATGCCCCTTGGGCAGCAGGGCGCATTCCACCTGAGGCGTGGCCTCGTCGTGGGCTTGGTCCAGCGGAATTTCCATTCAAGACATTTGTGAGGCGGCAGGCTGGGCCTCTCCGTCCACATTTGTTAGGTTTTATAACCTGGAAGTTCCCGCCTTGCAGGCTAGACTTCTGTCAGTGTGAGCGGTGTTTATACTCTGCCCAGATTATCATGCGCAGACTACTCTCACACGACGTTAGCTCTCCTGGTTGAGCTGCACTATATGGTGAATAGTTATATGGACCGGCGACGCCGCTCTGTATACCCTGTATGTGCTTATAACATGTGCTGGCCCGCATTGCTGGCCACCTGTTTCCCACTTATCTATGTTCCCCGGGAATCCCTGGGACTCATAAAGTGGAGGCTGGGCGCGCACGGCGTTGACAATGGGTTCCCGTAGCGTAAGCTAGCTTACGCAATTCGAGAGAACCTCTCGTAAGAGAACGTACTCGGTAACATACGTAACCTCGGTTCTCTCTAGAAGAGGGAACGAGTATTGCGTAACCCAACCGTGCAGGCGCCACTAGCGTTTTTCGCTTCAGCTGATGAAACCAGTGACGCAGCCTCTGAGCCTGGCTTTTATACGCTAAGCCACCCCCATTCTGGCGGGCTATGACGCGTAAAAGGGCGCGACGTCACGCGCGAGGCTCAGTGATAGGCTGCAGCAGTTGCCGCACGGCAGCCAATGAGCACGCAATATGGCCTGCTCTAGGTCTGCTGGCTGCTGCACTGCGTTGACAATAAATGCAAAATTAACCCTCTGAGGTCTAAGGTGTTTTCTGGGTCCTGGAGGTGTTCTGACATGCTCTGACATTTGTGCTTTTTTCAGTTATTTATAAACATGTTAATGGCAAAGGTGTAAATTCACTCTATATAGCACAAACGGGGCTACCGTAAGATGTGAGCAACATGCATGTACATGTTTGTATTTTTAAGATAATAATGTTTATGTGTGGTTTGTGAAAAAACAAAAAACAAATGTCACTGAAATAAGGTCATAAAACCCATAGTGATTATTTCTTCACAAGACTTTTGAAAATTGTATCACGTAGCCTAGAATATTTGCTCCAAAACTATGTGAAAATCATCCTGCATACTGACAATATAGACAAGACAAAGACAATATATTGATTTAAAATTTGTATGACGTGTTTTGTGTGAGAAAGCTTTATGCGAAGGGGCGTGGATCTCTCATTAATATGAATGCATTTTACACCTGAGAAAGACAAAGACCCTCCCCTAATGGCCCTATTAGGGGCTATCAGGCCCTATCATCATGAGAAGCCTTGCACAAAGAATGAGGAGAAATTAAAAAAAGAATGGCTTTTAGATTGTCTGGATTTATTTACAACACAACATAATACAAAGATACACAACAAAGGACAAAAAGCACATTAGTAAACACACTGATGTAAAGACAAAGACTGCACGATTCTGGGAATACATTTTAGATTTTTCACTCACTCACAATATATATATATATATATATATATATATATATATATATACACACGCACACACACTGCCGTTCAAAAGTTTGGGGTCGGTATGATTTTTAATGTTTTTAAAAGAAGTCACGTATGCTCACAAAGGCTGCATTTATTTGAGTAAAAATACAAAACAAACCCAGTAATATTGTGAAATAATATTTCAATGTTAATCAGCTGTTTTCTATGTAAATATATAGTAAAGTGTAATTTATTCCTGTGATCATTACTCCAGTCTTCAGTGTCACATGATCCTTCAGATATCAGTATAATATGATGATTTGATGCTCAAGAAACATTTTTCATTATCATCAATGTTGAAAACAGTTATTTACATTTTTATTTCAGGATTCTTTGATGAATAGAAAGTTCAAAAGAACAGCATTTATCTGAAAAATAATCTAATCATAAGTGACTTCTTTTAAAAACATTAAAAATCTTACCGACCCCAAACTTTTGAACCGCAGTGTATAAATGTATTTTGTAAATATAGTTTGTTGTGCCTTGTATATAGACATGTGTAGGGCTGCATAAAATAATAACAATAGCCTAGATAGCAGGCAGCCTATAAATCATTAAAAATGAACACTTTTCAGTAACACTACACTAGACAAACATATATTGTTTATCATATGTTACTTCAAATATTTCTATTCGTTATGAAATGAGATGAGTTCGTCGTGAAGCCTAATGTGTGGCGTGTTTTGCTTTTCAAACACACAGCGCGACTCAGACCCAAACTCAGCGCGTGCAGCGATCGAGCCGCTCCAAACTATGAAACATTGTTGTTACATTATACATCTACGTTTGAGCAGATATCCACAAACACAGCATTTAACAGTAAACACAGGTCTAAACATTAAAAAATATTCACCATATTAGAATAAACACTCATACTAGCATAGGCCTACTTGTATCTCATTTCATAACATTTTAGGCTGCACCAGTTTGAGTTTAGTAGCTACAATGTAAAGTTTATGCAACAATAAAACACTTATGTCTCTTACCTTAAAAATCCTTCTTAGGTAAATCCAAGGTAAATCCACAGCACAAACAGTCTTCCAAACTGATGAAAAGTAGAGAAATACTGGAGTCGCTGTCGCTGATTCTGTGTTTAGAGCTGATGAGGGCGTTAACAGTTCTGCGTTCCTTCACGTGGATCATTTGAATGAGAACAGCTGCGCACGTGGGGGTGTGGTCAAATTAAAGTTAATGAGCTCGGGCTGGAGAAACTGGACATGTCGTTGCTTTCATACGGATTTCTTAAACCGAGAATATTTGTTTTTGATATGATTTACTTCATTTAAAAAAGGAGACTTCGAACTTTGTAAAGACATTACTTTCATGTGTGGGTGGCAAGTATTGGCTAAGTTACAGATCATGTTCTGTCACGTTCCACGGATCTCCACCACCATGGGCAATACCAAAGAGCTGTCAAACATCAGGGACCAGATTGTAGACCTGCATGAGGCTAGAATGGGCTACAAGACCATCAGCAAGAAGCTTGGAGAGAAGGAGACAACTGTTGGTGCGATTATTCGGAAATGGAAGAAATACAAAATAACCATCAATCGCCCTCGGTCTGGAGCTCCATGCAAGATCTCGCCTCATGGGGTAAGGATGATCATGAGAAAGGTGAGGGATCAGCCCAGAAATACACAGGAGGAGCTTGTTAATGATCTCAAGGCAGTTGGGACCACAGTCACTAACCAAACCATTGGTAAAACACTACGTCACAATGGATTGAAATCCTGCAGCACCAGCAAGGTCCCCCTGCTCAAGAAGGCACATGTACGGGCCCGTCTGAAGTTTGCCAATGAACATCTAATGATTCCGAGAAGGCTTGGGAGAAAGTGCTGAGGTCAGATGAGACCAAAATTTTTTTTTTCTTCCTCCGTGTTTGGAGGAAGAGAAATGCTGACTATGACCCCAAGAACACCATCCCTGCAGTCAAGCACGGAGGTGGAAACATTATGCTCTGGGGCTGTTTCTCTGCTAAGGGTACAGGACGTTTTCGGCATATTAAGAAGCCATGTACCATAAAATCTTGGAGGAGAACCTCCTTCCTTCAGCCAGAACCCTGAAGATGGGTCGTGGATGGGTCTTTCAGCATGACAATGACCCAAAACATACCGCCAAGGCAACAAAGGAGTGGCTCAAGAAGAAGCACATTAAGGTCTTGGAGTGGCCTAGCCAGTCTCCAGACCTTAATCCTATAGAAAATCTGTGGAGGGAGCTGAAACTTTGAGTTGCAAAGCGACAGCCAAGAAACCTTAAAGCAACACTATGTCGTTTTTCAACCTTCAACCTTCATTATATATTTCCAAGACCCTTGAGATGGTACATCGACTTACAATAGGTTGAATGACACGTCTGCGTAGCCTGACAGTGTCTGTATCGCTTTTACTGGCACTATGTAACTTCGGGTTTCGGGTAGTAACCCGAGCACAAAAAAAACCTACAAAATTCGACTGCTTTACGGCATACGTCACTTCCCCCACCACCCCAACTTCCTCAAATTCTGACGTGAGAGCCCAACTAGCGTTTGATACCCGTCTGTATGTTGTTGTCATGACCGAAGCAACAACTAAAAGGAAGAAGGCAAAGGTTTTGTCAGAGGAGACCAAAAGAAGAAAAAGAGAGAGTGACAAATTAAAAGACCGGACGAGGATCACTATTGGAGGGAGAGCAAGACAGTTTGAAGACGGTGAGAGTGTGCGCACGCGCGACCGGCTCTCTCTCTCTATACTCGTTCTTTCAGTAACCAGCACCCTGTCACAAGCGCAGCAGTCAGTCATCTATAAAGTGTTTATAAATTTATAAATAAATCAGGGAGTCAGGGAGCTGACTACTGCACGAAATGTAAAAGGCTGAATAACATGGCCTGGCCAAGTTACGGAATCTATCTGGTCCTCCATTTATCTTCATGAATCAAGTAATGCTAGTAGAGTAGCGAATTATCAATCTGGTAGCTACACTTACATGCTAGTTTACGATGGTTATAATAAATAATCTTTCAGGATAACTATCCTATATGTCTGGAGGCTGATAATCATCTTTGTTTATTTATTTTTCCGGTGAAAGTGTCTTGCCTCAGGCTATAATGCAAATCGATTTTCAAATTTGCAGATTCATCTATGGTAGCTTGATATTATAATATTGACGATATATGGCTATTACCTACCACACAAACATTGAATTAGCATATCCGTTATGTAAAACAGTAGACAATAGGCTACTATAATGACGCTGGCTTGCAAACGTGAGCTACGCGATCTTTGACGTTTGAAAAAAATAAAACACATGAAATTATATTCATATGACATGCTGAAATATATGCCAATGTACCTGGGATGAAGACATTTCTCATGCAACGCTGGCAGTCTGCCAAGACGTGAGAACTCAAGACGTATCGGCTTGTCAACAAATGCACACATGTATCGCCTGATGTAACCATGACAAATTTTACGACAGTAGTAGAAGACAATACTGTTTCCCAACTGTAGGGGGACCCCGAGAGCAAAAACGACATAGTGTTGCTTTAAGGATTTAGAGAGGATCTGTAAAGAGGAATGGATCAAAACCCCTCCTGAGATGTGTGCAAACCTGGTAACCAACTACAAGAAACGTATTACCTTTGTGCTTGCCAAAAAGGGTTTCTCCACCAAGTACTAAATTATGTTTTGCTTGGGGATCAAATACTTATTTCACTCACTGAAATGCAGATCAATTTATAACCGATATTTAATGTGTTTTTTCTGGATTTTTTGGTTGATATTCTGTCTCTTTCCGTTAAAATAAACCTACCATAAAAACTATAGACCCTTCATTTATTTGTAAGTGGGCAAACTTACAAAATCAGCAGGGGATCAAATAATTATTTCCCCCACTGTATTTATATCAATTGATGTATTGATTGTAAAAATTTAGTTGATTTACATTGCACTACATTTTTACATAATCAACTAAATTTGTACAATTTTACAAATATATATATATATATATATATATATATATATATATATATATATATATATATATATATATATATATATATATATATACACACATATATATTCCTCGTTATGAATAAAAACAGTGAAATGCAAAATCAGAATATTATGCAAACCTGAAATGATTGATAGGTTAAAGAATACAAATATACTTTATGAATTTAATCTCACTTTATTAAACAATGTTTTTGCTGCTGACCATTGATGATACAATTCAACCTTTCTAATAAGCAAAAATTAATTTAAATAAAACACATTTGTATTTCATGTGTTCTTCTTCTCCTTGATCTTATTCTTCTGCAATCCAAAATGGCAGCACCGCTGAAAGGTTTGTTTGAGCTGCACCCTCTACAGACGGAATTCACATTTTTTCGCCCAAAAAGGGAATACATAGCCCATGTATTTGTATCTCTATATATAGATAATTAATTACAACGAATCATAATCAATTATGAATATACAGATAGGCTAGATACATTTTCAGAATAATCTTTAACATAATTAATTTCACATCGAATTACTGTTCATCCACCGAACCGACCGTACGATCTTCTTATCAACTCTCAAAAAGAATAATTCTTCTTATAAACTCTCAAGAAAGGTTATTCTTCTGGTCATGAAGAATAACTTTTCTGTTCAATAAGATAACTAACTAAAGTACTCAACAATATAAAGCTTGTAGCTTAAGATCACACATTTAAGAGACTTTGTTAGGTGAGCAGCAGACAGAGACAATCAAGCGTTTAATGGTTTTTAATAAATGAAACTATGAAAACATACGACTACATTTAAACAAAGAATACATATAAACAGAATCGAAGAGTGAAACAGAGAGCAGATCACAGAATGGCAAATATCACGAACAGTTAACCTTTGAGAGCCAGCAAAGAATCAAATCACCTTAAAGCAGCTAGGGGCAAACAATCTTAAACACATCTAAATCTCGATAGAAATAAAACTTGCATGGATCTTGGTAAGGATGGCTGGCGCGAAACAGACGTTCCGAAGCTTTGCGAGATCCCGAAGCAAAGATGATTCGAAACACTGATCCGAAGCGTGATTCAAAACACTCACGTCACGTGACAACGGCTAAATGAAGCGTCTAAGTGTTTCATCAGCTGGAGTGCTCCGCCGAATCAGGGTTTCATTGATTGGTCGGTTCGGGAACAAATCACACAGTATAAAAGTTTTGTCAACGCATTTTCATATCGTGGGTTTTTGTGAGAGGAGTTTGGTTTTGAGATAGCGGATTTTTGGTGATATAGTGACATTTATAGTGCGATTTGTTTAGTTATATTTAGGATTTAATTTACATTTACACATTGACTTAGAGACACACAGAGTACATATAGTGACACATTAATAGATGCATTGATAGAAATGTATATATATATATATATATATATATATATATATATATATATATATATATATATAGATTAATAGATAGATACATATATTACAGATACATATAGATTATTAGATAGATAGGCTACATATAAAATAGATAGATAGATAGATAGATAGATAGATAGATAGATAGATAGATAGATAGATAGATAGATAGATAGATAGATAGAAATGGAGGCTCCACAGAAGAGATGCCGTACATCTGTGGTGTGGGAGCATTTCCATTTGGAAACCCCAAATAAAGTGAGATGTGTGTATTGTGATCGGCAGCTAGCCTACTGCAACAATACATCATCCATGATGCGCCATTTGAGGAGCATTCATCCTGCCATTCTGCAGGGTGCAGAGGATGGTAGTGTTCCCCCTGTACCAAGGCCTGCTACTGACACTGCTGGGCCATCTAAGCAAGGTATGCACTGTTTTATGATTTGTTACTAATTGCCGTTTTCTTTTAATTCAGAACCACAAATGTCAACATCAGGCCCATCATCATCAACACCAGTTGAAACACAAGACAGTTTATGGGAACATTTTGACAATCGTATCAGTGAGACCCAGATGATACACAATCCTACAGCTGATGCCACAGTGGAAGTGAAAAAATACCTCAGCGATGCGTTTTTGCCCAGAACTCATGATCCTCTAACTTACTGGAAAGAGAGAGCAGTAATCTTTCCTCATTTGTATGTCCTAGCTAAAACATATCTTTGTATGCCAGCAACAAGTGTCCCTTGTGAGAGAATTATTTCAAAGGCTGGATAAATTATCTGTAAAAAAAGAAGTAGGCTGAGTCCTTCAACAGCAGAGAAATTAATATTTTTGAATAAAAATCTATAAGAAAGGGAGACATTGTGGCTTGATTTATTTTTATTAATATTCATTTTTCATGACCAAAATCACATTATGCAATGTGAAGAGACTACAGGTTACAAGCTTCATATATTACAAAAATACAATAATAATAAAAAAAAAACCAACACATTTTTTTATTAGCTCTTTGTAAAGGTTGTTTCAGATCAACACCTACAAGTGACCACTAGGTTTCGGATTGATTCGAAGCCTCGAAACAAAATGGCACATTTGCTTCGACTGTTTCATTGCTTCACGAAGCCTCGATCTGCCCATCACTAGATCTTGGTGATTGATATTTGTATTTTGCGCGTGTGTGTGTGTGTGTGTGTGTGTGTGTGTGTGTGTGTGTGTGTGTGTGTGTGTGTGTGTGTGTGTGATGATCCACGGTGTGTCCTTGAGTTTGAAACATTCTCTCGTTTCTTCCGGAGCGTGTGGCGTTCACAGGAAGTTTAAAAGGTTTACTTGAAAGCAAAGTTGACGAAAAATGAGGAAAAGTCTGTTTCACCCGGAGGATAGGACTGATCAGAAACAAAACAAAGCAAGCAAGCTAGAACAGAAAGAAGAGACTAAAGGCCTGTTCACACCGGGACGAATTTCGCGCGCGTTATTCGCCGACGTTTAACGCCTCGTGAGTAAAGAAAGGGCGCCAATGTGAGTGTTCACACCAACGCGTAAAACGCCACGCGTAAAAGCGTCAATTTAAAAAAAAAAAACGCCTCGGGTTCGTTTTTTTAGTTTGACGCGCCCGCGTCAAAAACTTCCCGACCAATGAGACTGGCGCTTTTGCTCACGTGTCTGGTGCTTCTGAAGTTACAGTAAAACACAACTTGGTGGCGCTCAAACACAAAACGGTCACAAACGTAACGGCGAAGAAGATATACGCCACCGTCTATACTGCCGGAAGACGAGGAAGATGCAAAGAAAGATGTCTATGGGCAAGATGAATGTTGAGCTGCTGGTCTCGAGATGGTCTGTTATTGTGACTTCATTGCACTGCTGTTTTTTAATATAGAAATGTCATTGTATTTTATTAACATTCAAGAATTAGTTGAATGTGTATGTGCACTACTGCAGTCATTGTGACTTATTTGCTCGACTGTTTTTTTATATAGATATATATGCCTTTGTATTTTACTTACATTCAAGAAATGGTTGAATGTGTATTTGCACTATTGTTCACTTGCACTACAGTCATTGTGACTTATTTGCATTAACTTTTCTGACTTCCTTTTTTACTTTGATTGCAACTTGTAGTTCATTGAATAAAATAAATGTTTAATTTTTTCAAAGGACATTGTGTTTACGTGACTGACTTGAAATTAATGTAACATATTTTGGGATTTAACATTTGTACATCTTGACCTCTTGTTAAAAATAGCTATGTGCCTAATTACAGAGTCACTGCATTTATAGGCACGTTATCAATCTACAGGAACATAACCATGTTGGGCACAGAAGGGAAAGAAGATTTTAAAGAAAATGCTTATAAAAAAGTTTATTACAGATACACATTTTCAAAATCACAACTTAAGTTTAGCTGTAAATAAGTGACCAAATACTTTCCATGTTTTCTTTGTCTGATTTAGAAAATCGCGTAAACATGCGCGTAAATTCTTGCTCTCTTCACCGGAGGTGAAAGCGATTATCAGAAGCGTAAAAGTTTCGCAGCGCCACCTTGTGTACCGGGGTATTTCTGTTTTGCATTACGCGCCATCTAGTGTCAGGGAATGAATTTGCATGTTCACTCGGCTTATCGTCAGCGAAAATCGCTTGGGTGTGAACACAAAAAACGCGTTGAAAAACGCTGACGAATAACGCGCGCTGATATTCGTCCCGGTGTGAACAGGCCTTAAGGGTGCTTTCACATCTGTAGTTCGGTTCATTTGGTCCGGACTAAAGCCTCGTACACACCGGGACGAATATCGGCTCGCGTTATTCGTCAGCGTTTTTCAACACGTTTTTTGTGTTCACACCCAAGCGATTTTCGCTGACAATGAGCCGAGTGAACATGCAAATTTATTCCCTGACATTAGATGGCGCTTAATGTAAAACAGAAATACCCTGGTCCACAAAGTGCTTCTGACACTCGCTTGTCACTCAGAAGAAGAGAGCAAGTTTGTCGCGTTTGTCATATAGTTCTTTATTCTCGTTGGTGTCTCTTTACAAAGACACCAAAAAGACCAGCAGCTCTACATTCATCTGGCCTTGCATCTTCCTCGTCTTATTTCTTCCCGGCAGAGTGTAGTAGACGCTGTATATCTTCTTCGCCATTACGTATGTGTGCTCGGCAAGACCGTTTTGTGTTTGAGCGCCCCCAAGTTGTGTTTTACTGTAACTTCAGAAGCTCCAGACACGTGAGCAAAAGCGCCAATCTCATTGGTCGGATAGTTTTTGACGCGGCGCGTCAAACCAAAAAAACGAACCCGAGGCGTTTTAAAACAAATGACACTTTTACGCGTGGCGTTTTACGACTGCGTGGGCTGATTGTATCCTTGGTCATAGTGTATTATATAGTTTGTCTACACCACTTTAGGCAGATTTCTATGATGCTCCCAACCCAGGCTCATTGGAAATACGTTACTCTGCCTACATTTTTGCAAAACCTGAAATGCGTACCTCCAGGTACGTTTCCCTGCACTTTTCGAGTGAAAAGTCCACTAGAGGCGCTAAGTGGTATAATTTTTTCTCCGTTCCAGATGGTTAAATAAAGGTTATAAAAACAATAATATGAGTAATGTACAGACTTCTCAGTAGACCTATACACTCATTTTAATATAAATTAGGATTTTTTTTCCACGCTTTTGAGGTGCCACACATCCCAGTCTCACGGCAGTTCGTGATATGGTCACGTCATTTAATCTACTGGTTCGTGATACGGACACGTTTATTTCGTTATTTTCGTGATATCAGCATTTTTATTTATTTATTTATTTAATTTATTTGTTTACTACTAATGTAATGCACGATTCTTTCTGCCAGTCGGGCAGCTGTTTAATTGACATTTATTCACGATATCTTATCATGTTTATATATGTATTTATTTTAATGTTATTATTTCGGTCTTATTGCCAGGGAAGCTGGACTGCTTTGCTGTTTATTGATAAAAAAAAAGTATAAACGACTACACGAATTTTATCAGTAGGAAATCGCGTTGAAGAACCTTCCGAACACATCGCGATATTTGGCATCAGTTCACGTGTGCCAGATGTTGGTAAGTAGTCGAAAATACACTGTCCTAATAATGTTTAATATAATGTCTTTTCTGATGGTCGAAATGAATCAGATTAGCTCATGTTCAGTCACTGCATTATATTTGTCATCTCCACGGAGATTTGCGTTTCATTGCTTTCTAATTCAAAACAGGGTGATTAAACACTATCTGTCACGTGATGTGCTACAGGCCTAGACCTTCTATCAGTTAATAATATTCATATTAGGTTTAAAGTAAGTTAGTAAAATTAGTTCCAAAGTGGTATTTGTAGTAGAATCACAGTAAAAACAACACTTACCTTGCTTTTACCACAGTAGCCTTAGTTTTACTGTGATAGGTGTGGTAAAAGGACAGGAACCACAACACTTACCACACTTTTACCACATTATTTGTAGTTTTAACGTTATATTTGTTGTAAATGCATATTAACCACAACATTTACCATGCTTTCACCACATTATTTGTAGTTTTAATGTGATATTTGTTGTAAATGCATATTAACCACAACACTTACCATGCTTTCACCACATTATTTGTAGTTTTAATGTGATATTTGTTCAAATGCATATTAACCACAACACTTACCATGCTTTCACCACATTATTTGTAGTTTTAATGTGATATTTGTTCAAATGCATATTAACCACAACACTTACCATGCTTTTACCACATTATTTGTAGTTTTAATGTGATATTTGCTGTAAATGCACAGTAACCACAACACTTACCATGCTTTTACCACAGTAACCTTTGTTTTACTGTGATAGGTGTTGTAAAAGGACCGTAACAAAACTGTCCGTGCTTTTACCTCAGTATTGGTAGTTTTAAAGTGATATTTGTTGTAAATGCATATTATTCACAACACTTACCATGCTTTTAATGCCAAATAATGTAACAAGAAATATTTGTAAGGTAAATCAGTAATTTTTCCATTAAATAATCCGATATATTATATATAATGATATTTTCTTTTCTCTTTTTTTTAGCTGGAAAGACCAAAAGGGCCTTTCGGACTCAGTCAGCTCATTATTGTTTGAGGAGAAGTAAACGGGAGACGAAAAGCTACAAAGGCAAATATTCGCAATGGTATGTATGTGTTGGTTTTAACCCTAAATCAAACATTTTATCAAGCATTTGTTGTTTCTTAAACCTTTTCTTACAAAACCCATAGCCCAATCAGTACAAACATAGTCTCCAAGTCTTAATAATTCACAAGATTAAACAAGTTGTCAAATTCGTACAATACTTGTATATAATCATGCAGCTTTTACTTCTAGTGCTGTCAATGGCTAGTGCCTCAATTCCTGTACATATTTATCTCCATATTTGTAAATCAGTTGCGTGCCTTCTTGGAAAGTAGTCGGATGTCCCATACACTATCAGAAAAGTTTATATTAATTGCATTGTATTCATTAAAATTATTACAATTTGGACCCTGTCTGTTGATGTTCCAATGATACATGATGTCTCTCCACACCTCATAACCTTCCTCTGTTTGCAAGAGTGGAAAAGCTAATTTGACTTGTCACATGACATCAGATACTCGATTATTTTGTCATGATCAGATCAGTTACACTGCTGATACCTGTCCCGTTTGCATGTAAATCGTGTTATTTTTAAACAAGTTTATATGATTATTGCTTGCTATTAAAGACATGCTTGTTTTCATAGAAATTACCACATATCAGTGAGCTTATTACATAAATGCATTTAACATTTAATTATGCAAGACTCCTTACAGAAAAATATCCCACAGTTATGGATAAACTCACAACATCATCATCAAGTCCTGTGCTGGGCACATTGGGCAACAAGTGTCCTCCAACGTATTCGATCCGTGGACCAGTCCTCCTCATCTTCCCATGGGACACTGACATTCTTCAGGTCTTCGTGAAACATCTGTCTCCATGTCTTCCTTGATCTTCCCTGTCTCCTGCATCCTCCTGGTGGTGTCCACTTCATAACTGTCTTTGGGTTGTGTAGTTTGGGCATGTGTAGGATGTGTCCAGCGAGGTGCTCCCTTTTTTTCTGTCACAGTTTCTGAAAGTCTTTATGTGGAGTCCCACTCTTATGATCTCTGATATATGCAGAACCATTATTTAAAATAGTCATTTATCTTTTTCCATATTGTTAAAGAATTTTGTTTTCTCGTTTCATCTTCATAAACTGTACTTGAGGTCTGCCTAATGCCTTTATCAAACAAGCGTCAGTGCTCATCAGTAGTTTTGGTAAAGGACATATTCATTGACATCCATTAGTTCTACTCATGCAGCGACTTATATGCAATATAATATGCAATAGTCAAATGTATATTTCTGCAAGTGTATATAGCAGGTGTTTGTCCGAACAATTGAAGATAGTGAGAGTGTTCAGGAAAACCTTTTGAAACAAGCAATATTTATGGAGTTCTGTTTGGTGCTGAAAGAGTATTACAAAAAATGACACACTTGACAACTGGACATTATTCTGAGTTTGTTACCTTTACATTTAGGTGGACTTAATGTCTTACATTTCACGAGTTCACACTTACAAATGATCAAAGAATAAATGGTTATGCGTATTTGGCGTGCTGTCCGGGGGGAGGGCTCCGAGCTCGGAAATTGGGCCCGAACCCAGAGTACTCCCCCCGTATCTCTGTTTAGGAAGATAGCTAGGCAAGTGTGAGGAGATGGGCTGGTGGAGGGATGCTGAAAACTGTCAAGGAATATGGGTGAGTCGACTGAGTATATTTATAGGCTTTACTCATGCTGATTGAGTGGACCTGTTGATTACTGATTGCTGACAGCTGGCTGGAATGACTTGATTGTTTGATCATTAGAACGTGTTCCTCCCGAACCTTGTTAATAAAACATCAATTAGCTTCATTAAACCTTCAATTACAGTGGTCACTATTTATCCACCATAAATACATCTATGTTATCATTATATGACTACCTGGTTAATGTAATTGTAATACAGGCCTACCTGTGAATGTATTTTATAGAAGCATTTTCTTGCTGACATTTATAATAATTAACTATTTTTGGTTTCCTTTCATTTAGTTACAATAAAAGTGACCAATAATCACAAGGATATAGAATTAAAGTTGAGAATGTAAAATGTTGTGCTTAAGTTTTCACCTATTTGTTCTTTAAAGGGAAGAAACAAATATATTTTCACATAACAAAGTTGAATCTCAACTCGTGGTTTGTAAAAATATAACATCATCAGCGATTTTTTTAAAATAACTGTATGTGTCACTATAATAGATTGCCCCTGTATCTGGATTTTATGTTTTGTTTACAATTAACTGATTTTTATTCTGTTGTGCAGTATTTTTGGCACTACATTTGTCTTTAAACAGTTTGACATTAAATATTGGAATTTGCTTTAAAAATTGTGTGCATTCATTATGCTTTTGTTACATTTTGTTATATAATATACTTGATATACTATACATACACTGTAAATGTTAGAAGCACTTAAGTACATGCAATTATCTTTAATTAAAAAAAAAACTGCAAACTACCCTGCCATTGTGCCATTGCTTAGAAAAAAAGTTTCTCTTTCAAATGTATGCATCAGTGTAATCAAATAAGCAAATTTGTGTCATGATCATATGAATCCAATGTTTTTGGATGGTAACCACACAAATGAGTCTTTTTGTTTTTAAATGTGAGTTTTATAATTTAATTAGAAGCAATACATACTTAACAGCCCAAATATTAAATATTTAAGGAATCTAGCCCTGCAGCCGGAACCGGAAAAGATCTTTCATCATTTACCATAAATGGGCAAGTTAAGTGTGACGCATCTGTTCATCTGGGTTGTCATTGGCTGTGACTTTATCGCAGAGCTCGCTGTGATTGGACTATCTTTTAACCCATATAAAACGGCGCTTCATGTTACAAAGTATGTTTTGGTGTTATTATTACGTTAGTTATACATTAAGGTAACTAGAAAGTGTCTCTATGTTGTGAGAAATTTCTCCTTTACCGAGATCCCAACCCTAACCCTAAGCATGTCTGCACATTTCAGTGAACTACAGCACCATGTTTCCTGTTCCGTTGATATAATGACAGAGATATGTGGGTAATGTAGTTTAAAACGTTTAGTAATGAAACAGTAAATGTTAAATAAATAATATCTTTAATGGGCAACTGGATATCTAAATTTGTTAATTGTGCAAACCTTTATGATATATATGAGGGATAGGTTGCAATTTGATATTTTACTGTGAGCACTTTTAAAATAACCTTTATGCCAGCTTGCCATATATGTCTGAAAACTGTGCCCAACATTATTTAGTAAACATAGCATAAGCAGTTGTCCTTCATATTGTCTCTTTGATACACTAACCGGACTTGAGTTACAGCCATTTGAAATGTGCATTCTTTTGCTCTTCTGGGGGCCATTACTGTGCTGTTGCTGGGCCCCTGGGGGTGGACGGGCAGTACAGTCTACACACATTTTAGATTTTAGGATAATGCACCATTCAGTAAAACAACAAAACAGTGCCAAAATATCCTTTTCACCCCATCTGACTGCTGATTATTTGCCTGACATCAGTAATGTCTATGCTTTCATTTTAAATGCAGTAGTAGATGTACCAAAAAAATATCAACATGGATCATCTTCAATTATACTTAGTGTTTGTAGCAAGATAGCCCACTGCAGCCTCTTGTTATTCACACACCTTCTCTTTATTTCACTGAAAATTGGCATACATGCAAGTATGGGCAACTTTTGCTGCATTGTTGTCCCAAATATCATTAACCACAACAAAATGTTTATGTCCTAAGTAAAATAATTATGGTAATTAATTATATGTAGTTGTTTTTATATTATGAACTGAACTAAATAAATAAGAAATTCAAATTTCTCAAATAAAATTCTGTCCCAAACACCACTTTCAATACACAATATTCACCATACTTTATTTGAGGACACAACATAAAGTTGATAAAGTAGCATAAAGACAAATGAGATTTAAGATAAATAACAATGAGCCTTCAAAAATACATTAACATCAAATTAATCCATTCACAACTGCTGAAGCCACACAAATGAGTGCCAGAGAATCATATTCAGTCACCTATGATACAGAAAACAGATTTTATATTGTGTTGGAAAAAAATAATTAATTATCACAGCTAAACTGGTTTCTTGCTCTTCCCTGTACGTCTCTATCGTGTTCCTGTTCTTCTTCCTCATTTAAACAGTTTGTTCAGTTGTGCCCTACAGTACAACTGATGAACAGAAGATGTGATCACTGATGTGGTGTAGCTTTTTCTCAGAGGAAGAAGTCTCAACATCCCATCGTCAGGTGTTCTCCAGTCCTGGTCTGAAAGTAAAACAAAAAAAACAAACAATTCAAAATTAAACTGTTTAATGGACAGTCAGGTCAGCTTATGTTCTGCATTATTTAAAGCTACATTGTGTAAGATTTTCTCCCATATAGCGGTGAAATTGTATAAGACTACCAACTGAATATTACTTTCTAGCCCCTCCCATTCCGAGGGGGTTTTAACTCCTACGGTGGCCGTATTATTATGAGTAATCTCCCCCTCGCATTCGTCACGGTGTCACTAAGTAAAGGCGCGAAAGGTGAAGCTTGAATTTCCAGGTATGTCCCTCTTTGGCTAATGTATTATCAAGATGGAGGCGCAACATGGCTGCCGCCATTCGAGCGACTCGCTCATATGTATTCTGAATGGCAGATTCTACACTTACGGGAGTGTACTTGATTAGTTGGTGGAAGTAATTACACATGAATGAGCACATATAATTTTGAAAGAACAAAGTGGTTTTTTTTGCAAAGAATCAACATAAAAAATTACACAGTATAGCTTTATTTAAAGCAGTGATGGGCTACTCTGGCCCTCAGCGTCCACTGTCCTGCAGATTTAGCTCCAACCTCAAACCCTCCTGCCTATTGTCTACAAGTAAACCTGAAGATTTTGGTTAAAATGTTCAGATGTGCTCAATTAGGGTTTGATGTAAACTCTCAACCACAAAAAGGAGAACGCAAAAGGGCCAGAGTTGCCTGTTCCTTGTTTAAATTTACAAAGCAGCAGTCAGTACATTAATATACACATTGAAGTATTATATATATATATATATATATATATATATATATATATATATATATATATATATATATATAATATTGCAGCACATAATATAAGCTAAGTACAGAAGAAAAACAGTTTTACCCATATAAAAATAGAGTGATAATCTGTACAATGTAAAATTGTCAAGATCAAATTATGTAATACACAGCATTGTTTAAATACAAGACATACCAATGGACTTACGCACCTTTCTGTCTTCTTTGGTCACCAGATGTTTCTTCCTCACCCGAAACAAAGCACTTATTCGATTAGCTTGCGTTGATATAAGGACTGGTCTTCCTTCTCTGCTGTAAAACAAGAAAGTCTCCACTTACTCTATGTGCAATTACTATTGTTCTTGAAACATACCAATTAACACAGTTATAATTAAGTTAATTTACCATACGATTCAGGGGAGAACATTTGATGAGTAAATACTGATTGAAATATTGTAGAAACTTTACCTGGGAAGGGCTGATCACGGCAAGATTCACTGAGACTCACTAGTAGCTCTTGTGAGGGTTGGTTCCTAAAAGAGCTGTTGAGTTTGATATTGTAGAGCTTTAAAAAAGATAATCCTGCAAAACAGAAAGGAAGGTAATTTTAATACATTACTTGCAAGTAGTCAGTTTATATATAACTGTAGGATTTATTTATGTAAGGAGTGTTGCATAATTATATATTAAAAGCATTTTTATGTGATAAGTTCACTGATATGTGAGCATTTCTATGAATAAAAGTATGTCTTTAATAGCATGCAATAATCATATGAACTTAAAAAAGTGATTATGATAACATGATATAATATGTTACATGATAACATGTAAAACAACAACAACATGATTTACATGCAAACGGGAGAGTTATCAGCAGTGTAA
This sequence comes from Gila orcuttii, assembly GCA_026230005.1. Lineage (NCBI taxonomy): Eukaryota > Metazoa > Chordata > Actinopteri > Cypriniformes > Leuciscidae > Gila > Gila orcuttii. The sequence goes on along the minus strand of JAPDVR010000013.1, from coordinate 18,746,570 downwards.
CTGATCTGATTAAGACAAAATAATCGAGTATCTGTCAAATTAGCTTTTCCACTCTTGCAAACAGAGGAAGGATATGAGGTGTGGAGAGACATCATGTATCATTGGAATATCAACAGACAGGGTCCAATTTTTAATAATTTAAATGAATACAATGCAATTAATATAAACTTTTCTGATAGTGTATGGGACATCCGACTACTTTCCAAGAAGGCACGCAACTGATTTACAAATATGGAGATAAATATGTACAGGAATTGAGGCACTAGCCATTGACAGCACTAGAAGTAAAAGCTGCATGATTATGTACAAGTATTGTACGAATTTGACAACTTGTTAAATCTTGTGAATTATTAAGACTTTGAGACTATGTTTGTACTGATTGGGCTATGGGTTTTGTAAGAAAAGGTTTAAGAAACAACAAATGCTTGATAAAATGTTTGATTACGGGTTAAAACCAACACATACCATTGCGAATATTTGCCTTTGTAGCTTTTCGTCTCCCGTTTACTTCTCCTCAAACAATAATGAGCTGACTGAGTCCCAAAGGCCCTTTTGGTCTTTTCAGCTAAAAAAAAGAGAAAAGAAAATATCATTATATATAATATATCGGATTATTTAATGGAAAAATTACTGATTTACCTTACAAATATTTGTTGTTAAATTATTAGACATTAAAAGCATGATAAGTGTTGTGATTAATATGCATTTACAACAAATATCAATTTAAAACTACCAATACTGAGGTAAAAGCACAGACAGTTTTGTGGTTACTGTCCTTTTACCACACCTATCACAGTAAAACTAAGGTTACGGTGGTAAACGCATGGTAAGTGTTGTGGTTACTGTGCATTTACAACAAATATCACATTAAAACTACAAATAATGTGGTAAAAGCATGATAAGTGTTGTGATTAATATGCATTTACAACAAATATCAATTTAAAACTACCAATACTGAGGTAAAAGCACAGACAGTTTTGTGGTTACTGTCCTTTTACCACACCTATCACAGTAAAACTAAGGTTACGGTGGTAAACGCATGGTAAGTGTTGTGGTTACTGTGCATTTACAACAAATATCACATTAAAACTACAAATAATGTGGTAAAAGCATGGTAAGTGCTGTGGTTAATATGCATTTACAACAAATATCACATTAAAACTACAAATAATGTGGTAAAAGTATGGTATTGGTAAGTGTTGTGGTTAATATGCATTTACAACAAATATCACATTAAAACTACAAATAATGTGGTAAAAGCATGTAAATGTTGTGGTTATTATGCATTTACAACAAATATCACATTAAAACTACAAATAATGTGGTAAAAGCATGTAAATGTTGTGGGTAATATGCATTTACAACAAATATCACATTAAAACTACAAATAATGTGGTAAAAGCATGGTAAGTGTTGTGTTTAATATGCATTTACAACAAATATTACATTAAAACTACAAATAATGTGGTAAAAGCATGGTAAGTTCTGTGGTTACTGTCCTTTTACCACACCTATTACAGTAAAACTAAGGCTACTGTGGTAAAAGCAAGGTAAGTGTTGTTTTTACTGTGATTCTACTACAAATACCACTTTGGAACTAATTGTACTAACTTACTTTAAACCTAATATGAATATGATTAACTGATAGAAGGTCTAGGCCTGTAGCACGTCACGTGACAGATAGTGTTTAATCACCCTGTTTTGAATTAGAAAGCAATGAAACGCAAAGCCTCCGTGGAGATGACAGATAATGCAGTGACTGAACATGAGCTAATCTGATTCATTTCGACCATCAGAAAAGACATTATATCAAACATTATTAGGACAGTGTATTTTCGACTACTTACCAACATCTGGAACTCGTGAACTGATGCCAAATATCGCGATGTGTACGGAAGGAGACTTCTTCAACGCGATTTCCTACTGATAAAATTCGTGTAGTCGTTTATACTTTTTTTTTTAAATCAATAAACAGCAAAGCAGTCCAGCTTCCCTGGCAATAAGACCGAAATAATAACATTAAAATAAATACATATATAAACATGATAAGATATCGTGAATAAATGTCGATTAAACAGCTTTCTCTGCTCCAGCCCGACTAGCAGAAAGAATCGTGCATTACATTAGTAAAAAAATAAAATAAATAAATAAATAAAAATGCTGATATCACGAAAATAACGAAATAAACGTGTCAGTATCACGAACCAGTAGATTAAATGACGTGACCATATCACGAACTGCACCTCAGTGGCACCTCAAAAACGTGGAAATAATTCCTAATTTATATTAAAATGAGTGTATAGGCCTACTGAGAAGTCTGAACATTACTGGTATTGTCATTTTTATAACCTTTATTTAACCATCTGGAACGAGTAAGGGGAGGCTGCAGACCTGGAGCCGGCAGATATACGCCCCTGGCAGTTTTACGCCCCTGGCAGTTCTCTTAGGAGAGTATCTCTCGTACTGCGTAATATCTTACGCTACGGGGAAAACCTCTTTTCCACGAGATATTGAAGCAAAAAATTTTCCTTAATTTTGAATTAATGTAAAACGCTGTGCAGCAGCATGCAGATATAGGCAGGACGGCTCGCGCGCCTATTGGCTGCCCTGCGGCAAACAGCAGCAGCCAATCGAGAGAGGTGCTGCGTGACATAATCCTATGGGGGCATTTCGCGCCCATTTCGTCACGTCCCGCCAGAAAAGGGCGCAATTTCGCCCTATAAATATAGCTCGATAAGGCTGGTACACTGATTTTCATCTCTTCAGCGAAGCATCACGCATCGCTGGATCCGGAGTGAGAAGCCACGCCGTCTGAGAAAAAGCACACAGCGGGACGAGCCATTGAGTCTGAAGTCGCTGGCATCGCCGCCTTTAGCCGCCGTACCTGCTACGCTTTCCGGCGTTATATCCTTTTCAAACTGTGTGTGTGTGTGTTCGCCGCTGCGACACACATTTTTTCACTGTCTGTCTCTCTCTGCTAAAAGAGCTGCGTCTTTTTCAAGATGCAAAGATCCTGCGGCTCGTGCCGAGCCACACTCAGCGACGGGGACCGTCATGTTATCTGCGTTTCCTGCCTGGGTAAGGATCATGCGGCTCTCACTCTCGTCGACGGCGGATGCCCTCACTGTGAGCTACTGCCTATGGTGACTCTGAGGACTCGCCTGGCATCCTTCTCAGAGCCCGCCAGCTTCGCCGGCATTGCTCGAGTCCCTCACCGACGGACAGCGGCCGCCGTCTGCCGCCGCTTCTTCCATTGAGGTCGACGAAATAGCCCCGAGCCTTCTCCAGCCCGTGATAGCTCGGCGGTTCGCCCGCCAGCTTCACCAGCTTCACTCGAGTCGCTCGCTGACGGACAACGGCCGCCGCGCGCCGCCGCTTCCGCCATTAATGACGACGAGATAGCTGCATCTGTAGAGAAGGCCAGCTTCAAAACCGCGGCTAGCTTTCTTTACGTTATAAGAAAGCTACCCCGCCCCCCGTGGGCATGCGTCACCGGCGAAATGAGGAAAGAGTGTGTTTTTAGTCTCGCCGCAGCCAGACTTACACCCAAACTTTTCACTCGTTCAGTTCCAAGAAAATGCGACTGTTCCAGTGTATTTTGCAGTAAACAAGCCGGTAACATGGCCCGCTTGTCTGCACACAAATGCCGTTTCCACGGCGACCCAGAAAAATCATGTAAGCAGTGTATTTTCTGGTATTCCGGCCACAGCCGATGGTGTTATGAGTGTATTAAAAATGCCACAGCCCAGTGTTCATTTCTACACACAAACACAGCCCGCCAAAGTGCAGGGCTCGCACAAATGAGTTCGACTCATGTCAATTGTGCATTAATTATAGTGAATGTGCCCACAACCCAGTGCCCACAAACACTACACACTGCATGTGCCACGTTTTCTGTAAAAGAAACCAACACACATACAGTCAGCTAAGGCCCACGGTGTTTAAGTCTCGCCGCGGCCAGACTCTACCGAAACTTCTCGCTCGTTCAGTTCCAAACAATGTGACTGTTCCAGTGTATTTTGCAGTAAACAAGCTAGTACCACAGCCCGCTTGCCTGCACACAAACGCCAGCTTTAAGGCGACCCAGATAAATCCCAAAAAGAGTGTATTTTCTGGAATTCCGGCCACGGTCGATGGTGTTATGGGTGTTGTAAGAATGCCCACGTCTCAGTGCCCATTCCCACACGCATACACAGCCCGCCACAATACAGGGCTAGCAAAAAAAAAAATAAAAAAATCGACTCATGTCGATTGTGCAATAAATGTAGTGTACGTGCCCACAACACAGTGCCCACAAACACTACATGAAGCATGTCCCACGGTTTCTGTAAAAACGAAACCAACACATTTTCAGTTGGCGCGAGCCGACAGTGTTCTCAGTGCAGCGAGTGTGCCCGCTATCCCGCGCCCACATTCCCTCACAGACATGCCAAACCCCACGGGGCTCGCCCCGCTCGCCTTCTATCCACATCCCGTCAGAGAGAAGCCTAGCGTGATCAGGCTGCCGCTGTGATCAGCGCACCCCCCGCCTCGCACACTATAAACACAGTGTCTATTTCTCAGCACACCGGAGCTCTCCGGCCGCCGCTATATCACGGCCAGAGGCCAGATTTCATTCTACCTCTAGCTTTTCATGCAGATGCGTGGGCAAAGCTTCCCGGGGTATCAGAATGGGTGCTGAACACTATAAAAAGAGGCTATTCGCTGCAGTTCGCTCGACACCCCCGCCGTTGTGCGGCGCGAGTCGAAACGACGGTAAAAAATGAAGTATCTCACCTACTTCGAGCCGAGATAGTGAAACTACTGAGCAAAGGGGCTATAGAACCTTTATCTCAGGCTCAGAGCGAAGGGGGTCTATCCAGCAGGTATTTTCTGGTACCGAAAAAAGACGGGGGTCTCAGACCCATTCTAGATCTGCGACGGCTGAACAGAACGCTCACGAAGCGTCAGTTCAGAATGATTACAACCAGGAAAATCCTCGCGCAAGTGCGCCAAGGAGACTGGTTCATGTCGATAGATCTAAAGGACGCTTATTTTCAAATACAAATAGCGTTACGTCACAAGCAATTCTTGAGATGCGCCTTCGAGGGCCAGGCATACCAATACAAAGTCCTGTCGTTCGGCCTGTCCCTGGCACCCCGTACTTTTACGAAGTGCATGGACGCGGCTCTCGCACCCCTGAGACTTCAGGGCATGCGAATTTTGAACTACTTGGACGATTGGCTGATTCTAGCTCGATCACAATCAGAGCTCATAGAACACAGGGCCACATTACTCGAACATCTCGAGAATCTGGGTCTCACAGTCAATTGGGCGAAGAGCTCGCTGTCTCCCAGCCAGAAAATATCTTTTCTGGGAACAGTGCTGAACTCGCTATCTATGACAGCGCATCTGTCGCCAGAGCGCGCACAGGACACTCAGCGCGCCGCGCAATCTTTTCGCCGCGGCTCAACTGTCCAGCTCAAAAGGTTTCAGAAAATGCTGGGTCTCATGGCCTCAGCAGCTTCAGTGCTCCAGTTGGGGCTGCTTCGCATGCGCCCACTGCAGCTATGGCTGAAAGCGCGGGTTCCGCCCAGGGCATGGACCGCTGGTCGGTTTCGCCTCCGGGTCGGTCTGAAATGCGTCTCAGCTTTGGAGCCTTGGAAGAAAACCGACTGGTACCAGTCAGGTGTGAGTCTGGGGACTCCCTCGAGCGTGAAGGTGGTGTCCACGGACGCCTCCACCTCGGGATGGGGAGCGCTGCTCGAGGGCAGACCGCTCTTTGGCCAGTGGTCAGAACGGGAAAAGCTCCTACATATAAACTGTCTGGAAATGATGGCAGTCGACAACGCGCTGCGGCGCTTCTGTCCCCAGGTAAGGGGTCACCACGTCTTGGTCCGGTCGGACAACATGTCAGTGGTGGCGTACATAAATCGTCAGGGCGGCATCAAGTCCCGAAACCTTTACAGGCTGACGGAGTGCCTCCTGGTCTGGGCTCAGCATAACCTGCTTTCACTGAGAGCAGTGCACGTGCCTGGTCACCTGAATCTGGGACCAGACAGGCTGTCCAGAGACAATGTCCCAGCAGGGGAATGGTCGCTGCACCCGCAGACAATCCAACTGCTGTGGGAGACATTCGGCAGATCGCAGGTGGACCTGTTCGCGTCCAACGAGAACGCTCACTGTCCGAAATATTTCTCCAATAGCAAGGACGCGCTGGCCTACGTTTGGCCCCGCTGTCCCCTCTATGCTTTCCCCCCCATCTCGCTCCTGCCTCAAGTGCTGGAACGGATCAGGGAAAATGGATGCCCAGTGCTGCTTGTGGCTCCGCTTTGGACAAACCAGGCTTGGTTTCCAGTCCTGATGCAGCTGACCAGCACTGCCCCGTGGCCAATACCATTGAGGAGAGACCTCCTCTCCCAGGCCAAGGGCTCGATTTGGCATCCTTGCCCCCAGCTATGGTCCCTGCACGAATGGGCCATCAACGGGTACCCGCTATCCTCCCGGAGGCAGTGCTAAACACGATCACGCAGGCAAGGGCCCCGTCTACAAGACGGCTCTACTCCTAGAAATGGTCTGTGTTCTCTGCCTGGTGTCAAGCTCAGACCTTTTCACCCGTAGACTGCGGGGTCACGGAAGTGCTTTCCTTCCTTCAAGAGCTGCTGGATAAGGGCAGAACCCGATCCACGCTCAAAGTGTACGTGGTGGCTATAGCAGGGTTTACAAAACCTGTGTCTGGCCAGTCACTGGGGAAGAACGACCTAGTCTTGCGATTCCTCAAGGGAGCTCGGCGGTTGAACCCTCCTAGACCTCCTTCAGTCCCGGTGTGGGACCTTTCTACGGTTTTGGAAGCCATGAAAGGTGCCCCGTTCGAGCCAATCCATTTGTCAGACATGATGCTTTGTCTTTCAAAACGGTGTTTCTTTTGGCTCTCGCTTCAGTGAAGCGCATAGGGGACTTACAAGCGCTTTCAGTAAGCGCATCATGTATGGAGTTTGGGCCTAATGACTCAAAAGTCATACTCAAACCGAGGCACGGGTACGTGCCCAAATCCCTCAACACACCGTTCAGAGCCCAGGTGATTTCCCTGTGTGCTCTCTCGGTTCAAGATGAGGAGGAGGATGCGAGTCTCCTTTGCCCTGTCAGGGCACTGAGAGCTTATGTGTCCCGCTCTTCGTTTTGTTTGGCGGACGTTCCAAGGGACTGGCCGCATCAAAACAGAGCCTATACAGATGGATAGTCGATGCCATAGCACTGGCTTACACTTCTAAGGGCCTGCAGTGTCCTTTGGGTGTCAGAGCGCACTCCACGAGAGCCGTGGCCTCGTCGTGGGCATGGTATAGTGGCGTTACCTTGCAAGATATCTGTACGGCTGCGGGCTGGGCCTCGCCGTCTACATTTATAAGGTTTTATAACCTAGAGGTTCCCGACTTACAAGCCAAGCTTCTGTCGGTATAGAATTCAGTGTTATCTGCCCCGCTGTGCCGGCCCAGATGCTGAGTTTTGCTTGTGCATCGCTCACTGAGCGATAACACGGCTCGATGGGTGTTGAATAACCCGTAATCTTAACCAGTTCAGGCTGAACACGTTCACCCTGTCTGTGTGAAACACTATTAACATAACTAGCCCCTATAGGATGCTATTTCATGGGGAATGATGCTTGCAGCCTCTCTTCTCCGACTCTCTGTGAGTCTATGGTGATTATGCACTACATGAGCCCCGGGCTACTGCCCTTGGGACTTTGGTGTCGGATCCCAGTACGCACGGCGTTTTGCATTGTGTTCCCCATAGCGTAAGATATTATGCAGTATGAGAGATACTCTCGTAAGAGAACGTACTCAGTTACTAATGTAACCTCGGTTCTCTCTAGAGAGGGAACGAGTACTGCGTATCTTGCCGTGCATACACAGCTCTGGTTCGCTCAGCGATGAAAACCAGTGTACCAGCCTTATCGAGCTATATTTATAGGGCGAAATTGCGCCCTTTTCTGGCGGGACGTGACGAAATGGGCACGAAATGCCCCCATAGGATTATGTCACGCAGCACCTCTCTCGATAGGCTGCTGCTGTTTGCCGCAGGGCAGCCAATAGGCGCGCGAGCCGTCCTGCCTATATCTGCATGCTGCTGCACAGCGTTTTACATTAATTCAAAATTAAGGATAATTTTTTGCTTCAATATCTCGTGGAAAAGAGGTTTTCCCCGTAGCGTAAGATATTACGCAGTACTCGTTCCCTCTCTAGAGAGAACCGAGGTTACGTTAGTAACCGAGTACGTTTTACGCCCCTGTTGTTCCTGATGCGTCCAGTAGGGGGAGGCTTACAGCGACACGAATTGAGTTATGTTAATCTTCTTCTTTTTTTAAATTAATAAATGTATTTATTTTGTATTGCAAATGAAAGGATACAAGACATTAACAGTAAGAAAGAGAAAAAAATAAGAAGAGGGACATCAAAAGAAATTGAGGCTACACAAATCAATACAATTTTACATTTTGTCAATATAAAAAATTAAAGGTTCTTTACAACAGACTCTATGATATTATTTATTTTAGAAACCTTTCAGTTTAAAGGTTTTGACATTTTCTTAAAAGAAGAAAAAAGGGACTTTATATCAGAGGAGAATATTCTTAAATCAGGATCATTGAATGTTTCTGTCTTTATGAAGATGAATCTTGCCCAGAAGACAAAGTAATAATACCGTATAATCAAGATTTTTATCGTTAGAATGAAAATCTGACAAAAAATTATAGATTCTGTCATTTGTGTTAAATAATCTGCTAAAGTTATTGTTGTTTAGCAATGATGCAACGTTTATTATTTATAAACGATTAGCTTGTTAGGTAGCCTAGATATCAATTCATTTCTATATCAATGGATGGGTCTATAATTTATTTTGAGAGACAAAAAGTTCTTGACGGTCAGGTTGATGTTCTATCTGGCTTAAACTTAGCTAACCACGTGTAGGTTTAGCTGCCCCTAGTCTTCTCTACTCACTTTAAAATTCATTTTCTTTTTAATTTTCTTTTGTTGCCTGTCTTTAGCTTGCGTGAGATGTGGTAAGACCCTGTTTACTCCTTACATTAGAACATACTCCACATGGTTTCTGGGGCAACATTACAGTAGATATTGGAAATATATGAACTTGTTTTTTTAGTCTATGGTGTGAACACACAAAAGACACATTTATAATAGGCATATATGTATACATGTATGTAAATCTCAAGTAAAGAGTTGAACTGCACACTCACTCAAATATTTTGATTATTTCCAACATCATTTCATAAAATAGCTTACTGGTCTGGAATAAAATGTAGGGTATGTGCACTTAATGTGGGTTTTATCATACTCTGTCTTTACCAAATTCTTTTTAACTTGCATCTCATAAAGATGTGTGTTTGCTTTAGCTATAAGAAAATGAAAATCTCTCTCTAAACTTATAAACACCCATCTTTTTTTTTACGACTTACAAAATAAACTAGACAAAATAGACATACATGGACGTGGTTTTAATGTCATTTTCAATTTTCTCTGCACAGTCCATCATTGGTGGCCAAAAGAAATCAAAGTGGCTTGACACTTTTTTCACTTGTGCCATTGTACTTTGAAGATCAGGAGCAAATTGATGCAATCCACACACACCTGACATCAATTCTTCACTCACACACACACACACACACACACACACACACACACACACACACACACACACACACACACACACACACACACACACACACACACACACACACACACACACACACACACACACAGACACACACACACACACACACACACACACACACACGGTAAAATCACCATGGATGTCCTTTTAAAAAATAGTTAAAGAAGAGGGGCAAACCATAGGGGAGTCATGGAATTTTAGAAAAGGGATAAATTGTGTTTGTCTTCATAAAATGCTGTGTAGGACACTGTTTTGTAGCTGTATGATGACCAATAGAGAATAGTACTACAGCTAATCAAGGATCCATATGATTACACGGTACTGTATGTCTAATGGACTAAATTTGGTTAATATCTAAATGTAACTATAAATTCACAACAACATATTTCACTCAGTTTTCCATATAAAAACCTACGTTGAACAGGCCTATAACTGCAGTAGCTCATATACTTGTCATAACATAGTTGATCCAACTGTGTATTTTTAATTTCTCAATTCACAAAAACACATAGTCTTCTGTAGGTTGAGTGAAGAGAGTGAAGCCCAACTGAATAGCTACAGACATTTTAATCCGTGCAGATATACACTGTAACGTTTATATTTAAATGAACAAAAAACAAAAAAAAATCGTCTATGGACGGGTTATGAATGTGTATTTAATTAGTCGATTTAATTATGTTATTTCGCAGTATATCCCCCTACTGGACGCATCAAGAACAACAGGGCGTAAAACTGCCAGGGGCGTAAAACTGCCAGGGGCGTATATCTGCCGGCTCCAGGTCTGCAGCCTCCCCATTTAGTCTGGAACGGAGAAAAAATGATACCACTTAGCGCCTCTAGTGGACTTTTCACCCGAAAAGTGCAGGGAAACGTACATGGAGGTACGTATTTCAGGTTTTGCAAAAATGTAGGCAGAGTAATGTATTTCCCATGAGCCTGGGTTGGATGCTCCGCACCTCCTCAGAACTCCATGTTTGTCCGCGAGCTGCCATGCTAATGCAAACTGTCAACAAACATTAGTCCTCATCCATCCCATAATGCACAGCGCAGCTGACTATGGCAGCTGGTTTAGTCCAAAAATGCGCAGTTCTTTGGCAGTTGGGTCTGTTCGAGGTCGGATCACGTTCTCACCACAAACGAACCGCTCCAGAGGTCGTTTGAAAGCGAGGAGGTCTTGGTACGCTTGTTTGGTCCGCTTTTGGTGCGCAGCCGAGTGCGATTGCTGCTTTCACACCTTCCCAAACGAACCGCACCAAGGGGGAAAACGAACTCTAGTGCAATTCAACTAACTAAATGAGGCAGGTGTGAAAGTACCCTAAGAGACACAAAGGTCCAAAGACACCAAGACAAAAAAAGCAAAAGCCACGATGAGCCACCGTCATCGTCCTGGTAAACTAAGTCCACACCTATTTTGGGTGAACTGACCAATAACATTTCAGAAAACTTTTAGCAGGTGAGATTATTTGTCTCCTTCTGACAGCCTAATTTGCATGGTTTATGATGGTGTCAAAATTCGTAATTTCTTCTCCAAAGGATGGTAAATAATAATAGTATAATACATTTTATCGTATTTTACTATATATATTTAGCTAAGGCAAACCGAGAAGTTTAATTTGGTACCAATAAAGATATGTCTGGAAGATACAAAAGTAGAGATACATTCTTACGTTTGAATATAAGTGCTTAAAGTTCAATTAACACAACTAGAAAGTCATAACTAGGCTTAATATGAGGTGGGAAACATTCATAAACACAGGAATATATCATATACATTTTGGGAATGACTTGTATTATGAGTTAAATGAAAAGAATGTTTGTGTATTGGGGTGTCTCTCAGATGTCCATCTGGCTTTCTTGCCGGCCGTGGGAGGGGAGTTGAGTTGATTAAGATATTTTTGAAGCTCTCGAAGGAGTTTGGAAGTGTTTCTGTTTAGCCTCTATGCCACCAACGTGTCAATGCGAGCAATTTGATCCAGACTCTTTGGCACTAAGCGTGTGATTTACATGAGTCCAGCAGGTTAAAAGCTTTTCTGAAGCTTAGAATGAATAAGTCATCGTGATTTCGTCCAGACGCTACAGCCCCTGTGAACTGGAATATGCTGATTCCTCTGTGCAGCTGACAGGAAACAAGATGCAGAGTGTCATTATAATGGCAAAGCGGCACCCATTCAAACATTTACACAGCAAAAACCTAAAACTTAAACTAACCTAAAACGCTGCCTTGCCAGTACTGTTATTTCTTCATTTCTACTGCTATTTATTCTCAACTCACTTAACTTCAGTGTGATTCACGCAGGGGTTCTGCAGCCAAACTGTTTGTAATTCAATCAGAGTGAACTGAAAAAAACAACAACAAATGGATGCAGAAATGCCAAAACTAATCACAACTAGCCAGGCAGCCTGTTTTATTCATATGCCAGGGAATTAAAAATTAAAACTTTAGGATGCTTTGAAATGATTGCTTTCCTGATACGCAGGGACAGAGTAACAGGCCTCCTAACTGAAAGCACATTGATGCTAATTATTATCCTCTGTGAAACAACAGAATCTGTTTACAGCCAGCCAAACCCCAATTTGTCTTCTCAAAGAGGCGGCTGCATTATTAAAGTATAATGCAATGCCTCTGAAGCGATGTCTATTAAACACAACTAATTATTGAAAAAGTTTGGAAAGTTCTCCTGGCGATTTTTTGCTGTTTTTTTTTCCCTGCCTGAGCTCGTGAGGTTCATGTTGGCCAGAAGCAGATCTGCGGAGTCGGATCAGTTTGTGACATGCATGGTCATCCATTTTCTCCAGACTTCATGAAGATGTGCTACACTTCACAGAACACTGACAACCCTTCCATGGAGACTCAGCCTCTGGCAAACACCCATCAGACACGGGTGACAGCTGCCACTCACCCTGAATCATTCCAGCGTTTACCAGGATCACAGTCCGAGCTGTCTCGATCCAGTAGAATGGAGGATTCGGGCTCAGAGCAGTAGCAGAGGAATTCTGGGTAGCATGTTAAACATGGGCTGCGAGAGGCTGTTTATTTTTTCTCAACCTTCAGGCAAAGTTTTGCCCATCTTATACCACTTCAGGGACAAAAACTGCTGTCTTCATACAAGGCTTTTCACAAAAATACACAATAACTGTCAAAACTTGTATATTCTGTGACATCCACTGGTTTTGAGATGTTATACATGCCTGTCTGGACTCGTTGGAGGTACAGAATTGACACTTTCCCCCATGCACTTTGTGGATTTAACCTTAAAATAAAGCACACAGCTGGAATTAATTGGGGATGGGATACAAATCATGTCATCACTGAAAATGAAAATGAAAAAAAAAAGTCATAGTAACACCATATTTTTTGGACATTGTATTCTTTGACATCCATTGAAGTAACACATACTTCAAGTATTTTTGCATATCAAGTAAAAACAAATACCCAAGACACATTTTCTGAAAACAATTTTTAATGTAAAAATATCTCAATATTCGATCTGGTAAATGTATCTTAGCAGTGGTTAGGCATACGGGAACATTTTTACTGGAAAACAGGAAGTGATTTAAAAAAAAATATTTCTTTATCTGAAGCATTTGTAGAATCATACAGTAAAATTATTAAAAATAACTAAATACATGGAAATAAAAGCTAGCATTTAGTATTATTCTCTTTATATTTGTGGTAACTGTGCACATAAATTAACTAACTTGAACTAACAATGAGCAATGCATTTGTTACAATATTAATCAATCTTTGTTAATATTAGTTAATGAAAAAATAGCTATTCATTGTTTGTTCACATTACTTCACAGTGTATTAACTAATGTTAACAAACACAACTTTTGATTTTAATAACATATTAGTAAATGTTGAAATTAATATTAACTAAGATTAATAAATGCTGAAGAAGTTGTGTTCATTCTTAGTTAACTAATGTTAACTAATAATCCTTATTGTAAAGTGTTACACTATTTCAGTTGACTTAATGAATTAGTAAACAGACTTGATGTTGTGTCCCTGTTATGAATCAACCATGATATTCTCTTTAAGAGTATCTGTAACGTGAGCAGGGACGAAGCAGAGAGAAACCATGATGCAAGCACAAGTTTATTTGAGAAACACAGGTAATTCAGTCCAAGAACAAAAGAATAATCCACACAAAAGGCAGGGAAACAACAACAGGAACACACATACAGGAGCAATGACTGACAACAACTGAAGCACAGAGGTTTAAATAGACAAGTTAACAAGGGGCTGATGAGGGACAGGTGTTGGTGATTTGTTCTATGAGGGTAACTATGTCAACAAACAAGGTACAAGGCAAAACAGGAACCAAACACAGGAAGTGAACACAGAAACAATGGGAACTGATAATTCACTTTAACATAAAAGTCCTTACAGAACACAAGACACAGCACAGGGATCATGACAGTATCTATTGCATGAAGAAAAAAATATTTTCTTCAACATCCTTTCAAGAGGCAAACTCCATTTTCCGATAACAAGTCTTTATATCACGTAATACAATAACTTTTTGCATCTTTTTGCAATTTGCATCTCAGCAGCAACAGCAAATTTGAAATTCATTTTGGTTAAATATTAAATTATTTGTTCATGCCCAGTGTATCTGATGAAATATATTCTGATTGCATTGTGCCATCTCAATATAATTATATACTGTATGCAGACTTATACTGACTTATATGGTCAAATTACTCAACCCAGTTCTTTTCTAACTATATTTATTTATTCATTTAGCTTGAGACAGCACAATTACCAGACAGAATTCACCTTCTCAAACTGGAAAAGGTATCAGCATCATAGAATGACTCAAATGACTAATTACTCTGATAACATGCTAACAGCGTTTGATCCTGATGAACATTGCCTAAATGAACAGATTCACACTTTCACTGCAGTATCCTTTAACTTCAGGGAATAGACTAGATTTAAAACAACCTGACAAAACCGTGTCCCGCAGGCAGAATGTTGTTTTTAAGTTTGCTAAAAGGTTGTGCGAGAAGCATGGCGAAGGGGGGAACGCAGCACAGGCCCCGACTGGGCTGTCAGGAGTCGGTGACGCTGTCTATCATGCAAACGGACAGGATGACTACACAGCCAGCGGCAGAAATCAATCAGTTGAAACATCACAACCCCATCCGTAAAGCTAACGGACACAGAAGACACATTCATTCATTTCAAGCTGCTGTGTGGGATGCATGTGGCCCTTTTCCCTCAAGTTCACGAGTTCACATCTACATATAATTATTATGGTAAAGGTTATGCGTACTTGGCGTGCTGTCCGGGTGGAGGGCTCCGAGCTCGGAATTTCTGCCCGAACCCAGAGTACTCCCCCCAAAAAAGCAAAAGAGCAAAAGGACAGCCGCCATAGTATAGACCCCCAAAGATGCAGCGAATTTGGCGGGCTGGCTTTTCAATAAGCTTGATCGCTTGATCAAGTATATCTCCGTGGCGTTAACGGGTGAGTGAAGCGGGAATCGAAAAACGGCTGACCGGGAGGGCCCATGTAGCTTCTGACGTGAGCGGCTCGATGGCGTCAGGATATTGGGCTCTACCGGCCACCTGCGAAGTGGAATGAATTTGAAAATGCTGGCTGGGCAGGAAAGATAGATACGTGTCAAGTCCGCTGAGAGACCAATGCTCGCTGGACAGAAATATGAAAAAGGAAGATACATGCTGTCCGCTGAGAGACCAATGCTTGCTGGACAGAGGTAGTGGGAAGAGATAGATACATGCTGTGTCTGCTGGGAGACCCATGCTCGCTGGACGGGATAGAGTAGAGATAAGTACTGTAGTGAACTTTCTTCTAAAGTGTAGGAACTCAGAAGCGAAGACCAGGAGACGTTGGGATGTCTTCCAAGCAGGTTTCTTTATTGCTGTAGTCTGCTTCGTCCAAGATCTGACTAAGGCAAAATACATTGTAGTTTATATATCTTTCAAGGGGGAAATGTAAATGAGGCACAGGAGTCCGCCCTGCTACCTGAAACTCCCCAGCCCTGATCTCATCGGCATTAACAGTGTGATTCGAATGCATAGAAACTAATCTAATCAGCCAGACCATTCAACGACAAAAGGTGATACTCTCAGTGCTCTGATCAATTTAACTTACAATAGAGAGATCAGGACAGACAGGAACAGGCAGGTTTGTGACATTTATCTTAGTTATAAAAATTCACACTAATAAACTTTTTCAGTTTATATACTAACCTAAATTAACATTTTAATAAATTTGTAATCCTACAGTACATAGTACGTCCGCTGGGAGACCCATGCTCGCTGGACGGGAGAGAGTAGAGATAACACTGCGTTCTATTATGTCAACGAACCGATTTTTGTCGACAAACCGATTTTTTGTCAGCGAACCGATTCGGCCCTCGTATATGACGTCACTTCTACGCTTCAAGTATTCTGGTATGTTTTGCGCGTCCGAGTCGGAGAAAAACATAGACGCCACCCAGAAAGCTGTTGCTATGGTAGCACTGGCCGAGTACCAGGCGCTTATCAAAACACAGCCGTTTGCACTTCTAAATTATCACTTTATTTCATGTTTTAGTTATCTTCTGTTAGCAACGCTAGCCACGTTAGTAACACCCGTTTGAAACAAGGTTTCGTTCAATATTGCACTCAGAACAAGGCCGATTCCCATACCCACAGGCAGTGATACCGACGCAGTAAGGTATCGCAGTAATACGAGTGATTAAAATCGTAATTTAAACAACCAAAGCGGTCCAAAACCAATGAAAACAATTCATACAAGTCACACAGGGCGCAGGCATCTTGGATTCCGTATCGGAATTCTTGCTCAGTGTCCTCACGGTTGTCTGACTACCGAGCTGGGAAATCTGAGGAAAGGGGGCGTGTTGCTAGGCAACGTCTGTCTTCCTAGTCGGAACTCCGACACGCATAAATAATAGAACGCAGCACAAGTACATAATACATTCACTGGGAGACCAATGCTCGCTGGATGGAAAAGAGTAGAGATAGATGCATACTACGTCCGCTGGGAGACCAATGCTTGCTGGACAGAGAAAGAAGAAACAGGTGCATGCAACATCCACTGGGAGACCAATGCTCGCTGGATGGAGAAGGAGGAAACGGATGCATACTACGTCCGCTGGGAGACCAATGCGCGCTGGACAGAGAAAATCATCAATTAGGTTTTTTTTTATTTTTTTTTTTAACTGGAATATCAATTCTGAATAGTGAGGTACTGGAGAGAAGACATCACTGCTGGGGCAGTGGAGAAAATTAGCTAGAGAAACAGAGCTCCTGCGGGAGCAGAGGAGACATCACTGCTGCGGCAGTGGAGAAAATAGCCAGAGAAACAGAGCTCCTGCGGGAGCAGAGTAGACATCACTGCTGTGGCAGTGGAGAAACTTACCTGGAGAAATTGAGCTCCTGTGGGAGCAGAGTAGACATCACTGCTGCGGCAGTGGAGAAAATAGACAGAGAAACAGAGCTCCTGCGGGAGCAGAATAGACATCCCTGCTGCGGCAGTGGAGAAACTTACCTGGAGAAATTGAGCTCCTGTGGGAGCAGAGGAGACATCACTGCTGTGGCAGTGGAGAAAATTAGCCAGAGAAACAGAGCTCCTGTGGGAGCAGAGGAGACATCACTGCTGTGGCAGTGGAGAAAATTAGCCAGAGAAACAGGGCTCCTGTGGGAGCAGAGGAGACATACTGCTGTGGCAGTGGAGAAACTTACCTGGAGAAATTGAGCTCCTGTGGGAGCAGAGGAGACATCACTGCTGTGGCAGTGGAGAAAATTAGCCAGAGAAACAGGGCTCCTGTGGGAGCAGAGGAGACATCACTGCTGTGGCAGTGGAGAAACTTACCTGGAGAAATTAAGCTCCTGTGGTGTGGGGCTGAGTGAAGGGAGGAGGAGATTTGGGCCTGGCAGACCGATGCTCGTCTTCTTGCACGTTAATCAAAGACGCGAGGAAGAGCAGGTGAGAGATTAATCCTTGCAGGATTATGCGCATCTGAAGTTTAAATGGCCGAGCAAAGATAGCAGTCCTCGTTCAGAACGGTTTAGACTGCTTACATAAGACTAAAACGTTTTAGAACCTGCATATATTCACCTCTGACCCATCGGTTTGATTCAGTAATCATTGTTTGATGTTGGATGATCATCAAACAGGAACGTCAACATGGCAGTTTATTTGAATTAATTCTATGGCTATGGGTCACATTCCCTGCCGATTTGTTCGTTATGAATCAGAAAAACAATAGTGAAGCAGTGGTTTTAAATTAGGCTACTTCAAAAAATTAAATAAAAATATATTTACCTATAACTTTAAATTTCTAAGCGATTTTTGTAGATACATTGCAGGACAGTGTTAGTGATAGGTTCTTGATGATTCTGTGTGCAATATGCACGTAATGTGAGACCTACTGTTTACGTGTGAGTTTATGCCACGAGGAAGCATCGCGTTAATGACGGCAAATCATTTGTACAGAAATGATTTAAAGTGAGTGTTCCCCGATCAAAATGAGTATCCAGATAGCATAACTGCCTCGTGATTCAACAACTGAAGCGATGCGAAGTTCAACCGGGGACGGAAACGAAAAGGTTTTGAGCTGAGCACTCAAGGAGTTGACCCGGCAGATGTTGAGAGTGTGGACTGGTCGGGACTGAATCTGCAGCGCGGCTTACTAGGGCCTGCCGCGGCGGCCTGGCGCTGGAGGAAGTCCTGTTCCTTCGTGTGAAGAGGGCGGCATTGCCTTATTGTCCATTTCTCTATGGCAGGAATTGTTGAAAGCTCCGGTTTAAAGAAATACGCGGAAGTAGATTTCGGATGTTTCGCCCGCGGTGGCGAAGACCCGTTTGTTTAGCCTGACGCCCGCGAGATAACACCAGAGGATTGCGGCAAATATTCCTGATTCTGACGGAAGAAAGATTCTTCATCAAACGGGAAGAGCTCGATTCGGACATGATAGGAAGGTTGGCTACTGCGGGGCCAAATGCTGATAAACCGTCAAGAAACAGAAGTGGGTTCTGCTGTTATTTATCTTGTCCTGAGTCGATTACTGATTGATCTCCACTTGTGCTGATTGGGTTAATTATCTGCACCTGCTCCTCCCGAACCTTGTTAATAAAACATCATTTATTATTCTAATGACTCTGGAACATGGTGTGTTTTGCACTGACGATTCTGACGAATAGGACACATTTGTTATGCTTCATTGAGTTAAGCTTCAATGATAAAGAATATTGCAATTCTGAAATCATAAATGAGTCTTGCTGGCAGCATTTAGTGCTGTCTTTTCATATGAGATTTGCATTTGATGTCTAATTCAGTCTGGATATAATTGCTTTTTACTCCCTGACATTGTTTGACGTTTCTTCACAACACACACTCTGTAAAAGCATTAAATACTACATTTGGAAGAAATCAGAAGAACTGTAAAAAAAAAAAAAAAAAAAAAATGAGGATGTGACTTTCTGTGCAATTTTATAATGTTAGAACATCTTGAAAGTAATATGGTTCCTTGGGGACCGACTGCACAAGCGTGAAAGATTTCTCTGCGATCGCTGCATTTCTCACTGTTTGCTCGTTCCAACTGGCACACGTCCATGGGTCATAGTGGTTGGAAACATTTTTAAGATAAAGTGTATCGGTCCTTTACTGTAACTTGCCACCATTTCATTTTTCACCATCACCTTTTTGTCTTCGCTATAGTTTCATTTTAATAGACCTGCAGTGTAACACATGAACTTTTAAAAATACAAATATTCCATTTATTCTCTAACTTAAGAAGAGCTCATAAAAACACCACATATAATATTTATAGAATTGGAAAAAAAGCTTTAGATGAATTACAGCATGCCACACTGCAGGATACTGCTGAAACAGAATTCCATGCCAACTATCCCATTTATCCATTATTACATTAGAATTTGACCTGTTAAATCACATTTTTCCACCTCAGGCCCAAAGTACCACATTAATTGTGAAATCCGGTTTGCAAAGCACTGATTTATACACTACCATATACTGAAAGATTACCATATTCATATTTGCATGGCACCCCAAGGCGATACTTGGGTATGTATGGAAAAAACATGACAATACGATGGTAAACATCCAAAAAGCATGGGAATACAGTGAATCTTTTATGTTACTGCACACAAAGATTTAAATGTGCTGACACATGTCCTCTCTAACTTCGGCTCTGTGATTTCTGTCCTTTAAGCAGCAGTGTGTCTAACCGTCTTCTATTCTGTCCTCCATTAAGTCGTCCTGTGTGTGCACTCTGATCTGTCAGCCTTCATCTCATCAACACTTGTCATCTCATTTACTGGTTTGCTAGCAGCTGTCCCGTTCGCTGTCAGTGACACTATAGCGTAACCAATCCCATCGTACAGATGTGGTTTCCCAGATAGCATGGTGACATTGATACAATGTTGAGTTTTGATCTAAACCATCATTTTGGTTGAGATTGACATTTCAATGTTTAAAGTGTGCTGGATCAGCATTGACATTTTGATGAAAGCCAACAGCACACATGGGTGGAGACAATGACATTGAACTAACAGTGATTTGTAGTTGATGAGCACAAGATCATTCAGGCGTATATCTGCAGAACACTAGTGGGTGTTTCTCGATCAGTGGGGCGTTTTCAAACCACAATGGACATTTTCAACCGCTTTACCCGATTTGCTGTAATCCACTGTGGGCTTGGTTTAGGGGTGGGCCTTCATGATTTTAGCAAGTCTGTTGAAAAATGGTTGAAAAACATTTACCTGTATTGTAGTTTGAAATTGGCCACTGATTGGTAAACGCCCATTTTGTCTTTGCATGTGCACTTTTCAGTAGTCTAATGCTTCCTCATTAGAGAGAAAACAGGTGCATCCTATACAGACCTCTTGTTTGTTGAATTACCTGACATACTTACACGACTTCTCTAGCAGAGTTTCAAACAATGGTGCATCTACCTTATTTCTCTGTTCCTTTGTTTTGCATGCTTATTTGCGTTTGATTTGTGTTGTTACTCACTGTAATTAGATTACAAAGTTATTAGTGTTTGAATAAAGCATCTATTTTTCTACATTCTTAAAAAGTACTTGCTTTAGTAAAGTTTATTAGGAATTTCCTGAATAAAGTTATGTCATTTAACAGATTTCTTAAGGTGCAAGAGACATGAACATGAGCAAGAATGTTAACATAGCCCATGTCTTGTATCGGTCAGTGTTTGCATGCAGAACACATTGCTCCTTTAGTAGGAGTGAAGGCAGATGAAGATGGACAATTAAAAAAGCACCCTCCTGATAATGCTGACATTGATCATACACTGAGTTGTTGTCGACAGCATAATCACCTGACCTGGGACTTGATGATATCTTGAATCTTATCACTGCTTAATCAGGTAATCATTCATATTCCTGAATCTGTATTAAATTTGAGAAATAACTGATTTCCATTCAGTTCAGCTTGTTTCCACTGAAACACAATAAAAAAAAACATCTAGTGTTTATTAATAAAGTGACTGACTTGGCTATTTTGTGATATTTAAAGAGATTAGGGTCTAAATAAGGTGAATCTGCAGCTTTAAAGGGATAGTTCAGCCTGAAATTAAAATTATGTCATCATTTATTTACCCTCAAGTTGTTCCAAACCTGTATGAATGTCTTTCTTCTGCTGCACACAAAAGAAGATAGAGTGAAGGATGTTGGCAACCAGACAGTTGATGTTAGCCATTGACTTCCATGGTATTTATTTCCTACTATGGAAATCAATGGCCACCGTCAACTTTCTGGTTACCGACATTCTTTAAAATATCTTATTTTGTGTTCAAAAGAAGAAAGAAACTCATACAGGTTTGGAACAACTTGAGGGTGAGTAAATGATTACAGAATTTTCATTTCGGGTTGAACTATCTCTTTAAAGAAATTTTCATTGAAAAAAACTAAGATCTTTTTTATTCTACAAGATAAAAGTGTTATTTGAATGCTGTAGTTTCACAGAAAATGAACTGAGAAATTGAATGGCTATAGCTCAGAGGTGTTTGTTCCTCTTCATGAAGAGTTTAGCTCCAGCACCTGGAAGTGTTCATTGATTTGATGACCTTGATTATCTGCCTCAGGTGTGTTTAATTAGGGCTGGAGATAAATCCGACACCCCTACTAGCACTTTCTTTTGATATTAGAGCATTCATAGAAATAAATAAACAGAATTTTACGATACTATAATCGTAGTTAGAATATTTAGTTTTCAGTGACTTAAAAAAAAAGTGAATCATATTTTGTTTAGTATATTAACATTATTGAATGTGACTGTATGTATGACAACTGATTTGACTTGTTCTTGAGTAACATCATGCTTTCTTTTTCTGATTTCAGAGAACCCAAAGGAAAAGAGGCAGTAGTCTGATGCAAGACAGATTTTTATAAATCTGAACCGCTGGACCTGTAGTTATGATGACATCAGACTTCTGAAGCCAATTTTATTTTTAAAGGTTGAAATGCTTTTGTCCTATTTCTCCCCCTTTCTTTTTTAAAAAAATGATATTTTAATATATTTGTTGTCATTGACTGATTGAATAAAATAAATTGACTCAACTGCTGGAAAGGTGTCATTTATATTTTAAAAGGTTTTTGACAAATTTTGAAATGGTCAGGAATTTGTTGACGCACCATTGAAGTGTGATTGAAATATTAATGTTGTTTCAACATTAATTGGTACATCAGATGGCAACATTGTTTGACATTCCTTTTCAGTCTTTCAACAAAATGTATTTAGAATCAACATCACATTGTAACATTGATCAAACCATATTACCAAAGATTATTTTTTGTTAATTTCAGTGTTAATTCAACAGCAGTGATGTAGATTCAACATCATAGTAACGTTGATTCAACAATATTACCATTGATTATTTTTGTTAATTTCAATATTGATTCCGCATCAGTGATGTAGAATCAATCATAGTGTAACGTTGATTCAACAATATTACCATTGATTATTTTTGTTAATTTCAATATTGATTCAACAGCAGTGATGTATGATCAATCATAGTGTAACGTTGATTCAATAGCATTACCATTGATTTTTTGTTCAACATTATTTCAACATTAACTGAGGGTGCAAAAGTGATGTTGATAAAATATCACTTTGTAATGTTGAATCAATACTATTACCATTGATTTTTGGTTGAATTCCCAACATTATTTCAACATTACCTGAGGGTGCAAGAGTGATATTAAAGCAACATTACTTTGTAACGTTAATTCAATGCAATTAGCGTTGACGCATCAACACTGAGTCAACATTGTTTCAATGATTACATGCTATCTGGGTTGTGCCCTGAATGACAGGACCAGGATATGGAAGGGATATTTGTCAGTTTTAAGGCAGTGGAAAGCAGACCAGCTTAGCAGTTTTTCTCAACATGAGCCAGAGCGCACGTGCCCTGGGGGTTTGGATGGCATCTGACTCCTAATTACAGCTTGAACCCTGCAAAATGAAGCAAAAACGTTAGGAAGAATTTAAAAATATATACATCATAATCTTAAAATATTTTTCATTTATTATTATTTTAATAATTTGTAATAATGACTGGCTGACTGTAAATAAACTCATTATACTATAAAAATACATAAAAGGACATGAAACAATGAATAAAAATATAATACAAACAAACTGATTTTAATTAAATGGTTTTCTTGCATACTGTATATATATATATATATATATATATATATATATATATATATATTAGCAGAGGAGGACAGACAAGGTAAGTGGTAAATATAAAGCTTTATTGCAGGAGTGATGAAGAGGTAGAGCAGGGAGGTGACACAGGGGAGTCAACTGGCAAATATTGATCTGATGTAAACTTATGCTTTCTGTACACCTAAAGACTTTGAAAAGATTTAGAAAAGACTTTATAAGATTATCAGCTCACATCTAAAGACTTGGGTTCACAGTTTTTAGTCTCAGACTAAAGACTTGCGATAATATCAAACATGTTTGATATGAAAGACTAGAGAAAGACTGGCATAAATTGGGTCGCCGACTGCAGATTATCACCTCAAATTTAACGATCGAGACGACGGGAGCGCGCCGAGACTCCAGTAAGATTCCTAAAGACTGCCGGTCTTTAGTCTGGGACTGTGAAAATCCATTGGTGTACGCCCGGCATTAGCTGGCTGCTGATACGGTGTTTCTCTGTGCAGGTGATTGACGGAAGACTGACGGAAGACTGATGGAAGACTGACGGGGTATCTCAGGTAAATCTCTCTGATGAGTATACAGTTATGCTGGGCGTACACCTAAAGACTCTGAAAAGATTTAGAAAAGACTTTATAAGATCATCAGCTCACATTTAAAGACCTGGGTTCACAGTTTTTAGTCTCAGACTAAAGATTTTACAAACACTGAATCTTGTAGTGACACTATTTACAAGACTACAACTAGATTATTTTAGCTTTTTATTCCCACCATATTCCTCCCATCATGCTCAGCAGTGATAGGGGGCTTTTACACTGGGCTCGTTTGCCCGAGCGCGTTTGTTCCCGGCGCCCCCCGCAGCGTTGGTCTGGTTTCACACTCAACTTTATTCTATCGAACCCTGGTGCGTTTGCGTGCATATGACGTCATCGCAAACGTGCACGGCGCATGATAGAAAACAGAACGTGGGTCAATATTGTTTTTTTCTTTTATTAATTCGCTGCTATTATGCGCAGTTGAGTGAACAATACAGGTTTGCTGTGGGTGTGTCACATAAGGTGGACTTCTGCTGCTTGCAAACGGACTATTTTGAGGAGACAGTGGATTTCCAACTTTGTTGCCCTGATCCCACGCGCAATGCACGAATAGGCTACACTGCAGGCTCACTCTCGCTCGTATCCAAGGTAAATCATCAACACTATCATCCCTTACAAGTGTTTTATTTAACTGAATACATCACAATAAGCTAAAACGCATGCGCAGGTTACTTTATTTCCTGAACAAGTGCGCACCCGAGTCCGTGTTGCTTTCACATTCACGCGAACCACAGCACGGTTCGGGAGCAACCGGTTTTTAACCAGATAACAGACTTCTTTTCTTTTTCCACTCTGTCGTGGTATGAATGGCAGTTTACATCAAAAAGACACGGCTGCTCTGCCCATAGCTCGACAAGGTGCTCCTCTTTATCCATGGTCCATTTTCGCCTACTTGGCGCTCGTTGTGTTTCCACGTCCGTCGACATGTTACTTTGTTGTGACTGATGGCTTACTGTTTTCTGAGAACGATTTTATTGGTTGTTGATTGTTTTTCGTCACTATGACTACGCTAGGACTTGCGATAATATCAAACATGTTTGATATGAAAGACTAGAGAAAGACTGGCATAAATCGGGTCGCAGACTGCAGATTATCACCTCACATTTAACTAACGAGACGACGGGAGCGCGCCGAGACTCCAGTAAGATTCCTAAAGACTGCCGGTCTTTAGTCTGGGACTGTGAAAATCCTTTGGTGTACGCCCGGCATTAGGGTCAGTAGAGCTTGTTGTAGACGAGACCAGACAATGAGGTGAAGGGAATGACAGTTTATATATGGTGTGTGATTAGGGCATGCAGGTGTGTAGTGTGTAGATGAGGGCGTGCAGGTGTGTAGATGTGCAGGTGTGTAGTGTGTTGATGAGGGCGTGCAGGTGTGTAGATGAGGGTGTGCAGGTGTGTAGTGTGTAGATGAGGGCGTGCAGGTGTGTAGTGTGTAGATGAGGGCGTGCATGTTGTGTATTGCATTCTAAAAGTTGCATGTTTTGTCCTTACGACACCCCGTACTGGTTCCCTGTTTTGTATTGTACATGTGCAGAAAATCATCTGGATCGTGATCATCATCTGGATAGTGAACGAGTCAGTAAAGCTGCCATGTGAAAATGCTCGTGTCAGTGTCATCACTCAAGCAGTGTACGATCATCATATGATGTAACAAAACTGGCGACGAGGATAAACACTCTCTTCTCTCTCCGTGTTACTTGTAAAATGACATGCTATTCAGCTGACAGCGACTCGTTAACCGTGACGGCGTGCGTTCATCGGAGGCTAACAGGCAAAACGCATGTGCGTCAGTGCGAAGCTCGTCACGCTGGGGAAATAGCGCAAACAGAGAAAGAAATGACAGCTGCACATTATGAAGATGGCGCAAAACGGTTCTAGTGGGGCAAATCGGACCATATGATGAAACTGTCGAGCAGTGGAGCTCGTATGCGGAGCGGTCTGATTATTTTGTCAAAGCTAACGGGATAAAAGATGAGGTTCTAGTACCAACTTTTCTCAGTGTAATGGGATGTAAGACATATAATCTACTGCGTAGCCTAGTCCAGCCTAATAAGCCTGGTGATAGCTCATTCAAGGACATTGTAGCAATGCTCCAGGAACATTATGCACCAAAACCCCTCATCATCGCTGAAAGATTCCTGGGTGATGCCACTGCTTAATTGAAAGGCTGTTCCCATGCAAGTGGACACAGGAGCTGCTGTATCGCTCATGGCGGAGTCAACTTGCCATCATGACACACAAAGGCCTGTACAGATATCAGAGGCTTCCTTTCGGCATAACTTCGTCTCCAGCATTGTTTCAGCGTGCCATGGACCAGATTCTGAGTGGATTGAATGGAGTACAGTGTCATCTCGATGATCTGTTAATCACAGGAAAAGATGATGATGATCATCTCGGGAACCTGATTTGCAACACTACAAAGACTAAAGAGTATGGCCTTTGGGCAGAGGTCTTCAATCCTGCTCCTGGAGGGCCACTGTCCTGCAGAGTTTAATTCCGACCTTAATCAAACACACCTGAATCAGCTCATCAAGCTCTTCAGGATCGCTTGAATATACAAAGTTAGGTGTGCTGAAGCAGGTTGGAACTAAACTCTGCAGGACAGTGGCCCTCCAGAAGCAGGATTGAAGAACTCTGCCTTTGGGTGAAGAAAGACCAATGTGACTTCTTTCAGCCCACCATAGAGTATCTAGGACACGTAATAGACAGCGCTGGCCTTCACAAAGCACCATCAAAGGTAAAAGCTATCGTGGATGCGCCATCTCCAAATAACGTAAGCCAGCTGCGATCATTCCTAGGATTGTCAACATACTATGCAAAGTTTATGCCAAACCTTTTCAGTAGAATTCGTCCACTACATGAACCACAAGTCCAAACAATGGAAATGGTCTGACAAATGTGAGAAGGCATTCAGGGATGTGAAATGCACATTAACACATTCAGGGGTCCTCACACATTACAACCCTGCACTACCGATACAGTTGGCATGTGATGCTTCACCGTATGGTGTCGTGTGGTACTTTCACATGTAATGTCATCCGGTGAAGAAAGGCCAATCGCCTTTGCGTCAAGGACTCTGAACTCAGCAGAGAGTAATTATGCTCAAATTGAGCGAGAAGCTTTAGCAATCATATTTAGTGTAAAGAAATTTCACCAGTACCTGTTTGGGCAAAGATTTACCCTGCTCACAGACCACAGACCACTTACCTCTATGTTTGGTCAAAAACTGGCATTCCCTGTCTGGCAGCAAATCGCATGCAGTGTTGGGCTCTGCTGCTGTCGGCTTACCAATATGACATCAAATATAAGAGGTCAGAGCAGCATTGCAATGCAGATGGACTGTCCAGGCTGCCTCTGCCAGACACAAAACCAGAATGCCCTCAAGTCGACATCTTCTACTTCAAAGAAGTGCAGTGCTCCTGTAACTGCTGTCCAAGTGAAACGATTCACAAGAACTGACCCAGTTTTGGGTCTGGCCTGGACAGAAGTTCTGGCCTGGATATCTCATATTGGGAGAGGAAAGATGAAAGACAAAATCAAACCTTATCTGATTCAACGAAATTAGTTGACAGTTCAGTCTGGTTGCTTACTGTGGGGTTATTGTGTTATTATACCCCTGCCCCTGAGGAGCCTTTTGCTGAAAAGACTTCACGTTGGTCATTCAGGAATAGTGAGGATGAAAGAGATGGCACGCAGCTACTTCTGGTGGCCTGGCTTAGATTCAGAGATTGAAGAGGAAGCAACGGGTTGTTCAGAGTGGAACAGGAACCAAACAAGTTGTATTGTTACAACAGCGAATGCTGGTGGAGAGGCGATCCAAAGTGAAGTTCAGGAGTTTCAACAGAGGTGACATGGAAATGTCAGGGAAATGAGGCAGTCTACCCTCTTTATAAAGTGTTTATAAAAAAAATAATGTTCCTAAACTAAAGACAACCGTATGTATAATGTCAAAAGCATTTATTTGTTGAGGTTGATGTTAAAAGTAAAAGGGGAGGAGTATGTTGTGTTCTAAAACATTCTAAAAGTTGCATGTTTTGTCCTTACGACACCCCGTACTGGTTCCATGTTGTATTGTACATGCGCAGAACAACTCAGTGTGTCATCTGGATAGTGAACGAGTCAGTAAACCTGCCATGTGAAAATGCTCGTGTCAGTGTCATCACTCAAGCAGTGCACGATCATCATACGATGTAACAGTGCAGGTGCAGGTGATCAGAACTGATGATGGAGAACGAGTGTGCGGAGTGTGATAATCTGGTGCTGATGGCTGGAGTGATTGTGACAATATAGAGATGAATTATTAAAGCAATTAATTTAGAATTTGTCTTACAGTTTTTCTGAATTGCTAAAACACATTTCTTGAAACCATCACTCACTTTCTCAAAACCTTAAACACAAAACCACATTTTCAAACAACATTTAGAGAACCTCTTCTGGCAAAATCAAACACTTGCCTCTAAACCATTTTATCTGTGCTCAAAATTAAATAATGCTTTCAGATTATACACACAGAGAGTCAAAATTACAAACACTACAGATCATTTGTTATACACTACATCAAAAAATGGAGAACACAGAATCCAAAGCATGCAGTTACAGAAAAAGTATATTGTAACAAAGTAAACAAAATTTTCAATTACTGTACGTAAAAAAGGTATAGTAATGACAAATGAATAAATTGTATACTGTATGCACTGCAAGTATAGTAATGTACTGAATATTGTATAGGAGGCCCATCGAATGTCTGTATATTCTGCACTTGCATAATGTGAAAATACAGTGACCCAACAGCAGAAGCCAAAAAGGTTACAGTAAAAAACTCTAAATGAAAAGCATGTTACTGTCACTCAGAAGAGTTGTGCAACTGCAAAATCAAGAGCAGTGAGAGATATTTTATTCTACTTCAGCATCATGTCTTCATGTTGGTCCAGGCTGAGGAGTTTCTCCACATCTCAGACAATGTCATCTCTGCAGGCAAAGGGAAAAACCATAAAGCAGATCCAACCTTGACAACATTCTCCACACCAAGCTCTTCCCCTTCCTCATCCTTTACCTCCTTGTTCACCACCTCTTATACACATACTCTTCCTTCTCTCCCTCTTATGTTGTTTCCATCAATTGTTGGTCTCAACATTCAGTGCAACAATTTGGGGACTTTGTACAGTTGGTTTGGTAACATAATTAGAAATAAGTGTGAACAATTTTGAGTCGTGAGTTGTGTGTAAACGATGACATCTGTGTTGTAGTTGTGTTTAACTTTTGCCTGCCTGTGTTTAGCATTTTGAAACATAAGTTTATCACAGTGCAAAATGTGTTTTAGTGAGTAAGAATGTGTTTAGAAATTTGGAAAAAGGGTGCATGAAATTTGCAAACAGTGTTTTAACTACCTGAACTTGTTTAATGTTTTACAGAAATAGTGATTTATACAACAGATTGGTTTAGGCTGTTGAGAATTTGTTTCAGGGAATGGGATTTAGTGTTTTAGCAATTCAGAAAAACTGTAATTCAGACACAACGTGAATGTAAAAAACTTTATTTTGATTGTGCACTTTCTACTAACTAGAATTAAGTAACTTTGCAGCCAGATGTCAGTATTTGCAGTTAGGTTAGGATTAGTAGAATAATTAATTATTGTACTTTAAGACTTTCACATTGTGATAATGAGAATATTACAGGGTAAGTGAGTATAATTTTCTTAAAAATAATTCAAAACTAATTAAAACCTCATAAAATAATTAATAGGAGAAAAAAAATATCATGGCATTAAAATTCTTTATGCAAAAAAAAAAAAAAAAGAAAAAAAATCTTAATATTTTTTTCTTTTGATTTTGCACTGAAATATGACCTGGACATGTTCTGCATGAGAAACTCTTGCTTAAATCAGCATCAAATTTATGTCTTCTCTTTTGGAAAACATATTGCCAAGTTCCTAATCACAGAGTATCACGCTGTTCTCATCTGGAGTGTGTGGAGATCTCGGCGAGATCCGAGCTTCGATACCATCTGATGACTTACTCTCAAGAACTTTTGAAAAGATTAGCTGCGCCTAATGTGGCCTTAATGTATTCAGTCTATTATTATCGCTGGCCTGCAATCCGCCAGAGAGAAGCAGACTGATAAAGTGTCACATCCACAAGGATATTAAAGTCCATTTCATATAAATACTGTTATGCAGCGCTGATTTTGATTGCCATTAACTAGCTGATAGTTGGTAATTATAGTCTAATAATGATTATGAATTACAAATGTATGACTGCTGGATGTCTATCAGCGCAGACAGACGATATTCTCAGTGTGAGAGGAAGTCTACAGTATTGTTAGTGTGAGATTTTGTCTTTTGCATAGCCATCTGTCTGCTTATCCCTCGTTTTAGCAGAATGTATTACAACATACGACATCCGTTTTGTTTACATCCCCTTCCCTGGAAGATCATGTGAAGTGCTAAATTTGGCATGATAATCTTAAGAATATCTTGCAGTATGTGATGTGCCATGATTTTCAAATCTTGTAGTGTGTGCAGATTTGGGAATTGAAAGAAGAAAATCTGTGAAGATTCTCCTTATGTGCGTGATGCAACCTGATTTCACAATCAGTTAAGATTTATAAACTCCTGTAGTAACAGCATTTCCTGGTTCTGTTCGAGACCAGCAAGTTCCCTTTTGAAGTGGAACTTCAATACTGTTTCCACTTCAAAAGGGAATGTCTCAGGTTACAACTGTAACCCTGGTTCTCTGAGATAGAAAAAGAGACCTCAGGCCTGCCTGCACGTCTCCTTCAGACAAAAGAGTTGATGATGTGTATTACAGGCACCATTTAATACTTACGGGCACTCCGCTTGTGACATCATGTATTATCATCAGCCAATAATTTGGTGTGTTTGCCACACATGCTTCAGACACCGTAGTCAGGGCACTGATCAGGGACTCAGCCCTTTTTAAAGGCAAAATCCTACCAGTTCACTGAGACGTTAGCTACCTAAAAAAAACAATGCATCGTGAAAACCAGGGCTGCGTTTACCTCCATTCATGAACTTCCCTAAGCACTTCCCCTCGGGGGAATCCCCGTCGCCATTTTGAAGTGCGTTCCACTTCGCCAAGTGGGCGAAGGAAGTTTATTTGGACAGAGCCTTGACCCCTCAAGACAGAGGGAGAGAGTCTACTCAATATGCACACTTCAGGAAGATCCATAGACCACAATCCAACACGATTGTGACATCACGGCAGATCGGGCTTAATTTACCCCCACCTCACACAACTTATTGGAGTTATATTGACATTTAACCACATAATACTTGTAGCTACCTTAAGCAGACTATTATAGTGTATTGTATTATTATCATTATCAGCGAGGGAAGAGCATACAAAATTTAACCCATTTAATCCTATTGTGACCGTAATTTTTTTTTTTCATTTCTAAGGCTATAAAAATTTTACTGAATGATCTATCAATGCATTTCCAGCAGATATTGAAATAATAAAGGGTCTAAATGAAAAATGTGCAGTGTCGCATGTTTACTGTAAATTGTCACATGACCAGAGCTGTTTATTTCCTGTTTGTGCCAAGAGAAGAGGATGGCAGCAAGAAAGAAAGAAAAAGAAAAGGATTCTTTTCTCCCAAAGAAAAGATTAGTAAAGTATGTTAACATAAAGATAGGACATAGATTTTTGGTACACATCATGTTTAAGGTGTCTAGTATTGATATATGCATTTGCAATTACTCAACTTTGTTTAATGTGGTCATAGAACTCACAAACATGTCACCGGCAACAATAGTGACCGGTGGGATAACCCATTGTATCTACATGCTAATACACATAGGCTAACTGTTCTACCTTACTTTCTGAAGCTACCTAACTATCTACCTAATTTTACACACACACACACACACACACACACACACACACACACACACACACACACACACACACACACACACACACACACACAAATACTAGCTAGCTAACTAATTCTACCTAATTTTACACACACACACACGCAATTACAGGTAGGCACACACACGCACACCACACGCTCCACACACTCCACACACACACACGCACCCCACACACACGCACCCCCCCCACACACACACCCACACGCACACCAAAAACCCCACACGTACACCACACACCACAGACCCCACGCACACCACACAGCCCACACACACGTACACCACACAACCCACACACACACCACACACACACACACACACACACACATCACACACCACACACCACAGACCCCACGCACCACACACCCCCCACACACGCGCACCACACACCCCCCACACACGCACACCACACACCCACCCACCCACCACAGACCCCACAAACACCACACACCCAACACCCCCCCACACACACCGCACACCCACGCACACCACAAACCCCACGCACACCACACCACAGACCCCACACACCCCACACACACACACCGCACACCCCACACGCACGCACACCACACACCACAGACCCTACGCACCACACACACCCTACACACACAACACACACCCCACACGCCCCACGCACACCCCCCCACACACACACCAGACACCCCACACACACACACACCGCACACCCCACACACACCACCCCACACACACACCACACACCCCACACACACACCACACACCCTACACGCACGCACACCCCACACGCACGCACACCCCACACGCACGCACACACATGCACACACACACTGCACAGGTCCTATAGACCTATATTCAGTCTGTCCAATGGTTGATACAACACATTATCCCACCGGTCACAATTGTGACCGATCATAAAACTCACTTTTTCACACACTTTTCCAAGAAAATTTCAAAATATTATGATTGATTGTTTCAAAGAGATGCTAATGACACATGATTTGGATATTTTTATGTCTGGGAAAAAATTGGGATTAAATGGGTTAACTTAAACGCAGCCCATGGAGCATCGATGCCCACTATGTTCCCTCAATGGAAGATCTGAAGCGCGAAACATAAATCATGTGAACCAACTTACAACACACGATAGATGTTTTTTTTTTTTTTAAATACAAAGCATTTTTAATTCTGCATAAACATACATCACTAGACAGGTAATTAACATAATCTAGCTAACATTTATAATTTATTTACGGCTGAAATGTTGCACATATATGTAATATGTCATCAGTGTCCCGATGTGTTGTGAGCCAGGGTCCATACTGTCCTTACCAGTGCCGAATTTGTGTACACGATATACTGATTCACGACCCAGAAGGATCTAATTTGAGACACACCCCCAGAGTTGAACCAATCTTTCCTGCCCAGAATCCTCTTTTCTGCAGTGGAAATGTGTAGAAGGGTTTGAGAATGGAAACAGGCTGGAGTGCATTTGGGTTTCAGAAGTAAGATCCCATTCATTTTGTGTAGGATATCAGGATATCAGAATATTGTGTATATCAGAATACTGTGCATTAAACTGAAAATATATTGCTTTTAGACTTATAATCAATGAATTTAAGTTAAAAGTTTCAACTTTTATCAGTTTTGTTTCATTTTATTAATTTGCAATGCAACGATATCATTTTATTAATTTTTGCAATGCATCATAGGGTGATTCATCTTGCAACTATTTTTTATTTTTTTTAATGTTTAATGTTTCCCATTATACAAATGGGAAAATAAAACTTCTAAAAAAATCTCATAGTATAGCCAAACCTGTTCACATATATGGTCCATTCCTGACAACTGTGCTGCCATTACTGTACACACTCTCAGCTTATTTCCCCTGGAAACAGAGCAGCTACAGTATAATGACAGACTGAGATCATTCTTCAGACCCGGCCTCACCATGAGACCTGCTGCTCCGCTCAGAAACTTCAGTGTGCGATTTATGGCACTTCTTTATTTCATATTGAGTTGAGTGTTTTGGGAGGGTCATTCAATAATGAAGTTGGCAGCACTGCATCTTAAGTAAACCCAAGGTGTTCCCACAGCGGGTGATCAGATTTCATATCACAGACTAAAGGCTTATTCACACAAAGAATGGTAACTTCAAAAACATTTGCATCCACAACAATATACAATAACGTTCTGTTTAATGGTAACACTTTACAATAAGGTTCATTAGTTAACATTAGTTAATGTATTAAATAACATGAACTAACCATGAGGAATTAATTTGTTACTGTATTGGTTAATCTTTGTTAATGTTATTTGATAAAAAAAAAAATACAGCTGTTCATTGTTAGTTCATGCAGTTCACAGTGCATAAACTAATGTTAACAAGATTTTAATAAAGTATTAGTAAATGTTGAAATTAACATTAACAAAGGTCAATAAATGCTGTATATGTGCAGTTCATAATTAGGTCATGTTAACTAATGAAGTTAACTAATGTTAACTAACGAACCTTATTGTAAAGTGTTACTTGTTTATTACTGCGTGCACTGCAGTTTTTATGGCACTTTAAATGCTTGAGTGCTTTAAAGCAGGGTGGATTCTGATTGGCTGTCAATGTTTTGATCATATATCAGCTGGAAAAAAATAGTTGAAAAATAGTTGACTATTTCAATAGTTGAAATAGTTGAAACTGATTTTAAGTCCTTGGTGTGAACTGGCCTTTACAGTGTTGAAAAATGCAAGCTGTAGGAAACACCTAGCAACCAGAACACCCTGAACTACCTATCAATGGCAAAGCAACCAGTCAGGACTTAGCAACAACTCAAAATATTTTAGTAACACTTTATCAAGGTTAAGATACCTGACTTTAAGTCGGCATGACACAGAAGTTGTGATAGACTTTTCTTCTATATTGTGACGTACCTGAGTGAAATGGCTTCTCAAACAAGAAAAAATAGAGGGTGGGACTTGATTTTATCCATCAGAAATTGATTGGATGGTTGTGGTTTGCTACTGGCCGATCTCATATGAATGACAGTTTGTCCCACCCTCGAACCAATAAACACGTCATCAGAAAAAAGAAGTCTCTGACAGAGTAGGGGAAGTTCCCTTTCGAGGGAACTCGAACTGCATCGATGACGACACTTTGGGGAACGCCCTTAGGGTAACACATCTGAAGTATGAAGGAAACTAATCCAATCCTGATTGGTGTTGAGTCATGATGTAATATGTGACGGCATACACGGAAGCTACAAAGGGACGCCGGCACACAACAGAGTTAGCTTTTTGCTCTTCAGCAAGCACTCTGTGTCAAACTGTCTGTCCTATTTGGTGTTGTTTGTCCCATAAGAACTTGAAATAAAGGTCTGCATTGCAATATAGAATGTAGTGGCTCGGATCTCGCGTTTGCCAAGGCAGCGCGTAGATTAGAGTTCTGCATTGCAATACAGAATCTAGTGGCTCGGATCTCACGTTTGCCGAGTCAGCGCGTAGATTACGGGTCCACTCTGCAATAAAGATTCTCTGGCTGGGATCTCGCTTTGCCAAGGCAGCGCGTAGATTAAAGGGCATCTTGCAGGTTAGAGGACCCAACGAGTCAATGTATAGAAAAATAATGTAGGAACTAGATTTTCTTTAAAATATACTATAAATATGCTACATTGGCTTCTGGAGTCGTTTTTGTGAGAAAATTTTACTTCCGCATCTGAAAATGGGCGTGACGGGCGTGATGTAACAGGCGGGAGAGCGGTCTATTCAAACAAAATGAAAACAATGGATCGCAATGACATTTCGGACGCTGAGGAAATTGTTCATACTTACTCGTATGACGGGTGGGTCAGAGGAGACACACTGAGGTGTGTGTGAGGAGAACCAGTGGAGAACAGGGCAGGTGTCTTGATGAGAGACCAGTGTTAGCTTATACACGTTCGCTAACGATATATACTGTGCTCACAGTATTGTACAGATTATTACCATCGTATATCAGTTAATAGCAACTGTTCAGATCCGATTTGTGTGTACATGCAGCTCTTTGGCAATGACGTTGCGTTGATGGCATTTGCAATGGAGATGTTGTCTTATTTAAATTGTATAACATGGAAATGTGTAGCTGATCAGGCGTATGTCATGCTCATTAATATCCGTCCAGACTAACGTTAAATTTAGCGGTTTCTCATCGAGAGACAGAGAGATATTTTTATTCCTGATACACGTTTTTTTTCCATAGGTGCATGTGTTGGAAATGCGAGGCAGTTCTTGCTTTGGCATCCCATGTTGAACTCCATCATATCGCCTGGATGATAATCCTCCGATTTAAAGTGAACGCTACACACACGACTGCATTTTTCGAAGCCGATGCGGAAGAGAAATCCCGTCTCTTCACCTGCACAAACCGCACCCAGGCACGGAAGATAGATAGCATCGACATCATCCTTTTTTTTGTTAGGAAACCTGTGGACTCGATGTCCTGACAGGCAGGAGTTTTTGCAACCTCCACAAACACAATAATTTACCATGACGATGATAAATTAAAATACAAAAACTACCAAAAACACTGACTCACGACCGCTCTTACTGAATACCAACCTACTCTGCACTGAGCTGACGCAGAGCACACACACAACTCCCTCTCGTGACGTAAAATGACGCGATGCTGAAAAAAAGCGTTTTTTACGAGCAATCAAAGAAACGCTCACTTTATCTACTAAATTGGTGCCCTTATGTCGTTTTAAAACATTTTAAATCTTGCATTAACTTTTCATATTTTCATACAAGGTTATGTATTAATTTAGATTTTTTTTTACCTGCAAGATGCCCTTTAAAGGTATCCATTACAATACGGAATCTAGTGGCTCGGATCTCGCGTTTGCCGAGGCAGCGCATATATTACTGATCTACTCTGCAATAAAGATTATGTGTGATTGCGAGGCATGCACATTCAGCTTCGGAGGGTACTAGCTGTGTTCATTGAGAAATATCTCGATGCGCACAGCCGTGTGTTTTCGGGTGTTTCAGCCTCGCTCGAGAGATAAAAGCCAAATATATTGTGAACGACTCGAATCTCGCGTTTGCAGAGGCAGCGCATAGATTATGGGTCTGCAATAAAAGGGACACACGTGATCTGTTAAATAATACTGTTTTGGTCCAAGACATTCACAGTCAGCGCCTGAGGGTGCTGGCAGTGTTCATTGAGACATATCTCGACGTGTACATCCGTGGGCTGTCGGATGTTTCAGCCTCGCACCTGTTGACTTTCTTCTCGAGGGATGAAAGCCAAATATATTGTAACGGCTCAAATCTCGCGTTTGCCGAGGCTGCGTGTAGATTACGAGACCGTATAAATTAATATTAAAACAGTATTGTCTGTTGATTATGGCTGCATTTTAATTCTAAGAAATTAAAATGATGGAATATTTTTTAAGAAGTTAGATATTTTAATTCAGCCTACCACCAGACTGTGTTTCACTTGTTCAGTGTTTATGGCTGCATTTAATTCTGAGGGAAAAAAATGATGAGCAGCGAATGCAGACTGCTCTGTCTGCCCCACAGGCTTGCAGCCAGGCAGTGTTTCGTCTACGCATCGAAAATCGTTTAAGATTGTGGAGCGAGAATCGCTCCTCCACAGAGGCCTCAGGAAATCAATGTTTGTATCCAGCGTCAAGTAACTTTCGGGACACATCAGTTTTCACCGAATGTACACTGCAGTGTCCACCCCAAAGGCTTGCAGTCAGGCAGTGTTCGCGTCACCACATCGGAAATTGTTTTTGATTATTCCTTGCCGGTCCTCCGCTTCAGGGTGTCGAAAACGAAACCGAAAGAGCCTCCCCTCTGGGGAGCCCTTAGGCTTGCGGCCAGGCAGCGCTCGAGAATCGTTTCGACCAAACCCTGCTTCAGGGGATCAAGAATGAATCTCGAATAATACCCGAAATCACTCTCGAGAGGCTGGTTCCCTTTAAAATCATGGCAAGACCTGCCAAATATTTCTCCCTGGGTCCTGCGCACAATAGAGAAGGGTTACAGGCTGCAGTTCGATTCCGCCCACCGAAATTCAGCGGGGTGGTCTGGACTGCAGTCGACCCAGTGCAGGGTCGGGTGTTGGAACAGGAAGTAAACTCCCTGCTGGTAAAGGAGGCCATAGAGCGTGTTCCTCCGCCGGACAGGGAGTCTGGGTTCTACAGCTGCTACTTCATAGTTCCTAAGAAGGATGGGGGGTTGCACCAATTTTTGATCTATGGTCACTTGATCGGTCTCTGAGGAGATTCAGGTTTAAGATGCTCACTATTCCCATCATCGTGAGTCGGATCAAATCTGAGAATTGGTTTGTCATGATAGATCTAAGGGACGCATACTTCCACATATCAATCCTTCCATCTCACAAGATGTTCCTGAGGTTCGCTTTCGGGGGCGAAGCATTCCAATATTGGGTTATACCGTTCGGCCTAGCTGTCTACCCTCGCACGTTTACCAAAAATGCATTGATGCAGCTCTAGCTATGCTAAGGCTTCAGGGTATCAGGGTGCTAAATTTTATCGACGACTGCCTTATTATGGCCCAGTCACAAGAGCTGGCACTTCGGCATCAAGATGTCGTCCTTGCCCACTTCCAGAGCCTGCATGCATGTGTCGGTGGTCTCCTACTTAATTCATCAGGGGGTTCTGAGATTGCGCCCTCTATCCAGATTGGCGCATCAGATCCTCCTGTGGTCCCAGGGGAAACTGTAATCTCTCAGAGCAATGCACGTCCCATGGGATCAGAATCAGGGAGCAGACATCCTGTCGAGGCAGGGGCTGAGGCCCGGGGAATGGAGACTTCATACCGAGGTGGTGAAGTCGGTGAAGCCCCTGAGGGGGCTCAGTACCTAGAGGCTGGCCTGTCAGCTAGAGTGGTTGAGACCATACTCAGTTCCAGAGCTCCTTCCACAAGGAGATTGTACGGCCTAAAGTGGAATGTGTTTCCACTTGGTGTAGAGAGCATGAGGTGGACCCAGTTAAGTGTTGGCTTCAGTGCTGGAGCTCCTCCAAGATCACTTCTCGGCTGGTCTTACCCCATCCACACACAAGGTGTACGGGGCTGCCACTGCCACTGTTTCCTCTGTGGGGCTCGGAGGCTGAGACCTGCGGCTTGTACCAGAGTTCCCACATGGGACCTGGCAGTGGTTCTCGAAGGGCTGCTTGAGGCCCCCTTCGAACTTCTAGAGTTGGCTTTCCCTCAAGGTAGCTTTTTTATAAGCCATTACTTCTCTGAGGAGAGTAGGAGACCTTCAGGCGCTCTCTATATCTCATGGGTGCCTGGAGTTTGCTCCAGGCGACATTAAGGCTATCTTGCATTCCAGGCCGAGCTATGTGCCTAAAGTGCCATCTAATGTTGTACAGCCTACGGTTCTGCAGGCTTTACATCCTCCACCTCACGTGACGGCGGATGAAGAAAAACTTAATTTGCTTTGCCTTGTTAGAGCTCTCAAGATTTATGTCCAGAGGTCTTCTTCATGGCGGAAGTCAGACCAGTTGCTGGTGTGCTTCGGGTCGCCCAAGAAGGGGCTTCCCGCTTCCAAACAGACCATCTGTAACTGGATCGTTCAGGCTATCTCTATGGCCTATCAGGTGCTCAGCTTGCCTTCAAATTTGGCCATGAGGGCTCATTCAAACAGAGGCATGGCGTCCTCTAGAGATTATCAGAGATATCAGATTCTATAGCCTGGACATTCCTTCTACGCCAGGCACTCTAGTGCTCTTGTCCTAAGTGTGCCTGTGCGCAGCTTCACACTGGGACAGGCAGGGCTCGTTGTGGCATAGGGGGTACTCATTCCCCAAAGTGTCGTCATCGACACAGTTCGAGTTTCCTCGAAAGGTAACGTCTCGGGTTACGACTGTAACCCCTGTTCCCTGAGAAGGGAACAAGACTCTGCGTCCCTTCACCACGCCTTCCCCTGCCTGGGAGCGACTTGCTTCATCGCAGAAGCTAACTCTGTTGTGTGCCAGCGTCCCTTTGTGCTTCTGTTGTGAACTTTATTC
Source organism: Gila orcuttii (assembly GCA_026230005.1). Classification (NCBI taxonomy): domain Eukaryota; kingdom Metazoa; phylum Chordata; class Actinopteri; order Cypriniformes; family Leuciscidae; genus Gila; species Gila orcuttii. The sequence continues at coordinate 18,706,748 of JAPDVR010000013.1, read as the reverse complement.
TTCTTAAGTGTAGAAAAACTCAGAAGCGAAGACCAGGAGACTTTGGGATTGTATCTTTTAAGCAGGATTGTTTATTTGCTGTAGTCTGCTTCATCCAAAATCTTACCCAAGTCTAACTAAGGGAACTTTACATTGCAGTTTATATACATTTCAAGGGGGTGGGATTAATTTCATAGAGGAGGGGACTCTTGATTCAGCTGGTTACCTGATTTCATCAGGTAATAGTGTAACTCAGAGTCTTGAGATGCTAATCCAATCAGCCTGATTAGATCAACAAAAGGCCCAGCTGACCTTTGAGATGTGACAAGAGGTTAATGTCCGAAACCCTGATTGCCTCATAATGGACAAAACAGTGTGCAACTTTCTCAGTTAAAATACTATAGTATTGGAAGCTCAATTAAACATTTAAATAAAATTTGTAATCCTACATTTCCCCCTTTGAGAGTTCTAAATAACTCTCACAAAATACAAATTTAGACACTTAAAAGTTCATTCTTGTAACTTGTGATCGTTACAGGCACATAATGCATGTTCTGTGTTTGCTTTTCTATAATTGCATGCTGACACAGAAACACACATGCAATTAGGGTCCGTGAAGTTCTTATGGATAATAATCTTCAGTCATCTGGTGTAATTTTGCTGAAAGATCAAGAATGTCTTGTTGGATTTTGTTCAAGTTCTCTGTTGGGTCCATTAACCCGGTGCAGCACTCAGGTCCGATGATGGTGCAGGCACCTCCTTGCATTGCTAGAATGTAATCCAAGGACACTCTGTTCTGTAAGATCATAATTGTGCGAAGCGAGAGTGTCTGTGATGTTACTGGTACGACAATCTTGATCATGTTGATGGATGACTGAAGGTTTCGTATGTGAGTCTCTGCGTTGTGTATTTTTTTTTTCTTTCGTGATAGTTGGTTCGGCAGTGGGTCTAGTCGTGTTCTTGAGGTTTTCTTGTGGCTTCATACGCAGATGACGAGGTCGGTGCATATGGGTCCCGGAACAGTCATCAAGTGGTGTCTGCACAGAATAAGAAAGAAAACAAAAGACAGGAGAGCAGTATTTGTTCAAACACTAGGGTTGTAAACTTTTCCGCGTCTGCTAGACAGTAGAGCAGTATTTGTTCAAACACTATGGTTGTAAACTTTTTCTGAGTCTGCTAAACAGTAGAGCAGTATTGGTTCAAACACTAGGGTGGTAAATTTTCAGAGTCTGCTATTGTTGTTCCTTCTTTCCCTATTTCTTAATTATGACACCTAAAGAACGCAGTGAGGTGAGGATGGATTAATGGATGGGAAGGCCTATGAGGGATTCTTCACCGAAGGGTTGGCCCCCGACGCCTATTGCAATCGGTTCTTCCCTCGGCTCCCCACTGGTTCGTGTCCTATCCTATCCCTGTTGGAGGGGGAACAACTTTACAGTGTGATACGTGAGTCCAGGTTTTCCTTCCCTGACACAATACTGCAGCTGCTGTAATCAACATCACTTGATGTGGTCCATGCCACTTAGGTTCTAATGGCTTTTTCCTGAATGACTTTATCATGACCCATTGACCTGGGATGATTGTGTGTCCACCTTCTGGTGGAGTCTGCCAACATGACTCAACTCTCTCTCTGGCACTCTGTACCGCCTTTGTTAGGTTTTCACAGTAAGCAATCAGGGCATCTGAGGCAATGTGTACATCAGCATTTCTAAGATCAATCACACCTGGTATCTGCATGGGGCGTCCAGTAATAATCTCATGAGGGCTCAGTCCTACTGTTCTGTTAGGTGATGCTCTCATACTACACAGTACTGCTGGCAGTGCTTCGACCCATGGTACCCCTTCCTGATGCATTTTGCTTAGTCTGGTTTTGATTGTTCTGTTCGATCGTTCAACCTGTCCTGATGCTTGTGGCCTGTATGGGCAGTGAAGATTCCACTTAATCTTCAAAATTCTAGACACTTCCATGACTACCTGTCCTGTGAAGTGTGTTCCTTGATCTGAGTCAATGCAATCTGGTAATCCCCATCTGGGAATGAAATCAGTGACAAGACATTTAGCAGTATGTGCAGCTGTAGCACGCCCTTGTTGGATAAGCTTCTACCCATCTTGATAACTTATCTATTACTACCAAAACATCAGTTTTTCCCTTACAACGAGGCAATGATATGTAATCAACTTGAAGGTGACGAAATGGTCCTGGTGGGGCTGGGGTATGTGCTGCTGGTGTAGTGGCTGCTGGTACATCATTATTTTTCTGACATTTAACACACCTCTTGGCTGTTTCTGTGGCTACATTTCTGAATTTTGGATTCCACCACTGATTTGAGAACCTGTGATTCATCGTTGCTGGACCACTGTGACCCAAATTGTGTATTTGTTGAGCCAAATATGGCAACAGTGATTCGGGAGCAACATACTTTCCCCCTTTTGTCCAGCAACCGGATGAATCCACGGTGGCTCCTTTGTCTAACCATGTCCATGCTTCATACAGAGGAACGTCTTTGTACAGATCAGTTATTGATTCAGGAGGCATAATTGTCTTCTGTGCTGCACTACCTGAACTCACTTGTACAGTTGCATAGAAACAAGCCTGTTTAGCTGCCATATCGGCAAGAGCATTACCTTTAGCTTCTGTAGTATTAGTTGTGAGATGTGCTTTTACTTTGATCACTGCTAATTTCTTTGGAAGTTTCATGGAAAACATTAGATCTTTCACTAATTCAGCATGCTTAATGGGGGATCCAGCAGAAGTTAGAAACTGTCTGGTTTGCCAAATGACACCAAAATCATGAATTACCCCAAAAGCATATCTGGAATCTGTGTAGATATTAGCAACTGATCCTGAAGCTAGCGTGCATGCTCTTGTTAGGGCTACTAGTTCTGCAGCTTGAGCTGAAAAATGATCTGGAAGACGTCCTGAAGCTAACACTTCCGTGGTGGACGTTACTGCATAACCTGCTCGTCTGTTACCTTCAATTACTTGAGCTGAACCGTCAACGAACAACTCAAATTCTGAATTCTCTATGGAATTTTCTTTTACTTCACTCGTAGGGGTATATGTAAGTGTAACACAATCGTGTGTCATTTCTCTTTCATCCTCTAACAAAACTTCAGTCATAGCAGACATCATACATGAGGACGGATTCGTGACAGGTGCACGCTGTAAGACAATATTCGGGGCTGTGAGAGTTGCTAACCAATTTCCCCAGCGAGAGGAAGTGACAGAAGTGACTTTTGCTTGATTCATTAATGCGGACTCTGCATGTGGACATCTTACGTTTACAGACTGTCCTAACACCATTCCTGATGAAGCCTGAAGCGCTAGATGCACTGCCTGTACTGCTCTGAGGCATGGGCCCATACCTTGAGCTACTATGTCAAGTTTACCAGAATAGTAATGAATTGGGCGTAAACTGCCCCCATGATCTTGCAGTAGACATGCAGTCATGAAGCTTAAATGTTCATGGACATAAAGCACAAATGGTCTATCAGTTTGGGCAATTCCTGATGCTGGTGCTTGACATAGTGCTCTCTTCAAATCATTGAACGCTTTGAGGTGACATTCTTCCATACAAACAGTATCAGAATCTTTACCATGGCCTTTCAACAAGTCATAGAGCGGCTGTGCAATTGAGGCATAGTCTTCAATCCAAGGTCTACAGTAACCTGCTGTTCCTAAAAACGATCGGAGTGTTTTAATGGTAGTAGGCGGGGGTATGGCTTTGACTGAAGCCGCTCGATCCTGTGTAATGGATCTATTTCCTGCACCGATTGTTTGACCCAGAAATGTGACTTGCTTTTTAGCAATTTGAGCTTTGTGAAAGCTGTATTTGTGTCCTTTCTTATGCAAATAGTCCAACAATGATGCCAATTCAGTGTGATGTACCTCGTGATCTGTTGAGGCAATCAAAATATCATCGACATATTGGATCATAGTGGACTGTTTTACCGGACATTCTGGGTCACACAAATCACGTCTGACAGCCTGATGGTATATGGTTGGGGAGTTTTGAAATCCCTGTGGCAAACGTGTCCACTGGTATTGCTCATACTCAACTGTGAAAGCTAACCATGGCTGGCTGTCAGAGTGCAACGGTACAGAAAAGAATCCATTAGACATATCAATTACTGAAAAAATCTTACTCTCTAATGGTATGCCATTACAAATTGTGGAAGGATCTGCCACTAGAGGGGTGATTTTATCAATATTTTTATTGGCTACTCTGTAGTCTATTGTAAGTCTTTATGTCCCATTGGATTTCTTGATGGGCCATATGGGCGAGTTACAGGGACTATTGGTTTTAACTAGCACTCCCTGCATCAGCAACTTTTCTACAATAGGTTTGATCCGCTGTATAGCTTCCTTATTGATCGGATATTGTTTGGTGACCGGGGGTGAAGTCCCCATCAATTAAATTGGTTCTACACCCGTCAACAAACCACAATCATCCTTGTCTTTAGCCCAAATTGGATGATTTTGTAAGAAAGCATACTCAGGAGGGATCACATTATTGGTAGAAACTTGTGCTGAGGAAATTTTAATGCTAGCAGATTCTGAGGACACGTCTAAAGTTAGATGTATTTGTCTCAGGAGATCCATGCCTAAAATTGCACCTGTATTTAATGGAGCACATAACAATTTTGTAGTCAGAGTTTTCGGGCCAAATTGTACATCTATGGGCGGGGTTTCATACAAATCAGAATCTTCACCTATTACGCCAGTTAAAGAAAATTTGGTTTTCTTGTACGGAATGTCTAAACCTTTAGCCAATTTTGTAGGAATTATGGTAATTTCTGCACCTGTATCAAGCAAAAAATCAATTTCTTTCTCTTGTATGCTACCTTTCACAAAAATTCTTGTGTCATTATGATGGATTACAGGGGTAAGGTAGCTACTCACAGCCCCAACAATTAGTTTTTTTCCTGGTCTTTTTGTGCTCTTAAAAGAGCCTGAACAAGCTGTCCTAAATTTTCAGTGGACACTTGCGGAACTGCTTCCGGGTTGTAAGCAGGCTGAGGAGCAGAATTATGCATAGCATTTCTTTTTGTATCTTGCAATTTCTTCCTACACTCATTCTCCCAATGTCCTAATCTTCCACAATAGTGGCAGCTGCCTTCTTTTTTAGACCACCTGTTTTCTTGTTTTGCTGTGCTAAATGTAGCTGCTGCTGCTACTCTCACTTCGGCTTTAACATCAGCATCTCTTTCCCATGCAGCTAACCTGTCGACGTTACTTCTGAGAGTTCTGTTAGACCAAGTTAGATCTAGGAATGGCAAAGCTCTTCTGTATTCGGCTACAAGGCCATCTGACCAGATACGAATTAGTGGTCCTTTGTGATCAAGCACACTTTCAGAATCATCCACTATTCCACTGTAAGTTATGGCTGACTGACAAAACCGTTCAGTATATTCATTTACCGTTTCTTCTTTCTTTTGTACACAGCTAGTAACTCTAGACCAGTCTATTTTGGGTCCTAAGATAGTCTTTAGGATTTTCAAAACACCTTCTCTCATATCACCTCTACTGGCATGTTGTAGTTCAGAAGTCACTGCAGATTCAAAACTGTTGAATTCAGAATCAGTTAAAATTCGTGACATTAACTGTGTGACTTCTGTTAACGACATGTCATATAGACGAATTTTGCTGATCAATGCCCTTCTAAATTCAGAAAACTGTTTACGAGGTGAGGGTAAACTCTCAGAGAGTCGTTCTATATCCTTAGGTCCAAGGGCTTTTGCGACAGTTTGTATTCGGACTACAGAAGGGTGGGTAGAAACACTTTCATTTTCCTCAATTCCCTGTGATCTTTTTCTAGCTCCACACACATAAACTGAATTTACAGGCTTATCAGTGACTGATTGGATGGCTACATATGTTTCAAAGAACGCTCGTAAATCAGGGTAAATGTTATCAGGCTGACTTCTTCTACATCAGTTTTTTCTGCATCTTTGTTGCGGTTCAATTTCTTGGTCAACGCGGAAACTCTAGCACGTAGCTCTTTGTTCTCTTTCTCTAGCTCTGAGTTATGCTGAGACTGTTCTGTAGCTTTTGCTAAAATAAATTCTCTATGGCAACAAATTATGGCTTTCACATTGTTCTTGCGAATACTTGCTCCTAGTACTTTTTTACACTCTTCTACAGACCAAATCTTATCTGGATGAATCTCATATTTCTGTGTTAGTTCTTGTCTAACTTTTTCAGTGACTATTAGATCCATCTGTTCTCCTAACAGTGTTTTAAATTCGCTATCTGACCACAAAGGAGTAGCAACCACCTTTTTTAGTTGTGGAGATTAGTCTAGCACTTTTCCTAATCATTTTGTGGATTTCTTTGTTACCACACAAACAAACACTAAACTTCTCTGATCACAGAGGGTACGCTTGTGATCAGAGAAGAATCTTTTCAAGATTCCGTCTGGAACTCAGTCAGAAAGTTCATTCTTCGTTGAGATCTTTTGCTGATTCAATCTGGATTCTGGTGAGTAGCTCTATCCGGGTCACGGCACCATCTGTTGTGAACTTTATTCTTCTTAAGTGTAGAAAAACTCAGAAGCGAAGACCAGGAGACTTTGGGATTGTATCTTTTAAGCAGGATTGTTTATTTGCTGTAGTCTGCTTCATCCAAAATCTTACCCAAGTCTAACTAAGGGAACTTTACATTGCAGTTTATATACATTTCAAGGGGGTGGGATTAATTTCATAGAGGAGGGGACTCTTGATTCAGCTGGTTACCTGATTTCATCAGGTAACAGTGTAACTCAGAGTCTTGAGATGCTAATCCAATCAGCCTGATTAGATCAACAAAAGGCCCAGCTGACCTTTGAGATGTGACAAGAGGTTAATGTCCGAAACCCTGATTGCCTCAAAATGGACAAAACAGTGTGCAACTTTCTCAGTTAAAATACTATAGTATTGGAAGCTCAATTAAACATTTAAATAAAATTTGTAATCCTACACTTCCGTGTATGCCGTCAGATGGGATCAGATGGGAGGGGTTTTATGAGCACCAGGTGGTATGTGAACTTTGGCCCCCACTGTATGTTTGTGTGTGTGTGTGTGTGTGTGTGTGTGTGTGTGTGTGTGTGTGTGTGTGTGTGTGTGTGTGTGTGTGTGTGTGTGTGTGTGTGTGTGTGTGTGTGTGTGTGTTTATGACGGCCAATTTGCTTGGTGTGACAGAGGAATGTAGGAATGTTTTTTCAGGGGGATGTCTTTTATTATAGTAGAATAATGTAGACAGAATGATGAAATTATGAACATGACGAGGTCTTGACACGGATATGATTTTCAGATGGAACGTCATCTTCCATGATGTCTGGGGGAGAAAATGAAAAAGAGTTGAAAGAAATAGCATTGATGACAGATAAAAACAACATAGCATTTGATTAGGCATTTAAAAGTAAGTTTTAAACATGTGATGAACATAATGAGGTGATCTTTATGCGTCTATCTGACTAAGGGAGATTTAGCCCTTAAATCTTTCTGAACAGATGAAAATGGTACAAGTGCGTTTTAAGAAATACCATTGATGACAAATAAAATATTAGATAAATAAAACATATAAATAAGCTGTTCATTTATTAAACATTTAAAAGTAAGTTTTAAACTTTAAACATGTGTTGAACATAATGAAGTGATCTTTATGCGTTGTGAAGACATGACCAGAGCAAAGGCAGGAGACACTGCTTGCAGTCAATGAAATATTTATTGACTTCCAACTAAATTATATCAAATCAAAAATAACATTAAAGCTGCAAGCAGCATTTAGCGGTGTTCAAGCAGTTAAGGCATTTAAGATTTTTAACCACACAAGCATCAAAAGACATTAAGTTTTATGTAGCAAGCATTTAACCACTGACATCATAGATGGAATAGACCATGTTTTAGCATGATATACCACATTTTTCATGATTTACCATGTTCCAGTATGATTTACCATGAATCTAGCATGATTTACCATGATTTACCACGTTCTAGTATGATTTACTACGTTCTAGGATGATTTACCATAGAGCAGTGGTTCCCAAACCTGTCCTGAAGGACCCGTTTTCTCTGTCTCTCTAATCAATCACACCTGATTCAACTCATCAGCTCATTAACCTATGTGATTATGAGCTGATGAGTTGAATCAGGTGTGTTTGATTAGGGTTCCCAACACTGCCATAGAGTACCGTGATTCTAGCATGATTTACCATAGTTTATCATGATTTACCACATTGCTAGCATTGATGTGAAGTGTCAGTACAAATGAAGTGATAAACTCTGACAAAATATGATTGTGTTATAATAGTAATTGTTATACAAATGATTTTATAGTGTCTAAATATGAATGCACCTATTAAAAGACTTCATTAATAAGTAGAATGAGTCAATAAGTGGTCTTCTACTGCCCTCTGCTGGCCACTTTCATTTTGACAGGCTTGATTTTCACCAGTATTCTGCAAACCAGTTTTTCCATTTTAACTCCTTTATGCAAGCTTACACACACACACACACACACACACACACACACACACACACACACACACACACACACACACACACACACACACACACACACACACACACACACACAAAATCATTATGAAAATATATTTGAATGGTATTTCATACATGTCTTGCAAACTATTAATCAGATTATTCAGAATTTATTCAGAAACAGGACTACACACACATTCTGTTGTAGAAAAAGTGCTAAAGTGCTTGAACACCTAATAAGAATGAGACCTTTTTGACAGTTATAGCGCCACCTATGGTCCGATCTCCATGAAACTTTGCATGCTTCTTCACCATGTTATGACACATATGCTCATCAATTTTTGTGAAGTTTTGACTTTTCGTTTAGGATTTATAGGCTTTTGACTGTATTTTGCCCCGCCCCTTTTCTAAATGACCCTGTTACAGCCAACCAAATGCAAAATTTAAATTTTTTTCGATAATTATTGATCTAGAGAGTCCAGAGAATAGGCCTAGACTGGTTTGGTTCCGATCGGGCGAAAAACCAGGGACTAGTTCGCAAAAGTAGGTTTTGGACAAAACTGGCCATAACAAATTTTTCTTGCTCAAATCGAGAATCCGAGACATACATCTTGTCCGACTTGACCCAGGGATCAAAGTGATGTAAAAATCTTGATTCTAGGTCAAACGGTCGAGGAGTTATGGGTAATTTAGTACTTTTGGTTGCTGTAGCGCCACCTATGGGCCAATCGGGGTCATACTCTGATAGGTTCTCCCCAAAAATGTGGCCTACCATCTGGCCGAGTTTCAAGTCTCTAGGCCTTACGGTTTGGGCTGCACGATGCATTTAGGGCAATTTTTTTTTCCAAATAGCAAATACAATAGGTTTTCAGCACTAAAGTGCTTGAACACCTAATAAGAATGAGACCTTTTTGACAGTTATAGCGCCACCTATGGTCCGATCTCCATGAAACTTTGCATGCTTCTTCACCATGTTATGACACATATGCTCATCAATTTTTGTGAAGTTTTGACTTTTCGTTTAGGATTTATAGGCTTTTGACTGTATTTTGCCCCGCCCCTTTTCTAAATGACCCTGTTACAGCCAACCAAATGCAAAATTTAATTTTTTTTTCGATAATTATTGATCTAGAGAGTCCAGAGAATAGGCCTAGACTGGTTTGGTTCCGATCGGGCGAAAAACCAGGGACTAGTTCGCAAAAGTAGGTTTTGGACAAAACTGGCCATAACAAAATTTTTCTTGCTCAAATCGAGAATCCGAGATATATATCTTGTCCGTTTTGAGCAATGGATCACAGTGATGTAAAAATCTTGATTCTAGGTCAAACGGTCGAGGAGTTATGGGTAATTTAGTACTTTTGGTTGCTGTAGCGCCACCTATGGGCCAATCGGGGTCATACTCTGATAGGTTCTCCCCAAAAATGTGGCCTACCATCTGGCCGAGTTTCAAGTCTCTAGGCCTTACGGTTTGGGCTGCACGATGCATTTAGGGCAATTTTTTTTTCCAAATAGCAAATACAATAGGTTTTCAGCACTAAAGTGCTTGAACACCTAATAAGAATGAGACCTTTTTGACAGTTATAGCGCCACCTATGGTCCGATCTCCATGAAACTTTGCATGCTTCTTCACCATGTTATGACACATATGCTCATCAATTTTTGTGAAGTTTTGACTTTTCGTTTAGGATTTATAGGCTTTTGACTGTATTTTGCCCCGCCCCTTTTCTAAATGACCCTGTTACAGCCAACCAAATGCAAAATTTAAATTTTTTTTCGATAATTATTGATCTAGAGAGTCCAGAGAATAGGCCTAGACTGGTTTGGTTCCGATCGGGCGAAAAACCAGGGACTAGTTCGCAAAAGTAGGTTTTGGACAAAACTGGCCATAACAAAATTTTTCTTGCTCAAATCGAGAATCCGAGATATATATCTTGTCCGTTTTGAGCAATGGATCACAGTGATGTAAAAATCTTGATTCTAGGTCAAACGGTCAAGGAGTTATGGGTAATTTAGTACTTTTGGTTGCTGTAGCGCCACCTATGGGCCAATCGGGGTCATACTCTGATAGGTTCTCCCCAAAAGTGTGGCCTACCATCTGGCCGAGTTTCAAGTCTCTAGGCCTTACGGTTTGGGTTGCACGATGCATTTAGGGCAAATTTTTTTCCAAATAGCAAATACAATAGGTTTTCAGCACTAAAGTGCTTGAAAGTGCAAAAGTAGTTTTTGGACAAAACTGGCCATAACAAATTTTTTCTTGCTCAAATCGAGAATCAGAGATATACATCTTGTCCGTCTTGAGCCATGGATCACAGTGATGTAAAAATCATCTACGGTCGAGGAGTTATGGGTAATTTAGTACTTTTGGTTTCTGTAGCGCCACCTATGGGCCAATCGGGGTCATACTCTGATAGGTTCTCCCCAAAAGTGTGGCCTACTATCTGGTCGAGTTTCAAGTCTCTAGGCCTTACGGTTTGGGCTGCACGATGCATTTAGGGCAAATTTTTTTCCAAATAGCAAATACAATAGGTTTTCAGCACTAAAGTGCTTGAAAGTGCAAAAGTAGTTTTTGGACAAAACTGGCCATAACAAAATTTTTCTTGCTCAAATCGAGAATCAGAGATATACATCTTGTCCGTCTTGAGCCATGGATCACAGTGATGTAAAAATCTTGATACTAGGTCAAACGGTCGAGGAGTTATGGGTAATTTAGTACTTTTGGTTTCTGTAGCGCCACCTATGGGCCAATCGGGGTCATACTCTGATAGGTTCTCCCCAAAAGTGTGGCCTACCATCTGGTCGAGTTTCAAGTCTCTAGGCCTTACGGTTTGGGCTGCACGATGCATTTAGGGCAATTTTTTTTTCCAAATAGCAAATACAATAGGTTTTCAGCACTAAAGTGCTTGAACACCTAATAAGAATGAGACCTTTTCGACAGTTATAGCGCCACCTATGGTCCGATCTCCATGAAACTTTGCATGCTTCTTCACCATGTTATGACACATATGCTCATCAATTTTTGTGAAGTTTTGACTTTTCGTTTAGGATTTATAGGCTTTTGACTGTATTTTGCCCCGCCCCTTTTCTAAATGACCCTGTTACAGCCAACCAAATGCAAAATTTCAATTTTTTTTCGATAATTATTGATCTAGAGAGTCCAGAGAATAGGCCTAGACTGGTTTGGTTCCGATCGGGCGAAAAAACAGGGACTAGTTCGCAAAAGTAGGTTTTGGACAAAACTGGCCATAACAAAATTTTTCTTGCTCAAATCGAGAATCCAAGATATACATCTTGTCCGTCTTGAGCCATGGATCAAAGTGATGTAAAAATCTTGATTCTAGGTCAAACGGTCGAGGAGTTATGGGTAATTTAGTACTTTTGGTTGCTGTAGTGCCACCTATGGGCCAATCGGGGTCATACTCTGATAGGTTCTCCCGAAAAGTGTGGCCTACCATCTGGCCGAGTTTCAAGTCTCTAGGCCTTACGGTTTGGGCTGCACGATGCATTTAGGGCAATTTTTTTTTCCAAATAGCAAATACAATAGGTTTTCAGCACTAAAGTGCTTGAACACCTAATAAGAATGAGACCTTTTCGACAGTTATAGCGCCACCTATGGTCCGATCTCCATGAAACTTTGCATGCTTCTTCACCATGTTATGACACATATGCTCATCAATTTTTGTGAAGTTTTGACTTTTCGTTTAGGATTTATAGGCTTTTGACTGTATTTTGCCCCGCCCCTTTTCTAAATGACCCTGTTACAGCCAACCAAATGCAAAATTTCAATTTTTTTTCGATAATTATTGATCTAGAGAGTCCAGAGAATAGGCCTAGACTGGTTTGGTTCCAATCGGGCGAAAAAACAGGGACTAGTTCGCAAAAGTAGGTTTTGGACAAAACTGGCCATAACAAAATTTTTCTTGCTCAAATCGAGAATCCGAGATATATATCTTGTCCGTTTTGAGCAATGGATCACAGTGATGTAAAAATCTTGATTCTAGGTCAAACGGTCGAGGAGTTATGGGTAATTTAGTACTTTTGGTTGCTGTAGCGCCACCTATGGGCCAATCGGGGTCATACTCTGATAGGTTCTCCCCAAAAATGTGGCCTACCATCTGGCCGAGTTTCAAGTCTCTAGGCCTTACGGTTTGGGCTGCACGATGCATTTAGGGCAATTTTTTTTTCCAAATAGCAAATACAATAGGTTTTCAGCACTAAAGTGCTTGAACACCTAATAAGAATGAGACCTTTTTGACAGTTATAGCGCCACCTATGGTCCGATCTCCATGAAACTTTGCATGCTTCTTCACCATGTTATGACACATATGCTCATCAATTTTTGTGAAGTTTTGACTTTTCGTTTAGGATTTATAGGCTTTTGACTGTATTTTGCCCCGCCCCTTTTCTAAATGACCCTGTTACAGCCAACCAAATGCAAAATTTAAATTTTTTTTCGATAATTATTGATCTAGAGAGTCCAGAGAATAGGCCTAGACTGGTTTGGTTCCGATCGGGCGAAAAACCAGGGACTAGTTCGCAAAAGTAGGTTTTGGACAAAACTGGCCATAACAAAATTTTTCTTGCTCAAATCGAGAATCCGAGATATATATCTTGTCCGTTTTGAGCAATGGATCACAGTGATGTAAAAATCTTGATTCTAGGTCAAACGGTCAAGGAGTTATGGGTAATTTAGTACTTTTGGTTGCTGTAGCGCCACCTATGGGCCAATCGGGGTCATACTCTGATAGGTTCTCCCCAAAAGTGTGGCCTACCATCTGGCCGAGTTTCAAGTCTCTAGGCCTTACGGTTTGGGTTGCACGATGCATTTAGGGCAAATTTTTTTCCAAATAGCAAATACAATAGGTTTTCAGCACTAAAGTGCTTGAAAGTGCAAAAGTAGTTTTTGGACAAAACTGGCCATAACAAATTTTTTCTTGCTCAAATCGAGAATCAGAGATATACATATTGTCCGTCTTGAGCCATGGATCACAGTGATGTAAAAATCATCTACGGTCGAGGAGTTATGGGTAATTTAGTACTTTTGGTTTCTGTAGCGCCACCTATGGGCCAATCGGGGTCATACTCTGATAGGTTCTCCCCAAAAGTGTGGCCTACTATCTGGTCGAGTTTCAAGTCTCTAGGCCTTACGGTTTGGGCTGCACGATGCATTTAGGGCAAATTTTTTTCCAAATAGCAAATACAATAGGTTTTCAGCACTAAAGTGCTTGAAAGTGCAAAAGTAGTTTTTGGACAAAACTGGCCATAACAAAATTTTTCTTGCTCAAATCGAGAATCAGAGATATACATCTTGTCCGTCTTGAGCCATGGATCACAGTGATGTAAAAATCTTGATACTAGGTCAAACGGTCGAGGAGTTATGGGTAATTTAGTACTTTTGGTTTCTGTAGCGCCACCTATGGGCCAATCGGGGTCATACTCTGATAGGTTCTCCCCAAAAGTGTGGCCTACCATCTGGTCGAGTTTCAAGTCTCTAGGCCTTACGGTTTGGGCTGCACGATGCATTTAGGGCAATTTTTTTTTCCAAATAGCAAATACAATAGGTTTTCAGCACTAAAGTGCTTGAACACCTAATAAGAATGAGACCTTTTCGACAGTTATAGCGCCACCTATGGTCCGATCTCCATGAAACTTTGCATGCTTCTTCACCATGTTATGACACATATGCTCATCAATTTTTGTGAAGTTTTGACTTTTCGTTTAGGATTTATAGGCTTTTGACTGTATTTTGCCCCGCCCCTTTTCTAAATGACCCTGTTACAGCCAACCAAATGCAAAATTTCAATTTTTTTTCGATAATTATTGATCTAGAGAGTCCAGAGAATAGGCCTAGACTGGTTTGGTTCCAATCGGGCGAAAAAACAGGGACTAGTTCGCAAAAGTAGGTTTTGGACAAAACTGGCCATAACAAATTTTTCTTGCTCAAATCGAGAATCAGAGATATACATCTTGTCCGTCTTGAGCCATGGATCACAGTGATGTAAAAATCTTGATTCTAGGTCAAACGGTCGAGGAGTTATGGGTAATTTAGTACTTTTGGTTTCTGTAGCGCCACCTATGGGCCAATCGGGGTCATACTCTGATAGGTTCTCCCCAAAAGTGTGGCCTACCATCTGGTCGAGTTTCAAGTCTCTAGGCCTTACGGTTTGGGCTGCACGATGCATTTAGGGCAATTTTTTTTTCCAAATAGCAAATACAATAGGTTTTCAGCACTAAAGTGCTTGAACACCTAATAAGAATGAGACCTTTTCGACAGTTATAGCGCCACCTATGGTCCGATCTCCATGAAACTTTGCATGCTTCTTCACCATGTTATGACACATATGCTCATCAATTTTTGTGAAGTTTTGACTTTTCGTTTAGGATTTATAGGCTTTTGACTGTATTTTGCCCCGCCCCTTTTCTAAATGACCCTGTTACAGCCAACCAAATGCAAAATTTCAAATTTTTTTCGATAATTATTGATCTAGAGAGTCCAGAGAATAGGCCTAGACTGGTTTGGTTCCGATCGGGCGAAAAAACAGGGACTAGTTCGCAAAAGTAGGTTTTGGACAAAACTGGCCATAACAAAATTTTTCTTGCTCAAATCGAGAATCCAAGATATACATCTTGTCCGTCTTGAGCCATGGATCAAAGTGATGTAAAAATCTTGATTCTAGGTCAAACGGTCGAGGAGTTATGGGTAATTTAGTACTTTTGGTTGCTGTAGTGCCACCTATGGGCCAATCGGGGTCATACTCTGATAGGTTCTCCCCAAAAGTGTGGCCTACCATCTGGCCGAGTTTCAAGTCTCTAGGCCTTACGGTTTGGGCTGCACGATGCATTTAGGGCAATTTTTTTTTCCAAATAGCAAATACAATAGGTTTTCAGCACTAAAGTGCTTGAACACCTAATAAGAATGAGACCTTTTTGACAGTTATAGCGCCACCTATGGTCCGATCTCCATGAAACTTTGCATGCTTCTTCACCATGTTATGACACATATGCTCATCAATTTTTGTGAAGTTTTGACTTTTCGTTTAGGATTTATAGGCTTTTGACTGTATTTTGCCCCGCCCCTTTTCTAAATGACCCTGTTACAGCCAACCAAATGCAAAATTTCAAATTTTTTTCGATAATTATTGATCTAGAGAGTCCAGAGAATAGGCCTAGACTGGTTTGGTTCCGATCGGGCGAAAAAACAGGGACTAGTTCGCAAAAGTAGGTTTTGGACAAAACTGGCCATAACAAAATTTTTCTTGCTCAAATCGAGAATCCAAGATATACATCTTGTCCGTCTTGAGCCATGGATCAAAGTGATGTAAAAATCTTGATTCTAGGTCAAACGGTCGAGGAGTTATGGGTAATTTAGTACTTTTGGTTGCTGTAGTGCCACCTATGGGCCAATCGGGGTCATACTCTGATAGGTTCTCCCCAAAAGTGTGGCCTACCATCTGGCCGAGTTTCAAGTCTCTAGGCCTTACGGTTTGGGCTGCACGATGCATTTAGGGCAATTTTTTTTTCCAAATAGCAAATACAATAGGTTTTCAGCACTAAAGTGCTTGAACACCTAATAAGAATGAGACCTTTTTGACAGTTATAGCGCCACCTATGGTCCGATCTCCATGAAACTTTGCATGCTTCTTCACCATGTTATGACACATATGCTCATCAATTTTTGTGAAGTTTTGACTTTTCGTTTAGGATTTATAGGCTTTTGACTGTATTTTGCCCCGCCCCTTTTCTAAATGACCCTGTTACAGCCAACCAAATGCAAAATTTCAAATTTTTTTCGATAATTATTGATCTAGAGAGTCCAGAGAATAGGCCTAGACTGGTTTGGTTCCGATCGGGCGAAAAAACAGGGACTAGTTCGCAAAAGTAGGTTTTGGACAAAACTGGCCATAACAAAATTTTTCTTGCTCAAATCGAGAATCCGAGATATATATCTTGTCCGTTTTGAGCAATGGATCACAGTGATGTAAAAATCTTGATTCTAGGTCAAACGGTCGAGGAGTTATGGGTAATTTAGTACTTTTGGTTGCTGTAGCGCCACCTATGGGCCAATCGGGGTCATACTCTGATAGGTTCTCCCCAAAAATGTGGCCTACCATCTGGCCGAGTTTCAAGTCTCTAGGCCTTACGGTTTGGGCTGCACGATGCATTTAGGGCAATTTTTTTTTCCAAATAGCAAATACAATAGGTTTTCAGCACTAAAGTGCTTGAACACCTAATAAGAATGAGACCTTTTTGACAGTTATAGCGCCACCTATGGTCCGATCTCCATGAAACTTTGCATGCTTCTTCACCATGTTATGACACATATGCTCATCAATTTTTGTGAAGTTTTGACTTTTCGTTTAGGATTTATAGGCTTTTGACTGTATTTTGCCCCGCCCCTTTTCTAAATGACCCTGTTACAGCCAACCAAATGCAAAATTTCAAATTTTTTTCGATAATTATTGATCTAGAGAGTCCAGAGAATAGGCCTAGACTGGTTTGGTTCCGATCGGGCGAAAAAACAGGGACTAGTTCGCAAAAGTAGGTTTTGGACAAAACTGGCCATAACAAAATTTTTCTTGCTCAAATCGAGAATCCGAGATATATATCTTGTCCGTTTTGAGCAATGGATCACAGTGATGTAAAAATCTTGATTCTAGGTCAAACGGTCGAGGAGTTATGGGTAATTTAGTACTTTTGGTTGCTGTAGCGCCACCTATGGGCCAATCGGGGTCATACTCTGATAGGTTCTCCCCAAAAATGTGGCCTACCATCTGGCCGAGTTTCAAGTCTCTAGGCCTTACGGTTTGGGCTGCACGATGCATTTAGGGCAATTTTTTTTTCCAAATAGCAAATACAATAGGTTTTCAGCACTAAAGTGCTTGAACACCTAATAAGAATGAGACCTTTTTGACAGTTATAGCGCCACCTATGGTCCGATCTCCATGAAACTTTGCATGCTTCTTCACCATGTTATGACACATATGCTCATCAATTTTTGTGAAGTTTTGACTTTTCGTTTAGGATTTATAGGCTTTTGACTGTATTTTGCCCCGCCCCTTTTCTAAATGACCCTGTTACAGCCAACCAAATGCAAAATTTCAATTTTTTTTCGATAATTATTGATCTAGAGAGTCCAGAGAATAGGCCTAGACTGGTTTGGTTCCGATCGGGCGAAAAAACAGGGACTAGTTCGCAAAAGTAGGTTTTGGACAAAACTGGCCATAACAAAATTTTTCTTGCTCAAATCGAGAATCCGAGATATATATCTTGTCCGTTTTGAGCAATGGATCACAGTGATGTAAAAATCTTGATTCTAGGTCAAACGGTCGAGGAGTTATGGGTAATTTAGTACTTTTGGTTGCTGTAGCGCCACCTATGGGCCAATCGGGGTCATACTCTGATAGGTTCTCCCCAAAAATGTGGCCTACCATCTGGCCGAGTTTCAAGTCTCTAGGCCTTACGGTTTGGGCTGCACGATGCATTTAGGGCAATTTTTTTTTCCAAATAGCAAATACAATAGGTTTTCAGCACTAAAGTGCTTGAACACCTAATAAGAATGAGACCTTTTTGACAGTTATAGCGCCACCTATGGTCCGATCTCCATGAAACTTTGCATGCTTCTTCACCATGTTATGACACATATGCTCATCAATTTTTGTGAAGTTTTGACTTTTCGTTTAGGATTTATAGGCTTTTGACTGTATTTTGCCCCGCCCCTTTTCTAAATGACCCTGTTACAGCCAACCAAATGCAAAATTTCAATTTTTTTTCGATAATTATTGATCTAGAGAGTCCAGAGAATAGGCCTAGACTGGTTTGGTTCCGATCGGGCGAAAAAACAGGGACTAGTTCGCAAAAGTAGGTTTTGGACAAAACTGGCCATAACAAAATTTTTCTTGCTCAAATCGAGAATCCAAGATATACATCTTGTCCGTCTTGAGCCATGGATCAAAGTGATGTAAAAATCTTGATTCTAGGTCAAACGGTCGAGGAGTTATGGGTAATTTAGTACTTTTGGTTGCTGTAGTGCCACCTATGGGCCAATCGGGGTCATACTCTGATAGGTTCTCCCCAAAAGTGTGGCCTACCATCTGGCCGAGTTTCAAGTCTCTAGGCCTTACGGTTTGGGCTGCACGATGCATTTAGGGCAATTTTTTTTTCCAAATAGCAAATACAATAGGTTTTCAGCACTAAAGTGCTTGAACACCTAATAAGAACGAGACCTTTTTGACAGTTATAGCGCCACCTATGGTCCGATCTCCATGAAACTTTGCATGCTTCTTCACCATGTTATGACACATATGCTCATCAATTTTTGTGAAGTTTTGACTTTTCGTTTAGGATTTATAGGCTTTTGACTGTATTTTGCCCCGCCCCTTTTCTAAATGACCCTGTTACAGCCAACCAAATGCAAAATTTCAAATTTTTTTCGATAATTATTGATCTAGAGAGTCCAGAGAATAGGCCTAGACTGGTTTGGTTCCGATCGGGCGAAAAAACAGGGACTAGTTCGCAAAAGTAGGTTTTGGACAAAACTGGCCATAACAAAATTTTTCTTGCTCAAATCGAGAATCCGAGATATACATCTTGTCCGTCTTGAGGCATGGATCAAAGTGATGTAAAAATCTTGATTCTAGGTCAAACGGTCGAGGAGTTATGGGTAATTTAGTACTTTTGTTTGCTGTAGCACCACCTATGGGCCAATCGGGGTCATACTCTGATAGGTTCTCCCCAAAAGTGTGGCCTACCATCTGGCCGAGTTTCAAGTCTCTAGGCCTTACGGTTTGGGCTGCACGATGCATTTAGGGCAATTTTTTTTTCAAAATAGCAAATACAATAGGTTTTCAGCACTAAAGTGCTTGAACACCTAATAAGAATGAGACCTTTTTGACAGTTATAGCGCCACCTATGGTCCGATCTCCATGAAACTTTGCATGCTTCTTCACCATGTTATGACACATATGCTCATCAATTTTTGTGAAGTTTTGACTTTTCGTTTAGGATTTATAGGCTTTTGACTGTATTTTGCCCCGCCCCTTTTCTAAATGACCCTGTTACAGCCAACCAAATGCAAAATTTCAATTTTTTTTCGATAATTATTGATCTAGAGAGTCCAGAGAATAGGCCTAGACTGGTTTGGTTCCGATCGGGCGAAAAAACAGGGACTAGTTCGCAAAAGTAGGTTTTGGACAAAACTGGCCATAACAAATTTTTCTTGCTCAAATCGAGAATCCGAGATATACATCTTAACCGACTTGAGCCAGGGATCACAGTGATGTAAAAATCTTGATTCTAGGTCAAACGGTCGAGGAGTTATGGGTAATTTAGTACTTTTGGTTGCTGTAGCGCCACCTATGGGCCAATCGGGGTCATACTCTGATAGGTTCTCCCCAAAAGTGTGGCCTACCATCTGGCCGAGTTTCAAGTCTCTAGGCCTTACGGTTTGGGCTGCACGATGCATTTAGGGCAAATTTTTTTCCAAATAGCAAATACAATAGGTTTTCAGCACTAAAGTGCTTGAAAGTGCAAAAGTAGTTTTTGGACAAAACTGGCCATAACAAAATTTTTCTTGCTCAAATCGAGAATCAGAGATATACATCTTGTCCGTCTTGAGCCATGGATCACAGTGATGTAAAAATCTTGATTCTAGGTCAAACGGTCGAGGAGTTATGGGTAATTTAGTACTTTTGGTTTCTGTAGCGCCACCTATGGGCCAATCGGGGTCATACTCTGATAGGTTCTCCCCAAAAGTGTGGCCTACCATCTGGTCGAGTTTCAAGTCTCTAGGCCTTACGGTTTGGGCTGCACGATGCATTTAGGGCAATTTTTTTTTCCAAATAGCAAATACAATAGGTTTTCAGCACTAAAGTGCTTGAACACCTAATAAGAATGAGACCTTTTCGACAGTTATAGCGCCACCTATGGTCCGATCTCCATGAAACTTTGCATGCTTCTTCACCATGTTATGACACATATGCTCATCAATTTTTGTGAAGTTTTGACTTTTCGTTTAGGATTTATAGGCTTTTGACTGTATTTTGCCCCGCCCCTTTTCTAAATGACCCTGTTACAGCCAACCAAATGCAAAATTTCAAATTTTTTTCGATAATTATTGATCTAGAGAGTCCAGAGAATAGGCCTAGACTGGTTTGGTTCCGATCGGGCGAAAAAACAGGGACTAGTTCGCAAAAGTAGGTTTTGGACAAAACTGGCCATAACAATTTTTTTCTTGCTCAAATCGAGAATCCAAGATATACATCTTGTCCGTCTTGAGCCATGGATCAAAGTGATGTAAAAATCTTGATTCTAGGTCAAACGGTCGAGGAGTTATGGGTAATTTAGTACTTTTGGTTGCTGTAGTGCCACCTATGGGCCAATCGGGGTCATACTCTGATAGGTTCTCCCCAAAAGTGTGGCCTACCATCTGGCCGAGTTTCAAGTCTCTAGGCCTTACGGTTTGGGCTGCACGATGCATTTAGGGCAATTTTTTTTTCCAAATAGCAAATACAATAGGTTTTCAGCACTAAAGTGCTTGAACACCTAATAAGAATGAGACCTTTTCGACAGTTATAGCGCCACCTATGGTCCGATCTCCATGAAACTTTGCATGCTTCTTCACCATGTTATGACACATATGCTCATCAATTTTTGTGAAGTTTTGACTTTTCGTTTAGGATTTATAGGCTTTTGACTGTATTTTGCCCCGCCCCTTTTCTAAATGACCCTGTTACAGCCAACCAAATGCAAAATTTCAATTTTTTTTCGATAATTATTGATCTAGAGAGTCCAGAGAATAGGCCTAGACTGGTTTGGTTCCGATCGGGCGAAAAAACAGGGACTAGTTCGCAAAAGTAGGTTTTGGACAAAACTGGCCATAACAAAATTTTTCTTGCTCAAATCGAGAATCCAAGATATACATCTTGTCCGTCTTGAGCCATGGATCAAAGTGATGTAAAAATCTTGATTCTAGGTCAAACGGTCGAGGAGTTATGGGTAATTTAGTACTTTTGGTTGCTGTAGTGCCACCTATGGGCCAATCGGGGTCATACTCTGATAGGTTCTCCCCAAAAGTGTGGCCTACCATCTGGCCGAGTTTCAAGTCTCTAGGCCTTACGGTTTGGGCTGCACGATGCATTTAGGGCAATTTTTTTTTCCAAATAGCAAATACAATAGGTTTTCAGCACTAAAGTGCTTGAACACCTAATAAGAATTAGACCTTTTTGACAGTTATAGCGCCACCTATGGTCCGATCTCCATGAAACTTTGCATGCTTCTTCACCATGTTATGACACATATGCTCATCAATTTTTGTGAAGTTTTGACTTTTCGTTTAGGATTTATAGGCTTTTGACTGTATTTTGCCCCGCCCCTTTTCTAAATGACCCTGTTACAGCCAACCAAATGCAAAATTTCAATTTTTTTCGATAATTATTGATCTAAAGAGTCCAGAGAATAGGCCTAGACTGGTTTGGTTCCGATCGGGCGAAAAACCAGGGACTAGTTCGCAAAAGTAGGTTTTGGACAAAACTGGCCATAACAAATTTTTTCTTGCTCAAATCGAGAATCTGAGATATACATCTTGTCCGACTTGAGCCAGGGATCACAGTGATGTAAAAATCTTGATTCTAGGTCAAACGGTCGAGGAGTTATGGGTAATTTAGTACTTTTGGTTGCTGTAGCGCCACCTATGGGCCAATCGGGGTCATACTCTGATAGGTTCTCCCCAAAAGTGTGGCCTACCATCTGGCCGAGTTTCAAGTCTCTAGGCCTTACGGTTTGGGCTGCACGATGCATTTAGGGCAATTTTTTTTTCCAAATAGCAAATACAATAGGTTTTCAGCACTAAAGTGCTTGAACACCTAATAAGAATGAGACCTTTTTGACAGTTATAGCGCCACCTATGGTCCGATCTCCATGAAACTTTGCATGCTTCTTCACCATGTTATGACACATATGCTCATCAATTTTTGTGAAGTTTTGACTTTTCGTTTAGGATTTATAGGCTTTTGACTGTATTTTGCCCCGCCCCTTTTCTAAATGACCCTGTTACAGCCAACCAAATGCAAAATTTCAAATTTTTTTCGATAATTATTGATCTAGAGAGTCCAGAGAATAGGCCTAGACTGGTTTGGTTCCGATCGGGCGAAAAAACAGGGACTAGTTCGCAAAAGTAGGTTTTGGACAAAACTGGCCATAACAAAATTTTTCTTGCTCAAATCGAGAATCCGAGATATATATCTTGTCCGTTTTGAGCAATGGATCACAGTGATGTAAAAATCTTGATTCTAGGTCAAACGGTCGAGGAGTTATGGGTAATTTAGTACTTTTGGTTGCTGTAGCGCCACCTATGGGCCAATCGGGGTCATACTCTGATAGGTTCTCCCCAAAAATGTGGCCTACCATCTGGCCGAGTTTCAAGTCTCTAGGCCTTACGGTTTGGGCTGCACGATGCATTTAGGGCAATTTTTTTTTCCAAATAGCAAATACAATAGGTTTTCAGCACTAAAGTGCTTGAACACCTAATAAGAATGAGACCTTTTTGACAGTTATAGCGCCACCTATGGTCCGATCTCCATGAAACTTTGCATGCTTCTTCACCATGTTATGACACATATGCTCATCAATTTTTGTGAAGTTTTGACTTTTCGTTTAGGATTTATAGGCTTTTGACTGTATTTTGCCCCGCCCCTTTTCTAAATGACCCTGTTACAGCCAACCAAATGCAAAATTTCAATTTTTTTTCGATAATTATTGATCTAGAGAGTCCAGAGAATAGGCCTAGACTGGTTTGGTTCCGATCGGGCGAAAAAACAGGGACTAGTTCGCAAAAGTAGGTTTTGGACAAAACTGGCCATAACAAAATTTTTCTTGCTCAAATCGAGAATCCGAGATATATATCTTGTCCGTTTTGAGCAATGGATCACAGTGATGTAAAAATCTTGATTCTAGGTCAAACGGTCGAGGAGTTATGGGTAATTTAGTACTTTTGGTTGCTGTAGCGCCACCTATGGGCCAATCGGGGTCATACTCTGATAGGTTCTCCCCAAAAATGTGGCCTACCATCTGGCCGAGTTTCAAGTCTCTAGGCCTTACGGTTTGGGCTGCACGATGCATTTAGGGCAATTTTTTTTTCCAAATAGCAAATACAATAGGTTTTCAGCACTAAAGTGCTTGAACACCTAATAAGAATGAGACCTTTTTGACAGTTATAGCGCCACCTATGGTCCGATCTCCATGAAACTTTGCATGCTTCTTCACCATGTTATGACACATATGCTCATCAATTTTTGTGAAGTTTTGACTTTTCGTTTAGGATTTATAGGCTTTTGACTGTATTTTGCCCCGCCCCTTTTCTAAATGACCCTGTTACAGCCAACCAAATGCAAAATTTCAATTTTTTTTCGATAATTATTGATCTAGAGAGTCCAGAGAATAGGCCTAGACTGGTTTGGTTCCGATCGGGCGAAAAAACAGGGACTAGTTCGCAAAAGTAGGTTTTGGACAAAACTGGCCATAACAAAATTTTTCTTGCTCAAATCGAGAATCCAAGATATACATCTTGTCCGTCTTGAGCCATGGATCAAAGTGATGTAAAAATCTTGATTCTAGGTCAAACGGTCGAGGAGTTATGGGTAATTTAGTACTTTTGGTTGCTGTAGTGCCACCTATGGGCCAATCGGGGTCATACTCTGATAGGTTCTCCCCAAAAGTGTGGCCTACCATCTGGCCGAGTTTCAAGTCTCTAGGCCTTACGGTTTGGGCTGCACGATGCATTTAGGGCAATTTTTTTTTCCAAATAGCAAATACAATAGGTTTTCAGCACTAAAGTGCTTGAACACCTAATAAGAACGAGACCTTTTTGACAGTTATAGCGCCACCTATGGTCCGATCTCCATGAAACTTTGCATGCTTCTTCACCATGTTATGACACATATGCTCATCAATTTTTGTGAAGTTTTGACTTTTCGTTTAGGATTTATAGGCTTTTGACTGTATTTTGCCCCGCCCCTTTTCTAAATGACCCTGTTACAGCCAACCAAATGCAAAATTTCAAATTTTTTTCGATAATTATTGATCTAGAGAGTCCAGAGAATAGGCCTAGACTGGTTTGGTTCCGATCGGGCGAAAAAACAGGGACTAGTTCGCAAAAGTAGGTTTTGGACAAAACTGGCCATAACAAAATTTTTCTTGCTCAAATCGAGAATCCGAGATATACATCTTGTCCGTCTTGAGGCATGGATCAAAGTGATGTAAAAATCTTGATTCTAGGTCAAACGGTCGAGGAGTTATGGGTAATTTAGTACTTTTGTTTGCTGTAGCACCACCTATGGGCCAATCGGGGTCATACTCTGATAGGTTCTCCCCAAAAGTGTGGCCTACCATCTGGCCGAGTTTCAAGTCTCTAGGCCTTACGGTTTGGGCTGCACGATGCATTTAGGGCAATTTTTTTTTCAAAATAGCAAATACAATAGGTTTTCAGCACTAAAGTGCTTGAACACCTAATAAGAATGAGACCTTTTTGACAGTTATAGCGCCACCTATGGTCCGATCTCCATGAAACTTTGCATGCTTCTTCACCATGTTATGACACATATGCTCATCAATTTTTGTGAAGTTTTGACTTTTCGTTTAGGATTTATAGGCTTTTGACTGTATTTTGCCCCGCCCCTTTTCTAAATGACCCTGTTACAGCCAACCAAATGCAAAATTTCAATTTTTTTTCGATAATTATTGATCTAGAGAGTCCAGAGAATAGGCCTAGACTGGTTTGGTTCCGATCGGGCGAAAAAACAGGGACTAGTTCGCAAAAGTAGGTTTTGGACAAAACTGGCCATAACAAATTTTTCTTGCTCAAATCGAGAATCCGAGATATACATCTTAACCGACTTGAGCCAGGGATCACAGTGATGTAAAAATCTTGATTCTAGGTCAAACGGTCGAGGAGTTATGGGTAATTTAGTACTTTTGGTTGCTGTAGCGCCACCTATGGGCCAATCGGGGTCATACTCTGATAGGTTCTCCCCAAAAGTGTGGCCTACCATCTGGCCGAGTTTCAAGTCTCTAGGCCTTACGGTTTGGGCTGCACGATGCATTTAGGGCAAATTTTTTTCCAAATAGCAAATACAATAGGTTTTCAGCACTAAAGTGCTTGAAAGTGCAAAAGTAGTTTTTGGACAAAACTGGCCATAACAAAATTTTTCTTGCTCAAATCGAGAATCAGAGATATACATCTTGTCCGTCTTGAGCCATGGATCACAGTGATGTAAAAATCTTGATTCTAGGTCAAACGGTCGAGGAGTTATGGGTAATTTAGTACTTTTGGTTTCTGTAGCGCCACCTATGGGCCAATCGGGGTCATACTCTGATAGGTTCTCCCCAAAAGTGTGGCCTACCATCTGGTCGAGTTTCAAGTCTCTAGGCCTTACGGTTTGGGCTGCACGATGCATTTAGGGCAATTTTTTTTTCCAAATAGCAAATACAATAGGTTTTCAGCACTAAAGTGCTTGAACACCTAATAAGAATGAGACCTTTTCGACAGTTATAGCGCCACCTATGGTCCGATCTCCATGAAACTTTGCATGCTTCTTCACCATGTTATGACACATATGCTCATCAATTTTTGTGAAGTTTTGACTTTTCGTTTAGGATTTATAGGCTTTTGACTGTATTTTGCCCCGCCCCTTTTCTAAATGACCCTGTTACAGCCAACCAAATGCAAAATTTCAAATTTTTTTCGATAATTATTGATCTAGAGAGTCCAGAGAATAGGCCTAGACTGGTTTGGTTCCGATCGGGCGAAAAAACAGGGACTAGTTCGCAAAAGTAGGTTTTGGACAAAACTGGCCATAACAATTTTTTTCTTGCTCAAATCGAGAATCCAAGATATACATCTTGTCCGTCTTGAGCCATGGATCAAAGTGATGTAAAAATCTTGATTCTAGGTCAAACGGTCGAGGAGTTATGGGTAATTTAGTACTTTTGGTTGCTGTAGTGCCACCTATGGGCCAATCGGGGTCATACTCTGATAGGTTCTCCCCAAAAGTGTGGCCTACCATCTGGCCGAGTTTCAAGTCTCTAGGCCTTACGGTTTGGGCTGCACGATGCATTTAGGGCAATTTTTTTTTCCAAATAGCAAATACAATAGGTTTTCAGCACTAAAGTGCTTGAACACCTAATAAGAATGAGACCTTTTCGACAGTTATAGCGCCACCTATGGTCCGATCTCCATGAAACTTTGCATGCTTCTTCACCATGTTATGACACATATGCTCATCAATTTTTGTGAAGTTTTGACTTTTCGTTTAGGATTTATAGGCTTTTGACTGTATTTTGCCCCGCCCCTTTTCTAAATGACCCTGTTACAGCCAACCAAATGCAAAATTTCAATTTTTTTTCGATAATTATTGATCTAGAGAGTCCAGAGAATAGGCCTAGACTGGTTTGGTTCCGATCGGGCGAAAAAACAGGGACTAGTTCGCAAAAGTAGGTTTTGGACAAAACTGGCCATAACAAAATTTTTCTTGCTCAAATCGAGAATCCAAGATATACATCTTGTCCGTCTTGAGCCATGGATCAAAGTGATGTAAAAATCTTGATTCTAGGTCAAACGGTCGAGGAGTTATGGGTAATTTAGTACTTTTGGTTGCTGTAGTGCCACCTATGGGCCAATCGGGGTCATACTCTGATAGGTTCTCCCCAAAAGTGTGGCCTACCATCTGGCCGAGTTTCAAGTCTCTAGGCCTTACGGTTTGGGCTGCACGATGCATTTAGGGCAATTTTTTTTTCCAAATAGCAAATACAATAGGTTTTCAGCACTAAAGTGCTTGAACACCTAATAAGAATTAGACCTTTTTGACAGTTATAGCGCCACCTATGGTCCGATCTCCATGAAACTTTGCATGCTTCTTCACCATGTTATGACACATATGCTCATCAATTTTTGTGAAGTTTTGACTTTTCGTTTAGGATTTATAGGCTTTTGACTGTATTTTGCCCCGCCCCTTTTCTAAATGACCCTGTTACAGCCAACCAAATGCAAAATTTCAATTTTTTTCGATAATTATTGATCTAAAGAGTCCAGAGAATAGGCCTAGACTGGTTTGGTTCCGATCGGGCGAAAAACCAGGGACTAGTTCGCAAAAGTAGGTTTTGGACAAAACTGGCCATAACAAATTTTTTCTTGCTCAAATCGAGAATCTGAGATATACATCTTGTCCGACTTGAGCCAGGGATCACAGTGATGTAAAAATCTTGATTCTAGGTCAAACGGTCGAGGAGTTATGGGTAATTTAGTACTTTTGGTTGCTGTAGTGCCACCTATGGGCCAATCGGGGTCATACTCTGATAGGTTCTCCCCAAAAGTGTGGCCTACCATCTGGCCGAGTTTCAAGTCTCTAGGCCTTACGGTTTGGGCTGCACGATGCATTTAGGGCAATTTTTTTTTCCAAATAGCAAATACAATAGGTTTTCAGCACTAAAGTGCTTGAACACCTAATAAGAATTAGACCTTTTTGACAGTTATAGCGCCACCTATGGTCCGATCTCCATGAAACTTTGCATGCTTCTTCACCATGTTATGACACATATGCTCATCAATTTTTGTGAAGTTTTGACTTTTCGTTTAGGATTTATAGGCTTTTGACTGTATTTTGCCCCGCCCCTTTTCTAAATGACCCTGTTACAGCCAACCAAATGCAAAATTTCAATTTTTTTCGATAATTATTGATCTAAAGAGTCCAGAGAATAGGCCTAGACTGGTTTGGTTCCGATCGGGCGAAAAACCAGGGACTAGTTCGCAAAAGTAGGTTTTGGACAAAACTGGCCATAACAAATTTTTTCTTGCTCAAATCGAGAATCTGAGATATACATCTTGTCCGACTTGAGCCAGGGATCACAGTGATGTAAAAATCTTGATTCTAGGTCAAACGGTCGAGGAGTTATGGGTAATTTAGTACTTTTGGTTGCTGTAGCGCCACCTATGGGCCAATCGGGGTCATACTCTGATAGGTTCTCCCCAAAAGTGTGGCCTACCATCTGGCCGAGTTTCAAGTCTCTAGGCCTTACGGTTTGGGCTGCACGATGCATTTAGGGCAATTTTTTTTTCCAAATAGCAAATACAATAGGTTTTCAGCACTAAAGTGCTTGAACACCTAATAAGAATTAGACCTTTTTGACAGTTATAGCGCCACCTATGGTCCGATCTCCATGAAACTTTGCATGCTTCTTCACCATGTTATGACACATATGCTCATCAATTTTTGTGAAGTTTTGACTTTTCGTTTAGGATTTATAGGCTTTTGACTGTATTTTGCCCCGCCCCTTTTCTAAATGACCCTGTTACAGCCAACCAAATGCAAAATTTCAATTTTTTTCGATAATTATTGATCTAGAGAGTCCAGAGAATAGGCCTAGACTGGTTTGGTTCCGATCGGGCGAAAAACCAGGGACTAGTTCGCAAAAGTAGGTTTTGGACAAAACTGGCCATAACAAATTTTTTCTTGCTCAAATCGAGAATCTGAGATATACATCTTGTCCGACTTGAGCCAGGGATCACAGTGATGTAAAAATCTTGATTCTAGGTCAAACGGTCGAGGAGTTATGGGTAATTTAGTACTTTTGGTTGCTGTAGCGCCACCTATGGGCCAATCGGGGTCATACTCTGATAGGTTCTCCCCAAAAGTGTGGCCTACCATCTGGCCGAGTTTCAAGTCTCTAGGCCTTACGGTTTGGGCTGCACGATGCATTTAGGGCAATTTTTTTTTCCAAATAGCAAATACAATAGGTTTTCAGCACTAAAGTGCTTGAACACCTAATAAGAATGAGACCTTTTTGACAGTTATAGCGCCACCTATGGTCCGATCTCCATGAAACTTTGCATGCTTCTTCACCATGTTATGACACATATGCTCATCAATTTTTGTGAAGTTTTGACTTTTCGTTTAGGATTTATAGGCTTTTGACTGTATTTTGCCCCGCCCCTTTTCTAAATGACCCTGTTACAGCCAACCAAATGCAAAATTTCAATTTTTTTCGATAATTATTGATCTAGAGAGTCCAGAGAATAGGCCTAGACTGGTTTGGTTCCGATCGGGCGAAAAACCAGGGACTAGTTCGCAAAAGTAGGTTTTGGACAAAACTGGCCATAACAAATTTTTTCTTGCTCAAATCGAGAATCCGAGATATACATCTTGTCCGACTTGAGCCAGGGATCACAGTGATGTAAAAATCTTGATTCTAGGTCAAACGGTCGAGGAGTTATGGGTAATTTAGTACTTTTGGTTGCTGTAGCGCCACCTATGGGCCAATCGGGGTCATACTCTGATAGGTTCTCCCCAAAAGTGTGGCCTACCATCTGGCCGAGTTTCAAGTCTCTAGGCCTTACGGTTTGGGCTGCACGATGCATTTAGGGCAATTTTTTTTTACAAATAGCAAATACAATAGGTTTTCAGCACTAAAGTGCTTGAACACCTAATAAGAATGAGACCTTTTTGACAGTTATAGCGCCACCTATGGTCCGATCTCCATGAAACTTTGCATGCTTCTTCACCATCTTATGACACATATGCTCATCAATTTTTGTGAAGTTTTGACTTTTCGTTTAGGATTTATAGGCTTTTGACTGTATTTTGCCCCGCCCCTTTTCTAAATGACCCTGTTACAGCCAACCAAATGCAAAATTTCAAATTTTTTTCGATAATTATTGATCTAGAGAGTCCAGAGAATAGGCCTAGACTGGTTTGGTTCCGATCGGGCGAAAAACCAGGGACTAGTTCGCAAAAGTAGGTTTTGGACAAAACTGGCCATAACAAATTTTTTCTTGCTCAAATCGAGAATCTGAGATATACATCTTGTCCGTCTTGAGCCAGGGATCACAGTGATGTAAAAATCCTGATTCTGATCCTGAAATGGTCGAGGAGTTATGGGTAATTTAGTTCTTTTGGTTTCTGTAGCGCCACCTATGGGCCAATCGGGGTCATACTCTGATAGGTTCTCCCCAAAAGTGTGGCCTAACATCTGGCCGAGTTTCAAGTCTCTAGGCCTTACGGTTTGGGCTGCACAATGCGTTTTAGGGCAAATTTTTTTTTTTTCAAATAGCAAATACAATAGGTTTTCAGCACTAAAGTGCTTGAACACCTAAAAATCAGTACAAATACAATAGGTTTTCAGCACTTCGTGCTTGAACACCTAATAAAAATCAGTACAATTACAATAGGTTTTCAGCACTTCGTGCTTGAACACCTAATAAAAATCAGTACAATTACAATAGGTTTTCAGCACTTCGTGCTTGAACACCTAATAATATAAATCCTTACAAATACAATAGGTTTTCAGCACTTCGTGCTTGAACACCTAATAATAAAAATCAGTACAATTACAATAGGTTTTCAGCACTTCGTGCTTGAACACCTAATTACAATAGGTTTTCAGCACTTCGTGCTTGAACACCTAATTATTTTGAAGTGTTGGTGCTTAATGTAAAAATATCTAGTATAAATGATAAATCACGTTTGAGATTTGTGCTGGCTACTGTATGCAGGCCACCAGGGCACCATACAGACTTTATCAAAGAATTTTCTGATTTTCTATCAGAGTTAGTACTGGCTGCAGATAAAGCCCTAATTGTTGGTGATTGTAATATACATGTAGATCACGAAAAAGATGCATTGGAATTGGCATTTAAAGACATTCTTAACACTATTGGAGTTAGACAACACGTGTCAGGACCTACTCATTGTCGTAATCATACTCTAGATCTAATATTAACACATGGAATCAATGTTGATGTCAAGTAATGACATCTCAGATCATTATCTAGTCTTGTGTAAACTTAATTTAGCCAAGGCTGCAAAGCCAACTCCGTGTTACAAATATGTTAGACCTATCACTTCTGCCACTAAAGATTGCTTATTAATAATCTTCCTGATCAGTTTCATCATCTCAGCATCCCAGATAGAAGAACTCGATATTGCGACAGAAACTTTTAACTCTCTCTTTTCCAGCACTTTAGACACAGTTGCTCCTTTGCGCTTAAAGAAGATTTAATACAACGAGCACACTCAGGCCCTTAAGAGAGCGGCCAGAAAAATGGTGCGCAACTGGAAGAAAACAAAACTAGAGGTATTTCACATTTCATGGAAAGAGCACGATTGCATAGGCCTTAAAAGCTGCTAGATCTGCTTATTTTTCAACCCTATTAGAAGAAAATAAACAAAACCCTAGGTATTTATTTGAAACAGGGCTAAACTAACGAAAAATAAAGCTTCAACCCCAGATGTTTCCAAGCAGCACAGCCGTAATGACTTTATGAACTTCTTTACTTACAAATTGATAATATCAGGGAGAAAATTATAACCATGCAACCGTCTTCTACAGTATTGGATCAGGCAGTGCATTGTAGTCTCCCTGATGAAAAATTCGATTCATTCATTGCTATAGGAGAGGAAGAATTATGTTAGACCCTATACCAACTAAGCTACTGAAAGAGATGCTTCCAGAGGTCATAGATCTTCTTCTTAATATCATTAATTTATCTTTGTCATTAGGATACGTGCCAAAAACTTTTAAGTTGGCTATGATTAAACTGCTTGTTAAAAAAATGCTTGATCCTACAGACTTAGTCGATTACAGGCCAATCTCGAATATACCTTTTATGCCAAAGATACAAAAAAAAAGGCAGTATCTTCACAACTATGTTCCTTTTTAGAAAGAAATAATATCTGCAAGGATTTTTCATCAGGATTTAGACCATACCATAGTACTGAAACGGCTCTCATTAGAGTCACAAATGACTTGCTTTTATCATCCGATCGTGGTTGTATCTCTCTGTTGGTGCTTTTCCACTACACAGTACCAGCTCGACTCGACTCGACTCGACTCGCCTTTGTTTGGTTTTCCACTGTGTAAAAGTTGTACCTGTACCTGCTTTCGGGTACTTTTTTTTCGTATCACCTCCGGCGAGGTTCTGAGAGAGCTGAGGCGAGCTGAGGCAATACTAAAATGTGACGTAAAAACACTGCAGACTGCTGATTGGTCAGAGAGAATTGTCACTATTCACTGCGTCATCATTGCACGCGCCAGGCGGAGTTGTTTTTTTCAGCAGTGTTTCGTTTCGACAACGTTTGTCTTCTTGCTGTGAGAAAAAGCCACATCCCGAGGACCAAAAACAGCATACACTCGATTTTCTCCATTGTCTTGTGTGTGTGTGGGTAGCGGATGTGTGTCGCTTAGAAGATTAAGTCACGACAGTTTCCTGTGGCATCGCTTTGACGACCAGGTACTATTGTGGAGGTACTATCTGTAATGGAAAACGGAGTGAAAAGCGAGCTGAGTCGAGGCGAGGCGAGGCGAGTCGAGCTGGTACAGGTAATGGAAAAGCGCCTAATTAGTGTTACTCGATCTTAGTGCTGCATTTGACACTATCGACCACAACATTCCTTTAAATAGACTTGAAAATTATGTTGGCATTAGTGGAATTGCACTAGCATGGTTTAAATCATACTTATCTGACCGTTATCAGTTTGTAGCGGTAAATGAAGAGATGTCTTATCGATCAAAAGTTCAGTATGGTGTACCACACGGCTCAGTACTAGGACCGTTGCTGTTCACTCTGTCGATGCTACCCTTAGGAGATATCATAAGGAAGCAAGGCATTAGTTTTCACTGTTATCTTGATGAAGCTCTATATTTCTTCACTCCCTGATGAAACTTACCAATTCACAAAATTAACGGAATGCATAGCAGATATAAAAAACTGGATGACTAGCATTTTCCTACTACTTAATTCTGAAAAAACAGAGATTCTAATTATTGGACAAAAAACGTCCTCACATAATAACCTAGAATACTATCTAACACTTGATGGCTGCTCTGTCAAGTCCTCGTCGTCAGTTAGGAAACTGGGTGTGCTCTTTGATACCAATCTTTAATTTGAAAGATTGCTCTCAATGAAAAATGCAGAACAATTAGTTCATGCGTTCATGACATCAAGGCCAGATTATTGTAATGCTATTATGGGTGGTTGCCCTGCACTCATAATAAACAAACTACAGCTGGTCCAAAACGACCATGTGACCAGGCTTATCAATCTTACCAGAACCAGGAAGTATGACCATATTAGCCCGGTTCTGTCAACACTACATTGGCTCCCTATTAAACATTGTATAAATTTTAAAATATTGCTGATTACTTACAAAGCACTAAATGGTTTAGCTCCGCAGTACTTAACACATTATAGTCCTTCACGTCTATTGCGATATCAAAATTCTGGCCAGTTGATAATACCTAGAATAATACCTCCTTTTCCTTTTTAGCACCAAAACTTTGGAATAGTCTTCCTTACATTGTCCGGGAAGCAGACACACTCTGTCAGTTCAAATCTAGACTAAAAACACATCTCTTTGGCTTAGCATACACATAACACATTATAGACTTCTATAATTCAATGTTAGGCTGCATAGTTTAGATTAGCCAGGACCGGGAACACTTCCCATAAATCCTGATGTACTTGGTACATCATAAGAAGGATGTTGTATCTACATATCTATTAACTACGCTAATATTAGTCTCTCTGTTTATCCCGAGGTTTACCACAGTCCGCCGGATCCAGACCTTATCCAGATCTGAGGAAGGACCAGCGCCTGGACACGACGACAACGCAGTCCTGAAGTGTCAACTAGTCTCTCCCCGTGAAGGCCTCCTTGCTTTTACCTCTGTACAGATAAAACGTTGTCGGGATAATTCCGGTTTGCTTTGCTACGCAGACGCGTCAAAAATGTATGTATTATACATTTTTAAGGCCAGACAAGTCGTTTTTTGAGGGTTGATTTGTGAAGAAGGACTACACGCCTCCGCACATATATATTCAAACGCACATACCTATCGACTGAACGCACATGCGCAGAGAAAACGGATAAACGTTTTCACCTTTGAACCTATTTCAGGGAGTGCGTTCTCGAGACACCAGGCACTGTTTTGTGCGGATGGGTGGTGGAGCGCGTTAGGGGGTTTTCTGTTAGAACGGTGTCGTGTTAGCGGCATTAGTTAATTACTAATGATCTTCACAATGGAAGTGAATCAATCAAGACTATCTTTAGCTGGACAATAACTTTGTCAAACTTACCAAGTGCCAGGAAACGGAACTGTCAAAATATTGTTTCCCAAAAATGCCCTATGTGTGCCATTGGACAAACAGTTCCAAACTATGGATAGCAGCAGCTTGTCCAATTACACAATCTTTAATATAATGGACAAATATAAGTGCAGTAAAATCATTTGTGATCATTAGTGAATAATACTTCGTCTTATATTACAAGCAGAATCATTGCAAATACTCTCATGGACATTTATAACTCAGTACATACATAGCCACGTGCATCTTACGGTTAATGGTGTATTGCTGCCATACACCAAGCATCCAACGTGCATTAAACCCGTCTCACGCATAGCAACCTTGCCTCATCAGTTGGACATTCAGACTTCCAAATGTTCCAGCCTCCAGCACTCGGTTAGGCCAGGAGCCAATTTAACATTGATAATTGGAAACTTGAGCCTGGAATGAACAGCGGTCGGTGACAAGTTTACTACGGTGATAAAAAATAGACTATCTGACACTCACAACGAGCAAACAGAAACGGCTGTTTGACCAGCGCTGCTGATCAATCTGCTCAGAGATCACACCATCTGTTTGTCCTCGGGTTTAAACATAAGGTGAACGGGAGAACCACATAAAATCTGGTTATTAATAGACAACAATGAGATTGCATGGAGAGCAAATAGACACTTTTCTAATAGGTATCATTCACCCACAAATAAACAATGTGCTATTATTCACTCACACTCATGTGGTTCCAAACCTGTATTATTTTCTTCAAACACAAAAGTAGATATTCAGCAGAATGTTAGAAGAATTTCAATCTCTAAAATAGTGAAAACAAACAATATATGAACACTGGCAAATACACCTTTCTCATTTGTCTCTATAGAATATGATTTTTCAAAGTTGTAAATAAAAGTGAAAGCTTCAGCGTAAGTTCTGTCAGGAAGACTCAATTAGCGCATCACGCGTTATCTCACTTCTAGCCAATCAGGTGCTGACACTCATAGTATAAAAAACTGGTACTTACGTTTGTCTGAGATCACAGATGCTGACGCGCCAATTACCTCCATCCTCCCCAACCACCACCAAAATGGTACCTTCCCCTTCATCCTCCCCACCTCCACCAGGATGGTCCCTTCCTTTACCTCCAGGGGAGGTCGGCTGCGCCCCTGCCTTCATCTTCAGGCTGGACATGCAGATTCAGCTACCCTCGCATTGCTCGCTAAGGACGGGGCCTACGCCAAAGAACTTATAAATTTATGCTTGCTGGGCTGTTAATAAATATACGCTTGTTATTCAATTTATCTCCCAAGTCTTTCTGGTAGAACAAAGATTATTGGAGTAAGTTTTACAAGAAAATACTGATTGTCTACTGCAACATTTCAAAGGGAATTCAATGTGACTTGTAGTTACAATGCGTTTCTTTGCAATTTCTTGGTGAAAATAGTTGCAGTTTTTAGAAAGTAGAAAGTATTTCAGTTTTTTCAGTGTATTTAGTAGTTTTTGTTTTAGTTTAATTCATATTTTGGATTCACTTTTATTTTTATATTGTTTTTCATGTTAATTTTAGTTGTAGTCATTTCGATTTCGATTTTGTCATTTTATTTGTTTTTTAATTGGTTATTTTTGTTATTTTTATTTTAGTTTTTATTTATCTCCAGTTAATAATTTTCGTGCTTCAACTTTTTTACATTTTTGTTTAGTTTAAGTTTTTCAACTATATTTATATATTTTTATTTCAATTAACAGATATGTTTTTAATAGTTTAATGACAACAACCCTGATTTCTCCTAAAGAATTCGAGAATTCAAAGTTTATTTTTCATTCGAGAATGAAAAGTTCAGAATGAATGATTCTTTATGGGGAGCAAAATCCAGACATAAGGGTGATCAGTGCAGTTTAAATCATTCTGCATCAACCATCCACAAGCTCTTCAGTCATTGAGTCTGCACATAATTTCGAATGGCTACAAAATGCACAGATAACTGAAATAACTTCATGCCACTATGACTTTCGTTGTGCTGTGAAACATTATTTTCAATAGCTATATTAAAAGTGAATGAGGACTGAAGCTGTAAGCACCAAAATCACAAAAGAAGAATTATAAAAGTTGTCCATATGTGTATAGAAGAATATACAATATTCATCATCTTCTATACTATATATTCTAAGAACACATCACGTTTCCTTCGCAGAAAGAGTAATCCTAACATTTGCTGTGAAAAGTTCAGTGAAAAAGTCCATGCAAGATATGGAGTTTGGGGTCAGTAAGATGTTTTAATGTATTTGAAATAAGTCTCTTTTGCTCACCAAGGTTGCATTTATTTGATAAAAAATACAGTAAAAACAGTAATATTATGAAACATTATTACAGTTTAAAATAATGTTTTTCTATTTGAATATATTTTAAAATGTAATTTATTCCTGTGATGCAAAGCTGAATTTTTAACATTACGCCAGTCTTCAGTGTCACATGATCCTTCAGAAATCATTCTAAAATGCTGATTTGATACTCAAGAAACATTTCTTCTTATCAATGTTGACAACAGTTGTGTTGCTTCATATGTTTGTATAAAACACTGAAACATTTTTCTGCATTTTTTTGTAAATATTTGACTTGAGCTCAATAATGACACTTGTTTTCTGTAGAGCTGCTTTATAGCTGAAATTGAAGTTGTTTAATAATTGATGAATTTTGCAATATTAACATGGTTATCATCCTGTTTATAAATGAGGCTCTTTTGAAACAATCTTGCATTAAGCAAAATATAAATTGTGACTTGATGTGATTTGAAATAGAAATCTTTTTTTAACATTATAAACATCCTCACTGTCATTTTCGATCAATTTAATGCATCCTTCGTAAAATCAATAAAAAAGTATAAAATCAATAAAAAAAATCTACAAAAATGTTCAGTATATTTTTTATGCTTATTAGAGTAAGTCACGGGTCTAACTATGGCTGTTTCTCAATTCCAAGAATGCAAATGTGGCATAAAGGGATACAGATTTCAGGGCTTAGGCCCAGGCAGTTAGCAGACTACGCCACGATGGGACTTACACCCAAAGAATTAAGTAGGCCTATTTAGTTCAACCAGATGTAACTGGGATATGTTGTTACACCAGATTATAAACCATTTTGTTGTTTTAATTTGTTTTTATTATTTGTTTTGGGGCATTTTATTTTGAAAGACGTTTGTGTGCTTTTACTAAGGTAACTACCACAGTATGCACGTCGGCTGACGTCATACGTAGGTGGGAGGTTCAAACAACAGTGCAATCGGAGGTTCGTCCTCTTTCCTGCAATGTCACTTGAAGAGAGGTACGATTTCATGAGCTCCGTGCACTTGATGTGAAATTGAGTTAAAAGTATTCATGTCAGGTTTAAATAATCAATTGTGAAAGAGTATTCATTGAGATGTTATATTTGACTAATAGTTCGAGTCATTATCTTGTTGAACTAAGTTTATTTATGTGCTGTTAATGAGTGAATAGTGTATTGCGTGAAATGGCGGCTTGGTGTGTGTCACGAGTGAGAGATGTGTTAGTGGCTAAGCGGCTAACGTCTCCATTCATTTAAATGTATATGTGTACATTATACTCCAATGTGTATATTTGGTACGCATACTAAAGATTTATTCTAGTTTATTAATATATATGGTCCATTGCATTTACTATGTGTTTGGTAGTTAACTAACTGGTGTACTTAAACATGTATTTTATGGTTAACAGGCAAAAGAGCTGCGGTTAACAGTGCCTGTCTGTTTATGTGTTTTATCACACAGGTATATTTATTGGTATCTAAGAAACACTGTAATGCTGTTTTGAATTATTTGCATACAATAACATTTTTGTGAATGGATTATAATAATTAATTATAGTATTGTTATTATTACACATATTGTGTATGTTTGTGACAGTGTGTGCGCTCTTTCCTGCAATGTCACTTGAAGAGAGGCAAAAGAGCTGCGGTTAACAGTGCCTGTCTGTTTATGTGTTTTATCACACAGGCATTGTAATTAAATTCATCTTTAGCACGACCAGCTTTGTGTGGAAAATCCTTTTATTCAACACATTCAAAAATAAAAACTCAGAGGAACAACCGCTACACAGGCACTCAAGTTCGTTGATGGATAGCCAGAGACAGTGGTCCAGTACAAAAACAGACTTTATTTTCACTACCACAATGATTGAGATTTCATAACAAACAACATACACTGTACACCAAATCAAATAAAACACACACTCAATGTTCACTCCACTCACTATACTCTATTCGCAATGCACACACACGATAGGAGGGCAATAGGGCGGAATCTTACCAGTGGGAGGCTAGTGGCTCGAGCAATGAGCATCCATGAAAAACACCCCAATCACACGTGTCAAATTTCACACACACACAAGGGAAATGACCACACTTGGTGAACACAGCCACAGCACACACCAAGGGACCCGCCACCGCAACGGGCACTGCTCCCACTGGCAGTTCTCAGCACCTGGACAAAGGACAAACACGTGGCAATTAAAACAAAATTACACACACAAAACAAAAAAAGACAATAAACAAGTTTAATAAGCCACCCGTTCTAAAGCCCAAGGTAGTACTGGAGTTAGCAATATGAACAGAGACTCAATCACACAATACATCAAAATAAACAATCAAACATCCACAACAATGGGACAAGATTGCCCTATGGATCAACCACTTCAAGATCTTCAGTCAATGTGGACAAATCACATAAAAAAAGTTAAAACAAAAGAAAAAACACAATTTGGCCAATCCTCTTGGATATCAGCAGCAAGAAAAGGCCTCCATACAAGAATTCAAAAGAAATAAATACAAAACACAATTAAAGTGGTGTCAGTTCATTGAACAGTCCACACTCAAACACTGATTCAAAACAATGACAGGAGAATCAAACAAGCAACGATGTACGCCAGCCAGCCGCCTGTTAACCACAGGTTTAATAATCCTTGGTCCCATGTGAAGAGGCAGCCGGGTACGACGAAAATACGTAAAAAAAAAACACGTAACGTACAAAGCATAAGCAAAGCAGCAGATGTTCTGCGTCGATGTAGGCAACTGGCGGCCACACCCCCGATTAAACAGCACTCCCTAAAATGGACAGGATGCCCATTTACAAATATATCCCACATTAACCATTCAACTGTCACTCAGTATAGCAACATACCTAAGAGTAACAGCGTTGCGTCACAGGCTCCGAGCTCGGATCACGGATAGCATGTAGACAGGACAACAAGTCGCGTACCGGTGACATCACTTGTCAAAAGAAAAGTCCCGGTTTATAAAGGGGTTTAGCCCTCGCGATTGGCTCAGAGTTAACTGCCCAGAACCACTCACAGCACAGCAAATTAAGTGTCACTTCAGAAGGCATGAGCCAGACAGCTGCATCCTGCTACACAAAGAACGGACTTGCATTCTCGTGGACATCGGTCTTGCCAGGCGCCCTTGAAAGAACGAACTCGGAAGGACGCAAGGACACAGAATGCATCTTTGTGAGAATTGAGATGTGCTGCTCAACTGCACATATCCCAGCATATTATAAGTAGCGGCCAATGCACAATAAATAAAACAAAACATCCCAAACAAATGTAATAACCTATTACATTTATTTCTTATTATAGACATTATTTTCATATTATTTTAAATCGTTTTATTATACCACAAGAATTTTTGAAAATTGTTTAATGTTACTCATGCTTTTTCAATATTAGGTTATTTTTAATATGCCAATAAAAATACTGCAGACTTTCTCCAAATCTTTATCGCTTTATTCAAATTAAGCAAAACAAAATGGCAAATGTTTATTTTCACAAGCCACCATGTATTACGAGCTTGCAGTGGGAATCTCTTAAGTGAAACGAAGTTTAAAGCTTTCCGTCCGCAGTCCACCCACAGAGTATACTGGGATTCCTAATGGTTCAATTCTCTCAAATCAGGACTCGATGCATCCTCGATATCAAGAACACATACAGTACGTGGTACTTTCATGCATTCTCTATACTTGCTTTCTTGAGGATTGGGCTGCATCCGAAATTGCATACTCTTTTGAGTAGGTAATTATTTTGGTAATTTCAACCGCTAAGATGTATGAACTATATAGTATGAATGTGTGTAGTATGAATGTAATCCAGACGTACTACATTTGCAATGTTGTCATTATCATGTGACCTACCAGTGTCAATAGCGCATTACTCTCATTCACAAATCCTCTCCCGTGGCCTCATGGGAGTGTCCATCGTATGCACACTTCAGAATCTCGCCAGAATTAGAGGGTCATCTGGGTACTTTTTGCCTACTCTGTTATGAGTACTGTGAATTCGGACATACTTCTTTTGTCACATTCTGTTTTTCACCTACAATATAGTAGGGAAGAATGCATTTTCGGATGCAGCCTTGGAATTAAACTTCAGCGGTTGATGATGACGTAGTACGAGAACACGAGGATTCAAGATAGTTTAAGAATGCATATTGAGAAACAGCCTATGTTTTGGAACAGATGTTTGCTTTCTGTGTGTTGTCCATTGATCGTTCTCTGCGCATATCCGTATAATTAGCAGTCTGAGAGGGAAATGCAAACCCTCATGAGAGTCCTGTGAGCGCACTCTTTATTCAGACAGACATGCTTCACCTCAACTCAAATCCAACACAAACAATCCTATCTGTTCAGTCCAAATGTGCACCACATAACTATGTGTCTTGTCCTGCCATTATTGTCTGACG
Organism: Gila orcuttii; assembly: GCA_026230005.1. Classification (NCBI taxonomy): domain Eukaryota; kingdom Metazoa; phylum Chordata; class Actinopteri; order Cypriniformes; family Leuciscidae; genus Gila; species Gila orcuttii. The sequence goes on along the minus strand of JAPDVR010000013.1, from coordinate 18,665,454 downwards.
TTTGGATATTCTGTAGCTGTAACGAGAGAAATCAACATGCACACACATCATGCAAGATGTCATGCATGACATTTCAGATGTCATGTCTGCATTTTACAACTGTTGACACAAAACTGTGGTCTTCAAATCGTGATCAAGGTTCAGTAGAGCGAGCTAGACAGCGGAGTAGAGGGATTTGTAGAATGACAGACATGTCTGTCCAATTTATTGAGCAGAATTTGACAAAAAGAAGTGCAAAATCAATTGTGTGTCTCCGGCATGTCATTTTGTGCCCCCGTTCTGAGAGGTTTTCAAGGAAGAATTGCTGCCCACATTCACTAGGGTGGCAATTATCATCTAATATACATACAGAGAAAGAAATCTGCTGTTGACTGGTCTTTTCAGATTGACAAACACAATATCGCTGCTCTGTGCTGCCTATCCATCTATATCACTTTTTCCATCTTTAATATGCAGAGTCAACTATAATTAAGTCAAAGACTGTGAGGGAGCAACATTTTATTGGACAAAACATTTGCATACGCCCGTGAGTGCAGGATGAGTCATCAATATTTTTGGTCCGTTTTTCAAGGAAAATAACATTTTTAATTTTAAATGCATATATCTGTGAATAGTTAATTGTATATACTTTTAGCATATAGTGTTAACAGACTACACTGCAGAAAATCATGTTCTTTTCCAGTACAAATATCTAAACATTCCTTAATTAAGGTACATTTACTTGAGAAGCAAAATAACATAAGATATTAAAGGGTTAGTTCACCCAAAAATGAAAATTAAGTCATTAATTACTCACCCCCATGCTGTACCAACCTCGTAAGACCTTCGTTCATCTTCGGAACACAAATGAAGATATTTTTGATTAAATCTGAGAGGTGGATCACTCCTCCATAAGCTTCCTAAGGGAATGAAACTTGACGGCCCAGAAAGTCATTAAAGAAAATGTTTAAATATTCCATGTGCCTACAGTGGCTCAACTATAAGTTTATCAAGCGACGAGACTACTTTTTTCCCCAAAAAAACATAAATAACGACTTTATTCGACTATTCCTTTTCTTCCTTGTGGGCCTGAGACGAGAGTTCAAGAGATTTCCACGACGCATGCGCGAGAACTGAACAAGAAGTATTAGAAAAAGAACGTCCTCTTCTCAGTTCTTGCGCATGCGTTGTGGAAATCTCTTCAACTCTCGTCTCCGGCCCACAAGGAAGAAAAGGAATAGTTCGAATAAAGTCGTTATTTATGTTTTTTTTTTCGGGAAAAAAGTAGTCTCGTCGCATGATAAACTTATAGTTGAGCCACTGTAGGCACATGGAATATTTAAACATTTTCTTTAATGACTTTCTGGGCCGTCAAGTAATTAATGACTTAATTTTCATTTTTGGGTGAACTAACCCTTTAAGGGCCAGATTAACTAAACAGAGCAAATTAGCATGAGAGCGTAATCCCACAGAAGCGCAGAAATTATGTTTTATTAACAAAGTTTGGGAGGAACACGTTCAAATTATCTATCCAATCATCACGTCATTCCAATTGTCACATCATTCCAACCAGCTGTCAACAATAAGTAATCAACATGTCTAGCCAATTGTCACGGTTGGTAGATCCGCTGTCTCATTCTGGTCTGGTGTGTTTGTGTCTGTGTGGGTCTCGTTACACTAATTGTTTCATGTGGGCGTTACCGCTGATTGTCATTATCAGCGGCAGCTGCAGATCATCTACCAGCCTATTTAATGCGCTTTCTTTCGTCTATTGTTTGTCAGATCGTTGTTTGATGCTTCCCGTGCTCGAGAACTTCCGTGACTGCCTGCTTGAGCTGAGTACTGCATTTATGCATCTGACTGTTCTGAGTTACCTGAGTGAACCATTGTTAATAAACACCACTGCACTTGCTATTGCTTCCATCCTGTTTATCATTACAGAACGATCTGACCAACCATGGAAGCAGCAAATGTAACATCACTGTCAGACTTTATTAATCATAGCGTCTCCCAGATGGATCAGCAGCAGGAGAGCATCTCTAACACCGGACGCGCTGTCCAAGCGCTCGTGACGCAGGTGTCCGAGCTCACCCAGCAGATCCAACAACTTAGCACTCCCGCTGCGCCACCCACACCGCCCGTTCCCCCCGTCGCACCAGAACCGGGGAATCGACCGGAGCCGCGCCTACCTGTTCCTGAGTGTTATGCCGGTGAGCCAAGTTTCTGTAGAGGATTTCTCACCAGATGTTCGATGCATTTCTCACTGCAGCCCAGAATGTTTGAGACGGAGGAGTCCAAAGTGGCCTTCGTACTTATGTTGCTGACGGGATGAGCGGCCTTGTGGGGAACGGCGGTGTGGGAGAACCAGGACCAATGCTGCGCCTCGTTCCACGCACTATCCGCCGAGATGAAGAGGGTCTTCGACCGAGCTGTAGCCGGCAAGGAGGCTGCCAGAAGACTCGCGGATCTCAAACAGGGGGACGGTTCGGTAGCTGACTACTCCATTGAGTTCCGCACGCTGGCGGCCGAGTGCAAGTCGAACGAGGAGGCGCAGTGGGATATGTTCCTGCATGGGCTGGCCGACCGGGTTCAAAAGGAGATCTACATGCTAGACCTGCCTCCCAGACTCAACAGACTCATCGACCTGGCGCTTCGGGTAGATGCCCGCATCGGTCGTCTGAATAAGTGCTTCCGTTCCACTCGATCTCCCGGAGGCGCAGGACTTCGAGACAGCAGGGAGGAGAACTCGGTCGGTCCCGTCCTCGATCACGAGCCCATGCAGGTGGGGAGAGCTCGGCTTTCCCGGGAGGAGAGAGAAAGGCGGCGGTCCTATGGACTCTGCCTCTACTGCGGTGATCCTGGACATTTTCCACGCTCTTGCCCGGTAAAAGAGCAAGCCCGATAGTAAAGTTGAGGCTATTATCGGGTGGGATCGCCGCCGGGAAGTCCTCACCATCCACTCTCCTTCCGGTTAGACTGAGATGGGGCAACAGCACCTACACCTGTCAAGCACTTCTGGACTCTGGAGCGTAGGGTAATTTCATGGACCTACATCTCACACACGAATTACACCTCCCCATCACGTCTCTCTCTCACCAGATCTACGTCAGTGCTCTAAATGGTCAAGAACTCCCTAACATCTCATTCACTACTGACCCCATAACCCTCGTCACCTCCGGCAACCACACGGAGGTCATCACTTTCCTCCTTATGGACTCCGCTGTCGCACCCATTGTATTGGTCCACCCTTGGCTTGTTAAGCACAATCCTCGGGTGGATTGGGGCTCTAACTCCATTTCCATGTGAGTCCTGCCACGAGTCTTGTCTTGTATCTTCCTGTCCGTCTGTTTCTAATTATGTGTTTCAGGAGAAGGCAGCGGATCTGTCAAATGTGCCCGCGGAGTATCTGGACCTGAAGGAAGTGCTCAGTAAGTCTCGCGCTGCTTCTCTCCCTCCGCATCGTCCCTATGACTGTGCTATAGATTTACTGCCAGGTAAGTCTCCGTCTAAGGGCAAGCTTTACTCTCTTTCTGTCCCTGAGAGGGAGGCCATGGAGAAATATATTTCTGATTCTCTAGCGGCGGGGTTCATCCAACCTTCCTCTTCTCCTGCGGGGGTGGGATTCTTTTTTGTTGGAAAGAAGGATGGTTCTCTGTGACCTTGTATTGATTACAGAGAGCTGAACAACATCACGGTAAAGAATACTTATCCTTTGCCGTTTATGTCTTCAGCTTTCGAGAGGTTGCAGGGAGCATCCATTTTCACAAAATTGGATTTACGTAACGCCTATCATTTGGTTTGCATCAGGAAGGGGGATGAATAGAAAACCGCGTTCAACACCCCCAGGGGGCACTTTGAATACTTGGTTATGCCATTCGGTCTTTCCAACTCCCCAGCGGTTTTCCAGGCACTCGTCAATGACGTGTTGAGAGACATGGTAGATCAGTTCATATATGTTTACCTGGATGACATATTGATTTTTTCTTCATCTCTCCAGGAACACGTTCAACACGTCAGACGAGTGCTTCAGAGGTTGCTAGAGAATGGGCTTTTTGTCAAGGCGGAGAAATGCACTTTTCATGCACAGTCTGTTTCTTTCCTAGGTTACATCTTGGACTCAACTCCAGGCAGGCTCGGTGGGCACTTTTTTCGGACGTTTTGACTTTTCTTTCTCGTACCGCCCGGGTTCCAAGAACATCAAACCCGATTCCTTATCTTGTATTTTTGATCCATCCGAATGCCCGGTTACTCCTAAGTGCATTTTACCCGAGAAAGTAGTTATCACCACACTCGTGTGGGTGGTCGAATCGAAGGTCAAGATGGCCTTAGAAGTGGTAATGCCTGCGCCTGGTTGCCCACCAAATCGATTGTTTGTTCCAGAGGGGTTATGGTCCGATGTCATTCGATGGGGTCACTGCTCCAACGTGGCTTGTCATCCAGGAGTAAACCACACTAGCTGTTTAGTAAAGCAACGATTCTGGTGGCCACTAATGGCTCGCGATATTCACGATTTTGTTTTGGCTTGCTCAGTTTATGCCATTGGTAAGACGTCTAACCGACCTCCTGATGGGTTACTTCGACCGCTGTCTGTCCCTTCGAGACCCTGGTCCCACATTGCGCTAGATTTTGTCACCGCCCTCCCACCCTCTAATGGCATGACGGTTTTTTTAACCGTAGTGGACCGGTTCTCAAAGGCGGCACATTTCATTCCCTTGCCCAAATTACCTTCAGCCAAGTAGACAGCAGTTACTGTAATTGATCACGTCTTTCGGTTACATGGCCTCCCGATGGACGTGGTTTCTGACAGGGGTTCCCAATTTGTGTCCAAATTCTGGCAAGAGTTTTGTTGGTTATTAGGAGCTACGGTCAGCTTGTCTTTGGGTTATCATCCCCAGAGTAATGGTCAGACCGAGCAAGCCAACCAGTATTTGGAGAGAATGTTGCGATGTTTGGTATCCAAGAATCCTTCATCCTGGAGCCAACAACTTTCTATGGTTGAGTACGCACATAACTCCTTACCAGTGTCATCCACGGGCCTCTCTCCGTTTGAGTGTAGTTTAGGATACCAGCCACCAATTTTTCCGAGTCTGGAATCCGAGGTTGCGGTCCCCTCCGCTCACGCCTTCGTCCAGAGGTGCCGCCGCACATGGACCAGAGCCCGTGAGACTCTGCTCCAGGTGGGGGCGCGCACTAAGGCTAAGGCCGATCGCCACCGGTCGAGGCCTCCCGTATGCGTCGTGAGTCAATAGGTGTGGCTTTCTATCAAGAACATTCCGCTCTGTTCCGTTTCCAACAAGTTAGCTCCCAAATTTATTGGCCCCGTTCCCTGTCACCAAGATAATTAGTTCGGTGACAGTCCGACTCAAACTTCCTCCGGTGTACAGGAGAATTCATCCCGCCTTTCATGTCTCAACCATTACCATTAGCTCCCAAATTTATTGGCCCGTTCCCGGTCACCAAGATTATTAGTCCGGTGACAGTCCGACTCAAACTTCCTCCGGTGTACAGGAGAATTCATCCCGCCTTCCATGTCTCAAAGATTAAGCCCGTCTTTTACTCTCGCATTAATCCGCCGATCCTGGTTCCTGCCGCGACTCGTAGATGGGGAACCCACATATTCGGTAAATCGTATTCTGGACTCGAGACGGAGGGGACGCGGAATATGCCTATTATGTTCAATGTTAAACTATCTAACTTACTATATTCAGCCAGATTTTCTGGCCACTACTCTCGTCATATCAACTCCTCTACTGCTACTGAGTTTTCTGAATGTTTTCTGAGAAATGCGGGCAATGCCTCTATCACTGCACATGAACACCTCTTGAGCCCTGATGAGCTAATATCCTCTTTCAATGCTTCTTGCTCAGCTATCCTTGATATTGTGGCCCCTTTGAAACTTAAACGCCCTAATTTTAAATCCCAACCGTGGATGGATGATTCCACTCGCCACCTCAGGCAGATTTCTCGAAGAGCGGAGCGTAAATGGAATAAAGACCATCTCCAAGTCTCTTTAGAAATATTTAAAAACTCTGACCAATTACCAAAGTGCAGCAAAAAAAGCCAGGGCTAAGCACTTTTCAGCTATTATCACTAGACATTCTCATCGTCCTAGAATTTTATTTAATACTATCAACTCAATAGTTAACCCACAAGTTTATCCAGAAATTGAGGCATCCATTAATAATTGTGAAGAGTTCGTGAAGTTTTTTACTCTGAAAATCGACCACATCAGAGCACAGTTTGCTCATGTTGTTTCTGAGACCATACCACTCCACCTTATAACTACAGCTACACTTGACCAATTTCAACGACTGTCTTACAATGAGCTATGGGACATTGTTAAACATATGAAAATATCAACAACCCCACATGATCCCATTCCACCCCAGATCATCAAAGATGCCTTTGATGTCGTTGGTCCTTCTATTCTAGCTATCCTAAATTCTAGCCTTGCCTCAGGCATTGTTCCCACATATCTTAGGCACGCGGTTGTCCAGCCCATGCTAAAGAAACATAATCTAGATGCAAAATGTTATAATAATTTCCGGCCCATATCCAAACTGCCATTTATTTCAAAAATCTTGGAGAAGGTGGTGTTAACGCAGCTGCTCTCACATCTCAATTCCACAGAGATCCTTGAGCCATTTCAGTCCGGGTTTAGAACTCGCCATAGCACAGAGACAGTCCTGCTAAAGGTGACAAATGACCTCTTGCTCACCCTTGACTCAGGTAACAATGCCATCCTAGTCTTGTTGGATCTTAGTGCTGCGTTTGACTCTGTAGACCATGGCACATTACTAGAGCATCTTGAACAGTGGGTTGGCATCAAGGGCACTGCTCTAAACTGGTTTCACTCTTATCTCCATCAAAGAACTTATTCAGTTAACATAGGCCCGTATTCTTCATCCCCTGCACCTGTGCTTCATGGTGTCCCCCAGGGATCCATTCTGGGCCCAGTACTCTTCTGCCTCTATATGCTCCCCCTAGGAAAAATTATTCGAAAATTTAACATCACTTTCCATTTTTATGCAGATGATTCCCAATTACACATCCCACTAAAATCATGCAACTAAATGCAACCTCTTTTAGACTGCTTAAAAGAAATCAAAATTTGGATGAGTAACAACTTTCTTCAGTTGAACGAGAACAAAACTGAAGTTCTCATCTTTCGCCCCTCAAGATCAAAAACTGCCACCACCACTGACCTTGGTCCCCTTGCACCATACGTTAAAACTCACGCACGCAATTTAGGCTTTATTTTTGACTCAGAACTCAATTTAGAAAAACAAGTATCAGCTGTAGTGAAATCCAGTTTCTATCAGTTGAGAATCATTTCCAAACTCAAGCCTTTTCTGTTATTCAAAGATTTGGAAAAAGTCATTCATCAGAATCAGAATCAGAAAGAGCTTTATTGCCAAGTGTGCTTGCACACACAAGGAATTTGTTTTGGTTCTGAGGCTTCCAGTGGACATATACAAATACAAATACAACAAGAAACATAATACTACAAATTATAAGAATAAAAATATAAAAATATAAATATATGTGACCAGTCACGGAAACTAGGGACACAAGTCGGTTCTGGGGCATTTTGAGTTATTCATAGATTCTGAAAGTGTAGTCTCCAAGCTTTCCAACGATGTGTAACATGTGGAAATCTGATAATATTTGGAGAAGTTGTGGCCATTTGAAGGTAGGGACTTAAAAAAGCTCAAAGATGAGAAAACGACCTCGAAAGATTGTGCAGTTCTCACCTCTCTCTGCTGCTAGGAGTGACAATAGGGCTTATTTACATCTCATTTAGATAAGCCACACCCACTGTAAAGCTCCCCCCTGTGCTTTACAGCTTTTTTTTGCACTTCGAATGAGTGCACTTCTGCAGCAGCTCTAGGCGAAAAACAATTGTGATGCCCCTCTATTTGCAACATACCAGCAACAACACACAAAGACCAATATGCCATATAGCCTACATATAACGCAAAACCAGCAACAACACACAAAGACCAATATGCCATATACATATAACGCAAAACCAGCAACAACACACAAAGACCAATATGCCATACATATAACGCAAAACCAGCAACAACACACAAAGACCAATAAGCCATAGGCCTACATATAACGCAAATAGTGCGCAACGCGCGTGTGCCCAAAATGTCAACAATATTAAAGTTTATGCAGGAGGCAAATGCCTGCTGGCATTTTTCTTTAAGCAGTCATGACAGGAATTTTCCAAATAATCACATTTCACCTCCTCAAATTACTGTTGCAAATCTCTTTACACCACTTTCTTATGTGCGTATACTATACACACACAAATGAAATGTCCGCAAGCACATTATATCATCAGCAGGTTCAGCATCTTAAATAACGACTAAAGAGCAAATGAAGCTTAACTTACGTTTCAGAAACGCGCACGGCAGGCCTTCATCGCCTTCATCACAGCAAAGGTCTTAACTGCATCCTCTATTTCGATTCTCTGTGCCAGTTCATGTTCTATGGAGATTGTTGCCAGTCCATTAAGTCTGTTCAGTTCACAAAACTTTCCCCATTCAAAGCAATCGGGACGTCACATATGAAACAGCCAGCCACTGCTGTCAGCGAGCCGAGCCGCCATATTCAACACCGAGGGCGCGCGCGCCGCGCCCATACCTCCGGTTCAGTTTCCCGAGCGGCGAAAACATTTTCGGTGTAACTGCCACGGTTCAGCTCGTCTGCGACAATCTTTGCGACGTCCATCTTCATTGAATTTTTATATCAGATAGAGCCTACCAGAGCACAGCATAATAAGTAGCCATGCGGTTCACTTGGAGGGCGGGGACAAAAGCGGCATATTCAGTATGGAAATACACACAGACAATAACTGTCGTGGAAATAATTCTATTCGAAAAGTTAGGAGGAAGGAGACAAGTGGAAACCTTGGAAAAGTCAAAGTATCAAACGTTTTATTTCTTGCAAGAAAGGCAGTTCACACACAGACAGAGTCTGACATGAGAAGGGCAAAGGGCTGATCCCTTTCACCCCGTTATATACCCTAACACATCCTGAGTAGGCTGCATCTGTTTTTAGAAGATTGCTTCGGTTACCTTACCAGGAAACGTGCTTGTTCAAGATCGCTTGTTGGACATAAATTGACATCACAATGACATCTTCGTTAAGTTTTCCTGCTATTCAGCTACCGTTCAATTCCTGTTTTTAGCTGTTGTTCAAATTCATACTTTTTGGTATTGCTCAAGTTCATACTTTTTGCCTATGTCTGGCTTGATCAAAAACTGCACACACACACATTTTCCACTTGAAGCAAACAATAGGTCACTTGGAGTACACATTGTCCCTTTGCTACTTGGGTTTTTGTCACACGTACATTTTGTCCTTAGAAAGCCTAATCTAAGTTCTGCATTTCTAACAGCTTGATTATATTTTTAACAATGTCCTTTTGCTTATATGAACATCTTCCTTTAAATGCTTATTAGTACATAAATCCTCAATGTTAATAAAAGTTGCACACATCTAAAAGATAAAAGAACACATCTAAAAGATAAAAGAACACATCTAAATGTAAAATTTCCATTACATTCCACCCCATGTTCATTCAAAGAACATACATACAAATTTGACATTTACTTCTCCATAATCATAGTAATTTACAACAGGTAAATTTTTCCCATGGTTACTTCATTTCTTAGTCAAACTCATGTTCGCTCTCGTTCTCGTATGTCTCAGCTTCAGGCACTGTAACCTCAACTTCATCTTCTGGTGCCCTACTTATCATTGTTACGTATTCCCCTGCAGTCATTCTGACCATAGTGGTAGACACCGCTTTAGCAGTGAAAGTAGAAATACAATTCATAAAACATGGAATCATCAGAAGCAAAATCAAAACTAAACATGCTATTGGCAAAATTGTACTTATCAGCCATTTCGTCCACCCCTGCAAGCTCAAAAACCACCTATCCAGTGAAGATGACATGTCTCCAGGAGTGGCTACGGCCATTTTCATGTGCTCTATTATGTTGGTTACGTTATTATAAACGTCAGGCAGATTAAAACAACACGAGGTTCCTAGCATTTTGCACACCCCCCCGCGTTCCGCGGTGATCATGTCCAAAACGAGTCTATGTTGTATTACGGCTTCTCTAATTCCTCTAAGTTCAGTGTTCAGTTGTTTTAACGCATCTTCAGTCTCATTCGCTAAGCGTAATACCTGCCAGGCTAAGCCATTTATTTTTAGCAAGCTAGCAGCAGTGCCTCCCCCCACAAGGAAAGACCAACCAGTCATAGCTATTCTGCTCGTCCAAGGATCCCAAAGTTTGGTACCTTGAAACATAATAGGCATCTTCTCATCCGCTAGACTTCTTTTCGATCTTATAGAAGATTGCCTAAGGTTTTTATTTTCATTATTGACATAAACTTCCGTCCCTACGTCTAAAAGTCCTGGATAACAGCACCCAGTCCATTTCTTGGGAAGAGAATGGAAAGCGGTTTGACCACAAACCCATACTGTTCCAGCCGCTGTCTCTCCTAGATCATAGTTGTCACCTGGGCACGTGATAAACGCACCATCCGATGTGATACACATTTGTCATTACTCGTGATTATCGTGGTTTTACAGTGTGATGTACCAACCATTATTGCACCCCGTTGGATCTCCAATTTCCATAAACACACGGTGCCCAATTGTGGTTTTACTACCCATACATTGTCATAGCCTCTAGTACTGTGTTCTGATTGAGTTTGACACACTACCTTCTGTGGGGATATTGATTTGATTTCTCTCGAGTTTTTTGCATTCAGTAATTTCCACATAGCACATGGTATTAATCCTATTAATTCTCCTAAATTTGCCGATCGCAATGGATGGACCCTCCAAGTTCTATCCATTTGCAGACACCACCAACATGATTGGTTGATGGCCAAAGCTTGTCGTTGAAGTAAACTCAACATACATGCTTTGTTACCCCCACATTGAATTCTGCTTTGTGTTATAGTTACGTCTTCATGATGCAAATTAAACTGTTTTTCTAATTCAGCGTCCTCTTCTTCAGATATGCTAGTATGAGTTATTAGTTCAGACAGGCTATGAGTTTCTGGTGGCGGACCTACCATTTTAATTTCAATTGGAACATAAGTGTCGGTACCTGTGGTCCACCAAACACAGAAAAATTTTCCTCCCCACTGAGTCGCGCCATCATTTCCTGTTGACAACGTAACTTTCAGTTTGGTTTTAAAATTTTCAGTGATTTCTTCGAACTTTATGAGACCTGACATCACCCGTTTGCTAAAACCATTACTTGAGGTATACCCCACCTTGCTCAACAGACCTTCACTGATAGCTTCCTTATTACCTCCATACACATCTTGCCATGCACAGGGATCCTTACAAAAATACATGGCTTTACCCCATTTGTTCAAACGCTCTGGATTATACCCAGGTCCTGCTGCTGAAATAGGATCACATATTATGTTTATCTCACTCCCTTTCCCTCTTGTCATTTTCACCTCTATGCTACCATCCTGTGCTAGGCCTATGGCCAGGCTAGTTAAGAGGATAAGATTTAGTAACATATTGCCACACAGTGCAACCTCGCCAGGCAAGAAAATGTTCTTGTGAAAATGATATGAGTCCTGTTTCCCTATGTATCGTTGGTCTCAGGGCAGGTCTTGTAGATATTATTAGACAGTTAAATGCAATGCCCACTCCGTCAAAACACCACAGAGTCCTTGACGCAGTACGGACTACTCCTAAAATTGCAGAATCGTCCTGTACTATTGATTCGTTCCCTCTCCAATGACGATGGTCTTCTAGTGAATAACCGACAGGCTGACAAGCAACTTTGGTTAGTCTGACACCTGTTCGGCACTCGTTAGCTGTGAATGGGATTCTTATTCCGTTGCAGCTACCGCATGAGCTGGCACCGTTGCAGTTACCGCATGAGCTGGCACTTTCCCCATTGCAGCTACCACATGAGCTGGCACTTTTCGACAGTGCGTCCCATGGATCCACGGAGCCCTCGCCCCGACTTTCACCGCAGTGTGAGTTGTCAGCAAAACCTGAAATGGCCCCTGCCACCTCTTCGCTTTCCAGTGTTTCCGCCTCAGATCCTTTATCAGTACGAAATCTCCTGGCCTGATGCTGTGCAGGGCCGTCTCAGCTGGCTCTGGAACTGCTGCTTTGACCTGTTTTGAGATATCAGCAAACACCTTATCCAGTTCAACACAATATTGCAACATGTCATGTTCACAAAGAGTGGTGTCAGGCAGTGGTCTAGGATTATGTGGTTCCCAGCCCATGTGAGGTGGACGAGCAAACAGAATCTCAAATGGAGAGAGCTGTGCGCGTCCCCTCTTTCTCATTCTCATATAAGTCAATGCAATGGGCAGGGCCTTTGGCCATGAAAGCCCTGTTTCATCACAAATTTTTGCCAATTTATTCTTAATGGTTCCGTTCTCACGTTCAACAGTGCCTCCTGCCTGTGGCCAACAGGAGCAGTGGTACTTCCAGGAAGTACCCAGGAATGCTTCAATTGCTGAGATCGCGCTGTTTACAAAATGTGAACCATTGTCACTTGATAATTTCTCAGGTACCCCCCATCGTGGGACGATTTCCTGTAGGAGTAGTTTCGCCACCCCTTTTGCATCTGCCTTTGTTGTAGGCATTGCTTCTACCCATTTTGAAAACATATCCACCGCAACTATGCAGTATTTCTTTTTGTCAGATGGTGTCAATTCAATATAATCAAGCATTACATGTGAGAATGGTCTTGGCGGCCTGGGATGCCCCGCCTGTCTCATTGCCTGACCCCTGCCGACATTGTTAGTTCCGCAAATCAGACATCTGCTGCAAAAATCTGCTGCCACTGTGGAAAAACCTTTGGTAAACCAGTTATTCTGCATAACAGTAAACATCCCGCTTTTTGACGTATGGTCCAGTCCATGCGTCAACTTAGCATAAGCCTGAAAGAAATGAGAAGGTAAACATGGTTTATTATTGGGGCCCCTCCATTGTCCATTCTCATACACACACCCTGCATTTCTCCATTTCTCCTTGTCAGAGGATGAAGCATGCTGCTGCATCATTTCTATGTCACCTAGTTCCTCAGTCAACCGTGCTGCAGTGGTTATCTGGACAGGAAGTAGAGCTGCGGCTTTCGCAGCTAAATCAGCTGCTCTGTTTCCTTTAGAAACATCATCACTTCCCGTAGTATGAGCTTGGCACTTGCAAACAGCCACTTCCTTTGGCAACAGCAGAGCATCCAACAATTCACTCACCAGCAGGTGGTTTAATATTGGCTTGCCATCTGCTTTCAGAAACTTTCGATGTTTCCATAATGCCCCAAAATCATGCACAACACCAAAAGCATACCTTGAGTCAGTGTAAATTGTAACACGTTGGCCACTTGCCAATTTGCATGCTGCAGTCAGAGCAACCAGTTCAGCAGCTTGTGCAGAAAAATGTGACGGCAATGAGTGTTGTTCCAGAACCCCAGTTAAGGAAACTACTGAATATCCAGCTCTGTTTTTGCCTAGGTCATCTCTGCTGGATGACCCATCCACAAAAAGAATCACGTCACTGTTGGGTAAAGCCTCGTCTGTCAAGTCTGGTCTCGGACTACATATCTGTTCCAAGGCTGAAACGCAACAGTGAGGTTCACCGTCTTGCTCCGTTGGGAGCAGGGTAGCTGGATTTAAAACATTACAACGTTTAACCGTAACATTATGCATTTCCAGCAGCACAAAGTTATATCTCAGCCATCGTGCTGTAGATAAATGAGAAGTCTTTTGTTCTAATAAAATCATTGACACAGCATGTGGCACTAGCAGTGTCAAATCACTGAAACCTACAAAATCTCTAGAGGCTACTACAGCTCTCTCAGCTGCAGCCACAGCCCTCAGACAAGCAGGAAGTCCTCTCGCTACTGCGTCTAACTTAGTTGAAAAATATGCCACTGGTCTCAATTTGCCCCCATGCTCCTGTAACAAGACAGAAGACATGTAACCATTTTTCTCCGCAACTGTCTGCGTATATGGCTTATCAGGATTTGGGATGCCAAGAGTAGGTGAACTCAGCAATGCCTGTTTCATTTCACAAAAAGCACTTTCTGCCTCTGCGGTCCATGTCAATTTGTCAGAGGCTGCCATATCCTGGCCATAAATTAACGCTGACAAAGGCCCTTCCTTGTTGCTGTAGCTAGGAATGAATGTCCTACAATACGAAGTCATTCCTAAAAATGACATCATTTGCTTCTTAGTGGTCGGTTTAGGAATGTTCTGTATGGCAGTGATTCTTTTGTCAGACAATGATTTCCCATTTGCTGTCAACACATGACCTAAAAATGTGACTTTGGTTTGATTTACAGCTACCTTACTTGGATTGACCTTGTGGCCCTGCCAAGTAAGTTAACAATGTGATGGTAGCCTGCTTACAGATCTGTTCATTTGGACAGCAAAGTAACAAATCATCGACATACTGCAACAGAGCCACGCCAGGCGGAAGAACCAAATCTTCTAAACTGCGTTTCAAAGCTTCGTTGTAAATTGTTGGACTTTCGCAATATCCCTGACACAAACGTGTAAAGGTGTACGCCTTACCATTGAAATTAAATGCAAACCAAAATTGTGAGTCAGGATGTACTGGAACGCTGAAGAACGCATTTGAAATGTCAACCAATGTATAACATTTGGTTCCAGCTGGAATTTGAGATAAGATCGTGTACGGATTGGGGACGAACGGCGTTCTTGCGAAGACTGCCTCATTAACAGCTTTTAAGTCCTGCACGAATCGATATTCAGCCGCTTCGTTGTGGTCTCTTATTTTCTTTACTGGAAAAATTGGTGTTCGGACAGGCGAGTCCGGACACTCAACAATAACCCCTTTTTCAAACAAAGAATTGAACACCGGAGTAATGCCCTCAATTGCTTCCTTTTTCAACGGATACTGCAATTTCTTTGGCCTGTAGTCAGATTTAGGCTTAATTTGAATTGGCTCACAATCAACAATCAGACCTACATCATATTTATCTTTAGCCCATAGACAACTAGGAACTCCCTCCAACCCCTCCGGGATGACAGGGAGGTGCGATAAGGTCAGACTGCCAAAACTCATTTCCTCTTCTAACACTGTGACTGCTCGCAACCCTCTCAATGTTTTATGACATGGCTGTTTGAACCATCCGGTACTTTCGCTTTGGCAGATCAGTCTCTTTTGATCTATTATGACCCAGTCGGTCAATTCATGGCACTTGGCCATGAATGGACCTGCGTCACGCCATTCAGCCTTCACTGGTTTGGCCAGTGAAATATGTGGCTGTGCATTTTTCACGTCATAAAACATTGCCTGTTCGTCAGTCAGTTTCACATTCAAAACACACCAGTGGTTTGTCCAATAAAGATAATCTGTCTTTATATCTTCCACATCATCAGGAACATTAACCCATCGCTGAGCATATTCATCATCAGGGTCAGTGCTGACATGTGAAGTACAGTGCAAATCTGTATCATTCATAAATTCAGAAGATGGCAACACTCTGTCGTGAGCCTTTGTGGTCAGACATGTGTTAGAAATTTGCCATTCATACACAAACAAGGGTTTTTCCCCTGCAGCTTCGTACAGCATTCTCATGTCAGCAGAAATCCCTTCAGCAGTACAGTGAACAGAAATACCCAGTTTACAAAGTAAATCTCGACCCAGTAGATTTACTGGACATGTTTGAGTAATCAAAAAACAATGCTCAAATTTTTTCCCATCAATTGAACACTCAAGCGGCGTTGAGAATGATTCTTTGACTACATGACCTGTGGCACTTCTGGAAAAAGTTGTTTTTCCAGAACGTGAAACTGGCTGTGTCAATTCTGTTTCTTTTATTAAGGAGAATGTTGCACCAGTGTCAATTAAAAATAACAGTGTCTTGTCAAGAACGTTTACTTCTATCAAAGGTAAAGATTTATGCGCCTTATAGAAAACATTAGCAAGCCCATCTTCATTGCAAAGAGCAAAGTCAGAAATTAAAGGAGAATGATACTTATCTGATGGAGAGACAGGAAACCCGTTGCTCGCACCCTCCCTCTCTCAATCCGCCTGATCTGCTTTGTAGGCTGCTGCTTGCGGACAAGCGTCACGCCAATGTCCTCTCTGTCCACAAATGAAACAAGTGTCTCGATCTGGACGTTGTTGATCTTGTGAAAAATGTCTACCTCTGCCTCGACCACGTCCTCTGCCTCTTCCTCCACCACTTCTTTGGTTATAGTGGTAGCGGTTTGGTTTGGGGTTGTTGTTGTCGCTCATGTGCAGTGCTATCAGAGCTAGAGAAAGATCTTTGTCTTGCTTGGCGGTCTTGGTTGTCTGTCTTGTCTTTATTATTTCTTCATGATGTCTCGCATGCCGTCTGATTTCCGTTGTGGAAGTCAGTTGCCACCCAACACAGGTTTTCTGAATTGCTTTGGAAATTTCTTTATCAAGTCCATCCATGAACAAAGTTCTTAGATAGTCATCATATGGATCAGACCCCATAGGTCCCGCATCCGGGTCCGTTGGCGGTTGTCTCTTATCCATACCACCATGTCGATCAAAGCACTCTTTCAGTCGTAGGAAATACGCTTCTGTAGTTTCATCTTTTCCTTGAGTACATTGCCGAACTTTGTGAATGTCCAACGTGCGTGGAAAAACTGTCTTCAAAGCTTTGACTATGGTTTCGACGTTCTTTGTGTAGTCGTTGTTGCTCGGATCGTCGTAGTTGATGTGTTTCAGACGTGCATCCACTGGCCACTTGTCTGACAATTTAGCCATTTGCACTGGTCCATATTTCAAAACCATTAATCTCCACAGTTCATTAAGAGTCGGTCTGAATTCTCTGCAGAAAACAGCTAAATCAGCACCCAGTTTTGCCCCACCTGTTTCAATGTTTGGCAAGTGTGCAGAAGCTTGTTTCAGGTCCTCCTGGGTCCATGGTCGCATTACCAGAACCGCTCCTTCTGGTCCTGCTACTTCGAGCATCGGTGCCTGAAGATTTAGGAGACTTTCGTCGTCACCGTCGCTTTCACTCTTTACCTCCGTTTCTGAATCATCAGGTGTCTGTTGTGTCGATTCCGCAGGTACGGTTGCTGCCCTCGTCGCTGTTTGCCCGTTAACCTGGTCGAACTTTGGCTGAGTTTTCTTGTCGCATTTCTTCGTGAGTGCAAAGTTAAGTCTTTCAGGTTTGTGCTTAGCAGTTCTTCTAGCTCTTTGCTGCATCTCTTACCCCCTTCTTCATTATACGCTGTCCCAGAGCACGTCGTCGATATTGTCTTTGTCTCTTTCTCCGACGGAGTATATCTGGGTGGTTGACCAGCTGGTGCGCTGGCTTGCACTCCGGATGGTGCACTGGCTTGTGGTCCTCCTGCAGCAGCTCCGCTTTGACCAGGATTGAGAGCAGGTGGGCGATGAGCCGGATAACCCCCGTCTTCCACCATCATTCTCATAAATTGACCAAAAAAGGGAGAAGAAGAGTCAGCAATATCGGAACAGTCATTTTTAAGATTCTGTAATGCTTTCTTTGATGCTTCCTGTCTTTCTTGATCAGAGTATAATGGTGCAATGGCACGACAGACTTGTTTTTGTTGCCTGCGTGTTGCCTCTTCTAACCATTTTACTATGATTTCACCACATTTCTTGTACTGGTCTTTGTCTTTTTTCTTGACAATATGAGTCACCCAATTTACTTTGGTTTGAGTCAAATGTGACACGCTTAAACCCCCATTAAACCCATATTGGTTTTTCAAAAACGGCACATAAGCATGATACCAAGTTCCCATTATTTTATCCATGGCTTTATATGAACCCTTAGAAAAATCAACCTGTTCCTCCTCTCTTTTCGAATTTTCATTACCCATTAGTGCTTATTTCTTTTACTCATCAGTGTTTATATTTGCGTATTTAAATCTTTTCCCCCGCGTGGTCACCACGCACTATATTCACTGTATTAATTATTTCCCCCGCGTGGCCACCACGCACCTGCCTATATTCGTCAATATAGGACTTTCAAACTGCCTGCATCCGTCGATGCAGGTCTTTCCCAAATAAGCGCCTCTGTACAGTTTGAAAAATTACTATCAGGCTTATTTCAAACAGTCACCTATCTGGTGTTTGAGAATTTACTATCAGGCTTATCTCAAACTCTGGCCCTTTTGGGAAAATAATTAATACATGGCATTCGAGAAATTACTTTCAGGCTTATTCTCAAACCCTGTTTGGAAATTACTTTCAGGCTTATTCCAAACTCTGCTTGGAAGTTACTTTCAGGCTTATTCCAAGGCTCTGACCCTTCTAGGAAAAATATTCAATACGCAAATACTTTTCTTATTTACCACGTAAATAATTTTCTCTCACCGTCTCTTTGTGCTTTTCTCATTCGGGATCGCGTCCACCTAGGCCTCCCGTGGTGTCCACAATTCTCCCGTCCCTCAAAGATGGGGGTTGGAGCCACAGACTTCTTGTCTTTGGGATGATCAGTCAATCGCTTCTTCCACGGAGGTCATCAGTTTCGCGATCCCATCCTCGTCGCCATTTGTCGTGGAAATAATTCTATGCGAAAAGTTAGGAGGAAGGAGACAAGTGGAAACCTTGGAAAAGTCAAAGTATCAAATGTTTTATTTCTTGCAAGAAAGGCAGTTCACACACAGACAGAGTCTGACATGAGAAGGGCAAAGGGCTGATCCCTTTCACCCCGTTATATACCCTAACACATCCTGAGTAGGCTGCATCTGTTTTTAGAAGATTGCTTCGGTTACCTTACCAGGAAACGTGCTTGTTCAAGATCGCTTGTTGGACATAAATTCGTCTAGACAGAACAATGACATCTTCGTTAAGTTTTCCTGCTATTCAGCTACCGTTCAATTCCTGTTTTTAGCTGTTGTTCAAATTCATACTTTTTGGTATTGCTCAAGTTCATACTTTTTGCCTATGTCTGGCTTGATCAAAAACTGCACACACACACATTTTCCACTTGAAGCAAACAATAGGTCACTTGGAGTACACATTGTCCCTTTGCTACTTGGGTTTTTGTCACACGTACATTTTGTCCTTAGAAAGCCTATTCTAAGTTCTGCATTTCTAACAGCTTGATTATATTTTTAACAATGTCCTTTTGCTTATATGAACATCTTCCTTTAAATGCTTATTAGTACATAAATCCTCAATGTTAATAAAAGTTGCACACATCTAAAAGATAAAAGAACACATCTAAAAGATAAAAGAACACATCTAAATGTAAAATTTCCATTACATAACACGCCACGCCCCTACTGCGTGCTAGAATCTCCGAAAACAAGCCGATTTCAACCTCAAAATGTAAGCTTTTAAATATACCAATACTGCTATCTCAAACATGGAGAGGCTTCTTCGTGATTTCAACTAACAGATTCTGCAAAAAAATGAAATTCACCAATTTTGAAAAAAAAAAACTCTTCTTTCTCATTTTGCTCGAAAGTTGTGCTGCCGACTTGTGGTTTCTGTGACGGGTCACATATGGGAATATAAGTATCACAGTTGGGTTTAGTCAGAATAGACATTTCCAGATTTACAGATTATGAACATATTTACAGTGTTTTGAATATTATAAATAAATAAATCTACATATAAGTATCACCTGAGTTGTTGGATATTGCACTAAACAGTAAGAGTATTGCACTTAAGGCATATGCCTTAGGAGGAGTGTTAACTGTTCAGGAGGGAAATGGCCTGTGGGAAGAAACTGTTCCTGTGCCGAGATGTTCTTGTGGCCAGTGATCTGAGTCGCCGTCTTGACGGTAACAGTTCAAACAGGTGGTGTCCAGGGTGAGTGGAGTCTGTGATGATTTTACCTGCTCTCTTCCTCACTCTGGAAGAGTACAGGTCCTGGAGGGTTGGCAGGGGGGCACCAATGATCCTCTCCGCAGTCCGGACTGTCCGTTGTAGTCTCCGGATGTCTGATTTGGTAGCTGAACCAAACCAGACAGTGATGGATGTGCATAAGACAGACTCAATGACGGCTGAGTAGAACTGAATCAGCAGCTCCTGTGGCAAGTTGAACTTCTTCAGCTGGCGAAGGAAGTACAGTCTCTGCTGGGCCTTTTTCACAGTGGAGTCAATGTGATTGTCCCACTTCAGGTCCTGAGAGATGGAAGTGCCCAGGAACCTGAATAACTCCACTGCTTCCACAGTGCTGTTCATGAAGGTGAGTGGGGGGAGTGCTGGGCTGGTCCTCCTGAAGTCCACGATCATCTCCACTGTTTTGAGCGTGTTCAGCTCAAGGTTGTTATAACTGCACCAGACAGCCAGCTGTTCAACCTCCAGTCTGTAAGCAGACTCGTCACCGTTCCGGATGAGACCGATGACAGTGGTGTCATCTGCAAATTTCAGGAGCTTGACAGAGGGGTCTTTAGAAATGCAGTCATTAGTGTACAGGGAGAAGAGCAGTGGGGAGAGAACGCACCCTTGAGTGGCGCCAGTGCTGGTGGTGAGAGTCCTGGATGTGTGTTTCCCCAGTCTCACTCGCTGCTGCCGGTCCGTCAGGAAGCTGGAGATCCACTGACAGATCGAGGATGGTATGGAGAGCTGGGTCAGTTTGGCTGTGAGAAGGTCAGGCATGATGGTATTGAAGGCCGAACTGAAGTCCACAAAGAGGATCCTTGCATAAGTCCCAGGTCTGTCGAGATGTTGCAGGATATAATGCAGTCCCATGTTGACTGCATCATCCACAGACCTGTTTGCTCTGTAAGCAAACTGAAAGGGATCCAGAAGGGGTCCAGTGATGTCCTTCAGGTGGGCCAACACCAGTCTTTCAAACGACTTCATGACCACAGACGTGAGAGTGACAGGTCTGTAGTCATTAAGTCCAGTGATTTTGGGTTTTTTGGGGACAGGAATGATAGTGGAGCGTTTGAAGCAGCAGGGAACTTCACACTGCTCCAATGATCTATTGAAGATCTGCGTGAAGACCGGGGCCAGTTGGTCAGCGCGGGCTTTTAAACAAGCAGATGAGATGCCGTCTGGGCCTGAGGCTTTCCTAGTCTTCTGTTTTTTGAAGACTCTTCTCACGTCCTCCACACAGACCTTAAGCTCAGGTAGGATGGCAGGAGGGGGGAGTAATGGGAGTGCAGGAGGTGATGGTGAATGTGTGAAGTGCAGATCAGACCGGGTGTGTGGTGTGAATGAGGGCTTTTCAAACCTGCAGTAAAATGAATTTAAATTGTCAGCCAGGTGTTGATTGTCCAAAGATCGGGGGGATGGTGACTTGTAGTTGGTGATGTTCCTCAGGCCATTCCAGACTGATGATGGGTCGTTGGATGAAAACAGTTTTTTTCAGTTTTTCAGAGTAGTTCCTTTTAGCAACTCTGATCTCCTTTGTCAATCTGTTTCTGGCCTGGTTATACAAGATTTTATCCCCACTTCTGTAAGCATCCTCTTTGGCATGACGAAGATGTTTGAGTTTCCCAGTAAACCATGGTTTATCAGTAAATGATAAGAATGTCCTGGTAGGAATGCATGCCTTCATAACCTCCCGTTTAGACTACTGTAATTCTCTATACTTTGGTCTCCCTCTGACTCTAGTGGCACGGCTTCAGATGGTTCAAAACGCAGCGGCCAGACTGCTCACAAACACAAAAAAACGTGAACACATCACACCCGTCCTAGCCTCTTTGTACTGGCTTCCTGTCCAGTCTAGGATACAATTTAAAATACTGCTAATGGTTTTTAAATCTCTACGCGCACTGGCCCCAAGCTACTTAGCAGATACCATTCAGCTCCAAGCAACTCCCAGAGCCCTCAGATCTTCCAGTCAGGGCCTGCTGCATGTCCCACGGTCTCAGCTAAAGCGGAAGGGTGACAGAGCCTTGTCTGTTGCTGGCCCTCAGCTGTGGAACCGACTGCCACCCGAAATCAGAAATGCCACCCATATTGATATTTTTAAAGCTAGACTTAAAACCCACATTTTTATATTGGCCTTTTAGGCATCTTAAATGTTTTTCCTGCTAAGTGTGTTTTAACCTGCTGTCTCTCTGTAATGTTGTTTTAGCCTAAACTAAATGTATTTGTAAATGTATTTCTATTACATGTGTTTTATTACCCTGTGGCCAGTACAACTATGTACAGCACTTTGGTCAGCGCAAGCTGTTTTAAATGTGCTATAGAAATAAACTTTACTTACTTACTTACTTGTTCCTGTGTTCCTCGTGTTTCCCGTTCTCTGGATACGGATTGCTTCACTCCCGTTCTCACCTCTGGTTCACCGTCATCACCTTCAGCCACCTCAGGATTGCCCGTCTCAGTCCCTGTGTCACACTCTCCTGCTGTCTGTGTTCCTGGTCTGACTCTCTCTCTCTGAGTGACTGCCTGCTTGCGCTGAGTACTGCATTTAAGCATCTGACTGTTCTGAGTTTCCTGAGTGAACCATTGTTAATAAACACCACCTGCACTTGCTATTGCTTCCGTCCTGTTTATCATTACACCAATAAGCAAAATGAGTTGTGGCCTATATATACACACATTTGACTCACCTATGTTCCTTGACAGTTTTCAGCATCCCTCCACCACCCCGTCTCCTCACACTTGCCTGGTTACTTTCCTAACCAGAAATACGAGGGGAGTACTCTAGGTTCGGGCCAAATTCCGAACTCGGAGCCCTCCCCTCGGACAGCACGCCAAATACACATATTACTTTACTCTGATCTGATTATTTGTAAGTGTGAACTCGTGAAATGAGTAGAAAGTTCTGCGCGTGATCTACTGACGACGACGCGCAAATGAAAGAACACAGACGCAGCCGATTATTTCCATAATGACCAACACAATCTACCAAGAACAGCGCAGATTAGCGTCTGGTTTAAGACATGCTTTTTTGGGTGGTAAATAATGGCACAAATACTAGTAAACTGACTAATGCAAACCTTAGTAAATCACCTTGCGTGATTTATTTAAATACTCTCCTCCCATAAATTTTGCGTCTGAAAGGAAAATTCCTACAAATGCATATGCAATAAGGTTAGCCGCAAAAATAACCCTGTCCACACCTTTTCAGCGCTAATTCTTTGACTGTGTGTTTTGTAAATTCTGACAGTAGTTTTTTAATGCCCAAAGAGGGTTTCCGCTGGCACAAACTGTTAGTATATCTTATCTTGCCCTAAATCTTGTTTTCTGAAAAAGGTTATTTGGATCTATTGGTTATTTCTATCTACTCTATTTGGATACTTGTGTATTATGCTGCAATTCCTAATAATGTTACCAACTAGATGATGAGTAACTTTGTTTCTATTTATTTACCAAAGCCAATTTGTTCTCTCATTTGGAGTTTGACAAATTGTGGTCCCTGACGGCCACAACTACTCGTCTTTGCATAAGAAGAGAAGTAAGGGATGTGAAATTGTGTTGTTACCCATGACAATGCTGTAGAGCAGAGAGGAATGGAGAAACTTTGGAGAGAGAGAGAGAGAGAGAGTGAGAGAGAGAGAGAGAGAGAGAAAGAGTAAATGGCAGGATAATGATTCTGCTGAGAATATCTGCTATTTACAGAAATACACAGAATGAAGATGAACATGTAAGCAGCATTTCAGGGTTCCATTTTCCAAACCATTAGCCTTGAACACTGCATCAGGATATCTAGTGTCTGTCTCAGTCGGACTGCTTACAGACCATCTGATGAATATTACTCAAAAATGAGAGTTTTTCTTCAAACATCAAGCTCTAATGTGATTGGCCTTACCAGGAATCAGCTTTATTAAATCAAGGAAAAGTTTCCGGCTACTACAATGATTCGATTTTTTTTATTGTTCGAATTTGGCACAAAGTGGTGAGCCATGACCCAACCTTGCTTGCAAAGACTGAAATGCTCCTTTTATACCCAATCACGATACCCACACCTATTACCAATTCACATGCTTATTGTGGACTCTTTTAAAAGAGTTTACCTTGGATATTCTGTAATCTTTTAACTTTTTTTAGCATCTGTCTCAACCTTGTAGGCAGATGGTTTCTGCGAGGAATTCCAGTCACGATTTAGACCGTATCATAATACTGAGACTGCTCTCATTAGAGTTACAAATTATTTTCTCTTATCATCCGATCGTGGTTGTATCTCTCTATTAATGTTACTGGATATTAGTGCTGCATTTAAAACTATCAACCACAACATTCTTTTGAATTGACTCGAATAGACTGTACATGCTATCCTTGGGAGATATCATTAGGAAGCATGGCATTAGTTTTCACTGTTATGCTGATGATACTCAGCTATATATTCCTTCGTGCCCTGACGAAACATACCAAGTCACAAAATTAATGGAATGCATAGTTGAAATAAAAAACTGGATGACTAGTAATTTCCTATTACTTAATTCTAAGAATCAGAGATTCTAATTATTGGTCCAAAAACCTCCACACGTAATAACTTAGAATACAGTCTCAGTCAAGTCGTCGTTTTCAGATAGGAACCTGGGTGTGCTCTTTGATACCATATTTCATGTGAAAGCCACATTTCTAGCATCTGTAAAACCGCGTTCTTCCATCTTAAAAATTATATCTAAACTACGACATATGATCTCAATAACAAATACGGAACAGTTAGTTCATGCGTTTATGACCTCAAGGCTAGATTATTGTACTGCTCTTATGGATGGTTGCCCTGCCTGCATAATAAACAAACTACAGCTGTTCCAAAACGCAGAAGCTATAGTTATTACCAGAACCAGGAAGTATGACCATATTAGCCCGGTTCTGTCAACACTGCATTGGCTCTCTATTAAACATTGCATGCATTTTAAAATCTTGATAATTACTTACAAAGCACTAAATGGTTTAGCTCCCCAGTACTTGAGCGAGCTCTTTATGCATTTTAGTCCTTCACATCTATTGCAATCTCAAAATTCTGGCCAGTTAAAAATACCTAAAATATCAAAATCAACTGCAGGCGATAGATCATTTTCCTGTTTAGTACCTAAACTCTGGAACAGTCTTCCTAGCATTGTTCCAGAAGCAGACACACTCTGTCAGTTTAAATCTAGACTAAAATATATCTCTTTAACCTGCCATACACATAACACATTATCGATTTCTATTATTCAAATCAGTTAAATAATTGTTGGGCTGAATAAATTAGATCAACTGGAACCAGGGACACTTCCCATAACATCCAATGCACTTGTTACATCGTGGCACCTACACTAATATTAGTCTGTCTATCTCATCCTTATCCCGAGGTTACCGTAGTCAGCTGGGTCCAGTCCATATCCAGATCATATAGTGGGCCTGCACCTAGACATGACGACAACACAGCCCGGAATGTCAGCAGAGATCCTGTCAACTAGACAATCCCCTTTGAAGGCCTCATCAACATGATAGTCACCAG
Organism: Gila orcuttii; assembly: GCA_026230005.1. Taxonomy (NCBI): domain Eukaryota; kingdom Metazoa; phylum Chordata; class Actinopteri; order Cypriniformes; family Leuciscidae; genus Gila; species Gila orcuttii. Next base: position 18,640,120 of record JAPDVR010000013.1, on the reverse strand, counting down.
CACAGATCCTCAGCAGAGACCACAAGAGGCAGACAAGTCCTCCGCACAGACCCTATGGCCAGCTTCGGCTCCATACCAGTATGATTAATTATAATGACACCATGTTCATTCATTGGCCAGAGGAAAACTGGCCCCCCCAACTGAGCCTGGTTTCTCCAAAGGTTTTTTTACTCCATTCTGTCACCTGAGTTTGGGTTCCTTGCCACTGTCACCTCTGGCTTGCTTAGTTGAGAACACTTAATATTCAACAATATTATTGATCTGACTGTACTGACGCTGTTGAGAACTGAACTGAGCTGGACGATGACATAATTTTTTGCAGAACTGCTTTATAGATGAAATTAACTAATTTAATAATTGATGATCTTTATAACAGAATTGAATCAACACTGAACTGACTTCAGCTGAACAATAGGCGAAATGCATAATTTTTCCTGTTTATCACTGCAAAGCTGCTTTGAAACAATCTGTATTGAATAAAGAGCTATATAAATAAAGGCGACCTGACTTTTTTGCAGTGTGTTGCAGCCATCAAAATCAAAATTTGTTTATATTTACAAAATACAATTAAGTTGGCCAGTGAAAATATTGGAAATCTTCATACTTTTGTCAGTTAATTAAAGGTTCAAGAGAATTTTATTACAAGAGATTTTATTACATTTCAAAAATGTTCCATCTTTTCTGCAATATCAACTGATACTGATAAATATACTGCAAAAATTGCAGTAATTAAAAATGAAAAATTGTGTAAAATGTAAATTTCTTTAGAAGTCTTACAGAAAATGTAGCAAAAAAAAAAACTGGTTTCATTCTTAGAGTCAAAGACAAAGTGAAAACCAAAAGCTAACATGCAAGAATCTAAAAAAAGAAAAAAGTGCTCTTTTAAGACCATTTTCATCAGACAGTATCATTTAATAAAATATGTATTACATTAACACAATCTGTGGTTGGCCAGACGGCCTTTTTATGTCTAAGTAATCTGCAATGTGCACAAAATGTTATGCCTATACAAGAAAGTCTGCGAGAGACTTTTATATCACCCACAGCCACAGCTCTCTCTCTCTCTCTCTTTTGTCAAGTTGTAGACGCTAAACTCACAATGCAGAGGGCATTTACACGCTGACAGCGGAGAAGAGCAACTGGCGTACAAACATTCCCCTCAGAGAGAGCAATCATTCGGGTGGCGGGGTGCTGGACTGCCCCTTGTACTTTGTTCACGACCCATCCACTTCCTCATCTCAGACTGGAGTCGGAATGACCGGTGGAGTGTACAGAGGATTTTTTCTAGCCATCAGCTTCCGTTGTCAAACTCTGTGGGCACCAAACTGCAGTCTTCCGTCTGCCTCGTTTGATTAGCGCCTTGGCACACGGTTACCCGCTGCTTTCTCACACGGGTAGCTTGGCTGCATCGGTCTCTGCGGGTTTCTTTCCGAGTAAACACCTTCGCACTGAATTTAAGAATTCAGGCACAATCGCACACATAAAACACACCACTCCATGCCCGTGTTGTAACAGAGTCATTTTCAAGAAGTGAAATCGGGTCTCATCAACTATAAGTTCGTTGTACCAAGTACATACAAACTATATTAATTTAAAGTCACCATGAAATCAAAATGTACAATTCTTTAATGGAATATTGCAGTATTTATTATAAATGATTTACCCATGCTCATCATTATTATTTTTTTAAATGATGTGTCCTCGTGATCTTTAAGTAAAATAACTTCCCCTCCCTCTTGCAACGACATCTCTTCTCTTCTCTGATGACATGTATACTGGCGTGAGGGCGGGACAACCTGTCACTCACATGAGATCCACCAATAGCAAACCACAACCATCCAATCAATTCCCCATGGACAATATCAAGTCTCATCCTTTCCTTTTTTCCTTGTTACAGAAGCAGTTTCACTTGGATATATGCCAGAAAATATGGAAGAAAAGACTATTGCAACATCTATTTCATGCCAACTTTACTATATGGTGCATAATTAAACAAATTGGACATAATAGCTGCTTTTCCACCGTTAGGCCAAAAGGAATGGTTCCAGTTATATTTCCACTTAAGCACACAATTACAAATCGTTCTCAGCCTGGAATTCTCAGCACGGTACAGTTAATAATGTTGTAAATAAAGGCAATAATGTTGTAAATAATGTTCAATTTCTTGCACAAACCGATTGTTTCATTCATAAGACCTCAATGCAGCAGGAGCCATAGGTATTAATTTTGTTTTGCCTGTATATGTTTTTTTGAAACACAAAGTGACGGTACTAACCATTGACTTGCTTTATATGAATAACCAAGTACCAAGGATTCAGCTAAAAACCTTCTTTACTGTTCTACTGAAGAAAAAAATCACCTACATCTTGAATCGCTTGTGGGTGAATAAATTAACAGAAAATTTTCATTTTTTGGATGAACAAATCCCTTTAACAAATGAAATCTTATTTTCATTTGTTAAAAAAGTGTGGTAAACACTTTATGATAACTGAATGCTTGAATCATTAGTAAACCATTAGTAAATAGTTAATTCATCATTTATAAAACATTAATAGACATTAATAAAGCAGTTTATAAATACAGCTATTAATGCTTTATTCTTGGTTTATAAGCATATATAGAATGTGTTTAATAATTGTATTTTCATACTTTTAATGATCAATTTATAATTTCTAAATTATGTATTACATAATTTACAAACCAGTTATTTAGGAGTTGTCAGTGGTTCATAAGATCATTTAGAAAGTGTAAGTAAATGATTAATAAACTATTTAAATGTTTTATACATTTTTAATCATTTATACATTTTATTATTTAGACATATAGTAATAGTTACTCAGTGTGTTAATAAATGCTTTATTACGCATTCCTATTGTAATTCAGGATTAATTCAGGTAGTTATACAACATTTAGTAGTTGTCAGTTAACTATTTTTGTGAGCTCATCTAAAGTGAGGACTATTTATGCCTTGTAAAACATTTACGAAGGAGATTTAAGGCTCAGTTATCTTCTGCACTGCTGTTTTCTAATGTTTTAAAGTTAGTATTGAGGTAGTTTTGACACTGTGAAATATTTTATTACATTATTATTGTTTTATAAAAATTTATTTGTTGTATTTTGGTACTCCTGTAAACCAGTGTTGGCGCTGGTAAATTTCTATTCAGCAATGTTTACACTGTACAGAAATTTATTTTTATATCAGATTGCAGAGGCTTAGTTTCATTGTACTGCACAGTTATGTTGGTTACACTTTATTTCGATAGTCACTTTAGACATTTTACTAACTATAAGTAACTTTTCAACTACATGTCAACTAACTGTCATTAGAGTATTAGTAGAGTGTAGTAGACTGTCAGTAGACTGTTAGGTTAGGGTTAGGTGTTAGGGTTCGGGTTAGGAGAACAAGTTGACTTGTAGTTGCTAAGTAACTTATAGTCAGTAGAATATCAGTTGGGGGACCAACAAAATAAAGTGTTAGCAGATATTAAGCAGACAGTCTACTAATACTCTAATGACAGTTAGTTGACATGTAGTGTCAACGTTACTAAAGTAACTAAAGTTACTTATAGTTAGTAGAATGTCTAAAGTGGACTACCGAAATAAAGTGTTACCGTTTCATTTTCATCTTCAAAAAAATATTTATATGTTCTGTATCTTTGTTGTGTGTTGTTTCTGAGCCTTTATATCTCCTTTGTAAAAGTTTTACAAGGCATAAATAGTCCTCACTTAGAAGAGCCCACACAAATTGTTAACTGACAGCTATACTAAATGTTTTAAAACTACCTGAATTAATAATGAATTACAGTAGGAATGTGTGTTAATAAAGCATGTATTAACACACCGAGTAACCATTACTATATGTCTAAATAATAAGATGTATAAATGTACATTTAAATAGTTTATTAATCATTTACTTACACTTTCTAAATGATCTTATGAACCACTGACAACTCCTAAATAACTGGTTTGTAAATAATATAATACATAATTTAGAAATTGTTTATTAATAAAGTATAAAAATACAATTATTAAAAACATTATAGATATGCTTATAAACCAAGAAGCATTATTAGCTTTATTTATAAACTGCTTATTAATGTCTATTAATGCTTTATAAATGATGAATGAACTATTTACTAATGCTTAACTAATGATTCTAACATGCAGTTATTATAGTGTTACCCTTTGGGGTGAATTATACAATGACTCACTCATTGTCCCCAAAAAGACAACATGCAATGTTAATAGTGGTGATTACTGATACAACATTAGACATCAAAGTGAATCAAACTGAATGAATTTATTTGCTGAAAAAAATCAAAAGATTTGAGACGCTGAGATGAATCTACAGATTCCTGCAAGCAATGATTCCTCATATGATAGCTGTGTTTTGTGTACTGTACCTTACACAAAAATGTTCAGGCAGACAGAAGCTGTGACGTCTATGCAGTTAGAGATGATGCTCTGTCGCAATGTTGAGCTCATATTGATCTATACTGGGATTCATTAAGTGTCACTGATATGATGCTCTGAGCATGTGGGCCACGCTTTGCTGTTTTCTACCCTTAATAGAAAGCATGTGTCAAGCTCTCAGCACGTAATGACCAGAGGTGCATATCACAAATAACAACCTGCCTTTTGAGAGTCAGCCAGCCCAAGATCATTTCTCTCTATATATTATCATCCCAGCTAAACTCACCGCATGCTATTAGATCTATTTGGAGTGAAATAAGAAAGATTTCTAAAAGAGGCACTTTCGATGCACCTTGTCTAGGGTTGTAAAAATAGAGAGCTGGGAAAGTGCTCTTGTCATGGAGGTTTCAGTCCATGGCAATAATAAACCAACCCGCTCAGCTGAGACGACAATTTGCCATCACAATATAGAAAAGTGGTTTCAATTTACTGTGTGCATTTTTATTTTCACTTAAACCTCATATCTGATCTTTCAAAGACATGGAGAATCATTCTGAAGGCAAATAACTTGAAACTTAAACATATTATTTATGTATATATATATATATATATATTTTTAATTATTTTAAAAAAATAATTAAAAAATATGCCTATAAGAATGAATTAAATTAGTAATTAAAATAGGCCACGTACACATGTAATTTGGAGTTATGCTATTATAGTTTTTTATCTAAGTTAATTTTTCTCTATATGTAAGGCTAATATTATTTAAAAGTCTTATATAAAATAAGTAGTAACGAAAACAGCATGTTTCATTCTGTTCATTTCATTCAAGGGTGAAAAATGTTCATGTAAAGCTAAAATGCATAATTTAAGGTCATTTAAATCAGTCAGCATTACTGAATGACTTAAACTAGAATGTTAAAGTTGATAAAAAGCAGAAACCGTGGCAATTCACAACAGAGAAGAGCTTCCACTCATGTGAAACTATAGATGGCATGTCTGAACCGCAAACACTATTTAAAGTGTGCTGAATATCATATCCATTAAACACTACAGACAACTGGCAATTTTTGTCATGCTGACAATGACATGAACTTATCAACAAGATCAGTCAATGAAACCCTGCACAGCTTCACCACAGAGAAGTTTGGCGCTGAACCTTCACATCAAGGGGAATCAATAGAGCGTTAATGTATCACACACTCTCTCAGCATGGAGGAGATCCAGTACATTCCCATGCATCCTCACCTTCACATGAGACAGTGTTAAAAATGGCTGTTCACCCAGTGGAGTGCTGCTGGTTTAAGATAAAGCGGCTGAGTAATGCATTGCCAAACGATTGACTTTTCAGCGCATTCACAGAAAGGTGTCTCAGAATGAGGATGGAGTGGAACTCGCAATAAATTATTCCGCCCGCCCTGCTACCGGACCACAGCTTATCAAACTAATGCCAGCGGCTGTTGGGGTAGTCCGTCTTATGTTGTCAGCAATGCTAAGCGTGCATTGCCACACTAAACGCTCCTTGAAAAAAAACCTTGTGTGTAAAGCACCTTGATGCTCCAGGCATTCATCTGAAGGAGGGTTGTGCGCCACTCATAGTGAGGATGGCAAATTCAGTGCCTGAGTTTAAATGGTCTGAATCAGTTGGGGAAAATAATTATAAATTGAGTGATTTATAAATATAGAGTAAAGGCCCAGGTATACTTCGTTTTCCATGTTCTGCTCCATCTCGCACACAGTTGAGTGCGCGAGCCTTTGAAAGTACATTGCTTTGGCCATGAGTGCGGAAAAATGCGTTTGGTGTGTGCACACTATCTAGAGGCCTTTCGTGTCCGAAATTGAATACTTTTCTAATAGTACCCCAACAGCGTAAACAGTATCCCAACAGCGTAGTATGTTCGAATTCATATGCTGCGTCCGAAATCGCGTACTGTCTGAGTAGGTACATTTGAATTTTAACTTATTTCACGATCGTTAAAAAAAGTACATTCTATATATGTAATCAGGACCTACTACATCTGCCATGTTGTCATTATCATGTGACCTACCAGAGTCAGCTGCGTTGCTTCACCTCCATTCATAAATCCTCTCCCGTTGACTCATGGGATAGCAAAATGTCCATCGATTGCGCACTTTCTGAATCTCTGAGGTAGTAAGTTATCTACCATACTACTCTTTTTGCGTAGTGTTTTTCGCATACTATATAGTAGGGAAGTATTTGATTTTGGACGCAGCGATAGTATTCAAAAAACAGTAAGCGAAAAGTCCCCGGATGACCTACTACATCTGGCGAGATTCTGAAGTGCGCATTCGATGGACATTTTACTATCCCATATCCCATGAGGAGAGGATTTACGTCACACGGACAGTGTGCGTGGAGGCTGAATTATAATTAAGAAGATAATTAATTATGCATTTATATTTTGGGGGACTAATGAAGCTCTGAATGAATTGCAATTATAATAATATATATATATAAAAAATATATATATATATATATATATATATATATATATATATATATATATATATATATATATATATATATATATATATACATACTGCAATTCATCCAGAGCTTCATTAGTCCAAAAACATAACTGCATCATTAAAGGTGCAGTAAGCATTTTCTGAGAAATGCGGTTGAGAATCAACACCTAAACAAACTATTTTGTGAATATTTGCTAGATGTCTGTTCTGTGTGTGAGCTGAAGAAAAGTATTGTGTGTCTACATAGTCCGGGCTGTGTAAATATGAGAAAAAACTAAATGAATCGGACTGATCCACGGTGCACCAAACCACTCTTGCAGCTAATCAGTACACTCATGATGAGGAGGAGAGCGAGTGAGCAAGGAAAAAAGACTGTAGAAAGAGAGATGGCTGAGATATTACCAAAGAGGAAAAGGTCAGAGGAAAATGATTTGAAGAAGTTACAATCAGTCAAGAGCTAGGATCTGCATTAATATTGGGAAAAGCTTTCCAGTGCTGGAGAGATGTTTAAGATTGGTAAGTCCTGAAAACAGAAGCAGAGATTTCTATGTTTCTGCTCGATTACGTCACTCTGTAACATTGGTTACATCAGTTTCATAGAACCAAGATATGCTGTTGTTGTTATTTCTCTAGAGCGGCTATATATATATATAAATGAACTAAATTAATAACTTTTTAACAACAAAAATGAACCATCACTAAACTTACTTAAGCTGGACTGTGACGCTATTTTCTTTTAGATCTGCTGTACAGCAAAAACAAACGTTGTTGCATTATTTTCCTGTTATCTGTCACGATCCCTGTACTGTCTTGTGTTTTGTAGGACTTTTATGTTGAAGTATAATTTTAGTTCCCCATTGTTTCTGTGTTCACTTCCTGTGTTTTGTTCCTGTTTTGCCTTGTACCTTGTTTGTCACCATAGTTACCCTTATTGGTTCCCATGACATAAATCACCAACACCTGTCCCTCTCAGCCCCTTGTTAACCAGTCTATTTAAACCTCTGTGCTTCGGTTGTTGTTTGTCGGTCGTTGCTCCTGTATGTTTGTTCCTGTTGTTGCTCTCCTGCCTGCTTTCTATGGATTATGCTTTGTTTCTTGGATTATCTGTGTTCCTGTTTTCTTTATAAGCCTTTGTGCTTGCATTTGGATTCTCGCTCCGTCTCATGCCTGCTCAGACGCCATATTATCACTGTAAAGCTGCTTTGAAACAATCTGTATTGTAAAAAGCTCTATATAAATAAAGGTGACTTGACTTGATATAATAATTATATAATATTTAAATAATTTCAGTTCAGTTCATGAGTGTAAAATATAAAATATTGTATATAATAAATATAAAATATATTAATATACACATTTATACACACAAAACAATTATATATTTTTAAGTGGATTCAAACAGCATAAAATCATTCTATACCTGTATTGCTTAAAAAATAAAACCAGCAAATAGTGTGATCGCTAACGGCGCTGGAGCACGGAACAGCTACTGCTCTTGTGTGAGCTACTGTCATCATTACAACGGCAAACATCGGTTTCACTTTATTTTGATGGTCCCTTTAACATATTCTGTTGACCATAAGTAATGTTGCACCCACATGTCTACTAACTCTCATTTGAGTGTTAGTAGAGTATTAGTGGACTGATAGGGTTAGGGTTAAAATAAGTTGACATGTAGTTGCAAAGTTACTTATAGTTAGAAAAAAATTCTGTTGGGGACCATCACAATAATGAGTTAACAGATATTAAGCAGACAGTCTACGAATACTCTAATGAGAGTAAGTTGACATGTAGTTGTAGAGTTACTTAATACAATGTTCAAAAGGGACCATCAAAATAAAATATTCCCCAAACATCTTCTATTACTACTTGGACAGTACACTTTTCAGTTAATTGAATTAAATCGAGTATGTTTTGGTTCATAACTAGTCTGGTTCTGTGATGATGCAGCAAGGACGAAGCAAAGAGAGAATCCAAATGCAGCTAATTTAATAAAATAACAGGTGAAACAAAGGAACACGGAACTCAGGACACGAACACTGAAGCAACAACAACGACCGACAAACCACAACTGAAACACAGAGGTATAAATAGACAGGCAAACAAGCTAAACAAGATAACAAGGGGGCATGGCTAATCAGAAACACATGGGAACAATGATCAGACAATTAACAAGACACATGGCAAACAGGGAATCACATGACCGACAAGAACAAGGAACAAGACACAAAACCCACACCGTGACATAGCCCCTCCCCTATGGGCGGCTCCCGACACCCCTTAGTACAAAAACAAACAAAAAACAGAATAGTTCAGGAGGGTGGTGCAGCGGAGGTGGTCTTGGGGGAGGGAAGGAGGGTCAAGTCTGTGCAGGGGGCAAGGCACTTCAGGCGGCCAGGTTGGACCAGGCGGTGAAGACCCCTCGGGGGGCCAGGGCGGTGAAGACCCCTCGGGCGGCCAGGGCGGTGAAGACCCCTCGGGCGGCCAGGGCGGTGAAGACCCCTCGGGCGGCCAGGGCGGTGAAGACCCTTCGGGCGGCCAGGGCGGTGAAGACCCTTGGGGCGGCCAGGGCGGTGAAGACCCTTCGGGCGGCCAGGGCGGTGAACCAAACAAAAAGTTGCATTGTAAATGGCGTAAGCGTGCTCAGGCCTGGATCGTTAAGTGCAACTGTGAGTGCAGGCCAGTGGGGCAATCGCACCAGGGAACGGTACAAGAGAACTGACAACTGTGCCTAGTGTGAGTAAACCCTAAGAGAGCCTGTTGATTGACAGCTCAGTGTAGAATTGGGATGCGACACAATTCCTGTGGCCGACTTTAATCCTTTCTTTTATTCTTCCATCTTCCACAAGATTCTGGGGCTTTATGGGGGATCAATGCAGAGTAGCTGGTCATTTAGAAAGACTTGGCGCACAGGGCTCTCTTGCTGTAAACCTGCTCCTAATGGAGCACTTAAGCGACACATGCAGTACACCCGAGAGTCATTTACTCAAGCTTGCCAGTGTGGGAGTAATCATTTAAAGCCGAGCTGAACGGATCAATGGAGTTGTAATTGTCAGAACAAACGGTTGGTTTCAAGGCTTCGCCGCCCTCTGTTTGTTATCAGCCTGATCTTGTAATAGAAATGAATTCAGTGTTCTTTTATCCTATCAGTTTTCATTTGACGAGGTTCTTTAATAACATGCGGTAACAACATCCCCTGCTGCATTTTATCAATATGCATTAGCGGTCTGCAATATCACTAATGTACATGACTGAAGGGTTAAATTAATCTTCTCCCGCTTAAAGCCGTAGATTAGCACTGTGCTCTCTGAGCTACTATAAATTTAGTGAATTATTAATGTGGGGGAAATGACACCGCCTCCCCGCCGCACCCCGGCTCATCTGAGACTTGATTAAATTTAATTAGCAGAGTAATTCTTAATGCACTTACACTGAATTGACCATATGGTGACCATGAACTGTCTCACCTTTCATAAAATAACAAAGACATGGTATTGAAGGCATTTGCGGTTGAGCAGCGCAGCATTATCAGTGGAGTTAGCTAAGGCAAGAATGATACAGTCATTTAATCAAGCTTGTTGATGAGTTGTGCAGTATTTATTAAGTGATTAGACTAACAATGTTCAATGAAATGTATACAAAATGCACTAAAAACAACTGGAAAAAAACCCTCCCACTGTCCTTGCAGCCACCCTAGCAACTGCCTTTCAGCATCCTAGCAACCAACAAAGACATCCTAGTAATCATCAACCACACTATTGCAACAATGTAGCAACACACTAAAAATCTCTTGGAACATATCATAACACCCTGGCAACTGCCTCTCAACATCTTAGCAACCAGCAAAGACACACCATCGGCCACACTATTGCAACAATGTTGCAGTATCCTAGCAACCACCCTAGCATGCACTGACCCACACCAAGGGTTTCACAACACTTGCAACAGTTTGAAAATACCGTAGCAACCACCCTGGACACCATAACAACAGTCTAACAATATCAGTGTAACTATCCAGCAACCACCCAGAACACACTAGTAACTGTCTTTCAACCAAAACCCTTGCAACCACCCAGAACACCATAGCAAAAGCCTAACAACACCTTAGCAACTGCTGATAACAACCCTGGAACCACCTAGCAACCACCCAAAAAAACCCTAGCAACCACTGACCCACATCAAGGGTTTCACAACTTCCTTGCAACAGTTTGGAAACACCACAGCAATCACCTTGAACACCCTAGCAACAGCCTAGAATGCACCTGTCCACAACACCCTAGCAACTACATAGCACCACCTAGAACACCCTAGCAACTATCTTTCGACACCCTAGCAACCACCAAACAACACCTAGGGTTCCACAACATCCTTGCAACAGTTTGTAAACACCACAGCAATCACCTTGAACACCCTAGCAACAGCTAGAATGCACCTGTCCACAACACCCTAGCAACTACATAGCACCACCCAGAACACCCTAGCAACTATCTTTCAACACCCTAGCAACCACCAAACAACACCTAGGGTTCCACAACATCCTTGCAACAGTTTGGAAATACCATAGCAACAACCTTGAACACCCTAGCAACAGCCCACTTTGCACCTGTCCACAACAACCTTGTAATTACATAGCACCACCAAGAACACCCTAACAACTGCTTCTCAACACCCTAGCAACCAATAAACAACACGGTTCCACAACAACCTTGCAATCACCCTTCAGAATCACCCTAGCAACCGCACAACAACACACTAAAAAAAATCTAGCTCATGCTTGAGTGCTCAGTGTATCTGATGCATTTATATTTTACACAAGATCCTGCGAGTATCAGTTCATTGGTTAATGACTGTATTTTGTAACAAATGTGGTAGCATATGTTCAAAGGTTCCTCAAGCAAGACGGCATTGAAATTCCCTGTGAATTCCCACAGAACCCATTTGCCTTTTGTTTTCAATCAGTTCTAACAATAGACACTTGTCCTTTTCACATTGTGTATATAAACAGTCCAAAGAGACAATTAATTGCTGTGATGCAGATGATTCCAGCGCAGGAAAACACTCTAAGCCTGGTGTGTAATATCATCTATATCTAAAGTAATGGAAAGGTTAGAGTAACAATTGGAACAGCACTTGCACAGAACGGATATGAATAATTACTAGATTCTTCAAGGTGACATTTAAAAATGAATCTCAATGGGAAAGGGCACAATGCAGGAAGTCAATAAAAAGAGGGTAGGACAGGAACAGAAAGGCAGGTAAAAATTATTTATACAGACTTCTATAGCATGTCTCAATGTCATTTAAGTGACCAGCTGACATTACCGATACAGTAGTGGCCAAAATGGATGTAAGGAGGGGATATTTGTTTTTGATGACCATATGGGCCAGATTTACTAAACAGAGCAAATTAGAGTGAAAATGCAATCCCATAAAAGCGCAGATGGAAGTGGAAAGTTCTATGCATGATCTACTGACGACACACAAATTAAAGAACACAGACGCAGCCGGATCATTCCCATAATGACCAACCCAATCTACCTAGAGCAGCGCAGAATAACGTCTGGTTTAAGACATGCTTTTTGGGGGGCATTAAATGTCACAGTGTCTGGTTGTGTTCCCTTGTTTATCACTAGAGGTCCTCGTTCTCACGGTGTCCTTCACATTTGACTTCAATTCCCAGCATTCTGTCGGTCACTGTCACTCATCAGTTCATTGCACTCAGCTGTTTCCCGTAATCATTGTTCCCAGCTGTTCTGTGTTAGTCTTGTTAGATATGTGTATATATTCCCTGTCTGTGTTAGTATGTGTACGGAGTCGTTGGTTTATGTCACCACACTTTCTAGTCTTTATCTGCCCGTTTCTTGTTTTTGTCTTGTGTTTTGGATTGCCTTATTGGATTTGACCCTGCCTGGATGACTACGAGTTTGGATTGCCCTTTACTTAAAAAGACTACTGCTCTTGGATTTTCTGCCTCCTGTGTGTGTTCCGTGACAGAACGACTCCGTCCTCAGAAATCCAGCAGTAATTTTCAGTTCTCTCTTTTTTTTTTTTTTTTTTTTTTTTGGAAGATCTCGTCCCCAGTCACCATGTGGATTCCACGTAGCGAGCTTGCTTCCGCAGAGAGAGAGAATGGCATCTCGTTACTGGAATATTTTTCTAGATGCGCACGAAGGCATGAGGAGATCAGGGCAGTTGAGGCTTCACCACTGGTCTCATCGAGCGCTGGGACTCCGTCGATGGTTTTGTCCAGTTCAAAGGCGGCAGAAATCCGTCTGAAGGGACGGAGGAGGAGAAGGAGACCTCTGTCTGCCCAGTCAGAGACTGTTCACGTCACGTCTGCCCAGTCAGAGACTGTTCACGTTCCGTCTGCCCAGTCAGAGACTGTTCACGTCCCGTCTGCCCAGTCAGAGACCGTTCACGTCCCGTCTGCCCAGTCAGAGACTGTTCATGTCCTGTCTGCCCAGTCAGAGACTGTTCACGTTCCGTCTGTCCAGTCAGAGACTGTTCACGTTCCATCTGCCTTCCTGGACCTGGACTATCTTGAGCGTCTGGCTCGGATCCTGCTGCTGTCTGCTGTTCCAGAGCCGGAACCAGTGTCTCCTGTTCCAGAGCCGGAACCAGTGTCTGCTGTTCCAGAGCCGGAGGCAGAGCCAGTGCCCGTTCCAGAGGCAGAGCCATTGCTTGTTCCAGAGCCGGAGGCAGAGCCAATGCCTGTTCCAGAGCCGGAGGCAGAGTTAGTACCTGTTCCAGACCCAGAGCCAGTGCCATCTGCCTTCTTGGATCTGGACTATCTGGAGCGTCTGGCTCGGATCCTGGACATGCCCGTGTCTGCTGTTCCAGAGCCGGAGCCAGTGTCTGCTGTTCCAGAGCCGGAGGCAGAGCCAGTGCCCGTTCATGAGCCGGAGGCAAAGCCATTGCCCGTTCCAGAAACGGAGGCAGAGCCAAGGCCTGTTCCAAAGCCTATGCCTGTTCCAGAGCCGGAGGCAGAACCAGTGCCTGTTCCTGAGCCTGTGTCTGTTCCAGAGCCAGTGTTTGTTTCTGTGTTTGTGTCTGTTCTTGTGGTTGTTACAGTTCCGGTGTCTGTTCCTGAGCCGGTGTCTGTTCCTGAGCCGGTGTCTGTTCCTGAGCCGGTGTCTGTTCCTGAGCCGGTGTCTGTTCCTGAGCCAGTGTCTGTTCCTGAGCCGGTGTCTGTTCCTGAGCCGGGTTCTGTTTCTGTGCCGTGGTCGCCCGAGGGGTCCTCACCGCCCTGGCCGCCCGAGGGGTCCTCACCGCCCTGGCCGCCCGAGGGGTCCTCACCGCCCTGGCCGCCCGATGGGTCGTCTGGTTCGCCCTGACCGCCCGATGGGTCGTCTGGTTCGCCCTGGCCGCCCGATGGGTCGTCTGGTTCGCCCTGGCCGCCCGATGGGTCGTCTGGTTCGCCCTGGCCGCCCGATGGGTCGTCTGGTTCGCCCTGGCCGCCCGATGGGTCGTCTGGTTCGCCCTGGCCGCCCGATGGGTCGTCTGGTTCGCCCTGGCCGCCCGATGGGTCGTCTGCTTCGCCCTGGCCGCCCGATGGACTGTCTGCTTCGCCCTGGCCGCCCGATGGACTGTCTGCTTCGCCCTGGCCGCCCGATGGACTGTCTGCTTCGCCCTGGCCGCCCGATGGACTGTCTGCTTCGCCCTGGCCGCCCGATGGACTGTCTGCTTCGCCCTGGCCACCCGATGGACTGTCTGCTTCGCCCTGGCCGCCCGATGGACTGTCTGTTTCACCATGGCTACCGATTAAACCCTCACCCCTTGTTCCTGTCTCCCTTCACGGACCTGGCCCACCATCCCTCCCCCTGATCCTCCACCGTTCCACCTCCCTCCTGAACTCTTGTGTCGTGTTGTCGTGGAGCGTCTGGTAGCCGCTCCGTAGAGGGGGGGTTATGTCACAGTGTCTGGTTGTGTTCCCTTGTTTATCACTAGAGGTCCTCGTTCTCACGGTGTCCTTCACATTTGACTTCAATTCCCAGCATTCTGTCTGTCACTGTCACTCATCAGTTCATTGCACTCAGCTGTTTCCCGTAATCATTGTTCCCAGCTGTTCTGTGTTAGTCTTGTTAGATATGTGTATATATTCCCTGTCTGTGTTAGTATGTGTACGGAGTCGTTGGTTTATGTCACCACACTTTCTAGTCTTTATCTGCCCGTTTCTTGTTTTTGTCTTGTGTTTTGGATTGCCTTATTGGATTTGACCCTGCCTGGATGACTACGAGTTTGGATTGCCCTTTAATTAAAAAGACTACTGCTCTTGGATTTTCTGCCTCCTGTGTGTGTTCCGTGACATTAAATCATTGCACAAATACCAGTATATTGACTAGCGCAAACCTTAGTAAATCATCTTGATTACTCTCCTCCCATGAATTTTGTATCTGAGAGGGAAACTCCTTTAAATGCATAAGGTCAGCTGCAAAAATAACCCTGTCCACACCTTTTCAGCACTGTAAATCCTGACAGTAGTTCTTTAATGCCAACAGAGAGGCAAGCTGTTAGTATATCTGGCCCTATGAGTTTGAATAACATTCAACATTCAAGAAAATATTTATATTTTTTAAATATGAGGGAAGAACAAAACACTAAACTAGAAAAACAAAAAACTCACAGGAAAAAGCATACATTGACTACAACAGAATCAGTTATTGATATTCCGTTGGTTCTCTCTTGTTTTTGCATGTGTTCATAATTTCTTTGTGTGACTGGCCAAAATGACTGCACAATTTAGCATGTTTCATTGTGTTATCACAAATAAAACAATTGACTCCAAGCACAACTACGCAGCAAAACAATTTTTTTAAAGAAATGTTTAATAATATTTGAATTAAGGTTGTCAATTTTCCTAGGCTAGACACCAACACATGTGACTCAAAGTTCCTCCCCTGATCAGTATGCATCTCAGAGGGAACCCCAAAGCAAGCAAACATACCTTCCAACAGGACCTCCGCCACTGTCCCCGCCTCCTGGTTGGGAACACCATAGACCTCTGGCCATTTTGTAAAGTAGTCCATCGCGACCACCACAAACCAATTTCCTTGAGGGGTCTGTGGAAACGGTCCTAGGACATTCGGCCACTCGATCCATGGGACAGCCTATCAGGTGTTGTTGTAGACCGGGCTGTTGGCCCTTTTTAGCAGTGCAGGCATCACACCGACGACAGAAGGACTCCACATCCCTACGGCAGGTGTGCCAATAGAACTCTTGCCGAACTTGTTTTAATGTTTTGTTTACTCCAAAATGTCCTACCCCCGGTTGTCCATGCATTGCTTCCAGAACCAAGCGGTGACAGGACTTAGGCACTACTGTCCGCCTGTCAGAGGTTCCATGAATCCTCTCTGCAATCCTCCCAAATTCAATGCCAGGCCATCCCGCATGAACCACAGCCCCCTCACCACTGGTCCAAAAGCCATGACCTCTTCCCACGTAGGCCTCCTCCCAGCTTCCACCCAATCGATGACTACCTGGAGCTCGGGGTCCTTGCGCTGCTCAACGGCCCATTCTACATTTGAATCAGGCAGCACTGCACAAAAAGCACTCCATCCCCATCTCCGGGGTCATGTCAGCCAGTCCCTGCATCACATATCCAGCCAGTCGCTCACATTGTGGACAGGATGCCATACAGGTGCACCTTGACAACACATCCGCATTCTGGTGACTTTCCCCCTTGCGACGCTTAATGGTGAATTGAAACTCCTGCAGGCGTTCTATCCACCGTGCCACCTGTCCCTCTGGATCCCTGAAAGACAACAACCAATGTAGGGAAAAATGATCTGTTCAGATCACAAAACGAAGACTGCAGAGGTGATGCCTGAAATGGCTGACTGCCTCCACCACGGCTAAGAGTTCTCGTTGGGTCACACAGTAATTACGCTCTGCCTTGTTGAAGGCCCAACTGTAGTAGGCAATAACCCTCTCTCCACCCTCCTGGGAGAGAACGGCACCCAGACATACATTGCTGGCATCTGGGTCCAGGATGAATGGCAATCTAGGGCCTGGGGTGGCCAAGACTGGCGTATGACACAAAACCTCCTTCAAGAACATCGCTCCTGCTGTTCTTGCCTCCACTGGAACCACTGTGATTTCTTTGTCAACTCATGGAGGGGAGCAGCAACAGTGGCGAACCCAGGGACAAATTTTCAATAATGAATCGCTAGTCCTAGGAAAGCCCGCAACTGCCTAAGGCTGCATGGGACCAGCCAATCGCGAACAGCTGCCATCTACTGATCATCAGTGGCCACCCCTGTCACGCTCACATAGTGGCCCAGGAAGGTCACGGCTTTCTGCATCAGCTGGCACTTCTCCGGATGCAATTTCAGACCAGCCTGGGCTATTCTGGTCTTGACAAAATCGAGGGCACTCAGGGCCGATTCAAAGTCTTTTCCATGCACTGAAATGTCATCCAAATAGATCAGGCATACCTCTCTCGGAATACCCTGGAGCACCCGCTCCATAAGCCGCTCAAAGGTGGCCGGAGCGTTGCACAGACCAAAATTGCCAAAGGCCTGTCCTTGTCGTGAAGGCAGTCTTCGGTCTCGCTTCAGCACTGAGAGGGACCTGCCAATACCCGCTACGCAGATCTAGCGAAGAGAACCACCTGGACCCAGCGATCCGATCCAGAGACTCATCAACCTGCAGAAGTGTGTTGGAGTCCTTGACAGTCACCTAATTCAGGCATCTGAAGTCGATGCAGAAACGCTAGCCGCCGTCCTTCTTAGGGACCAGTACAACTGGTGAGGCCCACGGGCTTTCCGATGGCTCTATAATTCCCGAAGCCTTCATTCCTTCTAGGCAGTGATCTGCAGCCGACTGCCTCATGGGAGGCAACCGTTGCACACGTTGCCGGATGGGTGGTGCATCCCCCGTGTTTATACAATACTGTACCAACTTTCTCTGCCCGACATCACTGGCTGAGGCAACAAAAGAGTTTATCATGGCGTTCCATCACTCGCCATAATTTCTGCTTCTGGAGTTCCACCAAACCCTTACTACTTCTCTCCCAAACAGCTTTTGCCGCTTGCATCAAAACTGGGCTCTCCACAACTTGACTGCAGTTCCCACTATCAGAGATGACAGGTGGTGGAACGGTGGAAAGCCTGACCACAGAGCCAGAAAATGGTGTCTCTACAGACTGTAACGTTGGTGACAGTGGAAGTTTGGACCTGGGACCCCCTGGGCTTGTAAACTAGGATTCAGACGACCCACATAGCGTGACTGAGGACCATATAGAATTAAAGTGAATTGGCACCAAACATTTTCCAGCTAGCGTTAGGGTCGCTGCCCTCAAGTCCAAAACCGCAGCTGCCTGGTGTAGGGAGTCGATACCCAGGAGATAATATTCTGGAATCTCAGCGGCCCAAACCCATATATAACTGTACTGTGTCCCTCCACACAGGTTTCCACCTCACAACGCCCATCAAAGTTGCTTCTGAAGTGGTCTGAAGGAAACTCCTTGTCAAAAATTTAGGATGAATAATGGTGACTGTAAAGCCAGTATCCAACAAGGCCCGCACCAGTTGTCCATCCACTTTGGCCTCTATTCGGCAGCACTCTACTGGACTAACCAAAGCAACAGACGATCCACAGCGTTCTGGAATGGCTGATGGGCCGAGAGCACTTCCCTTTACTCCGGCCCCTGTCCATTCCCCGACAGCAGAGTGGACACAGACACATCCAGGGTCGCACATTCCCGGCGCAAATTACCTGTTTTTCCACAGCGCCAACAAACCACAACCTCCCTCTAGGACGTATTCGCCTTAACAGTTTGCGACTGAGTCTGCTCCCCGGAGTATGCAGCAAAAACCCTGGGGCGGCCAACATTATTGTTGCTTAACGTTTCGCTGAGACGTTCATCCAATATCCCCTCTATAACCTGCGCTTGATCTAGGGCTTCATCAAGGTTAGATGGCTGAGCTATTCGTACTTGCTACCGTAACCAATCTGGAGTCAATCCCCTTACGAACGCGTCAAGAACCAGTGCATCCCTCACGCTTTCACTGAATGTTGGGTAGCTGCAATGGGCTAAGTGTCGTAGGTCAGCCATAAACACACCCAGGCGCTCTTTTGATTGGCGGATACGCTCGCGAAACTGCAGCCGTAAGGCAATCGGGGGTGTAATGTGCCCAAAGCGGCGAGACAGAGCCTGATGCAAAGCATGAACACTATACACTTGACTTCCTTGGACATCCAGCAGTACCTTTGTGTATCGCCATCTAAAGTTGCTGCGAGTTGGCCCACTCTCTCAGCTTTGTCCCAGCCATTAGCATCGGCCACCAGCTCAAACTTCTTCCGGAACGCCTCATAAGAAGAATGGCCATCATAGCGCCCCAATTTCAGACAGCTACGGGTCTCACTAGACCCCCGGTCAGGCATGAGTGTGACGGACTGTATTGGCCGGTTAGAAACGGAGCAGCCGATGGGTAAGGGTTCTCTGGCTGGAGACTCCAAGGTCCAGCGGTGAGAGGTAGCTGATGAGGTTGGACACATGCCCCACACTGGCTGAGTTTCCATTGTTTGTCTCATATTACTCATCATTGGTAAGTCAGAGTGCTTGTGGACACAGCTCATTTGGTGGGGGGAGTTATATGACAGTGCAATTGGCCACTGAACGTTGTAAGAGGGGGCGATTGAATAAGGTTTATTAATCTGTTCTGGTAAGCCAAATGGGTTAGCTCCGCTGCCAACAGAGCTGTACAGCTCGCCAAATAGTTTTAAGGTCCCACTTCTAACACCAAACTTCTAACGACGTTTTGCACATTCCCAGAGAAACAGACAGAAGACGAGGATCCGGTTTACAAGCACCAAACAGGCTGTGGATTATTTCCTGAACGGGTACAACCTAAACACGGGCCTCAGGAGGTGTCTTAACTGTCCCAAAAACAACAAAACGACCAAAAAGATGTAACGTTAGACTAACTTTCTTCCGCACCGCTCACAGTCCCCCCTCTTCACACACTTCCAGTTTTAGCCCCTCCCCCTTAACTATTTCCCTCCCGAACGCCTCCCTCCAACAGCAGGTGAATCAAGTAAGCATATTTATAACAGAGAATAAACAGTGTCAGCGCCACAATATTATATTTGTAAATATGATTGTTTCATTAAATATGATTGTTTCATCATTTTAGCTCAAAGGGAATTATTAATTAATTTATAGGACATTTTGAAGGAATCACTTATTTTACGGCCGAGCAAATGACTCGTACAGCGCTCACCTGAACGGGCCGTAACTATCAGCTCTGCAGCGGATATTAATATCCAAACTATAGTGAAAACACAATTTATAAGGTCTGAAAATCGATTCACCTAGCTATCGCGTTTTTTTTTTTTTTACGATTCTAAAATATATTTTTTTATTCCAGAATCGATATTAATTCAAATTCAATTGCTTTATTTTTTAAAAAGAGATAAATATTTAATGAATATTCTGCTGGTGGCTGTTAAAAAGAGCTTGACCAAAAAATGGTTGTCACATGAGAACCCTACCCTAAATGCATGGATGGAAATCACAATGGACATTTACAAATTGGAGAAGATAATTGCATTTTCTAGTTAATATTTAGAATACACAGAAAGACTACTCCCTACATGTACATAGTTCTTTTTTCTTATTTTGCTGTTTTGTTTAAAAAATGTTTACATTTCTGATGAGTAGATGTACGACAAACACTACTGTATTGTGTGTATATATGGGCATGATATGAAGATATTCGATAGTATCTGATGTACATCTGATTGAAATGTAATGTTTACCTGAGAAAAAGTAAAAAAAAAAAATCAATTGCTTTATTTTTGTCATTCCTTGTAGATGAGGTTGACAGAAGTTAGCCACTTTCGTTCCAACAGAGGATCATCATGTACAGTCTGTATAAGTGTATGATTTAACTTTTCCCGATGGTCTAGTGTTAAAAAAAAATGCAATATATTGCAAAATCGAATCGCAATAAATATTGTATGGGCACCCAAGTACTGTATCGTGATAGTATCGAATCGGGAGATGGTTGTATCGTCCCAGCCCTACTATTTATTAGCATGGTAACTAGATCAGCAGTATCATAAATAAATTTGTTAGCACATAACAAGAACAGTGTTTTAAAGCTGTGGAGTTTGTTATTTAGCTCAGACTGAATGGAGTCCCAAATGGCAGATAGTCTGATTTAGGTTCCTGCATGTTGATTTAGAGTTCCTGTAGATTTCTACTTCTTGATCATTCTGAAAGTGTTATTTGTGTCTGGTTCACCCTCAAATCCTTAACATTATTAATATGGTGTCTATCTCTAAGGTGATCACCCAAATTAATAAATGATACTAATCATCTGAATCATGTCAATATATGGAGACGTCAGCCAGCTATTTGTTATAATGTTAATTATTGTACATGCCTTAAGCCCCAACAGCAGGTAATTTTAGCTCATTTGATACATTAATCCATAACAATAAAATGAAATGTGCCTTTTAGCCGAGATTCTGCTCACAGCTCTCCCTCGCTGGACGTAATGTGTGAAGCTGGACGGCCCAAACACACCCGAACCCTACTCATAACCCTATGGCTAAACATTAATTTAGTTTTTGCAATCAAGTTTTTGAAAACGGTCTCCATGTAAACAACACAAATGTGAATCTCTGAAGACGATGACGTCATGCACATGTGTATTACATGTTCAGTCTATAGTGTTTCATCGCCATCTAATGGCCTTGCAGCAGAATACAGCATTTTTTGTCGTTTTCGCGGATCTGTGTGAATAGGGATCATTTTGACAGTACGCGGAAAACTCAAAGGAAAAACTTCTCAGTTTAAAGCATGTTGTTGTAATGTAAACGTACCCTTAGTCAAACTCCATCCATTACGTCCAGAAAAGGGGAGCAGGGTGTCATTTGGCTCTGCAGTGAGCACCACTTCTTTTGCAACCTTTAGCCGTGTTGTACCTCGTCTTGCTATGCAAGTTAGTTTAAGTTAGTTAAACTGTTGACATGTTTATTTATATAGTTTATTGCATCAAGTTTGCATGCACAATAGCCTGTACTGTTACCACCAAGGTAATGTAAGAATGCATGTTTAGTATAAGCAAATGGATTGCACACTTTCAATGTACACATACTTGTATACTTGCTCACATTTCCGGCCCAAGATAAATGCGAGTGTTGGTGGTGTTTCTCTGATAAGGGGCTTTGGAATCCCTGGACAGACTCAAAACAGGTCAACAAATGGGCATAAAAATATCCTAGTGTCAGATTTTGCACCAAGTGAAATGTCTTTCTTTCAGGAGTGAACATTTGAAACCGCTGCTTTGTTGTTTACCTCTTTGCAATTCATGCATCCCATTCTGGAAACCAGCATGCATCTTCTGCTGAAACGCTTCAGTTCTCCATAGTTCATGGAGGCAGTCCATCTCAAAGGCACAGCTTCCTGTCTCAGCTGGCCGCCTGCCTTTTGATTTAATGTGGAGGGCACTCAGAGCAATGCAATCAATTTCTAGGGTGGTTGAAGAAAGAACACAAAGTGAGAGGTGTTTTGTTTGGCGGACCCTTTAGAGCAGCAATTGCTCACCTGAAGACTGGAGGGTCAATAGACTGTTGACGGTGCCCCTGAACCCATGGGACATCAGCGCAGCATCGATCTGAATGTGAAATATTCTTGCTTGTTTGAGGAATCATTCATTTTTGTAACACAAACATTACCGGAAGAGTTTTGGGCTGAAGGGTAAGGATGAGCAATAGTAATACTGATGCTTGCATCACTAACAAGCAGTCCGTGCTTCAGAAATACAGTACATTTCTCATCCCAGGACTAGAATACCCCAGGACAAGCACACATTCAGTCTGTTGATTGTCATAAATGAATATGACCATGTTTCAGCCCCGTTGGAGATCCGGAGTGTTTTGGAGTGGCTGAGAAACGCAATTAGACAGTTTAATGTGACAGAGGAAATATTTGCACAGGATTCTCGAGATGGCTGACAGTGACAGCGCAGAAGCAAGACACATTAATTGATTTCTCTTCTCCTCAGAGACAGACGTGTCGACGATTGTGGTGGTTTTCTCCTAAGAGTGAACATCTCTGAATTCTTAATCCATAAAGCCTACTATATCATATTTGATACACAAATTTCTAAGGCCTGTAAATGATCGACATGATCAAAACTTTCCTATAAAAAAACACAATCTACTACATGGCTTCTGTCATCTGATTGTTAGGTTCAATCTTTTTTAGCAAGTAAAATAGTATAATTGTAAAAACACCCACTTTCAGCTTGTGGTTCACCATGATCCATAGGCTTTTGAGGAACGTTTGTTTGTTCGTCTCTCAATCATTATTGTATTGCACTGTATTATATGTTTTGAAACTATACAGAGCTTTGACACTATACTGTCAAAGAGCACCGTCCTTCGGATGAGACGTTAAACCGAGGTCCTGACTCTCTGTATGTTATTAAAATCCCAGGATGTCCTTCAGAAAAAAGAGTAGGGTGGTGGTTGAGGAGATTCCCCCCCCCCCTTCTATGTAAAGAGCTTTGAGTACCCAGAAAAGCGCTATATAAATATAACGAATTATTATTATATTATTTTTTGATCATAAAACGAAACATTTAAATATAAGTTTACTACAACATATTTATGTGACAACTGATACTTATATACATTTTATGTAAGTAGTCTGTTATAATTCATACAAATCTTGTTGATTTACAAGCTATCAGAACTTCATCTTACTTTTTGGTCATTTAATATCAGTAAATGCACCAACTTGCATATTTTTGCTCAGCTTGAATAAAATGAAAGGGGTTTTACTTTTCGCTCCATATTTCCACTATATCAAACTACATGAGCAATAAATGTAGAAGGCCTGATGTATTGAATATGATACTCAACAACAACACTTTTTAAAAAAAAAAAAATTTGTATTGTCAAAAGTTTCAATAAACTGTTCCATTTTTCTATGATTTTTCTGACCCTCAATTCATATTTTAGGCTTTAATTGGTTAAGACATTATCAAAGAGGTCTTAACATGAAAAACAAAGTGCCACCTCAAGGCACCGTTGCACCACAAAAAAACAATTCTGATAACACATTCATGGCACCGAATTCAGCCGTTATGTAATGTTTAAATGATGAATCTCCACGGCACATTTGAGACTCGCAGGACTCACAGTTGAACATTGAGATATTGGTAACACTTTAGAATACTGTATCTTACTTACTGCATAACTAATAAGGAATTATTGAAGAACTAGTAGGTAATTCTTCATTAACTACTTCTTCACTACTGTTAACTACTAAGGAAGATGTGTTAACTAATCAGTATGTAATAGAATTTTATGATTGTGTTAAGTTACAGTTAATTAATCAATAACTAATGTATTCTGTCATACCTCCTGAAGAACTACCATTAATTATCTATTAATTAAGGTTCAAGAAAAATAACTATGAAGTAACTACGAATGAACAGTCATACACAGTAGTCAATAATCCAGTTTTTTTTTAGCATTGTAGTGGTGGAAGTACACAACTCAAGTGCTTGAGTAAAAGTACAGATATACCACAATAAAATATTACTCCAGTAAAATTATAATTAGGCCGTTTTCAAAATTACCTTAATTTTTAAAGTACTTAAAAAGTAAAAAGCATATTCTTATACTTAGTTCTAATACATTTTAAACTTATTTTGCACCATTCAAGTTCCGGCAATATCACAGTAGCATACATTTTACAGTGATTTGATGATCCGCTTCTGGAGAGTTCTCAGCTCCGCCGATTTGGTGCATTTCTTCTGCGAAATACAGGATTGTGTACGTTTTATTTAATCTATTAAATCATTACTGTGCTGTAAATCATTTTATTTTATGCAAGGCAACATACAAGGACACGAGGTCAGTTAGCCTACCTAGCTGAGTTGGTCTTTTTTGGGTGATGGAAACGCATGATCCCTTGCATAAAACACATTATTTTATTCATAAAGATAGTAAATCTATTTACATCAGATGTTAAAATATGTTCTTAGAGCTGTTTGTTAAACGAGTTTAAATGTAGGCAGTGTACATGTTAAAACAAAATATCATCTGAAATAAAGGAAGACATCATGTAGCTTAAACGAGTCGTAGTGTATTTTACAAAGGTTATGGATGATTACGTTAATAGTGTTTTTTTTTTTACAGTAAGTTTTATTTGAGTAAGAAGTATGTGGTAATTCTTTATTAGTTACTAATGGGTTCCCTATATTTTCACTTTAGAATACTGTTTCAGGTTATAAGTAATTCCTGAAGAATTATCTAATAATTCTTTAATAATTACTAATAAGTTCCCTAATTTTTCACTTTAGAATACTGTTTCAGGTTCTAAGTAATTCCTGAAGTATTATCTAGTAATTCTTTATTAATTACTATAAAGTTCCCTATATTTTCACTTTAGAATACTGTTTCAGGTTATAAGTAGCCTAATTCCTGGTTAATTATTTAAAAAATATTTATTAATTACTAATGGCTTCCCTGTATTTTCACTTTAGAATACTGTTCCAGGTTATAAATAATTCCTGAAGAATTATCTAATAATTCTTTATTAATTAATAAAGTGTTCCCTATATTTTCAGTTCCCCTCAGTTGTTGCCTAAAATACATGAATTTACTCAATGGCATTCTATGCTGAGGAAAACAGACACACACACAGTACTGTATATAAAATATAAAATTAATCTGAGGTTAGTTTTGTATGACTGTTCATTAGTTACTTCTTAGTTATTTTCTTGAACCTTAATAAATAGATAATTATTGGTAGTTCTTCAGGAGGTATGACAGAATACATTAGTTATTGATTAACTAACTGTAACTTAACACAATCATAAAATTCTATTACATACTGATTAGTTAACACATCTTCCTTAGTAGTTAACAGTAGTGAAGAAGTAGTTAATGAAGAATTACCTACTAGTTCTTCAATAATTCCTTATTAGTTATGCAGTAAGTAAGATACAGTATTCTAAAGTGTTACAGAGATATTATGTGTCTGTTTGCAGATTGCAAGCACAATCTCAAGTTCTTCCCCCTTGTTTCTCTCTACTTCTTCATTTGCCAAGTCTTTTTCTCTTTCCCAGGATGCCTCACTTCGAAACCAGCCCATTAATTGGGCAGCGAAAGCTGTACCATCTGCGTCGAGCCCGTCGGCATCACTCTGGTTTGATTTATGACTGCATGGTCCAAATCATAAAGAGCTCAGCTGAACACAGACCATGAACTGGCTGCCCATTTCCCACTTCCAGTTCACACAGACATGAGGTAAATGAGACTCTCTGCCACGTCTCCTCTCTCTCCCATGAATTACATTACGGTAACGGCCGTCACGGCATAGGCCTGTTTGTTTTAACCTGCCGTGCTGCACGATTTCCACCTGTGATCGATGTTTTGTGCTGCACGGGGTGATAACCATTGATTGCGGTGTCAAACAGACTATTGCTGGGTAATTTATAAAAGTAGGCCACAAGTGTCCGTCATACAACTCTGAGACTCAGAAGTGTTCAGGGAACGCTTATGTTAGCCTTGATTAAGTTTCTCCAAAAAGAAAAAAGCTTTAGACAAATGTATATACTGTATGTGCTAGTTTTATTCTTAAAACTTAATATTCAACAATATTATTGACCTTACTGCACTGACACCATTGAATGAGAACTGAACTGAGCTGGATGATGACATCACAGTTTTCTCCACATCTCCTGCATAGATAAATGAACTAAATTAATAACTAATTATTTTTAAAACGGAAATG
Source organism: Gila orcuttii (assembly GCA_026230005.1). NCBI lineage: Eukaryota > Metazoa > Chordata > Actinopteri > Cypriniformes > Leuciscidae > Gila > Gila orcuttii. The sequence goes on along the minus strand of JAPDVR010000013.1, from coordinate 18,613,452 downwards.
AATCAACACTGGACTTACTTAAGCTGAACAATGACAATATTTTCTTAGAGCTGCTGTACAGCCGAAACAAACTTTGTTGCATTATTTTCTTGTTATCACTGTAAAGCTGTATTGTAAAAAGCACTATATAAATAAAGATGAGTTAATTTGCCAGAAGGCACCCTTGCCAAAGATTAACAGTTCTGGCAGGTCACTTAAGTCAAGCTCGCATCAGCTGACTCTCAGCTGATCCACGTCTACCTATAGGAATACGAATACTATAAATTCTCGAAATATGTTGTACTTTAAAATCTTGTATTAATCATATCTGCAATACATTCATGTTGGTTCTGTTCTGTTTACCCTAAGAGGGTTTATTGCTGCTCTCCCTGCTCTTATCCATGCTAGTCTGCATGGCTGCGCAGTGAGTTCTTGCACAGAACCAAACCGCCAATCGTAACTGTATGCAATTGCCAGTCGTATTTGACGATAGTGGTCCTGAAAGACATACACTACAACTACAAGTTCTCTTAAAGGGTTAGTTCACCCAAAAATGAAAATTATCCCATAATTTACTCACCCTCAAGCCTGTATATGACATTCTTCTTTCAGCCAAACACAATCAATTTTATATTAAAACATATCCTGGCTCTTCAAAGCTTTAGAATGGGAGTGAATGGTACCTTAGATTTTGAAGCCGAAAAACGCATCCATCCATCATAAAAGTAATCCATAAGATGCCAAGGGGTTAATTAAGGCCTATTGAAGCGAAGTGATGATTTTTTTGTAAGAAACATATCCATATATATAACTTTATAAACTCTAATCACTGGCTTCTGGTAAAAGCCATACGTGAGTCAAGTTCCGAAGAGTGAACTCTGACTCAACGTTATAGAATCAAGATCAGTGCCTAGGAGTAACTAGCTAAGGAGGTATTTACACCTGGTAACTTCATGTGTTAAGCATCATGTGCATTATTTATAGTAACATTTATGCATTTAGCAGACGCTTTATACAAAGTGAACTACAAAAGCAAGGGTTTTTACTTATTTTAAAACTTTTTTTTCCAGTTAAAATATCAAAAATATTTGAAACAAGATAAATTTACTTATTACTGCAACGACGCACACAATTGAATCGAGAATATAAATATTTTGTCCTACTGCATTGGCTTTTTTTTTTTAATGTGTTTAATTATGAACAATTTTATTAAAATGAAAAGTAAGTGCAATAAGACTTAATACATATATATTCAAGTTTTGATAATATAACTGTCACTGTATGCAAATTCACTGTTTCCTTCTCGTCGCGTGTTTTTGTTGTTGTATGAATGCACGTGCGTTGTGGGTGTGATTGTGTGTCATTGCCTAATCCACTCCAGCTGATCATCATCTCATTCACCAGCTGCAGCCCATCTCACCACTCTATATATACTTACCGCTGTCTCATCCCTTTTGTCAGATCGTTGTTTGATGTCTTCCCTGTCGGTGTTACGTTGCTGTCTGCCTCCTGTTCGTGTCCTGTGATCAGCGTTTGCCGTGTGTTGGAGTTTCGTCGTTCACCGTCTTCACATTGGATTATTTCACCTTCATTCACCGCACCATCTCATCCGGTTCTGGTCCTGACCATCGAAGTCCCTGCGCCATCATTCCACACCCGTTGTCTTGTGACTTTGTGCTTTCTGGATCACAATAAATATTGTCGACTTGCATTTGCTTCCTGTCTTCCATCCTGGTAGCATGACAGAACGATCTGACCATACAATGGAAGCAGCGAGTGCGTCAGCCGCGTCATTCGAGGAATTCATCCACCACAGTATTAGAAGGATGGATTCACAAGAGAGGAATATCAATGACACGGGTCGTGCTATTTAAACCTTGGTGGCGCAGGTGTCCAAACTCACCCAGCAGATCCAACTTCTACGAGCTCCCACTGCGCCGCCCACACCAGCTGTTCCCCCCACACCACCTGAGAGCCCTCTCCAGTCGGAGCCCCGCCTGCCAGTACCAGAGTCGTATTCGGGTGAGTCTACACATTGTAGATCATTTTTGACGAGATGTTCTATGCACTCTGCACTCCAACCCAGAACTTTTTCAACGGAACAGGCCAAGGTGGCCTTCGTTTTGACCCTCTTGACTGGAAGAGCGGCGCTATGGGGAACGGCGGTGTAGGAGAACCAAGATCCATGCTGCGCCTCGTTCCAGACACTCTCCGCTGAGATGAGACTGGTATTTGACCGGGCGGTCGCGGGAAGAGAGGCGGCTAGAGTTCTGGCCGACCTGCGGCAGGGGGACAGGTCGGTCTCAGATTTCTCAATCGAATTTCGGACCCTGGCGGCAGAGTGTCAATGGAACGAGGAGGCGCAGTGGGACATGTTCCTGCATGGGTTGGCTGACCGCGTCCAGAAGGAGATCTACGCCCTGGACCTCCCCACTTCATTAAATGGACTCATTGAGTTAGCGTTGCGGGTGGACGCTCGACTATCCAGAGTCGAACGACGAGCTTTGTCCACCCGCACGCCTGGGGGAGCCGAGGGTCTACGGTTCAGCGGTGGGGACGCGGTCAGCCCCGTCTATGATCACGAACCCATGCAGGTAGGGCGAGCTCGGCTTTCCCGGGAGGAGAAGGAGAGGCGGAGGTCCCAGGGCCTCTGTCTTTACTGCGGAGGTACGGGACATTTTGCCTACAACTGCCCGTTAAAAGGCCAAGCCCGATAGTAAGCATGAGGCTACTAGAGGCTACTAGGCTACATAGACTGGCATCATAACGTCGTGCTGGAGTGGAGCAAGGAATGTCATAAGTCTTGTCTTGTGTCTGCCTGTCCGTCTGTTTCTGTTCCTATGTTTCAGGAGGAAGCAGGGGATTTGTCTAACGTGCCCACGGAGTACCATGACCTGAAGGAGGTGTTCAGTAAGTCTCGTGCTGCTTCTCTTCCTCCGCACCGTCCCTATGACTGTGCTATAGATTTAGTACCAGGTAAGTCTCCGCCCAAAGGCAAGTTATATTCGCTTTCTGTCCCAGAGAGGGAGGCTATGGAGAAATATATTTCTGATTCTCTAGCAACCAAGTTCATCCGACCTTCCTCTTCTCCAGCGGGGGCGGGGTTCTTTTTTGTGGGGAAGAAGGACGGGTCTTTACGACCTTGTATTGATTACCGGGGGTTGAACAACATCACGGTAAAGAATACTTATCCTTTGCCATTGATGTCTTCTGCCTTCGAGAGGTTGCAGGGAGCGTCCGTCTTCACAAAACTGGATTTACGTAACGCTTATCATTTGGTTCGCATTAGGGAGGGGGATGAGTGGAAGACTGCTTTTAACACCCCCAGGGGGCACTTTGAATATTTGGTCATGCCGTTCGGGCTGTCCAACTCCCCAGCAGTCTTCCAGGCATTGGTCAATGACGTGTTGCGAGACATGATAGATCAGTTCATATATGTCTACCTGGATGACATATTGATTTTTTCTGCTTCTCTCCAGGAACACGTGCAACACGTCCGACGAGTGCTTCAGAGGTTGCTAGAGAATGGGCTTTTTGTCAAGGCGGAGAAATGCGATTTTCATGCACAGTCTGTTCCTTTCCTAGGGTACATCATTTCGTCTGAGGGAGTGCGTATGGACCCTGCGAAGGTTAAGGCTGTGGTAGAGTGGCCAAGTCCAGATTCCTGTAAGGCCCTACAGAGGTTTCTGGGGTTCGCCAATTTCTACCGGCGTTTCATTCGCAACTTCAGCCAACTAGCCGCGCCTCTGACCGCCTTGACCTCCCCCAGAACGACGTTCAGGTGGTCAGACACAGCTGAAGCTGTGTTTGCCAAACTGAAAGGCCGCTTTGTTTCAGCCCCCATCCTTATCGCCCCTGATTCTTCACGTCAGTTTGTGGTGGAGGTCGATGCGTCAGAGGTGGGAGTAGGGGCAGTGCTGTCCCAACGCTCTCCTGCAGATGATAAGATGCATCCTTGCGCGTTTTTTTCTCATCGCTTATCCCCAGACGAACGTAATTACGACATTGGTAACAGGGAGTTGTTGGCAGTCAAGTTAGCATTGGAGGAATGGCGCCACTGGTTAGAAGGGTCGGGGGTACCTTTTATCGTCTGGACTGACCACAAGAACCTAGAGTATATCAGAACTGCTAAAAGATTGAACTCCAGGCAGGCTCGGTGGGCACTTTTTTTCGGTCGTTTTGATTTTCTTCTCTCGTACCGCCCGGGTTCTAAGAACATCAAACCCGACTCTTTATCTCGCATTTTTGATCGCTCCGAACGCCCGGTTACTCCCGAGTGCATTTTACCCGAAACCCTATTTGTTTCCACACTCACATGGGAGGTCGAATCGAAGGTCAAGACGGCCTTAGAAGGGGTAACGCCTCCGCCCGGTTGCCCACCGAATCGTTTATTTGTGCCGGAGGGATTACGGTCTGACGTTATTCAGTGGGGTCATTGTTCCAACGTGGCTTGCCATCCAGGAGTTAATCGCACTAGTTTTTTAGTCAAGCAACGATTCTGGTGGCCACTTATGGCTCGTGACATTCACAGTTTTGTTTTGGCTTGCTCGGTTTGTGCCATTGGTAAGACTTCCAATCGACCCCAAGATGGGCTACTTCAACCGCTGCCAGTCCCTTTGAGACCCTGGTCCCATATCGCTCTAGATTTTATTACCGCCCTCCCGCCCTCCCAGGGTAACACAGTCATTTTGACCGTGGTGGACCGGTTCTCGAAGGCGGCTCATTTTATTCCCTTACCCAAATTACCCTCAGCTAAGGAGACAGCGTTGACAGTCGTGGACCACGTCTTTCGCCTTCATGGCCTCCCGATGGACGTGGTTTCCGACAGGGGACCCCAGTTTGTGTCCAAATTTTGGCGAGAGTTTTGTAGATTACTGGGAGCGACGGTTAGTCTGTCCTCAGGGTTTCATCCCCAGAGCAATGGCCAAACTGAGAGAGCCAACCAGGATCTGGAGAGGGTGTTACGATGTCTGGTTTCCAAGAATCCTTCCTCATGGAGCCAACAACTCTCCATGGTGGAGTACGCCCCACAACACTTTACCAGTGTCGGCCACAGGCCTATCTCCGTTTGAGTGTAGTTTAGGTTACCAGCCACCAATTTTTCCCAGTCTGGACTCCGAGGTTGCGGTCCCCTCCGCTCACGCCTTCGTCCAGAGGTGTCACCGCACCTGGACTAGAGCCCGTGAGACTCTACTCCAGGTGGGGGCGCGCACCAAGGCTAAGGCTGATCGCCACCGGTCGAAGCCTCCCGTATACGTCGTTGGTCAAAAGGTGTGGCTTTCTACAAGAAACATTCCGCTCCGCTCCGTTTCTAATAAACTGGCTCCTAAATTCATTGGCCCGTTCACTGTCGCCAAGATCATTAGTCCGGTGGCAGTCCGCCTCAATTTACCTCCAGCGTACAGGAAGGTTCATCCCGTTTTTTCATGTCTCCAAAATTAAGCCTGTGTTTCATTCTCGTATTAACCCGCCAGTCCCGGTCCCTCCCCCACCGCGACTCGTAGATGGGGAGACCACATATTCGGTCAATCGCATTCTGGACTCTAGGCGGAGGGGACGCGGGTTTCAGTACTTGGTGGACTGGGAAGGTTACGGTCCGGAGGAGAGAAGTTGGGTACCTGCTAGAGACATTCTGGATCACTCCCTCATCGATGATTTCAATCGACAGGTAAAGGAGTCTGAGAGCGCCAGGAGGCGTTCTTAGGAGGAGGGGTACTGTCACGGTATACAAATTCACTGTTTCCTTCTCGTCGCGTGTTTTTGTTGTTGTATGAATGCACGTGTGTTGTGGGTGTGATTGTGTGTCATTGCCTAATCCACTCCAGCTGATCATCATCTCATTCACCAGCTGCAGCCCATCTCACCACTCTATATATACTTACCGCTGTCTCATCCCTTTTGTCAGATCGTTGTTTGATGTCTTCCCTGTCGGTGTTACGTTCCTGTCTGCCTCCTGTTCGTGTCCTGTGATCAGCGTTTGCCGTGTGTTGGAGTTTCGTCGTTCACCGTCTTCACATTGGATTATTTCACCTTCATTCACCGCACCATCTCATCCGGTTCTGGTCCTGGCCATCGAAGTCCCTGCGCCATCATTCCACACCCGTTGTCTTGTGACTTTGTGCTTTCTGGATCACAATAAATATTGTCGACTTGCATTTGCTTCCTGTCTTCCATCCTGGTAGCATGACAATAACATTTAGTAAATGTATTTAATTTGTTAAATCAATTTAATAAACATTTAGTCAATAAGTAAATTCTAGTAATAAAACAAAATTAAATAATTTAAAATAAAATAACATGTCAAAAAAAAATAAAAAAATAATAAAACTCAAATACTAATCAGTAAATTTCTTGAATAGTAAATGCATCTACTTGCAAGGATGTTTTTAAATTTTAAAAAGAAAATGAGAGAAAATACTTGCTTAAATAGTATTTTTTGCAGTGTATTTCATGAAAAGATATGCTTAAGCTGATAGTGGAAATAATGTAACATCGGCTCTAAAATAAACATGCACCACTTTGTGAAACTTGCTAGAGCTGATTCACTAACACCGACATGGATCGTGTGGCATTAACTAAACTTTCATGCAGTGACTACTGTTTTACATTATCCTGATAGAAGCCTCATGCTACTTTCCATCTATTCTGCTTTCTCTGGAGATACATGAAAATCTTTTATTGATTAATCAGGCATACGGGACACACACAGTCATACAAGGTTAGAACAAATAATCCATCTCGCTCAATAAAAGATATAAACATTTTGCTAAATCAAATTGAACAGGCCTAAGTATATACTTCATGACCTGCAATATTAATGCTAACAGCTGGCAGGCAATAAAACCTTGAGGAACCTGAAAACAGTGACTGTTGATTTAACGTCTTATTTGTGATTTATAGTTTATAGACTCTTACAATCCACCCATGGGCTTTAAAATACAGGGTATAGAAGCTCCCGCTGTTTGTCTGAATTACTGTGAACAGCAGGGATGATGGGTGAATCCCGCTGAGAGATGTGAGGAATGGAGGACTGCTTGGTTTGACATGCTCTATGCGTCTCTGCATGCTGTTCTAATGCATCTCTGTGTGCTTCATGCAACGTTAAACAGTTAAAGTGGAGCTAATATGCTTGTTTCATAAATGTGAAATACTCATAAGAACAATCTGTAACAATCTCTCACTGTACTGTACACCTACGGGACTTAAAGCAGCGTCTGATGCATATTTTTTACACAGAAAAGCAAGATCTTTTTAGTACAGACTCCTATCTATCTATCTATCTATCTATCTATCTATCTATCTATCTATCTATCTATCTATCTATCTATCTATCTATCTATCTATCTATCTAGCTATCTATCTATCACAGGTCACTTCCTCTACTGGTTCGTCACAAGGATGTGTACTTTCTCCTTTACTATTTATTCTTTACACAAATAAGTGCCAAAGCAGTCGGGAAAATCATATTATTTTGAAGTAAGCAGACAATACTGTTATTGTCAGTCTGCTTCAGAATAATGAGATTAGTCATGGACCAGTCATTAGTGACTTTGTTGAGTGGTGTGAGGAGTCTCACCTTCATTTAAATGTATTGAAGACCAGGTAATTTATTTTAGACGAAGGTTTCTAAGTCGCATTCATTAAGAGTCAAACAGTGGAGGTTGTGCAATCTTACAAATACATAAAAATATCATTGATTCGAAGTTGAGTTTTGAACCCAACTGTGAAGCTGTGTGTAAAAAGGGGCATCAACGTTTGTTCTTTTTGAGGAAACTGTGCAAATTTCAAATAGACAAAACTCTGTTGATGTTACAGACCTGCCAGGCTCTTACACCAGCCAATCACAACGCACTCCCTCTCCTGAATACTGATCACACACACCTCATCATCACCCTCATCACCTCCACTAAAAATACACACACCTCGTCCCAGCTCATTGTCTGGTCTCATTTCTACACAAAGTGGACACTTACCTTGTTTCCTCCTGCGATTATCCAGATATCTCCAGCATCTCTTTATTCCTCTGTGTCACCGTTCCCACCTGTATGTTCAGCAGTCCTGCGAAGTGTGTGTATCCTCATCTCTCCATCCACCACTCAACAAACCGGTAAGAAAAGATATTCCATTTACCGTCAGAATCCTGGTCTCCAGATTATCTTTCAGACTTTCCACTTACCATTTTGCTCATTGTTGTCAATAAAGATCCTGTTCACTTTCTGTCACATGTCTGTCCTGTCTTGTGTTGCACATGGGTGTTTGTTATGTTGTGCCATGTGCTGTTTTGATTGTTGATCCCTCCCCCTCGTTATCTGATTAGTGTTTGAGTTTCTCCACCTGTTCCCTTTTGATTTGTTCCCTTTATAAGTCTCCTCATGTTTGCAGTCTGTGTCGGTTCGTTGTCATTGTCAGATGTTTCTCTGTTCCTGGTTGGTGTTCCCAGTATTCTTTACCCAGTGTTTGTTTCATGTTCATTTATTATGTTTTTCCCCTCGTGGGTTTTTTGATTTGTGTTTGTTCTGTTTTTGTAAATAAACCTTCCTTGTTTTCCACTTGAGTTCTCCGTCTCCTTTTCCCGTTTGCCCCGTGACAGAACGAACCGACCATTTTTGAACTCAGCAGCAGGAAGGTTTATTTATCTTTTTTTTTTTTCCTCTCTGTTCCTGAGGCATGTATGACATATATATGGACGACGATGATCTGGATTGCCCGGACTACGTCATCTCCACATTTGGAGCAACCCAGTTCCGTCCTATCGGCGAGGACCGAAGGACTCGGCCCGGTAAGGAATCCGGTGGAATGAACATCTTCCAAGCGTTCGCTTTGATGGCTCATCAAAGGGAGGAGTCGGAGCGCTTGGCCAGGGTTGCTGAGTCCCGTGGAGGTCACAGGAGAGATTTTCGGGGGACCCGCCAGGTAATCTTTCGTGGGACCCGGGGAGGTTGTAAAGGAGGAGGAGGTGGTCGAGAGGAGGGTCAACATCACTCTCCATCCTGGCCTCCTTACAATCCTACACCAGTGGTGGGCAGTTCAGAGCCGGCTCCTCACCGTCATGGACGGAGGAGAGGAAAACCATCTGCCCAGCGAGAGACTGCTCACGTCCCGTCTGCCCAGCGAAAGACTGCTCACGTCCCGTCTGCCCAGCGAGAGACTGCTCACGTCCCGTCTGCCCAGCGAGAGACTGCTCACGTCCCGTCTGCCCAGCGAGAGACTGCTCACGTCCCGTCTGCCCAGCGAGAGACTGCTCACGTCCCGTCTGCCCAGCGAGAGACTGCTCACGTCCCGTCTGCCCAGCGAAGGACTGCTCACGTCCCGTCTGCGCAGTGAGAGACTGCTCACGTCCCGTCTGCCCAGCGAGAGACTGCTCACGTCCCGTCTGCCCAGCGAGAGACTGCCCACGTCCCGTCTGCCCATCGAGAGACTGTCCACGTCCCGTCTGCCCAGCGAGAGACTGTCCACGTCCCGTCTGCCCAGCGAGAGACTGTCCACGTCCCGTCTGCCCAGCGAGAGACTGTCCACGTCCCGTCTGCCCAGCGAGAGACTGTCCACGTCCCGTCTGCCCAGCGAGAGACTGTCCACGTCCCGTCTGTCCAGCGAGGGACTGTTCACGTTCCGTCCGCCTTCCTGGACCTGGACTATCGGGAGCGTCTGGCTCGGATCCTGGACATGCCCGTTTCTGCTGTTCCAGAGCCGGAACCAGTGTCTGCTGTTCCAGAGCCGGAGCCGGAGGCAGAGCCAGTGGCCGTTCCAGAGCCGGAGGCAGAGCCAGTGCCCGTTCCAGAGCTGGAGGCAGAACCATTGCCGGTTCCAGAGCTGGAGGCAGAGCCATTGCCGGCTCCAGAGCCGAAGGCAGAGCCAATGCCTGTTCCAGAGCCGGAGGCAGAGCCAGTACCCGTTCCAGAGCCGGAGGCAGAGCCAGTGCTGTCTGCCTTCTTGGATCTGGAATATCTGGAGCGTCTGGTTCGGATCCTGGACAGGCCCATGTCTGCTGTTCCAGAGCCGGAGGCAGAGCTAGTGTCTGCTGTTCCAGAGCCGGAGGCAGAGCCAATGCCTGTTCGAGAGCCGGAGGCAGAGCCAATGCCTGTTCGAGAGCCGGAGGCAGAGCCAATGCCTGTTCGAGAGCCGGAGGCAGAGCCAATGCCTGTTCGAGAGCCGGAGGCAGAGCCAATGCCTGTTCCAGAGCCTGTTCCAGAGCCAATGCCTGTTCCAGAGCCTGTTCCAGAGCCAGTGCCTGTTCCAGAGCCAGAGCCAGTGTTTGTGTCTGTGTTTGTGTCTGTCCTTGTGACTGTTTTTGTTCTAGTGTCTGTTCCTGAGCCGGTGTCTGTTCCCGAGCCGGTGTCTGTTCCCGGGCCGGTGTCTGTTCCCGGGCCGGTGTCTGTTCCCGAGCCGGTGTCTGTTCCCGAGCCGGTGTCTGTTCCCGAGCCGGTGTCTGTTCCCGAAAGATCTGCCCCGCCCTGGCCGCCCGAGGGGTCTTCACCGCCCTGGCCACCTGAAAGACCTGCTCCGCCCTGGCCACCCGAGGGGTCTGCTCCGCCCTGGCCACCCGAGGGGTCTTTCCCGGGCCCTGGCCACCTGAAAGATCTGCTCCGCCCTGGCCGCCCGAGGGCTCTTCGCCGCCCTGGGGCTCTTCACCGCCCTGGCCGCCCGAGGAGTCTTCACCGCCCTGGCCACCTGAAAGATCTGCTCCGCCCTGGCCGCCCGAGGGCTCTTCGCCGCCCTGGCCGCCCGAGGGCTCTTCGCCGCTCTGGCCGCCCGAGGGTCCTTCGCCGCCCTGGCCACCCGAGGGCTCTTCGCCGCCCTGGCCGCCCGATGGACTCTGTGTTTCTCCCTCACTACTCGGCCCGGTAAGGAATCCGGTGGAATGAACATCTTCCAAGCGTTCGCTTTGATGGCTCATCAAAGGGAGGAGTCGGAGCGCTTGGCCAGGGTTGCTGAGTCCCGTGGAGGTCACAGGAGAGATTTTCGGGGGACCCGCCAGGTAATCTTTCGTGGGACCCGGGGAGGTTGTAAAGGAGGAGGAGGTGGTCGAGAGGAGGGTCAACATCACTCTCCATCCTGGCCTCCTTACAATCCTACACCAGTGGTGGGCAGTTCAGAGCCGGCTCCTCACCGTCATGGACGGAGGAGAGGAAAACCATCTGCCCAGCGAGAGACTGCTCACGTCCCGTCTGCCCAGCGAAAGACTGCTCACGTCCCGTCTGCCCAGCGAGAGACTGCTCACGTCCCGTCTGCCCAGCGAGAGACTGCTCACGTCCCGTCTGCCCAGCGAGAGACTGCTCACGTCCCGTCTGCCCAGCGAGAGACTGCTCACGTCCCGTCTGCCCAGCGAGAGACTGCTCACGTCCCGTCTGCCCAGCGAAGGACTGCTCACGTCCCGTCTGCGCAGTGAGAGACTGCTCACGTCCCGTCTGCCCAGCGAGAGACTGCTCACGTCCCGTCTGCCCAGCGAGAGACTGCCCACGTCCCGTCTGCCCAGCGAGAGACTGCCCACGTCCCGTCTGCCCAGCGAGAGACTGCCCACGTCCCGTCTGCCCAGCGAGAGACTGTCCACGTCCCGTCTGCCCAGCGAGAGACTGTCCACGTCCCGTCTGCCCAGCGAGAGACTGTCCACGTCCCGTCTGCCCAGCGAGAGACTGTCCACGTCCCGTCTGCCCAGCGAGAGACTGTCCACGTCCCGTCTGTCCAGCGAGGGACTGTTCACGTTCCGTCCGCCTTCCTGGACCTGGACTATCGGGAGCGTCTGGCTCGGATCCTGGACATGCCCGTTTCTGCTGTTCCAGAGCCGGAACCAGTGTCTGCTGTTCCAGAGCCGGAGCCGGAGGCAGAGCCAGTGGCCGTTCCAGAGCCGGAGGCAGAGCCAGTGCCCGTTCCAGAGCTGGAGGCAGAACCATTGCCGGTTCCAGAGCTGGAGGCAGAGCCATTGCCGGCTCCAGAGCCGAAGGCAGAGCCAATGCCTGTTCCAGAGCCGGAGGCAGAGCCAGTACCCGTTCCAGAGCCGGAGGCAGAGCCAGTGCTGTCTGCCTTCTTGGATCTGGAATATCTGGAGCGTCTGGTTCGGATCCTGGACAGGCCCATGTCTGCTGTTCCAGAGCCGGAGGCAGAGCTAGTGTCTGCTGTTCCAGAGCCGGAGGCAGAGCCAATGCCTGTTCGAGAGCCGGAGGCAGAGCCAATGCCTGTTCGAGAGCCGGAGGCAGAGCCAATGCCTGTTCGAGAGCCGGAGGCAGAGCCAATGCCTGTTCGAGAGCCGGAGGCAGAGCCAATGCCTGTTCGAGAGCCGGAGGCAGAGCCAATGCCTGTTCCAGAGCCGGAGGCAGAGCCAATGCCTGTTCCAGAGCCTGTTCCAGAGCCAGTGCCTGTTCCAGAGCCAGAGCCAGTGTTTGTGTCTGTGTTTGTGTCTGTCCTTGTGACTGTTTTTGTTCTAGTGTCTGTTCCTGAGCCGGTGTCTGTTCCCGAGCCGGTGTCTGTTCCCGGGCCGGTGTCTGTTCCCGAGCCGGTGTCTGTTCCCGAGCCGGTGTCTGTTCCCGAGCCGGTGTCTGTTCCCGAGCCGGTGTCTGTTCCCGAGCCGGTGTCTGTTCCCGAGCCGGTGTCTGTTCCCGAGCCGGTGTCTGTTCCCGAGCCGGTGTCTGTTCCCGAGCCGGTGTCTGTTCCCGAAAGATCTGCCCCGCCCTGGCCGCCCGAGGGGTCTTCACCGCCCTGGCCACCTGAAAGACCTGCTCCGCCCTGGCCACCCGAGGGGTCTTCACCGCCCTGGCCACCCGAGGGGTCTTCACCGCCCTGGCCACCCGAGGAGTCTTCACCGCCCTGGCCACCTGAAAGATCTGCTCCGCCCTGGCCGCCCGAGGGCTCTTCGCCGCCCTGGCCGCCCGAGGGCTCTTCACCGCCCTGGCCGCCCGAGGAGTCTTCACCGCCCTGGCCACCTGAAAGATCTGCTCCGCCCTGGCCGCCCGAGGGCTCTTCGCCGCCCTGGCCGCCCGAGGGCTCTTCGCCGCTCTGGCCGCCCGAGGGTCCTTCGCCGCCCTGGCCACCCGAGGGCTCTTCGCCGCCCTGGCCGCCCGATGGACTCTGTGTTTCTCCCTCACCGCCCTATGGACTCTGTGTTTCTCCCTCACCGGCCTATGGACTCTCTGTTTCGCCCTGGCCGCCCGATGTTCCTGTCCCGCCCTGGTCTATCCCTTCAGTCCCTCCAATCAGTCCCTTCCGTTCCACCCTGATGTTTCCTGCCTGCCCCGCCCTAGCCTGATGGAGCGTCTGGTAGCCGCTCCGTAGGGAGGGGGTTATGTCACATGTCTGTCCTGTCTTGTGTTGCACATGGGTGTTTGTTATGTTGTGCCATGTGCTGTTTTGATTGTTGATCCCTCCCCCTCGTTATCTGATTAGTGTTTGAGTTTCTCCACCTGTTCCCTTTTGATTTGTTCCCTTTATAAGTCTCCTCATGTTTGCAGTCTGTGTCGGTTCGTTGTCATTGTCAGATGTTTCTCTGTTCCTGGTTGGTGTTCCCAGTATTCTTTACCCAGTGTTTGTTTCATGTTCATTTATTATGTTTTTCCCCTCGTGGGTTTTTTGATTTGTGTTTGTTCTGTTTTTGTAAATAAACCTTCCTTGTTTTGCACTTGAGTTCTCCGTCTCCTTTTCTCGTTTGCCCCGTGACACTTTCATCCTCCTTGTCCGAGTCTGCTTCCATAACATAACTGATAACTGATTTCGGAACTCTAACCAAATTGTGAAATGGTCCAGTAGGTTGATTGGGGAGCTGCTACTTAACCCTGATTCACTGTATACCAGGCAGGTACAGCGAATGGGTGTTTCAATTTTAAGAGATAGGCATCATCCCCTGTATTATGAGTTCCAGCACCTTCCGTCTAATCGACAGTTTAGAGTACCAGAGTGTACAACAAAACGGAATAAGAATTCCTGTAGTGATTAATTATATAATTAGTAATAAGATGAAGTAATGGGTTTAGTATAATGTTTTAGTGGTTAGTGTTGTTTTTATAGTGTTGTCTATTGTATGATATGTATATGAAACAGCCTGAACTTGTTCACTGAAACCTAATTTACCTACAAAATAAAATAAAATAACCTGAACCTGAAGGCAGGTGAACGTTTACATGGTGTGTATTTCATTAAGTATTAACAGATGGTAATGAGCTATAATAATTCATGTTTACTTGTATTGAAAAGTTATTTGGCATAGGCCCTGTCCTTAGTCCAAATCCTGGGATGCAGATTTGGCGGATCCTGCCTGGGGTTGACAGGGCCAACCTGTGGCATGTCAAGTCAAGTCAAGTCACCTTCATTTATATAGCGCTTTTAACCATATGGATTTATGGGAAGTATTCCCGGTTCCGGGATGATCTAAACTATGCAGCCTTGTATGCTAAGCCAAAGAGATGTGTTTTTAGTCTAGATTTGAACTGACAGACTGTGTCTGCTTCCCGGACAATGTTAGGAAGATTGTTCCAAAATTTTGAAGAACATGACCAACCATTGAAACTTTATGTGCCGACAAAGCATACTGGAGGTGTCATTACTATAGTATTTCAAAAGTTGTCAAAAAAACGGGAACGTAGATGTATAGATAAATTCATCCTTAAACGAAATCTTGCATTACAACATTTTCTGATGTGTTATTGTTGAAATATGGTACCCAGAATATGCCCCACCATTGAAACTTTATTTGCCGACAAAGCATACTGGAGGTGTCATTACTTTGGTATTTCACAAGTTCTCAAAAAAACGGGAACGTAGAGGTATAGATAAATTCATTCTTAAACGAAATCTTGCATTACAACATTTTCTGATGTGTTATTGTTGAAATATGATACCCAGAAAATGCCCCACCATTGCAACTTTATGTGCCGACAAAGCATACTGGAGGTGTCATTACTTTAGAATTTCAAAAGTTCTCAAAAATACGGGAACGTAGATGTATAGATAAATTAATTCTTAAACGAAATCTTGCATTACATAATTTTCTGATGTGTTATAGTTGAAATATGGTACCCAGAACATGTCCCAACATTGCAACTTTATTTGCCGACAAAGCATACTGGAGGTGTCATTACTATAGTATTTCAAAAGTTCTCAAAAAAACGGGAACGTAGAGGTATAGATAAATTAATTCTTAAACGAAATCTTGCATTAAATAATTTTCTGATGTGTTATTGTTGAAATATGGTTCCCAGAACATGCCCCACCATTGCAACTTTATGTGCCGACAGCAGACTGGAGGTGTCATTACTTTTTTATTTCACAAGTTCTCAAAGAAAAACGTACGTAGAGGTATAGATAAATTCATTCTTAAACGAAATCTTGCATTACAACATTTTCTGATGTGTTATGGTTGAAATATGGTACCCAGAACATGTCCCACCATTGCAACTTTGTGTGCCGACAAAGCATACTGGAGGTGTCATTACTTTAGTATTTCACAAGTTCTCAAAAAAAAAAAACGGAATGTAGAGGCATAGATAAATTAATTCTTAAACTAAATCTTGCATTACAACATTTTCTGATGTGTTATTGTTGAAATATGGTTCCCAGAACATGACCCACCATTGAAACTTTATGTGCCGACAAAGCATACTGGAGTTGTCATTACTTTAGAATTTCACAAGTTCTAAAAAAAACGGGAACGTAGAGGTATAGATAAATTCATCCTTAAACGAAATCTTGCATTACAACATTTTCTGATGTGTTATGGTTGAAATATGGTACCCAGAACATGTCCCACCATTGCAACTTTATGTGCCGACAAAGCATACTGGAGGTGTCATTACTTTAGTATTTCACAAGTTCTCAAAAAAACAGGAACGTAGAGGTATAGATATATTCATTCTTAAACGAAATCTTGCATTACATAATTTTCTGATGTGTTACAGTTGAAATATGGTACCCAGAACATGTCCCACCATTGCAACTTTATGTGCCGACAAAGCATACTCGAGGTGTCATTACTTTAGTATTTCACAAGTTCTCAAAAAAACGGGAACGTAGAGGTATAGATAAATTCATTCCTAAACGAAATCTTGCATTACAACATTTTCTGATGTGTTATTGTTGAAATATGGTTCCCAGAACATGACCCACCATTGAAACTTTATGTGCTGACAAAGCATACTGGAGGGGTCATTACTATAGTATTTAAAAAGTTCTCAAAAAAACGGGAACGTAGAGGTATAGATAAATTCATTCTTAAACGAAAACTTGCATTACATAATTTTATGATGTGTTATTGTTGAAATACGGTACCCAGAATATGCCCCACCATTTAAACTTTATGTGCCGACAAAGCATACTGGAGGTGTCATTACTTTTTTATTTCACAAGTGGTCCCACTTTATATTAAGTGGCTTTAAGTACTATGTACTTACATTGTAATTAATAATTTGATACAATGGACTTATTGTGTACATACATGTTTTTACATTGTACTTATATTTTGAAAATACCAGCTTGTAATTACAGCTGTAATTAATTTATGTAATTACATTTGTAATTACATAGTTGACCCTTCCCTTACACCTTAACCTACCCTTAAACCTACCCATACCACCACACCTGACCCTAACCTTACCAGTATCACACCTCAATAGCAGCAAAAGTGTTTTACAATACAACCTGAACACAATAAGTACATTGTACTTATTTTTCGATGTAAGTACATAGTACTTAAAGCCACTTAATATAAAGTGGGACCTCACAAGTTCTCAAAGAAATACATACGTAGAGGTATAGATAAATTCATTCTTAAACGAAATCTTGCATTACAACATTTTCTGATGTGTTATGGTTGAAATATGGTACCCAGAACATGTCCCACCATTGCAACTTTATGTGGCGACAAAGCATACTGGAGGTGTCATTACTTTAGTATTTCACAAGTTCTCAAAAAAAAAACGGAATGTAGAGGCATAGATAAATTCATTCTTAAACGAAATCTTGCATTACAACATTTTCTGATGTGTTATTGTTGAAATATGGTTCCCAGACCATGACCATCCATTGAAACTTTATGTGCCGACAAAGCATACTGGAGTTGTCATTACTTTAGAATTTCACAAGTTCTCAAAAAAACGGGAACGTAGAGGTATAGATAAATTCATCCTTAAACGAAATCTTGCGTTACATAATTTTCTGATGTGTTATTGTTGAAATATGGTACCCAGAATATGCCCCACCATTGAAACTTTATGTGCCGACAAAGCATACTGGAGGTGTCATTACTTTAGTATTTCAAAAGTTCTCAAAAAAACGGGAACGTAGAGGTATAGATAAATTAATTCTTAAACGAAATCTTGCATTACAACATTTTCTGACGTGTTATTGTTGAAATATGGTACCCAGAAAATGCCCCACCATTGAAACTTTATGTGCCGACAAAGCATACTGGAGGTGTCATTACTATAGTATTTCAAAAGTTCTCAAAAAAACGGGAACGTAGAGGTATAGATAAATTCATTCTTAAACAAAATCTTGCATTACAACATTTTCTCATGTGTTATTGTTGAAATATGGGACCCAGAATATGCCCCACCATTGCAACTTTATGTGCCGACAAAGCATACTGGAGGTGTCATTACTTTAGTATTTCACAAGTTCTCAAAAAAACAGGAACGTAGAGGTATAGATATATTCATTCTTAAACGAAATCTTGCATTACATAATTTTCTGATGTGTTACAGTTGAAATATGGTACCCAGAACATGTCCCACCATTGCAACTTTATGTGCCGACAAAGCATACTCGAGGTGTCATTACTTTAGTATTTCACAAGTTCTCAAAAAAACGGGAACGTAGAGGTATAGATAAATTCATTCCTAAACGAAATCTTGCATTACAACATTTTCTGATGTGTTATTGTTGAAATATGGTTCCCAGAACATGACCCACCATTGAAACTTTATGTGCTGACAAAGCATACTGGAGGGGTCATTACTATAATATTTAAAAAGTTCTCAAAAAAACGGGAACGTAGAGGTATAGATAAATTCATTCTTAAACGAAAACTTGCATTACATAATTTTATGATGTGTTATTGTTGAAATATGGTACCCAGAATATGCCCCACCATTTAAACTTTATGTGCCGACAAAGCATACTGGAGGTGTCATTACTTTTTTATTTCACAAGTGGTCCCACTTTATATTAAGTGGCTTTAAGTACTATGTACTTACATTGTAATTAATAATTTGATACAATGGACTTATTGTGTACATACATGTTTTTACATTGTACTTATATTTTGAAAATACCAGCTTGTAATTACAGCTGTAATTAATTTATGTAATTACATTTGTAATTACATAGTTGACCCTTCCCTTACACCTTAACCTACCCTTAAACCTACCCATACCACCACACCTGACCCTAACCTTACCAGTATCACACCTCAATAGCAGCAAAAGTGTTTTACAATACAACCTGAACACAATAAGTACATTGTACTTATTTTTCGATGTAAGTACTTAAAGCCACTTAATATAAAGTGGGACCTCACAAGTTCTCAAAGAAATACGTACGTAGAGGTATAGATAAATTCATTCTTAAACGAAATCTTGCATTACAACATTTTCTGATGTGTTATGGTTGAAATATGGTACCCAGAACATGTCCCACCATTGCAACTTTATGTGGCGACAAAGCATACTGGAGGTGTCATTACTTTAGTATTTCACAAGTTCTCAAAAAAAAAAAACGGAATGTAGAGGCATAGATAAATTCATTCTTAAACGAAATCTTGCATTACAACATTTTCTGATGTGTTATTGTTGAAATATGGTTCCCAGAACATGACCATCCATTGAAACTTTATGTGCCGACAAAGCATACTGGAGTTGTCATTACTTTAGAATTTCACAAGTTCTCAAAAAAACGGGAACGTAGAGGTATAGATAAATTCATCCTTAAACGAAATCTTGCGTTACATAATTTTCTGATGTGTTATTGTTGAAATATGGTACCCAGAATATGCCCCACCATTGAAACTTTATGTGCCGACAAAGCACACTGGAGGTGTCATTACTTTAGTATTTCAAAAGTTCTCAAAAAAAACGGGAACGTAGAGGTATAGATAAATTAATTCTTAAACGAAATCTTGCATTACAACATTTTCTGACGTGTTATTGTTGAAATATGGTACCCAGAAAATGCCCCACCATTGAAACTTTATGTGCCGACAAAGCATACTGGAGGTGTCATTACTATAGTATTTCAAAAGTTCTCAAAAAAACGGGAACGTAGAGGTATAGATAAATTCATTCTTAAACAAAATCTTGCATTACAACATTTTCTCATGTGTTATTGTTGAAATAAGGGACCCAGAATATGCCCCACCATTGAAACTTTATGTGCCGACAAAGCATACTGGAGGTGTCATTACTTTAGTATTTCAAAAGTTCTCAAAAAAACGGGAACGTAGAGGTATAGATAAATTCATTCTTAAACGAAATCTTGCATTACAACATTTTCTGACGTGTTATTGTTGAAATATGGTACCCAGAAAATGCCCCACCATTGAAACTTTATGTGCCGACAAAGCATACTGGAGGTGTCATTACTATAGTATTTCAAAAGTTCTCAAAAAAACGGGAACGTAGAGGTATAGATAAATTCATTCTTAAACAAAATCTTGCATTACAACATTTTCTCATGTGTTATTGTTGAAATATGGGACCCAGAATATGCCCCACCATTGAAACTTTATGTGCCGACAAAGCATACTGGAGGTGTCATTACTTTAGTATTTCAAAAGTTCTCAAAAAAACGGGAACGTAGAGGTATAGATAAATTCATTCTTAAACGAAATCTTGCATTACAACATTTTCTGATGTGTTATTGTTGAAATATGGTACCCAGAAAATGCCCCACCATTGAAACTTTATGTGCCGACAAAGCATACTGGAGGTGTCATTACTATAGTATTTCAAAAGTTCTCAAAAAGACGGGAACGTAGAGGCATAGATAAATTCATTCTTTAACGAAATCTTGCATTACAACATTTTCTGATGTGTTATTGTTGAAATATGGTACCCAGAATATGCCCCACCATTGAAACTTTATTTGCCGACAAAGCATACTGGTGTCATTACTTTGGTATTTCACAAGTTCTCAAAAAAACGGGAACGTAGAGGTATAGATAAATTCATTCTTAAACAAAATCTTGCATTACAACATTTTCTCATGTGTTATTGTTGAAATATGGGATCCAGAACATGCCACACCATGCAAATTTATGTGACAATAAAGCATACTGGAGGTGTCATTTCTTTCTTATTTCACAGGTTCTCAAGTTCTCTACATTCCCCTTTTTTGAGAACTTGTGAAATAATAAAAAAATGACTAATCCAGTATGCTCTGTCGGCACATAAAGTTGCATGAACTGGCATATTCTGGGTAGATATTTCAACAATAACACATCAGAAAATGTTGTAATGCAAGAATTCGTTTAAGAATAAATGTATCTATACCTCTACGTGCTTATTTCTTTGAGAACTTGTGAAATACTAAAGTAGACACCTCCAGTATGCTCTGTCGGCACATAAAGTTGCAATGGTGGGACGTTGTGGGCTGCGTTTCCCGATAACGATGGATCTTAGCACTTACGAGCATTTTCTACGAGCGACTTTACGAACGTTCGTGTTCATTTCATGTGCGTTTCACAAACTTAGCACGATCGTGCGCAGCTGTGCTTTAAGTGTTACTTAAGAGTCAATGTCCGTTTGTCAAGTGCTGAAATGTCACACTCGTAATTGTAGCACACGCTTGTATTTTGAAATGTATAGCCTAATTGTTTTCATCTGATGTGCATTTTCTACAAGGCCAATAATCTATAAAAGCACAAACCTATGGGTGGAGACACCAGCAAAATGGCTGAACCAAAAAAAACAAAGAAAATATTTTTTTTTTTTAAGAGGAGATTCATGTCATTTTAGAGGAGGTGGATCTATACAGCATATTTTATTCAGCAGGTTTAAGGGCAGTCATACAAATAAAACAAAAACAAAAAATCTGGGAGATTATTGCTACAAAACCGACTGCAACTAGGGGCATTAAAAGTTCAGGGAAGGAGGTCAGGAAGAAGTGGCAGGACTTTGCCAGCCTTGCTAAAAGGAAAAGGGCACTGCAGAGGACAACATTTAATAAAACAGGTGGTGGGACCAATGATTCCCCCTTCTCACAGCAGAGGAAGAAAAGGCCTTGTCAATACTTGGCACAAGTGCTTCAGATGGCATTTGTGGTGGTATTGACATCCATGGAGGAGTAGGGGTAAGGGGTAAGCCTGGTCAGGTCCTTCATGCTCAGAGGAACCATCAGTTTCATCTGCCATCTCCCAGCATCTACCATCTCCCAGTCCTCCAAACAACCCTCCAAGGCCTCAGCCTCCATCTTCTGTTGTCCAGACTGCAGCCACAACATCTCAGCAGTTTGAGAATGTTGAGAACATGATAATTTGAGAATGTTTGTTGTTGTAGTCAGGACATATGAGAGTGTCCATACTTAACAGGGAGGAGGATGAAGAGGTGGAGAAGGACAAAGATGGCATGGGACCACATGATGGCCAACCAAGAAACAGGCTACATGGCTGGTTTTCGTGCATGTCAGCAAGTCATTGACATATTTTTTTTAGTTCATCCTATTTCCCCAGTCTTTGAAGCATATTACACCTTTTATTATTTTTTTTTGTTCATTCATTTAATTTAGATTAAAATTATTAGATTAAATTATTTCTTTTTTTGTTGTTGTTTTCAACATTTTCATCAGAAAATTTTGTAATGCAAGATTTCATTTAAGAATGAATTTATCTATACCTCTACGTTCCCGTTTTTTTGAGAACTTGTGAAATACCAAAGTAATGACACCCCCAGTATGCTTTGTCGGCAAATAAAGTTTCAATGGTGGGGCATATTCTGGGTACCATATTTCAACAATAACACATCAGAAAATGTTTTAATGCAATATTTTGTTTAAGAATGAATTTATCTATACCTCTACGTACTTATTTCTTTGAGAACTTGTGAAATAAAAAATGAATGACACCTCCAGTATGCTTTGTCGGCACATAAAGTTGCAATGGTGGGGCATGTTCTGGGAACCATTTCAACAATAACACATCAGAAAATTATGTAATGCAAGATTTCGTTTAAGAATTAATTTATCTATACATCTATGTTCCCGTATTTTTGAGAACTTTTGAAATTCTAAAGTAATGACACCTCCAGTATGCTTTGTCGGCATATAAGTTTCAATGGTGGGGCATTTTCTGGGTATCATATTTCAACAATAACACATCAGAAAATGTGGTAATGCAAGATTTCGTTTAAGAATGAATTTATCTATACCTCTACGTTCCCCTTTTCTGAGAACTTGTGAAATACTTCAGTAATGACACCTCCAGTATGCTCTGTCGGCACATAAAGTTGCAATGGTGGGACATGTTCTGGGTACCATATTTCAACCATAACACACCAGAAAATGTTGTAATGCATGATTTCGTTTAAGAATGAATCTATCTATACCACTACGTTCCCCTTTTTTTGAGAACCTGTGAAATAATAAAGAAATGACTAATCCAGTATGCTCTGTCAGCAAATAAAGTTGGATGGAGTTGCATGTTCTGGGTATCATATTTCAACAATAACACATCAGAAAATATTGTAATGCAAGAATTCGTTTAGGAATTAATTTACCTATACCTCTACGTGCTCATTTATTTGAGAACTTGTGAAATACTAAAGTAATGACACGTCCAGTATGCTTCGTCGGCACATACAATTGCAATGGTGGGGCATGTTGTGGGTACCATATTTCAACAATAACACATCGGAAAATGTTGTAATTCAAGATTTCGTTTAAAAATGAATCTATCTATACCACTACGCTCCCCTTTTTTTGAGAACCTGTGAAATAATAAAGAAATGATCAATCCAATATGCTCTGTCGGCACATAAAGTTGCATGGAGTGGCATATTCTGGGTACGATATTTCAACAATAACACTTGAGAAAATGTTGTAATGCAAGATTTTGTTTAAGAATGAATTTATCTATACCTCTACATTCCCCTTTTTTTTTGAGAACTTGT
Source organism: Gila orcuttii (assembly GCA_026230005.1). Classification (NCBI taxonomy): domain Eukaryota; kingdom Metazoa; phylum Chordata; class Actinopteri; order Cypriniformes; family Leuciscidae; genus Gila; species Gila orcuttii. Next base: position 18,590,395 of record JAPDVR010000013.1, on the reverse strand, counting down.
GAAATAATAAAGTAATGACACCTCCAGTATTCTGTCGGCACATAAAGTTGCAATGGTGGGGCATATTCTGGGTACCATATTTCAACAATAACACATCAGAGAATTATGTAATGCAAGATTTCGTTTAAGAATGAATTCATCTATACCTCTACGTTCCCGTTTTTTTGAGAACTTGTGAAATACTATAGTAATGACACCTCCAGTATGCTTTGTCGGCACAAAGTTTCAATGGTGGGTCAGGTTCTGGGTACCATATTTCAATAATAACACATCAGAAAATGTTGTAATGCAAGATTTCGTTTAAGGATGAATTTATCTATACCTCTACGTTCCGTCTTTTTTTTTTTTTTTTGAGAACTTGTGAAATACCAAAGTAATGACACCTCCAGTATACTTTGTCGGCAAATAAAGTTTCAATGGTTGGGCATATTCTGGGTACCATATTTCAACAATAACACATCAGAAAATGTTGTAATGCAAGATTTTGTTTAAGAATGAATTTATCTATACCTCTACGTTCCCGTTTTTTTTAAGAAACTTGTGAAATACCAAAGTAATGACACCTCCAGTATGCTTTGTCGGCAAATAAAGTTTCAATGGTGGGGCATATTCTGGGTACCATATTTCAACAATAACACATCAGAAAATGTTGTAATGCAATATTTCGTTTAAGAATGAATTTATCTATACCTCTACGTACTTATTTCTTTGAGAACTTGTGAAATAAAATGTAATGACAGCTCCAGTATGCTGTCGGCACATAAAGTTGCAATGGTGGGGCATGTTCTGGGTATCATATTTCAATAATAACACATCAGAAAATGTTTTAATGCAAGATTTTGTTTAAGAATGAATTTATCTATACCTCTACGTTCCCGTTTTTTTGAGAACTTGTGAAATACCAAAGTAATGACACCTCCAGTATGCTTTGTCGGCAAATAAAGTTTCATGGGTGGGGCATACTCTGGGTACCATATTTCAACAATAACACATCAGAAAATGTTGTAATGCAATAATTCGTTTAAGAATGAATTTATCTATACCTCTACATACGTATTTCTTTGAGAACTTGTGAAATAAAAAAGTAATTACACCTCCAGTATGCTGTCGGCACATAAAGTTGCAATGGTGGGGCATGTTCTGGGTGTCATATTTCAACAATAACACATCAGAGAACTATGTAATGCAAGATTTCATTTAAGAATGAATTCATCTATACCTCTACGTTCCCGTTTTTTTGAGAACTTGTGAAATACTATAGTAATGACACCTCCAGTATGCTTTGTCGGCACAAAATTTAAATGGTGGGTCAGGTTCTGGGTACCATATTTCAATAATAACACATCAGAAAATGTTGTAATGCAAGATTTCGTTTAAGGATGAATTTATCTATACCTCTACGTTCCGGTTTTTTTTTTTTTTTTTGAGAACTTGTGAAATACCAAAGTAATGACACCTCCAGTATGCTTTGTCGGCAAATAAAGTTTCAATGGTTGGGCATATTCTGGGTACCATATTTCAACAATAACACATCAGAAAATGTTGTAATGCAAGATTTCGTTTAATAATGAATTTATCTATACGTCTACGTTCCCGTTTTTTTGAGAACTTGTGAAATACCAAAGTAATGACACCTCCAGTATGCTTTGTCGGCAAATAAAGTTTCATGGGTGGGGCATATTCTGGGTACCATATTTCAACAATAACACATCAGAAAATGTTGTAATGCAATAATTCGTTTAAGAATGAATTTATCTATACCTCTACGTACGTATTTCTTTGAGAACTTGTGAAATAAAAAAGTAATTACACCTCCAGTATGCTGTCGGCACATAAATTTGCAATGGTGGGGCATGTTCTGGGTGTCATATTTCAACAATAACACATCAGAAAATGTTTTAATGCAAGATTTCGTTTAAGAGTGAATTTATCTATACCTCTACGTTCCCCTTTTTTTGAGAACTTGTGAAATACCAAAGTAATGACACCTCCAGTATGCTTTGTCGGCAAATAAAGTTTCAATGTTTGGGCAATTTCTGGGTACCATATTTCAACAATAACACATCAGAAAATGTTGTAATGGAATATTTCGTTTAAAAATGAATTTATCTATACCTCTACGTACTTATTTCTTTGAGAACTTGTGAAATAAAAAAGTAATGACACCTCCAGTATGCTGTCAGCACATAAAGTTTCTATGGTGGGGCATTTTCTGGGTATCATATTTCAACAATAACACATCAGAAAATGTTGTAATGCAAGATTTCGTTTAAGAATGAATTTATCTAAACCTCTACGTTCCCCTTTTTTTGAGAACTTGTGAAATAATAAAGAAATGACTTGTCCAGTATGCTCTGTCGGCACATAAAGTTTCATGGAGGGGCATATTCAGGGTACCATATTTCAACAATAACACATCAGAAAATGTTGCAATGCAAGATTTTGTTTAAGGATGAATTTATCTATACCTCTACGTTCCCGTTTTTTTGAGAACTTGTGAAATTCTAAAGTAACGACAACTCCAGTATGCTTTGTCGGCACATAAAGTTTCAATGGTGGGGCATTTTCTGGGAACCGTATTTCAACAATAACATATCAGAAAATTATGTAATTCAAGATTTCGTTTAAGAATGAATTTATCTATACCTCTACGTTCCCGTTTTTTTGAGAACTTTTGAAATACTATAGTAATGACACCTCCAGTATGCTTTGTCGGCACATAAAGTTTCAATGGTGGGTCATGTTCTGGGAACCATATTTCAACAATAACACATCAGAAAATGTTGTAATGCAAGATTTCGTTTAAGAATGAATTTATCTATACCTCTACGTTCCCGTTTTTTTGAGAACTTGTGAAATTCTAAAGTAATGACAACTCCAGTATGCTTTTTCGGCACATAAAGTTTCAATGGTGGGGCATTTTCTTGGAACCATATTTCAACAATAACACATCAGAAAATGTTGTAATGCAAAATATTTCGTTTAAGAATGAATTTATCTATACCTGTACATTTCCATTTTTTGATTATGTTTGCAACTGAGATTTAATGTTACGTAATTTCTATTCTTCATTAGAAGTTATCCATTACTTCAGTACTCCAATATATATATATATATATATTGGAGTACTGAAGTAATGGATAACTTCTAATAAAGAACAGAAATTACATAACAATCAATCTCAGTTGCAAACATAATATCACTTTTCTCCGTACTTTTAAAAAGACATTTAGTAAGAAATGGAACTCAACCCTCTGAGGTCTAAGGTGTTTTCTGGGTCCTGGAGGTGTTCTGACATGCTCTGACATTTGTGCTTTTTTCAGTTATTTATAAACATGTTAATGGCAAAGGTGTAAATTCACTCTATATAGCACAAACTGGGCTACCGTAATATGTGAGCAACATGTATGTACATGTTTGAATTTTTAAGATAATAATGTTTATGCGTGGTTTGTGAAAAAACAAAAAACAAATGTCACTGAAATAAGGTCATAAAACCCATAGTGATTATTTCTTCACAAGACTTTTGAAAATTAGTCTCGTAGCCTAGGATATTTGCTCCAAAACTATGTGAAAATCATCCTGCATACTCATTTAGATAAGACAATATATTTATTTAAAATTTGTATGACGTGTTTTGTGTGAGAAAGCTTTATGCGAAGGGGTGTGGATCTCTCATCAATATGAATGCATTTTACACCTGAGAAAGACAAAGACCCTCCCCTAATGGCCCTATTAGGGGCTATCAGGCCCTATCATCATGAGAAGCCTTGCACAAAGAATGAGGAGAAATTAAAAAAAGAATGGCTTTTAGATTGTATGGATTTATTTACAACACAACATAATCCAAAGATACACAACAAAGGACAAAAAGCACATTAGTAAACACACGATGTAAAGACAAAGACTTAAACAGTCACACACCTTTGTGCCATTCCTAAAACATAGTAGCCTACATACCTGTCATGTCCAAGGTGTTTGACTTTTCATTTTACCATGTTCATGTACAGAGACTCATGAGAATGTTGAAGTCAGCAGGACTCATCCAGTGGCATCTGGTCCCTTTCTAAAAAATAAATAAATAAACACCTGTAAACATGTTGATATCAAGACAAACTATAGGGCTGCACGATTCTGGGAATACATTTTAGATTTTCCACTCACACACACACAAACACATATACATATATATATATATATATATATATATATATATATATATATATATATATATATATATATATATATATATATATATATATATATACACACACACATATATATATATATATATATATATATATATACACACACACACACACACTGCCGTTCAAAAGTTTGGGGTCGGTATGATTTTTAATGTTTTTAAAAGAAGTCACGTATGCTCACAAAGGCTGCATTTCTTTGTATTTTACAAAACAAACCCAGTAATATTGTGAAATAATATTTCAATGTTAATCAGCTGTTTTCTATGTAAATATATAGTAAAGTGTAATTTATTCCTGTGATCATTACTCCAGTCTTCAGTGTCACATGATCCTTCAGAAATCAGTATAATATGATGATTTGATGCTCAGGAAACATTTTTCATTATCATAAATGTTGAAAACAGTTATTTACATTTTTATTTCAGGATTCTTTGATGAATAGAAAGTTCAAAAGAACAGCATTTATCTGAAAAATAATCTAATCATAAGTGACTTCTTTTAAAAACATTAAAAATCTTACCGACCCCAAACTTTTGAACGGCAGTGTATATATGTATATGTATTTTGTAAATATATATAGGAACACCTAGTTTGTTGTGCCTTGTATATAGGCATGTGTAGGGCTGCATAAAATAATAACAATAGCCTAGATAGCACTTTTCAGTAACACTACACTAGACAAACATATATTGTTTATCATATGTTACTTAAAATATTTCTATTCGTTATGAAATGAGATGAGTTTGTCGTGAAGCCTAATGTGTGGCGTGTTTTGCTTTTCAAACACACAGCGTGACTCAGACCCAAACTCAGCGCGTGCAGCGATCAAGTCGCTCCAAACTATGAAACATTGTTGTTACATTACACATCTACGTTTGAGCAGATATCCACAAACACAGTATTTAACAGTAAACACAGGTCTAAACATTAAAATATTCACCATATTAGAATAAACACTCATACTAGCATAGGCCTACTTGTATCTCATTTCATAAAATTTTAGGCTGCACCAGTTTGAGTTTAGTAGCTACAATGTAAAGTTTATGCAACAATAAAACACTTACTATTATGTCTCTTACCTTAAAAGTTGTTCTCATAATAAAAATGTGTCCTTCTGAGGTAAATCCAAGGTAAATCCACAGCACAAACAGTCTTCCAAACTGATGAAAAGTAGAGAAATACTGGAGTCGCTGATTCTTTGTTTAGAGCTGATGAGGGCGTTAACAGCTCTGCGTTCCTTCACGTGGATCATTTGAATGATAACAGCTCGCGCGCGTGGGGGTGTGGTCTAATTAAAGTTAATGAGCTCGGGCTGGAGATACTATACATGTCGTTGCTTTCATACGGATTTCTTAAACCGAGAATATTTGTTTTTGATATGATTTACTTCATTTAAAAAAGGAGACTTCGAACTTTGTAAAGACATTACTTTCATGTGTGGGTGGCAAGTATTGGCTGAGTTACAGATCATTTTTCGTCGCGTTTCAGAATGAACTGATGAACACGATCACGCAGTCTAGAGCCCCTTCCACGAGAATGCTCTACGCGTCTAAATGGTCGGTGTTCTCCGGATGGTGCACCGACAGAGGTCTGGACCCGCGGACATGCGGGGTGGCGCATCTGCTCACTTTCCCACAAGAGCTGTTGGATAAGGGAAGGTCCCCTTCCACGCTCAAAGTATATGTGGCGGCCGTGGCAGCGTTTGCAGAATCAACGCACGCCCAGTCACTGGGAAAACATGAGTTGGTCATCCGCTTCCTTAGAGGAGCTAGAAGGATGAATCCGCCGCGCCCCCCGTCGGTTCCTATGTGGGATCTTTCATTGGTCCTCGAGGCCCTGAAAGCTTTTCCTTTTGAACCACTAGACTCCGTGGGGTTGAAATATCTATCACTGAAAACGTTTTTTCTGACTGCACTGTCATCAGTAAAACGCGTAGGGGATCTGCATGCGCTGTCTGTCAGCGCGTCGTGTCTTGAGTTCGGACCAAATGACTCTAAAGTCATCCTCAGACCTAGACATGGCTATGTCCCTAAAGTGATGGGCACTCCATTCAGAGCGCAAGTTATTTCATTGTCTGCTCTCCCAGCATCTGACAGTGAAAGTGATCTGAACCTCCTCTGCCCAGTCAGAGCGCTGAGGTTTTACATTACGCGCACCGCCTCCTTCAGGCGCTCGGAACAGCTTTTTGTTTCGTTTGGTGGGCGCACCAAGGGTTTGGCCTCCTCGAAACAGAGCCTGTCCAGATGGATAGTAGACGCTATAGCGGCCGCTTACGCGTCAAAGGGTCTGCAATGCCCTCTGGGCATCAGGGCTCATTCCACGAGAGGCGTGGCCTCTTCGTGGGCATGGTCCAGCGGGATTTCTATCCATGACACATGCGTAGCGGCGGGCTGGAGCTCCCCGTCTACCTTTGTCAGGTTTTATAACCTAGAAGTTCCCGCCTTGTAGGCTAAACTGCTGTCAGTCTGAAAGAGAGGTGTATTCTGCCCAGATCTCCTGCTCAGATCACTCTCACATGACCCAGCTCTCCTGGTTGAGCTACACTAAATGGGATTATGCAGTGTGCCTATACAGACCCCGCGCTGCTCTGTATTCCCTATGTGTGCTTATGTACAAGTGATGGCCCGCGTGGCCGGCCACCTTATTCTTTCCACTTATGGGGTTCCCCCCCTAGAAAGATCGGGGTCTCATGTGGATGCTTGGCACGCAAGCTGTTCACATAGAGGTAATTGAATCCGTTGACATATAAACGCACTTCGTAGATTCTTTGCCATTAGAGGACCCGTGAAACAATTCTGATCAGATTGTGGAACTAACTTTGTAGCTGCTAGCAAAGAACTGTGAATCTCCAAAATGGTGAAGGACCCAGAGATGCAAGAATACCTCACCAACTGCTCTTGCTCATGGGAATTCAATCCACCCCATGCTTCACACATGGGGGGAGCTTGGGAACGTTTGATAGGTGTAGTGAGGAGGATTCTGGATTCAATGTTAATGCAGTACGGGTTTCATCCCCTCTCATGCTATGCTCATCCTATGCACATTCATAGCTGAAATAGTTAACCCTCTGGGGTCTGAGGTGTTTTCTGGGCCCTGGAGGTGTTTGTGTTTATTTCTATTATTTGTAACATTTTCATGGCTAAAGTCTGATTACACTGTATTCAGCACAAACTCTGCTACAATAATATGTGAGCAGCATGTATGTAAAAGTTTGTAGCTTTGAGAAAATGACGTTCATGCGTGGTTTGTGAAAAAAAACTTTTTTTTTTAGTCACTGAAATAATGCCATAAAACCTATACTGATTATTTGTTCACAAGACTTTTGAACAATTAATCATGTAGCCTAGAATTTTTACTTCAAAACTATGTGAAAATCCTCCTGCCCACTCATTCAGATAAAACAATATATTGCTTTAAAATTTGTAAGACATGATTTGTGTAAGAAATCTGTATGCGAGGAGGGCATGAATCATCATGAATATTGATGTTTCTCACACCTGGGAAGACAAAGGTTCTCCCCTAATGGCCCTATCAGGTGGGACTGTTAGGGGAACTAGAACAAAGAATGAGTGATTAAAAGAATGTTTTTTTGATTGTTTGGATTTATTTACAACACAACATAATCCAAAGATACATAACAAAGGACAAAAAGGCACATTATTGAGCACAATGATCTTAATAGAGAGACTCGAACAGTCACACACCTTTGTGCCATTCCTGAAACAGTTCCTGTTCAATATGCCTGTCATTCCAAGTTGTTTGCTTTTTCATTTTACCATGTTCAAGTCAGCAGGACTCATCAGTGGCATCTGGTCCCTGTAAAATAAAAAAAAATAAAAAAACCTGTCACATTAGAGATCATTAGCACGCACTTGAGACACTGGACCTCTTGTTGGTTTCATACAAATTACTTACACAGAGAATATTTGTTTTGAAAAAAAGTTCACGGAGACGGAGAGGCAGAAAGCACACCCTGTTTATTTTCTATATTTTACAAAAACAAAAGTTTTATTTTGATTGTAAGTGGGCACATACAAAAGCGGGCACATCCAATAGACCTTTTACAGTTTATTTTTTCATATTTATTTTTCTTAAATGATGGAGTATTTTAAGTCTATTTTGCTACTATGTGAAGAAAATCCAGCAAAACGCACCTGCGCGTTTGTCGACCCCTAAGGGTTCATGAAAGGCCCTTAGTTCCAATCTCCTCAGACCCTGACTCACCTCTTATAATGACCCCTGCCATGCTTCTGACTCAGAAGGTTTGTGCTCTTCCATCTCCTGGAAACTTCTAAGATAGTGGCATGTTCAGACAACAGTGGAAGCAGGTGCAGAGCCTTGCTGACAATTTTTGGTATCGCTGGAAATGTGAATATCTCTCAACACTGCAAAGTCATCACAAGTGGAATAGTACTCAACCTTACATTCAAGAAGGAGATTTCATACTTCTAAAAGACAATCAGAGCCCTCGTAACAAGTGGCCTGTGGCTTTTGTGTCCAAAGTCTTTCCAAGCACTGATGGGAGAGTACACAAAGTTCAGTTGAAAGTTACTAAAAGCATATATGGAAAGGATGTAAAGTATCTCAGACCAATTACAGAGGTCATCTTCTGTTGTTTAAGAAAAAGTAAGACTTAAATGAGACATCCTTAGGATGTCTGGCGGGAAGTGTTCTGCTCCAAGTTTACTTGTCACTTGTATAAGTTTGTGTAGTTGTATAGTTTTTGGCGTCCCTTGTGGAAGTTCTCTAGAAAATACATGATCACATTTCACGCAGTCAGCTTCTTCTCAATCTTGGGATGCCATCCTTTGTTTTGAGTTTGTAAAAGCATCATCTGTAAGTTAATTCTTCATTACATAATTCTTGATTATACATATTTGTATATATTTGTGATAAGTTTATTCAGAGCTTTGATTTGTTATTTTGCTGATAGCCTGTAGCTATTAGCCTTCCCTTTCATTGATATAGCACTCAATGTGTTAATTTCAATCTACTTTGATAGTCAATATCTCTATTTGTAGCTAGTTTCTTGGTCATCTGATAATCCAATTTAAGTAAATTGATTACACTGATTTCATTTGGGGCATTTTTAGACAAGAGTTTCAGAAGTACATGAATGTTCTTTAGTCACTGGATAATTGTTATGATTATTGTTTATTTGCTGTTTTTTTTTACAGTTTTACTCCTAATTCATAATGTACTTGGCATCTTTGTAAACGACAAAGACTAAGATAAATCCTCACTCGTCTGTACTTTATGGATGGAGTTTGGCTAGCTGTTAAATTGCATCTGTACATTTAAGGAGAACAGTACACTTCTTGTAAAAATGTATACAAATTCAACAAATCTCCACATTATTTGTGAAAACAGCTTATTTCCACAGTTTTACTTGAGTAAACAAACAATAGTTCCACTAGCATACATTTGTTTACAAAGTAAAAGTATTCGGTGTAGAAACAATTTTCAATCAGAAATTGCAAGTAACTTTCACAATTAATTTCAAAGAAACAACAATTAACACATTGAAATAAATGTGGAATTTTCCAGTAGAAAAGCTAAAATAGTATTTTTTTGTAAAATGTCTCTTTATTTACTTATATTATATATTGTATATTATCTTTAATTACAACTTCGACAAATATTTTTTGACAGTGTGTTCAGGGGCAATACTAATTCAAAATACAAATTTCCCAAAAAGCAAGTGGCTGCTTAACAGACTGATGTAGCAAATTAGCTCAAAAGAAATATTAATAATCAATCATAACTTGTTATATTTGATTATGAATATTTGGATCAGTTAATAGAATTAACTTAATGTAGTAAAATTAATATTAGAATCAATCCACCTCTTCGTCCCATGAACACTCAGTGTTAAATGTTTATTAATTCTAAGAAATGTTCATTTCCGGGGGAGGGAAATGTCTTTCTTTCTGTACAGTTCTACTAAGAGCCTGTAGTCAAAATCTAAATCGTATAATAAACTTTGTTGCAAGCAGAGAACCAGCAATTACGTATTGTACATACGTTTTATTAACTAAATCACAAACATAACTAATCTAAACACACATACATACATGGGTAAAATGGTGAGTGACAAAATAAAACCGGAACCTTTTATTGAGTCATTTTGCATGTTGTTCTTATTTAATTTTGATATTGCTGCATTTTAATGTTTACTCTGCCTTTTAAGCTTTGTATTATAACTGACTAATGTTATTGACTGTGTCCTTTAATATTGACTCTAGTTGCTTCTTGAATTGCTGCTTGTGCTCTTATGTTCTGTCGCCTCCAGCTGCATTCCCACTTAAACTCTGTAGCATATGAACTCTTTGTTGCATGTTTGTTTTGGTGTCTTATTCCTGGCATACAATAAAAATTTAATGTTTATTGTATTTTTCCATGTTATTATCAACTTGTTTTACTTATTACCTATTTCCAGGGTGCCTACTGTACATCGGGCCAAGGACTACAGATGAAAACTAACCTTTTGGCTAACTCTGGCATATTTTTGAACTGTCATGTTAATATGCACTGTCCTTGCAAATAAATAAATTCTGATTGGAAGCAGGAAATGGAACTATGGAAAAGATCCATTTAACTATGAAAAGAACCATCAGCTTATCATTTTCAGAGCACCTCATTAAATGTAAACTTGCATGGCCTTTGCAGTGAAACATTTCGTGAGTTCCTGAGAAGGATTTTGATGGCCCCATGAGTCTCAATCGATTTCTTCGGCGTTGACTGAAGAATTGGTGATGAACTTGCGTGGTTGATTTGACTCTGTTTCCATGGCTGGAGTGCAGATTGTGGCCTGCCGGCCCTGGGCTGGAGAGGACACGCAAAGCAAACAGGAGAAGGGAGGAAGTCAGAAGAGTTTAATGGTTGGAGTTGCGATGGACGTCTTCTGCATTAAATGAAGACATTGTGCCACACTCCTGATGTTGTCATTTGATTCTGTTCTGGTTGAGAGAGTCCTCCCTCTCCTGAATGAAAACATGGCTGGTTGTGGGCCAAGGCCTGCTGCCCTGGGGTCTATTGTGGCCACGCAGGACAACTATGCGAACGTACCGAGAAGGCCAAGAGGTCATTCTCCTCTGACCTCTAGCATCAACAAGGCATTTTGGTCCACAGGACTGCCGCCTACTGGATGTTTTTCCCTTTTCACACCATTCTTTGTAAACCCTAGAAATGGTTGTGCGTGAAAATTCCAGTAACTGAGCAGATTGTGAAATACTCAGACCGGCCCGTCTGGCACCAACAACCATGCCACGCTCAAAATTGCTTAAATCACCTTTCTTTCGCATTCTGACATTCAGTTTGGAGTTCAGGAGATTGTCTTGACCAGGACCACACCCCTAAATGCATTGAAGCAACTGCCATGTGATTGGTTGATTAGATAATTGCATTAATGAGAAATTGAACAGGTGTTCCTAATAATCCTTTAGGTGAGTGTATAACAAACACACACTGCAATCTATGAGAAGGTGATGTACACTCATTCAACGCAGCAGCTAGAGTTATTACTAGAACCAGGAAGTATGACCATATTAGCCCGGTTCTGTCAAAACTCCATTGGCCCCCTATTAAACATCGTATACATTTTAAAATATTGCTGATTACTTACAAAGCACTAAATGGTTTAGCTCCCCAGTACTTGAGTGAGCTCCTAACGCATTATAGTCCTTCACGTCTATTGCGATCTCAAAATTCCAGCCAGTTGATAATACCTAGAATATCAAAATCGACTGCTGGCGGTAGATCCTTTTCCTATTTAGCACCTAAACTTTGGAACAGTCTTCCTAACATTTTCCGGGAAGCAGACACACTCTGTCAGTTTAAATCTAGATTAAAAACACATCTCTTCAACCTGGCATAGACATAGAACACTATACATTCCTATTATTCAAATCAGTTAAATGATTATTAGGCTGCATAAATTAGGTCAGCCGGGACCGGGAACACTTCCTATAACACCTGATGTATTCACTACTAAAAGAATGGCATTTATGGTAATTTTAGTCTTTGTTTATTCTGAGGTTAACTTTAATCAGCCGGACCCGGGCCGTATCCAGATCAGGTGGTGGATTTGCGCATGGACACGACCACAACGCATTCCTGAAGTGTCAGCAGAGATTGTGTCAACTAGACTCTCCCCTGTGAAGGCCTCATCGACACGACAGCTATCGGCACTGATCCTCAACAAACTCGTCTCCATACGCGCGTGATGACTCCGGTCTTCAAACAGATGAACTGCATAATATAATGTTCCGATCCAATCTGACTTCTGACCTGTAATGCTGCCTGAATCATAATCATACACTGTTCGTTCGTTGGCCAGAGAAGAACTGGCCCCCTGACTGAGCCTGGTTTCTCCCAAGGTTTTTTTCTCCATTCTGTCACCTGATGGAGTTTCGGTTCCTTGCCACTGTCGCCTTTGTCGCCACTGGCTTTTGGCTTGCTTAGTTGGGGAAATTTAATTTTATATTTAACAATATTATTATAACATTATTTTTCTGTTATCTCTGTAAAGCTGCTTTGAAACAATCTGTATTGTAAAAAGCGCTATATAAATAAAGGTGACTTGACTTGACTAAAGTGTGATTCATTAAATGAGGATTAAATTAGATAGGAGACACGATACAGGTGGGGTTACATTGGCCGTTGGTTCTATCATAAAATACATAGTATCAAAGACATAATAGAATCAAAACACACTACACCAGACAGTAAATCATTCACACAGTGTCCTGGGATGCATGTTCTTTTACAGATCAGTTCGTCCATAAATGAATGCAGGAAAGTCTGTTTTAAGGGCTGTGGGTCTTTCCTATTGGCCTCTGCTTTTTCCACATTTTTAACAGCAATTAAACCAACTGATCTGATCGTAGTCATGGTAACCAAGACCCTTCTTGCCCTTGTTGGGGAGATGGGACCATAGATCCCAGAGTAAGTTTTAAAGATTATTTGTTAAATATAACAAATAATTGTGTCTGATTTGTCTCAGTGGTTACACTGACAATGAAGTGGTTTGGACGAGGCTTTATGGTTATAAATATAAATATGAACTTAGTATATTTGAAGGGAGAGAAATAAGCATATTTAATGGAGCAATTTATGTTTAAAGCATTTTTCAGTGTTATTTTGAAGTAATATTTAGTCAAATCCACATCATATTCAATTGTACCTAATTAGTTAACTGCAACAACGCTGCAAGAATTCAATTTTAGTCTTGATAGATCTGCCTTGATAGACATTTCCATTACTGCAAATATGATTTAGCAATTTTCACTAAATTGAGCAGCCACGCAGATAAAAAAGACTGTGAAATACTAATAACACGTGCAAACACATACTGCAAGAAAAAATATTAAAAGACATTAAGACAGACATGCTTCAAATTTCATGCATTTTTTTTTCTAACAATCTTGGGGAGAAATGGTAATTATCTGAAATTCTCCTTCTGTTTTGATTGGCACATTGCATTAAGTTATTTCATGACTGTCAGATTCCTTCACACATCTGTTTCACAACTGGGGAGGCCTGTATAAATGGTCAGCTTTTTTCTTTCTATCTCCCTCATACATATATTTCTACCAACAAAAAAAATCTATAGGAAAATAAGTGGGATTCATTCAAGTATTTTCTACTGACTGTTTCTCAAATAGACAGAAATCTGTGAGAAAGAAATTACTGACCTTAGCCAGTTAAAGCAGAGCTCCTATTGAAAGACGTGCCTGGGGAATCTCCAGTCGTCAGCATTTACCTCTCTGACTCTCTCCACTTTTTTACTTTCATGCTGCTTGGACACAAGTGTGTTGTACTGAAAGTTTTCACCATTGAGTTTCCCTTGCAGCAAACCACAGATTGAGGAACCATTCAGACAGGGTTAGGTTTAAATAAAACTCCAGTAAATAAGCTGTGATTTCATGCACTGATTTGTTTCTATGGTGCGAGTTTGTGGCTGTTACAGAGGTTTATGTGCTCTGTGCATTTGTGCATCACAAAGGCCGCTGAAACAGATACATTTCATTAAAAAGCAAAATGACAAGATATTAAGTCTGTCATGTGGTTGAAGGAGAGAACCCAAACACAGACGATATGCAGACACTCAAGGTTTATTACGGCACAAAACAGAAAACAAAACCCACGAGGGGGCAAAACAGGACTGGAGGAGACAAGATGATAAATTCTGACTTGACGATGACTAGACAGGAAACAAACAGCTACACAAACTCACAATTCTCATTAAACAGGATTCAGACGAAGTACTCACAGGACTGTCACAGAGATTAACACGCAATGATTGACAATGTACCGACACAGGACAGAAAACATGAGGGGATTAAATAGGCAGCAAACTAATCAGGAACACAGCTGAAAGTGATGACATAATAATTACAAGATGAGATAACAAGGGGGCGGGGTGGGGTGACAGGACAACGCAAGCACACAGCCCAAACAAATGGCCATGTGCTTACACATAAAAACATGAGTCTGTCATGATCCTGCCTCAAGACAAGAGAAGATCTGGGACGCGAAGGCAGAATCATGACAGAACCCCTCCCTTAAGGAGCGGCTACCAGACGCTCCCCAAGGGGACATTAAACACAGGACAAGACCGACTGAGACATAGACACCAACCAACAATACATGACAAAAACTAACAAAGGCAGACACGAATAAATTATAACAGGGTTGGGATGGAACAATAAAAACAAGAAACAAGGAAGGGGAGGAGGAGGAAACATTGAGTCCATGGGGGGAAATCCAGAGAGGATAGGTGAGATGGGGGTCTTGGGTTGACGGGACGAGGGCTTGGGACAAGGATTATGGGCAGGTTTAGATGAAGAAACACGAGGTACAGTCTTGGGGAAAACAGTCCGGGGCTGGGCAACGACAGGGGAAACACACGGCGACTTGACAGGAGTCTTGATGGGGACAACAGGGGGCGACGACACGGGAGACAAAACAGGGGATGAAGCGGGTGTTTGTGGAACAGGTTCTTGCTCGAGAGGATAGACGAACTGGACTGGTTCATCAGGGCAGATGACTCTAGAATGCGCTTGACTCAGGGCAGGATTCAAAACAGGAATAGATTCACTTGAATCTTCCATACTTGATACATTAGGTTCACTTGCAGGACTCGAAGCAGGAATCGAAGCAGGACTCGATTCCTTAGAATCATTCAGACTAGACACATTTTCTTCTCTTGAATCCTTCAGGCTTAACACATTTGACTCTGGGGAAGCGCTGTCTGATGTCGTGGGTTCGTGACTTGGAAGTAAATTGGGTCTGGGTGGCATTTCAAGGATTTTGGCAAGAGCGGCAAGATAGTCAGATAAGGTTCGAGCAGCTAAGACGACAGGCATCTCCTTTTGGACAGAAACTGCTTGCAGAACCTCTTTAGCGGCTAGATCGGCCGCAACTCTCTCAGCAGATCCGGGATCGGCCTCTTCTGCAGCAGATTCTGGGATGGCGCTTGCAGTAGCGGACTCTGGGACAGCGCTTGCAGTAGCGGGCTCTGGGACAGCACTTGCAGTAGCGGGCTCTGGGACAGCGCTTGCAGTAGCGGGCTCTGGGACAGGCAGAGACGAAGGACGGGAGGCTCCCTTCCTCCTTCTCTTTCTCCTAGGACGTGGTGCGGAAGTCATAGCTGGACTAGTGGCCGGTTGGAGAAGCTCCACGGGGACCGTAACTGGTGCTGGAAGGGCAGTCTCGGACAGCGTTGCCTCCGTCGAGGATGATTCCAAAGGAGAATCCCATGAAATCCATCTCCCTCGTTTGCCACGGAGATCAGTGGGTGTGGATGAAACCTTGGGAGAAGAAACAGAGAGAGCCTGATCCCCTTGAGTGACGACAGCTAGGACTCGACCCTCCGGGAGCACTGGAAGCATGTCAGATGAAAACCTTGTGGGACCCTTTGGCTCTCTCCGAGATAAGCAATCCACAACTGCTCGAAATGGGCGAAGAATCAGCTCCTCTCGTTCAGACAGAGGAGGAGGAGAATTGAGACCGGCGATGAAATAGCGAGAATTCAGGACCTCAGGCAGGAAGAATCTCTTCTCTTCCACGACTTGGGCATACCTTTTCAGGGACAACTCACCCTGGGGAGGGAATGGAAGTCTTCCATTTCTACTGTCGGCGATGGCCAACTGCCACCATAGTTCTTGGTCAGTCGGCTGTGGTTTAGCGGGAGAAGACATACAGTCTGCTGGGTTCTTCTTTGGTCGGTACATTCTGTCATGTGGTTGAAGGAGAGAACCCAAACGCAGACGATATGCAGACACTCAAGGTTTATTACGGCACAAAACAGAAAACAAAAACCACGAGGGGGCAAAACAGGACTGGAGGAGACAAGATGATAAATTCTGACTTGACGATGACTAGACAGGAAACAAACAGCTACACAAACTCACAATTCTCATTAAACAGGATTCAGACGAAGTACTCACAGGACTGTCACAGAGATTAACACGCCATGATTGACAATGTACCGACACAGGACAGAAAACATGAGGGGATTAAATAGGGAGCAACCTAATCAGGAACACAGGTGAAAGCGATGACATAATAATTACAAGATGAGATAACAAGGGGGCGGGGTGACAGGACAACGCAAGCACACAGCCTAAACAAATGGCCATGTGCTTACACATAAAAACATGAGTCTGTCATGATCCTGCCTCAAGACAAGAGAAGATCTGGGACGCGAAGGCAGAATCATGACAAAGTCTTGTTTTGAAGTGAGTTTAAGCTTAAAACAAGAAAAAATATCTTCCAATGAGGTCAGAAAAATAAAAAAATTCTAAAAATAAATAAATAATTACAAGTGTCACAAATCAAATTATTAAAAGTTACACAAAACAAAAAGTGTTTTCTGAGTAAGCAGTTCCTTACTAAATTAAGGTGTATTGTGGTTTAAAGTCAGTCTGCCATTAAACTACTTTTGTATACATATAGATTTAAAAGAGTTGTTTAATTTAGTTAAGTTAATGTAAGACAATAATTCATCACGGAAGCTTGTTTCTGCTTCCATGAAAAAAAAGCAAATACGACTTTTTATCTCACAATTGGGAGTTTACCTCTCACAATTCTGACTTTTTTAATGCATTTTCAACAATTCTGAGAAAAAGGTCAGAATTGCGAGATATAAACTCACAATTCTGTCTTTTGTCTATTGCAATTGCAAGTTTATAACCTTTTTTTTTCCCTCAGGATTGTAAGAAATAAACTCGCAATTGTGAAAGAAGTCAAAACTGGGAGAAAAAAAAAATCACAATTACCATTTTTATATATATTGTGGCGGAAACAAGGTTCTATACCTCAGATATCATTTGACTGAATGAATATTTATGGCCAGAAACCACTCACATATGCACTGGACACAGTTATTTACACTCCTGATATACGATACACAAGGCTCTTTGTACACTATTGAACCATGACATCTCGCCAGACACTGAACATTCATTCTGTCACCTACAAAATTCATCCATATTATAAACCTAAATGTATGAACCTGGTTCAAGAGGAAAATCGATCAGCCGGATTGAACTGTT
This sequence comes from Gila orcuttii, assembly GCA_026230005.1. Taxonomy (NCBI): domain Eukaryota; kingdom Metazoa; phylum Chordata; class Actinopteri; order Cypriniformes; family Leuciscidae; genus Gila; species Gila orcuttii. The sequence continues at coordinate 18,572,628 of JAPDVR010000013.1, read as the reverse complement.
TTGATTTAATATGCAATGACTCATGAGATGGCGACAAAGAATGAACACTGAATAAGAGGGATTTCATTTCAAGCAGCTTTGGATGAAAATCACCCAGCTTAGTGTTTATAATACAATGTGTTTTGGACCAGTAAGACATTCTGCACCACTTTTTTCAATTACATTTTTTTTTTTCAATTTTGCAGTTAAATATGACCTGGACATGTTCTAGGCTGCATGGTTTGTTCCCCCCAAAGAGTAACTTACCTCATGTCCTGCACAACATCAATATCCATCGAGACAAATCGATTCATTCATTGCAATAGGAGAGGGTGAATTTTAGTGATGTGTTGTTCATGAACGATTCATTCATTTTGAACGAATCTTTAATATGACTCGGGACTACCGAGTTGTCTCAGAGAGTGATTCGTTCATTTTGTGTTGACAGCGCATGCGCGCAACATCGCATAAGGTACATGAAGTCACGACAGAAATTATTAGTTAATCTTTCACGAGTCTCGAGTCTTCGGGTTCGGGACGGGTCCGAGTCTTTTGTTCTTCCTGTCAGTCCCATAGAGACTATTCTGTCAGTACCGGAAAGAGAAATGGGTCCCACTTTATATTAAGTGGCTTTAAGTACTATGTACTTACATTGAAATTAATAATTTGATACAATGGACTTATTTTGTACATACATGTTATTACATTGTACTTATATTCTGAAAATACCTGCATGTAATTACAACTGTAATTAATTTATGTAATTACATTTGTAATTACACAGTTGACCCAACCCTTACACCTTAACCTACCCTTAAACCTACTCATACCACACACACCTGACCCTAATCTTACCAGTATCACATCTCAATAGCAGCAAAAGTGTTTTACAATACAACCTGAACACAATAAGTACATTGTACTTATTTTTCTATATAAGTACATAGTACTTAAAGCCACTTAATATAAAGTGGGACCGAGAAATGATTAGTTCGTCTGGTTCGGGTTCGGCCGGGTTCGAGTCTTTCGTTCTTCTTGTCAATAGAGACTATGCTGTCAGTACCGGAAAGAGAAATGATTAGTTCATCTCTTCTGTTTCGAGTCGTTCGTTCTTCAAGTCAGACTCACAAACCCATAGCACTATGCAGAAACAGAAATGATTAGTTCATCTTTCGAGTCTGAGTCCTTCGTTCTTTTGTCACGTGACAGCCCTATTAAATACTTAACTACCTTTGTGTTATTACTAAATACAAACTAAAAACACAACACAGATGCACAAGAAACATTTAACAAAAAAAGAAATGGACAGGGACAATAATAAGATGGAACTTTTTTATTTTTCAGATGATGTTTATTTCACATATATTTTGATAATTTTATGTTAATTCCCAAAATATAAAACAATATACATTCAGACGCAGTCAATAATACAAATGTTTTATTTGATGCGAGATACCAGCTGTCACGTAACAAAAGAACAAAGGACTCAAGATGAACTAATCATTTCTGTTTCTGCATATAGTGCTATGGGTTTGTGAGTCTGACTTGAAGAACGAACGACTCGAAACCGAAGAGATGAACTAATCATTTCTCTTTCCGGTACTGACAGCATCTGGGACTGACAGGAAGAACGAAAGACTCGGACCCGGCCGAACCCGAACCAGACGAACTAATCATTTCTCTTTCCGGTACTGACAGCATAGTCTCTTCTTCTGCTGCAGTCAGTGCATTTTTGTGTGGCTGCTGTGTCACACCACACGGCCCACAGACACTGACGAGTCGACATCGACAACTAAGTAACGTTTTGAAGTTCGAACCCGAAGACACAAGAGGCGGAGAATCAGGAGGTGAGGTGAACTAACAGACTGCAATAGCTTGAACGTAAGACCCAACTAATCAATTAACATTTCGGTTTCTTATAATTTGGCTTTGGCTGCATTACCCTAGTTTATTTTTATTTATTTATTTCAAATGGAATCAACATTTTCGTAAGTAGGCTAGATGTTTTGGGCTATTTAACATGACATTTTAATTACATTCTGCTGAAATGAACGAAATGACTCGAAAAAAGATTCGTTCATTTTGCTTAACGAGACTCAAAGATCCGAGTCAGTAAAATGATCCGAACTTCCCACCACTAGTGAATTTTATAAACTCGTTAAGTCATCTAAATCGACAACATGTATGTTAGACCCTATAACGACTAAACTACTGAAAGAGATGCTCAGTTTATAGATCTAAGTCATAGATCCTCTTCTTAATATCATTAATTCATCTTTGTCATTAGGATACGTACCAAAAACTTATAAGCTGGCTATTATTAAACCGCTTGTTAAAAAAAGTAAAAAATTGGTCAATTACAGGCCGATCTCGAATCTACCTTTTCTGTCAAAGATACTAGAAAAGGCAGTATCTTCACAACTATGATCCTTTTTAGAAAGAAATGGTATCTGCGAGGATTTTCAATCAGGATTTAGACCGTATCATAGTACTGAGACAGCTCTTATTAGAGTCACAAATGATTTGCTATTATCATCCGATCGTGGTTGTATCTCTCTTTTAGTGTTACTCGATCTTAGTGCTGCATTTGACACTATCGACCACAACATTCTTTTAAATAGACTTGAAAATTATGTTGGCATTAGTGGAATTGCACTAGCATGGTTTAAATCATACTTATCTGACCGTTATCAGTTTGTAGCAGTAAATAAAGAGATGTCTTATCGGTCAAAAGTTCAGTATGGTGTACCACAAGGCTCAGTACTAGGACCATTCCTGTTCACCCTGTACATGCTACCCTTAGGAGATATCATTAGGAAGCATGGCATTAGTTTTCACTGTTATGCTGATGATACTCAACTCTATATTTCTTCACCCCCTGATGAAACTTACCAATCCATAAAATTAACGGAATGCATGGCTGATATAAAAAACTGAATGACTAGTAATTTCCTACTACTTAATTCTGAAAAAAACGGAGATTCTAATTATTGGACAAAAAAACTTCCTCATGTAATAACCTAGAATACTGTCTAACACTTGATGGCTGCTCTGTCAAGTCCTCGTCGTCGGTTAGGAACCTGGGCGTGCTCTCTGATACCAATCTTTCTTTTGAAAGTCACGTGTCTAGTATCTGTAAAACAGCATTTTTTCATCTTCAAAATATATCTAAATTACGTCATATGCTCTCAATTAAAAATGCAGAACAATTAGTTCATGCGTTTATGACATCAAGGCTATATTATTGTAATGCTCTACTGGGTGGTTGCCCTGAACATTTAATAAAAAACTACAGCTGGTCCAAAATGCAGCCGCTAGAGTTCTTACCAGAACCAGGAAGTATGACCATATTAGCCCGGTTCTGTCAACAATGCATTGACTCCCTATTAAACATTGTATACATTTTTAAATATTGCTGATTACTTACAAAGCACTTAATGGTTTAGCTCCCCAGTACTTGAGTGAGCTCTTAACGCATTATAGTCATTCACGTCTATTGCGATCTCAAAATTCTGGCCAGTTGATAATACCTTGAATTTCAAAATCGACTGGTGGTGGTATATCCTTTTCCTATTTAGCACCAAAACTTTGGAACAATCTTCCTAACATTGTCCGGGAAGCAGACACAGTCTGTCAGTTCAAATCTAGACTAAAAACAAATCTCTTTGGCTTAGCATACACATAACACATTATACTAGACTTTAGACTTTAATTCAATGTTAGGCTGCATAGTTTAGATCAGCCGGAACCGGGAACACTTCCCATAAATCCTGACGTACTTGGTACATCATAAGAAGGATGGCGTCTACACTAATATTAGTCTTTCTGTTTATCCCGAGGTTTACTGCAGTCCGCCGGGATCCAGGCCATATCCAGATCTGATGAAGGACCATCGCATGGATATGACGACAACGCATCACTGAAGTGCCAGCCTCATCACCTCCGTGAAGGCCTCATTGACACCTCAACAAACTCATCTCCATACCGGCGTGATGACTCTGACCCCCAACCAGATGGAACTGGATAAATATTGTGAAAGTTCTGATCCAATCTGACTTCTGACCTATAATGCTGCCTGAATCATAATTATACACAATTCGTTCGTTGGCCAGAGGAGAACTGGCCCCCTGACTGAGCCTGGGTTCTCCCAAAGTTTTTTTTTTTTTTTTTTTCTGTCACCTGAAGGAGATTTGGTTCATTGCCACTGTCGCCTTTTTCGCCTTTCTTCACCTTTGTCGCCATTGGCCTTTGGCTTGCTTATTTTGGGACATTCAATTTTATATTTAACAATATTATTACAACATTATTTTCCTGTAATCTCTGTATCAGGTCAGTCCAGATCTGTCCACAGGTCAAGTCAAGTCAAATATATTTATATAGCGCTTTTCACAATACAGATTGTATCAAAGCTGCTTCACAGTATCAATCAAAACAACTTAACAATGTTTGTTTATTACTGGAAAAAAAGACATCTAAGTTTGGTAGAGCTGATCAATGGTATGATTGGTTAATTAATTTGAATATCCCAACTGAGCAAGCCAAAGGCAACAGTGGCAAGGAACCGAAAAACTCCATCCAGTGACCTAATGGTGTCCTAACACCCCATCAGATGACCCAATGGAGAAAAAAAAACCTTGGGAGAACCCAGGCTCAGTCGGGGGCCAGTTCTCCTCTGGCGTTTATGAACTAGAGGCTGAATTTACAGTAACTGTAAGATAAAAAATGTATATGAATGCCTGGCTAAATAGATGCGTCTTCAGTCTAGTTTTAAACTGGGAGAGCGAGTCTGAGCTACGAACAATATCAGGAAGGCTATTCCAGAGCTTCGGAGCTAAATGTGAAAATGCTCTGCCTCCTTTGGTGGATCTGGATATCCTAGGAATGACCAGAAGCCTCGAATCTAGTGATCTTAAAGAGCCTGATGGATTGTAAGGCGATAGAAGATCCGTTAAATAGACTGGAGCTAAACCATTTAGAGCTTTATAAGTCAAAAGCAATACCTTGTATTTAATACGGAACTTTATAGGTAACCAATGAAGTGATGATAAAATCGGTGTTATATAATCATATTTTCTTGATCTAGTAAGAACTCTAGCGGCTGCATTTTGGACTAACTGTAGCTTGTTTATTGAAGATGCAGGACAACCAGCTAATAAAGCATTACAGTAATCTAGTCTCGAGGTCATGAATGCATGAACTAACTTTTCTGCATCAGAGACTGATAGCATATTACGTAGCTTAGCAATGTTTCTAAGGTGGAAAAAGGCAGTTTTTGTAACATATGAAATATGCTTTTCAAAAGACAGGTTGCAGTCTAATGTAACACCAAGGTCTTTTACTGTAGCGGATAAAGTAACAGGGCATCCTACTATGTTAAAGTCATGCTGTGAAAGGTTTTGTGGACGGTTTTTAGAACCGATAAGTATTACCTCTGTCTTGTCTGGATTTAATAAAAGAAAATTATGCGTCATCCAATCTTTTATATCTTTAACACAATCTGTCAATTTGGATAATTTAGCGTATTCATCTGGCCGTGATGAAATATATATTTGAGTATCATCAGCATAACAATGGAAACTAATTCCATGTTTCCTTAGAATATTACCAAGTGGCAGCATATATATTGAGAATAATAAAGGGCCTAACACAGATCCCTGCGGCACTCCATAGTTTGCCGAAGTTATAATCGATTTTTATCCATTTAAGTAGACGAAATGGTAGCGGTCAGATAAGTATGACCTGAACCAGCTTAATGCTTGTCCTTGAACACCAGTGTAATTTTGTAGTCGATCTAAGAGTATTGTGTGATCTATAGTATCGAACGCAGCACTAAGATCAAGTAAAACTAGTACTGAGATACAGCCTGGGTCCGAAGCTAAAAGTAAATAATTTGTGATTCTAACAAGCGCAGTTTCAGTGCTATGATGTGGCCTGAATCCAGACTGAAACTTTTCATAGATGTCGTTTTCTTGCAAGAAAGAGCCGAGTTGAGCGGACACAACTTTTTCTAATATTTTTGACATAAATGGAAGATTCAAAATGGGTCTGTAATTTGCTAGGTTATTTGGATCTAATTGTGGTTTCTTAATAAGAGGTTTTATAACTGCCAGCTTGAACGTTCTTGGAACATGACCTAAAGATAAAGATGAGTTAATAATATTGAGAAGAGGCTCTTCCACTATAGGTAACACTTCTTTCAGTAGTTCAGTTGGTATAGGATCTAATAAACATGTTGTTGTTTTAGATGAAGTGATAAGTTTATTTAACTCTTTTTTTTCTATGGTTGTAAAGCATTGTAATTGTTCTTGCGGGGTGATAATTGTGGCCGAATTATAAGGCGCGAGCAAGGATCGAACGTTTACGATTTTGATTCTGATGCTTTCAATTTTCTCGGTGAAGAAGTTCATGAAATCATTACTACTAAAATGTAACGAGGTATTTTGTTCAGACGACGTCTGTTTATTTGTTAGTCTAGCCACGGTATTAAATAAAAACCTTGGATTATTTCGGTTGTTTTCTATTAATTTACTGAGGTGCTCAGCCCTGGCCGTTTTAAGTGCCTTTTTATAAAGTGACATACTGTCTTTCCACGCGATTCTAAAGACGTCTAAATTAGTTTTTTTCCATTTACGCTCTAAATTACGGGTTTCTCTCTTTAAAACATACGTAGTATTATTGTACCATGGTGCTATACTTTTTTCTCTGACCTTTTTTAATCTAATGGGTGCAACAATATCCAATGTTCTAGAGAGAATGGTGCTCATAGTGCTAGTTAGTTTGTCTAATTCATCTGTTTGTTTGGGTTCAGGCAGCAGCTGAGACAGATCAGATAAGCTATTTGAGAAATGATCTATGGTGGATGGACGAATTGTTCTACCTGGTCGATAACGTGGCGCAGCATGACATATTACAGCAGTGCGTAATATGCAAGTTACCAAGTAGTGGTCAGTGACATCATCACTTTGTGGAATGATATCTATATCGGTTGGATCGGTTCCATATGATATAATTAAATCGAGTGTATGATTAAGACGATGAGTTGGTCCGGTGACGTTTTGCTTGACCCCGAAGGAGTTTAATAATTTTAATAATAATCTGTAAACGCAGCCCCTAACGCATCATTTAATTTATCTACGTGTATGTTAAAATCTCCAACAATTAATTCTTTATCGACGTTGACCAAAAGATCTGATAGAAAGTCAGCAAACTCTTTTAGGAAATTGGCGTAAGGCCCTGGAGGTCTATATACGGTAGCCAATGATAGAGATAATAGGGATTTTTTTCTTACATCTAAGAGCGTAACATTTAGCACTTCAAACGAATTAAACCTATGATGAGTTTTCTGAGTAACATTAAGGATATCTCTGTAGATTGTTGCAACACCGCCGCCACGACCCATCAGACGGGGCTCATGCTTATAACAGTATCCTGGCGAAGTAGACTCATTTAGACCGAAATAATCATTTGGTTTAAGCCAGGTTTCAGTAAGTCTCAGAATATCGAAATTATTATCTGTGACCATTTCATTTACAATAACCGCCTTAGGTGTGAGCGATCTAATGTTTAGAAGACCTAGCTTTAGAAATTGTTTTTGTTCACTAATAGCGAGATTTTTTGTTTTAATAACAATTAGATTTTTTCTAGATCCTGCAGTAGATTTATTATTTGATCTTAGTAAACGAGGAATAGACACAGTTTCTATGCAATGTTCTACACTAGTATTACTATCAATTAAATTGGTGCAGTAGAGACTGTGATTTGGATTTTTGGTTACTAGTCAAATGGTATTTAACATCTTGGAGATGTTATCCGACAGAAGATCTGCCCCGATTCTAACTTCAGCGCGGAAGAGCCTTGGTCGCTCCCAAAACAGATTCCAATTATTTACAAAAATCAGTTTCTGCTCATTGCACCATGACAATAACCATTCATTTAGCGCGAATAATCTACTGAACTTTTCATGCCCTCGTCGGTACATAAGAAGCGGTCCAGACACAATAATCGATGTTTCAGGCGATGTGCTGCGTACCGTATCGATAAGGCTCCTGAAGTCTTTCTTCAGAACCTCCGTCTGTCGCAGCCTAATGTTGTTAGCTCCCGCGTGCAGCACAACAGCTCCGACGCGCTCGTCACCGTTCAAGATCTCAGTTACCCGCGCAGTGATATCAAGAACACGAGCACCAGGAAAGTAGTGACTGTGCACCTTACTTTTACCTAACGTAGCGTGGACGTGTCGGACGGTGGAATCGCCGATGATCACAGCATCGCGTTCCGTTTCGCGAAGAGGGGAGAAGCGGTTCTGAGTGGAGATCTCGAAAACCGGGAGGGGCGAAAAGATTCTTGTCCTGGCTCGCGGCTTCCGCGGAACCACCCAGGCTTCGTGGTGGTGTGTTGGAGCCGGAGTGAATGAAATCATGGCTGATCGTGACCTGGACCCTCGGGACCAATGCTGAGAAACGCACGGAGTAGACGAGGTCAGCGTCAGCGGGTTACTAACGTTAATCACTGATCCGTGTGCATCAGCGCGTGATGTTTCAAGAGCTAAACGCCGGTCTCTCAGCTCAGCTTGTCTCTCTAGAAGGTCTCGGATCTGCTTTTCTACAGCTTCTAATTCAGACTGCACCGCGAGCAATTCAGATTTGTTCTCATCTGCACCAAAAGGTAGATAACATACACCTGATATATTCGCCATTTTAACAGATGGACAGTAAGTTAGCAATGATGCAACCAGTGATGCTATTAATATTTATACTAATTTATGACTCAAGTCTTGGGTAAAAAACGTCTTTTTAGTGGTATGGGTGTAATGTAGACGCACGATAGATGGGAAAACAAACAAACTCACAGCAGGCAGCGAGGCTGACAAATAGAGTCGATCGCAGGGCGAACAGCAGTGAAGCGGTGTCTCGCTCTACGACCAACAACCAATGTTCAAACCGTATTTGCGCAAACAAACAAACTCACAGTGGGCAACGAGGCTGACAAAAGCAGTCGATCGCAGGGTGAACAGCAGTGAAGCGGTGTCTCGCTCTACGACCAACAACCAATGTTCCAACCGTATTTGCGGTTCCAGCCGTATAATGGCTTGAGACGCGTCTGGCCAACAGTCCGAGTTGTAATTATGAGTTAAATGATGGTTCAGAACAGAATAGAGAGAGAAATACGGAAAAACAGAAGGAAATACGAAGCTAATACGAGGCTTAGACAGCCACGACGCAAACAAACTCACAGCTCACAGCAAGCAGCGAGGCGGACAAGTCCAGGTCTGTCCAGATCTCGTGGACTGACCTGTGGAGGGCAGAACCACACCGCATCAAGTTCCTGGTCCAGGCGGTCTATGATGTTCTTCCCAGCCCATCCAACCTGCACTGCTGGGGCTTGGCCGAATCACCAGCATGCCCCCTCTGCCAGAAGAACAAGGGGACCCTTGAGCACGTATTGAGTTGTTGCCCAAAAGCTCTGGGGGAAGGCCGATATCGCTGGCGTCATGACCAGGTGCTCAAGACTATCGCAGAGAGCATCTCTAGTGCTGTTTCCATCTGCCAAAAGTCCAGACCTAGGAAGCCAACCATCAGCTTCATTAGAGCCGGAGAAAAGCCAGGAACAAAGAAAGGAACATCAGGGCTTCTCCAAACAGCACAGGACTGGCAGCTGTCAGTAGACCTGGGCAAGCAGCTCAAGTTCCCCCAGCATGTAGTTAAGACCTCACTCAGACCTGATATCATCCTGGTATCTGATGCTACAAAAAAAAAATGTTGTCATGCTGGAGCTCACCGTGCCATGGGAGGAGCGAATGGAGGAGGCCTTTGAGCGGAAAAAGGGGAAATATCAGGACTTAGTCAGCAACTGCCACGATCAAGGCTGGAAGGCAAGGTGCTTGCCTGTAGAGGTAGGGTGCAGAGGCTTTGCTGGGCAGTCTCTCTGCAGGGCATATACTGCACTTGGCATCACAGGCGAAAGGAGGAGAAGAGCCATCTGTAGCAGCACAGAGGCAGCGGAGAAAGCCGCTAGGTGGCTCTGGATTAAGAGAGCGGAACCATGGTTGAGCTGCCAGGGCACAAGCTGAGGCTTGATCAACCTCAGCTGGGTCGCCTGAGTGAGGGTGTCTGATGTTCGAGAGACCCGAAACACCCGATGACCTCAGGATACATCACTGATGATGTGCCCTGGTGCATCGGAAGATGTATCAGTACAACTGAAAAGCTGCTTTGAAACAATCTGTATTGTAAAAAGCCCTATATAAATAAAGGTGACTTGACTTGACCAGAGAATCAGCGCGTAATATTCTCTAATGCATGCTGGCTGTTTACATGTTTCTGTTGGAGAGGACATGCTGTTCTGATGCCTGTAATTACGGGTTGAAGGACATTCATTTGTCTGTCCTTCAATTGAGCAGCACACAGCTGAATGCTAACATAAATTGAGTTTGCTATGAGTTCTGCTAGAACCCCTTAATCGTGCATTGTCTTCATTTCTTTCAATGCAAAATAGATGATTGAAAAAGTTTACCTCATGCAGATCCACAGAATTCCTGCCTTCGACGTAGCATAGATAGTCTTGTAGAAATGTTCTGTTCCCTTTCAGTCAGTCATGTCCGATGTTACGTAATGGAATCTTACCTTCGAGTGTAAACTAAATGAGCCAATGCACATTGGTGTGCGAGATTTTCATTTCGCGCTCTGCCCCGCAGCGCGGGTAAAAATACGGAAGTGTATGCATTGCACATTCAGCTTTTCGCTTCAGAGCCGAGCGGTTTGTTTGTTCCTGTTCTATCCAGTCACCTGAAAGAGAGTGAAGATAACGAGTGTCTGAAGTGCTCTTTGAGAAGAGGTCTTAGCTTCCGGTGTTAGTTTGACGGCGCTGCAGCGGTGGTTGCGACTTCAATGAGATTCTGCTGTTCTCATACAGCCTAAATTAAGCGTAGCATCAGTTCTGGCAGATCATGTTCTCGCATCACCTGACACTCAGCTGATACACGTCTATCTATAGGAATACAACACCAATCACTGTATACATATATAAGATCCTTCAGTATTATCAGTAGCTATCACGTTTCTCAGGAGCCAATTACCCTCTTCCATCCCCAGCTCCTCCTCTCGTCAGTCAGTATGGCATTCTGATTCCCCTTGAATCAGAATAAATTCTCGAATTATGTTGTACTTAAAATCTTGAATTAATGATACCTGCCATGCATTCATGTTGGCTCTGTTTTGTTTCCCCTAAGGGGGTTTATTGCTGCTCTCCCTGGTCTTATCCATGCTAGGCTGCATGGATATGCAGGGAGATCTTGCCCAGTACAGAACCATACCGCCAATCCTAACTGTATGCAATTAACAATCGTATTTGACGATAGTGGTCCTGACAGAAAAGAGCTTCTCTGCACACTGCATGCTGCACTATAATCCTACAAACAGTGCTGCGGCCGTTTCTCCTGTGCACTTCAGCACTGTGAAAGAGCTATTTCCCTAAAAGAACAAGCACGGGTGTGTCATTCCGCCCGTGTTTCTGAATGCAGTTGCTACCTGGCCCCGGCTGACAGTCATGATCCCTGCCTCATCTGTCTAGGCTTAAAGCACACTGAGGTGGCTTTTGTGGATGAGTCATGTACCCACTGCGGGAGGATGACCATCTCAGTGTTGCGGTCGAGACTCGACTACCTCAAACGAGGTGGAGTCACCTATACCCCGATCTACTTCCTCTTCAGGCAATCAGAAGAGGGCTACTTCGGTGAATAGCCAGGGTGACCTGAGGGTTACAGTGGGGGCTTACCCGCCGAGCCTATCTCCGTGGGCCCCCAGTGCTTCTGACCACATTGGCTTTTATCAAGAGGGTAGGGGACCTTCAAGCATTTTTGGTCGACGAATCGTGCCTTAAATTCAGGCCATCCAAATCTCAAGTTATCCTGAGACCCTGGCCCGGAAATGTGCCCCACGTTCCCACCAAACTTTTCAGGGACCAGTGCTGCCCCTGGAGGAGGCACACCCAGCCCTTCCTTTGGTCTGTCCCATCCACACTTTGCGTCTGTATGTGGACTGAATGCAATGAACGAAGCTCTCAACGAAGGCGGTCGCATTTTCTCTCCCTCTCCCTCCCCTTACCTCTCCTGCTTTGCTTCTCTCGTCACGTCTAATGTCTTGTACTTTGAGAGACTCTCGCTACACTGCTCTCCAAAACCAAGATATTATGGATTTGATCAACTGGTCTCTCAACGCAATTGACACCATCTTCTCGACGAGAAGCTTGGGTTCGGGGAAACCTGACTGCCCTGCCGGAACGTTCGCAGCTGGCTACACGATGGACGCGTGGGAGAGGTGGCGGGTCGTGTGTCTGGCGGCTCTTTCCGTGGAGGACGTTGAAGATATCTACCTATTCGGCACCATGATAACAGGTCTTCTGCTGATTCGATTAGGCATTGCCCTGGTTTATCGAGGAACTAAGCAGACGGTGACAGCTGTCAAAAGCCCCGCAAGGCTGCCCGTGATGATTGAAGCGGTGGGCAGAGCTGTCAGCACTCAGACTGGGTCTATGAACCACAATATGGATAACATCATGGAGAAGCTCACAGCTTTGCAAAGGCAAATGGATTGTTTCAGAGACCAAAATGGACCAGGAGAATAGCCTGTATAAATTGAATGCGGCTACTCGCCCCAAGACCAAACAATCCCAATCTTATCTGTTTCGGCACCCCACTACCAGCACTGGCCTTGGCCAAGGCCGCTGCTGGAACAACAACTCTCCTGGAAGAGCACTGCAGTGAGCCGCTCTTGCATTCCTTTCCCGACTCCTCAGACACCTGGTGATTGTTGACTCTGCCTGGGACATGATCAAGGTTGTCTCCATGGCAACTTGCTGTGTATCGCTATGACAATCCTGCGGACTGAGGCTCCTAGATTATGGTGCTGGCTTAGCGACTCTCTCCAGGCCTACACACACATGAACTTACACATACACAGATATGCACCTGCCCCACACCCCATCCCATCCCACGCCTTCGCCGCTTCGTACCCCCAGTCTGACAGGCGGGTCTGTGACCAGCGCCATAATGGCTGCAGGACCGGATGCTGCTTGCCTGAGCTGGACTACCTCCATCCCCCACTCCCAACCATGTTGCAATGTCTTGTTTGTAGAGTTTACTGTTTATGTGCTAATGTTGCTGAGGTGTTTTTTCCTGTTCCCAGACTGTTATCCTTACAGGAGCATAGTCTGGGGGTTGCCTTTTTTTTCTCCTCACCTCTCCTCATGTCATGCTGTATTTTTCTCAAGTTGGCGCTGATTATAGCAGCCTCGGTAACACCTTATTACCAAAGCAAATTCCTTGTATGTGCACAACACTACTTGGCAATAAAATTGATTCTGATTCTTCAGGACTTTAGACCAGCTCTTTGTCTGTTATGGAGGCCAGCAGAAGGGAAACCTCCAAGCAGAGGTTGGCCCACTGGATAGTGGATGTGTGCTTATTTTTTCTCCTCACGTGAGTTCCCCAGCTGGTGAACCATGTTGGAATTCCTTCACCACCCTCGGCAGTCAGACGTGGTGGTGATGTCCGACCCCAGGCCTAACACTCATAAGTCCGCCCAGTGGTCGGTTTAAAACAGCAAACCGTTATACATGCTTTAAGTTCAATATCAGGAAGACTAGAGTATATGTACAATATGCAGTATATCTATATTGGATATAAGGAAAAAAGTCTTAATTTTTACATTCTGCACACATTCCGAATACTACTTTTTTTCAAAAAAGTAGCCTAAGCAGTGTCTAGACTACAGTACTCAGGAAGATTTGTATTATAAATCCATTTGAAAGCCATGAACTTCATCGAAAGTTCATCTCAGCATCAGACTGCACGTCCTCAGTCCATTCACTGACCATCGGATGCATATTGCACAAAAAAAAATTGTATGAACAAGCAGACAGTGAGTGCATTTACATGCACATTCTTTACCTGATTATGGTAGGGTAGGTAATTTGTTTTATAAACACCTTTTGTAATACTGGTTGAAACTCTCTTCACATCCTGATTGCAATCAATAATAGAAGTGGTTTAAATATTAAAACATGTACAAATATCTTCTGTGGAAGACTCAAGACCAAAAAATGTTCATCCAATCATCACCATTATCCAATCATTCGGTCCAAATGCAATGATATAATGTCTTACCTGCCTTTCAACATATGTATTTCCATGCACCCTGCTCGTGTAGACATTACAACTCATAACCATGAGGCTATGCAGAGTTGTAGAAGACAATCACTGAGCACCAAAAACAGCAGCCACCTTTTACAGTTCCTCCTGAACCAAAACAACGAGCTTATGCTGCATTCACGCCATGTCGTAACCGTAATTACAAGATTGCAACCTGTGACATTCTACCTGGAGCTGTTCAAGTCCTCAGACTCGGATTAATGTTTTTCTATGTCAATACTATCAATGCCGAAATGAATGAGCAGTCAGATGGTGAGCAGTCAGGTGGTACAACAAGAACTCTGTAAGTTGTTTATATTAATTATTATTGTAATGTTATGTGCTTTAAGACATGAGGTCATTTAACATCGTCTGTCATGACACTTTGCAGACTCTGCTGTGTGCCTTCATGCGTTTTGGAGGCATGGCATTGGAGACGCTCTGAAGGCAGGAAGGGATCTTATGCTTTCAAAGCTAGCTTGCTATTGCTAGCGGCTCCGAAATTGCCTACCCGATAATACGTGTGGTCATGTAAATGCGTTAACTCGTTTAAGCTAATAAGCGGCAAGCATAACCCCATCAACACAGCTAGATATTTGGTGCACGTATGTGTGATGTGTGACAGGAAAGCATCCTTGCTGTAGATTTAAGCACATCCAGACAGAGCACGCGTTTTGCGGTAGGGAATGAGGAAATGGATCACAAACTCTTTCTTGACACAAGAAATTGCTGCATCCGTAACTGCATGAAAGGAGAAGTCTGTAAGTTTCCCGCTAACATTTTGGAATACTTGTAGGTTGTTCACATCACAACTGACATGAAATACTCTTCAGACACACGAATGGTTAGGTTTATGCTTTCTACCGGGGAATAACCTGATTTTTTAATAAAGTCTTAACGTGGTCTTCTGGTTTCCATGGTTTTATTACTTAAAAGAATGCACAGCTCCAAAGTCATTTGAATCAGGCCATAGGAAAGACCCATAGTGCTTAAAACAGACTTTCCTACATTAATTTATAAACAAACTGATCTATAAATGAGCATGCATCTCAGGACATTGTGTGTATGATTATTACTGTCTTGTGTAGTGTCTCTTGTTTAGTATCTTGTTTTGGGCATGTTTTATGAGAAGACCACATATATCGTGTCTGCTATCAAATTAATGCTCATTTAACGACTCACATTTTAGTGGACATCACTTCCTCATAAAATGCTTTGTGTGTTTGTTATATTAATCGGAGGATAAATGGACACAAACTGCCAGACCTATTCTAACCATGCTCCATAATGGCCATATCCTCTTAACAAGGTGCTTTGAAAATAATAGACTGGTGGTTCTTTTCTCATATGGTTAAATTACTTTTTTTTCCATAGCTTCATTCCCTGTTTCCGGTTTCATTCTGTTACTTTACATCTTACCCAAATATGTATGATTGTGTGTATGTGTTTGTTTAGAATAGTTGTGTTCGCGATTAGTTAATAAAACTTGTGCACAATACATATTTGGTTCTTATTCTCTGCTTGCAGCAATGTCAATTAAACGATTCCTGGTCTTGTTACACGCTCTAAGTGCTGTACATGCTAAGAAATAATTATTTTTCTGTGGCCATGAAAAATACACTTTTCTCAGAATTAATATTCCATATGCTCGATTGCTCCTGTCTGCCTGCTGCTGCTGCTGCTGAGTTGGTTTGCGTCTGTAAGCTTTGTATATCTTTCTGTTTTGAATCATTATTTACTATCATTTCCTGTTGTCGACATCAAAGCTAATTTAAAAGTGCTGGCTAATGCTAATCATAAATTCTCTAAGATTATTATTCAAGTCGGCACTAATGATGTTTGACTTCGCCAGTCGGAGATCACTAAAATTAACGTTAAAGAGGTGTGTGAACTCGCAAGTACGATGTCAGGCACTGTAATTTGCTCTGGCCCCCTTCCGGTTCGAAGGAGTGATGAGATAGTTAGTAGACTGTCCTCATTCAATGGCCGGCTGTCTAAGTGGTGTCCGCAAAATAATATAGAATTCATAGACAATTGGAAAGGTTTTTGGGGCAGACCTGACCTGTTGAAAAGAGATGGTATTCATCCCTCCTGGGATGGTGCTGCTCTTCTCTCTGGTAATATGGCACATAGTCTTAGAGCTGAAACATGACAATCTGGGGCTCAGGTCAGGAAGCAGACAAACTGGCTTGACCGACCGTCTGCCAGCTGTCTCACGTCACAGAGGTCAGATAAATCCAATCACATAGAGGCTCTTTCACCTAGATATCATCATATAGAGACTGTGTCTGTTCCCCGAATTAGGAAATACAAAAAAATTCCGAACCCATCTAAGGGTAAACATTTAATTGATGTTCAACAAATAAAAAATAGATATAATACAAATGAACAAATGATAAAGCTTGGGTCGCTGAATATTCGATCCCTTACTTCAAAAGCACTTATTGTTAATAAAATGATTACAGACTATAACCTAGATGTGCTGTGTTTGACAGAAACCTGGCTAAAACCAAACAATTATATTACTTTAAATGAGTCCACCCCCAAGATTACGGTTATAAACTGAACCTCGTATGAAAGGCAAAGGGGGAGGTGTTGCTGTAATTTATTGTACTATTTTCTGAATTACTAAGAAGTCTAGTTTCAAATATAATTATTTTGAAGTGTTGGTGTTAATGTAACAATATCTAGTGTAAATGATAAATCACATTAGCAGACCTGCCAACCTGTACGCATTTTGCGTAGCGGATACGCATTTGTACGCATTTTGCGTAGCGGATACGCATTTTGACCTCAAAGTACGCTGGTACGATTTGTCACTCTAAACTACGCAAAAACCTGGTGACGCTTCTGTGCACGCGCAGTCCTCAAATCAAGCAACAGCAAAAGAAGCGGAGTTCGACCAATGATAGCGCTGGGTTCATTCCCCAAATGGCAAGCGGGGATGATTGACAGATGCGTAAAACCTATCATTAAACAGAGACTGAAAATCGTCAGCAATAAACAATCCCGCTCGATCCTCTTCCACTCCCGCGGCCCGCAGTCTGACTGAGTTCATAAGTGAGGACAGTAGTCACAGCACTTCTGACTCCTGAAGGTAAACGGGCTGGGGGGGATGTGGAAAGTTGAAATATTGTTTTTAGTTAACTTAATCTGGATTCGATGATCATACGGGAGTGATCGCATGGATTATCTTAAAATACTCCGTCATTCATGGTCACTCAGAGAAGAGCAAAACATCATTCAGCCATGCAAATTATAAAATGCTTAAGTATTGATGAACAATAAATCTAAATAAAATTAAAATCGCTATGGCTTAGTGATTATGAAAGTTCTGTGATTTATGGATTACTGATAAACGCGAGTCTGGAGAAACAGGCGTTTATTTATTCATTCTCAGTGTTGAGAAACGTAGTCTGCATGTGTTACGTTATTGAGTTAATAATAACTAAAGTACCTAAGTATGTTACATAATTATTTTGTATGAAAACTAGCGCATTAGTTACTTAAAAAGTACCGTTGTATCAGTGCCGCGCGAGCTCTCTCTCACAAACACAGACCAAGCGCACAGAGAGATGGAAGATAATTGTAAATTGACGGGCTAAGTTTAAATGTTGTTTTTGGTTGTTTTTTTTTTCTGTCAAAATGTCAGAAAGCATTTTGTATTATCCATCCGTGTTTTTAAAATTCTGCAGCAGAGCGATGAGATCTCAGATCATTATCTAGTCTTGTGTAAACTTCATTTAGCCAAGGCTGCAAAGCCGACTCCGTGTTACAAATATGTTAGACCTATCACTTCTGCCACTAAAGATTGCTTCATAAATAATCTTCCTGAACAGTTTCATCATTTCAGCATCCCAGATAGCTTAGAAGAACTCAACATTGCGACAGAAACTTTTAACTCTCTCTTTTCCTGCACTTTAGACACAGATGCTCCTCTGCGCTTACAGAAAATTAAAGAAAATAGTCCAATGCCGTGGTACAACGAGCACACTCAGGCCCTTAACCCTCTGGGGTCTGAGGTGTTTTCTGGGTCCTGGAGGTGTTCAGACATGCTCTGACATTTGTGCTTATTTCTGTTACTTGTGACATTTTCATGGCTAAATTCCTATTACACTGTATTCACTGACACTGTGACACTGTCACTGACATAAGGTCATGAAACCCATACTGATTATTTCTTCACAAGACTTTTGAAAATTGTATCACGTAGCCTAGAATATTTGGTCCAAAACTATGTGAAAATCACCCTGCATGGTCATTCAGATTAAACAATATATTGGTTTAAAATTTGTAAGACATGTTTTGTGTGAGAAAGCTTTATACGAGTAGGGGTGAATACATCATGAAAATTGATGTGTTTCACACCTGAGAAAGACAAAGACCCTCCCATAATGGGCCTATCAGGTGTTATCAGGCCCTATCAGGTGCTATCAGGCCCTATCATTATGAGGAGCCTTGCACAAAGAATGAGTAGAGATTTAAAAAAGAATGGCTTTTACATAGTTTGGATTTATTTACAACACAACATAATCCAAAGATACACAACAAAGGACAAAAAAGCACATTAGTAAACACACTGATCTATAGACAGAAACTTGAACAGTCACACACATTTGTGCCATTCCTGAAACATAGTACATACCTGTCATTTCCAAGGTGTTTGATTTTTCATTTTACCATGTTCATGTACAGAGATTCATGTGAATGTTGAAGTCGGCAGGATTCATCCAGTGGCACCTGGTCCCTGTAAAAAAAAAAAAATAAATAAACAAATAAACCCCTGTGAACATGCTGTGATCAAGAGAAACTATAGGGCTGCACGATTTTGGGAACACATTTTTTATTTTTCTGGTTAAAATTATGAAATTTACAAAACACACACACACACACACACACACACACACACACAGACATATACACTCACCTAAAGGATTATTAGGAACACCATACTAATACTGTGTTTGACCCCCTTTCGCCTTCAGAACTGCCTTAATTCTACGTGGCATTGATTCAACAAGGTGCTGAAAGCATTCTTTAGAAATGTTGGCCCATATTGATAGGATAGCATCTTGCAGTTGATGGAGATTTGTGGGATGCACATCCAGGGCACGAAGCTCCCGTTCCACCACATCCCAAAGATGCTCTATTGGGTTGAGATCTGGTGACTGTGGGGGCCATTTTAGTACAGTGAACTCATTGTCATGTTCAAGAAACCAATTTGAAATGATTCGAGCTTTGTGACATGGTGCATTATCCTGCTGGAAGTAGCCATCAGAGGATGGGTACATGGTGGCCATAAAGGGATGGACATGGTCAGAAACAATGCTCAGGTAGGCCGTGGCATTTAAACGATGCCCAATTGGCACTAAGGGGCCTAAAGTGTGCCAAGAAAACATACCCCACACCATTACACCACCACCACCAGCCTGCACAGTGGTAACAAGGCATGATGGATCCATTTTCTCATTCTGTGTACGCCAAATTCTGACTCTACCATCTGAATGTCTCAACAGAAATCGAGACTCATCAGACCAGGCAACATTTTTCCATTCTTCAACTGTCCAATTTTGGTGAGCTCTTGCAAATTGTAGCCTCTTTTTCCTACTTGTAGTGGAGATGAGTGGTACCCGGTGGGGTCTTCTGCTGTTGTAGCCCATCCGCCTCAAGGTTGTGCGTGTTGTGGCTTCACAAATGCTTTGCTGCATACCTCGGTTGTAACGAGTGGTTATTTCAGTCAAAGTTGCTCTTCTATCAGCTTGAATGAGTCGGCCCATTCTCCTCTGACCTCTAGCATCAACAAGGCATTTTCGCCCACAGGACTGCCGCATACTGGATGTTTTTCCCTTTTCACACCATTCTTTGTAAACCCTAGAAATGGTTGTGCGTGAAAATCCCAGTAACTGAGCAGATTGTGAAATACTCAGACCGACCCGTCTGGCACCAACAACCATGCCACGCTCAAAATTGCTTAAATCACCTTTCTTTCCCATTCTGACATTCAGTTTGGAGTTCAGGAGATTGTCTTGACCAGGACCACACCCCTAAATGCATTGAAGCAACTGCCATGTGATTGGTTGATTAGATAATTGCATTAATAAGAAATTGAACAGGTGTTCCTAATAATCCTTTAGGTGAGTGTATATATATATGAACACCAAGTTTGTTGTGCCTTGTAGGCATATATGTGTAGGGCTGCATAAAATAATAACAATAGCCTAGATAGCAGGCAGCCTATAAATCGTTAAAAAGGAACACTTCAGTAACACTACACTATAGAAAAATATATGGATTATCAAATGTTACTTCAAACGTTTCCATTCGTTATGAAATGAGATTGGAGTAAAAACATGAAGCCTAATGTTTGGCTTGTTTTGATTTTAAAAAGCACAGCGCGACTGACTCAAACTCATAAACACATGCAGAGAACATTTACTGAAGCGATCGAGCCGCTCCAAACTATGAAACATTATTGTTACATTATACATATCTACATTTGAGCAGATATCCACAAACACAGTATTTAACAGTATTTAACAGTAAACACGGGTCTAAACATAATAATATTCTCCATATTAGAATAAACACTCATATTACACTATAGGCCTCGCACTATAGGTCTATTGCATTAACAGCACAGTTAATGAAGGTTTTTGAGAGATTGGTATTAAACCATTTAAATTCAGTATTGTGTGGTGCTGAGGATAAATTACAGTTTGCTTACAAAACTGGTGTTGGAGTGGATGATGCACTTATTTACCTCTTGCATAAATCCTTAGGTCATTTAGAGACCATGGACTGCACAGTTAGAATTACTGTGAAATTACTAGAAATCTTTGATTTCTCTAGTGCATTTAACACTATTCAGCCTTCACTACTACGAAGTAAGATGGAAAATGTTGGAGTACATCAGGGTATGGTAAATTGGATAACTGATTATCTCTCTAATAGACCACAGTATGTGAGGATGCACGACTGTGTGTCTCAAATAGTGAAGTGCAGCACTGTAATCCCTCAAGAAATGGTTTTAGCACCATTTTTGTTCACTTTTTATACATCAGATTTTCAGTATAATTCTAAATCTTGTCATCTCCAGAAATTCTCATATGATTCTGTAATAGTTGGCTGTATAAAGCACCACGATGAGAGTGAATATAGGGAGCTAATAAAGAGTTTTGTGGACTGGTGTGATAAAAATGGTCTCAGGCTAAAAAGCTAGTAAGACAAAGGAAATAGTGGTTGATTATAGTAACTTCCTCAGAAAGCGGTACCAGTAAATTTAAGAGAGTCAGAAGTTGAGATTGTAACAACTTACAAGTAGTTGGGTGTATACCTGAACAACAAGCTCAACTGGTCTGATAATACAATGCATGTCTATAAGAAGGGTCAGAGTCGTATTCATTTGTTAAGACGACTGAGATCCTTTGGGGTACGTCGGGTACTACTAAAGACATTCTATGACTCTGTAGTCTCATCTGTGATTTTGTACTCTATTACATGTTGGGGAGGGGGACTGTTGGAAAAGGAGAATAATAAGTTAAATAAACTCATAAAGAAGGCAGGCTCTGTCGTGGGGAGTGTGTTACCCACTTTAGAGGAGATAAAATGATTGGGAAACTTTCTCTTATGATTATTTTACTTATGACTGTCATACCTCTTATCCTCTAAATATCTCGATCTTTTGTAAATACCTACAGCTCAAGATTAATTCATCCAAGCTGCTACAAAGAGCGTTTTAGAAAGTCTTTTTTCCCAACCGCAATTACATTTTATAATCAGTGTTATATAAGATGATACAGATGATGGTCGTATATAATCATAATCATAATGATTTGAAAAAATTTATATTGAGAACAAGACGTTGTTGTTGTGCATGTTGTTTGTTGTTGTTGTTTATTTATTCGTTGTATTTTTGTGGTGTTGTGACAAATAAATTTCCCCTTGGGGATTAATAAAGTAAATCAAATCAAATCAAATATTAGCCTACTTTTATATCGTGCTGTGTTTAATTATCGAACATAAAAACATTCTTGTGTCATGTATGTATAAACATTTAGCATTAGGCTTCATGTTTTTACTCCAATCTCATTTCATAACATTTTAGTCTGGCACTATTTTAACTAGTAGATACAATGTAAAGTTTATGCAACAATAACACGCTTACTATTATGAGTATATGAATACTATTATTCTTACCTTAAAAATCTTTCTCATTAGAACATAAGTACTGAAGTCGCTGATTCTTTGTTTAGAGGTGATGAGGGCGTTTACATTTCTGCATTCCTTCACGTGGATATTTGCCTGTGAACAGCTCTTGCGCGTGTGGTCACATTAGAGTTAATGAGCTCGGGGTGGAGAAACTGTACATGTCGTTGCTTTCATACGTATTACTTAAACAGAGAATATTTGTTTTTGATGTGACTTACATCATTTAAAAATGGAGACTTCAAGCTTTGTAAAGACAAATCTCACGTGTGGGTGGCAAGTATTCGCTGAGTTACAGATAATTTTCGGTCGCGTTTCAGAATGAACTTCACATTGAGAGAGACGACAGAACGCGCATCATGTTTATTTTCTTTATTTTACGAAAAACACAAGAATTTTGTTTGTATTATTAGTGTACACAAATAAAAGAAGACATTTAACAGTTTTGAATGATGTATAACACTTGCCTGTATGACAAAAATCGACGGAGTTATTTGAGTCTCTTTTGCACTGATAAGAAAAAAAGCGAGATAATTGCGCCAGCGCGATAGCCGACCCCAGGGGGTTAGAGAGCGGCCAGTGAATTGGAGCGCAACTGGAAGAAAACAAAACTAGAGGTATTTCGCATTTCATGGAAAGAGAGCAAGATTGCATACAGAGAGGCCTTAAAAACTGCTAGATCTGCTTATTTTTCAACCCTATTAGAAGAAAATTAACAAACCCTAGGTATTTATTTGAAACGGTGGCTAAACTATCGATAAATAAAGCTTCAACCCCAGACGTTTCCAAGCAGCACAGCAGTACTTACAAGACTGATAATATCAGGGAGAAAATTATAACTATGCAACCATCTACTACAGTATCGCATCAGACAGTGCATTGTCGTCTCCCTGAAGAAAATTTTTATTCATTCATTGCTATAGGAGAGGGTGAATTTTATAAACTTGTTAAATCATCTAAATCGACAACATGTATGTTAGACCCTATACCGACTAAACTACTGAAAGTAGAAAGTAGAAAAAATTCTACCTCTCGAATCTACCTGTTCTGTCAAAGATACTAGAAAAGGCAGTATCTTCACAACTATGTTCGTTTTTAGAAAGAAATGGTATCGAAAGGATTTTCAATCAGGATTCAGGCCGTATCATAGTACTGAGACAGCTCTCATTAAAGTCACAAATGATTTGCTCTTATCGTCCAATCGTGGTTGTATCTCTCTATTGGTGTTACATGATCTTAGTGCTGCATTTGACACTATCGACCACAACATTCTTTTAAATAGACTCGAAAATTATGTTGGCATTAGTGGAATTGCACTAATCATAACTATCTGACCGTTATCAGTTTGTAGCAGTACATGAAGAGATGTCTTATCAGTCAAAAGTTCAGTATGGTGTACCACACGGCTCAGTACTAGGACCGTTGCTGTTCACTCTGTAAATGCTACCCTTAGGAGATATCATTAGGAAGCATGGCATTAGTTTTCACTGTTATGCTGATGATACTCAGCTCTATATTTCTTCAAGTCCTGACGAAACTTACCAATCCACAAAATTAATGGAATCCATAGCTGATATAAAAAACTGGATGACTACTAATTTCCTACTACTTAAAGGTGCTCTAAGCGATGTTGGGTGACGTGACTTCTTGTTGACATTCGAAGTATTGTCAAACAAAACAGAGGCTTGCTAGACCCTCCCTCCTCCTCATCCGTGCACTAACCCCCCAAACCCCACCCCCAAATTATTCTTGTCAGTTATTGGCTGAAACAGTTTGTTATGTTTCGTGGTGCAGGTTAGCCCAGTTTGTTTTTGTTGCCGTTTTTGGAGCCTGGGGTGTCTGCAGAGACCACATTTTTTTACAGTGTGTTCAGGGTACAGGCAGTTAGCTGATAGTGAGGAGATGTTTGATGTATGTGACAAAAAATGTTTTGGCCTAAAAAATGCGTGACATCGCTTAGAGCCCCTTTAATTCTGAAAAAAACAGAGATTCTAATTATTGGACAAAAAACTTCCTCACATAATAACCTAGAATACTGTCTAACACTTGATGGCAGCTCTGTCAAGTCCTCGTCGTCGGTTAGGAACCTGGGTGTGCTCTTTGATACCAATCTTTCATTTGAAAGTTACGTGTCTAATATCTGTAAAACCGCATTTTTTCATCTTAAAAATATATCTAAATTACGTCATATGCTCTCAATTAAAAATGCATAACAATTAGTTCATGCGGTCATGACATCAACGCTAGATTATTGTGATGCTCTACTGTGTGGTTGCCTTGCACGTTAAATAAATAAACTACAGCAGGTCCAAAATGCAGCCGGTAGAGTTCTTACCAGAACCAGGAAGTATGACCATATTAGCCCGGTTCTGTCAACCCTGCATTGGCGCCCTATTAAACATTGTATACATTTTTAAAAATTGCTGATTACTTACAAAGCACTAAATGGTTTAGCTCCCCAGTACTTGAGCGAGCTCTTAACGCATTATAGTCCTATCACGTCTATAATTCCATGTTAGGCTGCATAGTTTAGATCAGCCGGAACCGGGAACACTTCTAATAAATCCTGATGTACTTGGTACATCATAAGATGGACTGCGTCTATGCTAATATTAGTCTCTCTGTTTATCCAAAGGTTTACTGCAGTCCGCCGGATCCAGGCCATATCCAGATCTGTTGAAGGACCATCGCATGAACATGACGACAACGCATCCCTGAAGTGCCAGCCTCATCAGCCCTGTGAAGGCCTTAGGACACCTCAACAAACTAATCTCCATACTGGCATGATGACTCCGACTCCCAACCAAATAGAACTGGATAAATATTGTGAAAGTTTTGATCCAGTCTGACTTCTGACCTGTAATGCTGCCTGAATCATAATCATACACTGTTCGTTCGTTGGCCAAAGGAGGACTGGCCCCTTGACTGAGCCTGGGTTCTCGCAAGGTTTTTTTCTCCATTCTGTCACCTGATGGAGTTTTGGTTTTGCCACTGTCTCCTTTTTCACCATTGGCTTTTGGCTCACTTAGTTGGGGACATTTAATTTTATACAACATTATTTTCCTGTTATCTCTGTAAAGCTGCTTTGAAACAATCTGTATTGTAAAAAGCGCTATATAAATAAAGGTGACTTGACTACATAGTGTTTGCTGGACAAACTGAGTAATTGATTGTAATATTTATTTAACTGATCCAAATATTCATAATTAATCATAACAAGTTATGATCAATTATTAATATTTCCTCTCTTAGCTAATTTGCTACAACGGGTAAATTAAATAAGTTGATTTTTGGGATTTATCAGCGTATACCGTGTGCATGTAAACGTGATCACTGCTGGTTTTAATCTGATTTGCTGGCTTTATGTAACAGACGTAGGCCAGTAAGAGCGTTGATCTGGATGGGAGTGAGGTTCAGGGGGGTGAGTGTAACAGATGTAGGCCAGTAAGAGGTACGTGTAAATATCACTCCCCTGGCCTCAAGAGGTGTGCTAGTGACTGACTCTAGAGCAGGGATCACCAACCCTGCTCCTGGAGAGCTACTGTCCTGCAGACTTCAGTTCCAACCCTGTTCCAACACACATGCATGTAATTATCAAGTAACCCTGAACAGCTTGATTAGCTGGTCCAGGTGTGTTTGATTGGGGTTGGAGCTAAAATCTGCAGGACAGTAGCTCTCCAGGAGCAGGGTTGGTGACCCCTGCTCTAGAGGCTACAGTCTTTAGCGTCCTTGTTAGTGTGTAACACTCCACCCTTTACTGCTCCTTTTTAAACAGATGTGTCACCATAAACGCACAAGGGGATCTTTAGAATAAAAGCAACAATCGCGAATATCACAAACTTCAATAATTACACATACTCAATGCTTTCTTAAACAGATAAACATGCCCAAGAACAGGTGTATGGGAGTTAATAAGGCACACAGCAATAAACTAATATTCAGACGGCGCTGAATAACATTCAACAAAAGACGCATCAACCAGTTCAATTTACTGACGGGCATAGCGCGGTATATTACAAAGGACTCATTTATCCCGTGCACCCTCACAACTTCCCCCTTTCATTGTTCCAGTCCACAAAATTAACCCAAAAGAAAACTTCCAGGCTGACTCAAGAGCGCACTCCAGACTTTCCAACCAGAAAAAAAGTTAGTCCGTGAGAATAATCCAATGTTCGGAACGTGACGAAAAAACGTAATCCACAAAAAAAAAAAAAAAAAAAAAAAAAAAAAAAAAGTAGAGCGTTGATCCAGTGGTATACCACTCCAAAAAAATTAAAAAATAGAACTGATCTCACCAGATCCGTAGATCGTCGGGCAATGTTAACCCACACATACCCCTTTTCCACCAAAAAAGAACTGGTTCGGAACTGGTGCTGGTTCAAAGTTGGTTCGGAGTTGGTTCAACTTGCGAACCTTTTTAGAACCTGTTTGTTTTTCCACTGACTAGAGCGCCCAGCGAACGACGTCGTTACGTCACTGTGTACGTCGCCATACTTCTTAGCTAGAAACGCTTGGAAATAATAAAAAAAATAGAAACGCTTGCTCCAACTTCAAGCATAACAATTACAAAGGCGGACTACATCATGTTTCTGCAAATGTTTCTCCTGGCTTTGCGATCCTATATTATGGTCAGAAAAGATGTTTAGAACACATCTAAACCCGCCCCCAGATCCCGACGTAAGCATGACGTGGTAAAAGAACGGTTCTAGTCCAGCAAAGAGTTGGTGCCGCTTTGGAACCAGATTTCCTGGCCGAGAACCGGTTCTTTGGCTGTCGAAACACAAAGAACTTGTTCGCGCGCAGGCACCGGCTCCGAACCGGCTCTCAAAATGCTTTGGTGGAAAAGGGGTAACAGTCAGAAAGTTTAGGTCTGGGCACGTCCTCTTGCCGGAGACGCGCACTCGAGTAAACAGTCCAGGTGGTTCAATAAGTTTCTGTCCTTCTCGCTCGCATTAAAGCGTCCCTTAACGTATCGTTTGAAAAATATTATCAAACCATAAGGAAGAAGCTTTACATCTCTATAGCTGCAGCAAACAATACTGGCGCCATGTATTCAAAACACAACTGCTGTTTTTTTTTTTATTCTCACGTACCACACCCCTAAGCTTTGGCGCACCTTGATTCTTTATCCTTGATTCTTGATCGAATTAAGGGCGGCCGAGGCCTTAAAGAGATATCCCCCATTCTCACCAAAATATACAGTGGAAACTAAGTATATTACACAGGAATACATACGAGTACCATTCATCATACATAAACATAATACATCCAATGCAATACATTCTAAGCCACCATAAGAATTACTGTTTCAAAGGAACACTTAAAATTAATGTGACGATGTCACAAGTGTGCCTGCCTCCAACGCCAGAGACCCCGTTTCAAATCTCCTGGACTTGAAGTCATCTTCATCTCATCTCATGTTTAAAGGGTGCCAGACTGATGCAATGATAATTTTTGAGAAAGAATTAATCACTAAACAATTTTCTGGTGTTTTCAGTAAAAGCTCATGGCTATGGCCTGAAGCCAGTGCTCGAAGTGGGGCGGTACTCACCGGTACGCAGTACCGGGACTTCTACATTTTACTCTTAAGCGTACCTGCACTTTTTCTTGCGTACCGCTACTTCTCGCATGTAGCCGGTACTCGACCACTGACAGAAAAAGGGCCAGTGTCATGCCCGTTTATATACTTCGTTTGCAGTGCGTATTTTTTCCGCACCCATGTTAACAGGTTCGAGCTTTCACAATGCACGCGCATGCGGTCCGTCAATGCGCTCCTGGTGCTGTGCATATAGGCCTACAGCATTGCCGTGATCGTTCCGAGTCTATTTTTTGCTGTGCTGCACGCGCTGAATTAAAGTGACAGCTCATGGTTCGTGGTCAAAACACAGATTGACATGAAAATATAATAATCTCACCATAAATGCAATTAAAATGTAGTAATCTAAATGTATTTTTGGACTTGCAGACTTGGAGGAGTTCCGTTTTCGCACGCACGTGCACACACGCACGACTTGTTTTAATACATTTATGTTGTTAATAATAACAATAAGTTTTGTTATAAGTTTTGTTTTTCACTATAGAAATCTCAAATGTCATGATTTGTCAATGCAAGAGAGTACCGGCACCTTTCTTTTCCCACTTCAAGCCACTCGCGTAGCTACGGGTGGGCCTGGATGGGCCTGGGCCCACCCACTTGTCAGTCAGGCCCATCCAGTCAGTGGCCACACAAGGTAGCCTATAGGAGGGAATTCTGTTGCCATTATTACAATACTTGACCTATAAAAATAAATCTTAACAGGGTTCCAGACTGCGACCATTTTTTAAAAATGTGCGAGTTAAAATTTTATGTGGTCGCATTTGTGAAAGTGCATGGTCATGTACTACTCAGTTAAATTCACGCATGTGCAACAGAACGCCGTTGTATCAGCAGCTGCTGCAGTCCGTAACTTATGTTCAAAATGAATGAGTACATCATGAATCCATTTTCCAAACCGTGTTTTTGACTTATCCTGAATCACTACGGTACGCCTATAATAAGTGTTTATATTCTGACTATTTTATCCCGAGGTCGGCTCGGCTGCGGAGTTGCCCAGTGACTCGCCTTAGACATTAACGGAGAGAAGTAGCTCCGGCTACAATGTTCTTCCGCAAGACACTTGCAGTTTATTTATTAACGAACGTACACATTAAGCGCATTGCACACTGATGGTGAAACGCGCCAATTAGGAATTCAGGAATTAAGGCATATACAAATGAAAAGAACATACATGTTTTTTTAATAGGGTTTTTTTTTTTTTTTTTTTTTGAGTTTTTTGATTTGATAGTTAAAAGATTAAAACATTTTGCTAACATGAGGTCTTGTCACTGTCAGTCTTTTAACATCAGTGTAAAACTAGGGTATGCAGATTAAGACCACTATTCATCAGCATGCATTGATTAATCCCATGGCATGTAGCAAAAAAAAAAAATATTGGTGCGACCAAATCCTATGCTGGTTCTCAACTGAGAAAGTTGGTAGCACCAGTGCAACCAGTGGAAAAGTTAGTCTGGAGCCCTGACACTACATTAAAGGTAATTTTCAAAAATCCATAATAGGGGCCCTTTAAACTGTGGTGTATTCAAGCAGGTGTAGTTGTGTTGGCCTATTTTGATCACAGATGCATTTTAGGCTGTGCCCACCCGATTTTCTCTGGGCCCACCTACATTGTGATTCCTGGCTACGCTAGTGCTTCAAGCACTGCCTAAAGCACAGTGAATTCATGCTGGTTAATTATTAAAGTCCCTAAATGGCATGTAAAAACAAAAAAATGTCATTGGTCACTTTACATGTCTTAAATCGTCATGGGCAGAATAAGCTGCAGTGAGCAGAAATTTTGGCAAGTTGAGATTTTCCCTTGTCACCATCTACCTTCATGGGAGCTGTGTTTGTTTACTGTCCATGAAAACCAATATCTCTAATTACATGAGCTTCAAATTTTGCCACCTTCATTTTTTCTGTCAGTTTCCATTAATCCACCCACCTGCTCTCTCTTCTTTTCCTCCATAACTGTATTATCCGTCCACACACTAAGCCTTCAGATAGATAATTCCTTGGTCTCCGTTTTATTCAGTTTTCTCTGTCCGGAATCTCGCCCCTCTCCACTTTTCCGCTTCCTCGTTCCCAGTAACACCAGTCCTTACACACCACCAATCTTCAGTATTGCACACATCTCTTGCCAATCTTTAATTATTTCTCCCTCTAATCTTTTGCTTTTCGCCCACTCTCTCCATTTAACAGGTTCTGTAAGTATGAAAGTTTCTCCTAAAATCTAAAGACTTCCTGAGCTGCTGATTCCCAGGGAGTGTGAAATTTTAAGAAAATAAAAGTGGATTGTTCCGCTATCAGAGCGGCCTGATAAATATTTCCCTCAGGATGCTTTCTTTAAACTTAAAATTTTAATTACTACTAGTTTAAGGTCTCAACAGAAGCTTTCTCGTGGCACTTATTTCATTGATGACAAAAGGCACTACACATACTCTATTTCATTCATCGTTGTGTTCATGTCATAACTCAAGTACACAACACGTTGCAATAATTGCATTCTTAACGTTGCCACAAGAGGAACTCTAGCTGACATGAGCGTTTTCTTCAATGGTCAGTTTCCTCTCTTACTGTAGGTTGACTACTGTCATGGCTGAGAAACTGCTTGAAGAGTTCATTAAGTTAAAGTTAGTTAAAATGTTAAGAGTTTATAGTCAACTAACTTAATAACAACACATCTGGCTTAATGGCACAGATGTACAAAAGAAAACAGTATCACGCCCTGGAGTATCTGTTACTGTCACAAATATGCAAAAAAGTATTTTAGTTAAAATATCTATATTGTTTCTTAAAATAAATGTAGTTGAACAGCAACATTGTATATGATATTGAAGTCCCCCTGTGGTGAAAATCAAGTTTTAATGTTGTTTATATGTCTATGCGGTGTTTTTAATATGCTTTAAGACAAACCATGTGCAAATTCAAAAGTCAACAGCATTGCTGCTGAGTATTTTCTCCTTAAAACTGCAGTGAACCAAAGACAGTCTCAAAAACGCGGTTTGAAATCGCTGGTGTTTCTGACGTCACAAACGACCTTGTAACCAATCACGACAATGAGAGTGACTCTCTGAGCTGGTGTGAGTGAGTGGAGGCGGGGCTAATTTGCATATTCATAGAACCCCGTATACTAAATGAGGCAAGGGTGTAGAGTTACATTCAATCTACTTTGAGGCATAAAGATTTTTTTTTTATTATTTTTTTTTTTTAAATACAGTTTAAATGTGTCATTTGGTGATCAAAGATGAGTTTTAAGGGATAAAATTACATGGGGACTTTAAGACTTGTTTTAAGAGAATGGATCTTTACAAGTATATTTTTTTTCTTGCTGTGCCGGCAGAATCTTCTTCAAATAAAGCCATCATATGACTTCAGAATTTTTTTTTTTTTGTAGTGTTTTGGTTCTTATTGGAGAAAACCGATGTGGTAACTATGAACTCTCATTGTATAACAGCCTTTGATGGTTGTTTGACAAGCTTTCGGTCACTAGCCTTGTTCCTTAACTAGGCCAGGCCACTACATCTCCAGTCTCTGCTGATCTCCCCTGAACAACTGGTGACTTTGATCAATGTCTCTCTGATGCCGTGACGGCAAAGACTTTGAGAGAGTTTCTGAGTTTTTGATCGTCCGTTTTCTTCCTATGATACATTTCATTCATCATCTAGATCACACAGAAACACACCTTCAAAGAAGTGAGTTTCTCCCAAACCTAATTCAGGCCTGGCGTGACATTCTCACAGTCTGTCTCCGGTTCTTCTTTAGTCATTGTTTTGCTAGTAGACTCACGCAGAATCAAACATCTCCTTTAATACGACTGCCATTTGCAAAACAAATTTCCTGTTTTGAAACCCAACAAGATCTGACCAAATGAAAAAGCCGGGAACACTGATGCCTCCGGAAGATACCGGGTGGGAGAGAGAGGAGAATTCGTCTCTGTGGGAAAACTAGCAAGAAAAGCAGACAGAACGAGAGGGAGTAGAGGGGCTTGTTAGCTGTGGAGGAAACAGACAGCTGCTACTGTTACTGTGTGACATCCTGGCCCTCGGTGTGTGTCTACATGGTCAAGGGGATGTCAGTTCTCTCAGTTCAGCTTCATTGCTGAACGCTGATGCTGCAGGAAACGTGGCCAAGCAACAGCGTTTGCGGTCTAGAACAGATGAGCCAAGCTTAGCGGCTACAAAAGATCCCTTTAATCTCAGGTCAAATGTTCTTCATGCATCTAAACATGAATTTCTCTAGTCTATCTAAGATAGAAATGATTGCAAAAACAGGTCTGTTTTTATCAATGCATTCCCTGAGGAATCAAACCCATGACTCCATAAACATAATTGTTCTTTGAAGAAAAGAAGCCCAAACGCGAATCTGATGAACTGAGAAGGAAACATTAAGAAGTTTTTAATCTCTAAACAACAATACAAGATGATTATACAACAACAAATGTGCTACCGTACATCAGGATTATTTACAGATCCTAGTAACTGTTAAACAGTTTTGCGACAGCACTGTATATCTGATTTGCTTTATATCAGCATTATATAACATATTTCTTAATATTAATGAAAACAATTATAGACTTACCTACGTTTATATTTTCTTATATATTTTTATAGAATTTAAAAATACATATTTAATTTTTTAAATAAAAATGTTAAAATAACTTCATTTATACACTCACTTATACACACACACACACATACACACACACACACACACACACACGTTACTTCCCTACAGGCAGGAAGTGGCCTCCGTAGCGTTCCTTTCCGGTTGGAATGGGCATGCTTTCCCAGTTTTATCCAAATAGTCTCACTGTACAGGGTGTTACGACCCCGTCTAGGGTGAGGCCGCAACATAAACTGACCAAAGATCCTTTGTACACTTTTATTTACAGAACCACAGATGAAAGCACACCTTTTGCCTTGGCTTTTGGCTTGCTTGGTTGGGGACATTTAATATTCAACAATATTATTGATCTGCCTTACTTAAGGTGGACGATGACACAATTTTCTTCTAGAAACAAACTTTGTTGTATCATTTTCAGGTTATCACTGTGAAGCTGCTTTGATACAATTTGTATTGTAAAAAGCGCTATATAAATAAAGGTGACTTGACTTGACTTCAGAGGTGAGCAAAGGCCAAAATAACAAACAAACAAACCTAACTCCTAACAGAAAATCGAAATCTCCCTATCTAATGAAAAAACAGGAGAACATTGTATTTAAAAAAGAAATGGCACTCACCCCCTACAGCTTTGTGGACAAAATATTTACAATACTTTACAAAATGTACAAAAAGAAATGAGATTGACAGTCACTTATCAACTCAAAGCCAAAATTCACACAACAGGCAGATCAACAGGCAAGCTAGCAGTAACAACACACTGGAGCAAACACATAACAACACACTGTAGCAAACACACAATAGCACATGCAATTGAACAACAGGAAATCACAAGTTGAGCAGAGCTCCCACTTCAGGCACTCCAGATCATTTTATTGCCCCTTTGGTCCCATTAGCACCAATCACACATGGAGATCACTTTGTTCTCATCCAATCCTGTGAAAGAAAGGGCAGGACAAATGAGACAGAGAGAGATAGAGAGAGAGGAACAAATACACAATATGTCTCAGGACGTAACAAGGGTAATAGGAATTTCAGTGATTGACATTCTCTGTGCACAGCCCTGTCCTAGTGCCACCCCAGCAGGTGCGGGGGGACCAGCTGGCTTGCTCAGGGCGCTGGAAGGGGCAGCAGTTGTGGCGTCTTCCATAGGGATCCCAATTTGTCAGTCACTGACGTTAACAGCAATCGGCAAAGATCCTCAACAAACCCGTCTCCCATACTGGCGTGATGACTCCGATCTTCAACCAGATGGAACTGGATAATATTCTGATTGTTCTAACTGGCCCCCGACTGATCCTGGTTTCCCCTAAGGTTTTTTTTCTCTATTCTGCCACCTGATGGAGTATTGGTTCCTTGCCACTGTTGCCTTTTTCGCTTTTATTCACCTTTGTTCCCACTGGCTTTTGGCTTGCTTAGTTGGGGACATTAAATTTAACATTTAATTTAATATTCAACAATAATATTGATCTGCCTGCATTAACACCGTTATATGAGAACTGAACTGAGCTGGATGATGACATCACGGTTTTCTCTAGAGCGGCTATATATAAATGAACTAAATTAATAACGTTTTTCAATTTTTTAAATTAAACATCACTGAACTTACTAAAGCTGTACTGTAACGCTATTTTCTTCTGGAAACAAACTTTGTCGCATTATTTTCCTGTTATCTCTGTTAAGCTGCTTTGAAACAATCTGTATTGTAAAAAGCGCTATATAAATAAATGTGACATGACTTGACTAACGTCAAACGTGACTGACTGAAACGAAACGTCTAGGTTACTAACGTTAACGCCCGTCGCCACAACTCCTGTACCTCCGCTGGCGGTCGGGACCTCGTCTCGGTTCCTCAGCGAAAAACTTAATATGAGTATTTAAGCTGCTGTATATACCCGGAAGAGGGGGAGCAGCTTGCAATGCAAATCTCACTCGCCAATGTTCATTGGCTTGTTCTGTTACCACTCGAAGGTGATTGGGCTGTCAGGCGAGATCCCAATTTGTCAGTCACTGACGTTAACTTCTCCGATCCCTCCTTCAGGGATCGCTGGTTACATTAGTAACCTAGACGTTATATTATCTTTATTTATTATTTTTTGTTGTAACAGGTTGTTAATTATACAAACTTATATCAATCATTTAAATATATGTATTATATTTCATATAATATTTTAAATATAATATATAATTGTATTGTTACCATATATTAAACATTTAATAAAATATATATTTATAAAAACACACACATATACATAAACATACATATACACTCACCTAAAGGATTATTAGGAACACCTGTTCAATTTCTCATTAATGCAATTATCTAATCAACCAATCACATGGCAGTTGCTTCAATGCATTTAGGGGTGTGGTCCTGGTCAAGACAATCTCCTGAACTCCAAACTGAATGTCAGAATGGGAAAGAAAGGTGATTTAAGCAATTTTGAGCATGGCATGGTTGTTGGTGCCAGACGGGCAGAATTTCACAATCTGAGTATTTCACAATCTGCTCAGTTACTGGGATTTTCACGCATAACCATTTCTAGGGTTTACAAAGAATGGCGTGAAAAGGGAAAAACATCCAGTATGCGGCAGTCCTGTGGGCAAAAATGCCTTGTTGATGCTAGAGGTCAGAGGAGAATGGGCTGACTGATTCAAGCTGATAGAAGAGCAACTTTGAATGAAATAACCACTCGTTACAACCAAGGTATGCAGCAAAGCATTTGTGAAGCCACAACACGCACAACCTTGAGGCGGATGGGCTACAACAGCAGAAGACCCCACCGGGTACCACTCATCTCCACTACAAATAGGAAAAAGAGGCTACAATTTGCAAGAGCTCACCAAAATTGGACAGTTGAAGACTGGAAAAATGTTGCCTGGTCTGATGAGTCTCGATTTCTGTTGAGACATTCAGATGGTAGAGTCAGTATTTGGCGTAAACAGAATGAGAACATGGATCCATCATGCCTTGTTACCACTGTGCAGGCTGGTGGTGGTGGTGTTGTGGTGTGGGGGATGTTTTCTTTGCACACTTTAGGCCCCTTAGTGCCAATTGGGCATCGTTTAAATGCCACGGCCTACCTGAGCATTGTTTCTATATGCCGAGGATTGGCCCGTAATTCGAACACTGTATATACACATATATATATATATATATATTCATTTCAAAAGTAGTTGTATCTTTATTCAGTATTTTTGTTGTATGTGCAACAGGTTGTTCAATATACAGTACAAACTCCACACTTCTAAAACGTGAGTAATTCAGCATATTTAAATTTTTAAATTAACAGTAAAGCAACCATCAGATGAGCAAAATGCATCTTATATCTTTAAATACAGTACTTGACTATACATACTATTTTTGACAGTGATCAGTCTTGATAACAGCTGGTATTGATTGTACAAGTTAATTACTACAACAACATATTTTATTGGCAAGGGATTTTTTAGAAAAGTCTTTCAGCAATAGCTATGGCAAATCCCATAGATCATCCATGGTTTTATAATTGGCTGTATGATGACTGATCCAGAGTTTGTCCTGATCCACTGATATTGAAGGAAAGTCACAGACTTTCCCAAATCTCCAACAATCTCGTAGAAACATTTTGAACCCTGCACACAGCACTTTTTGTCCATTTTGAACTCAATTTGAACAAAATTCAAATCTAAAAATGTGTTGCTGCCGAAAGTTTGTAAACAGTCATTTCATTTGCAGTGACAGACTTCTAAATAACACCATAGTAATATTTCAGCAATATTAATCAGTGCTTTTCCTCAATAAAGCTCGTAGCTCCATCTATTGTCCTGTTCTCATGAAACTTTTCCTGAAGTCTAAAGGGAGGCATATAGTGATGGCATTTTAACATTTTTGGAATACGTAATGTGACACGGATCCTTCAGATTGACCCAAACGACCCGGAGCCAAGAGACATCGTTTGTGACTGGTGGCACTTTATGAATAATTCTGAAGCCAATAAACAGATCTGTTGGCAAGAGTGAGTTACTTACCACACTTAAAATTCAAGGAGCCGATGTGGACAATCAAAATAGCACTTGGAGAGGGAGTAGCAGTCTGAATACATCAATACAAACGATCCTTAGAGGAACGGGGAATTTGCAATAATAATTTCTTCCCAAAATGGTAACACTTTATAATAACTGCACGCTATTAATCATTAGTTAAGCATTAGTAAACAGTTAATTCATCTTTTATAAAGCATTAATAGACATTAATAAGAAGTTTATAAAAACAACTATAAATGCTTTATTCTTGATTTATAAGCATATCTATGTGTATTGATCAGTATTGATCAAATTGATCATTAATAAAGTATGAAAATACAATTATTAAACATTATAGATATGCTTATAAATGAAAAAAGCATTTATAGCTGTATTTATAAACTGCTTATTAATGTCTATTAATGCTTTATAAAAGATGAATTAACTGTTTACTAATGCTTAACTAATGTTTAATAGCGTGCAGTTATTATAAAGTGTTACCCATACGGGTCACACATATAGTCATAATCAATCTTATTCACCGTGCTATGCATGTGCTGCTAAACAGATTAGTTTGGATGGTGGTGTGCCCACTAGGCCTCTTTAATTTAATTATGATTATTTATTATTAATTAAAATTCTGTAACCATTTACTCAGTTTCAAACACGTTTGACTACCTTACTGCTGATAAACCAATCAGAGTCTCATCTCCCATTCCCTTTAATTTGTTGTGGACCTGCCTATTGGCGCACATTACTAACCCGCTCTTTAAATAACATAAAAAATATTGCGCCATTGACTTTAGACCAGGTTTTTGTTGGTCAATGGCGCAGTCTATTTCAGTTGCCTCAAAACAGCAACGCGCCATCAATGTGCCTGAACACACCTCGTTTTCAGACCAGCACAACCATGGGCACCAAAAAAATGGGCACAAATGCATTTGTTATTTAACCCTCTGGGGACGGATTGGGCGGTACCGCCCAAAATGGCATACTTTTACAAATGTGTAATTATCTTAAAAACTATTAATGATAGAGAGGTGCGGTCTTTTTTGCCGTCTTCCTCAGATTCTGCTGAAAACAGTGATAACAGTGATAACTTACCCGGCTTGTATACACACTTCCTTGTTGCGCAATACCACTACGTCAAAGGCCAATGAAATCGATGTTGTTTGGCTGATTCACGAGCAACAACCAATGTAAAAATTGCAGATGGAGGAATATTTTTCTTACCCAATCAGAGGAAGTTTACCATGACGTATTCTAGCAAATCGGAGGACTCTGTAGCCTTGCAAGGGGTGGTACTATATACTATGACGCAAACAGCGTTGAGTGGCAGAGACGACAGAAAGCGAAAGGACGCGTCGAGTATAAACAAGGCTTTACGGAGCGAGAGCGCACAGAGATATGAGAGAGAGACAGAACAATAATAATATATATATATATATATATATATATATATATATATATATATATATATATATATATACACACAATTATAGCATTATTTATTGTTTTAGCACTTTTATGATGGCAAGCAGTAAACGATTTACGGTGGAACAAGCTCTGGAACAATAACTGGAGAGTGACGAGGAGAAAGCATTGCTTAGAAAATTCTAAGCATTCCTATGAAAAACGCCTGGGACTATTTGTAAATAAAGTTACATTTTTCATTGTTCTTTACACATTTTATTTAACAATTACACATGTCTGTCAAGCAAAGGCTTTGACAAATCTATTTTTTGTTCAAAAACTGTTCACTATTGTTGTGTGATTTTCAGAAATAAATGCCAAAAATCGAATTTCCGTTTTTGCAATTCTCTAGTTTATTGTACATTTTCATTCATACTTCCTTTATAAACATATTACATGCGTGCTTATGTTAGCTTAGGGTCTTCTGAATCCATAGATACCAAACACATAGTGTTCCATCTCCATTACATATAGTTTATAAGCCCAAATGTAAAAATAGAGAAAACGGACCAAAAAGAGCTTAGTCCCCAGAGGGTTACACAACATGGTGCAGGGCGTGAAAATGATAACTGCGTCAGGCTGAAACTAGCAAAAAACACTTGCATCGTGCCTGGCGCTGTATTGCGCTGGGGTGTATGATAAGGCCCACTGTGTGTGTTTTACTGAGGAATAAACAATGTAATTCAGTGAGATTAACTTGCACACTGGGCCAGAAATCATTGTAAAGTTGTATAGAATGAATGAAAGCAGTCATATGACCTCATCTATAGATGTTTCTTGCTGGTTTTTGCTGCAGGTGTTCAGAAGCCTGTTGCAAGAAGCTAGCTGAAAAAACTCTTGAGTAGGTTAAGAGTTGACAAAACCATACAAATCCAACCTGGTTTTGATCAGGTTCAGCGGGCTCACAACACTCGGTATAAACGTTTTCGGTCAACTCAGGTTTGATCCAGAGTTCATGATTAATGCTGGATCAAACCCTGTATAATAATCATATGAATATATTATATGAATTATATGTAATTATAATTCATATAATAAATAATTAGCAGCAAAAGATTTTATGTCTAAAATTCTTTCCCTGTAAACTGCTTTAATTTGGTGTCAGAGATATAGGGGGAG
The DNA here is from genome assembly GCA_026230005.1 of Gila orcuttii. NCBI lineage: Eukaryota > Metazoa > Chordata > Actinopteri > Cypriniformes > Leuciscidae > Gila > Gila orcuttii. The sequence continues at coordinate 18,533,467 of JAPDVR010000013.1, read as the reverse complement.
TGGCTTTATTGTATCACATATATGTCACTTTTCTCACAGCTGATTGGTTCAGTTTTAGTTTGCGATCTCTGGAGCAGGTTGGCCGTGTAGCGCAAGTTAGAACTGAAACCGGCTTCGTGCAACAGGCCTCAGGTGCGCTGCTGGCTATCCACTTCACGCACTCAGGTGAGAGGAGTCCCTCCAGTCTCACAGTGAGGTGATCGTCTCAATGGATCACACACACACACACTTCTGCTACTCTCGGGAAAATAAAACAATTAGATTTAAATGTTGAAAGCTTTCACAAGGAGAACTAAGTGTTAAGGTTTCAGCTTAAATGAAGATGAGAATGTTAAAATCCCACCAATTACAATATTTGATGTGTATATAAGGGCATGTCAAATTAGTGTCAGCAGTTTCCTGAAGTGTGGCATGATATACTCCAATTAAAACTATTTTAAGCCAATGTTTTAATTTGTCTTATTATCATTGTACATGCAGTTGTTATGGCTTCATTTTAATTGTTTACATGGAATATACAGTGGGGTCCACAAATCTGAGACCATATTTAATTCTAATAACGTTTTAGATTTTTTTTTTTTTTTTGGGGGGGGGGGGGGGGGGGGAACGATTAAGCATTAAGAAAAAAAGGAATGTTTTTATATATTCTGCACTATACAGTGACTAATCAAATCCAAGTAAATTTAGTGACATTGATCACTTATGATCTGATTTTCTTGCTTCTATTAAGCTTATCACTCAAATTATTATTCTGATAATATCATTTCAAATGAAAATTTGTGTTAAAAAGGCAAAACAGGCATTTTCACAAGTGGCCTCAAAGTTTTGTACGGTATATATAGCTTTACAAAATTTGCCACATGACTACATTATTTAATTCGACTACAATAAAGCTAAAAGCTGAAGCTACAAATGACAATTCATACTTCAATCCATCATTACTGGATTCTCTATTCCCCTCTACGTTCATCTTAAAGATGATACGAGCACCCATTCTTGATGTCTACGAATGTTGGTTCATGAACTTCATTCCTGTATTCTGTTTAATTATAAAAATAGGACAGGCTCGGACCGGACATACATCCATTTAACGTATTACACCTGTTATTACCAGAAATCTTAACTGACCTCCACTAAGCCTTGCCTTAAAATATTTCAAGACACAAGTTCTGTGTATTTGTATCAAAGTAACAGAAATTGTACAGAAATTTCCCAAATATACAATAAAAGATAGTGATTCTCCTTATTTGAAGCTCAGGTGAGCGAGAACCAGTAACCAAGTGGGGTGAATGGTCAATGAGGAAGAACCATGATGGATCACCAACAGAAATCCAGGAAAGAGACTATTAATATCAAGGAGGTTTAATACCAGAGGTATTTTGTTGAGACGTTAACAGGTCCTGAGTGGGTTCCTCCAGACCGAAGATCTCCCAATGGAATAAACCACAGCGTTAATGAATTCTCAACGGTGTGTAGCAACATCACTTAACAATGATGCACTGATTTATGATTCCTCAGACGCAATATTATGGAAGAAGTGCCATCATCAGGTGCTAGGAGGTGATGGCGCTCCACAAACAGATGCAGAAGTGAACGAGAACACCTAACATGGATAAATGTACTACAACAACAAGCCACTACAGCCACATTACTCTTACAGTTCCCTGGTGATAAACACTATCTACTACCAAAACAAAAACAAAGATCAGGTTTAATCCCTGGAAAAACAGCTTAATGAACTAAAACATGTTTTTTTTCACATTATTGATCACCATAGTACATGCAAACACGTGAGCACATATTTTAAATGCAAACTAAAGTTATACGTGCGTCTTTTTAATAGTAACCTTCTATAAAGAAAATGCCTAAATGGCAGACCAAATGAGGACTTTATTAATAATATACTATTTACAGACACATGTATGAACCAAAATGGATGAATCAAAATGCAAATTGCAAGGCTGTTTTTTCAAGCTGTTTTCCTATAAATAAGGAATCATAAAAAAAGTTTACAATCAACACAAAAAAAATAATTTTGTCTCATTAAATTTAATTAATTAAAATAAGCAAAAGTAACATGATTGTTTAATATTTTGTCACACCTTAATTTAATTGTGTTCAATCAACCTAATATATTTAAAACTGAAGTTTACTTAATTCATTTGTGTGAAAACTACATGAATCATTTTTGTTGACAACTAACTGGGCAGTGGATCTGTAGTTCCCAGCATGCTTTGCAAGGCACTGCATTAGGAGGGTAAATTTAGGGATTAAAGTGTTATTTTATGTGTTTTTCAGTAAATGGAAAGATGTTGTTAGTTAATGTTAGTATTTAATGTTCAGTTATGTTAGAAACTTAGAGGACTCTGTAATGTTTTTGAATTTTGTGGTTACCATTATGCAGAAGAGTGACGACTGTGTTTAGGCTGTGGGCAATCAGTATACACTACATATGCATTAAACCTCACTCACAGACTTGAATAAGTCATATCTAATATTACTAAGAAAAAACTAGTTTAATTAAATTTAACGCTAGTAGCTTTTATAATTGGAAATAGCTGTAAAGTCAAATTAGCTAAAATTATAATTTTAGCGATTTTAGACAGGACAAAAATTAAATCTAGTTAACTTGACAAAACTTTATCTAGTAGGAATGACACAATTATTTTAGTAATGTTTAAATTAATTTAGGTTCATACAGCAAGATTACAACAAATCATTTCAAACAAATTAGATTTCGTTGGGAAAATGTAATTCAATTTCTTGGAAAAGTTTTCCTTAATTTAATTAAGTTGGTTCAACAGCTTATTTTTTTGAGTGAAGTGCACACTACATTTACATAACTAATACCAGTCTAGGTGAGTCAATTACAAAGATAAGATTGCAACGATTCATTCTCACAAGCTAAACTACATAAACAAACAACATGGATGAAAGGTAGAACATCAACAACAAAAAAGAAGAAACCAAAATACAGCACAAATAGCTTGTTTGCAGACGTGATTCTTATGATGCACGGAATTCAGATGGAGGGCAGGAAGTGAAAAGCAGAATGAACGAGATGAAAGAAAATCCGTATTGTGCTGGTTTAGAAAGGTCTAAACAGAAAACCCCAACATATGTTGGACGTGATCCTAATGTTATGAAGAGAAGCAATTTTTCTCCTGAATTGAAATATACTTGCCTGCCATCGAGGTGGTAGATATAGAGAATGTGAAGCTGCAGTCACGCTGTGTTGAGTTCTGGTCTGGTTTGTTTGTATCGCGCTGCCTTTCTGCTTCTGGGTTTAGGGCAGTATTTTGTTTTCCACCATTAGGTCGCAGCTGTAGGTCATTCATGTTGAATCGAGAATTGACATAGGAACTCACATCCTCATTCAAGGAAAGAACTGGACGGTGTAATACACTTTTTACCTTTTCTACGTGTAAAAACACTAAGGGAAGCAGGTTGAGGAGGTGACGGGAAGACGCCGGATAGCAAATCTAGGTATAATGTCACAGATTAAACCCACTGCCTATAACTCAATCAAATAAATAACATTGCCGAGTGTTTTTTAAACTTTTATATTTGGTTTGGTGTAATAATTATTACATTTGCGAGTATGACTCTCACTTGGCTTGTGAATTTGTATAACTTGCACACAGCCACCTCAAAACCGTTCACAAGCGTCTATGGGTTTGATTTTGGTTGAAATAAATACAAAAAAAATTCAGCGTGTCGGTGTCTGTCCGCTGAATGTGACCCTCTCCGATTCTCCACCGGGACCATATGGGAAAGTGAATATTTACAAAGACAACAATAAAACTTCAGTTACATTTACACCTTTCCAACAAATAAAACACGTTTTTTTGGACATTTTCTACCATATGACGGCTGAAGCAGCTGTGCGTGTGTCACTGTTATGGTCTGCACCACTCTGTCATTGTCTGCACAACACTTCCCAGCATCCCTCTTGTCTTCACACCTGCACTCACTCCCTCAATTACCCGCACCTGCCTGTCACTATCATCATCCGTGTCACCTGTGCTCACCTCATTATTGTTCATTTGTGTCTGTATTTATTCCCTTCTGTTCAGTTAGTCCTTGTCGGTTCTAAACGTTGTATTGTGGTGTGTGTATCCTCCGTCCGTCTGCCTGTTTGCACCCTTGTAAACTTATATTATCAGTAAAAGTTCTTATATTGGAATTCTGGACTCCTTGTCTTCACCTACCTTCACCACACCCATGATAACACCTGATCTGCACATCGCCTCTCCTGTGTTCACTCCCTGCCTGATTCTCATCCCGCCAAGACCGCCCTGCCTGAGTCTCGTCCCACCGAAACAGCCCTGCCTGAGTCTCGTCCCACCGAGATCGTACTGCCTGAGTCTCATCCCGCCGAGACCGTCCTGCCTGAGTCTTGTTCCGCTGACACCGTCCTGCCGGAGTCTCTTCCCACCGAGCATGAGCTTCGCATTAGCCCTGTCGAGCCTGAGCTTCGCGTCAGCCCTGCCGAGCCTGACCTTCGCGTCAGCCTGCCGAGCCTGAGCTTCGCGTCAGCCCCGTCGAGCCTGGGCTTCACGTCAGCCCCGCCGAGCCTGCGCTCCTCGTCAGCCCCGCCGAGCCTGAGCTCCACGTCAGCCCCGCCGAGCCAGCGCTTCACGTCAGTCCCGCCGAGCCTGCCCTTCACGTCAGTCCCGCCGAGCCTGCACTTCACGTCAGTCCCATCGAGCCTGCACTTCACGTCAGTCCTGCCGAGCCTGCACTTCACGTCAGTCCTGCCGAGCCTGCTACTCACGTCAGTCCTGCCGAGCCAGAGACTGTTCACGTCATGCCCGCCGAGCCAGAGACTGTTCACGTCATGTACGCCGAGTCAGAGACTGTTCACGTCATACCCGCCGAGCCAGCGACTGTTAACGTGATGGTTCCCAAACCTGTCCCTGTCCCAGAGCCTGTCCCAGAACCTGTCCCGGTCTCACTCCCTGTCCTAGAGCCTGTCCCAGAGGCTATTCCTGAGTCTGTCACTCCCCCCAAGACATTTTTTTTGGGGGGGGCTATAAGTCCCCGCCGTGGCCGCCCAAAGGCCCACGGCCACCTGAAAAATCCTCTCCGCCATGGCCACCCGAAGGGTTCTCTCCGCCATGGCCACCCTAAGGGTCCTCTTCGCCATGGTCACCCAAAGGATCCTCTCCACAATGGCCACCCGAAGGGTCGTCTCCACAATGGCCGCCTGAAGGGGCGTCTCTGCCATGGCCGCCCGAAGGGTCATCTCCACCATGGCCATCCGAAGGGTCGTCTCCGCCATGGGCGCCTGCACAGCCTGCTCCGCCCTGGCCGCCTGCTCCGCCCTGAAGGCTTCCTGCCCCGGATAGGCCACGCCTTGGTCAGCCCTCAGGACGCCCAACCCTGTTGATGTTTTACGGCGTGAGATCGCGCCTTTTTGAGAGGGGGCGTACTGTCACTGTTATCGTCTGCACCACTCTGTCATCCTCTGCACTAACAACTTTTAAGGGAAAAAACTTTTCCCAACTTTTAAGGGGAAAAAAACAATAAAAGTGTGGTTTCTCGGTTTGATCGATTTGATCAACCATAAATGACGCAAAACATGCTTTCTGCCCTCCATCTGCATTTTGCGCCATAGCAGTGACGTCATGTGCAAACAAGCTATTCTGGCCCTTATACACTGCATGGTTCAAGTGACCCGATTCCTCTTTTTTCTCCCATGTGGCACAGATCGGATTTGACTCACAAACGTGTCAGCAGGAAAATGGATTCCGATATTCTCAGATCAGTTTTAGGCCGCATTCATATGTGGAAATAAATCTGATGAAGCGGATACGTGCATTTGCGCCTGTCGTGTAAGAGGACAGATCGGTTATTCCTGTCAGATTCCTGTCGACATAAGTCGTACGTCATTGAAAAAAGGGACTTTTTGAAACATTTTGTGGTACAGATATATCTATAACAAATTAAACATTTCTAGTTGACTAGCAGAGTATTAATTTCATTCGTTTGTGTTAAATAAGAGGTGATCTGGCGCTGAAATGTGTTGCTTTTGCAATCATCCTGAGTGCTTGTTGCCGCTGTTATCAGTGACGGCAGCTTGTGCACAGACAAATGCTTCAGTCCCGTTGTGGATACTCTCTTTTCGTTCCAGTGAAATCACAAAATAAAATGCACACAAACATGTCCCTGCTCTTGATATACAATTACTGATGAACACATTTGGTTTTAATGAGGCGGAAAAAAAACTATACAAGGTGTAGCGGGCGCTTGGGGAAAAAGGAGAATAAAACACGTAAGTGGTTAAACCCAGAGGGTGTGTTTTATTTGTTGTGCAATAGTGAGGGCTGTAGGAGTATCGGTGCTCTTGTGCTCCTGTGGTGAGAGGGCTGGAGAAAGTGGATTGAAGACGGCAAACTTCAGCCAGACAGCAGAGAATTGGCTTGTATGGCAGAGAGTTTGTCAAGGCTTCCAGGTTCCTTCTCATTAGTCACTTTCTGTAAGAAACAAAGGGATAAACAGACGTTAGTGAGTGTCTGGGAGATCACACAACCCACTTGGCCTTTCTTCACTGGTGTTTATATAGCCCTAATGATGAATTGGTCGATGGCCGTCAGGTGTGTGTGTTGATTGATGGCCAGCTGCTGTGTATGTGTTGCCAGCGGCGACTGATGTCGGGATGAAGAGAGATAGCTGTCAGGTGTGTGTGTTGATTGCTGGCCAGCTGCTCTGTGTGTGTTGCCAGCGGCGACTGATGTCGGGATGACAGTAGTCCGCCACATTCCCCCCCCCTTTTGTGTGGAGCCGGACTTCCTGTAAGTAAGGGCACAAGTTAGTGGAGGGGGGGTGGGAACGACCCTTGACAGACCTGACCAGCCCGAGAACATCCTGGACAGACCATCAGCATTCCCGTGAGATATTCCGGCCCGGTGTTTTACCTTAAAGTGGAAGTCCTGGAGTGCTAGGAACCACCTGGTAACCCTTGCATTGGTATCCTTTGCTTTGGACATCCATTGGAGCGGTGCATGGTCGGTCACTAGGGTAAAAGAGCGCCCTAGGAGGTAGTAGCGTAGCTCCAGCACAGCCCACTTTATAGCCAGTGCTTCTTTTTCGACGGCAGCATACCGGGTCTCTGGAGGGGTGAGCTTTCGACTGATGTATGTCACAGGGTGTTCTTCTCCATTGATAGTCTGGGATAAGACTGCTCCTAGCCCAGTATCAGAGGCATCGGTTTGGAGAGTGAAGGGATGAGAGAAGTCTGGGGTGTGCAGCACTGGAGAGGAAGACAAAGCGGCTTTTAGGTTTTGAAACGCCTCCTCTGCTGCGGGACTCCACTGCACCTTGTCGGGTTGGCCTTTCTTTGTTAGGTCTGTGAGCGGAGAGGCCAAAGAGGAAAAACCCGGTATGAAACAGCGATAGTACCCTGCCAACCCCAGAAATGCACGTACCTGTTTCTTGGACATGGGCCGGGAGCATTCATGGATTGCCTTTACCTTGTCTTCCTGTGGTAGGATGAGGCCCCGGCCAATTCGGTACCCCAGGTAACGTGCTTCAGAGAGGCCCAAGTGACATTTCCGGGGGTTGGCGGTGAGTCCAGCTTGACGCAGTGCCGATAGCACCTCCCGCCGAGTGAGATGGTCCTCCCAGCTCTCCGAGTGGATGACCACATCATCCAAATAGGCGGCAGCGTATTGTTGGTGGGGCCTTAGAACCACGTCCATCAATCTCTGGAACGTAGCGGGAGCCCCGTGCAGGCCGAAAGGAAGGATCCGATATTGCCAGTGCCCTGAGGAGGTGTTAAAAGCAGTCTTCTGCTTGGAATCTGAGCTTAGGGGTACCTGCCAATATCCCTTTGTGAGATCCAGGGTGGAGATGTATCGGGCCCTCCCTAGTCGCTCAATCAGTTCGTCCACTCGGGGCATGGGGTAGCTGTCGAACAAGGAGACGTCATTCAGCTTCCTGTAATCATTACAGAAGCGGAAGGTGGCATCAGGTTTCGGGACTAACACAATCGGGCTAGACCAGGGGCTGTTTGAAGGTTCTATGACCCCCAGCTGGAGCATCTTCTGGACCTCGTCCTCAATGGCTTGTCGACGGGCAGCCGGAACCCTATAGGGCCGCTGTCGAACAATGACACCAGGTGGGGTCCGAATCTCATGGGAGACCACTGTGGTGTGACCTGGAAGATTCGAGAAGACATCTTTGAAGCTGTGAACCAGGGACTCAAGCTCCTTTCGCTGATTGGCCGAAAGCTGGTTCCCGAGCTCCACGACGTGTTCGTCCTTCTCTGCTAACAGGGCCATGGCAGTGGGGGCTGTGACCCACTTTTTTAAGAGGTTAACATGATAGATCTGCTCTGGCCTTCGTCTCCCATGTTGGCGGAGACGGTAGTTCACAGGGCCGATCTGCTCTATGACCGTGTAGGGACCTTTCCAGGAGGCAAGGAACTTGCAGGTAGTGTCAGGAAACAAGACAAGGACCTTGTCCCCAGGTTGAAACTCACGGGGTTGCGCAGGCCGGTCATACAGGCGTTGTTGGACACGCTGGGCCTCGAGCAGATGTTCCTTTACCAGAGGCATTACCTTGTCAATTCTCTCCCTCATGTTACGGACATGCTCAATGACGGAGCGATGGGGGGAGGCCTGTTGCTCCCAGGCTTCTTTGGCGACATCGAGTAGTCCCCTGGGCTGGCGTCCAAAGAGTAGTTCAAAGGGGGTGAAACCAGTGGAAGCCTGGGGGACTTCCCTTATTCCAAAAAGCACATAAGGCAGCATCCGGTCCCAGTCACGCCCATCCTCAGAAACCACCCTCTTCAGCATCTGCTTTAATGTCTTATTAAATCGCTCCACTAAACCATCAGTCTGGGGGTGGTAGACTGAGGTTCGAAGATGTTTCACTTTTAGTAATCTGCAGAGGTCGGCCATTATCCGGGAGACAAAGGGAGTCCCTTGGTCAGTCAGGATCTCTGTAGGAATCCCCACCCGGCTACACAACAGGAAGAGTTCTTGGGCGATGACTGCTGACGTTGCTCGTCTGAGGGGGATGGCCTCGGGATAGCGGGTGGCATAGTCAACAATTACTAGAATATGCTCGTGACCTCGAGCTGACTTGGGCAGTGGTCCCACGAGGTCCATCCCAATACGTGTGAACGGTACATCAATAACAGGAAGCGGAACCAGGGGGGCCGGGGCTGGCTTCTGAGGGGCAGTTCTTTGGCAGACAGGACAGGCTTGGCAGTACCGTCGCACATCCGCATTGATTCCTGGCCAATGGAAGCGGTCCCTGAGTCTTTGAAGAGTGTTGTCCGCTGCGAGGTGGCCAGCCATTGGGTGTGTGTGAGCCAAAGAAATCACCATATCAGTTTTCCCCCTTGGCAGGAATAGGAGCTCCTTCTCTTCTCCCCTCCTGGTGGCCACGCAATATAACAGGCCGTTCTTTACCACAAAGTGCGGAGAGGGGTGGGGAGGTGGCATATGGTCCTTTCCTTCTAAAACTCTGACCTGTTTCCAGCAGTGTTGGAGTCTGTCATCCTCGCGCTGCTCTCTGGCCAGGGAGCCCCCTGTTGCAACCTGCTGGAATAGATCAGAAAAGACATCCAGGTGGTTATTAGTTGACTCACCCGCTCTCTCACTTTCCGAGGCTAGGTAAGCCTGGTGACCGCGTGGCTTCCTGGGCCCTGGGGGTCCTTTCCGGCGAACAGGCTTCTCTGGTCGTCTTAGTAACTGGTCAAGCCCCGGCCAGTCTCTCCCCAACAGCAGAGGAACAGGAAGATCCCTGATGACACCCACCTCAATCGACCAGGTACCTGGCGCAGCTGAAACAGAGACAGTGCAGGCAGGGACATACTTAGTATCCCCATGGACACAGGTAATGGGAAGAAGTGCTCGGCCTGGCCTTTCTGGTCCGAGGAGCTGAGGCTGGATCAAGCTCACGCTGCTTCCTGTGTCAAGAACGGCCCAAACACGGCGTCCGTTGATTTGAACTTCTCGCTTGGGGGCACCGTCTGGGACATTGTGGTGAACAATGCAGCCCGCCATCCAGGCTTTTCCCACTGGTGGACCTGGGTCCGTGGGCATCGGTTCATCAGGCATACTCCCCCGGGGAGTCGTTAGGCTCACCGGCTTGGGACTGCCACCCACAACACGACGCTCGCCAGCGCCCTTTCGGATAAACGGAACCACTCTCTCCCCGGAGTCTCTGGCGAGGGCCGCCTCTGACAGCTCTGCGGCCTCCACTAAATCATTCAGGGTCCGTGGGTTGGTGAGACCGACGGTGCGGCGATGAGGGCGAGGCAAAGCACGTAACAGCCGGTCCACAGTGACGCGCTCTACCACTTCCTCAGCAGAGGCTTGGCCCGGCAAAAGCCAAAGTTTGACCAGTCGGGCAAGCTGGGCGGCCTGGACACGTACAGGGACCCTGGGTTCTAAGTTCCACTCATGCACTTTCTGGGCTGCGCACACCGGAGACAGTCCTAGCCGGGCAAGGATCTCCTTCTTCAGTGAGTTATAGTCTGCAGCATCCTCAAGCGGGAGGGAATAATACACACGCTGAGGTTCACCAGTCAACAATGGGGCCAGCAAACGTGCCCACTCACGCTGGTTCCATTCTTCTCGATCCGCAACAACCTCAAAAGTGTGAAGAAAGGCTTCCACATCATCCTGGTCTGTCATTTTCGGGAGAATTTGCAGTGCAGAAACTCTTGGCTCCAGTGGTGTAAGCCGGGCAGTCTCTGTTCGTAGGCGCAAAAGCTCCCCAGCCACCTGGTTTTGGCCAGCAACCAACTGTTCTGACAGCTGTTGCTGCCGCACGGAGACCTCAGCAAGGTGGCGGATGACGTCTTCCGCGCTGGGGAGGGAAGCTGGGGCTTCGTGTCGTTGATCTCCTGCCCGCATTCTCCACCAGTGTAGCGGGCGCTAGGGGAAAAAGGAGAATAAAACACGTAAGTGGTTAAACCCAGAGGGTGTGTTTTATTTGTTGTGCAATAGTGAGGGCTGTAGGAGTATCGGTGCTCTTGTGCTCCTGTGGTGAGAGGGCTGGAGAAAGTGGATTGAAGACGGCAAACTTCAGCCAGACAGCAGAGAATTGGCTTGTATGGCAGAGAGTTTGTCAAGGCTTCCAGGTTCCTTCTCATTAGTCACTTTCTGTAAGAAACAAAGGGATAAACAGACGTTAGTGAGTGTCTGGGAGATCACACAACCCACTTGGCCTTTCTTCACTGGTGTTTATATAGCCCTTAATGATGAATTGGTCGATGGCCGTCAGGTGTGTGTGTTGATTGATGGCCAGCTGCTGTGTATGTGTTGCCAGCGGCGACTGATGTCGGGATGAAGAGAGATAGCTGTCAGGTGTGTGTGTTGATTGCTGGCCAGCTGCTCTGTGAGTGTTGCCAGCGGCGACTGATGTCGGGATGACAGTAGTCCGCCACAAAGGGCAGATTTGAACCCAGAACCTCTGACATGCTTAACAAAAGTTCTACCAGTAGACCATTAGTACAAACTAATTTTTTTAATGGATCTGTATACATAATCACTGTCTTGAAGAATTTGTACTATATAATGGTTTTGATATAAGGATTAAACTATTGCATTAAAATGTGTCTATGAATTCCATGTTAATAAATTAAACTCAATGTACTATTGAAATTGATTTCTTGATATCATAATGTAATTTTTTGTTCGTTTCACCAACTGTAGTGTAAATGCAGATATCAGATATGGGTCACTTTTAAAAGAAGATACGTTAGCCGAGCACTAACAATAAAGTTTGTGAAACAAATCTTGCTCCATCCTTTATCTTTACTCAAAGTAGTAAGAACAACAGACAATCTGCATTAATAGACACAGTTTTAGGTAATAGTGGCCCACAGCTGCTTAGCAGAAGTATTTCAGTAAGACGTTATTTCAGTATTTGAGCTAGCCGGTTAGCCAGAAACCTACACAATATAAAACACACAATTACAGTGTTTGAGGGTGGGTCAAAGTAGTAGTGATGGGTCGGTTCATTTTGAACGAATCTTTGATATGACTCGGGACTACAGAGTTGTCTCAGAGAGTGATTCGTTAATTTTGTGTTGATTGCGCATGCACAAGATCCTATAGGTTCTGTACAGGAAACAGAAATTATTAGTTCACCTCTTGAGTCTTTGGGTTTGGGTCCGAGTCGTTCGTTCATCCCGTGACAGCCCCATAGAGGCTCTGCTGTCTGTACCGGAAAGAGAAATTATTAGTTCACCTCCTGAGTCTTCGGGTCTGACTCTTCTGAGTCTTTTGTTCTATTGTCATGTGACGTGACAGCGTATTGGACACAGAAATGAATTCCCAAATTTCCTTACAAACAAGTGCGTAGTCAGTTTTTAACTCTTACAGTTACATGCTGCGTTTCTGGTCTCAAAATTTAGCTTTTTTATTTCTTACAATTTATAGTTTTTGTGAATTTCTGTCATAATGGTTCTTTTCCATAACATTAAATGTGGTAATAAAGAGTTGGTAATGCTTTAAACTGTATCTGTATGATTGGGAAAATCACTTTGATAAGGCAAAACAAAAGACTGAACGACTCGAACTCGAAGACTCAAGACGTGAACTAATCAATTCTGTATCCGGAACCGACTGCATAGCCTTATAGCTTATGGGGCTGTCACGTGATGACCGAACGACTCGAACTCGAAGACTCGAGAAATGAACTAATCAATACTGCATACGGTGACTGCATAGCCTTATAGCTTATGGGGCTGTCACGTGATGACCGAGCGACTCGAACTCGAAGACTCGAACTAATCAATTCTGTATCCGGCACTACAGACCGCATATCTCAGTTTATGATGCCAAGGGGATGAAAGAAACGGCTTAGATCGGGAAGTGAGGTGAACTAACAGACTGCATAGCCTGTTAGCAATGAATTAATCGTTTTTGTTTCTCACAATTTGGCCATGTCCTTGTATTGCAATTTTTTTCTTATTCTAAATGTTACCAACATTTGATGTGTTTGGGGAATTTGGCTATAAAAATGTAAAATTTTTATCATATTCTGCTGAAATGAACGAAATGACTTATTTTGATGAACGAGATTCAAAGATCCAAGTCAGTAAAATTATCCGAACTTCCCATTACTACAAAGTAGACGTTGTTTGCGGGCAGCCAATGAAGACCATTATGCAAATTTGTTACATTGTTACGTATGAAAGTTACAGAAATCTCGTTTCGGCATTTAGAATCTATTCTTTTTTATTTTGAGAGACAACAACTTTATTTATCGTGCACTTTGATCTTTAAAACTTTGCAGACCTTTTACATACACAAACAGCTATATTACACACTTGATGAAAGGTAATATCTGAAAAAGCATAATAGGGGCCCTTTAAACATGCCACAAGCTTCATTCTTGAAGAGCACTTGACCTAATGTAAAAATACAGTCTTTGTAAATATACAGATTTGTTCTTTTGACAGTAGGTTTTTTTTTTTTTTTTTTTTTTTTTTTTTGCTTCAGAGAAATGTGTCATTTTGTTTAGTAATCAGCATTGAATGAAAATAAATAAATGAACCAGGTGAACAGGGAATGTTCTCAGAACTGTGGTAACATTCTGGCAAGGTTCTCTCAAAGTTATGAACAAATGTTCTTGTAACATTAGTAGAAAGTTAATTCAGTTATCTTGTCTCAAGTTTATCAAAACATCATTAGCACAAAATTTTTTTTTATACATAATGCATGTAACGGTTTTCTGAAAAGTTTTAGTTGGATTTTAGTCTAATGTTGATTAAACGTTACTACTTACTTTTTAATGATGGTTCAGGGAACATTCAAAAGCAGCTTACATTCCTGCAATACTCGCAATATAGAGAAAACATTTGTACTGTTTTGTCTAACATTAGCAAAGAAAAAGGTTTTCTAAAAACGTTTAAAAAATGGACGTTTTGAACGTTCTATAAACATTCAGAAATAACGTTTCCATGACTTGGGATGGAATCGCAAGCAAAATATTATTATGTTGGTGATACACACAGAACGCATTAGACTCCCTCATCTTATCTGACATCACATTTCCATTATACTCCAACAATTTTGTTGCTCAGCTGAAGGTCATTGAACCCGTTTCCCAAGAGCGTCTGTGTTTAGCCAAGAGCCAATGACTTTCAAAACAGAAGCTTTCTTATTCCCCCTTGATAACCGCCTGCCTTTACTGCTAATGGAAAGCTAATGAAAGGATGCGCCTGAGATGTAAATTTACACATTAAAACCTCATTTTTAAACCTGAAATTGTTGACGGCAAACAGCCCATCTACTCAAGATCCATTGACGTCGAGAGCCAGTGACGTATAATTTACACCCGCTGCTCTTTCTCGAGTGGCTGACCGAACCTCCTCTGCTTAATCAAAGCCAATAAATGAGGAAGGGAAATTTCCTTGATCTCTTCAGAGGTGTTAACGTGCTTCCGAGCTGTTTACTCAGCAAATGAAATCGTAGCTTTAGCAGTCTGAGGTCAATAGTTTAGTGAAACACATTTAGTTCATCAAAGGCGGGCAGTTCACTGAAGTGTTTACTTGATTTTTATCTTCAATGAACATCATATCTTATCTTCGGGTACATTTTGCAAGTGGTAAACATACAAAGGCAAAATGAAGGCCATTTGAAGGCCCTGAAATTATCATTCTTTTTACTTACCTTCATGGAGCACTGAAAGAGATGTCAGGCAGATTGTTCACAACAATCCTTTCAAGCACCAAAAATGACAAAAAGATTTAACATTAAACTATCATAACAGTACTATATAGGTCTACTGTACTGTATAAATTACCGATCAAACGTTTTTTTAAATAAGTCTTATTCTCACCAAGGCTGCATTTATTTGATAAAAAAAAATACAGAAATATTATGAAACATTGCAGTTTAAAATAACTGTTTTCTATTTGAATACATTTTGAAATGTACATTTATTCCTGTGATGCAAAGCTGAATTTTCAGCATCATTACTCCAGTCTTCAGTGTCACATGATCCTTCAGAAATCATTTGAATATGCTGATTTGATGCTCAAGAAACATTTCTTATTATTATCAATGTTCAAAACAGTTGTGCTGCTTGATATTTTTGTGGGAAAACGAGGTAAGAATATTGTCAACAATTGTCAACAATTTCTAAAGCTAGGTCTTCTAAACATTAGATCGCTCACACCTAAGGCGGTTATTGTAAATGAAATGGTCACAGATAATAATTTTGATGTTCTGTGCCTTACTGAAACCTGGCTTAAACCAAATGATTATTTCGGTCTAAATGAGTCTACTCCGCCAGGATACTGTTATAAGCATGAGCCCCGTCTGATCGGTCGTGGCGGCGGTGTTGCAACAATCTACAGAGATATCCTTAATGTTACTCAGAAAACTCGTCATAGGTTTAATTCGTTTGAAGTGCTAAATGTTACGCTCTTAGATGTAAGAAAAAAATCCCTATTATCTCTAGCATTGGCTACCGTATATAGACCTCCAGGGCCTTACGCCAATTTCTTAAAAGAGTTTGCTGACTTTCTATCAGATCTTTTGGTCAACGTCGATAAAGCATTAATTGTTGGAGATTTTAACATACACGTAGATAATTTAAATGATGCGTTAGGGGCTGCGTTTACAGATTTATTAAACTCCTTCGGGGTCAAGCAAAACGTCACCGGACCAACTCATCGTCTTAATCATACACTCGATATAATTATATCATATGGAACCGATCCAACCGATATAGATATCATTCCACAAAGTGATGATGTCACTGACCACTACTTGGTAACTTGCATATTACGCACTGCTGTAATATGTCATGCTGCGCCACGTTATCGACCAGGTAGAACAATTCGTCCATCCACCATAGATCATTTCTCAAATAGCTTATCTGATCTGTCTCAGCTGCTGCCTGAACCCAAACAAACAGATGAATTAGACGAACTAACTAGCACTATGAGCACCATTCTCTCTAGAACATTGGATATTGTTGCACCCATTAGATTAAAAAAGGTCAGAGTAAAAGTACAGCACCATGGTACAATAATACTACGTATGTTTTAAAGAGAGAAACCCGTAATTTAGAGCGTAAATGGAAAACAACTAATTTAGAGGTCTTTAGAATCGCGTGGAAAGACAGTATGTCACTTTGTAAAAAAAGGCACTTAAAACGGCCAAGGCTGAGCACCTCAGCAAATTAATAGAAAACAACCGAAATAATCCAAGGTTTTTATTTAATACCGTGGCTAGACTAACAAATAAACAGACGTCGTCTGAACAAAATACCTCGTTACAGTTTAGTAGTAATGATTTCATGAACTTCTTCACCGAGAAAATTGAAAGCATCAGAATCAAAATCGTAAACGTTCGATCTTTGCTCGCGCCTTATAATGCGGCCGCAATTAACACCCCGCAAGAACAATTACAATGCTTTACAACCATAGAACAAAAAGAGTTAAATAAACTTATCACTTCATCTAAAACAACAACATGTTTATTAGATCCTATACCAACTGAACTACTGAAAGAAGTGTTACCTATAGTGGAAGAGCCTCTTCTCAATATTATTAACTCATCTTTATCTTTAGGTCATGTTCCAAGAACGTTCAAGCTGGCAGTTATAAAACCTCTTATTAAGAAACCACAATTAGATAATAACCTAGCAAATTACAGACCCATTTCGAATCTTCCATTTATGTCAAAAATATTAGAAAAAGTTGTGTCCGCTCAACTCGGCTCTTTCTTGCAAGTAAAGACATCTATGAAAAGTTTCAGTCTGGATTCAGGCCACATCATAGCACTGAAACTGCGCTTGTTAGAATCACAAATGATTTACTTTTAGCTTCGGACCAAGGCTGTATCTCAGTACTAGTTTTACTTGGTCTTAGTGCTGCGTTCGATACTATAGATCACACAATACTCTTAGATCGACTACAAAATTACACTGGTGTTCAAGGACAAGCATTAAGCTGGTTCAGGTCATACTTATCTGACCGCTACCATTTTGTCTACTTAAATGGAGAAAAATCGATTATAACTTCGGCAAACTATGGAGTGCCGCAGGGATCTGTGTTAGGCCCATTATTATTCTCAATATATATGCTGCCACTTGGTAATATTCTAAGGAAACATGGAATTAGTTTCCATTGTTATGCTGATGACACTCAAATATATATTTCATCACGGCCAGATGAATACGCTAAATTATCCAAATTGACAGATTGTGTTAAAGATTTAAAAGATTGGATGACGCGTAATTTTCTTTAATTAAATCCAGACAAGACAGAGGTAATACTTATCGGTTCTAAAAACCGTCCACAAAACCTTTCACAGCACGACTTTAACTTAGTAGGATGCCCTGTTACTTTATCCGCTACAGTAAAAGACCTGGGTGTTACATTAGACTGCAACCTGTCTTTTGAAAAGCATATTTCATATGTTACAAAAACTGCCTTTTTCCACCTTAGAAACATTGCTAAGCTACGTAATATGCTATCAGTCTCTGATGCAGAAAAGTTAGTTCATGCATTCATGACCTCGAGACTAGATTACTGTAATGCTTTATTAGCTGGTTGTCCTGCATCTTCAATAAACAAGCTACAGTTAGTCCAAAATGCAGCCGCTAGAGTTCTTACTAGATCAAGAAAATATGATCATATAACACCGATTTTATCATCACTTCATTGGTTACCTATAAAGTTCCGTATTAAATACAAGGTATTGCTTTTGACTTATAAAGCTCTAAATGGTTTAGCTCCAGTCTATTTAACGGATCTTCTATCGCCTTACAATCCATCGCGCTCTTTAAGATCACTAAATTCGAGGCTTCTGGTCATTCCTAGGATATCCAGATCCACCAAAGGAGGCAGAGCATTTTCACATTTAGCTTCGAAGCTCTGGAATAGCCTTCCTGATATTGTTCGTAGCTCAGACTCGCTCTCCCAATTTAAAACTAGACTGAAGACGCATCTATTTAGCCAGGCATTCATATAATTTTTTTTATCTTACAGTTACTGTAAATTCGGCCTCTAGTTCATAAACGCCAGAGGAGAACTGGCCCCCGACTGAGCCTGGGTTCTCCCAAGGTTTTTTTTTCTCCATTGGGTCATCTGATGGGGTGATAGGACACCATTAGGTCACTGGATGGAGTTTTTTGGTTCCTTGCCACTGTTGCCTTTGGCTTGCTCAGTTGGGGATATTCAAATTAATTAACCAATCATACCATTGATCAGCTCTACCAAACTTGGATGTCTTTTGTCCAGTAATAAACAAACATTGTTAAGTTGTTTTGATTGATACTGTGAAGCAGCTTTGATACAATCTGTATTGTGAAAAGCACTATATAAATATATTTGACTTGACTTGACTCAAATACAAACCCGTTATAACTTAAATAAATTAATATAAATCATTATTTTCTGATGTCCACATGGCTCAGAACGTTAATGGTCAATTTGCCACTAAACTTATAGTAATGTATTATTGCATGTTATTTATATATATATATATATATATATATATATATATATATATATATATATATATATATATATATATATATATATATATATATACACACACACACACACACACAGTGTATAGTGTTTATAATAAAAACAACTTGAAATGAATAAAAGTAATGAAAAAAAATACAAATACAACACTAATGCTAACTAAATCAGATGTTTTACTAAGAAGCCAAAGCATTTTTAACGTACAGAAAATTAATACATTTTATTCCTCATTTGTCACTTTGGATAAAATGTTTGCTAAATGAAAAGCAAATCTGAAAAATAAAGTATCTCTAATCTGCTAAATGTGATTATAAGTCATGAATATATAAGATATTATAAACAACCACATCATGATTTTCTGTGCAGCTGTTAAGCCATCAGAGCAAAAAAACAAATAAAAAAAATCATAATTTTATTAAGGTGGCATTACACCAAGAAATTGACTGGAAAGTAATCCTACGATCATTTTAAAACTTTTTCAGTTTTGTACTTGTTTTTAACACTGTCATGATCTGTTAAAGAGGTTTAACGTGAATCCAGTCCACGTCAGAACACAATAACACGCTTCCCAAACAAAAGCGAGTTTGCAGTCGGTGAACATACCCACAGGATATGAGAACCAGGAACGGTGGCCTGGTTTATTTAAATGCCAGAAGGGGTTGGGTAACTGATTTTGATGGATGGGATGCTGATATATTATCTGAAGGAGGGGCCTACCAGCTCGTGGCAAGAGACAGGTGCAGAGGCTGGAAGATGCCACGTGCCACACAGCTCAGCTTTTTAAATGCCATTTAGACAGCAGGCTGTTGGGGAAGAATTGAGGAAGGGAGGCTGCTACACAAGAACAGAGGAAATGAACTGTTCCACATCAGTAAATATTGGAAGGGAACATTTGGAAAATGCCAAAAGACAGCACAAAGCCAACGGCGCATTTTTATTCATGTAGCGTGGCGGCTTAAGGACATAAGCCAATATAATAGATCTCGGGTGATGATAAGACCATCCTACATTATCATAATAATCAAAACTTATATTATTATCGGATAGACGGTGGTGGAGGAATTCACTTTCACCTCTAATGTTCTGAAAGGTGCGTCACGCACCAGTGAAAGTCAATCCCAATTTACTGCGGCAAAAATATTCTACACATTTACATTTTCTGAATACAGCACGAGTGATGCTTACTCATGCAAAACTCACCGCCACTTTCCTGGGGTGTTATGGGTGGTTGCCAAGGTGTTGCTATGTGGTTCCTAGGTGTGCATCATGTGAAGAGAGTCCACTGTGAAATTTTCGGTCTCTAGATATGGCCTTGTTAAATTCTACAAATTTAAATTTTCTGAATACAACATGAGTGATGTTTACCCATGCAAAATTCACCACCACCAAGCTGGGGTTTTATGGATGGTTGCCAAAGTGTTGCTTTGTGGTTGCAAAGGTGTTCTAGGGTGCTCTTAACGCATTACAGTCCTTCACGTCTATTGCGATCTCAAAACTCTGGCTAGTTGATAATACCTAGAATATCAAAATCGACTGCTGGCGGTAGATCCTTTTCCTATTTAGCATCAAAACTCTGGAACAGTCTACCTAACATTGTCCGGGAAGCAGACACACTACCAGTCACACTGTCAGTTTAAATCTAGACTAAAAACACATCTCTTTAACCTGACATACACATAGAAAATTATACATTCCTATTATTCAAATCAGTTAAATGATTATTAGGGTGCATAAATTAGGTCAGCCAGAACCAGGAACACTTCCTATAACACCGGATGTACTCGTTACATCATAAGAAGAATGGCATCTACGCTAATGTTAGTCTTTCTGCTTATTCCGAGGTTCAATGTAATCAGCTAGATCGAGGCTGTATCCAGATCAGATGGTGGACCTGCTCCTAGACACAATCACAACGCATGATGTAATCAGCCAGATCCGGGCCGTATCCAGACCAGATGGAGGACCTGCGCCTAGACACGACCACAAAGTTCACGATCCCTGAAGTGGCAGCAGAGATACGACACGACAGCTATCAGCACTGATCCTCAACAAACTCGCCCCATACTGGCATGACTCCGATCTTCAACCAGATGGAACTGGACAATATTCTGGTTGTTCCAATCTGACTTCTGACTTCTAACCTGTAATGCTGCCTGAATCATAATCATACACTGTTCGTTCATTGCCCAAAGGAGAACTGTCCCCCAACTGAGCCTGGGTTCTCCCAAGGTTTTTTTTCTCCATTCTGCTGATGGAGTTTTGGTTCCTTGCCACTGTCGCCTTTTTCCACATTTGTTGCCATTGGCTTGGCTTGCTTAGTTGGGGACATTAAATTTAACATTTAATTTAATATTCAACAATAATATTGATCTGCCTGCATTGACATTATTATACAAGAACTGAACTGAGCTGGACGATAACATCACGGTTTACTCCAGAGCGGCTATATATATATATATATATATATATATATATATATATATATATATATATATATATATATATATATATATATATATATATATATATATATATATATATATATATATATATATATATATATATATATATATATATATATATATATATATATATATATATATATATATATAAATGAACTAAATTAATAGCTTTTAACAAATTAAATTAATAACAAAAATGAAACATCACTGAACTTACTTAAGCTGGACTGTGATGCTATTTTCTTCTGGAAACAAACTTGTTTGCATTATTTTCCTGTATCTCTGTAAAGCTGCTTTGAAACAATATGTATTGTAAAAAGTGCTATATAAATAACTGTGACTTGACTTGACTTAAAGACAAATTATTCCTCAGATGCCATGTCAGTAATTTATAACAAAATCCAGCAATAATCTGATTCTGTCTGATGTCTGTAATTGATAACAAAATCTAGCAATACTCTGAAAACGATCACAAAAGGATTTATTTAAAGTAGTTATTACTCCACAACCTGCATGACATCATTAACCAACGTGGTTGAACAACACAATTTTGACTATGGTTTGGGGAATCAGCCGTGACTAGCTAGCTGATTTCTTCAACGATGCATCATACTATGGTAGTTAAGCAGCGAGTTATGTCGTTGTACGGGAAACACACCCCTGAGCAGTTGTGTATCGCCTGAAACGAGTTCCCTGCAATATTTCGGTCCCTAGATTTGGCCTTATTCAACAAGCGTCTGTGGGATTTTCATCTGTTTTATCATCAAGCAGGTGTAAATAGTAACACCACACCTTGATTCCCAAATCTCACAACCCATATTTGCTCTCATATATAGTCAAAATAAACCAGACCAGTGATTTTCATTATGAATGCACATTGTATTTTGCATGTGTTATTGTTTTAATTAATGATGAAACACGATCATTAATTAAAATGATAACAGCTTTTGTTTTGTACATAACATTTCTTTTACATTTTGTCTAGAAACCGTTTGACATGTAAAGTTCCTAAAATAAACTTTTCTTACTTTCATGTACAGAGAATCGTCCTCCCTGTTGGACGGCGTTTCACCGCTTGTTGGTTTGGCAATGCAGAGGAAATAAAGCCAAACACTTCCTGTTCTCTCTCTGAGTCTCACATGTTTTGTGCTTTGGCTGTGTGCAAGAAAAGAGTGAAACGTTCCAAAGAAAAGAAAAAAAATTCAAGCTGCAAATGTCATATCAGTCCAGTTAAAGGCGATCAAGCCCAGCTTCACCTTCTGGTCCAAGATTCCCCCAATTAAATGTCTTTTGGTGGATAATGTCAGAAAGAGCAGAGACTCAAAAGCCATCTTCTCATGTTAAGGGAAGGTCTTTACATCTCTTTATATCTCATATAAATATACTCTTCTGTGTTTGAATTGTTTCTTATTATAAAACTAACATCAAGTTAAACTTGTACACGTGTGTTATAATCAGGCTCAGACAGAATCTGCAGGCTCATTGGAAAAATGTACCTGTGGCAACATTTCTGCAAAATGCAAAATATGTACCAATACATACATATCGCTGCAGAACAGAAATCTAACCGACATTAACATTAGAGGCAGTAAAACAGCAATCACTTTTAATCCTTTTCATACAAATGTATGATTACAGGGGCAGATTATGGATTAATAAAGACTTTTCACTTGTTTCTTGCAAAATATTATAACCTCAAAAAACTTTTTAGCCTATGTGGCAAGCAGGACGGGGACAAGAGCCGTGGGAATGGAGTGAGGCCGGTAGTGCGAGGGTTAATGAGCATCACATGCGCGCCACACCGGTCTTGAGTCCCACGGAGGAGCTCCGGAAGGATAAAAGGAGGAGTGACGACAGAGAGGAGAGGACCAAGCCTGGGACATTTATGTTGTGTTTTATTATGTCTCCCTCACTGACGACAGCTGCTTTACTTTCATTTTGTTTGTTTATTTTGTCATTAAAGTTACATTGATTCCCGCCTCCTCCTTCCCTGAGCCTTTAAACATTGCTACACCATAGTGCATGATTTGTAAACTTAATACATTTTGGAGTATGCATCACATAACTAGTTTCATATGTTTGGTTTTTCTTGGTAGCTTGCTTGGTAGCTCAGCTGGTACTTCCGACATAGAACGTTTGGGTACGAATCCTGTGAAACACAAGTTACGACAAAAGAGCTCAATGACTTATAGAAACAGGCTAAAATGTCATGGTTGCTTCAGCAATTGCGTTTTTATGTCACATTTGCTTTTGTTAACACTATTGGGTAGGTTTACCGTTTAGTCTAGGTGTACTTTATTTTAAAAAGCGATGGAGCATTAACCCTTAATCGCCACTTAGGCTACGTTTACACATAGCCGGGTATTTAGAGAAACGAATATCCCCCCCCCCCCCCCCTCCGTTTTCAATAATAACATCGTGCACACAACCCGCATAAATACTCCGCGAGCGCCATCATAACTATGCCAAACCTATGGGCGGCAGTGTAGGGAGAAGGATAAAGCCATGCAAGCCAATCAGAATCCTCCGAATCGACAAGAGAGAACCTAAAACCCCGTTTCTCCCAGTTGACACGGCAACACATAACCGGCGTTTTCAGAAATCTCCACTTTGGCCGGAGTTTTTAGAAATAATCGTTTTCTGTGATATAAATGGGGTTTTCGTGTAAACGAGAGGCCAAACCGCAGGGAAATATCTGCGTTTTCCCTTCATGTAAACGGGGCCTTACTCTGACAATTCAGAACTGCGGTGATATAAATATATAGGACTTGATTTCATCCCTCAGGAACTGACGGGATGGTGAATAATTGAGCCAGGTGGTTGGAAGGGAGTACTTGCAGAGAATATATCTTGCATTATGTTTATTTATGTTTACTTTCCCTGTTGCCATTTGTTTTTTCTTGTTTTAAGCATAAACCTTCCTAAATTTCCAAAAAAAAAACGAAACTTCCAAAATAAATTTTTGCTTAAAACCGGATAAAACAACTTTCCAATGGGGGAAAGAAAAGTAAACTTAATTCAAGAGGATACAGTAAATTCAAAAAAACAAGTTTTTTTTTTACTTATGAAATTTTGCTTTTCAAGTCCCTTTCAGCTGCGTCCACACTACAAGCGACACAATACCATTCATTTCAATGGAGAGTGGGCGATTTCCGGCGACACGAGCGACAGTGACCATTGGTGCCTGTATGGGGCGCGTCCAGCAAAGCGAAAAAGTTGAGATATGTTCAACTTTATGCAAATGAAGAGCGACTTTCGGGAGCGACAACCACTAGGAGTGAAGTCAGTGGAGTGCGCGTGAACCGAGTCTGCCCAAGGCAAGAAGAATGAGAAGCTCATTTTAGCAGTCAGAAACTGTCCTATAATTTATGATGTCTCTGTACATACGGTGGTATTCGCTCTGCAGCCTCCAAGCCTGAATGGTTTCGTGAACTCAGATAGACCGGCATTTGCCCATTTGCTGCAGTTAAACAGTAGCGATTGGAAAGAGCACTCGCTGTTTCTCGTTCATCTTTAGTATTATGCATTTTATGTACTGATTCCATTTATATTTAGACTTTTCCTTCCAAAATGTTTGTTTGTAACAGCAAGAAAACGGATTTGTTCTACAACATGGAGTAGCATCCATGAATGTCACTCACAAACATTACTAGGCAACCAGTAGTGGGAACGCCCACGAGCGACCTCACCGCTAGCCACTGGCGACCTGCAGCGACAAAGTCGCTTGTAGTTTGAACGCAGCTTTAGATGTTAAATGTTAAATGAAAAACAAGATAAAGTAGTGATGAAAAAATGAATTATTGCAGTATAATGACGTCAGCCGAAAAGTAAAAGTAGTGTCTGAGGTTGTTTCAAGTTATTCCCTTTGGATGAAAGATTAAAATACATTTCTCATTATAATAATGTGCCCTGGCCAATCATTCACTACAAAAATCAATCAATCTTGGTTTCATATTGACTTCAAATCCATTCCACAGATTCCCCAACTTCCCCAAAAAAGGACAGATTCTCTCCAGGCCTGGTTATAATTGACCCCTCGCCAGCCCTACCTAAGCAACTGTTGCTGTGTACCATGAGCTTCCAGACAAGCTTTTGTTCCATTGTAATGCAAGTGTTTGAATAGTTTTAAATTAATTTGCAAATCATTAAATAAACCTTGAGTTAAATAATTTAAACTCATTCCCAAATCAACATGTAGGACGTCAGAAAAAAACTTGCCAAAAATAACCTTAAGTTTGAATTTTTTAACTACATATAAAAAAAAATCTTAAAACAAGATAAATCTTCTTAAGAAGAATATAGGTAAATACTGTATATACGCGTTCTGTCTTCTTACTTTACTTCTGCTTGCAATGCACTGGCAGATTTAGCTTCTTAAGTAAATGTATCTGTAAATGAATCTGGTATCAACCATCCAGATTTTTAAGTATTTTAACTGAAAGCAAGTCAAAATACTAATCAAGAATCATGTTTTTTACAGTGTACTGTTGTTCCAAAATAAATGCATGTTTCTTACTTAAATGTCATCTCATATATTGATTTGATAGGGGTTCTGTTCACGTATACTAATGTGATCAGCTGTAATTGCTTTCCTATTTTCAGTGATTGTAAGAAGAATTTGGCAGTCTCTGTTCACAGTCTCACAGTTGTTAATCACTTTACTGTGTAATTGATCAGTTTCAGATCAAAAACGGCAGATAAAAGATCCTCTGCAATGCCACGCTTCATTCCAGCCCACGTAAGAAAAATATCCAATCCATTTTTACCACTTCATGAGCTCCTTTTACTAACAACTGCACCATTCTTGTCAAATTTGTCTGAGTGAGCAACAGTAACAAAGGCAGGCAGAGCTTAGCGAAGGGTCAAATGAGGTTTTAGTGCACTTTTAGAGAAGCACTTTGTCCCTTTGCTCCCCTACATAATTAAAAAGTGCTTGTGAATTGGATATGATGAAATAGTTATACGACTGAGTGAACCATTACACGGATTACTGAAACAAGACGGTGTCAATTTAGAGTATTGCTGTAAGAAAAATGAAATGAACATTATGCAAACACTAAAATGGTAGCAATGCAAAAATTGCGTCAGAAATCTGTAAACGTAGATAAAAAGGAATTATGTAGAAGGGAAAAAAGGTTCAATCCCAATGGCCACATAGCATTAAGGCTACAGCCACGAAACAAATCAATGACAGCTCTGTCAGGTGCGCTATATTACACAAAGGCATGTTTCCGCCGGCAGAGAAGATTAGCTTCTACATTCCGAGTAGGTGTCAGAAAGTGAGCGAGGCTTCTCACATAATCCTGGACGTGTGGAAAGTGGGTGTCCGGTGTGCTAGAGGCGGTGGAGTTGTGTTCGCCTGTGTCAGCGTCAACCGCTCTGAATGTACTTCTTAATAACCACGCAGCCATGTCTAAAGAGTGGGCAGGGCAGGCTCTGCTGCAGAGTCCACACATTGGCACCGGGGTCGAAGGCCTCCATGGTTCCCAGAGCCGGGCCCTCACTGCTCACAATGCCACCGGTCGCGTAGATCTTCCCATCCAGGACCACCGCACTGGAAAAAAAGTTATTTGAGAACTGGTTCAGTTTCTCTCTTTCTTTCTTTGTAAAAATTGATTTTCACTTTGACAAACAAACAGAAATAAAAGAACCACATAGTACCTGACTGGAGGAAAAACAATAATTAATTAATAATTTAATAATAACAAATAATAATAATAATAATAATAATAAATCTTAACAATTACAATAATATTACCCCTAATAATATTTTTAAAACGGTAAATAAAAAAATATAACAATAATATAAAATATAACAAGAAAATTAACACTAATAATTAAAAAAAGGAAAAAAAACTAATAACAAACTAGACAATCCTGAGCCTAACAATAAACTGAAACAAAAAATTTAACAAAACAATTTTCACTCATTTCGCTCATAAATTACACAAGTAACACATTGCGTTAAATGTGTAATTTTCACTTACAAAGACTAAAATAGTATTTTCTTGGAAACCATACACCAATAATCTTTGTTTTATTTACAAATTGTAGTATGTTAACCGATTACAAATTAAATGAAAATGATTGTAGTTCGTAACTTTGCTTCATAAGTAATTTTACAAAATTAACAGAATGCATAGCTGAAATAAAAAACTGGATTACTAGTAATTTCGTACTGCTTAACTCTGAAAAAACAGAGATTCTAATTATTGGACAAAAAACTTCTTCACGTAATAACCTAGAATACTGTCTAACACTTGATGGCTGCTCTGTCAGACCTTTGTCGTCGGTTAGGAACCTGGGTGTGCTCTTTGATACCAATCTTTCATTTGAAAGCCACGTTTCTAGTATCTGTAAAACCGCATTCTTCCATCTTAAAAATATATCTAAATTACGTCATATGCTTTCAATGAAAAATGTGGAACAATTAGTTCATGCGTTCATGACATCAAGGCTAGATTATTGTAATGCTCTACTGGGTGGTTGCCCTACACATTTAATAAACAAACTACAGCTGTTCCAAAATGCAGCCGCTGGAGTTCTTACCAGAAACAGGAAGTATGACCTTATTAGCCCGGTTCTGTCAACACTGCATTAGCTCCCTATTAAAGGACAATTCCGGCCAAAAATGAACCTAGGGCTAAATAACACATGGGTACAGAGTCGACTGCTCTCTGGGATACGTTTTCATGATAATCAAATGTACCCAGTTTTAACGTTAGTTTTAGTTTAACCAAAGATTAGATTATAACGCTAGTGTATAAAGACTTTTCACTTGTTTCTTGCAAAATATTATAACCTTAAAACACTTTTTAGCCACATTCTATAATTTCCATTTTTGGATAACAGTCTCGACCAGTCGAACCACGAACGCCGTGCTACGTGAGCTGAACTTTGACTATCGACCAGCGCGTAGCGTGGCGTTCGTGGTTCGAATGGTCGAGACTGTTTTCCAAAGATGGCTCCTGCCTATATATACGCAAAATGAACTGTCTTTATAAAGTATCTTCTTATTAAACTGTCTGTACACTTACAAAGTTCTCAATGATTTGGTTTGCAGGTAGAGACACTGATTATGCTACCGTGTTAGTGTGGGGCTATTTTGAGCCTTGTTAGTGGTATTAACTAGCGATTTTTATTTTTACTTATTCAATGCCCTAGCGTTATAAGCTACTCTTTGGTTAAACTAAAACTAACGTTAAAACTGGGTACATTCGATTATCATGAAAACGCATCCCAGAGAACGATCGACTCGGTACCCATGTGTTATTTAGCCCTAGGTTCATTTTTGGCCGGAATTGTCCTTTAAACATCGTATACATTATAAAATATTGCTGATTATTTACAAAGCACTAAATGGTTTAGCTCTCCAACACTTGAGCGAGCTCTTAACGCATTATAGTCCTACACGTCTATTGCGATCTCAAAATTCCGGCCAGTTGATAATATCTAGAATATCAAAATCGACTGCTGGCGGTAGATCCTTTTCCTATTTAGCACCAAATCTCTGGAACAGTTTTCCTAACATTGTCCGGGAAGCAGACACACTCTGTCAGTTCAAATCTAGAATAAAAACGTATCTTTGACCTAGCATACACATAACACATTATAAACTTCTATAATTCAATGTTAGGTTGCATAGGCTGTTAGTCAAGTCGAGTTGAAAAATATATTCCATTATTTGTCATCAACATTAAGTGCATAAACATAACATATCATAATGTGTCCCAAATTAGGTTTGTGATGGAACTGCAGGTGGTTTATTAATGAACAGCTAATTAATTACATAATGTAAAATGAAAGAAAAAATTAATACTTTTAAATTAAAAACCGCAGCAACAACAACAAAAAATATTTAATAATTTGTTTACCTGCATGTCATGTAACCAATAACAACTGTGAACATGTGAATGTGTTGATACAATTTTCTAAATATTAACTTACAAACTCAAGGGGATTTAAAAAAAAAAAAGAGGTTAAAGGGGTTCGTCTGCCACAAAAACGCATTTGTGTACACTTTGAAGCAGAGCACACAAACAATTGTCAAAACCAAGGGGGTTAAATCATGTTAATCTTAATGCAAATTCTTGTTTCTTTGTTCAGTTTTAGATGTGGACAGAAGAAAGTGCTAAAATACTCTGGCAGTGTTTGAGTTGTGAATTGGCACCGGAATCATTTCATCCTCTCAGATTCTTGACCCTAGTTATTTGAAAAAAAAAATTTATGGATTTCTTACCACATACATAAGCATAATGATAAAGATTATGTTTCCATTTGCCATCTTATATAAAGTCTTTGCATTGTCAAATTGTTGGATGAGACAATCATCTACCTACTAATCTTCTCTTGGGCCGTATTCATTTCAAGCCCTTGACAGGTTTCAAAATGTTAATGGAGAAACTCATGCGAGTGTGACTGTAACTGACATGTCGTTTCTGGAAAACATATTTGTATCGCAAATACACAGCAGAAGTGTAAGAGGTGCCTGTGTGTGCTTTAGGGGGATGTGATGCACTAGCGATTGTTTTGAGGCTCGTTCGTGCTTTATCTGCTGCTGAGATAATTATTGCCTCTGCTGCGAATACCAATCAGCAGTGAAAGCAAATTGGGCCCAAAGCCCGAACCTGGGGGACACCGAATAAAGTCTTAGGAGCAAATAGAGCAGGCTTTTGTGTAAACTGGAACACATCACTTTAACAATGTGCTTTTCTCAGCTTGATCCATCTGCACTTACTTGATGATGGTTGTTAATGCTCATTTTCTTCATTAACATTAGCAGTTATGTGGTGAGAATAGATTTTTTGGAATATTCAAAAGCAACTGCAACAATTACATACATATGTTGCTAAATGAATAACGTCAAAAACCATAAAAAACAACTGTCAAAGCACTAAAACCTAAAGACAAACGCGTTTTAGACAGCTGGAGTAGGGTACTGTAAAAAAGGATAATCCACGGCTAGCTGTACATTAAACGATTTTAAGCATTTTGAATGCGTAGCGCATTAAAATAGTTAAATTTAGTAGCAAAGTAAATTTATTAATAAAAGTCGCAGGGCAGTGTTGACAAGTTTCTGTGCTCCTGTTTATTGTGCGCAGCGTGTGACAGCGAGTGACGTGTGTGTGCGCACTTCAATGAGAGCAGCGCATTAATACAGAACGGTGATTAAACTGACTTGGAACTGCATTAAACGGT
The DNA here is from genome assembly GCA_026230005.1 of Gila orcuttii. Lineage (NCBI taxonomy): Eukaryota > Metazoa > Chordata > Actinopteri > Cypriniformes > Leuciscidae > Gila > Gila orcuttii. Next base: position 18,503,329 of record JAPDVR010000013.1, on the reverse strand, counting down.
TTTATTGCACACCTTCCAGCCAATCAGAATCGAGTACTCAGACAGACCATGGTATAAGATACGATTAAAAAAGGCTTTAAAAAGCAAGCATCAAGAACGCTTTTTGACAAACTAAAACCAAAAAGACTCTAACCGTGACAATAAATGCAACATTTAATCTGAAGAAAAGTGGTGCTTGTCAGTGCAAAACTTGCTACTATGAGGTATTGCAAGGTGTTCATATGAACTATCCTCAACAAGACACGTGACTTGAGGTATAATTCATATCTGTAGTAAACTGTAAAAAAAGCAATTACATATTTTCTAGTCTAGGGACCTTTTTTTACTAATAAAGTGCTTGAAACTATATAAAGACCATATTACACCAACATTCTTCCCTCAAATGTTGTCCAAACTAGGCAAACACTGTTATGTGCACAAAGAATTTCAAATAAAAAAATATTGCTGAAATGTTGAGGGTTGTAAGTTTGCTGAACATTTGTTTTAATATCGTTTGATTTGGAATGCTTTGTTCAACACTGAACTGACTTCAGCTGAATAATAACACTATTCTCTTTTTTAGAGATTCTTTACAGCAGAATTAAATTCTGTTTGCATCATTGATTTTTTTTTTCCAGTTTGTTACTGTAAAGCTGCTTTGAAACCATTTGTATTGTATAAAGTACTATATAAATAACTTGACATTATTGCTAGTATCTAAAGACTTGACATTATTGCTAGTATATACATTCAAAATGACAGATAAATGTATTGTCTTACTAGAAAATTTACTGAACAAGAAATCAGTAGTTGACTAGACTAATTTATTGGCTGGATGTGGCATTTTGCATTTAGAGAACGAACAAATTCAAAACGACAAAACAAAGCAGTACATTTTTAAGACAATAGTTGAGAGACCCTAATCTGAATGTGCTGAATTATTATGATTTTTTAATTTCTTTTTAAAAGTGCAAAAGTTCAATACTTAAGTAGTATTAACAAGTACGAAGAAATAATAAGTATAACAAATAGTAATAGTGACGCACCACTGATCAGGGCAGACTCCTGCACTAAATCTCTATTCAGGTGTATTCAAAGAACCATGAATTCACAAGAATGTTTTTAAGTAACCATGACTAACTAACTTTTCTTACAGCTGAAAAACTCTCAATCAAGTTTTCTCCAAGGACTGATGATGGTCTGCAGCTTAATTTTCAGACTCATTTGTGGTTAACATGCTGGTTTTACCTGCAGAACTGCCTGGAGTGGTTCATGTTGGGTCCTGCTTTGATGTTCCCTTTCTCGGGGTCGTAGATGGTGGTGGCTCTGGCGTATGCTCCTCCCAGAATGAAGACATATCCATTCAGAGTCACAGCCGGGGCGTATTTGTTATCTGAACAATGGCAAAATAAAACAGAAGTCACCACTAACCCATTTTAAGTCCATAAGGTCAGGAACATCCAGCATGCAAATATGTAAACGTAAATGAAAGATCATGACGATTTTTTTCCCTCTGGAATAATGTGCACTGATGAATCATTCACAATAAGACCAGAAACGCATATTAAAGTAAATAAGGTTAAATTATAGTATGTTGCTTTAGAAGAATCTCTTGTAAATGCATCACACCTCAAATTAACTTATAAGATTACAAAGCACATTTTAGAATAGAGACAAGCAATTTTTACGGGTTTATTACGTTTCATTCATTGAGAAAGGCACCTGAATAGATTATTAATTTCAACAATATACAAGTATAAGAGTAACATCTGGGGTCATTCTGTCAACTGTCCAATTGTAAATCAATAGCCCTGTTCAAGCACATTATGTTGGCATGAATACGGTTAACTTCTTTGATTTAAGTAATCAAGCAGGAGAAAACACATAAATAATTGATGAGTGGCAAATAATTGAATTGAATTCACATTCAACCCAGCAGCTGTGACATCAACCTCAGCTGCTGAAGAGAGACGCGAGAACATTGAGCTAATTAAATCTTGAGCCTTTCAGATTTGGAGTGAGACCTCCCGGGAAGAACAGATATTACGGATAATGTAAAAAGAACAGAGAAACGTGGAGGGAAGGTTAACAAATAATGGTCAGAAATAAAAGCGTGCATGCAGATTCATGTTTTCATACTGAAATCTAAACAAGAGAAATATTTGATCTCACTTAATCTATCAAAGCTAAGCAGTGCCCTAAGTACAAGACAAATATGAGGAGATTACCACAGTCCAAGGGTAAATGTCAGAAAAACTTGTTAAGAACCCGGTCATGTTTTAGCCCACAATAAAAATAAATAAATTGAAATTCTTTACACACACACACACACACACACACACACACACACACACACACACACACACACACACACACACACACACACACACACACACACACACACACACACACACACACACACACACACACACACACACACACACACACACACACACACACACACACACACACACACAAGCCACTAGGGTTGTTCCCCGAGAACTAAACTAATAGTTCTCCTAGTGCAATTTTCCCGATTGCATTCGCTCCGCCAGTAGGAACTCTGAAATGAAGTAAGCAGCGCTTGTTGTTGTGACTTTTATTTTGATGGGTGCAGCGGACTTTTATTTTGATGGAGCTGAGAATGCCAGAGCTTGAGCACACAGCACTCACATTCTCCATTAGTTTATAATCTGTTTTACAGTCCTGTCTAACACGTTATTAGATAGAACTGTTAAACAAAGAAGTAGACAGTATATGAAAAAATATTAGCATGCCGTGTGGTTAATGCCCAATGTTAGTAGTTGAGCAGAAGTACATAATCATGTTTTGCTTGGTCCAAAGTTACAGTTGGATTTTCTCCTTAGTGTAAAGGTTGAGAGGTCCATCTATCACTGTGCTCGTAGAGTTAGTTTGTGGAGTAAATATATAAGCTATAATCAGCCAGTGGCACTGATCCTCAACAAACTCGTCTCCATACTGGCGTGATGACCAATCCAATCTGACTTCTGACCTGTAATGCTGCCTGAATCATAATCATACACTGTTCGTTCGTTGGCCAGAGGAGAACTGGCCCCCGACTGAGCCTGGGTTCTCCCAAGGTTTTTTTCTCCATCCTGTCACCTGATGGAGTTTTGGTTTCTTTTCACCGTCGCCTTTGGCTTTTGGCTTGCTTAGTTGGGGACATTTAATATTCAACAATATTATTGATCTGCCTGCATTGACACCATTATATGACTGATATGAGCTGGACAATGACATCACTGTTTTCTCCAGAGTGGCTATATATATATATATATAAATTAACTAAATTCATAACTTTTTTACAACAAAAATGAACCATCACTGAACTTACTTAAGCTGGACTATGACGCTATTTCCTTCAAGATCTGCTGTACAGCAGAAAGAAACTTTGTTGCATTATTTTCCTGTTATCATGATTATGTCGCCTTTTTTTCGCCTTTATTCGCCATTGGCTTTTGGCTTGCTTAGTTGGGGACATTTAACATTTAATTTTGAATTTAACAATACTATTACAACTTTACTTTCCTGTTATCTCTGTAAAGCTGCTTTGAAACAATTTATATTGTAAAAGCGCTATATAAATAAAGGTGACTTGACTTGACTTATCACTGTAAAGCTGCTTTGAAACAATCTGTATTCTAAAACGACCTATATAAATAAAGGTGACTTGATTTGACAATAATCTGTGTACACAGCTTTTTTTTTTTTTTATCAAATGGCGAGAGGTGTTTCGCAGGCGTTCAGCCAATCAGCGTACACTAATGTCACTGGTAGTTTCTGTTTTGCTGGGTTAGACCCTAATCTGAAGTAGCAAATTTAGTTCCCCCAAAAGGAGTTCCTAGAACTAAAATCGTTCCTAGTTCCTGCGGTACAAACACGCCAAAAAACGGGTAATTCCACCAATAGTTCTGGGAACTAGGAAAAGGCGCATCTGGTGTGAAAGCCCCTATATATACACATACATTTACCGGCCACTTTATTAGGTGTATTCAACTGCTCTGTAACGCAAATATCTAATCAGCCAATCACATGCATTTAGGCATTTAGACAAAGGCAAGACAATCTGCTAAAGTTCTGAACTGAGCATCGGAATGGGGAAGAAAGGTGATTTAAGTGACTTTGAAGGTGGCATTGTTGTTGCTGGTGTCAGACGGGCTGCTGATCTACTTGTTTTTTCATGCATAACTATTTAGGTTCTACAGAGAATGGTCTGAAAAAGAGAAATTATAGAGTGAGCAGCAGTTCTGTGGTCGAAAATGCCTTGTTGATGCCAGAGGTCAGAGAAGAATGGCCAGACTGGTTCAAGCAGATGCAATGCAACAGTAACTCAAATAATGCATTTGTTACACCAAGCAGAACATCTCTGAACCCTGAAGCAGATGGGCAACAAAAGCAGATCACACCGAGTGCCACTCCTTTCAGCTGAGAACAGGAAACTGAAGCTACAATTCACACCGCCTCACCAAGATTGCACAGTAGAAGACTGGAGAAGCGCTGGCTGGTCTGATGAGTCTCGATTTCTGCGGCGACATTCAGATGGTAGGGTTAAAATTTGGTGTAAACATGAAAGCATGGATCCATACTCCTTGGATCCTACCCTGACACAGTGACCAGATCTCAATCTAATAGAGCACCTTTTGGATGTGGTGGAACAGGAGATTTGCAAGTGCAGCTGACAAATCTGCAGCAACTGATGCTATTATGTCAAAATGGACCAAAATCTCTGAGAAATGTTTCTAGCACCTTGCTAAATCTATGCCACGATGAATTAAGGCAGTTCTGAAGGCAAAAGGGGATCCAACCCGGTATTAGCAAGTGCACCGAATAAAGTGGCCAGCAGTTAACTTTTAAACCGAGTTAAATGTGACCAAGAGATGTTTTCATGAAATTCAACTACCAAGTTTCTCAAGTTGTGAATCTTTTCAGTGTTTCTTGGAACACTTGGAACACACCGTTTTCACGTTTTATACAGTTTATATAGTATAAACAAGTTCAAAACAAGTGTAAAAATTTGCAAGTGCAATAATACAAAAATCACTATTTAAGATGCAATCTTGTCCGTTGTTTTATTTAACTCTCTCCGTGACAGCTTTTCTTTTTTTTAAGTTGCCAATCACCGCCAGTATTTTTGATTATTTTCACAAAATTTTCAAGGCCCCTGAAATGTTTTGTTGTATGTTTTTGTCAAAGACTACATCCAGATCGGATTCATAACTATGAGCAGAACATAGATGGAGTAGATTGAGTAGATCGAGTTCATCAACACCCTCAACGGTTTCACACTCCTAAAGCTCGTCCTGGTTTGGCATTTCATTCGGTAATACAGTTTTGATTTATATGCGATTTAATGTTGATGATCGTGTTATTTTACATAGGCTATGCGTCTTGCTAACATATAATATCACTTGTTTCTGCTTCACCTGTGTTTTGATCAGGAGATACAGTACTCTATCAGAAGATGTGTAATAGCACCCCCTACCGCACAACAGTGAATGCTGGGAAGCGTTGTCTCATAAATTACGGAAATTTCCATCAATGGTGGGGAAAGAGTTTATTTTCTTGCAGTGCATGGGATTTTTTGTGTATTTAAGATTGTTTTTAAGGTACAGTTTTAAGTAAAATGTCTATTTTTATAAATATCTATTTTTATATATCTATACACTAACTTTTTTTCCTTGCATACATACAATTAAATAAAATGCTATTTTTGTTAAAGGATTATTTGATGAATAGAAAGTACAAAAGAACAGCATTTATTTGCAATAGAAATCTTTTGTAACAGTATAAAAGTAACTTATAATCAATTAATTAAAGGGGGCATATGATGCTTTTTAATGTTTTCCTTTTCCTTTAGTGTGTAATGTTTCTGTTTATGCATGTACAGGTCCTTCTAAAAAAATTAGCATATTGTGATAAAGTTCATTATTTTCCATAATGTAATGATAAAAATTAAACTTTCATATATTTTAGATTCATTGCACACCAACTGAAATATTTCAGGTCTTTTATTGTTTTAATACTGATGATTTTGGCATACAGCTCATGAAAACCCAAAATTCCTATCTCAAAAAATTAGCATATCATGAAAAGGTTCTCTAAATGAGCTATTAACCTAATCATCTGAATCAACTAATTAACTCTAAACACCTGCAAAAGATTCCTGAGGCTTTTAAAAACTCCCAGCCTGTTTCATTACTCAAAACCGCAATCATGGGTAAGACTGCCGACCTGACTGCTGTCCAGAAGGCCATCATGTCAATGCAAGAGGGTAAGACACAGAAAGAAATTTCTGAACAAATAGGCTGTTCCCAGAGTGCTGTATCAAGGCACCTCAGTGGGAAGTCTGTGGGAAGGAAAAAATGTGGCAAAAAACGCTGCACGATGAGAAGAGGTGACCGGACCCTGAGGAAGATTGTGGAGAAGGACCGATTCCAGACCTTGGGGGACCTGCGGAAGCAGTGGACTGAGTCTGGAGTAGAAACATCGAGAGCCACCGTGCACAGGCGTGTGCAGGAAATGGGCTACAGGTGCCACATTCCCCAGGTCAAGCCACTTTTGAACCAGAAACAGCGGCAGAAGCGCCTGACCTGGGCTACAGAGAAGCAGCACTGGACTGTTGCTCAGTGGTCCAAAGTACTTTTTTCGGATGAAAGCAAATTTTGCATGTTATTCGGAAATCAAGGTGCCAGAGTCTGGAGGAAGACTGGAGAGAAGGAAATGCCAAAATGCCTGAAGTCCAGTGTCAAGTACCCACAGTCAGTGATGGTCTGGGGTGCCATGTCAGCGGCTGGTGTTGGTCCCACTGTGTTTTATCAAGGGCAGGGTCAATACAGCTAGCTATCAGGAGATTTTGGAGCACTTCATGCTTCCATCTGATTTCATTTTTCAGCACGACCTGGCACCTGCCATTTACCAGTGCCATTTACCTGCCACCTGCCATTTACCAGTGCCAAAACCACTGGTAAATGGTTTACTGACCATGGTATTACTGTGCTCAATTGGCCAGCCAACTCTCCTGACCTGAACCCCATAGAGAATCTGTGGGATATTGTGAAGAGAAAGTTGAGATACGCAAGACCCAACACTCTGGATGAGCTTAAGGCCGCTATCGAAGCATCCTGGGCCTCCATAACACCTCAGCAGTGCCACAGGCTGATTGCCTCCATGCCACGCCGCATTGAAGCAGTCATTTCTGCAAAAGGATTCCCGAACAAGTATTGAGTGCATAACTGAACATAATTATTTGAAGGTTGACTTTTTTTGTATTAAAAACACTTCTTTTATTGGTCGGATGAAATATGCTAATTTTTTTTAGAAGAACCTGTATATGATCTGCAAAGTTACAAAGCTCAGTCTTCCACAAAGAGATTTAGTCTTTCTAACAGAGAACACAGATTCCTGCCTAAAACGCCTTGATCAAGATCCAGATATTATTACCTCGAACCCCTACTTCACAATGTGAAATATTAGTAAATTAGTATGCCGAAGGCATACGCAAAGAAAAAAGACAATGCTTCAGTGAATTGTAGTGTTGTCATCATGTCCCGGAGACACTGTGTTTGGATGTGAAAGCAAAATCACTTTGTTAGGCCTTCCAAAAATGGATGGAATTAGGAATCAGAGGTTAAGATTTATTTAAGGTGTTCTTGAGCAGTACAAACCAAAAGCTTGCTTGTGCACAGTGCATTTTACAGAGGACAGCTTCCTAAACCTGGGAGATTACAACACCGGCTATATACAAAGACTACAGCGTTACATTTCCAACAAATGCTTGAGGTGTTTGGCCAATCACAATTCATTGGGTCTGTTGGCCAATCAAAACACGCTAAGTTTTTCAAAAGGAAGGGCTTTGTAATAAATCATAGCATTTCAGACTGGGAATAGAGGAGCAGCAATAATGTACAGTATGGAAAAAAAAATCTTTTTATTTTTTTATTTTTTTACATTAAATCATGTTAACCTATACTATTAACCCAATAAACAAAATAATAAACTTTTAAAATAGCGTCATATGGCCCATTTATTTTTTTTGCTGAATAAAAAGTATTAACTAAAAAATAAATCTTACTGATTCCAGACTTTTGGTCAAATGTAGCAGACACTTTATAATACCTACGAGGTTAATAGTCTTTATCAAGGGTACAACTGCGTTCTAGTCTTTGGGTTTGAACCAGCAAAATGTTTGCTACCTACTTACATCTTCAACCTCTAAGCTGTACTGTCCTACGCTGCAATTACTAGGCCATTTTAATATGCTACAAAGTCGTTTTAGTTGCTTTATTACTGTTGACCGTTTCCATGGCTTTATCGATTGAGGAAGAAGCTAAATAACAAGACAATGAAGACTGAGGAGCTTTGTATTTGAGCCTTTGCTGGTTCTTACACAAACACGGCTGCAATTAACATATGATCCCTGGGCCACTATGTCCATAGTGATATAAAAATCAATAAGAGCCTCACAGTCCATGGCAACATCAAAATCAATAAGCAGCCAGGCTGAGATGACGTTACCGACCGAAACCCTCAACAGTTCATTATCAGTTGGCGCAAGAATACCTGCAACACTTGACATCTACACCGACTTTTCCAGATCACTCAAGCCCTTCAAAATAATCAAAACATCATGTTTCTTCTCACATGCAGCTGACCTTTCGAGACGAGAGATGATGTCAGTCGCCATCTCTGAACTTTAAGTCACCTGCTCTAAATGCTCTTTGGCTACATGAACATTCATGTTTGACCTAGTGGGTCACAAAAGTGTTTTTAAAGTCGCATGTGTGCGAATGAATGTTTGCTGTCGGCTGCAGAGTTGAATGTCAGAAGCATTCATATCTCCCTTTCGCTGATACAAACGCCATAACCAAACTCTAATTTCAATATTTGAACATTTTGAAGGAGTCTCAAGTGACATATCAGACAGTAAAATATTATTCACGTTCCACTGGTCTGGTTCCATGCAAAAAGGAATAGTTGACTCTCCAAAAATGACAACTCTATCCTTATTTACTGATAGAGTAAAGCTGTTAAGAGTTCTGAACCTGTATGCTGTTTTTATTTTGTGGAACTAAAAGGTGAATCATGCAGAAGCTATGAACAGCAACCCATATGATGCCTTTCCAGCTCAGAAAAGAACATACAAAAAACAAAAAAGCACCATAAAAGTCACTGAGAGCTACAACATGAAAAATAATCTGCAAATTATTACTTTTTGTTTGTTTCTATGCTATTTTCATAGCAGAAACAAGATAAATAAACAACACAATAACGCAGTGCACAAAAGAACTATACAAGAGAAAAATCAATATAACTACATATAAAAAAATCTATATAAAATGTTTAAGATTAGTTTTTAATAAAAATGCAATAACTAAACCTGGGCAAACTTTATTAAAACATGTTTAAGTGTGTAATGGAATAAAACTTTTTTTTTTAAAGATTTTTCACACTAAGCACGATATGTCATAAGACTTGCAATATAGTTGCAGGAGTCGCATTGAAGAACTTCTAATGAACCTCGTGAAACATTATACCGGACTAGATAATTACATTGCTAAACAGAATTTATCTGCATGCTTTTATAACTTCAATTTGAGACTTTAAAAAAAAAAAGTCTCAAATTCAATTAATACCATATGCCATGCAGAACAAATCCAAACAATCTCAAAATAAATCATGCATCTCAGATTCTTTGCCTTTAAAAAACAGGCACATATTCAACAAGGTTATATCTGTCACAGTCTTCGTCTGCACTGTTCTGTCTTGTTTGCACTACACCTCCCAGAATCCCTCTTGTCTCCACACCTGATCTCACTCCCTCATTTCCTCATCATCATCTGTCTCACCTGTTTGCACATCATTAGTGTTCATTGGTTTGTGTATTTAGTTCCCTCTGTCCAGTCATTCCTGGTCGGTCTTTGTTTATACGTCACCTTTGTGTGTATGCTTTGTGTCTGCCTTAACCTGATCCTGGAAATGGAATAAATCTATGTTTGAATTGGAACCTGTCGACCATCGTCTTCTTCAACCCGCACACACCCGTGACAATATCAGTGACTGTAAATTTAAAATAAAATATATACAGTGGGGGAAATTATTATTTGATCCCCTGCTGATTTTGTAAGTTCACCCACTTACAAAGAAATGGTCTATACTTTTTATGGTAGGTTTATTTTAACGGAAAGAGACAAAATATTAACCAAAAACCCAAAAAAAAACACATTATGTAAAGGTTATAAATTGATTTGCATTTCAGTGAGTGAAATAAGTATTTGATCCCCTACTAACCAGCAAGAATTCTGCCTCCCACAGATTGGTTATGTGCCCATTTGGAAAACAGATTAGTCATAGACACGTGCGTAGACACGACCACAACGCATGATGTAGTCAGCCGGATCCGGGCCGTATCTAGACCAGATGGAGGACCTGCGCCTAGACACGACCACAGACCATCCCTGAAGTGGCAGCAGAGATTGTGTCAACTAGACTCTCCCCTGTGA